>JALMGA010000001.1:255793379-257008379 GCA_023333525.1 Aspidoscelis tigris stejnegeri
ACCTTTTGAGCTCGGTGTGTCAAAATTCGCAAGAAAACGTAGCTTAACTCGGGTGCTGTGTCACATCTAGAAATATCCATAATTTTGTGATACTTGTAGTTCTAGTAAAAAGCTATGTTTTTGACATATGTATTTTATTAAAAGTAAAAACAAATAATTCTTTACATTAGTGCCTTTTGTTGCTAAATTTTCAATTGGAAGTTGGTATTTCATACACTTCAAGAACAAGCAAGAATACACGTCCAGTTGCCAGGATGACCATGTGTGTCACCCAAAAGGGCTTGGTGTGTCACCTGTGACACGCGTGTCATAGGTTGGCCATCACCGATATAGATACTCATACAAATTTGTATTGAATAGAATCCTACCACATTCAAAGGGCATCTATTCGAACGAATACTAATTTTCTTCTATTCGATTCAATACTAATTGAAGGCAAAAAGACCCATTCATGCACGTTGCTAATCTGCACCAGCATGCAGATTGCAGGTCCCTATTCTGGAATATAATCTGGAATAAGACCCAGTGCAGAAAGGACCTGAGACTGAGCCCTGGGCAGAGAGTTTCTGAGTTTGGAACTGGGGGATTTGCTTGTCTTATATGAGGTTGAACTTCCTAAGAAGGAGCAGATAGAATGCATAGGGGGAATTCTGGAATCATGACCATCACCTGAAGGTCAGGTGACCTCAGTGCTAGATTTCAGTGGATCTACCTGCTGTTCTTCTGCCCTGATAATCCTCATGTAATGTACTCTGTATGGGGCTACCCATGTACCAGAACCAGAAACTGCAGCTGGATCCCAGATTGTTGAGTCAGGTACCAATTCAGGTAAACATTACACTTGTCCTTAAGTAGTTTCATTGGCTGCTAGTCAGCTACTAGGCCAGATTTAAGGTTTTATGCTTGGCGTTTAAGGCCTTAATTAACTTTGAAGCAGGGTGCTTGTTATATAGCCTTCCCAGCTTTGAAACATACATGAGATCATGTGGGGAAATTCTGCTGGGGGTACATGCAATCCTGGCATGTCCTATAGCAGGGCTTTCTCTGTGGTGGCATCATCACTCTGGAATGCTCTCCCCTCAGATGTTTGTAAGGCACCTACTACTGTATCTTTTAGGCACCTCGTAAAAACCTTTCTATCCATCCTTTTTTTTCAGTCTGAATGAGTATCTGTTTCCCGATCCCACCCTGTTTCTATTATTGTTATAATATTTTGCTGTTTTACTTGTTCTTAGGTCATATAGCAAATGTCAGTATTGTCTATAAATGAAGAAGTGGTAGAAATGTTTTAAGTAAATAAATAAGTTTATTAATATTCTGTCTTTAGTCTGAGGCTCCCCAAACAGACTTTTTAAGAATACTGTGTATGCATATATATATACTAAATATGTAAAAAGGAGGAGCTAGATATCCCAAACATTTTCTGATATCATTTTTTTTCTTTTTCAGGTCCAGTTTATCATGAATACTGTGAGTGTCCAGAAGAAGATGCTCAAACGTGGGAGAAAAGTCATTCTTGTCCGTCGGAGGAACCTCAAATTACTGAGGATTTTGCTCCATTTCCCAGTATTGATCTTCAGCGAATGTTGAAGGAGATACCATCAAGATTTGGCAGTAAGATGGGAGCGATTGTTCACTATACCATAATCAATAATCGCGTCTACCGTCGGTCTTTGGGGAAGTATACAGACTTCAAAATGTTCTCAGATGAAATGTTGTTGTCATTGGCAAGGAAGGTATTGCTTCTGCACGTATTCATTTATTCTAAAGCTGCATTATTTCACATTGGTTGATTTATTTATTTATTTATTATATTTATATCCTGTCCTATACTGTAGGTCTTCACGTTTTAAAACAGCAGGTTAAAACAGTAACCTGTTTTGTGTTTGTATGTGATGTTAAACTATGGCTTAGCACCATGAACATAAATTGTGCTGAATTTTGAAGTTCCATGGTCCCTTCTCGCCTCTCTTCCCCATTTTATCTTCAAAACTACAATGTGAAGATGGATAACCTGGGAGGGTTTGGACTTCTGGGACTTCGTCCATCTCTGCAGCCACTAGGCAATGCTAGCTCTCAATGAAGGGAGCCATCATGAGCAGAGAGGGGTAAATCAGATTAAGACACTTTCCATCAGGGAGTATAAGAGCCCAGTAGGATCAGACCAGAGGCTTATGTTTTTCAACATACTACTGGATATCTCTGCAATGTAATGGAAGAGGGAAGAAGGACTCTTTTTGTAGTAATCTGAATGGTCCACAGTATTTCCTGCGTTGCAGCCAGGGCAAGTCGTGAAAGTAGAAGCTCCTTCCCACAGTGCACTGGTTCACACTGAGGAGAGGGGCTTCTGCTGTCCTCAGTCATACCAGCCACACGTAGAAGTTTTTCCCCACCATGCACCAGATCACTTAGGAATCTTGAAGCAGCGAGGACAGGACAGTTTTCTGTTCTTAGATGTGAATTTATTATGAATTCAAACAAAGCAAGAAAGGACAGATAAAGCCCCTCCTAAATGATACATTATATTTTTGCTTTCCAAAGTTGATGATGTACAAGAATCTGGCAAACCATCGGCTTTTCTCATTTAATTTTGTAACTTTGGTACATTAAAAAAAATGACTATAACATTTCTGAAAGTGTTTGATCTTGTGGTTAGAGGTCCAGGAGTCATGTCTCATAGTCACCGAGTTTGATTCCACACTCCTCCATGAAGCCAGCTGGGTGACCTTGGGCTAGTCACAGCTCTCTTTCTGAGCTCTCACAGCCCCACCTACCTCACAGGGTGTCTCTTGTGGGGAGAAGGACAGAAAGGTTTGTCAGCCACTTTGAGTCCCCTTAAATGGGTGAGAAAAGCAGGGTATGAAAACCAACTCTTCTGCTTCTTCAGAGATAAGCAGGTCAAAGTAAACATCCTGTAATGTTTTTTCTATGAGACTAAAACTTTCAGTATTAATAATAGCATTTGCACCAACTCTTTCCTCTTACTTTTTTATTTTGAGAGAGACTTTGTTTCATACGTTGCAGCTGATAACCCATAATGTTGATTGCTAGTAACCAAGTCATATGATAACTGAAGCAACTCTGCACAATAGTACAGGCAATAAAGGTTATTTATTCTTTTAGGTTCGTATCCCTGATGTGGAATTCTACCTTAATGTTGGAGATTGGCCTGTAGAACATCAGAAAGTAAATGATGCCCCTGGGCCTCTGCCTATCATTTCCTGGTGCGGCTCTGCAGATTCCTTAGACATTGTGCTCCCAACCTATGATGTCACTCACTCAACTCTTGAAACTCTGCGTGGCGTTACAAATGACCTTCTGTCCATTCAGGGAAACACAGGTAAAATGACAATGTCTGCAGCTCTGCAAATACAAGGAAAGTAATATAAGGAGCATTATGTAGTGGTAGAGAATGGCTTTAATGAGTTATCACATTTAACAAAAATAAAATCAGAATTTCTGGGGAACAGGCATTGGTCCTCAAAGTCATTTATGCATTCAGATTATCATTGTTTGTTGCACCATTTCCTGCAATTTCCTGAGTGCTCCAGGCCTCCTGAGAAGCTCCAAGATGGCCTAATGGCACTGGCAGGGGTGGAAAACTGAAACCACGGTTACTGGATCAGCAGATATGGAGGTCCAACAGAAGAAGGTTCAAAAAGTGGAGGGTGGAGTACTGGGGTGCAAGTAACCCCATTGTGATGCGTGAGAAGTTCATGCCCCTTCTTCCTCTGCAGGACTGCTTTCCTCTGGAGGCTAAGCAGATGTGCAAGCCACTTTGTACAGATGAAAAGAGGTGCTGCAGAGCTAGGAGAAAGGGGTGGGATGGTCCCAACTCTGCATGATGCCCACATGACTGCAAACTGGGTGAAAGGGAAGGAAAATCTATGCAGGCTGCATCCTCAAAAGACTTATTTGCCTCTCTAGTCTCCCTCTACTGTCACTGTATTCAAGCAGACTTTAAAAGTGCCATGCACTTCTGGAATAAGCGTCCACATGAGGCTCAGAAAAACGCGCGTTTAAAACGCATCTTCCGTCCCCACGGAAGCATGTTTTCTTTCTCTGAATCTTTTTCTCACCGCCCCCTCTCTTGTTCAAAGGAAAAATAGCCATCGGTTCTCTGTTCGTCTCACAGATCTCCATCCCCTGAAATGGCTCCCCGTGCCGGCTGCATCCATCGGCCGGGCGATCTTTTGCTCATTCACTCTTAGCACTTTCACAGAACACTGTCAAAATCCACCCTGTAGACATAAAGTCACTTCATGCCTGATAACAATGTTGCAATCCATCCACTTCACACCTGATAACACTTCACGCCTGATAACAATGTTGCAATTCTCCGCAATTCTGACTCTTTGAAAGTTCTGTACTTTAGAAAGGGAAGGAAGCTGCTGCTGTTCTGGGAGATGTGTGATTGCTTTATGGCTGTGTGTGCAGGCAGCAATCCCTGCCCCTTTTGCCACGGAGCGTCCCCAAGGTAAATGCTGCGAGGAAAGCCCGCGACTTCCAAAAGGAGCGATGAAAGTCTTCTTTAAAGGGCATGTATTTTGTCGCGGGTTTTCCTCCTTTTGTAGCACTGGAAGCTCATTAAAAACTCTGGCATGGGGGCGCTCAGAGGCAAAAGAAGAGTTTTAGCTTTAAATTGCTTAGGGACAGGGCCGCAGTGTCAGCCTACTATAGTACAGTTCAGTCCCCTTTAGTCCTCTTCTGTGATCACTCCCTTCATAATGAAAACAGATTAATACATTCTAACAGTTTCAGAGCTGTAATTATCTGAATTCAGGAAAGTCCTGATGGAGATGGGAAAGTCCAGAAAAAAAGCAGATATGAACTTAAAGGTGTAATCAATCAGAGCAGAAGACGGACTGAAGAAGGATTAATGGGATGGTATGACTGCAGCCTTAGATTCTTGTCCTTGTCCTTCCCCCTTTTATTTTATCATCTGTTTATGCCAGGACCATCCTGGGACAACAAAACCGAACAAGGATATTTCAGAGGCCGAGACAGCAGGGAAGAACGGCTTCAGCTAGTGGAGCTCTCCAAGGAAAATCCTGAGCTGCTGGATGCTGGAATAACAGGTTATTTCTTCTTCAGAGAAAAGGAGAAAGAGCTGGGAAAGGCTTCATTAGTGGGGTTCTTTGACTTCTTTAAGGTATACCTTCTGTTTTCATCAGGGCTTGTTAACTCCAGGGGGAGAAGGAGTAATGCACCTTTCTTTTCATATAGTTTTTGTTTTTCTTTCCCTTGAAGCTCTGATGATTATGTATCGACTTCTCATTTGTGACTTGAACACACAGCTTGTTTATGTCGCATACCTTCAGAATCCATGACCTATAATTTCTTCCTGGTTCCTTGCATCCATGATCATTACACTTGAATGTGTGCTTCATTCTTATTCCTTGGCCAAAGTGCTTTTTTTTCTGTCAGACTTCTGGAACTTTTCAAGTTGCCTCCATTTTGAAAAGAACACAGGAAGGTGGTTTATACCAGATAACACTCTTTTTTTCTACCTGGCCTATTATTTATTGTCCTTTCCTAGGATTCTCAGGATAACATCCACAGATGTACAGGCATCTACCGAAACTTTCCCAGAACCTCCTATTAACCAAAATGGCCAACCTGATGATTCATTCAGTGAAGTTCCTAGCAGTTTTTCCTCGATGCCAAGTCTTACACAAAATATAGCTGTGCTCCATCCTTTTTCTTCCTTGATGTTTTCCTTTGTTTAGTTCTAGTCATTAGTGAGAAACAAACCCTTTTCTTTTTGGACCTATTTTCATGTTCTTTTCCCACCATACAGCAACCATTTTGTGATTGGTGTCAACCACACTGTTTCAGAATCCCAGAGGTTCTCAAAAATTGAGACCTTTTGGGTATATCTCAGTGATGGAGGAGTTCCCTATACCCACAGTTTGAGATGTTGTCCTTTATTCTTCATGCAAAGAATAAAAGAACTTAAAATTGCCTTGGTGTAATTCTGAATTGGGTGTAGCACAATGAGCCAAAAAAGCCCAGTTTTGGGAACAGCATTGTGGGCTTGGTGAATTAAAACATTTCATTCATTCTCACTCCTTCCTCCTCCTGTCTTCCCTCTCTACAGTACAAATATCAAGTGAGCATAGATGGCACAGTTGCAGCCTACAGGTTCCCGTATCTCTTACTTGGGGACAGTCTCGTGATCAAACAGGCTTCAGAGTACTATGAATACTTCTATAAGGCGCTGCTGCCATGGAGCCATTATGTCCCGATTGAAAGAAACTTAGAAGACTTGCTGGAAAAGATACGGTGGGCCAAGGTAATCACCCTTAGTACAGAAGAAAAGCCAAATGCTGTCAACATAGGACTGATTTCTAGGGATGTGCACAAATATTCGAGATATTCATTATTCAATCAAATTTGGACAAATTCAGACATCTGAATTCAAACCGAATGTCCAGACATTATTTTTTTAGTATTCAAACAAATACAAATATTTTGAATTATTCATACAAATAATTTGGACATTTGCATGTGTATGGATACGTAAGCATCACATATGTATCCATACGGGTCTTGTTCATATCCGCAGATACATACAGGATGAAAACAAGATGTGTATGGGATAACAACGGGATGTGTATGGATGTGCACGACATTCGTATCATCAAATACGTATCGAGTATTCACACAAATAGATACGAATACATTCAGATGCCCAGACATTCGTTCTTTCTTTATTTATTTGTTTGAATTCAGATATTCATATATTCGAATCGAATTTGAAAATTGCATTCACATACACCCCTACTGATTTCTTTTTTCATCAGAACTGGGGGTTAGGGGATGCCCATGGCTGGAATGGCCTGTTGCTGAGCCTGCTCGTTTCTTTGGGTTTGGGGGACCAGAGGAGGTGTCATGGAGGAAGTCTGTTGGATGGCAGGTGCTGAGGCAGCAACTGGATCATTAGGAAATGTGCTGAAACATTGTCAGTTGCTGTGTCTGGGGCTGCGGAAGCAAGAGGCAGCCTGAAGAATGGAAGACTCAATCAAGGTGCGGATCCTTCAGAGGGCGCCTCATCCAGTTCCTGTCACAGAAGAAGAAGGAGAGTTGGCTTTTCTACCCCGTTTTTCTCACCTATTTAAGGGGACTCAAAGGGGTTGACAAAGCTTTTCTATTCTTCTCCCCACAACAGACACCCTGTGAGGCAGGTGGAGCTGTTGAGAGCTCAGAGGAGAGCTGTGACTAGCCCAAGGTCACCCAGTTGGCTTCATGGGGGAGAACGGAATCGAACCCAGTATTCCCAGATAAGAGTCTGGCTCCCTAACCACTAGATCAAACTGGCTCACAGAGAAAGAAAACTTCTTTAACAGTCCCTTTACCTACCATATAATTAGAGCGGGGGAGAGGCTAATCCTCAAACTAAGGGTTACCACAGAGGATGCCCTGTCCCATTACCTTCTGAGCGTGGTGGCTGTCCCAAGAGAACCACTCCAGTTGATGTTAATGCATGTGGATGTCTGTATGGGAGGGGGCTTATTTTAAATACTTGGGGTGAAATCATTTCAGGCCGAGTCAATTGAAGGGCAATCCTGCATTGTCTGGTAAATGGGAACAGCAAGCATACTAGGAGCTTCCTTTCTACATGCTGGTGAGGCCTAAGCAAGGTCCCAGGTGGAGCCTCCCTTAGACCACACCAGCATGTGAATTGGAAACTCCTAGTACACTTTGCAGATTGGACTTCCCTTAGAGGCTCCTAGTAAACTTGATGGTCAAGTATACCAGGCAGTGTGGAATTCCCCAAAGGTAAAATTTTGACACTCTAGCAAATTAAGAACCAGGATAGCTCCTTTGAGACATGCATGAGATGCCCCCAGCCAGCAGTGCCTGCCAGCTGATTTGCGGTTGTGTTTAATCATTGTTACAGTCTCCTCACCATCTTCAAGGGCAGCTCATCTCCTGTGCATGAGCTCTGTGCTTGCTAATGCAATACAGCTTTTTCCCCTGTATATTTTAGTGTTCAGTGATGTTGCTCTATTTTATTGTTTGACTCTCAGTTCCCATAATCTGGAAATCAAGCTCAGGCCGCTATTGTAGCTCAAGATAGTATATGGATGCCAACAATAAATGTTAAAACTTGACACTGAAACTCCTTATTGCAAATACCGTATTTTCCGGCGTATAAGACGACTGGGCGTATAAGATGACCCCCAACTTTCCAGTTAAAATATAGAGTTTGGGATATACTCGCCGTATAAGAAGACGACACCCGGTGTATAAGACGACCCCCGACTTTTGAGAAGATTTTCCTGGGTTAAAAAGTAGTCTTATATGCCAGAAAATACAGTACCTCCATAATTGCGGTATTTTTATATCTTTTAAGACATATTTCCCTGCATTAACAAACATGGAGCTGTTTGCAAGTTTCACAGCATATAAATAGGTAATGATATGGGTGGAAGAAGACAATTACAGCTCAGGTTCTGTGTAATCAAAACTGGGAGAAAGGTGTTAGACCTGTCTGTGCACTTAGCTCGTTGCTTGGACAACAGGCTGAAATTGATGGAATTCCTCTCCTGAATTGTACTAGGCTGCAGTTAGCTGCTTGGGGCTAGATAATGTCATTTGGGCTTTGAAATTGGAAGTGAAACACGCAAGGACTGAAATCACTGGAGGATCAGACAGGTTTTAAATATGCATGCAAACTACAATAGCACAACATTTATTCACTTTTATTTGACTCCTCTAGCAGTAATATTCTCAGAAGATGGATATTGTAGCCGTATCTGAAAGCTTACATTCAGTGCATGACATAACAACCCCCAAACTGCCCCAAGTGAGATTTATTCACTTGCAGAAAATAGGTCCCCGCTTACTGAGTACAATGATATCAAAAGGGAATAATTGTAATATTATACACTGTCTCTTTCTTATTTCGTAGGCAAATGATGAAAAGGCGAGGCAGATTGCCAAGGCAGGGCAGGCGGTTGCAAGAGAGCTACTGCAGCCTCACCGGTTCTACTGCTACTATTTCAGAGTCCTTCAGGTCAGTCCAGTGCTTTGGGCTTACTTGTCCAAAGGCCCTTTCCACATAGAACATTTAGCTCATTATGGTTGTGGCGTCAGGGCTGGCGGCCCACGTGATCCACACCAGCCACCATAATTTTGGCATAGGGCAAGTTGCCACTCATTTGGAGGAAGTAGGAAAGCAGCCATTGCTTCACTGGTCTGTAAACTATCCCACCAGACATGTCAATACAAATGCAGATAAGGTTAACAGCTCTTTGTTTCTCCCTTCCTGGGTCATTTCTGAACTTGGTCTTAGTCTGGAATATATCTCAGGATAGGGACCTGTTGTCCGCATGCTAATGCAGACTATAGGTGACCTCACCTGGGGTCTGCCATAGAATCTAATAGCATGCAGACAGGAGGTCCCTATTCCAGGATATATTCCAGAATAAGACCAAGTGCAGAAAGGCCTCTGGTCTCTTCCTGGTGCCATAAAGCAGCAGTTTTGAGGGTTTCTTCACCACAGACCCTCTTTAAATACTTTTTGTTCCCGCTGACCACCAGTATCTTCAAAAAATGTTGCACTGTTAAGTGTGGCCACTTTGGAACTCCTTGCATTTTTAATTTCCCCAAGCCACACCCCTACAGTGTCCAACTCCTGTCTTAACATTTCTTCAAGCTCTTGCTTGAAGATGCCTTCATGGACCCTGGAGGTGCACAAACCAAAGGATAAGAACCCAGGCCATTGAGTAAGGACTAAATATTGAATTTTCTTCCCATCCAAGAGCTTTGTCTTTTGTAACCTTCCAATGACCTGGTTTGAGAATAAGCTAGGCCCTTAACTGTGGCTTTATTGTGGCTCACCAGAACACAGTTTTAGATGGAGTGGGTGAAGCCACATGCCTGAAGAACCATTCTGTTTCTCCATTTTAGTTCTAGCAGATTGACGTGACTTTTTTTTTAAAAAAGAGCAGTTTGAACCTGCTCACCCAACGCAGGGCAGAGGAGCGTCACTTCCTCAAGGAATGCTTAAAAGAAGAAGAGTTGGCTTTTCTACCGAGCTTTTCTCACCCATTTAAGGGGACTCAAAGCAGCTGACAAAGCTTTCTGTTAATTCTTCCCACAAAAGACACCCTGTGAGGTAGGTGGGGCTGTGAGAGCTCAGAAGAGAGCTGTGACTAGCCCAAGATCACCCAGCTGGCTTCATGGGGGAGGGCAGAATCAAACCCAGTATTCTCAGATAAGAGTCCGTCTCCCTAACCACTAGACCAAAGTAGTTGTAGGTCAAAGAACCGGCTCCAGATGAACGTCCACACTGAAGAACACATTCTGAACATTTCCAGTAGGTGGGATGGGTTGCCCCAGCTCAACTATTTTCCCTCGGATGATCCATTATAGCAGAGCCAAGGCAATCCCTGCCGCTAGGAAGGTCCCTGGCAGCCCCACGGTTGCCCTGTTTTGCTCTTCTAGAAAACGTTGTTTTAGCTTTCTTTAGGGAGAGGACAGTAGGACAGTGTCATGGATGGTACTACAGATGGCATCTCTTTTCTGTGTCTGACCTTAGAGTCCTCTTAAACCAGTGGTCGGCAAACTCATTAGTCAGAAGAGCCAAATATCAACAGTACAACGATTGAAATTTCTTTTGAGAGCCAAATTTTTTAAGCTTAAACTATGAAGGTAGTACATTGTTATTAACTTAATTGGGGTACTCCTAAGCTGGAGGAGCCACACTCAAGGGGCCAAAGAGCCGCGTGTGGCGTCCGAGCCGCAGTTTGCCTACCACTGTCTTAAACTAACACATAGGAAGCATGCATTTTGAAGAAAAACCAAGCCCCTTTGTCAGACCTTACCTTTTCTTCCTCAGTCTGTTCCAAACATTTCTCTTTAACTTGGCCATTCGCCTGCCCTGACCCACCCTGCTCTCCTCTCCCCAGCACATCCATGTGCATATTGTGGGTTACTAGTTTAAACTTGCAGCTGGGAGATCAAGGTCCATGTTCCTGTTTGGCCAAGGAAGCCTGGCAGAATAATTGTGACTCAGACCCTGGGATGCTGGAACGCTAGAGAGGAAGAATTTTCATTTCACTTCATTCCTTTGATTTATGCCCTGCTTTTTCATCCCAAAGGAGAAGGAATAATTCAGAACATAGATTCCAATACAGTATTGAAGTTCAAAAATAACAAAACACAGGCACAGTGTCAGCAGTAATAATGTATGAAAAAGAAAAATGACCAGTTCCAATAATACAGTGAAGGCATAGCAACGGGATGGGTGGGTGTTCGCTTTTGTTGTAATTTTTATTTATAGATTTTTCCAGTACAATTATATGTAACTCAGAATGTCGCTTGAGCTCCTTGTTTATTGCTTCGGTAGCTGATAGCCAATTCTGCTTTGCTAGGTACACACTACAAATTAATGTCTAAGCATGCAGGTGGTACCGGAAAACCCAGAAAGCGTTTTTTTAAAGCAATCTAAGCAAGGTTTCAAGGACAGCGAGAGAGAATAAATGTTCTTGTTTTGAATAGTCTGGTGTTTTAAACCCAATTTACATATTTCAGAAATACGCAGAACGCCAAACCAGTAAACCTGAAATACGAGATGGAATGGAATTCGTACCTCAGCCTGATGACAGGGCTCCTATTTGCGACTGCCACAGAAGAAAGCCTTTGAGAGAAGAGCTATAAGAAACTGTCATTTGTGATCAAACGTGCTCTGTCGCAAGAGTGAAGCAAGTTGTTGAGTGACATTTCAGCCCATAAAATCTGGAACCAACTTGTAAGACATATATATATATATATGAGAGAAATATTTACAGCACACAGTTTTAGGCAAGCCCCTAAATTTAACTTCATGGGGCTTACTTCCAGGTAAGTGTATACTGGGTTATAAACTGACACATTTCCTTGCTCAGTTTCGTTTGCTTTATTTTATTTTTGCTACGTGTGCCCTTAAAAATCCAAATATTGAAGTTGTAGATCACTTCTCAAACAGACAGTATCCTGCTATGCTGATCTGCATATCATTCACATGAACTATTTTACATGAACACCTTTTTCTGGTTCTTACATATGCCACAAATGTTCATGAAACATATCTCACTGATCCTTACAATATCCACTTAAGGTAGACAGATGTTACTGTTTTTTTTCTTTACAGATGGTGGTTGACTATCCAGTTAAGGGGCCTCATCTTAGTAGGATTTTAATGAGGCCTCAACAAAGACCCAAGAGAGCAGCTGTTGGTTGGTTCTTAGGATAGTACCTAATGCTGTCCTGATATTCTTGTACACCTTTCATCATTCCTGACCACCGGCCATAATGCATGGGGGCTGATCCAGTAATATCTCATGAAATACTTTTTTTGGAATGCACTTACCAAAGATGTAGGCAGGGAGTGGCTGTAGCTCAGTGGTACAGTAGAGGATTGCTGGTTTGATCCCCAGCCTCTCCCTGGAAGTAGGCAATGGCAAACCACTTCTGGATAGCAGGAACCGTGGAGGTGTCCATGCAGTCAGCCAGGAGTCAGCCACAACTTGGTGGTACTCAGCAACAACCAAGCTGTAGGGTTGGCTACCAGCTTAGGGGAGCTTGAAAAGGAATTGGATACATTCATGAAAGTCAGGGTAATCAGTGGCTATTAGCCTGAAAGCAAGGGGCAACTTCACACTTCCCTGCCCATCTGCTGGATAGGAAAGGAGCGCGATGAACCAATGTTGACCAGTGCTTGTACTTGGAGTGCTAGTCAATGTTACCCATCCCCGTCCCCGTCCCCCGCAATCGAATACTTAACTTTGATTCGATTGCAGGGCCAGTCCTCTTCAGGGCGCCACCATTTTGGATGCAGCACCCTGGGCAGCTATGTGTGCATCAGCGCCATCAGCATGACAACGCTGATGCTCTGTGCAGGTGCAGGTGCATCTGGTCATCTGAGGTGCCATCACGCTTGCGTGGCACCTCAGACAACCCCAGAGCACCAGAAGAGGTGCAAATGGCCACTGCCTGGGTGCGCCAGGTAAGCTTTTTGTTAAGGCTGGTAAAGATGTGGAACACAATTACATACTCCACACCTAGCGCATGATTAGGGAACTTCTGGGAAGGCAAGGGGTGCCTGGAGGCTGTAACAGCCTCCTCAAAGTGTGGATACTCTTCCCCACAAGTTCCCCAATCATGCACTGTGCGCTGTAGTGCAAATGGGTCTAGGGTGGCTGCTACTTAATGGGAGTGGATTTCCTCTGACAACCAGATGCTGGAAGAGACTGTAAGTAGAGAATGCTTTCTTGCTGATGGGTTTCCTTGTGAAGTTGGTTGGCCACAGTGTGAACAGACAGTTGGGCTAGATGGGGTCTTTCCTGGCTGCAGGCACTACTGACATTGGTCTAATAATGCCAGACAACTCTTTCTCCAAGAGAAGAACACAGATAGAATACAGTTTACAGTAACACCAGTGCTGCTAACCTGATATAACAGAACATCTGTATTACAACATCCTTTGACATATATTATCCAGATTCAAGGAGTTTCTGAGTTTAGAAATAGTTTTTTAGTGATTTTATAATTGTGTTTTTATATTGTTTTTATTGTAATCTGCCCTCCTAAGATCTGTAGGTATAGGACAGTGATGGCGAACCTTTTGAGCTCAGTGTGTCAAAATTTGCAAGAAAACCTAGCTTAACTCGGGTGCTGTGTCACATCTAGAAATATCCATAATTTTGTGATATTTGTAGCTCTAGTAAAAAAGTTATATTTTTGATATATGTATTTTATTAAAAGCAAAAACAAATAATTATTTGCATTAGTGACTTTTGTTGCTGAATCTTCAGTTGAAAGTTGGTATTTCATACACTTGAAAAGCAAGCAAGCTCTACACATCCAGGTGCCAGGGTGACCATGTGTGTCACCCAAAAGGGCTTGGTGTGTCCCCTGTGACACACGTGTCATAGGTTGGCCATCACCGGTATAGGATGAGAGAAGTAAGGTTGCACATTGTGGAATATCTAAACATATTGCAATAAGTAAGCGACATCTGGATGCAGTCTAAGTCAATGTGGCCGCAAGGACAAATGAGAACACTTGTTACTCGTATCTGCAATATTTTTCCATGGTAATATAATTTGTGCAATCCATAAATGATCTTAAAGTCAAGTGAAATTATAGTTTGTTTTTTTCTGAGAAAGTGCTGTACATGTTGAAAGCTGCCTATGAAGTCAGTGTTGCAGTGTTTTTGTTAATGAATACAGGTTATTCATTGATGTCAAAACGTGCTCCTACCCAAAAGATTGCCTTACAAAATCATTAGGATGCGATGCAAATGCTCTGGTATCTTTGAAGCTGCTATGCAATTAGATCCCTTTTTTCTGATGAACGGTAAATGAAGGCTTGCAATAAATCTGCAAAAACCTTGACAAGCTCAATCGGGAAACTGTATCACATTACCAACAAAGTCTGTATTTGTTCCTCAGAGAATATTTCTTACTCCCAAAGGATACACTGTTTCCAGTACACTCTGATATTCCACAAATATCAGTGGGGAGACTTAAATCTAGCAAACCTTCTTTAGTGTCAACAGAACTGATTAAGAACAGGTTTAACATTAACTCTCAGTGGAGAGAGGAATGGTCTGCTGAGCACCCAGATACGTGAAGAATGATTCCACGAAATAACCAGCTGGTTTCAACTTGCCATGACTGTCCTGGAAAACACTCAGTAGGTTCTACACATCTCATGGCATTTGCGAGAAGTTATTATACAAATGGGCAATAACATCTTCCCCTTGTTGTGATTGTGAAGCCATATCGTGACCAGCTGTGAATTGAGGGCCTATACGGGATCGATGTCAGACTTTTCTGAAATGAGAGACACAGTCCTTCAATGGATGAGTGGCCTTGACATTGTTGTATAAGATCTCTTTAAATTGTGAACTCTAACTTCCTATTTTAATTGTTGTTAGTCCACATATTGCTGCCATTACAATAAATAAACTCCCAAAGTGGTATCATTTGACTAATAACTCATTTGCTGTACGAAAAAAGATTCAGATTTACTGAAGGCAAATTTACCTCTTTTCCAGGTCCACAATTTTGCTTTTACTTATCGAAGCCTAGAATCTCTATTTATCAGTAATCCCGATCCAGTTGGTCAACAACTGGCACAATATCAGGATGGCGTTAACATTTATACAAGGATAATTTTGTTTGTGGTGCATTGCGTCCCTTTAATAAGTATAGAAGGACCGTGTTGTACCTCTGTCGCACAAAACTAGAACCAAGGGGCATTTTATGAAGGGGAAGGAGAGTTAGGAGTGACAAGGCAGGGGAAGTATGTTTTCATCCAAAGGGTCATTGGGGAATGGACTTTACAACCAGAAGAGGTAGTGACAACACCCAGCCTCCAGGTTGGAGATTTGAGAGCAAAGGTTTTGCCTTTGTCTTCTGCTTGAGAATGTCCGGAAGCAATTGGCAGTTCACTGTGTGAGATAGGATGCTGTGGCCTGATCCAGCAGGGCTGCTCTTATGTTCTAGGATGACTTGGATTTAAATGGAAAACTACCATCAAACATGGCCATCACCAGAGCTATTCATGATTTAAATGGCAGTTTCTTGCCCTAAGAAGCAAGCCCCATTGGAGTAAACATTATGGTTTTAATAAGTATGTTATGCTTCTAATGTGTTCATTTTATATATTGTAACATATAAGGCAGGATAAAAATTTAAATAAATCGATAAATCGATAGCTTAAAACTGCACTGCTCTGTGTATAAACTTGGTTTAAACAAAGGTTAATGACAAGCCAAGTGTTCAGCTGTGTGGCCCACTTTAAGATAGAGTAAGGCCCTGCCGAGACATGTATCTGTAGCAACCCCACCCATCCCAAAAAGTGCAAAAACTATTGCTGGAAAACCCAGTGCTGGTTACAGATTTTCCAGTAATAGTGCTATCTAACCAGGAAGTGATAATGGCAGGGGCCCAATATCACTTCCTAGCAAAATGTCCAACTTCCATCTGCAGGGGGCCTAAGAAAATTAGGGACCTGCATTTTTACCTTATGCATACTTGAAAGTAGGTTCAGTTACTGATAAGTATGGTTTAGATTTGATTACGCTTGGCAGTCTTCATAATGTGGATTCAGAAGTGTGTTTTGATATATATCAATGTAAAAATGTTGCCTCATTTTTCTGTACATTTGAAATGAATGGGAATTAAAGGAAAATGCACTTTTTTGTTTTGGGGAACGAACCACATCTAGATTATCCGCTGTTCTTTCAAAGAAGCTATTTCAAATTACTACTGTAGGTGTGTATATGAGAGATGGACAGTTTCTTTTCTTTTCTTTAAAAAACTTAACTTTTATTAATTCAACTTCTACAATATAAAAGGCTAATCCAAAATAGCAAACAGGTAGAACAGAATTATAAACAAGATATACTGTCCATACAATAAGAAAAGTCCAGCAAGGTAGTTAGTAGCACTTAGAGACTAACAGGAGAAGGGTTGGTGGCATGAGCTTTCATAGACATGTCTACTTCTTCAGATGCTAGGGGACCCAATGTCAGGAACAGACTTATAGGAAACAATGTAGGAGATGATAAAGGATATGTAAATGAGGTGGAGGGGATTAACTAGGTGGGGAAATGCAGAAGTAAATCCTTGGGTGTGGGGGATAGCCTGAAGGAAGGAGTTGTAGCTGAGTGTATGAATCAAGTAGTTAGCTGGTGTTAAAATATGCACAAAAAGTCCAGCAAGGTAGTTAGTAGCACTTGGAGAGTAACAGGAGAAGGGTTGGGTGAATTTTTGAATTAGACTAACACGGCTATTTCTCTGATACAATAAGAAACTGAGCCTATCTCTAGTGGAGCTCAATAGAGTCCTTAGAATCACCTCCAAAACATATAATTATAAAACAGGTAAGTGGTTAGGAAACAAGAACAACAATTGTCTGTTGAGAAGGAAGGTGTAGAACATTCTGTGAGGGGGAGGAATTATTTCTTTGGCTTGTAATCAAGCAGAATTATTGACATGAGTGATGTACATTCCTTGTTTTTCATGTTCTCAGCCCATTTGAGACTTAATTCAAAGGCTCCTTAGAACCCCACAGCATGATAAAAAGTTAACCTAGGATGTCAGCAATTGCTGATTATATGATTGATGGTTTTGACTTCTCATTTGAGATGCTCTGAAATAGATTATTTGGGAAACTGTTTCTCAATCTTCTCCACAACAACTTGTTATTACAAGTTGTAAAACAATAGGAAGCACAAAACAGAAAGCAGCACATCCCAGTCCAACAACTTTTAATATTCTTTTGGTCTACAAAACTTGTGACTCACCTAAGGAAGTACACGAACATGTTGCACAGTGGACAATTTCTTTGCTTTTGTATTCTGAGAAGGATAGTTATATGAAGTGCACAAGCAACCTTTGTGATGAAAGGCACAGCCTCAAAACCCCATAGCTAACTCCGAGTAATGAGGTTTGAGGGGGACTGCTTTCATGCTTAGAGTTAGTAGCCCAGGAAGTCATTATTGATCAACTGTGAAAATTTCCCACTCCATCATTTAGGCCTGTAAGGTCCTTCCTGCTCACTCCATCCTTCAACATGGAGGGGAAGGACAGCAATCATCTCTGTGAACAAGAGAATCTGCTCTGCTCTGCATATAAGTTGATTCCCGGGCCATGGTTACACCTTCACTTTGAATGTTCTTCAGTCTATCTTCACCTTTTCATTTCTATCCATTCATTTGTGGACTTTCCATCCTCCATTTGGACCTTCCAGAAGATGGACTGAAGAAGGTTTAAAGTGAAGGTGTGGCCACAGCCCTGGGGCCAGTGGAGAAGTCCAAGGGGCATTTTAGGGTGGATGAATAAGAACACTCCATCTGGGGGCTGACCAGATGTATGAATGTTCTGCTCCTGGGTTGGGGGGTGCTCTGGATGCCCATGTGGGTGATGTTTTTGAGTGATAAAATACACATTTGGACAAAAAAAATGCAATATAAGGATGAATAGTACATGTATGTCAAATTACATGGAATGTTACTGGTCTTGGAAATATAAAGGGTGCTATTAGTAATGAGATTTCTCTGTAAGGTCCACTTATCAGCCAGGGATGAAGTTGGTGTAAACACCATCCAGCTTAGTTCTCAGGGTGTGCCAACACAACAGAAGAAAGTGGATTTTCCGCAGTTAGATCTGTTGGGGGGTTAGATTGTGGGCCAAAGCCACTGGTAAGAGAGGGAAATATCAGTCACAAAATACATGACTATTACTATGGTCATGGTTTGATATAAATCCAGCTGACTACTTGATGGGTTGTGTTGCATTTGGTTGGCACGGTTACAAGTTACACAAGCCTGAAGCAGATGAAAGGACACATGTAGTGCAATGCAAGGTGAGTAGGGGGAAAATAACAATTTTCCCTAATTGATTACTTTGTGATACGACTCACAGTTTTAGCCTTGTAGCTTTAGCCCAGTATCAGGACTTCACCTAGTTGCCATGGAAGCAGATTTCCTAGGGATTAAATTTCAACCCTTCAAGGTGATGCAAAAGAGCTTCTCATCAGGTTGGGGTTGCTTCTGCTGCTTGATTTATCAACCATCTCTGCTTGAGTGTAGAGACATCTTTGAACAAGAACTTCCATGCTTGTTTGGGACTCTTTTGACTCTCACGAACAGGAATGAGATCAAGATCTGAACTTTGATCTTCAGCACTGTTCTGTGGTTTGACTACTTCACTCCACCCCCTTAAAACTGACTGTGAACAGTTTGAGAGCTTTTATCTTACTTTGGAAACATGCAACCTTTGCTCCTCCCTTGACTGTGCTGGGATGCAGGGTCCTTTCATTGCTTAGGGCTATATCTAATATCAAATAGAGTTTCAAAGTGACAGTTTGGCTTATATCTTAGAAGCAACTGCTTCGTATTCTATAGAAGTGTCTACTTGGAGGTGTTTCAGCCTGTCATTTTTCACCAGCTAGAGAAAAGCAGCAAGATGCTTCTTTCTACTGCAGTTCATTAATAAGTTCCAAATTCCATCATTAAATCCCCATCAAGCTGTTTAGACTACTGATCAAGCTGCTTAGACAACCTCAGATCATACATCTGCTTTCTAAACTAAGCCAGGAAAATTAGCACTTGGAATACTTAATAGGGAAGAAGTATATCTATGTTTGCACTTGCTGCTCTTAATCAGTACTGATGTTAGCAGGATAAATATGATCGTCTGAGAAGTGATGGGTTGAACTTTTTCGTATTTAAAATTCCAAGGCAGTTTACAAAAATGTAAAATGAAGTTAAAATCCATTAAAACAATATATAAAATTGTATTGAAAACTGGATGGAGATCTAAAACAAAAAAAAATCATTCACATTGGGAATGCCTGGTTAAATATAGGTTTTCCTCTTGAGGTGTGTCTATCACCTTCACTGTACACATTTAGAAAGGCAGTGAAGATACACCTCTTTGCCCTGGCCTTTGGTTAAATGGGGATACGCTTTCCCTTCCCACTTGCAGGCACTGTTGTTTTAATATACACTGTTATTGTTTTAATCTGTTGATTTTAAATGCTGTTACCGGCCCTGAGACCTTTCGGTATAGGGTGGGATAGAACTACAAATAATTAATAAATAAAAACCTGGGTGAAAAGTCTTATCCAGGGGCTAAATGTTTAGGGGGCGAGCATGCTTTGAAGTCTGCAAACAGAGAAAACCCTACTGCAGCCATTGGGCAGGTACTCTCCTTCTGATCATTGAGGCCAAGACATTCAGGGCTTTCAAAGTTAATATCAACATCTTTAATTAGGTGCATATAGGAAGGAAGTGGAAGTCTTTCAAGATGGGTGTGACGTGGACCTGGCCAGGGACAATAGCAGTCTAGCTGTTTCATTTTACACTAGTGAACTGCTAAACTGTTCTCAAGGATTATTCCACACAGAACATATTGGAGTAGTTGAATCTGCATGTTACTAGAGCATGGGTCACTGGCCAATTGGTTGTCTATCCAGAACAGGCCAAATCTGGCAAAATGCTCAGTAATGGAAATAGGCACACCTAGAATGCAGCCCACCTTGTAACACCTCAGTGCCCAGTTTCTGTGACTGTGGCTTTCAAAGCAGATTGAGGCTGGGGAGAAGACAACTAGATGCACATTTGTATCTCACCCTTCATTAGAAGGTCCCAGGGCAGGTCACAACCCATCTAACCTCCCTTCTACCCATCCTGGCTCGGCTACATTCAGAGGCCTAGGAATCAAAGGCCCAGGTGAAAAGACACATTGTGATCTTAATATATTGGGCATATTAAGTGCAGGTCTTAAAAGGTGCTCCTTCAGATATTCAAGGCCCAAGCTATTTATGGCTTATAATCAATATCAGAACCTTTAATGGGGCTTGGGAAATTGGTAATCAGTGCTGTTCCTTCAAGATTGACATCAGGCCAGAAACTCCCGTTAGCATTCATATTGCTGTATTCTGTACTATAGGTCCAACTTCTGCACCATATTCAAGAGTAGTCCCATAAAGACTTCATTACAATAGTCTTGTGTTGAGGTTCCCAGAGTATAATCACTGTTGCCAAGCTGTCTTGGTTCAGGAAAGGCCAAAGCTTATAAACCAGTCAGAGATGGAGGTAAGCATCCTAGCTACTGCTTCCACCTGAGCCTCAAGTAACAATAATGTATCAGAAGCATCTCCTATCACATACCACCATCAAGAATTGGGATTCTGTTACACATAGTACCTGTATTGTGTCTGGATTTAGTTTCAACTTATTGATTCACATCCAGACCATTAATGCCTCTTAGAAAGCAATCAAGCACTTCAGCTGTCTTACCTGATTAAGAAGGAACAGAGAAACAAAGATGGTGTTATCTGCATACTAGTGGTACCTCACTCCAGATCCCCTGATGACCTCTTGTAACAGCTTCATATAGATGTTAAACAGAAGATGAACCAATCGCCAAGGGGCCAAACTAAATTTCCCTAATGCTACTTTTTTGAGCCTTTGGAGATAGGAAGAAAACTATTGTAAGCAACCAAGGCAGTCTTAATATCATATCCCTGCCTGACACTAGACTTTAAAAGGTCAAGATAATTCATTTCCTCCAAGCTGAGTATCCATGCATGGAGGAAATGGATTATCTTGACCCTTTTCAGCCTGATTTCAGGCAGATATTAATTGAATCATGCAAGGGACAAAGTCCCCATGGATCCATGCTTGTAGGCAATCTAAAACTAGTACAGTTGTTCCTTTTGCATTTGTCCTTTGTATAATATTTGTACATTTACATATTTGGTAACATGGAACTGTTTGTTTAATGCAATTCTGGAAACTTCCAGTAATGTCATTCATTCTCTAAGGGATCATTCACCTACAACGGTAGACAAGGCTTCTCACCGTAGTTCCCCTGACTGTATTAGTTGTCTGGATCTAAAGTAAATGTGCATTGGAATTTTTCTGCAAAGGTAATAGCACTAATTCCAGTGTCAATTTCATGGTGGTCCAAAATGCTTTTAATATTTCACTCCCAATTACTCTTCAAAATTTGTTAACCAGTGGTCACACCCACCACATATGGATGAACAATCCAAAAAACATGTAGTTATGCCAACAGAAAGGACTGATTTGGCAACATCCTGGCAACATACCTGCGCAATGTTTTTAGGTTCAATTTGTGTACTTGGGAGTACAATGATGGTTATCTGATAACATGATGTCCCAGTATTGTCTGTAATATACATTTGCAGATGGGTCTTCCAGGACTTTTTAAGACCATCTTTATTGTGCATTTCTATATTAACCAGCATCTTATACATCATTGCAATTAAACATTTTTGAATTGATTTTTTAAAAGTAATGTTCAAATGCAGTTTGAAGTCTCATTTTTGTTATGTTGAGAACAAAACATAGAAAACATAAAAGTACTAATCAACCCATCACCTATTAAGTGGGTATTCAGAATCAGTTGGGCCTCTCTTTTTTTTTTTTTAGCTCACCCAATGATTCTGTGGGATCATTACACTGCTTCAATTCTTTCAGACATAATAGATGCCAACAATTTCTTTCCTGCACTCTGGATTAAGCTTGGGCACCTCAATTTGTGTAAATGGAAGTGAATACTATACTTGCTAAATAGTTTTCTTGGTCAGAGTAAAGATTTTCATTAAATTGTTTTAATGAAGTTAATTAGTAGATACCCAGGTATTATTGGAGATTGAGCACAATCTCATGATAAACTTCTTTCCCCTCTCTTTATAATAAATTTGCCAATAGTTCTCAGAAGGTCATTCTTTGGCATCTTTCCCTGGAGAGGGCAATAGCAAATCAGTTTTGTGCAGTTGCCAGGAAAGCTGCAGATATGGCCCTGTTTGATTAAGTCTCAGAACTTGAAAGCATTTGTATTTAAAGACAATTCAAACATTCAGGAGGGCAGGGGGTTTATAGTACAGTATAGTGTTTAAAAATTCACTAACATTTTTTTAAAAATCTATGACTAAAGCTTTCAGACATGAACTAATATATAACAATGATAGGAAAATTGGGATTCTAATTAAGAGCAAAACATTAAATCTGGATTGTTTTTGAGATCTATTTGAAGGTGCCTGTCATAGCTTGGTTTAGTTTTGGCACATGTTCTAGATAAAAAGCCACCTGAAGCTGTGGAAGAGGCCACATTCACACCTAAAGTTCACCTACAAGGTGAGAGAACATGGGTGTTTGTCCAGTTACCTCCTTTAATCCAGATCTAAGATGATCCGGATTTAAGGAATGGGTACTTCCCTTAATCCAGAACTAGCAGATCTGGATTAAGGAAAGTACCCAATGCGTTTCCACGGGTGGTCTAGCACCCAATAGCAATGGGTGCTAGCTTGCTCACAATGGAAACGCCAGAGCATCCATGTGGCAAATCCGGATCTACCCACATGGGTCCCACCTGTCACCCCAGGTGTTTTGGGGGACAGGGGGTGTAATCTCCATAGATGCTCCAGAGATTCTTTGAAGATCCTCCAAAGCGGCTCCAGAGAATCTCTGGAACGATCTGCCACAAACTTTGAAGATTCTCCGGAGTCTTTGACAAAGGCATTGCTCTTGCATGGGGTCCTCTTTGGAGCCTGTGCTAATCTTCAAAGGCAACTTTGGAGCTGGCTCCAGAGGGACTTCAGAGAATGTGCTCCCACAATGGATGCCCCCCCTGAGCCTCCCCTAGACCCTATTGCCCAATAGTGGTGGAAACAGGCTCTGTATAATCTGGATTTGATGGTTGAAGACCCCATTGTAGACCCCTTTAATGGGGTCTACATGAAGGACCCATATGATCCGGATTTCCCTAGAACTGGTGGAAACAAATGTGGCTCTAATGGGGTCTGTAGTGGAAATGGGATCTTCCTGCTCTGAGCCAAATGGGTCCTTAATGGGTCCTTAGTGCTAGTGGAAAAACACCCCATATCAGGAAAGTGATTAGTCTTTTTTTTCCCCACACGCCTAAATCAAACATGGACTTTCTCAGTTAAATAATGCTGAAAGAAAACTACTTGATACTCTGCTGCTGATGGGTTTTCTTACTCTGAAAGTTGACTAAAGCTGGATTAAAACTTAAGGTACGAATGCAGCCAGTCAGTTCTGAGGTCCAGAGAAATCAGCTGGAAAATCTAACTTGTCAGCAAATTGATTGGTGCACTGACTACTATTTGAGCTGGACGAGATAGTTAAAGTTCTGCCCAAATAATATTATAGCAGTTCTGATTAAGTGCTTTTCTGTTTTGCTGGTGTTCGGTCCCATCAAATGGTGGCCACTCCTGGTTGCCTCCATGGACACCTCCATGCAGGATCAGTTGGCAGACGCAGGCTGTGGTCACACTTAAGGTCAGAAAATTCACCTTTGGGATAATATGGGAAAAAAATATCACTTTACTGATGTGTTCTCTCTCTGAAGGTGGACTGAAGCTGGATTAAACCTCAGGTGTGACCACAGCCACAGCAGTGTTTTTATCATTGCCTTCTTCAAAGGAGAGGTTGGGGATCGAGCTGGTGAGCCACTGCTTTCCAAATAATTTGCTCTCCCCCCCCCCCCGAGCTACAGCCACTCATTCAAGTTGTTGTTGTTGTTGTTAATGACAAAACGGGATGTTTCTGCTCTGTCTCCGGAGGGACTGCAAGGCGCGCCCCACAGTGCACTGCTCCCCTCCATTTGATCCTCTGCACAGTGCATCGCGTGCCATTCTTTTGAGAAACAATTTGCCACTTCCAGCCGCTCCCTCCCTTCGAAATTGGGTTAACTGGTAATGAAGATCACTGTCTTAAGACAGCTGGAAGTTCCGCGCGGGAAGGGAAAGCCACAAAACGCGCCCAAGAACAGAGATCACAGGAGGGAACGTGCGCACAGAGCAGCCAGCGCAGCCTCTTTCCCCGCCTGGCTCCCTCTCCCCCTCCGAGCCCTGCCTTGCCCCGCCCGAGCGGCAGCTAGGCCCCAGCTTCCCTGGTTGCCATGGCGACGGCGTTCAACAGCGCCTGGGAAACCTGCGTCGTGTGTTGAACGAAGGGAGAAGGGTAAAAGGGGGCGGGGGCGGCGGAGGCCTCCCCGGAAGTGCCGGGCTGGGGGCGCCGCTGGCTGGCATTGGACGTGGCCGGGCAGGCTGTGCGGGGCGAGGAGTGTATAGATGGGTGGGAAGAGGGAGACGCCATTAGGGCGAGAGTTTTAAGCAGGAAGGAGTGGGGGGGGGGGAATCCAAGGGGCTGGACTCACCTGGCGAATATTTCCCCCGCTTGCAGTCGTACCTGCCTCGAAACACTGGTAGAACAGGGCAAACCAGCCCCGAGTTGCTAATTTTTTAAATATATATATTTTAAAATTCACATTCTTTGCCAACCCTTAACTCCCCAAAACTGCCTTGTTCAAAGGGTGTTTCTTGGGCTGTGGTCACACTTCAGGTTTAATCCAGTTTCAGGCCACTTTCAGAGTGAGAGAATACAGCAGTAAGGTGACAAACTGGTTTGTTTCAGTGTTAAATAACTCAGAAAATTCACCTTCAGGATCATGTGGAAAGAAAAGGCCTTTTTGCACGAGGAGTCTTGGAACATGTCTACGACACACCGGGATGGAGCATTCGCTCTCGTGGGGCGGCCGGATCCGTTCCAGGCCGCCCCAAGCGTCCCGAGGGGTCATAGACGCGTTCCAAAAGCAGAGCACTAAAAAGTGCTCTACACGTGGCCCAGCGCAGTCCAGCCGTCCCCGGGTCTCCAGGGAGGGAAGCATTTGCACTCGCCTCCCGCCCTGACAGCTGTGGGACACACACACCCTGCCACGATTGGGCGAAAATCA
This sequence comes from Aspidoscelis tigris stejnegeri, assembly GCA_023333525.1. Lineage (NCBI taxonomy): Eukaryota > Metazoa > Chordata > Lepidosauria > Squamata > Teiidae > Aspidoscelis > Aspidoscelis tigris. The sequence goes on from JALMGA010000001.1 coordinate 255,818,675, forward strand.
GTCCAACAGGTGGCAGGGATGCACAAATCACTCGCCTTGCAGTGCCCGGGATTGCCATCTGCTGCGGTCTGCGCAGGCGTGCAGACTCTGGTAGACAGGACCCAGGCTGACCGTGTGGGTCCCGTCTACCAGGAGCGTGTGCGCCTGCACAGACCGCAGCAGATGGCAACCCCAGGTGAGTCAAGGTGAGTGATCGCGTGCGTTGGGGGGGGGGAGGGTGGCTCACTCCCAGGTCCTGCAGTCCCATCGCGACTGCAGGAGTTGGGGAGACACCCAGATTGGCTTCCCCTCACCCCTTTGCAGGGTGGGGAGAGGTCGATCTGCGGCTGTCTGTGGGCTGGGGGATGTGGGGTCTCTTGGTAGACCATGCCTACCAAGGAACCTCACATCCCCTGGCCCATCGGGGCAGATCGTTGGCTGCTGCAGGGTTGACCCACCTAGATCTAGGCCGCTCTGCCCCGCAGAGGCCCCCGAGCACCCCACCCACCCACCCTGTGACCCGGGGACGCACGCACGCACACGCAGCACCTACCTATTGGCTGTCCTGGGTCTGAATGACCCAGCTCCGTCTGGGCCGTAGTGCATGTGCACGTGGCACAGCCTCTGATTGGGCAGCTCGCCCACATGGGCAGTGCATGCATGTGTGTCTACACGCGTTCCTGCCTCCCTCCATGCGAACAGAGAAAGCGTTCCAGCGTGTCTTAGCCTTCTTCGTTGCAGCCGTTCCAGCTGTAGTACGAAGAGGCCTAAAATTACTCGTCACTTTGTGGATGTCTTCTCTTGCTCCAAAGTGGACTGAAGCTGGATTAAACCAGCCAGTTTTGGTCTAGTGGTTAGGGAGCCAGACTCTTATCTAGGAATATCAGGTATGATTCTGCCCTCCCCTATGAAGCCAGCTGGGCGACCTTGGGCTAGTCACAGTTCTCTTCAGAGCTCTCACAGAGCTCCACCTACTTCACAGGGTGTCTGTTGTGGGGAGAAAAACAGAAAAGCTTTGTCAGCCACTTTGAGTCCCCTTAAATGGGTGAGAAAAGCTGGGTAGAAAAGCCAACTCTTCTTCTTCTTAGGTGTGACCACAGCTTTGATTTGAGGAAGCCTGTAGTAGCCTCCAGGGGATGCTCCAAGAATTTCCTCTGTGTGTGTGTGTGTGTGTGTGTGTGTGTGTGTGTGTGTGTGTGTGTGTGTCAGAAAATCCATAGAAAATCTTTTCTCTCACACTTCCATGCACAGAGACCATCCCTAAAAAGAGAACATCAGTATAAATGATTTTAACTGGTACATCAGGAATAGTGACCATATATAAAAATAATTCCTAGTGAGGTTTGTATAAAGTTATATATATTTATTATTATTTGCATTTAAATATTAATAAAACTATTTTTAAAAGGCAAACTATCAGCACAGCAAGGAAAATGAGAAGTAACTGAATCTTGTGGGGTCAGTGCTCAGTCATATTGAAAGCCATTGACAATCTGTCCTCCAATGCTCTCATGATGATTCTGCATTTCCAAAGGAGATTTTGGACTAGGCAACCATTGCAACAAAGCATGGGCTGCTAGGGTGGTGCTTGTGGGTGTAATATTTTGCCTTTTTCAAATTCTGACAGACCTCTTCTCTCACCCATTTAATCCCACAGTGACAGAACTGAAATGAGGAAGCTAAAAGAGCTTTCAGTCCTTTCATAATGGTATATTAAATGGCCCTTGCTAGTTGGTATTGAACGTTAATGTTTATTTTAGTTGCCTTCAGTCAGTTCTCACACAGCCTCTGAGCATAAACAACATTTTATTGGTGTTTGGCTTTTGCAAGGGTTTTGCACATGTCTTCTAGGCTGTGTGAGGGTTTACAGAACTGCACCCTGCAATGAGGACAATGTGAATGAAGATTATACAGCATTTGTGGGAAATGTTTGGAAAGCGTGACAGCAGCTCAAGAAGTCTGTAAAAGTCTGAATATTCTGAGTTTTTGGTAACTGCCTGAAGCACTTGTAGGCCATTGGTCAGTGGTAGAAACAGTTTCGATGACTAATATCATTTTTACTTTATGTTGTATTGCTGTATTTTTACAGGTACATTATTCTAGAATTTCAATGAAGACTTTTGAATGAGGGAATGAAGATGACCTACACCTTCTTTTTCATCAGCTCTCATTTTCTAACCCATCTTCAAAGTCAGCCATACATTGTCACTTATTCTGTAAATATGATTTGGAACTGATTTGATGCTGTCTGTTTTAAACATCTAGGATACACTGTTTCTCAAATGATCGTTGTGTTTTGACCAGTTGCTGTTGGTTCATTATCTTTAAATTGTGTCTTGAAGAAGTCTATATTTTGTTCCTTTTATAAAACAGGGCTGCATTTTGTAGACTGACTGCATAGTCTTAAGAACACTGAAATTTTTGAAAAAAGGCAAGGATCAGAACTGAGCAGGTGAGATTGGGTATTTCCCCATCCATTTGTTGGGTTTTTCTTTTGGTCTATTTCCACCCCTTTACGCTCAAAATATTGAGAGGGAAAAGGGAAATGCTTTGGACAAAGGCTTGGGTAAATCCTGGTCCCACGACTACTGTTTTTGGACATGACAAGGTCTTACAAGAGTTTTGGCTTCTTTATTTCCAAAATGCTGTCCATTTCGCTTCTGCTGAAGCAGAACTTCAGTGTTGATTAAGCAACAGCTTGTGGCCTTAGAGAGGGAGACCTGGATGTCAGATCTCCTTTCTGATATCCAAAGGAGGACGGAGCTCATCTATCCCATGGACATCGGACATCTTGCGAGAATCATATAGCTGCACCTGGTTTGCAGCTTTTTTTTTCCATTTTCCTTTGCTTTGCTGATTCTTCTAATCAACCTCTCTTTTATTGATTTTGCTGTATTTGTGATTAATTGTAACCAAATTGTAAAATCAGGGAAATGAGCAACCAACTCCAGCTTAGAGCCTGGGCAACCACAGTAATACATCTCATTGATATTTCACATAGGAAAATTCATTATCAGGTGTATTTCTGTGATGGAAACTGAATCCAGCAGAGGCTCACGAAAACATGGGTAAGGACGTAATTGAAAGGTTTGCATAGATTCATCAGAGAACAGATTGTACTTATATATTCAACTATGTTCAGTAAACCCTATTCCCTTGTAACTCTACCTAATATCTACCAGCACTGCTGCACTCGCAGGGACTTATGTAAACATGCAGAGAATTAATTTACATAATTTCTGATCACTGTTGATGCAGAATATGAAACAGCTATTAAAATAAATTGACAAACTGATCCGCGTGATTTTTTGTCCCCTGGTTCAAATACGAAAGTTTTCCTGTCTTTAATATGTCTCATGGAAATATGATAAAAAGTAGTATTTTCTTGCCGCAGTTCAGTGAGAGTAGCAATTTATATTTATTTACAGCTAATCTAAGCACCTTATCCATTGATGGGGAGGCACTGGATGTTAAATAATGTACTACTTTATTCGTTTAAAACATATTCTGCATCATCATCATCGTATTTTTTAAAATCTTTAGTAGCAGCTCTGAGTCTGAGAGGTCTGTATTGCAGCATAGCTCCAACTAACATTCCCAGTACTCTATCTCTTGCTGGTAGCCATTTTTCCTGTAAGTAGTCACACCTTGCTGAAACAGTCCGTCTTATTAAGAAACAGGACTCAACACACTCTGACTTTGACCACACCCAATACCCCAGTTTGGGCCGCTATACTCACATCTTTATGAAACTTTTCTCCACCCCTCTCCACTGTCACAACACCTCCTGTGCTCTGATAGGGCAAAAGTTCTGTGACTCGATAGCATGTAATCATATATTGGGTGAAAGGGAAGAGAAATTCATGTAGTATCCAGCCCCCTTTAGTCCTCTACCCTGATCACACCCAAAAAATGAAAATGGATTAACACACTACAGGCTTGAGAGTTGTAAAAATCAGGACTTGGGAAAATACAATTGAAGGGAAGAAAGTCTACAAATAAAATGGATAGAACTAAAAAAAGTATGAACAATGGGTTCTGAAGATAGACTGAAGAAGGATTAAATCAAAGCAGCTTTACAAAAAATAAAGCACGTGAAAATCAACAGTTTCACATCCTGTGCTACTGAAGAAAAGGTATTTTTTGATAATAGTTGTGAACATTATTTCCTAAAACGTGTTGTTCAAAGGAAGCATACAAGGCATGGAACAAAAGGAGATGCTCTCTTAGAGCAGTACCGTAGTGAGCAACAAGAAAAAAAGAATCGAGCTGCAGTCATTATTCAAAGAGGCTGGAGAAGATGGCTGGTAAGTTAGAGTTTTCAACATTTCCTCCAGAGTAATACAGACATAACAGTGGCCTCATGCAAGCTTGCAGGCTGGGCTGTTTTGCACTTTTGTCGGAGGCATGGACCTGTTTTCCCCAGGATCTTCTCCCCACCCCTTCCCCTACTTGCTGTTGTTAACATTAAAGACCAACAGAAGTTGGAAGTTACTCTTGTGTCATGGGAAATGGACACTACTGGGGATTTTCAGTCCCAGATATTACTGTGTAACTTAGGCTGAGTTCACACCTTACTTTTAATCAGTTTCAAGGACATATTGCACCCTCAAGGATCAGAGAGCAAAGTGCTTTTCCTTTTCTTTTCTGGACTTTCCCTTCCCAATTGGGACTAACCTGCATTCAGATTATCGCAGCACTGAGTCCATTTCAGCTGTAAAAAACATGCAGGCAAAGGGCTGCCAATTAGGGATGTACATGAATATTCATAATATTTGTAATTCGTATGAATTCATTTCGGACATTCGTACACAAAATGTTACAACTTTTGTGCATTAACATTCATACTAATAGTTTGGACATTTGTTAAACGGGATACGTATTGGATATGTATCAATATATATGTGTTCGTATAGGATATGTATCTGATACGTATCCAATACGTATGCATTGTTATAGGATACTTATCCAATATGTATGAGTTCATATAGGATACTTATCCAGAATACGTATGCATTCGTATCAGATATTTGTATCAAATAGAATCCTACCACATTCGAAGGGGATCTATTCAAACAAATACAATTTTTTCTAATATTCTATTTGTTACGAATTGAATGCCCAAAAAACCCATTCATGTCCATCCCTACTGCCAGTCTCTGCCTCACTCAGCTGCCACGTGGAAGGCAGCCAGTGGGCTTTGACATCCGGAGCTAGAAGGCTGAACCACCCACAAAGCCACCTTGCCTTGCCCAAGGAAGGGGCCCCTCTTGCACATGGCTTCAACATGGGGGGCAGCCTGAGGGCTTGAGCTTGGAGTGGCCTTGCCTTGCCCTCCTGCCGAGGTAGGTATGGACAGACTGAAAGTGGTCTGAGTTCCTGATCTGTCCTAAGGTGGACTATCATGTTGTGTTGTGACTGTGGCCTTAAAGTCAAACTATTTTGATATTGACAGTGATGACCGAAAGAAAGCATTTAGCATATAGTTATCCCTTTTTTTGAAAGATCAGACCCCACAGTTCCTGTGTTCCTATCAAAATTTGCTCATATTGATCAATTTCTAATAATTCACGCAAGCTGGAAGTTTAATCTTTCAAATGTTACTGAATTACAACTCCTATCAGCTCTATGAAGAACGCCTAATGGCATGTGTCACAGACTGATGGAGCTATAGTTCAGCAAATAAAATGAGACTTATTTAATGGATCAGGTGCTGGTGCAACTATTCATTTTGTTTCACAGTGGTATTCCAGAGCTAACACTGAGTGAGGATGGCATATACATATGTGCTTGCAACTTTAAACATTTGTGAATACATTACTGAAGGCGTGGAATAATAATGTAGTAAGCCCCTATATTGTAGCACCCAGGTCCAGTCTAAACTGCAAGCACTTTGCCTAAATTCCAAGAATTGTTTTAGAAGAATAGGAGAAGTTGAGGCTAGCCAAACGTGTAAGGAACTTATCAGTCCTTGTCAGACTCTCATAAAATAGACCAAGCTTTATAAATCTGACTCAGTATGGCTACGGGTTCAGATCCCTATGCTGTTTATTAGCTTGCCAGTTGATAAATCAAGCAAGTCAGAAACTGCTTTCCACAATAACACTAAAAAACATTTTCGAGCCTTTCATACAGAGGTCCATATAATTTGGGCCAGGAGCTAATCCTACGTAAGGGAGCAAAATGTAAAAAGTATTATTTTTCTGAGATCTAAACATTAAATTTATGCTTCAGCTTCTAGTATATAATGTATTCATATTAAAATCGTTTTAAATTTATCCAATGTAGGCATCTGAATTCCACTTCCTTTAAATCTTAATCCCGTTTTGAAACTGCTTGTATCTTAAATACCATACTTCAGCTTGTATTATTAGCCTAAAACCAACTGATGAAAGGCTTACAATGCTGCAACTATGTGTGAAATCTGTGGGGAACAGACCTATTGATGCTTCAGTAACTGTGTTGCGGGCAGATAGGATGCATCTTTATCAGTGCAGGCATTAAAAGAACAGCTTCTTGTTATTTTGACATCCTTTTTGTATAGCCCTGGCAATTTAATTTTTGATTCTTCACTAACAATATCTGTGTATGCTATGATGGCTATTTATGTTCTTATATGACACATATTTGAATGTTTTTGGTAGTGATGCAGATATCCTGAAAAAATACCCATATTACTATCTATATTACTATTTCCCCCCATATATTCTAATACATTGTTCCTTAAACTTAATTTCGTAATAAATGAGATTTACTATTTGTCTTTGAACAAGACATTTCTTCTCAACTAAATGTACAGAGTTGTGAGAATAAAATTCAGATGAGGACTGGTATTTTATACCAGCTCCTTGGAGGATAGCAGAATAGGACTGGCAGAAAATGACCTTTCTGGTGATATCCTGTAACTGTTTTTTCCTTGCCTAGATGGAATGAGTTCCTGATATTGCTTGAACACTCAAGTTTGCTATCTATGCTGTTAATTAAAATGTATGCGCTGTAGAAATACATAGAATGGGGGGAAGAGGAAGCCCAGTTTTTGGATGAGGTATACAGGTTCTTGGATTTAGTTTCAAAATAAACTATTGTTTACAAATTTTACTATGTTTATTTGTTTATAATTTGAACCTACTTAAATGACCAAGAGTAGCTTCCCTTCTTGGCATGTATCACATCCTTTAATTTGATATCTTTGTAAGAACTTTATGTGAAATTTGCTTCAAATGTGGGCAAGAATGTTATGAGTGAACGAATTGCTTTTGCATCTTCTCAACAGGATAAAGGTGTGTTTTCCTACTATAAAGAACTAATAGGCTTTAAGAATTGTGGGGAACCTTCCCAGCTGATGAAATACATTAATCCTGCAGAGGTAAGGATTAAAAATAATAATGAGAACTGGTAAAGTATGTAAAGAAATCAGCTGCCATTTGTGGACCCAGGGGAAGGACTAAATGTCAGTCTGCCATTAATCACTGTGTGATACAGCCAACTAACCTTTGATTCAGTACAGAAGTTCTGATTGACCTATAGGAGAATCCTATATGAAAAACACATATATCAGCAGAAGAGCTGACATATATATCTGGCAGCTCTTCTGCTGCATCCACAGACTCCAGCTGTTACTGGTTTTAACTTCATTCTCTCATTGCCCTGATCTACAGGCTACTGATGTGGCATTAATATGCTGTGAGTGCTTTTTGCAAATACATTTGTAAAGAACACTAGATGTGCCCTGCGATTTTGTCCTAGTGGGCCGTTTAGTCTAGCAGCCTGTTTCCAAAGTGGCCAACTAGTAGCATATGGAAACCCACAAGCAGGTCAGAAGTTCATCACCTTGCTCATATCACTCTTTTCTGCCAGTAATGAATGTCAGTAAGTTCCATTATTTTAAAAATATGTCATATGAAGAAATAGTGCCTTTTGACCCTTTTGGTACTTCCAAGATTTACCTTCGTTGGATGACTAGGTGTGGTGACTTAAAAATGGGGGAAGAGACTTTTCTTACTAATTTGTGCATACTTTTATTGTGTCCTCTCTCACTTACCTCCTTTTTAAATTTTAAAGCACCAAACATTGCAACCTTTCATCATCTGGCCATTTCCTGGAGCTCTTTGATCATTTTAGGTATCCCTTTTGGAACCTGCCTGAGTCAGGAACATCCTTTTTGAGATGTCATTACCAAAACTGTAAACAGTATTCCAGGTGTAATTACACCATCAGTTTGTACAAGAGCGTTATAACAGTGATAGTCTTGTTCTCAGTAAATGTATTTTATAGCTGATGCGTTTCCTTGAACTGTATATCCCCTACACCAAAATTTCTTGATCTGCAACAGCCAGCTTAGATCCCATTAGTTAGGATTTTAAAAGCTTATTTACTTGCCCATTTATTTTCTTCTGCCCTGTCTTGCTAGCCATAATTGTTCTAGAGATTTCTTCATGTAATTTCTTCTTGAAAATTTAACATGCTATTAACAGAAAATATAAACAAATTGCAAAGCAGTAACCCAGAAATGTCACTCATAGAGAATTAAGTAGTACTATATAGCTGAAAGAGAGATTTGGCAAATCCACTCTCAAAAGATTTATTATCAAAATACCAATAATTTTCCTTCGATTACAGGCAGAATTTTTGGATGCAGCAGCAGGGGTTCACGTTAAATTCAGACTAGGTGGGGTAAGTATAATTCTGATAGAAGGCAAAAGTACAGGCACATTTAACACACACAAGCCTGGATGTAATAAAGTTAAAAGCTTGATCTAAACCAGTGATGGCCAACCTATGACACGCGTGTCACAGGTGACACGCCAAGCCCTTTTGGGTGACACACATGGTCAGCCTGGCACCTGGGCGTGTAGTGCTTGCTTGTTCTTGAAGTGTACGAAATACCAACTTTCAGCAACAAAAGTCACTAATGTAAAGAATTATTTGTTTTTGCTTTTAATAAAATACATATATCAAAAACATAACTTTTTTACTAGAACTACGAATATCACAAAATTATGGAAATTTCTAGATGTGACACAGCACCCGAGTTAAGCTTGATTTTCTTGCGAATTTTGACACATCGAGCTCAAAAGGTTCGCCATCAATGATCTAAACAGAAATCAGGATGCCTCCCAACAGCTGCCAAATATCCTGCTAGCAAGGGATAATGCAGAATATTGATCTCCCGCCATTATCCCTTATTAACCTGACAGCACCATAGCCTGGCACCACCATACACGTGCAGATGTCTGCTTTAGCCTCCATGCATATGAAGTGGATGGAGCTACTAGTAAGGAAAGAGAGCTGTTGCTGGAATACCCGCAATCAGTGCTGGGGTTTCCATCAATAGTATTTAGTGCTTTCTAGGGTGTGGGTCAGTGGGACTGTGGTGGTACATGAGGCAACATGGTGCTATATTCCCTCATCTGGATGGGGCCTCAGTCGATAATCATTTCAAGTGTTTAGACTTCCAACTCTGTATTAAAAAAAACCAAAGGTAATAATGTGCTTAACAATTTTGTAGTTGTTTCCATGATTCTGAAACTCTCAAGAAGAGAATGAATAGAAGAGATTCAAGCTTATCTAAAGCATAGTATGTAGCAAATTCTTGCCTTTAGTTATCATGCCACATTGCTTTTGAACATAAAAGAGCTAAACTAAAAAGGGATTCCTCTAATAAGACTTCCCCAATAACTGAAGGTTTCACATGCTCACAGGGAAGTAGCCAGATGTCAAGTGTGAGGTTATAGATCAACTCAGAATTTCTATAAAGTGCCAGACTTTCGTATTGCCCAACAATCTAGCAATAACTATTCATGTCTTGTGCACATTTCCCGTGTATAAACTTGTATCTATAGAAAAGTATGAAGTCAAACTGTGTAGTCCATACGGAACTGTAAGTTGAGAGGTTTGACCCGGAGCTGTTTCAAAAGACCGGAGAGGTGATACAGGTCTTCCTGAATTTTATTCAGCTTATAGGTAGAGGTGGATATTTAATACCCTCATGAAAGGAAGCCTTCGACATTGAAAGGAAGTATGTTGCGGAAAAATATTTCAGCCTAATGTGTTACTCTTGTAATCTGAAGTGGTTCATCAGGGAAAGGGTAGCTAACCAAAAAATGACATTAGAGGTAACTAATTAAAACGGCAGAAACAAAAATGACTTCAGTTTGGAATAATATACTTTCAATTTATTTTAGGAGGAATTAACTCAAATCAATAAAGATACCCAGACAATTAGGAAGGGAAACAAAATAAAGCACCTTCAAATAGATTTTTAAGAAATCTAACAAAACCTAACATTTTCTCATTTTTTTCTTGTTCTAATGTTGAGCATTTTTCTGCAGGAAAAGTTTCCTCCGAGTATATATTACAAAGTATTTACCCATAGACCAGTTGTGGATCTATGTGCATGCAGTCCTAGAGACTACACAAAGCTTGCCATTAAAAAACGGAAACCGGGAGAAATCCAGAAAGATAGCGATGAAGATCATAGTAATTGGTATAAACGCATAGAGAATAATGGTTGGAGACTTCTTTCATTCCGGGTAATAGAACATTACTCCTCTATTATTATCTACCAGTTATGTTAACGAAGTTTGAGTCATAGTATGACGTGTTATCTTTGGTTCCAATTTTAAATATTTACAAATAAACTTGGGGCAGGAGGAAGGTGTACCACCTTCCTTCTGTTAGGCATTTTCCTGCACTTGTGTGCAGCTGTTAGCATCTTTTGTTGATTTTTATTTGAAGGTAGTTGTGAAGTGATTTCAGAATGCTATACTAATGTCTTGGGTGCAGTAAGATACAATTAAAAGGATACCCTCTGGGCGAGTTTGAGGTTCTAGGGACAGACATAAAATACCTAAAATTGCCTTACCAATTTAATCAGTGGTCAGGGGAAGAACATAACGCTGACAAAACAAAAAACTACTAATAAATGAGATTATACCCTATGGACTGATGAAAACATTCTGTTTCAGTTTTGGAAAGGCCTGGACCCTTTTACTGCTGCCGATAACTTAAGAGTAAAGGATTCCTATTGCTGCAAGTTGCAAAAGAAAGAAGAAGTAGAAAAAAGAAGAAAAAAGAAAAAAATAGAATGGTTGAAAAAGATGTGAGTGGCTGTTTAAAATACTTTACAGCAGGTTCTAAAGATGAGTTAATCACTATTCATTCCACTAAATTGAAGTAATAGCATTTTCAAGGGCTTTTTGGGAAGCGATATTAATTGACTTAATTAGATATCGCTGGCTGTAAATTACAGATTAAATAGGTCTGTCTGTGTTTGTGTGTATGTATGTGTTCCCTATTGGCCTGTTGCCCCTTGACTGCTATTTGCTACTAACAGTAATAACCTGCTTTTTAATGCTGCCACAATGTGGAATTCTTCCCAAAAGTCTCGTATCTTTTTGTTTAGAATTAGCTTTGATAAGGCTTGTAAATGTTGGGTGAGAACCTCAACTACTGGATTTTAGATCAAGAAATAATACTTACTGTTGTAGAAATTACTCAATTTAAGGAGCAGCTGTAATTAAGCAGTTATCTGATGGGCATTCGTGAACATTATAAGAAATATATGTGAAACACTGTATTGTGTTCAATTGCTGCCTTCCATAAATTTGAGTTGTCCTGTTTATCTGAAGTACATCTCAGTCTACAGTTACAGACCAGGGGCCTTTCTGCACTTCGCCTTATTCTGGAATAAATCTCGGAATAGAGACCTGCTGTCCAGTTGCTAGTGAAGGTTATGGGAAGCCCCCACTGAAGCCTGCCATAGCCTGCATTAGCATGGGGACAACAGACCCCTATCCCAAGATATATTCCTGAATAAGGCCAATTGCAGAAAGGCTCCAGGCCTTGGCATGGTTTGGGGAGCCGGCACGCATTCCTCAGGGAGCCGGGAACACACATGGGGATACTTGTGGGCTAACAGGGAGGAGCTTTGCGCTCACGTCATTGGGAGGTGGGGTGTGCTTGCTGTCCCTGACCTGTCTATTGAAGATCACGGCTGCTGACTTTTTAAAAATGCCGATCACAAAGGCAGGCTGGAGAATGGCTTGTTTTTTTTAATTTTCTGCTATTTCCACAGAGGTAATTCCAACTCCGTTTCAGAATGCCAAGGCAGGCTATATAATGGCTTGATTTTTGTTGCATTTGCAACCCCCATTTCCCCAGTCATCAAGGCAATCATAGAGACTTGATTTGCAACCCCAATCATAGAGTTGACGGGCGCTCCCGCAGTCCCCGGTGGAGCGGAGGTGCACAAAACTGCTCAAGCGCCTACTACCGCTAAACCTTGTTGTGGCTTTTGGCATTCAATTTTTTTAAAGTTATTTTTATGAATGGAGCTTTGTTTTTACTTGTTTCTGTGCCGCCCACCCCAGTCCTGGGTGCCAGTGCCCCTAAGAGGGGGGGAGGGAATCCAGCTGATATCAATCTGGCTTCCAATGAGGAGGGGGCGGAGAGTTTGGCACGCTTCGCATGGTTACGCCACCATTTGCACCGGGTGCCCGGTCCCACACCGGCCCGTGTACCCAAACAGCGCCCAAAGCGTGCCAGATGTCCAGCATGGGGGCGCAAGCCACAGTGAGCAAAGCAGTCTTAGTACTGTAGCTGGCTTAAAGCCAGACTGAAATAGGTTAAGATAATCTGTTTTGTTTTCCTCCAATTGGGTAGCCACCTTTCTCTCCAGTACCTTGCCCTAAAAGAGGATAGTAGCAATACTAGTTTAACACCTTTGGATCCAGGGAGAACCTCTTGAGGAGGGCGTATACTACTGCTTCCTTAAGTGTTTTCAAGTTTCTGGGCTGGTGTTCAAAGGGCCTCCTCGCCCTCTGTGCACAGGCATAGCAGGCCTGCATGTAAATATAATCCATTTCACTGGGTTAAGGGTCTTGCTTGGTGTCCTTTAGTGGGGTATGGGTAATGTGGAGATGGGCAAACTTCAGAGCCCTTTTATTGTGGTGTGAATGGCCTTGTGGGAAAACAGGTTTTGCTGTTTTGACTTGGCATCACAGAGGCAATTTATCGTACAACGGATTAATAAGTGTCAATATTGGGCATATTTTTAAAAGAAAACAAACATTTTCAAAAGAGTGGAGTGGAAATTTTAAGCTCCAAAATAACGTATAGTCATACTATTGTTTAAACTGAGGTTTGTTGGTGTGTGTCCCCCCCCTCAAAAAATTGTGAAATTAAACTAAAGACTATACTGCCACCTGTAGTGAAGTCACAGTAACAGAACAATTTATGTTCCAAATAATCTTTTAGAACATAGGTTTGGGTACACCACAGTCATTCAATCAAATGCATGAAATGTAATTCAAAATGGGCAAACACGAATGCAGGAGTTTTCCATGCATAAGGTAGAATACAATATTTTTCCCAGTGGATAATATATTTTTTTAAAAAAAGAATAGAATGATCTGAAAACAATTCTAGTGACTAGTTAGCAAAGCAGAAACACATTGTCATTCATTGTTAGGTAATGTAATAAAATCCTTAGTCTTAAATTTAAATATTAAATGATAGATGATGGAATTGTGTTGACCATGAACTGACATTCAGCAGTACAACAGATACTGAACTTTCCTTTAACTTTCAGAATTCAATAATCCAGAATTTTTTTTAGTCTGCTAGATTGCTTCTGCCTTGTTAATTTTGCCACTTTTAATTATTTTCTCTTGTGATACTGTCACGGTCCTTCATATTTAATTTATTTCAAGCTTCACTCTTCTACATTCCTCCTTCCCAGTTCGCAGAAGACGGAACTGAGAAGGAATGCCTAACCAATGGGGGTAGGAGACTTGCAAGACCTAGGGGAGACTGAAGCCTTGCGCGATCTGCCAGGCCGAGGGCTGCAGCTGGGCTCTCTGGATATCCTCTGGATAATGAAACTGCATTTTTCTCTGTTTGCTAGGTACTTTGGAGAGAGCCTGAAAGTTATCACCAAGGACCCTACTGCCTCCCTTTTGGTCAAAAGAGCAGCAGAAGGATTAATTGGCTCACTGGAAGATGGAGAAGTAGATGAAGTGATGGACTGGGAAGTTGATGAAATGATAAAGTGGACAAATGCGCTCAGTTTTGAAGAGTAATTTTAAATTTGATTTTTATTTCACTTCTAAATTTTTATTATGGAAGAAGATATTCCAAGTTTTATACAGATGTTAATATTCTGTTGCTTAGTACTGTTGCATTTTTATTGTGCCTAGGTATGTTAAAAAATGGAAGGAAATTGGAACAAGCAGGACTTCTGACAGTTTTAAAGGTAAAGGACCTTGCTTCTCATTTTCAATTTTCTGTCTTTGTGATTATGGGAATCAGTAGAAGCTTGGTAGTGTGAAGGAACATTGCCTGGAGGATGCAAACTAGGCTAGGCTGCATTAATCATCTAACTTTAATGCCTTACTTGGCTTGAGATATTCTTAATGGATTACCACCCTGGTTTTCTAGGTGCTCTGCCCAATTCATTGCCAACACTGTTTTTCATTTTCCAACCTTGGAGCGAAGTTGAGTGTTTGAATTCCATCTGATCATAGCTTCTTTTAACACAAGATTCTTTTAAGTGGATCCTGCCTTACTTCAGCCAAGTCTCTCCAACATTGTGTTTAGATAAGGACCTTTCTTAGCCTGCTGAAAATGCATCTTTTAGCTCAAGCAAGTTTTCTGTAGATACAGATGAAAATTCCTTTGTTGGTGACCCATCAGTGATGCAGGCATACTGCCTTGGGTTCTTCCCAAGATCTAGGTCTGCATTAGTAGGAACTCCGTACGCAGGCCACGGCTGCCAAATCTACTTAACATGCTCCTGTGTCCCTCACAGCATCCATCTTACCTAAAATGCTAAAATTGAACTGATATTGCTCCATGGTTGTGGCTTAGCTAAACGAGAGACATTCAGAGATTTTGGACAGGTACTTTGAATATTCAACCAAAGAATAGAAACCTGACTGCTTGGGTTTTTGATATTCATATCGACTACCATATCAAATACTTTTTTTGTTTTCTCCAGTTGCTGTCAAACCAAACATTTGTTCCTTTTTGCTCATTCCATTTCTTAATCACCAAATAATGAGAGCTATTTTGAACTCAGCTTTCCATTTGAAATAGCATGGATGTAGTTAGAAATGATACAATTTTTAACATTTTTATTTCTCTTCTACAGGTTTGTACTTCACTGGAAAACAGCTTTATTCTTCTAAAAGAGTTCCTTTAACATAGATGGTTCGTGTCATAGCACAGGGTTATGCAGATCAGTGAATGCTTCACTCTGTTGAAGAGAAATTTCAGCGGGAAAATACATATAACTGGTCATCATACAAACATCATCCTTGATTATATCAGATTGGGATGCAGAGCACAATAATTATCTGAATGGTTATTTCCAGACTGAGATAGTGGCAAATTTAACACAGAATCCAAACAAATTTGAAGTTAAATCCACTTCCTATTATTCTGGGGATAACATCTTAGACACTATAAATGATTAAATCAACCATTATCAATTAATTTTAGTTCTTTACAATAAAATAGCATAATTGGATTTTTGGTCTTTAGTTTGTCATTGCTTGTTCTCTCCTCCAGTCTTGATTATATCAAGGTTCTAATTTACATTTAACTTGTAAACATGTTTGGTTTTTTGCTTCTCACCTTTTGCTTATTCTACCCCTGCACAGCAGTAACCAATGATCCTAAATTTGTAGCTTAAATACACCTATCAAAGGGGAGGTATCTGCCCCTATGAGATCAGGGTGTTTATGCACTTTGTTTCCTGTCCATGGGACAGGAAAAGTGCACCCCCACTGGTATGCACTAGCATTCGCACAATCCCCAACACAGCCGCAGACCTTCCTTGAGCGCTGCTGTCTTCTGCGTGGAACCCGGCGTGACTGCATGTGTGCTGGTGCCATCACCATGATGATGGTGACACACTGCGCATGCACAGTCTAATTAGAGGTCATCTGAGGTGTAAATGGTTACTCCTCTGGTTAGGATGCAGGTGGTGCACAATTTTGTGCACCACCACTAGTAGACACTGGGATAGCTTCTGGAATGACAGGAGACATTTCTGATGTGGAAATGCCTCCTGCTAGTGCAGATGCTTCACAGAACCCCAGCGTCTACTAACAGGCCAAGTGCAAATTCGCCTTAGGTTGCAACATCTAGGGCCATCCCCCAGCTCCATAGCTCTACTATGTGGCTAGTAAGGCTTGGCCTGAACCTTTCACGCCTTGTCATAATGGCTGACAGGGTAACTTTGGGATGTATTGGGCATTACAATCCATCCCACAATGTCCCAGGGAAATGGTGCGAAAAGGCCGTATATGTCTATGTAACTCTTTCCTGTATTGGAAATGGTATGCCGCTGAAGACCAATTATTCAGAGATAGTGAGCAAATAGCGTTCTGAGCTTCCTGTGGGCTGTTTCCCACCAATGCAAAGAAAGGCAGCCAGGCTACAAGGGCCTCTGCTGTGAACCAACAGATTCTCTTTCAAGTATCTGAGTCCCAGAGCACCAAAATAAAAAAATCACAACTGCGATTGCCACAGAACACAATGCAAAAGATGTGTGTTTATTCAAGATAATTTTGTTTCATTCCATGTGAAATAACTTTTGTCAGTAACAAATGAGAAAACTGTATCTTCCAGAATGTAGCAAATACCCAGAATTTATTTACAAAGTGCAAGGACATTTACTTACTTGGTAAGTTTATCACTTTAGAGCTTCTCTTTAGCCTCTCTCGTCCTCAGTGCAACATTATGAACAGTTTCCAAGACTCCAAAATATTAACAAAATCATCAGGGCAGGTATTATTATTTCTTAAATGAAATGCATAAGGCCACCATTACGCATGATAGGAAATAGGCTTAAAGCACATTTTATATGCAGTAAGCTTTTGCTAGCTAATGCTAAAACCTCCATGAGATTTATTCAGTTTGTAAAAACATTATATCCGCATTTATAAAAAGTGAGGTCACATCACAGGCAATCTTGGGGCATGGTCTGGAAAGATTGAAACTTCCTTTTCAAGGAACTTGACCCTTTTTAAAAAAACAGTGAAAAGCAATCCATTGTTGGTGGTATGAAGAAGGGTTACGTGTTATGGGTTCCCTGAAATCCTTACTTTTTAGTTTTGAAATGGATTGTGAAAAGGCCTCTACAGATCAGAAAGTTTTTTATTGTTTCCATACTGCTCCAAAAAAAGGATGCAGACTATGAATAGAATGTGCTTCTTTCTACAGCAGACTGAAAACTTGCCATCTGAATGCCTGCAGAGGAGCATGAAATGGGAAATTCATGTTCATTCTGGTGCCAGTTTTGAAGCCCAGAAGTCTTAATGTAAGCTGGGTTCTTGCAAGGAGTTGCTATTTTAGCCATTTTACAGAAAGCATTAGAAAAATGAAATGCTGGACCTTCTATTCCAAACGGAATCCGACTTCCTTTTTAGTCATACTGTAGTTAACCGCACATCTTCACACCCATGCTTTCCACCCAGGATAGAGTCGGCTGAGATTCTTCGGGTCCATGGCTTGCTGAATGAGGAGATTCACTTGGCCTCCCACGCTGAGCACTGTTCCTTCTTCCACACCTTTCAGTTTCTCCTGAAGCCGCATCAAGACGCGCTCAGCTACTTTGTTGAAAGTCTGGTTATCGCCACTGTCAAGACAATACATTTTAAGGAAACCGGACACCGCCCATAATTTCATTCATCTTTCATTATTTGGCAACTCTAAAAAAGCACAGTGAATAAAGTAAAGCCACTTTCAGATAATAATTTGAAAACTTTTGTATTAATTAAAAGATGTCTTACTTTATTTTTTTGTTGCATTCCTGATCAGCAGAATTGAGACTGACGTCAGGGTCATCCTCTGGCCTTTGTTGCAGATACAAAGCTTTCAAGGGGTTCATGGTCCAGTCAAAAAGTGGATCATACAGGAGAACCTATATAGGAGAAAAGATATTGGTTGTGAAGGTTCCAGACGTGTAGTACAATCTTTAAGTCAACTGCCTTAAGGTGCAAATTAACTTGTTTTCAAAATACTATGCTACTGAGGGAATTGCCTGTGTACTGTGTTCAAATGGGACAGAAACAAGTCTCCTAATTGCTCAGTGCTGTAGTAGGTTCTAGGCTATTTAAGAACATAAGAGACCTTAAGAAGAGCCCTGCTGGATCAGACCACAGCCCATCCAGACTAGCACCTTGTCTCACCAACTACTTCTTCGTGGCCTTCTCAAGCAGAAATGAAATCACACTAGGGATGTGCGCAAATATTTTTTGGCATTCAATTCAAAATGAATCAAATGTTCAAAAATCCGTATTCATACAAATAGATCGCATTTGAATGTGGTAAAATTCTATTCGATATGTATCTGATACAAACTGATACATATCTGATATGAACAGATATGTATCTGATAAGTTTCCTGAGCTTTACGAATGTCCAAACTATTTGTACACATGGCCGAATTTCAAATGCTATGAATAGTTGAACTCTTCACTTGCTCTTGGCTCCCTGCAAATGGCCTCGAGAGGCATCCTGTCTGTCTCTCCAACCTGGAGGTATTACTTAGGCATCACTTCTAGTAGCTACTGATACACCCGTCCTTCTATACACAAAAACAGAAACTTATTCTTTTAATGTACATTTTCATTTTTTTAAAACTAAAACAGGTTAATGTAAGACAATCTAGTATTTACTTACTTACCGTAACTAAAATTTCATTAAAGCATCTGCATTTAAAATGTTACAGTAAAACTCCCTTTACAACATACTGCTCAACAGAAGCTTTGAGCTAAAGATTTGCAAATCTTTAGATGTCTACCATTTAAAAGTAGCATAAGGATTGAAACATGATGCAGGAAGCTTTAATGCCAAGCAAGCTGGAGCGTAAAGTATTACAGTTTTTCATATTTTAGTCTGTTTTATACTTTCTTTTAATTGTTGAACCACCCTG
Source organism: Aspidoscelis tigris stejnegeri (assembly GCA_023333525.1). Lineage (NCBI taxonomy): Eukaryota > Metazoa > Chordata > Lepidosauria > Squamata > Teiidae > Aspidoscelis > Aspidoscelis tigris. The sequence continues at coordinate 255,837,597 of JALMGA010000001.1, forward strand.
TGGCCTTCAGGTGAAGGACAGGAAGTAAATCAATCTATTTCATACATATGAAGGAATGCTTACCTCTACAATAGTGAGCAAAGCTTCTTGGGAATTTCTCATGACAAGCATTGTTTTTTCACAGCACCTAGAAGACATTTTTAGAAAACAGTATTTAACAGAAAGATATTCCAGCGTTAACTTTGGAATTTTGTCTAGATATGATCTGTAAGGATATTGCAAATGTTTGTAACTGACCATAACAAACATCTAATATACCCTACCTCCTGAAGACTCCCTCTACGCCAGTGATGCCCATTCCATCCACTATGTCTCTCGTCAGCCTGAACGGTACAGTCTCTGGAGTAGGAAGGATTTTGCCCTGCTCAAAAGCAACACCTAAAGGAGAAGATGGAACAGAACATCCTCTTTAAAACGTCTTTAAGCAGAGAAAAAAACGCAAAGATGTGATTTCTTGCCTTTTTATACATACCAAGATCAATGTGTACAAGTTCTGCAGTTTGTTCATCGACTAGGATGTTTTGAACGTGTCTGTCGCCAAGGCCAAGTATGTAGCCAACTAAAACAGAAAGTTTCAAATGAAGCCAAATCTACTCACATCTTAGCCTATACCAGTGTTTCTCAACCTGTGGGTCGCAACCCCTTTGGGGGTCGAACTACCCTTTCAGAGAAGTTGCGAGTCTCCTGCCCCCTCCCTGCCCCCCCCCCATGGCACCCCTCAAGGAGGCCACCAGCAGGGTTGCCTCTCCACCCCACCATGCTGCCGTAGTAGCTGATCGAGGTGTAGGTAGAGAAGGAGGCACACAGACATAGCGAGATACAGCTGAACACGTGGGCCCATATGGGCTGCACAGCACCAGTTGCCCCGCCCCCATGGTTGGGGTCTCCATAACACGAGGAACTGCATTAAGGGTTGCAGCATTAGGAAGGTTGAGAACTGCTGGCCTATACTGATATCAGTTATTTCTTATGTTCACAAATTGTCATAAAATTAAACGAGAACATTCCCAGAGGCATTGATTTCCAGCCATAGCTTCTCAAGAGACAAACACTATGCTTTGGATCTTATCTTCTACACAGGTCTATCTTCCACAGAATAGCAATTAATGTTATTCTACCAAAACACACAACACACTGCTGCAGACTTAATATCTATAATAATGTTTTGTCAAGCGGTAGCCTTACTATCAGGCTGCACTCTTATCTCTCAGGTTCTGAACTGAGAAAACAATTGTCCATGAAAGATAAATAATACAGATTTTACAAGGGTTATCAAAACCCTCGGTGGAATTATAATTGTGTTTTATATCTTCCTGTAATGGTATTTTTAACAATGATGCACTCCAAGTCAGGTTGTGGATCACATGGAAGGCAGAATAAGCAGCATCTCATAGCAGAAGGGGCATACTTGTCTTTGACTTTCCTGCTTCACTGCCTGCACTCTGCAGGAAAGTTGAGGGCACTTGGGAGGAACTGTGTCAATGGCCCTACTTGCCTCCCAGGTCCACAAAGGTACTAGATCCCTGACAGGACCATCATCCACATCAACTAGAAATTTCCTTAGAGCATTCAGGAATCATTCTGATTCCATAAGTGTCCATGGAAGGTCCATCTCAATAGGTCTTTCACCCCCAAGGAAGGGAGCTGCCATTGAAAGCCCAAACCTTACGAGTGATTGTTCCATCCATGACAATGGACTTACCAGCAGCCAAGGGTGTGTCCAACCTATGCGCTGGGCCAATAACATATTGAGGCAGCCATCATGGCTGTCATGGAGACCATGAAGTCCTAAGCTGGCCCAGTGAAAGACATTCTCATTACAATGCTGCCTTGTCCACTCCTAGCTTCATGGAACCAGGAAATAGCAAAGGGCACACATTGGACAACATTTGTTTTGTTCTCTGTTCCTCAGTTGTAGCTAATTGCTGGGGAGGGGGCGGGCAAGCTGGGTAGAGCACCTAACAGTCCTGCTTCACCTCACAGTGTTTTATAATAGCTGAACTTTGGTTCAGCACAAGCTTGCTGACTGGTTGAGCAGATGGCCTTGCTAAACTCAAGAAGTACTTTGTAATTTTCATGTCCTGTCAGTTGCACACCCAAATCCAAATAATTTCTATTAGTGTCAGAACCCCCAATAAAATTTTTCTTCAGCTATTTCTGCAGAATTCAGAAAACAGACATTTTAATTTAAAGTGGATTAAAATATTCAACTTTTGGTGAAACCAGCAAAGTAAATAAATACTCCTCCAATGACCCTTTAACTTGTCATAGATTATTTCTTATTATTTTACGAAGAATAACTCTGAAATACTAAAAGGTGGTAATTATAGCATTTTATAATAATACCTATTGATGAAGTAGCAACACTGCGAGTATATGCCAACCGCTTCTCAAACCACACTGCAGGATCAAGGAACTTTTCCATGCAGAAATAACGAAACACTGGTTGAAAATGCTGACATATGTCCATGAAGATGGCATGCTTCTCTTCAAAATCTCTTTGGGCATCCTTTGGAGTAAACCACAAAAATTCAGAAACAGGAGGAATTAACCCTTGTCCATCACCCGTGGCACTTTTTAAAAAAAACAGATTTGTACACTCATGAGTATAATCTCCATGGTTGGTTAGTTGTTTATTAGTATGCTAGTGTTTAAGTTGGATATCCTTTCATATATCTGTGGGGTTTTTTGTTTTGTTTTCATATATCCATGCATTTGTTCATCCATATATCCATGGAAGCATATAACCTGTAACTTTTGCATCAAGCAAGAAAGCCTCCCATTTGGAAAGTACTGAAGACTCTGACTTCTAACACACAGATCTGCTGCGTATGTGCTACATGCCAACTCTGCTAAGTTGAAAGTCTCAACAAGATCTGCTTTTACGTAGCTGCATTTGGAAGTGAAATATTTTTCATTCAAAATATTAAGGCACATGCAACGATTTGCAAGGGGACATAGGTGAGGGCCAGATCAACGCTGTCTGCACTGATGGCGCTAAGCTGGTTCAGTCTCCGTCAAGCTTTGCAGCCCCCCCACCCCACCCCCCAATGGTTAGGAGTGAAAGTTCCCAGGCTTGGGGGAGGAGGTGATTTGCCACAGCATGACAGCTCTTGATACTTCTACACCAGAGAGGTGTGCCATCTGTATGCCTCCGTGATCTGGATTACAGTCCTTAGTCCAGTTGTATACCTGATATATTAGATCTACAATAGTTCCAGATTAAGGTTCTCTTAATCTGGATCTGGCTCCATCCTGTGCAGACAGAGCTGGACTAATGGGGCCGGGACCTCCTTGGTCTGCATTAGTGTGGCATCAGCAATTCCCGACAGGGAATATAATCTAGAACAGGGATGCTCAAACTATGGTCCACCAGATGTTGCAGGAGTTCAACTGTCATGGCAGGAGAACCTTGACTGGTATATGAAGATTTGCAGGGTCTGATGGGACAAGGAATATAATCTAGAACAGGGATGCTCAAACTGTGGTCCACCAGACGTTGCAGGAGTTCAACTGTCATGGCAGGAGAACCTTGACTGGTATATGAAGATTTGCAAGGTCTGATGGGTCAAGGAATATAATCTAGAACAGGGATGCTCAAACTGTGGTCCACCAGATGTTGCAGGAGTTCAACTGCCATGGCACGAGAACCTTGACTGGTATATGAAGATTTGCAAGGTCTGATGGGACAAGGAATATAATCTAGAACAGGGATGCTCAAACTGTGGTCCACCAGACGTTGCAGGAGTTCAACTGTCATGGCAGGAGAACCTTGACTGGTATATGAAGATTTGCAAGGTCTGATGGGTCAAGGAATATAATCTAGAACAGGGATGCTCAAACTGTGGTCCACCAGATGTTGCAGGAGTTCAACTGCCATGGCACGAGAACCTTGACTGGTATATGAAGATTTGCAGGGTCTGATGGGACAGGGAATATAATCTAGAACAGGGATGCTCAAACTGTGGTCCACCAGACGTTGCAGGAGTTCAACTGTCATGGCAGGAGAACCTTGACTGGTATATGAAGATTTGCAGGATCTGATGGGACAAGGAATATAATCTAGAACAGGGATGCTCAAACTATGGTCCACCAGATGTTGCAGGACTACAACTGTCATGGCAGGTGTGTATGGAAAACCTTGGCAGGGTCTGATGGTTGGTGCGTGAAGAGCAGCTTTGCTGTAAAAGTTGTGGGTTTTGAGCATCCTTGGTCTAGAAGTTACCAGAAATATCTAACAGATTTCAATCATCCTGAAAAGTAAAGAGGAAAAAACCATGAATGGTGCCAGGTTCTCAAATGCAAACAAGGCTTCTTCTCATTTCAACTGTTTATCTGTACTGAGCACAAAACTCTCTTTGATTCTAGTTTCTTAGAAGAACTCAAAATTAGGGGTGTGCACGAATGCAATTTTTGGATTCAATTCAAATTGAATATTCGAATGTTCAAATTCAAACAAACAGAGAAAAAACAAATATATTCAAAGTCAAACAGATTCAAATTCATCTATATCTATTTGCACAAATATTCAATTTGAATCTGAAGATACAAATGTTGACAACATTTGTATGTGTCCATACACATCTGTTATGCACCCATACGCAGCCCATTTTTATCCTGCGTTTGAATTAATTCAATCAAATTTTGAATGTTTCGAATATTCTTGCACATCCCTACTCAAAATTAACCTTTCTGCTTTCTCTCACAAACATGGATTAACCGCACCTGTTTTCTTTCTTGTACATTTACTGCAGTTTCTAGTCTCAGTTAATTCCACTGTGTGCCAATTTATGTTGTTTATCAGGAAGCACAAGAATTCAAAGGCGTAGCCATATTAATCTGGAGCAGTTAACAAGGGGGTCTGGTGGCATGGGTTTTCACAGATTAAGACTACTTCATCATATTCCTCATGAAGCAGGCTTAGTCTATGAAATCTCATGTTATCAACTTCTTCCTGTCTGATAATCTCTAAGGTTCAACTAGACTCCTTGCTTAAAAATCACAGGAAGTAACTAAACATACTGCCCTATTCTTGTGTATATCTGCTACCAGATCACAAATAACACTGCTTATGCTTGACTACTACGATACCTTTTAAATACCTTCTTTCCTTTTGACTTAATTCAGTTCCAGAGGTTAGCAGAAGTGACGCTGGTTACCAAATTCGAGTTCTACTCAAATTCAAGTTAAATCTGTTGGTATCTTCAGTAAGGAAAACTAACCAAAGCAATTTTGATGTGTTAATCCCCAACTGATGCTGATCTACATTAAATATTTATCTACAATACAGACATGAAATAGGCAGCCCAACGATTAATTTCACTCACCATTAATTTTTTTTGGCAATCCAGACTACTATAGTCCATTGGCCGGTATCGCTTATGAGCACTACTGTTGGTGTTGATGAGGTATTCACCCAGTGGGATGGTTCCTGTACACCATTCTAAGACACCACTCCTCTGTGAGAGGGGAACTACCTAAGAAACGAACAGAAACGTGTCGAATACTCTGCTCAAGTCAGACTGTTTTGTAACTACAGGCTGTACATTTATTTCAGACTCGTGACTACGCTACACAATTTGGGAGGGAAAGTGCTAGGCTGTATCAAAGATGCCTTTTTGCTGTGTCTGATCGTAGCTCAATCTGAGCTTAAACCAGGCCACAGCCTGCCAAATTTGCACGCTTTAGTTGAATAAAATGTTAACTTTGTTTTTAAAATGGCAATGCTGAAGGTCTCCATGATCAGAAGGACAGCACTCCTGGGAAAAACTTTTGTTCTTGGATGGATTCCAGCATACTACGGCTGGGTATATCCAAGGCAGCTTGCTGGCAGACGACCACTAGGTGGCTCTCTTTTCCAGTATAAATACCCGCGTGAGGTGACCAGAGCCAGTCTTCCTAAGCTGGCTAGAGTAGAGTATTCACAGGGATTTTTAAATTATTATTATTTAAGAAATTTATATACCACTCTACCTATAATCCCAGGATACTTTACAAGACAAACAAAACAAATGAAGCAATTAGAAACAACAATTAACTTAAGTCAACACAGATTTCCAATTGCTAGGTTGAAGAAATGCATTTTTACCAGGTACTGAAAAAGAAACACCACTGGTGCCTGGTGTATCTCTGAAGGGATCTTATTGCAAAGTCTGAAAGTTACTACAGAAAATGCAGTGGCTGCAGACCCAAAATGACAAAGATCTATAACAGCTGGCTCTAAGAACCAGCCATTCCTACTCACAGTAGACAGTTCTCAGCAAGGTAAATTCAGAGTCTGGCTCCACCTATAGCTGCTTCAATGTATGTGCAGGGAACCCACACCAAACCCACACTAAGGCAACAGGAACAAAGCTTACTTTATATCTCCGGATAGATAATTTTCTCTTTCTAGTTTCAGTATTTTGCCGGAGCAGAGAATTGCACATCTGGAAAACCTGCTGCATAACCGCATCCTGCCTCAGGTCATCACGGCCCTTAAAAGATTACAGAGTATAGTGTTTTATCAGAGTTGTCAGCTGAACATTAAGACTTATGCATGTTTACTTGGATTGAATGCATACCCCAAGCAAGGGTGACAAAGACAGAGGCTTTAAGAAGCAGAAATATGGCATCTAAGAAAATGTTAAGACAAGATGCAGATTATAATAGCTGGAAATATAAAGGGGAAGTCTCTCAGCCAGTTCCCCACAAAAATTCACTCTGTGCCTTTTGGCTTGTAAGGTGTATCTGACAAGAGCTCTAGGGTGGCTAAAAGTATTTTCACCTTACTTTATTCTTCACTGTTTTCAGGACAGGAAGTGCAGACAGTTCTGCATAGCCTGGGGGCTTTAGCTGCCTCCTTTTCAGGCTATTATTTTCCCCTCCTCTGCAAGGAAAAGCAGCTCCTTGCCTCTTTCCTGTTACAAGGAGGACAGAGGCTGGCTGTGTGATTCCTGTTTAATTCTTTAATTGCCAGCTGGACTCTAGAGGTCTATGTTTTCATGCTGACAATGCCTTTCAGCCTTCACTCACTATGCAGCACTGATGAGGAATACGTTTTAAGGCTTATGTTGGTACCCCTTAACTACAAAGTCATCCTTCAGTGACCAAGTAATTCATAGTGTCAGACAGCAAGCACTGCTGATTCTGTCCATTTGATTTTTTTAAAAAAGAATAATCTGACTCTAATGCCTGCAAAGGAGCTTGTACGAAAGCTTAATTCAGCCCCTGATACCTACAAGCTACTGATGAGGTATACTGATAGCCCTAATTATAATGGAGCAGGCAGCTGATAGGTTCAACAACAAGTCTCCGTGGAAGGCTCAACTGAGTCAAAACCCTAAAGCAAAATGCTTGTAAAGAAAACAGCAAAGCTGAATGTTATGAAACACAGCTTGGGGGTAGGTTTCTCCTCATATGGTGCTGAATGACAAGAGTTTTTGCCTGAGGGCAACTCGAGCATAAAGCTGCCCCTATGTTTTATCATTTGCGTTAAGCTGCTATCTAACTTTAATCCAATGTGGGAAAAGCGGATCACAGAAAGGATTTTCATTGTCTGTGCATATGTGGTCAAAACAGTAATTTATGATAATACAGTACATCAACATCAGAAAGCCTCTTTGTATGAGAGAGCCTTCTAGTACGAATAACTTCTAAAGTTCCGTTCAGGTTCCATACTGTCACATCACTTATGTTAAGTTGACATGAAAGGGGTTTTAGAATTCAGCTACTCTGCACTTAGCGTACAATTGCTTTATGTTCACGGAATTAAGAAAAAAATCCTCTTGAGCATTTGCAATCTCACCTTGACAAGTTGCCTCCTCTCTTTCCCATCTGACCCAACACAATCTATTATTTTTGGCAGATTAACACCTCCCGCTAAACGAAACTCTGGCTTGAATGATCGTATCGTTACCAAATGTTCATAGTCCCCACTTGGATCCACCTGAAATCACAAGCACACGCAAATGTTGGAGCAGCCTACAATCATACAGATTTATTTGTATTTTTATCCCACCCTAGGTCTCTGGACGAATTACAGCAGTAAAAACAAAATTTAAAACAAACCCACTAAAAACAAAATTGTAGGGAGGTTATTCCGTAGTCATGGGGCTACTACTGAGAAGGCCCTATCTTGGGTGACCACTCCTGTACTACTGAAGCTGGTGATACAGTTTTGATTGACTGATTGGCTGATTTTGTTAGGATTATCTGGAATGTCTGTATATTATTTTGCTGTTGTAACTGCTTGAGTTAATTCTGTACACTGCTTTCAGTCTCTTTGGGGAAAAGGTGGGATATAAATAAAGTAATATAACTTAAGTTAAAATTAACACCTTGAATTAGCAGCCAGTGCAGCTCTTTAAGACTGGTGTGATGGGGATTTGGCCAGCACACTAACTGCTGCATTTTGCACCAGCTGCAGCTTCCAAGCAATGCTCCGTGTTAATAATCCAATCTGGAAGTTTTAGGACCACTGTGGCCAGAACTGGTAAAGCACCCATGGTTGGAAGGGGGTGTTCTTGGCCACCTAAACTTGGTAGCCTTTCCAGAAGGATATAATGATTAATAGTATCAAAATCTGCTAAGAGATCAAGGCAAAAAACACTCCTCACTCCCTATCTTGGAAAAGGTCATCATGGAAGTTTCTCTGTCATAACTGGGCCTGAAGCCAAATTTAAATGGGTCTAGATATCTCTAATATTCTCATTCTGAGACCTTAATGACTTCTCTAATGAGTGTATTAATATTGATTTCTCTCTCATTTTTGGTGTTTTATGGATTTTATTAAATAGTCGGTCTTTTCTGTTGCTTTAATTATTCTTTTATAGATATTTTATAAATGCTATTCTCTTTGGTTTATTTTGTTCACAGTCCTGGGACTGAGGTGAAAGGTGGTACAAAATTGCTTTAAATAAAATAAAAGAAATACAAAGAAATTTTGTTTACCTTAATTTCCATGGTAGGCACAACAACATCTTCTAGATTCTTTAGTTTAGTAATAGGTTGATCAGAAGGAATGGCTATGCCTCCTGCATACACAACATATCCACTAGTTAAAATGCTAGCTTTAACATTTGTGATTAGATTTTATTTTAAGATTAGGAGCCCATTTCTGACTAGATATGCAAAATGCAGGGCACTAGTCAACGATGTAGCAGTTTAGAACATGACTTAGGTATTATGTAAAGAACATCAGCTATGCATTACATGCTGAGAAGTATAAATAAAGTTTTCTGGATAACAAACACTTCTATTATTTATTTGATACATTTTTCTTTAAAAAAATAAAACAAGGGAACTTAGCATTTTTTTAATATAATCTTAATTATACATCCTGAACTGCCAATTTCAAGCTTCCACCTCAAGAATTCCTAGATCCTTACTTCTCTGTGATTTCCAGTGACTTGCATCCATATTTGCTAACGTGATATATGCATCACAAAGTATTTCAACATTTGCAACCATTTCAGCTCTCTGACGTCTTATAATGTTGATTATCTTGATAGCAGCCTCCATCCGATCCTAAAGAAAGAAAGAAAGAAAGAAAGAAAGAAAGAAAGAAAGAAAGAAAGAAAGAAAGAAAGAAAAAGATTGCTTGATACACCCATTATGATTTCAACACATTTCACAGTAAAATAATCGGAAGTTCATCATATCAATGGGATGCTAGGAATATGGACGGTTAGATTGTGTGCTCAAAGCAGCTCTGAACATGGGGGCAAAGATGACTAACACAAACTTTGCAAATGGAAGCCCTACAAAAATACTGCTGAAATAGAATAAACGGCTATGGCACTTTTTGGACCGAGATGGTTTGGCCACCGTAATTCACAGACTGATAACTTCCAGACTTGATAACTATAATGTGCACTCTGTGAGGCTCTCCTTGAAGACAATTTGGAAGCTGCAGCCGATGCAGAATGCACATGGCATGTATTACAGTTGACAAGCCTAGGAGTTCTCAGGGCATGCGTATCACGCTGGTCCTAAAGGAACTGCACTGACCAGCTTACTCCTGAGCCCAGTTCAAGGTGTTAACACGGTCCTAAACAGCATGGATCTCTGAAGATTTAAAATGATGCCTCCTCCCATACAGACCTGCCTGTGGCTTAAGATCTACCAGATATGTCTTTCTTGTTGCACCACCTCCCTCAGCAGTTAAAGGTATAAAGATGTGTGGGAGGGTGACATTGGTGACGATCCCTTGATAATGGAATAACCTTCCCTTTGACATGTGGCAGGCACCTTCACTGTGCACATTCAGGTTTCTGGTGAAGACACACTTCTTCACCATAGCTTTTAACTGAAGACACAGCTCCCCCTCCCCTTTCAGGCACAGGTTGCTTTTAACCAGGTTTTAATACTGACTTTGCTGTAACGTTTTCTGAGACCTTTGGGTACAGGGTGAATTAGAAATATAAATAAATAAATACCATGTCCAGCTGAGATGCTTCTTTTGGCGTGTACTTCATTTGTCTGCTGCCTCTTGCTTCTTCTTGCTTTGTGAGCAGTTCATCTTTGTTGGCATTTGCCAATGCCAGGATGATAAACAAAGTATGATGAGGATGATCTAGAGAAATCCTAGCTATAAGCTGTGAAGAAAGATATTCATTTTTAAGTGCACACAGAAAGAATCTGCAATATGGCTCGGCATTACAAGGGGGAGACCACCAGACTTCTGAGCTCACTCTTATTCTCCTGCGTAGCCAATAAATTTTGACAAAATTTAGTTTCACTTGAAGTCTACCGACTTAGTGACAAGTTCAAATCAGTTTAGATTCAATATGAGAAAGTCTTGTATCAAACCAGTGCAGATTATTTTTAAGCTGGGTGATTTAATGAACCATGGTTACTTTAAAATTGAAATTAAACCTTGCCAAAACACTCTCATTCTAAGCATAGAAGCATAAGAACTCATAACTCAGTGGTTTCCTTAGGTTGGCCACACAACATTGAAGCATCTAACATATGATTATAGAGCCACTGTGTAATCTGTTGTAGGAATGTTATCTGGAAATGGTTATACCTGAAATCTGTTCTTAAGTTTTTGACAAAGCAGAACATAAACCCTTCCTTCTGTAGTCTGCGCTAGCATGCGGATGGCAGAGATATTTTGGGATATAATCTGGAATATGACCCAGTGCAGGAAGGGCCTAACTTTGAACAGCACATCAAGTCCAGTCCCCTCAAAGGGGCAAAACCTCTGTTCTGGAATTTCTCCCCTCAAATCTTTATGGAACGCCTATTACCACATTTTCAAGAGAAAAAAGCAAGGCTATGGTGAGGTTACCTCAGATACACACTATACCCCCCTTAGACAATGAATGGTACATAAATTTTAGGGAGTGGAGAGAGAGAGCAAGCTTGTTGCCCAACATGGCAGCACTTTGGTTCCCAACGCGAACAAAACCCAAGTGTAAGAGAGCAATGACTGCCAAAGTGACAAAGAACGAGCGATGGAGTTGGGAAGGTCAGAAAAGGCAATGTTCAAGGAAAGGAAATTGAAAGATGCAAGGGCAAGAAAGGAGTGAAGAATTGAGACCCAGAGGTCCAAAACAGGCACCTCCAATTCTCCTGAACAAACCAGACTCATCAACCCCTTTAGTAGAAGAAAAAGAGGAAGAGGAAGAGTTGGCTTTTCTACCCTGCTTTTCTCACCCATTTAAGGGGACTCTAAGGGGCTGACAAAGCTTTCTGGTCTCCTCTCCACAATAGAAAACACTGTGAGGTAGGTGGGGCTGTGTGGAGAAATCTGTGACTAGCCCAGGGTCACCCTGCTGGCTTCGGGGGGGGAGTGTGGAATCAAACCCGGTATTGATAAGTGTCCGGCTCCCTAATCACTAGACCAAACTGGCTCACCACAAAGACACTCCTAACTCTGAAACATTCCTCTTCAGCCTCAACTCTGCTAATACCTTAATAACAATGTCTACCCAACAATATTTTACTGTAGGACCCAATATTTTTGTTCCAGTTTCTTTAACTCGGTGATGGCCAACCTATGACACGCGTGTCACAGGTGACACGCCAAGCCCTTTTGGGTGACACACACGGCCACCCTGGCACCTGGGCCTGTAGTGCTTGCTTGTTCTTGAAGTGTACAAAATACCAACTTTCAATTGAGGATTCAGCAACAAAAGTCACTAATGTAAAGAATTATTTGTTTTTGCTTTTAATAAAATACATATATCAAAAATATAACTTTTTTACTAGAGCTACAAATATCACAAAATTATGGATATTTCTAGATGTGACACAGCACCTGAGTTAAGCTAGGTTTTCTTGTGAATTTTGACACACTGCGCTCAAAAGGTTGGCCATCACTGCTTTAACTTTTACAAAAGAGCCCAGTTTCTGAGAAAATACAAAATCACTTCAGAAGTGCAATGTAGGAAATGGTTTTACGAAACAATTAAGCACTGTTAACATCCAGCCTAAGCATATGCACACAAATAATTAAAACAGCATCTATTTGCATACTAAATCAACAAAGGGCTTCACAGCTGAAGATCACTTACAGCATTCAAAATCTTATGAAATTCCAACATCTTGGATCCCATTCGAGCAGCCAGCTGATACATCAGAGGCAAGAACTTGTAGGACGGAATCTTTTGGGCTTCTTTCTGTTGAACAGCAGAGAGCATGCCAAAAAGATTAAAAAAGGAAATACATTATGCAGGGCAGAATTCTTAGTAGGACAACTCAACTGCACAGGTGCACAGACATCACTGCACACTTCCTGGAGTCAAAGCTCTGTAGTTCCCCCACCCCACCCCCAATCCAATGGCTTTGGCAAGAAGACCCCATTGGATGGGGTTGGGTGGGGGAACTACCCACCCCCAGATATTAAATCTGAATATCCTGTTTTATCCAAACTGAGCGACAGTAAAATAATTTGGGAAGAAGGTAGCAGAGAATCACGTAGCCTCATTCTTTATTTTCAGCATCATAAACTATGAAGCCAGGCCTCCTCCTTCCCACATGGATGCTTTAGGGTAGAGAAAGAAAAAAAACCAGCAGGTATTTTTCACCTTATCCATTACACTGCTACTGCTGGAACGTGAGAGTATGCAGGTTTTGCCTTTGTCTTCTCCTTGAGATGCCCAGAACCAATAGGTGAGCCATTGTGTGAGATAGGATCCTGGACAAGATGGGCTGTGGCCTGATCCAGCAGGGCTCCTCTTATGTTCTCATGTTCTTACCAGTTACAAAGGTAGTTAGAAATATATTTTTGCACTTAACTTCCACAAGACAGTGTCATACGAAAGTTAAGATCGGGGACGGTAACCAGTGTTCACATATCAAACCTAACTGGAACCGACTTTGCATCTGTCAAAGTATGAACAGTCCCACCTAGGCCTGTCTGCCTCACCATAGCATGCAATAGCCATGTGCACTGGGGCATTGCTACAGTGATAGACGACATGGCATGTGACTGCAGCCCCAGCCCCATGTAGCCTTTGCAAGGAAAGTAATGTGAACACTGAGTGCGGGAGTGTACCTGGATCTCTACTTTCCACCCTTCGTTTGGACTTCCTTGAATGGAAAGTCCACAAATGAAACAGAGAGAAAGCCACAGATATGCCCAAAAGGTTACTGGGAAATAGAGGCTTTATATTTCTATGTAAAGTCTTTCTATATGCAGCCATGGGTCCCCAGTACAATTATGTTCTCCAGGCATGCATTCAGTAAGAAACTCATTATGCATCCACTGTTACTAAGAAGAAGAGTTGGCTTTTCTACCTCGTTTTTCTCACCCATTTAAGGGGACTCAAAGCAGCTGACAAAGCTATTCTATTCTTCTCCCCACAATGGAACACCCTGTGAGGTAGGTGGGGCTGTGAGAGCTCAGAAGAGAACTGTGACTAGCCCAAGGTCGCCCAGCTGGCTTCATGCGGGAGGGCGGAATCGAACCCGGTATTCCCAGATAAGAGTCCAGCTCCCTAACCACTAGACCAAACTGGCTCACCACTAAGCAGCAGTGGAAATTTTCATGAAGTGACAGAAATATAATACCTATTTACTATTATTTGCTTAAAATATTTGTATGCTGCTTCCCAATAGGAAAATTTTGAAATGGACAAGGACTTCAACTAACCTGCATCATCATGTTTACTTCAGAGACTCCGGGGTTCTCAAGCCAGAGGGAACAGAGACGGAATATCCACATGTCATGTTCGTCCCCGCTTAGTAAACAGCGGACGTAGTTTTCCACAGCTTTGCACAAGAAACGTTTGCGATCTTCACACAGTGCGCGGATTGCACGTTCATCAAGTTCCAGCTCCCTTTGAATTCTGACTGTGTACCTTAGCAGAAATACGGTCACCAGTTTAAAAATCTTTTGCTTATAACCAGATGATTGAACAAATACTCTCTATTATACCCTCTTCCCACACAAAGAACATCAGAACATAAGAGGAGCCATGCTGGACTGGGTCACAACCCATCTACTCCAGCACCCTGTCGCACTCAGTGGCCCACAGCAAATGGCCTGAGAATAAAAAAGCCTCAGGCCTGAAAGCGGCACCACAGCACAGCACATAAGGGACCCAAATTCTATAAAAACAGTATGCGGCTCCATGATTGTTGTTCTGTCAAGGAGGGAGGGATAGATTTTAAATATATATTTTGGTTATTGTTTGTATTTTATCTTTCTATTGTGTGACCTGCCCTTGCATCCAAGGGAAAAGGTCAGGATGTAAATTCTTAAATTAATAAAAAAATAAATCCGGAACTGGGTTCTATCTATTTAAACTTTATTGGGACTACTGGATCCCAATGTACCTAAGTTAGTGATTTCGATTGCCTGTATGAAGCAATAAAATTCATTCCAATGTCTAGTGCAGAAAAAGAGCAAGGGTTCTTCATTAAACATTACACAAGACTGACATCTCCTAAATATTAGACCTCGCGCTCAGTCTTTTAAACATGAATATAACAACAAAAACCCTAAAGATCTGGAGGGGAAGCCCTCCTGGTTGTCCCACCACCCTCAGGAGCAAAAGGGGTGGCCATCTTGGATAGGGCCTTTTCAGTGGTGGCTCCCAGACTGTGGAATAGCCTCCCTCCTGGGATGCATCAGGCGTCTTCACTCTATGAATTTAGGAGAGCTGTGAAGATGCACCTCTTTGCCTTGGCCTCTGGCTAAACAAGGAAATGGCTTTACTCCCCACATTCACATGCTGTCATGGTTTTAATGCTCATTTTATATACTCACTGGTTTTTAATGTTGTAACCCGCACTTAGACCTTTGGGTATAGGGTGAGATGACAGACAGACAGACAGATATTCATCTGACAGCCATTTGTTTTAACTTGATTGATTTTTATTAGCAAATATGCGTTTTCAGAAAAACATACCTACTGTTTTGAACCTTGTGCTCTCTGATGAGGCCAACTTCTTCCTTGGCCTTCTTCAGCAGAGCTTGTTTGTTTTCGTATTCTGATGACTTCATATAATTTTCTATCCTTTGATACTGTGTATCCGAAAAACGAGCAAGGGACAGAAAAGCTTTCCTTTTCCCAGTCTTCAGCTCATCACTTTGGTCACCGCCTGGGTTTCCAGCAATTTCTACTGCCTGGAGTCCACAACATTAAAATGATAACAGGTGAGTCTGATTACTAAGCAACACCCAGTCAACAAATGGTTAAAAATGCACATGAGAATTTTTCATCACCTTTTCCAAGTAATTCTGCATAATGACAGTTGGATTTTCTAAACAGGTTTCTGCCAACCAGCTTCCACGCAATCTCAGGCATTCTGTATAAACCAGTCTTAGGTTGGGGTCTTTTTCAACCTTGGAAGGAGATAACCAAACAAATCGGACGTACTCATTGATAGGCAAAGCAGCCTCTTCCTTAATGTCTTACACAGGGGTGTTTTTTTTGCTTTTAAATAAATTTTATTAATTTCACAAAGTCAAACATCAACATATAACAATCACTTTCATAAACAAACACATGTCACTGAGGTACACTCCCTGTTGGAGGCAGAATATTTTAAACATTCTAAAATGGAAAATCTGGGGGAAATTTCAATATTTGTTGTTTCAATAAATTCAGTGAAGAAGAGAAAGGACAGCTTTTAAAAAAATTGATTACACTCTCTGCAATGCATATTCCTTGTGAATAAATTATCATCATGACATGATACGGTACATTTTTATTTTTTCAAAACAAAAAAGAGGAATTTAATCAATACTGTGAAGTCAACCCAACTCTGAAGTTTATAGGGAACAGACATTACCTTGTGCCAGTCTTCATCCAATATCTTGATCATCTCCCTGAGAATAGTCAGTGCCAAGCTTTTCTCTTGTTTGGCCCAGAACACCTGAGCTTCTTCCAATTGCCACTCAGATACTCCATGTCTAAGTGGGGCAAACTGCTTGAGTTGAGATATTGCTCTTTCAGCAAGCTGAAATAGGAAGAAAAGTTTACCTATACCCTGTGTTGCTTCGAAATGTAACACCTATCTCCATACTATGTTACCGATAAAACAACTTGTTTTGTCATTCCATTTCTCCCTGGTATGAAATGAAGACTCATACGTTGTTAACCATTTCAGAACTTATTTATTTACTGTATTTCCAAAGCTCTTGTTCAGTTCCTAACTCGATAATAACATGGTCAAACTGTTTCCTTCTCTCATATGATTCCTGAGTTGCTTCAGTCCACAGTTCTCGTCACATTCCAGATTTCTATTAACGTAAGAACTTTAGTTTCACCAGGACTTTGTTAAAATCTTGGCTAGGCCTATTGTACATCTCAGTTTTAAGGCTGTACCAGAGAAGACGAAAAAAAGTATTTCTGTTGTTAATAATCCACCAGACTTGATTGTAAGTGGTTTAAGATCCAGTTTTACAATCTTCATATCATAGACAAAAGACTTAAAGAATGTCTCCTTTCTGCTTCCATTCTTTCGTGTTGAACCATACTTTGATGAATCTATTATAGGTGAACCAATTAAAAACATATAAACATAAGAGGAGCCCTACTGGATCAGGCTACAGACCATCTAGTCCAGCATCCTGTCCCGCACAGTGGCCCACTAATCACTTATGGGCATCTCAAGCAGAAGACAAAGACAAAACCTTCACCTGCTCTCAGATCCCAGCAAATGGCCTCAGAGGTACTTTTACCACCTCTTTTGGTAGCAAATTCCATAGACCAATGACCCTCTGGGTGAAGAAATGCTCCCCCTTGTCTGATCTGGCTCTCTTACAAAACCTATGGCCTCATAAAAGTGGTGCCTGAATCATAGAATGAACAATTGGTTACTTACGTGAATGTTCATTCTTGTCATTCCAGAGGAAACTGGGTCACGATAGGGTTAACGCCTGCTGCCCCAGCGGGCTGCCGAAGTTTGGCGCATGCCAACAACCAAAAACACCAAAAACGAAAGCGCCTCTCCTCTCTCCCCAGTATCCGGCTGAGCGAACTGCTACTGTGCCGAGCCGCCTGGAGCCTGTAGATGTAGAGAAAAGAAAAAGATACACACAGAATAAAAGGCAATACGTTAACAACAGAGACACTGAGGGAGGGCCCCAGTTTCCTCTGGAATGACAAGAATGAACATTCACGTAAGTAACCAATTGTTCATTCTCTGCATTCCCTCGGAAACTGGGTCACGATAGGGACGTACCAAAGCTCCCAGAAAATTAGGGAGGGTCTCAGTGTCCCTTACGCAACCCAGCCTCCAGAGGAGGACTCTCCTCCGGTCCGAGGAAATAAGAGAATGGGGTAGAAGGACCGACTCCTACCTCCCCCCTTTGACGGTTTCCCCCTTTACTTCCCCCCCCCGTGGGAAGGGGATCATACATAAGAAGGTGCGGCAGCCGCCGATCTCCTACCGTTCCTGGGACCACTTGTTGAAGGACCCTACGTCCGAAGGCGGCCTGAGCCGAACGAAACTGGTCCAGGCGATAATGACGGGTGAAGGTCGAAGGATTCCTCCAAGCCGCCGCCCGACAGATCTCTTCCACCGAAGCATTCCTCCACATGGCCGCGGAAGCTGCTGCTGATCTGGTGGAGTGAGCTAGAACCCTCCCCGGGAGCTCCCTGTTCTTGGTCTTGTAGGCTGTCATTACGCAGGCCCTAATCCAAGAGGCTATGACCCTAGGGGAAGCCTTCTGACCTAGGGTAGGGGGGTGAAAGCTCAGGAACAAGGAGGAGGACTGCCTGTAAGGAGCCGTGCGTGTGAGATAAGCCTTGAGAGCCCTACGAACATCTACCTTACGCCAAGATTTCTCCGAGGGGTGTTGTGGTCTATTACAGAACGAGGGAAGGTGCAGCTCTAGGGATCTGTGAAACAGGGAGTCCACCTTAGGCTTGAAGGAAGGATCTAGCCTAAGGATGACTGAATCTGGCGTGAAGGTGCAAAGGAAGTCCTCTGCTGAAAGAGCTGCCAATTCCGAGACCCTGCGTGCCGAGGTGATGGCTACCAAGAACGCTACTTTATAGGAAAGGAGCTTCATAGAGATCTCTGCTATAGGTTCAAACGGGGGGCCTTCCAAGGCCGAGAGAACCAGGTGCAGATCCCAGTCTGGAAGGCGGTGGACCACCTGGGGCAGCTTAGCCTTAGCTCCTGCCAGGAATCTCCTAACCAAAGGATGCGAACTGAACTTGGGGACTGGGTAAAATTCAAGAGTGGCAGAGATAGCAAAGACCTGTCTCTTAAGAGTATTAAAAGACAAGCCCTTCAAAAGCCCTGCCTGAAGGAAGGCGACCAACTCCTCCGCTGAGGGACCCAGTGGGTCCACCCCCTGGGTTACGCACCATTTGGCAAAGACCTTCCAGGTGGTCTCGTATATACGGGTGGTGGAGTCCCTACGAGACGCCATCATGGTCTCAATTACTCCGCTGTCAAGTCCCATACCCTGTAGCCTTCTCCGCTGAGCCTCCAGGCTGCTAGGGAGAGCCACCCCGGGTCTGGAAGAGTGTATCCTCTCTGGGATAGGAGACCCTCCCGAACTGGAAGACGGACTGGGGGTTCTGTCAGCATGGACGAGAGGGCTGGGAACCAGGGTCTCCTGGGCCAAAATGGTGCCACTAAGATGACCTGAGCCTTCTCCCTGCGCACCCTCCTGAGAAAGCGGCTCAGGAGGGGGAGCGGGGGAAAGGCATACAGGAGCTGTGGAGGCCAGGGCGCCGATAGAGCATCTGCCCCCAGGGCCCCCGGTGACAGGTGTCTGGAGAAGAAAAGGGGGACCTGGTGATTTTCCGGGGAAGCGAAGAGGTCCACTTGGGGAGCCCCCCAGCGCTGGACTAGGTCCTGGAAGACCTCCGGATCCAACTTCCATTCTGCGAAGGGGAGCCGGACTCTGCTGAGACCATCCGCTAGCGTATTGTTCGATCCCTGGATATGAATAGCAGATAGGGAAAGAACATGAAGTTCCGCCCACTCAAATAGATCCCTCGCCAAGTCCATAAGATGTCTAGACCTAGAGCCCCCTTGGTGATTAACATGTGCCTTAGCAGTTACATTGTCTGTAACTACCAGGACATGTTGGTGCTCAATCAGAGGGAGGAAGGCCTGGAGTGAAAGAAAGATGGCTTTGAGCTCCAGCCAATTTATGCGGTGCCTCCTATCTGAGTCAGTCCACGAGCCCTGGGCTGTCCTGCCCATGCAGTGTCCCCCCCAACCCTGGTTACTAGCGTCAGTGGTGAGCCTCACTCGACCAGGCTCATTGATGGGACAGCCTTTAACTAAGTGCGTCCTGTGACGCCACCAGGCCAGGGATAGACGCACCTCCTGTGGGAGGGAAAGTCTGAGGGGTATAGACAAGGTAATCTGGTCTGTGTAATCTAGAAGGAACCACTGGAGCTGTCTAGAATGGAACCTAGCCCATGGGACTAGATCCATGACCGAAGTCATCTTGCCCAACAGGGAGGCCAACTCCTGGAGGCCCGAAACTCTGTCTGAGGAGGCCTTGGAGGCCAGAGAAGTTAAGGAATTCACTCTCTCATCTGAAGGTCTCACGTTGTCCCTGGAGGTGTCAATCAGGGCCCCTAGATGGACTATTACTTGAGATGGGACCAATGAACTCTTGGGCTCATTAATCACGAAGCCGTGGGAGGAGAAAACCTCCACTGTCTTAGCCACTGCTCTCCTTCCCTCCTCCAGGGAGGGGCTCTTCACCAAGATGTCGTCCAAATATGCAAAGGCCGCCACCCCCTGGAGCCGGAGGGTTTGGACCAAGATGGACACCAGTTTGGTGAACGTGCGCGGAGCAGAGGAGAGCCCAAAAGGCATTGCTCTGAACTGAAAGTGTTGACCCCCCAGGGCAAACCTGAGAAATTTCCGGCTATCTGGGTGGATGCCTACATGAAAGTAGGCTTCCTTAAGATCCAGACTGGCCAGGAAATCTCCTGGGCTAAGGCCCCCCCTGATAGTGGCCAAAGATTCCATTTTAAACGAATGAACTGAAAGATATTTATTAACAAACTTTAAATCCAAGATGGCCCTCCAGGCATCCCCCTTCTTGGGTACAACAAACAAAATTGAGTAAACCCCTTGTCCCTGTTCCTGCACAGGGACTGGTTCTATAGCCTTAATGGCTAGAAGGTGGGCCACCTCCCTCAAGACCGCCTGTCTCTTGGCGGGATTGCTAGAAAGCGGGGATCCAACGAAGCGTCCCCTGGGGGTGGATGAAAAATCCAGCTTCAAGCCCTCTGAAATAACCTGTCTGGCCCAAGGATCTTGAGTGTGAGCTAGCCAGACCGAGGCGAACTCCATCAGCCTCGCCCCCACCGAGGTGGGAGGGTCAGGCTGAGGTACCTGGCTTGGGCTGGGGCTTGAAGGGAGGCTTGGGGGGAGGGGGTTTGGAGGATGGTTGGCGAGACCAGCCTCTGCCTCTGCCGCCACGAAAGGAACCCTGGTACTGCTGTTGTCTGTAGTAGGGCTTCCTGGGGGTGAACCTTTTCTTGTCCTTGCCTTTTGAGGAGGCTTGGGACTGGTGCGCGGATGGCATCACTTTCTTCTTCTCCTTGTTCTCAATGAGGACTGGCTGGAGCGCTTGTTCCCCAAAGAGAAGTTGGCCCTTAAATGGACAAGCGATGAGCTGGGACTTGGAAGAGACGTCCGCGTTCCAGTGGCGCAGCCACAAGGTTCTACGCGCTGCCACGTTCAGGCCTGATGCTCTGCCCGACAGTTGGAAGATATCTAGCGTGGTGTCCGCGCAGAAGGCAAGGGCTCTTCTGATGTTCAGTAGTAAGCCGCTTGCTGCCTCCGGGATGTCTGGGTCCAGCGTAAGCTCATCCAGCCAATGCAGTCCCGCCCGGGCGAATAACGATGCAGAGGAGGCCACTCTAGATGTAAGAGACAGAGTCTCAAACTCCTTCTTCAGAAAGCTCTCTAGTTTGCGTTCAAGAGGCTCCTTCAGCTGGGCCTCCTGCTGGACCAGGACGTTCGATGAAATCAGAGCCACTATAGGCTCGTCCACCTTTGGAATCGCCCATATAGAAGCTCCGTCTTCCGTGGTGGTACATAGTTGGCGAGGGAAGAGAGGTAACTTCCTGGGAGCTGTTGGGGTCTGCCATTCAAGATCCAGAATCTTCTGGAATGAAGCAGGCACTGGGAGAATCTTGACCGACGGGGGCTGAGCGAGCATGAGGCCCTGCGCCTCCTCTGATAGGGTGGAGGGCGCTTGCGGAATCGGGGTGAGGTGGAGGAGATCGACCATACCATCCACCATCAGCGTCAGCTCTTCCTGGAGGAACAATCTAGTGGTGGAAGATGAGGGTGCAGCCGCAGATCCCGGACCTTCCTGGTCATGTTCCTCCTCTGAGACGTATGTCCCTTCCTCTAGCTCCGACTCCTCGGTACCCCTACTCGAAGCGTGGGCAGAGATGGCACTTTGCCCACTGGAGGGACCCGCCTGTGGCTCCGCCTGGGGCCCCTGGGATGAGGGAGCCCTGGCAGTCCCGCGCTTGCTGTGGCTACGTCCCCTAGAGTGCTTGGAGCGGCTCGATCTGCGCTTCTTCTTCTTGGAGCGTGAGCGTGACGATGAGGAAGAAGATGACGAAGAGGAGGAGCGTCTTCTCTTCTTTTTCTTGAGGCTCCTTTCCTCCCTCAGGACAGCCCTGATGGCTTCGACCAGTCCAGGTTGGCCTGCTCCCAAAGGAGCAGGGTAGGTGATCTGAGGGGGCATCGGAACCAAAGAGGCCCCGGGAGCCCCCTGTGCTAGAGGTTGAGTGGTGGAGGGATCCATACTGAAAACGGTCACCAGCGGTGCTGTCAAATTAACTTGAGGGAAAAGTTCACTTGGGGACGGATCCTGAGTCACTTGAGATGGTAATGGTATGTTAAACCGGCTGGACTCAATTGAGGATGGGGACACAGCCTTAGATAGTCGCTCTGATGTAAGGCTGCTGGATGGGGACGTAGCCTGAGATGGTCGGGATGAAGGGAGCATGCGCGGGAAGACAGAACCAAAGGTGAATGGGGACGCGTCCTTGGTTCTTCTAGAGGGAGGGGGGAGAGGCACAGACCTGCTCAGCTCTTCCTTGTTTTGCTCGAGGCTCCGCGGCTGCTGCGCGCCCGGTACGGAGGCCGAGGGCGTTGCTGCTGCTGCTGTGCCCTTCCCTGAGGTGGCGTGCTCCTTCTCTCCCGCCCGCGCTCGCTCGGTGGCGGCGGGGGCCGGTGCTCGGAGCGGCTCCGCCGCGCGTGGCTCCCTCTGCCCCGAGGATGACTGAGGAGGGGCTGCAGGGAGCTCGGACGCGGGAGAAGGCTCCCGGGTCCGCGCCGGCTTGGATGGTGGTTGCGGCGGCGGCGGCGGCGGCGGCGATAGCGGCGGCGGCGGCGGTGGAAGAGCCGGCGCCGCGGGCGTCTCCCGGAGGTGAGCTGGCTCCGAGGCCGCACTCACGCGCGCCGCGAGCGCCTGAAGCGCTCGGATGTGGAGGGGGGAGGGCCGGGCCGAGATCCAGCGCCGCAGCCTCCTAGGCACCCCCTCCAAGCCAGAGATCTTCACCTCGGGGAGGCGGCAGCCGGGTCCCCGAGGACTTCTTTCCATGGGGCGTTGGGCGCCCCCTCTTCTGTGGCCGAAGGCCACTCCTAGAGAAGCCAAACCGCGGCCTAAGGGCCGCAGAACTGGTGGCGCGAGGCAACCAGCAGGGGCGAAAAACGGATACTGGGGAGAGAGGAGAGGCGCTTTCGTTTTTGGTGTTTTTGGTTGTTGGCATGCGCCAAACTTCGGCAGCCCGCTGGGGCAGCAGGCGTTAACCCTATCGTGACCCAGTTTCCGAGGGAATGCAGAGAATGGTAGAGTTGGAGGGGACCTCCTGGGTCATCGAGTCCAACCCCCTGCTCAAGGCAGGATCTCCTAAACCATCTCAGACATAGAATCATAGAATGGTTTATAGTGAACACAAAACACTAAAGCTCATATATGAAAGCCTAGAAAGACCTAGTTAAACTTACTATTGCAAGTTAAGCCAAGCATACTTGTGAGTAAATACAACATCACGTGGTATCTATATTACCTGTGTATTTTTTGCCATTCGGGCTAAATGAGACAACAACATAAGCTGCCTGGTGAGGAGGTCTTGGATATATTCTCTTTCAGCATTTCCAATTTCCTTCTCAAGAAGGAGCTTCAGAATTACCGTGCGCAGAGTCATGATAGGCTCCTGGAAACAAAAGTCGCTGTCTTGAAGAAGCTGGGACTGTTTCTGCCATTTCTGATACACAGAATTCAGTTGACCCTTAGTTACAGAACTGAAAGCAAACAGAATAGGAAAGTGAATGAGAAGTCTGATTAGCTGTGAATTGGGCACAAGTATGATTCTGGGATACATGAGTCTAATTGCATGTCAAGGCTGCACGTTCTTTGTTAACCAGGAATAAAAAAATATTTTGATATTTTTAACTCATTGCATGAATGGGAAATCTAGAAATGATAGGCAAGCAAAAGAATGGTCATTTTGTAAGATGTTCTCTGATTCCTTTGGTTCAATAGAATCCACCACAATGAAGAAGAACAAAGCTGGCTTTTATATCCCACTTTTCTCACCCTTAAGGGAACTCAAAGTGGCTGACAAAGTTTCCATTCTTCGCCCCACAACAGACACCCTGTGAGGTGGGTGGGGCTGTTAGAGCACAGGGGAGAGCTGTGACTCACCCAAGGTCACCCAGCCAGCTTCATGGGGGAGCGCAGAATCAAACACAGTATTCCCTGATAAGAGCCCGGCTCCCTAACCACTAGATAAGGAGATAATGGCCACCAGAAATATTTGGAGGTTACTTGTGTGCTTGCAGAATTTGAAAGAATCAAAGTAAAATACCCTGAAAAAAGTTGACCTGTGCACTCCAGTTCTCCAACGGTCTGTAGTCGGCATAGAGTAGGCAGCAGGGAATACACAGACTCCAGACTTCCTTTAGAAAGTTCTTCCACTTCCTTGATTCTAAAAACATTAAAAAGAAAACATTATAACAACTGCTATTTTGAACCACTCTGCAGTAGAGTTATTGGTCCTTATTAGGAAATGCTTCCAACAGAGGAAGCAGAAATGGGGCTGGGAGGCCAACTAGATTGGTTTTTAAGTCGTTGCAGGTGCCACTGAGTGCCCAGGGTCATTGGGTTCTGACGATCCTGGGTCTGTCTAAGTGGTTCGTTTCTTATGCATCCAAGTTTGGTAGAAGCCTCAAAGAAATACTTCTGGAGCTTGATACGCACCGGGCACACTTGAGTCTTTCATAGAAAGTAGAAAATTCATTGTCTCTTAAACACTGTAGAGCATCATACAAAGACTGATGGTAGCCTTGTCCTTCCGCTTCATTTCTTAAAAATAATCAACAGAATTGCACTTCAGTTACAATTATTGTATAAATCAAAAGGAACACCTCCCATACCAACCTGCCCGTACCTTAAGATCTGGAGGTGAAGCCCTCCTGGTTGTTCCACTGCTCTCAAGAGTGAAACAGGTGGGCACCCAGGAAAGGGTCTTTTTGATAATGGCCTCGATTATGGAATAGTCCCCCTCTCTCAGCGGTGAAGACATACCTATTTGCCCTGGCCCTTGGCTAATGTGATTATACTTTCCCCCCACTGTTGATACTATCATTTTACTATTTAGGATATTCTTTTAAATATGTTGAATTTTAAAGTGTTTTATGTATATTATTGTTTTTAATATACAGCATATTCTGGTGTATAAGACTACTTTTTAACCCCGGAAAGTCTTCTCAAAAGTGGGGGTCGTCTTATATGCCAGGTGTCGTCTTCTTATACGGCTAGGATATCCCAAACTCTATATTTTAACTGGAAAAGTTGGGGGTCGTCTTATACGCCCAGTCGTCTTATACACCAGAATACACGGGTATATTGATTTGTAATTTGTTGTTTTAAAGGTTATTACCTGCCCTGAGACCTTCAGGTATAGGGTGGGAAGAGAAAGAAAGAAAGAAAGAAAGAAAGAAAGAAAGAAAGAAAGAAAGAAAGAAAGAAAGAAAGAAAGAAAGAAAGAAAGAAAGAAAGAAAGAAAGAAAGAAATGTAGCCTCTATAAACTTAATGGCTGGTATTTAAGAATCCTTTATGTGCAACTAAAGAGCTTGAAAATTCAACATGCTCAGATTTATTTTAAAATGTTAACTATGAAAAGGATGATTTATTTACGTGATAGAAGACATCTGATCCCACTGCATATTTTTCCAAGCTTCCTGATAACGGATTTCTTCCAATTCCTTAGAGTATTCTATGTTCTCCTGTTCCAGGCCTTTTAAGAAGATAGACAGCGTATCCCCCAGTCCAAAATTCTGCAAGGCCTAAGCAAACACAAAAATCTAAACATATCAAAGAATTCTAAGACCAAAACTTCCTGTTAACTTACAGTCTTAGCTATGATAACAGATAGGAAGAAAACAGTGATAAGGTGGTGAATTGCAAAATAATAGTGCAGATGACACCAAAGTAGAAAAGGATGAAGGTGTGCTCCAGACTGCTGCACTGCTTGCCACTCCAGAGTGCTGCTCAGGTGTAAAATGGCAGCTGTGGGGCTGCTTAAGCTATGAAGGCATGGCCAGAGGCTGATGAAGCTCAGTGGCAGCAGGGTGCCTTGCCAAGGCCTGCCAACAAAGGCAGCTAATTGCAGAGGAACTTTTTTTGGACAGAGATGACTTGGCCACAGTTATCCAAGCTCTGGTAACCTCTAGATTGGACTACTGTAATGCACTCTAGATGGGGCTGCCCTTGAAGACGGTTCGAAAGCTGCAGCTAGTGCAGAATGCAGCTGATAGGCTGTTGACCAAGACAGCTAGCCAGATGTGCTGGTCTTAAAAGAATTGCACTGGCTGCCAATTTGCTACTGAGCCTAATTCAAGGTGTTAACTTTGACTTATAAGGCCCTAAATGACTTAGGCCCCAAATATCTGAAGGAACGCCTTCGCCCATATCGACCTGCCCGCGCCTTAAGATCTGCAGGGGAGGCCCTCCTGGTTGTCTCAACATCTTCAACAGTAAAATGGATGGGCACCTGGGAGAGGGCCTTCTCAGTGGTGGCCCCCAGGCTTTGGAATAATCTCCCTCTTGAAGTGCATCAGGAAAGCAGTGAAGACACACCTCTTTGCCCTGGCCTTTGGCTAAATGGAGACACCTTTCCCCTTCCCACTTGTAGCCATTAGTAGTTATCTGCAGACACTATTGTTTGAATATAGATTGTTTATTGCTTTAATGCATTGGATTTTAAATGTTTTTACCTGCCGAGACCTTCGGGTATAGGGCTGAATAGAAAAATAAATAAATAAATCCTAGAAAACACTTTTTATAAGGTGTTTTTATGCAACAAAAATCATTAGTGAGGATACACTGTTTCTTGAGATGGACAACCTCGCCCTCATACAAAAAGGCTCCCAATAAAAGTATGTAATGCCAAGATAATAAATCCAGTCCACTAGTACTGCAAACACGCACACTCGTTTACTACACTGACTACCTCTTCCGTTAATTGGTTTGTTGTTCTAAGAATTACCTTTGTTATGCCAACCTGTCGAGTTGATAGCGGGAGGCTGGTTTCGAGGTCATAGGTTACCAGAGCCTTACTCCACACTGCTTCATGCTCGTATGTTCTTATCCTTTTATTAATAAAGAAGAAAGTTAACATTTGTAACACTTTGTATTCAGATAAAATTAAAAGTTTTCAGAAAAGCACCCCAAAACAAATGCAAATCTATCACCTTGCTAATGGCTGCAGCATTCTACCTCCACCACAGCCATACAGGCTATCTGGTTCTCCTATGCTTCTGTAAATATCCAGAAGAAGATCCTAAACGCAAAAAGAAAAAAGGATTTCCATTCCATACCCCAACAAAGGAAATATATCATTATCTGTATTACATGTGGCATTATCTCACATGCGAGGGAGTCCTCTCATACTCAAACACAAATGTATGGATTATACTTGGAATACACAATGTATCAACCTTCGATATATAACAACTAGGACCAAAGTACCAGGCTGATAATTGGATTTATCTTTCTTCAGTAGCAACAATTTCCCTGCAAAAGCAGCTTGTAAAATTAGAAGGGGCCTGTGGTCCAACAGACCAGCGTTCACTAAGCACGCTGAAATGTTTCTTTGGCTGCTGATTATATTCACCAACAGCATTAATAAAGCAGAACATTTATTTTGCATTAGACACTGAGCCCCTTAGTAGCCTTAGAGGCATACTTAATGGTCATTTCCTGTCAAAAAGGGACATTGTACCTGCAAACTTATCCCAAATTCTTCTTTACTCTTCTCACTCAAAGATGCTAGTGATAAAGTCTGGCTGCTTTCTTCAAAGTTCAGCTTCTTAGCTACTTTTGAAGCTGACCTGCAAGGGAGAAAAATGGCTATGTTATCTTGCATTGTTGACAGATATATATCATCCACTCTCCTTTTCTCCCTCATTCAGAGTTGGCTCATACATGTTTAACCTACTATGCTTTACAGGATCAATTTTCCTATGAACTTGCATAAAATTGTGGCTCCAGAATTATAGCCCATTCTGCCTTCTGGTACCACTTCTTTTTACCTTTCCTCCCTGCTCCACCATATACTGTGGAGAACAGCTGACCCTACCTATCTAACAATGGGAATGCATGCCTCCCTCATTCCCATCCCATCTTTAATTCACCTTTTCTGGGTCCGAATTTTCATGAGGAGGGGGAAGGGCAGACTAGTATGTGTCTTGGACTGTGAAGCCAAAAGCAGGTGTGAAGCAGAGATAGGAAATAGGCAGATGAGGAATGGGCAATGCTGCAAAAGTTTGGACCTGCACAGAATTTAGGATTTAAGACCAATTAAATACGGTGTCACTGTCAGGGGGTAATGGGGTGTGTCCCTTACGCCCGTTTATGATGCATAGCAGAGCCGCATCTTGGTTCGTGCTTGGAAAGGAATCAATTCTTCTCTCTGCCTCTGTTGGTCTTAGCCTGTCAGGATTGCTTCTGCGTAGCTCTCCAGGGTGCTGAAGGCCGGGGCTTCTCGCTGTCTCGGCTTGGCTGTCAGTTTCAGCACCTTTTCCCCCTCCTTCTGCAGCCCACAGTCTCAGTAAACGGACAAAGACAGACCTCTCAGCA
Source organism: Aspidoscelis tigris stejnegeri (assembly GCA_023333525.1). Classification (NCBI taxonomy): domain Eukaryota; kingdom Metazoa; phylum Chordata; class Lepidosauria; order Squamata; family Teiidae; genus Aspidoscelis; species Aspidoscelis tigris. The sequence goes on from JALMGA010000001.1 coordinate 255,866,135, forward strand.
AGACTCGTGCTGCAACCATCTCTGCAGTCAACCGTCTTTGGTCAACCCCCTGTAGGCTCCACAGGATGTTCTCATACTCATCAGTCAGACTCCCTAGCAAAACATATGCTTTCTGGGTTTGGCTGATTTCGACTCCTCTCGTTGCAACTTGGTGAAATAAATCTGCCATGATCTCCAGGTGTTTTGCGGGGTCTTGTGCTTTTTGCATCTTGCAAGCATACAGCCTCCTACACCAAATCATTCTTGATAAGGCCGTTTGAGATTCATGGATCTCTTTCAAAGTATCCCAAACCTCCTTTGAAGTCGCCTTATTTCGGACGTGGTTGATTTGTGGCGGCGTGATGGTAAGCAAGATTGTTGCTCTAGCTTTCTGATCATCCGCGGCCGGGGCAGCTGCCGCTCCCTGATTTACAACGCCCCAGACACGTTCTCTGACTCGCAGCGCTTCCGCGTAGACAGCCCAAGCAGAATAATTCGTGTCATCCAGTTTCGGGAATTTCACAGACTCCATATTCAAGCCGTAAATTCCTCTCTCCCTCTTCTGTCAAACGTGACAAAAAACAGACACACAAAACAGACAATCAGACAGCCGTCCGATTCTCTTTTCACTCAGCCTTTCGGCACTCACAGTCAGTTGAACTTTCCAGCACGCGCGGGGTTAACGCTCTGGGCCCATAACCCTTGTCAGGGGGTAATGGGGTGTGTCCCTTACGCCCGTTTATGATGCATAGCAGAGCCGCGTCTTGGTTCGTGCTTGGAAAGGAATCAATTCTTCTCTCTGCCTCTGTTGGCCTTAGCCTGTCAGGATTGCTTCTGCGTAGCTCTCCAGGGTGCTGAAGGCCGGGGCTTCTCGCTGTCTCGGCTTGGCTGTCAGTTTCAGCACCTTTTCCCCCTCCTTCTGCAGCCCACAGTCTCAGTAAACGGACAAAGACAGACCTCTCAGCAGAGTTGTTTATTGCGTATCGGTTTACATCTTAGCATTCCTCTCAGTCTCCATCAGCTAAGCAAGTGCGACACACAGCCGTTTATGACCACCTTTATACTTTCCCACAAGGTCATTCTGACTCAGATGACACGTCTAAACTCCTGACTCCGTGTTGCACAATCTCTTATGTTACAATACCTATGATGCTGTCACCAGCCTTGAAGAACTGGTGAGTGTTTGCACACATCACCTATTATGCCTTGAAGGAGTCTCCTGACTAGATACTAAGTTGACTCCTAGTTACCTCTCCTGCTTCCTGTGTGGAACTATTTCCCAATTCACATCTATGCATTATAGTTACCTCTTCTGCACACAACACTACATTTTTCCTTATATGGGCTTCCTCAGCCTGACAATCACACCTCCTTTGCAACATTGCTACTGGCTGATCATATAGGAACATGCAAGTTTGTAACCAGAAGCTCTTTGTCTACACATTTCCCTTTCTTAAATAAATAAGTATGCTTAAAAGAGTTAGGCAGTGCAGCCCAACTGTCTCCTTGTTGAATGTTAGCCTCTTATGTACAAGAATAAAGCAGATGCAAAATGCTGGTCAGAGGCTGCTAAACCCCATGTTGATCTTTGCCCTAACCCATCTATCACGTCAATCTTCCTAAATGCCCAATGGGAAGTGTCTTTTCCTCATTTAGTAGTTTTGTAATTCAGTTTACATCTTGCCTTTTGTACATACATATTTGGTCCAGTAGTGAGAAGGTCTTGCAAGCGATGGTAGCTGATCAGTTAGTTCTATTGTCATCCTTTTCTTAAAGTACGTACCTGTACTTACTGTTTTACAAAATCATTTTATTAGGTCCAGTTTATTTACCTAATGTATGGTTCAACTTATTCAATTAAAATAATAAAAAATGAATAAAGCAGGTGCTACCTTGATCACTAGGCATTTGGTATCTGGAGTGGTCCGTGATGCCAGGCCGGGCATCTGTTTCTCTAGCCTGTCTCTCGTAGTGTGCCTTCCCTTTCACAGCTCCTTAATTGCTTGGGAACAGGGCTGCAGAGCCCTAAAACTACCCAGCCACAATGTGCCCTTTAACAGTAGGCCTCTAAACCTCTCTCTTCAGCCTCTCAAGGCTTGTGCTGAAAATGGTCAGCTCTCATTTATAGTTTAAACACTTTGTTCCTAATGTATATAAAATCCTTTCTCAGTTCCCTCTTTGCCACTTTCATCAGACTCTGCAGTTACACTGTAGTCAGTCTCGTTACTATGACAACACTCCCCCCTGAGCGTCTCAGTCAGTAACAAGCCTCAAACAGAGTAACTTTGAAACTAATGAAACTGTAACTTTATTGTTTACAACTCTTTACTGCACATTCAATATCAACACTGCAACTTCTCATTATGCCTTACATAAACTCAGGACCCTGCCTAAACTCTCCACAGGACCCGTTTCTAAACTATCTTTTCCGTAAGATAAGCCCGTTTCAGAACCCTAACTATCCTCAGTTATGCCCTTTTATACTCTCCCCTAGGCTTATTCTCTCCTCCAGTTGGCTGATTCCTGGAGCGGACTTCCCCCTCCCAACTGGAATGAGCAAGTCACACCTCCCTCTGACTTGACAGGTTCCCTAGCTGTACCACACTGTCTTGCTAATCTGATAACTAGATTTGGGGAGGCATCACATGGTCTTCTTCTACAACACAGGTGAATAATCCCACCTACAAGCCACCGCAGAGGGACTTGCCTTTAACTCAGTCAGCCCTACCTGGTGATCCTTTTAACAAAAGAATTACAACACTCATGGGATTTCAACAAGTAAAGCGCCAATCTATCACTGCTTCCCAAGGAGTCTGAACTGATGTGGATTCACTGAAAGCATTGAAATAACAGCTTTCTAACTTTCTAATAATGCTTTTTTTGGAAATAAAACACACTCCCAACAACAGGCGACACTACCTGAAAGGGGCTGAGGTAAAGTAACAGTGCCACCTAGAGGGCATTCAGGGTGAAACAAGCAAAGGTATCTCAAGAGTAAAAGTCTGAGCCAGACCAATAAAAAGGGTCCTCTGAGGGTTTATGCTCAAGCATGGAATTAATTTAATATAAATATGAATCAGCTGTATATAATATAGATACCTTTCCTGCTCTTTGCTTAAGTTGACCTTGTCTGCGTAGATTTCAGTGTAGAGCAAAGCTGTGAAATGAGCAGCGCAGGATTGCGCTGCCAGGGCAACCTGAAGGTAGTTGAGTTCAAGCCAGAAGCTGTCGTCAAAGGCTGTGCTTGAAGGATTCCTGGACAGAATGTTGGATACAAACACATGCACTTCATTCTGCAAAACTGAGCAGCACATCTTATAGGGCAATAGTTGGTTTGTTCTGTAACCACAATTTGTTACGGGAAACTCAGAATAATTCAATATTCTTAGATTTTAAAAAGCAATCTAGCTTAGCTTACAAATACAGTTCTAAGCCTAAACCACTTTTAAATTGTGTCAGTACTGCTGAGGTGGCTGCTGTCCCTAGGCCTTGTCACCCTGGTTCTCTTCATGTTCTTCGTTGTTTTGATAGTTCTGTGGGTGGTTGCATAGAAGTCAACCTGTACAGCACTGGAGACTTCTATGCAACTACCAGCAGAACTACCAAAACAACGAAGATGAAGAGAACCAGGGTGATGAGGCCTAGGGACAGCAGCCACCTCAACGGTACTGACGCTACTTCAGCTACTGACACAACTTCAACTACCGATGCAGACGCCGAGCAAACCCTAAACCACAAGATGGCAAAGCGACTATGGCAGCCAATCCACCAGTTGAGAAAATGTCTGGTCCTGAGGCTGAGTAGATGCCGGCTGACCATCTCTACCATCATCCGGTTTAGTCATCAATGAAGAGAAAATTCAAAGTAAAGAGATAGGAAAATTCCAGCAATGAGAAATGGAATTGAAGACCTCAAGTGCTTGCTTTTTGCTGTTCCCTATTCCCTCCCACACCATTTTCCTTTTCAAGATATCTTTCTCCCTGTTCTTTTCTTTTTTCTTTTTTTTTCTGAGTGACTGGGTGACCACCAGACACTGTGGGCTTAATGAGGCCCCGCCCCTGGTATCTTGTCTCTTTAGATTCTTAGCTTGAGGGCAGGGACCTGTCTAAGATTAATATAATATTGTAACCCAGCCTGAGACTTGCGGGTACAGAAATATAAATATAAATATATAAATAAATAATGATTTCAGTTATTATTCAGTTTTGCTTAGAAGGTGGATGCAGTCTGACTCCCAATGAAACCAACTTTACAAACTAAGTGGCACAATAGCAATTAAATCCAGAAATTATATTTACATAATGACAGTCTCAAGAATATTCCAATGTTCCACTTTTTAACGTGCAGCAAATAAATGTCGGAAAGACCAAAAGTAACAACAAATTACCTTTTTTGCCTTCTTAGGTAGTCAACCACAGAGAGCATGGTCCGGCGAGATAGTTTATCTAAGCTTCCATGAGCAGCATTTTCTGAATCTATATTTAAATCATCTTCAGTCAGTAGGATCATTAATTATTATGTATGTGCAATGCAAATTATTAAAATATCAAATAAACTTATACTGCACATTGGACACAAAGAATAGGGAAGGTAGAGGATATTTATTTTGCATTTATAGAAACATTTCTATAAACCAGTCAAAGGCTAGAATGAAGAGATGTGTTTTTCCTTGACAATGCAACAAACACAGTGATGGAGCTAGATTGTATATATGGAAACAAAGACCATAGATATAAGCTACCCCATGAGCCTTTTTTTCAATCAAAAAGTTTTTTAAAATTAAAACATTTCATTATTTAGAAGAATAAAAGTTAGCTTTTCTACTCTACTTTAAAGAGACTCAAAGCAGCTGACAAAGCTTTCTATTCTTCTCCCCACAACAGGCACCCTGTGAGGTAGGTGAGGGTAGGTGAGAGCGAGGTAGGAGAGTGCTCAGAAGAGAGTTGTGACTAGCCCAAGGTCACTCAGATGGCTTCATAGAGGAGTGTGGAATCAAACCCGATATTTATAGATAAGAGTTCGGCTCCCTAATCACTAGAACAACACATTGTGCTTATCAGTAATTGTACCGATTAGATAAAGTAGGATTTTTTTCCCGTTACTTTCCATTGCAAATTCCTAGCTACATCATGTCAGTTGGGGAAGGATCCTTATTCTTATTCTTGCTTCAACTATCTCACTAAGTATACTTCAAGGGCAGTTATACTAGCTTTGGGATTTAACTTTCCAACATGCAACTAAAGATGTTCTCTGAACAGCAACCAAACAAGATCTTTATTGACTTTTCATTGTTTTTCTTGTTTTATTTTGATTAAAACATATTGTTAACTGCACTGTTACTCCTTGGGGAAAGCAAGAGTGAGTTCCCACTTTGAGATACTCATTTTAAATACTCATTTACTTTGACAGATGGCAAGAAGACACATGTCCTCTGCAAAGGTCTAGTGACAACAATTTTGAGATAAACCACTGTTAGCTACAACCCTGTGGTGGTTTCTGTCCAAGACTACAACAGCAAACTCCTTGACCCTACATCTTCTCATACTGGAAATATTTTGGATTTTAAGCACCGGGAGAGAGCAACCAGCTTATTTGACTATGCATTGCACATTCACAATTATGTTTTGGCATAAAAACCCATTCTGATGTTAAACATATAGGAGAAGCTATATGTTACCTGAATCTGAATTTGCAGGTGTAGAAGACCTGCTGGAAGACGGCACATCTTTGCAACAGGTGGTAAAAAACATCTGAATATGCGTGGACAAAACAGAGCGCCCAGATTCATTTGAATCAGAGAGAATATCATGAATCAAGTATGGAAGAACAGTTTGACAAAAAGCTGTTTGGACCTAGAACACATAGAAAATTATCTGCTTAGAATTGATGTTAGTTTCAGTATGCTTCTCACAGTGAGTTTAACTCTTGTCACAATTTTATTTTAGTGTATTTATAATATTTGTATCCTGCCTTTCAGGTGGAGATCTCAGAGTGGGCCACAACATATGATTAAACACAGATATTATTTTATTTGTTTACATTTTTATCCCACCCTATACCCGGAGGTCTCCAGGCAGATAACAACATCTAAAAACAAAAATGTATTTTAAATATACCCCGACCACACACCCAGTCTCCCTTCTTCTTTTCCACCCTGGCAGAACTACATTCAGGAAGTAGGAATCAAAGGCCAGACACTGAAAATCATATAAAGTTGTAGCCAGGCATATCTCTACTAGGACACTATTCCAAAGTTGGGGCCACCTCAGAGAGGGCTTTTTGCATGTTGTAGCACCCCACACCTCCAGGGGAAGACCCTCCCTTCGTGATCTTAAAGCACAGGAGAATTATCTGGATGAGAGGCCTATGTAGAAACAGTTCCTTTAAAAACAAATCGGTATAAGCCATAATGACGACATGCAGACCTAACAATAAGGCTATTTTACCTCACATAAGGGCCTCAGCAACAGAAGGATTTCACTTTTTACCCATCCACTATCCAGTAATGCACAAGTCAAAGTCTTAATCCAAATGTCATGGCTTTCACTCTGAGGAATCCACAAAAGTGAATTATCTATATCTTTTGCAGCTGTTTCCCCTGTTTTTCCAGGCACCTCCAAGAGCTAAGAACCATTTTGTTGAAAAGAAAGAAAGAAATGAAATAATCATTAAAGACCCTTGACTAATATCATACATCATTCCCTCAGAAGCCTCTGTAACTTCCGTCATGGCACCCATGTCTTCAAGACATGATTTTCAAGACTTCCTGCAAGTCAAAATATCCAAAACAGTGAACTGGGGGATTTATTTGCTATTCTGTTTCCAGGTGAGTTTCTCTTCAGTTTCTTCTGTGCAGAGTGTAAACACATTTCCACACTGATTAGGTAACCACATCCCTTGCCTTCCTAAGCCTACACAGTTCTAAAGAGCAAACATCCATTATGAATCCAGAGCTCATTCTCTTTCACATACAACTTTGTGTCTAGTGCTCAGAATACTTTTTCAGAATTGCACAGTGCTCTTAGTTCCATGAAGATTGGATACTTCTAGTCTAGATAGCAACTAAGGGTGTGCACAGATGCAATTTTTGAATTTGATTCAAATTGAATATTCAAATTTGAACGAACAGAGAAAAAATGAATATATTCAAATTTGAATCTGATTCAAATACATTTGTATCTATTTGTACGAATATTCAATTCGTATTTGAAGATACAAATGTTGACAACATTTGTATGTGTCTGTATACATCCCATATTTATCTCATATGTGTCCTGTTTTGTTCCATGCATATGGATACAAATAAGATGCGTATGATACATATGTAGCGCATAATCTGTTCACGTACAAATGTCAGAATAATTTGTAGGAATGATTCGAAACATTTGAATTTGTTCAAATGCTAAAAAACTATGTATAGACATTCGACTCAAATTTGAATGTCTGAATTCAACCTAATTCAATTGAATTTTGAATGTTTTTAATATTCTTGCATATCCCTAATTGCAACACCCACCTTTTTCCAACTGCACTGAAATGGTGGATAAAACTACTTTTAAAAAAGGGAGGGAAAATGCTCTGAAAAAATCCTTCCTAAAATATCAACTAAATTAAAGCAATTTAAATTTGTGGAAATAAGAGCAGCCATCTATTTATGAAGGTTGACTTGCAAACAACCAGCAAAAACCTGTGATGTCCTCATTCCTAGCCAGTCCACCTAGAAAAGGTCAACTAGACCTTTTCTCATCCATTTAAGGGGACTCAAAGGGGCTGGCAAAGCTTTTCTATTCTTTCCCCCACAACAGAACACCCTGTGAGGTAAGTGGGGCTGTGAGAGCTCGGAAGAGAGCTGTGACTAGCCCAAGGTCACCCAATTGGCTTCATGGGGGAGGGCAGAATCGAACCCGGTATTTCCAGCTCCCTAACCACTAGACCAAACTGTCTCAGGGTGTTGGACTTGATGGGCTATAGCCTGATCCAACAAGATTCCACTTATGTTCTTATGCCCAAGCCTCACGAGAAAACATTCCATGCTTTAAATGAATTTACCACAGTTCCACCCTGAACTTATTTCCACCGGCCCATTCTGTGGCAGAAACCAAGTCAAAATTCCATCTAGTTTTCTTATAACATTATCTAAAAGGCACTTCCTGATTCAGGTCCTGTTTCTCTTCAGCTAAGAGAATGAGCTTACTGCACTAGATTAAGGAGCCAAACAACACAATACCTTTTTCTTAGACACTCTGAAGGGATGCAAGTAAACCAGCATAGGATCACCCTTGTTTTTGTAAGCATCCCAAAATGCATGCCCACTTTTGGTCATAAGAATGTTTTTCAAACAAGCAGCAGCGGCAGACCGAACTTCAATACTGAAAACAAATTTGGAAATCAGATACAATAATCACACAATTTTAAAAGCAACATTTCTAACAGTAAGCCTGACTTCAATACCAGGAAAGATTCTCGAACAAATTATTAAACAACACATATGTCAGCATTTGGATAGGAATTCAATAATTAACAGTAGTCAACATGGGTTTGTATCAAACAAGTCGTGTCAGACTAACTTGATTTCATTTTATGACAAAATCACTGAATGGGTTGATCAAGGAAATGCAGTAGACATAGTATTTCTTGATTTCAGCAAAGCATTTGACAAAGTATCTCATGCGATCCTCATTGAAAAATTGATCAAATATGGGTTTGACAAGGCAACTATAAGGTGGGTTCAAAACTGGCTTAGTAATCGTACTCAAAGAGTGGCTTTAAATGGCTGCACATCCAAATGGAAGGAAGTGTCAAGTGGAGTACCACAAGGTTCTGTCCTGGGCCCAGTTATGTTTAATGTTTTTATAAACGATCTGGACGAGGGAGTTGAAGGGAAACTGATCAAATTTGCTGATGACACAAAGCTAGGGGGGATTGCAAACACCAGAGAAGAGAGAGAGAGGATTCAAAAAGATTTAGAGAAACTCGAACAATGGGCCGCAACTAATAAAATGGTATTTAACAAAGAAAAATGCAAGGTTCTGCACCTGGGCAAGAAAAATGAAAAAAGCACATATACAATGGGAGGAATTCGGCTGAGCAGCAGCACATGTGAAAAAGACTTGGGTGTCCTGGTAGATCATCAACTGAACATGAGTCAACAGTGCGAGGCAGCTGCAAAAAAGGCAAACGCAATCCTGGGGTGTATTAGGAGAAGCATAGAGTCCAGATCACGTGAAGTTATTATCCCCCTCTACTCTACCTTGGTCAGACCTCATCTGGAGTACTGTGTCCAGTTCTGGTCACCCCAGTTTAAAAAAGACGCTGACAAGCTGGAGCAGGTTCAAAGGAGAGCTACCAAGATGGTGAACGGTCTGCAAACCATGTCCTATGAGGAACGGCTTAAGGAACTAGGAATGTTTAGTCTAACAAAAAGAAGACTGAGAGGAGACATGATAGCTATCTACAAATACCTCAAGGGTTGTCACAAGGCAGAGGGATCAGCCCTGTTCTCACTCTCTCAAGGAAGGACTAGAAACAATGGGGTGAAACTGCAGGGGAAAAGATTTAGTTTAGATGTTAGGAAAAAATTTCTAACAGTAAGAGTGATCAACCAGTGGAACAGGCTGCCACGGGAGGTGGTTGGTTCCCCTTCGATGGAGGTCTTCAAGCAGAGACTGGACAGCCATCTGTCTGAGATGGTTTAGGAGATCCTGCCTTGAGCAGGGGGTTGGACTCGATGACCCAGGAGGTCCCCTCCAACTCTACCATTCTATGATTCTATGATTCTATGATTCATGTTTATACCGCATTAAGACGCTTGTTTGCATACTCACCACTGGTCTATTAAAGCATTGTTTATGAGAGTTAACATTATGAAGACCCGACGAAATTCTGGGTTTTCAAAAAAATCAGCTGCACTTAAGTAGGAGGCATTTATATTGTGCTGTAAAGCTGTAGAGGAAAAACTTATAGGACCAATCTCTCCCATACAGTTTCCAACTGCCCCTGCAAATGTAAACATTAAAATTAAGCACAGAAACTTCAGAGGCTTTGTCAATATGACTACAGATGGAAAGAGTAATATTATAGTTTTTAAACATCACTGGCCCCCACAGAGGCCTGATCGCAACATCATCCAATATGTCGGGGATCACATGAGGAGACAGAAGGACCTGAGGAAGCCTACATCCACAGAAGATCTCTGGTGACTTCTCCAAGATGTTTGGAACCTCCTTGCCAAGTTCCTTCAAAAGCTGTGTGCAAGTGTATCAAGAACTGATGCAGTTTGGTCATCACACCAAAAATTGATTTGATTTAGATTTGTCTTTGGTTTTTCTCTGCATTTTGTAAAGTAAAAATAAACTATTGACACTTTTATTTTTGAAAGCATTCTTACTTTCTGGTATTTTTTCCACACCTGCCTACAACTTTTCCACACCACTGTACAGTTCTTTGAAGCAATTTTTCATATACTAGACAGCTCTTGGATCTGCGCTAACGCTTGAAGCTCAGGTGGAGGCCGTGGCCAAGGGTGCCTATTCCCAACTCCATCTGGTTCATCAGCTAAAGCCCTTCTGGATAGAGATGATTTGGCCACAGTTATCCATGCTCTGGTAACTTCCAGATTGGACTACTGTAATGAGGTCTACATGGGGCTGCCCTTAAAGATGGTTTGGAAGCTGCAGCTGGTGCAGAACGCAGCTGCTAGACTGGCCAACAGCTGGCCGGATGCATATCATGACAGTCCTAAAAGAGTTGCATTGGCTGCCAATTCGCTACCAAGCCCAATTCAAGGTGTTAACTTTGACTAAATGACTCGGGCCCCAAATATCTAAAGGAACGCCTTCTTCCATATCGACCTCCCATGACTTAAGATCTGGAGGGAAGGGCCTCCTGAATGTACTGCCACTCACAGTAGCAAGAAGCGTGAGTGCCCAGGATAAGGCCTTTTCAGGGCTCAAGACTGTGAACCAGTCTCCTTCCTGAGGTGCGTCAGGCACCTTCACTCTATGTTAGGGATATGCATGAATATCCGTAGGCAATTGAAATCCGATCGAACGTGCTGAATTTCAACATTTGAACTCAAATAGAAGGTCCCAAAATTTGAATGTGAACATTCAAATCAAATTTTACATTTTGGATCTATTTGTACTAATTATCTGGACATTCGTATGTGTACGGGTTCGTACACAATGCGTACTTGAAGATCCGCATCTTTCCCACATCCTTACGCATTTGTACGGATGTGTAGGTGATGAAAACGAGTTGCATACGGGATAACTACAGGATGCGTACGGATGCGTACAGATGTGGGGAAGATGTGTATGTGCAGATTTGAATCAAAAATTCAAACAAATAAATTTGAATTTGGTAAATTCGAATCAAATTTTTAAAAATTCAAATGTAAAAGATTTGACTTGAATCGGATTTTTGGGTATTCGATTCAATTCAAATAGAATGTCAAAAAAACATTTGTGCACATCTCTACTCTATGTGTTCAGATGAGCTTTAAAGACGCACCTCTTTACCCTAGCCTTTGGCTAAGTAAAGGAACAGCTTCTCCTCTCCCCATCCAGGAACTGTTCTGGTTTTAATAAGTTTGTTATGGTTTTAATGTATTCATTCTATATATTGTAACCCGCCCGAAGACCCTTGGGTATAGGGCGGGATAAAAATTTAAATAAATAAATTCCAATGCAATCTATTTTCCTTAACCTGTTGTCATTCTTGTGAAAAACTTGACGAAAACATGTTGTTCTCATGTAAGAAACACCACTTCCTTACAACCCTGTCTATACAGACACATCACAGTCATTGATCATGTCTGTTTTCCCCTCCTTTCTTAGTTTCTTCAAGCCCTCTACTTCTTGTCCGTTGCTCCATCGACTGGATTGCTCTATTTTCATGGAAAATTTGGGTTTTCCACAGTACGCACAATCAGCAGTTTGTATGTTGGGGGAAAGGTTCAGTGCAAAGATCCGTTTTGGCAATAAATGGTGGCTTGGCCATAGAGGTTTGGATATTGACTGATCCCTACTACTATCAAGTCTCAAACACTGTCAGCTAAAGGAAGCAAACTTACCTAAGACTGCATTGGTAGAGGTTACAGCTGTTTTTGAAAGCTGCAAGAAACATGCCATCAGCTTCATTATTACACAGTCCTTTGGATTTTCTACCATTTTGGGGGGAAAAAAACCAATAGGGGTCATAATTAGGATATATAACATAAACATATCCAAGATCAACAGTCCTACTCTAAATTCAATAACAGCAACCAGCCTGGATAGCTTTAAGAAAGGATTAGATAAATTCATGGAGGACAGGTATATCAATAGCTAGACTAACAGAATGGATGCCTAGGTAACTGCCTCCAGGTTGGAAGGACAGGCAGGATGCCTCTATGGTCCATCTGCAGGGATTTGAGAGCAGGTGAAGGCTTTGCCTTTGTTGTCTGCTTGAAATGCCCAGAAGCAATTGGTGGGGCACTATGTGAGACAGGATGCTAGACTAGATGGACTGTGGCCTGATCTGGCAGGGCTCCAATTATGCCTGTACATTCTTAGTGTTCTGGAATTTGAGACTATGTTAAATGTGAATGCAACTGTATTTAGTCTTGCTTAACTGCATTTGTGTCACCATTAACTCCCACATCAGTGCTGCCCCTCTTTGAATTGCAATCCTTCCCCTTTACACAATTTGTTTCAGAAAGAGAGCCAACTACCAATTACGCTAGGATCATATCATTTTTCCTTCAGGTAACATTGTGATTTCAAGCAGCAATCCAGTTACGTGCTGTATGTTTAGCATGGTTCACTGGCCATCTTGTCTAGCATCCTCCTTCCATCCTCCTTAAGTCAGATGAAAGCCACATTTTGTCTTTCAAAGACTTTGATGGATCTTAAATTATTGCCAGTTTGATTTATCCGATGTGATGCTCTTTATCAGTTTGTACAGGAGTGAGGCCTGCTTAAATGACTTTTGCATTCTTTCAATGCAATTAGATATTGATTTGGAACAATGGGTTTTTTAAAGAAACAGTAATTCTGTGTAATTTGCAAGTTGGTACTGTGGCACTTCAAAGAAAGTTGCTCTGTGAATTACTGTTGCTATGCAATGATGATCTGGATGTTACGATCACAATTTAAAACAATCTCAAACTACAAACATCTATGGTCACAAATGCATACCTTGAAATTCTTTCATGAGATCTTTCATTTGTTCTTTATGATCTTCAAGCTTTTTACGTAAATCATTTAAGCCTTCAAGTCTTGTGAGGGGTAGAGAATCAGAAATATTTACTGATAGGAAGTGATTGATTTCCTGGGAACATGAAATTGTTTTATAATAAGGATACAATTTATATCCCTGATTTTTCTATCATTCCATAAAACACTGCAACTAAGTGTGAATGCACAGAAATATACTGTGTTTTGCAACAAGTTACCCAACTGTATTACCTCCAAAAGAGAAAACTCTCCTTTACTGTATTTTATTTGCTGCTGGGTCGCACATAATTCTTTAAAAGCAGGATGATCAGGAAAGGGATCTAGATGTTTGATTGCTTGGTACATATATTTGTTGTCTTTATTTTCTATCACTAGGTATCTCAGTAAGGTCAATACCTAAACAAAAATATTAAAACCATTACAAGAAAGGAGAGTAAGGAAAAACTATTAAGAAACATAAAGAGATTATTTTTTTCAGGTATTGTATGGTTTACACACAAACACTGATTACATTGTCAGAATAACCCACCAGCCACCCTCAAGCCCAGATCTAGGCAAGGAATTCACATATAAACACATCTGCTTTAAAGCAGATTCTTCTGTTTATTGAGCTAATAGCAGAAGTCAAGGAACGACATCAAAACTATATCTAGTAACTACTACAGCCATATTTGGTTCCCGTGGGTTACCCACCCAAGATCAAGGCCACGGTGGTGTGAGAATACAGATAGCTAAAGTGGTCTCTCCAAGGAAACGCAGGATCTAGCAGACCGGCAGGGGAGAAGGCCTGGTTTTAGTGTGAGCAAAGTATGGCTGGCCAGTAGCTCTCACACACAAGTGTAAAGCTGACTTTAATGTAAAATGTAATCTAATGAGTTGTAGCTAGATTTAGTGATTGGCTCCTATACAGTCAGTATGGAGTTGTTCGGAATAAAGTGTTTTGGTACTTGGCTTGTTAAGCTTCTGTGTGCTTATTAAAATACAAAAATTCAAGGGAAAATATTAATTTCATACAACACTGCGGATTAAATAGATTAAGATCCAAAGATAGATCGCATTGTGCCATATGTACTTTAGTGCTGAACCAAGCCAACATTAATCCATACAAAGAAATTTAATTGCATCAGCATCCAGGTCTATCCAGCTACCAGCATTTTCTTGAGCTGCAAGCCAACATTCAAGCTCCCAAATCAGCCACAAAACTCACAACAATCTAATGAAGTACTTAAGAGAAGTAGATTTGTTTTGTTTAGGGATGTTCATGATTTTTTCTTTGTATTCAATTTGTATAGAATCGAATGTAAGAAAATTTATATTCGTTTGAATAGATCCTCTTCGAATGTAGTACGATTTGAATTTGATACGAATCCGTAATGAAAATTCGTATAAATGTATCAAAACATTCAATTTGAATTCAAATGTCAATCTTTGAATGTGCCAACATTCAAGTCGAATTCTAATGTCTGAATTCCTCCAAATTTCGAATGTTACAAATATTTGTGCACATACCTAGTTTTATTTATTTAAAACATTTATATAATTACCACACTGCTAAACCTATATGTCCCCGACCCCCGACTACCACCGTTCCTTTCTATATTCCAAATACTGAAACTGTATCAAATTCTGTTTTTCCCTTCCTTCCTCATAGTTCTGCAATTTTGAGTCTCATTTAAACTTACCTCTTCTTGGGTTTCAGGTTGCTCTCCAACAATGGGTATCAGAGCACCTACAATAACATGGAGATGGCTCCCTAAGGCGTCCTCACAATATTGGACAGCTGTGTGACAAACACAGCTCAGAAGGTCACAACAAAGTAGGAAGCTTCTGAGGGAAATCCCTTTGAGGGGTATATGCCTAGCACATATGGAAAAGTTAAACAAATACAATTTTCAGATACAGAATCTATCAGAACACGAAGAAATGAAATATAGTTTTTGAGAGTTAAACTGGATTATCAAATTTATTCAAAACTAAAGTATTCCTATTGATAGGGTTAGTGATGGCAGGTCTGGAAAAGACCAGCTCAGCATTGTATGTGAAAGAATCCTCAGTGTCATCAATAAAAATCAGCTAACAGACTATTGAATAGGCGGAACTGGCTGGCAAGATTCCCCATCATGCTCCAAGTAGTGGCTCCCCTTCCTTCAACTGTAACCCCACAGGCTTCAAAAGGCCACCAAGTTCATTCTATCCAGCTCCCCATCATGGACAGGATATAAGGGCAGCACTATCTACCCCATGAAAAGGCCCTTTCTGCACTTACCTCAGTTAATCCTAAATCAGTGAGTTTGAAATGGCCTGGCACGCTGATATGGGTCACAGGGTGGAATCAGCTTCATCTTCACTGACAGCACTGATCCAGATTACCTCATGTACCTGCATCTGCAAACCCTCATGTCTCCAAAAGGCCTGGGGGAGGGGTGCTTTTTGGCAGTGTGCTATGACATGCCCCTGAAAAGTATTCCCTGATGATCTTGAACAGAGGAGGCAGCCATACGGATGTCTCCCACGTTCCGGATCAGGGCCCTGCACCCCACAGGGGCGGGGCAGCTCAGGTGAGGATGGGGCGGGAAGGCAGGTGACTCGTTGCGACCCCTCTGAAAGGGTAGTTTGACCCCCAAAGGGGTCGCGACCCACAGGTTGAGACCCGCTGTATTAGATGGTCTGACTCACTAGATTGTGATAGTATTATGATATAATTACCTGTTGCTGATGTGGTGAATCACAGTATAAATGACATCACGAAGTACAAAGGCCCATGCACCTCCTAAACCACCCTTTATTTCTCTCAGTAACAAATTTACAAAAAAATGATAAACCATAAGAATCCTGTGTCTTTTATAAATATTATTGGTCCCAGAGGCTTGCTTACATATGGCAAGCAAAATCTTTTGGAAGGACTCCTAAAAAAGAAGAAAAAGACCTTTAATAGTCTCAAAGTTATACAACTTAGTTTAGAATTTAACATGGCATATTCGTAGTTGAGATCAAAAATGTCAGTCACTCTGCCTGGGTAGCATTTGGCACACATTTACTGGCTACTTCGCTTGATTTACTTGACTTAAACTTGATCCAGACACCCTTACTTAATCTGCATTATTTGGATAATCAGAATAAAGCATGGAGAATCTGGAATAAAATACATCTGGATGTTCTTTACCCTGGGTTATCCAAATAATGTGGATTAAATAAGTGCCATCTAAATGATGCTTTTTATTCCACAGACTTCATAAAGACTCTATCCAGTTTACAGCCAAAACCACACCCAAAACAAATGGCCAAAAATAGTATTTTCATCTATCATTACAGGTCATATGTAAAAAGGTACATTTTTAAAGGTTTTTTTTTTAAAAAATTGACTGCCGCTGGAGAGATACAAGCAAATGTACAATATTATGACATCAAAATATGAGGAAGAGCTTGCAAAGATACAATATGCAAACACTGTTATTTGTCTTGTTTCTTTTTATTTCAAACACTGCGATCCCTAAGTTTACTGAATCCTTCAGTGGAACAGATCCGGAATCTACAGTATATTCTGGCATATAAGACTACTTTTTAACCCAGGAAAATCTTCTCAAAAGTCAGGGGTCGTCTTATACGCCGGGTGTTGTCTTCTTATACGGCGAGTATATCCCAAACTCTATATTTTAACTGGAAAAGTTGGGGGTCGTCTTATACACCCAGTCGTCTTATATGCCGGAATAGATGGGTAGTTTATGATGATCACTTCTTATTACTTATTCACAGTTATCTAGATTTTTATAAAGTAGTTTTATATTCTGTTTTCTGAATTTTCCATAAACCACTACATTCTTTTTAAAGTCTGTAGATTTAGATACAAAGGTTTGTATATCTGAATGTACCTAAAATTTACAAAATCATGTTAAACATGCTAAAAGGAATAATGTGATCTTTAGTCATAAAACTGAGTCACAGGGCCTATTTGCACTTAGGCCTCTGGTATGTACCAGAGCCGCTGTAATTGCATACCAGACGCCTAAGTGCAAATCAGTCAAATAGTCTCAAGGGCAGAAACGGATTACTCCCTAAACATGGCGTACAAGTGTAAAGAGACAAACCACCTACTTACCGGGTTTTTGGAAAGAACTGCTACCAGACTTTTTGACTTATTTTTACGGAAACTACTAATGTAATCTAATGTTGCTTTGATGACAGAAGATGGAAAGTGAGGAGGACTGGGTGGAGGATCCAGATCCCTGAAAGAATAAGAAAGGTTGTTTAGCACTCCAGTTCTTGATGAACCAAAAAACAGAATATTATAAAGGCAGAGAAGATACTAACTACTTAGATAGCCTTGCAATTTCATTATGTTATCCCTCACTCCAGATGTGGACTATAGGTGCATAAAATCTTAGGTGCTGCTGGGTGCTGAGTGATGTTACCAATCCCTTTTCCTTGGAGACACTGCAAAGAAACCTATGTACTCTCAAATCCTAGCAACCTCTCCATGCCGTTTCTATTTCTGAAGTATTTCGTTAACGTATGAAGTCACAGTGATAGGCAACACGTCAACATACATCCAACAGGGCAATATGCCCTGAATTCTTGGCAGAAAAACCATACCCTGTAAATCTGGCTAGCTCAGTATCTTCTCTTTCCTTGATATGGACTGGTTCATGTAAAGTCAGCAATACTTCCACCACAATCTCTGGCAAATTTCCATGAAATAAGTTGTCAATCAGCTGTATAAAAAATACATAGGTTAAGTTTTAATTTGATCACGAGTTACTACAAAAACTGGAAAATCTGTAATGTTGATATGCAAATATTAAACAACAACAACGACGACAATAAATTTAAAGACTGGAAAATATGTTTATTTGCAAATGTTTCTGCAGATGATCTTTTTTACCCTCCAGGAAGAAAAAGTTATTTAATGGAAGATCTTGATTGTACTTGCTTTCAGAGGCCAATAGTCTATAATAGTAAAATTAACACCTCCAAAACAAAGAGGAACAGAAGTTCCAATCATTCTAACAGAACAAAGAAATAGAATAGGGGTGTTTTTCCACTGTCACTAGAAGTACCCATTAAGTACCCATTAATGAGTACATTAAGGCCATTAAGTTCTATAGAAGTACCCATTTAATGGGTACTTCTAGTGACAGTGGAAAAACACCCTAGGGTAAGAACCATAAGAAGGATAGGTCAAAGACTACTGTCAAGAACATATGGCCAGGGAGGCAAGGTAATAGGGAATTTGGTTCATATTTATCATTCCTATTTCTAATCAGCTCCATATCAAAAGAATCTTAAGTTGGGCAACAAAAGATCTAACTGGGCGAAGTAATTCATGATGCAGCCTCTCTATTTATTGAAGGGCAGTGGGAAAATAGCCAGTCCAACCTAAAATGCTATTGGCTTTTGTTATTGACGAGTCTGGCACAAACCTAAGGAAGATGTGAATTCAGAAAAAGATGTCAAGACTGATTCAGTGGTCTGGAACTTTAAAAATCTTCCAGTTTGGAATGTTTACTTCCTTCTCTTGCTTCCTTTTCAGAGAAATAGGAAGAGTTTTCATTGTGATCCTTCTGACTTTTAGGAAGTTAAGCAGCAAGTGTCAGAAAAATTATCACAAGCATAAATGGCTTGTGGACTTTAATTGTTTTTTTTTAATCTTTCTGATTATTATGAGGGGCACCCAATGCCATAGGATCTGATCCAAGGAAGTGGGTGCTGTATGCATGTTGGATTTTCTCTTGAAAGTAAAGAACGATTTGGAATATTCATAGATAGAGTTAAAGAATTCATGTGCTGCTATAGGTCAACTAGAAATGGAACCTAGGCCTCATATATTCTTTTGCTATTGTATGGGGAAGATGGTTGTGAAAGGAGAAGAAATCTCTAGCCTTTTGGAATAGTTGAGACTATCTCTTGTTTTGTAGTTTTGTATTATAATTTTTGAATAAATTATCCTTTTTAATAAAAGGAGGTGGGGAATCAGAAATACAATGGGCTTGATTGCAAAGTAGCTCTGGAATTTCTTTAATTTGATCAATTCCCTTTGACATCAAGCAGCATTTCAACTAATATCAACTCCATTAGGAAGAGTGACCTTTTTTGTCACGATGGCGATGTGTGTGGCCATACTGGATGCAAAGCTCAGGAGCTTGTGGAGGACCTGGGCCCTGTGCTCTACCCCGAGAGTGTGCCCCACACCCTGAGGAGCAGTAGGCTGGGTCCATGGTTTGCCTGGCTCAGCTATTCTAGGCCACACACCATCGCAGGCCCCTCCCTTGCCTGCCCCAGCCTCACCCCTAGGGGGTCAAGTGCCACCTCCTGGCCGTAGACATCTGAGCTCCTATAGCTGCTTCTGCCAAAGAGCCTGTCCTCTCTGTCACTAAGTATCTCCGTGTTAAGAGATTGAAAAATCATCTGTTGGAGACTTCGATTTCTGCATGAGGCAGCCAAAATGGTATAAATGGCACTTTAACAGCCAGTGACTTTTGTTCTGTATCTTTTGAAGATTAAACGATAAGTCACATGTTGTTTCTACAAGCACATAATAATGACTCGCTTGCCACTTTCTCTTGCTTTAGATGGGCTGCATGTATATTCTAACATCAGGTAAAATGTATAACATATAAAACAGATTTATCAATTATTTCTGCTGTGGTTTGTATTTCATAACAGCATTCAGGCTCTTCTTATTTCATACAAGAATGCAAGACACAAGCACAGAAACAAAAATACCTCTTTTCCTAAGACATTTTCCTTTTCAAGGGTTTCATAGACGCTATAAGCAGATTGTCTCTTTTGTTCAATATCATTATCTTCATGCTTTTCATAGGCGACATAAGGAAGGATATTGACAAGGATTTTGGGGAAACAATGTGCCAGCAGTGGTTGCATCCCTCTTCCAAGCTTGTCAGCAATATATTTCACTTCTTCAAACTGATCTTTAACTACCAGTTGTGTTATTAAAACTTTGTAACAGTATCTACAACAGGATTAAAAACACACTTTAACTATGAGAAATAACTAGAAGAAAAATCCAGTGACTATGTTCTTATGGTACATCATTATTGACAAGGCATGGAACACTGCCCAAATAAAGGAGACAAGGACTGACTCTCAATGTATAAAGAATATTCCATAGTATTTGCCCTTTTATTCTAAAAGCATAGACCTTTTAAAGCAGAAATCCTGTCTCTGGCTCAACTTAATATATTATCTCAATTAAACAAATATATAATTGACATAAAAACAGAAAAACGGATTTATTTATTTTTTAAATCAGCTTAGTCAGGAAGGAGCCATCAGGGGCACTGGAGCAAAGTGTCCTCAATATAATAATGATATCCAACTCTGATCCAGGAGAAGCACAGAACATGGATGTAGCAATGGGTTGCCCAATATACTGAGTATTAATCCAGATAAAACAGAGACCCTGTGAATACCTATGTAGCTTGACAGTTGGAAGACCTGCCTGTTCTAGATGAGGTCCCTCAAAAGGAACAAGTATGTAGCTGCACGGAATTTTTCAAGTCATTGTTTTCTGTCTTAAAGATACACCCATGTACCCTGGCCTTTTGCTGAGGAAACAACCCCACGCACACTTTCAACACTCCTACGATTTTCAGTCGATTATTTTTAATTTGTTTTACTGTTGTAATCTGCCCTGAGACCTTCAGGTATAGGACAGACAAAAATACAGATAAGTAACTAAATAAGAATGGCGGCCTAAGATTTGGTCATGGGCAGAAGCACCTACTGTCAGCTTCTTCCAGTAGTCCAACAATGCCCCTACTGAACAGGGATAGCCTGAGCCTTGTTGTCCATGTGCTTGCAACTTCACAAGTGGACTACTGTAATGCATTCTCCATGGGGCAACACTTGCCCCTGCCCTGGAAGCTGCAACTAGAGCATAATTCTGTGGCTAGGCTGAACTTGGCTATGTACACCTATGAATCAATTATTACAATGGGTGTCAATCAATGCTTGGTTATACTGATCACTCAGTTTATACTCTGATGTACATCGAATACATTAATATTTCTTAGATGACTCAAGACTCATCCGTTCTCTCAGCCCCTCCTAGTCAGAATAACTGGCCCTCTTGCCCTTTGTCAATCCTGTTAAACTTTTGAACATGTACTTATCTTTTCAATGAGTTCTACTCCCTTGTAAACCATTATGATCTTTTTTTAATATAATAAAGTGGTACATAATATAATAGAGTGGTACAAGATTTATAGTAAATAAATGCATTTAAAAACATACCTGAAGAACTCCTCTAAAGCAGAGTAATTCAGTAGAACAAATGGAAAAACAGAAAGACTATAGCCACAGTTTAGCCATTCTAGAACAAGGTAATCTAAGTGTGTATGAATGAAATCATCTGCACTTTTATAACCCAAAGTCTCTGAACTTCTTTCCAGGACCTGTATTTGGAAAAAATGCAACAGAAATAAGGATACCATCATAGGTTTCACCTTTATTACATATATTAAATCATACAGTGTGATAATTATACATTCAATGTATTCAGTGTTTCATAGTGATGTAGAGAATGTTTTAATATACAACAGTGAAAGTGAAAACAACATTAAAATGGAAGAAAATGAAACAAGCAAAAAAATTATATATATTATACATACATCACTATGCTCCCGTTTCCAGTGTTGAAAGATTTTTATTTGCACAGTAATAATTGTTAAAAACTGTTGTTTACAATATAGCATCAGGTATTTCTTTCTTTAATTATTAGCTTATTAACTTTCTCAACGTCCAATACCCACCTTTCTTACAAAGTGAGGGTCCAGACCATCCTCTTGCACACACTGGAAAATTGCAAACAACGCTTGCTTTTCACACAGAGGACTGCAGCGTAAAATCATTGTGATTAACACGAGAAGAACCGACTTTCTGTTATATTCTTCATCGGGAAGATTCTCTTGGTTTGCAGTGCCACGGACCTTTATTGATAAACAACACAGAATGAATATGAACAGTTTATTTTTCCTTAAATGGGTGATCTGAAATAAGGATCTAATCAGCTACTGAGAAGCTCTGCTTTACTAGAATAATGATGAAGTGTTTCTGCTGGGAGTTTTCAACACCATTTTATCTAACAGAATAACCAGCACCAGGACAATGCCTGCTAACGCATCCCAACAGTGTTGGGTACCATGGAATAATAAAAGGCTACAAGAAAATGGAACATCCATATACCGTCTGAAATGGGACCAAAATGAAACAGCACCCATTAAACAGTAAACTGTGGCCTTTTTTGGTAAGTATTTTAAAACAGGAGAAAATTCTGAACACATATTTTGAATTTACGTTAGATTGTTAAGATTTTCAGTTAAGAATTAAGTCCTGTTGCAGTCTTGTCAAAGCACACAACTTCCACAGAACAGGAGAAACTATTAGCATGGACATTTGTATACATGTTTTCTGATGAAACTATTATCAATAAGATTATCAGAATTACCAGTTTCTTTGTTCCTTCTCGAAATTTCAAATACAAGTTCTCAAAAGCCCTCTGCTGGAGCTCCAAAGGAAGAGCATTCAGTGAGCCAGTAGCATCTTTCATTTTCACATCTTGAAACAAACTTACAACCAAGCAAAAGGGAAAAAATGTATTAGGGTAAAACAGCAGATATCTATTTTGTTCTGGTGACCCCTCTAGGGTTTTGAAAGTTTTGTTCTAAGCAAGGTTTGCCTGCATTGAAGGCAGTTCAGATGCCAGGTGAAAACAATTCTGAATGAAGAGTTCATCCCTCTGAATTTCTTTGCAAAAGGAAGTCAGCTTGCAAAGCAAGCAAATAAAAATTAAAAAAAATCAAAATTATTCTTTAACAATTTACTGTAAATATGCAATCTCACAAATCAGTCTAAATTTGTCATCACCTGCCTACTATAACATTCTTTACAATTCTCCAACAAGTAATGCAACTTGACACATTAACCTTAATTTGTGAGGCTCTAAATGGCTTGGGCCCTAACTATCTAAGGAATGTCTTCTCCCATAATGACCTGCCCACACCCTGAGATCTGCAGGGAAGCTGTCCTGGTTGCACCATCTCCTTCAGCAGTTGAGGGAGTGGGGATCCAGGAAAAGGTCTTTTCAGTGGTTGTGACGGTTTCAGGGTACAGGCTGCAAACTGCTTTGCTTTCTGGCCTTGCAGGCTTCTTGCAAGCTGCAATAGCCAGCCTTGTTGCAAACAGTTTGTTGCAAACCCTGGGATTTGGGCTGCAAAAAGAGCGGGAAATCCTGTGCGGGCCCTGTTGCAGTGATTGGCTGGAGTAAGGTTTTGGAGGGAAAAGCTGTCCGGGGATCTGAGTGCTGGAGGGGCTAGAGAAGGAGTTCCCACCAATCAGGCTGGAGGGACAGCAACCTTTGTTAGGAGTCTCCAGCAGCATTTTATTGCGGCTAGAGCCAATCAGAATCAGGGGTGTGTGTATAAATGAACACAGAGTACAGCAGAAGGAGTCTTCATGCTGGGACAAGAGCTGAAAGGAAAAGAGCTGAACCTGAGGGAGCTGGAACCAGTAGCTGACCAGGGGTCTTCATGCTGGGAGAAGACCTGAAGGGAACAGAAGAAGAGCTGAATCCTGAGGGAGCTGGACCAGCAGCTGACCATTGGTCTTTTGGGCTGAGTGATTTCTGAAGGAGGCAATCGGGTGGATTGTGGCTCTGAGGGAGACTTCACTAGCAACTGACCAGGCTAGATGATCGGTCAAGCAAGGACGGGACGGGCCTTGTGATCATCTAGAGCCACGTTCTAGTACCCTGGCTGGGCTTGGGCTGTGGCTGAGTTAGTCAGGAGGGAGGAGGAACGTGTGGAGGCTTGTCTTTTAAAAGGTGAACTATTTTCCTGTAGAGGAAAGGGTTAGCTCCTAGCTTTAAGAGACTTGCAAATTTAAACTAACAACTACCTGAATCTTATCTTTCTAGTATTGCTTGTGTATAATAATAAACTTGTTTTTGTTTACTGTTGAAATGCTTGCTACCAGTGTTTTGTGTCCACACTGTAGTATTCACTTGGCCGTTGCACGAACCCAGCATCCAAACAGGGCCAAACTACTCCCAGAGAGGGCAGGCACTTACAGGATCGCTGGGCATCGTGACAGTGGTGGTCCCATATTATGGAATAATCTCCTCCTTGAGGTGCAGCAGTTAATACCTTCAGGAAATTGTTAAAACACACTTATGTACTCTGGCCTTTGACTGAAATGAAACACCTTTCCCTTCCCACATTCAGTAATTATTTTATTATTTTAATTTTGTTTTCTATTGCTGACACCTGCCCTATTTTGGCCATTTAGGAAGAGAAAACAAGTATTAGCATGAGAGTCTGAACATCCAGCTCTACCTTATAAAACTCTGTGTCATTCAACAGAGTGTTAAACAACTATTAACTCTTGAGCTTTTATCTGTAGAAGACAGCCATTAGTGTAATCCAAATGACCACCTGAAAGATATTTTTATAAAGCAATTATATTCCTCCACTGATGAGACATTGGCATTTGATTCACAACAGATCCATTTATACTGGTAAACTTCCAAATTAATTTTACACTGACTTAAGTCACCATAAAAGGACAGGGAGGAGACGAAGTCAAGATTCATTTATTCATATTTCTACCTCACCCTATACTCAAAGGTCTCAAGGTGGATCACAGTAGAAGAAGAGTTGGCTTTTCTATCCTGCTTTTCTCACCCATTTAAGGGGACTCAAAGCGGCTGACAAAGCTTCTATTCTTCTCTCCACAACAGAACACCCTGTGAGGTAGGTGGGGCTGTGAGAGCTCAGAAGAGAGCTGTGACCCAGGGTCACCCAGCTGGCTTTGTGGAGGAGGGTGGAATCAAACCCGGTATTCCCAGATAAAGAGTCCAGCTCCTTAAACACTAGACCAAACTGGCTCATCAGTAAAACAGTAAATTAAGTATATAAAAAAAGATTAGTTAAAATGGTGGCAATGCCTACATTGGGAGAAGATGCTGCTCCCTCAGCCAAAGGCTAGAAAGAAGTGCATCTTCACTTGTCATTTAAATACATATTAAAAAGTTGCATGACACACCGCAGAGGCGAGACTATTTTACAGCCTGGGGGCTACCACTGAGAGTGCCCTTCCACGTGTCCCTACCCCCTTAATTGCTAAGTGGGTGATACTGCTAAGAGAGCCTCACCAACAGATCTTAGGGCATGGGCAGATTGAGATTTGATTTGACTAGAAAAAAGTGCCAGGTACCACTAATTCTGTTCTCCTTCAAAAACCAGTAAAAGGAAAAAATCATTCAGTGTTACCTTCCTGGCTTCAACTCACTGTGTTTGGGGGAAAGTGTTGAAATTCTAACACAGGGGGAGAAATATTATCTATCATAGATCTTCTACTTTGAATTGCTCTCCAGGCCAGTAAAAATTATAGTAGGCATACCTGGTTATTGATCTAGCTGCAACCATAGAAACTTGGAAGCTACTATCTGCAATGAACTGTGGGAAAGCATCACTCACAGGTAGGTTTTCACATTTAACATTCAACACAGCCCACTGTGAATAAGGATCAACCTACAAGGGAAACAAGAATAACACAAAAGTATCAGGATTACACTTTTATGACTTGAGGTGGGGCGTAGTATGCTGGAATCTGTCCGAGAACAACCAAAAATGTTTTTCATTAAATGTTCATGGTTCATAACTCACCTGAAGTAAGGCTTTCATACAATTCACTAAGGCTGTTCTTACTGGAACAGTGCATTTTCCTTCATTCGATAAGTGCCTGAAACAATAGTTAATTGTTTAACTAAGAGGATACAAAAAGTAATGTTTGAATCAAGCATTCTGAGGTTTTTAAAATACATCATTATTTCTTCTTTTACACTTGGTTTTCATTGCTGTGACCGACCCTGAGGCCTTTGGGATAAAACGCAAATAAGCAAATTCCGTCTATATATATAAACACACTTTATTGTACACATCACAGACAGAAAAAAGAATAAAGAACACATTGTTTACTAGTTTCAAAAAAGCAAACATAGAAGTCCTTGATTTAGGATACATAATATACCTATCACTATTCTTCTTCCAATAGTTCTCTCTTCCCCATGCTAAACTCTTGAGTATAAATTTTCTTGTCAAACTCTTACCATCCCATCCCAGCACAGATACCATCATTTTAAACATGCTGTGTATTGTTTTAGATTTGTTGATTTTTTTGAAAGTGCTTTTAATTTATATTCTGTTTTTAATCTGTTGTTTTAACAGTTGTTACTCACCCAGAGACCTTTGGGTATGGGGTGGGATAGAAATGTAAATAATAAATAATCAACCCATTTTTAAAATCATGTTATATTTCAATATATTTAATCTTTATAATTTTGTATAATGTTTGCAAATGCAGGAAGTTTTAATTTATGCCATCCGAAAAATTTCTAACCTCTTCTTTTATACTCCTACCCTAGACAAACAGTGGATAAGTGCTCTTCCAAGAAATACTCCTAATCAAGGACTACAATATGGCAAATAAAAACGGTAATTTGATATGTCGAGAAATGCCCCCTTTGCACTTGAACATCAATTGTCCTCACTTGGCAAAATATTTACAGTATATTCTGGCATATAAGACTACTTTTTAACCCAGGAAAATCTTTTCAATAGTTGGGAGTCATCGTATATGCCAGGTGTTTTCTTATACGGCGAGTATATCCCAAACTCTATATTTTAACTGGAAAGTTGGGGGTAGTCTTATACGCCCAGTTGTCTTATATGCCGGAATATACAGGTAAATATTTAATGATTTACATGACATTTACCTACCCTGAGGCCGATGAGATCATGACAAGTGTGACAAAATCAGCAAGACAAACTAAACTTTTGCAGAAAAGATCAAAGACAAACCCAGAATCTTGAAAGTCAAGGAGGGGAAACAGTTAAAGGCCAATTAAAGCTAGTTCCCTGACATGTCCAGCCTTCTGAAGCTAAGCTGGACGTGGTGCACAGGATCAAGTTCCATAGCTCACAATGGTCACTTATGCCTCCAGCCCCATTGCCCATGCCTTAGCTATGTATGTAAGCAATGATTAATTTTTTCCAATATATTTTGTAACACTGACAGAAATGGTGCCTAAGTCTTCATCTTAGTTGACTGGGAAAGCTTCTTGTGAAAATCTCTGAGGGTGACCTGAAACATTTGGAGGACCAAAGAACATCTATCAAGAAGCCAAACGGAATCCTGCAGTTTCAAAATTCATGGGCCACCTAAAGTGATTCTCTTGATATCCACAATTTCAAATAATAAACAAATTGCTTTAAGTCTTCTATGGATTTCAAAACTGGACTGTACCAGCATCATTCATGGGGCTTAGGTTTCACAACTTGCAGACGCTGACAGATAACTTATACACAATAGATAGTTCATCTAACAATATTTCTGACTGCTAGGAGTTAGTCACAGCTAAAGATGGGCTTAACATACCAAAATGCTCCAACAACTGTTAACACTTGGCCCTTAGCTTCACTTAAATCCTCAGTATTTGTTCTGGCAGAGCCCAAAGCAGTTATCATAGGAAGCAGATTTTGTAGAATTGTTGCACAAACTTCTTGATCTCGACGATAAGAGGAACATACGTCCCTGGAGGAAAGCACAGACAGATTTGGACATGTAACTGGATAATGATATTGCTAGCGTACAGCTTTTATTAGAAAGGATTATTTTCTTACGGAAGGGGCTTTAGAATTGAGCCAACATGATCTTCTAGTAATGGGTTTTCTCCATGGGGCAGCTCTTTCAATAACAGCAAATACTAATGCAAAGGACAAACAAAAGGATGATATTGAATTAATGCCAGTATTCAGTTACACTTAATAAACATTTTCATATGTTAGGGTAAATACTCAAATATGCAAACCAGTTTGTAAGTAACCACAGAATACTAAAGGATATTATACAGTGCGAGCCCTGAATAGGCTTGTGCTGAACCTAAGTTCAGCATTAGTGAGACATGTAAAGAGGGTCAGGGAAGTTCGGCTCTGTATCCTGTAAGTATAGCCTTTCTGCAGCAATGAGGAAATGGTGAGGAGCATATGCGTGAGATGTAAACTGAATGGAGATTGTACATGGTCTCCACCCCTACTTCTTGGTTCCCAACTGGCCATGCGGCCACTCACTCCTGGCTGCAGGGCCAGCTGGGATCCAAGAAGTATTGGCAGAAGGTGCACAGCAGACAACGAGCCCATTATCCAATCAATTTTCATTATCCTCACATACCCCTTGCCTTTCCCTCATTGCTGTTCAGAGGCTGATTTCATGCAATAGAGCAGTTAATAACCAGACACTCTTTACATGGCTCACTAAGATCAGGCTAGTACTTTTCAGCCTTGAAAAATGGCATTTAAAAGGTGACCTGATCGAAGTATATAAAGTCATGCACTATGTGGAAAAGATGGATAAGGAAAAATCATTTTTCTCTGGCACACATTACTAGAACCAGGGGGCACCCTACGAAACAGATGGGTAGGAGAGGTAAGACGAACATGGCTCATGTCTACACGGCTCTCTTCCGGCAGGCCTTTCCAGACTAATTTTCTCAGATTAACCATCCCGGCTCGGGCTCCCTGACCCCCTCATTCCCCTTGTGGCCCCATCATATGTGATGGTTGAGGAGCTCTGGAGCAACACTCGGGCTGTTAGTCCGTTTAATTATGTTTTATATTTTTGATACTGTATTTTAATTTGTCATATTGTTTAATTATTTTTTAAGCGGGGGAGGGACTATAATGTTTTATTCTTATATGTTTTTATTACATTTATTGTTGTTAACCGCCCGGATTGGTTTGCCACAGGGCGGTATACAAATAAATATTATTATTATTATTATTGTGATGATGTAAAACAACAGTTACACACAGCAAACGAGATGACTATGCTGGATTTCGTATTATATCACCAGTCGGGCACTTCCCAAGCACCTAGGACTGCGTGATGTATCGGCGAATTATGCGAGCAGACGCCAGTAAAGTGACTTTTTGAAGTTGGCAGATGGATATTTTGTCAATGCCAATGGTTTTTAGGTGCCCGCTGAGATCTTTTGGCACCGCGCCCAGTGTGCCGAGGATGACTGGGACCACTTTCACTGGTTTTCGCCAGA
Source organism: Aspidoscelis tigris stejnegeri (assembly GCA_023333525.1). Lineage (NCBI taxonomy): Eukaryota > Metazoa > Chordata > Lepidosauria > Squamata > Teiidae > Aspidoscelis > Aspidoscelis tigris. Next base: position 255,895,454 of record JALMGA010000001.1, read on the forward strand.
GTCGCTGAAGTTCAATTTTCAGGTCTTCATATCTGGTGAGCTTCTCCAACTGTTTCTCCTCAATTCTGCTGTCACCTGGTATAGCAACGTCGATGATCCACACCTTCTCTTTCTCAACAACTGTAATGTCAGGGGTGTTATGCTCCAGTTTTCTGTCAGTCTGAAGCCTGAAGTCCCAAAGTAGTTTTGCCTGTTCGTTTTGAACCACTTTTTCTGGCTTGTGATCCCACCAGTTCTTTGCCACTGGCAGATGATACTTTTGGCACAAGTTCCAGTGGATCATTTGTGCTACAGCATTATGTCTCTGCTTGTAATCAGTTTGTGCGATCTTCTTGCAGCAGCTGAGTATATGGTCAATTGTTTCATCCACTTCTTTGCAGAGTCGGCACTTTGGATCTTCTCCTGATTTTTCAATTCTGGCTTTGATGGCATTTGTTCTTATTGCTTGTTCTTGTGCAGCAAGAATCAGTCTTTCTGTTTCCTTTTTCAATGTTCCATTCGTAAGCCAAGACCAGGTCTTTTCCATGTCCACTTTGCCTTTGATCTTCTCCAGGAACTGTCCATGCAGCGCTTTATTGTGCCAGCTGTCCGTTCGGCATTGAATTGCAGTTTATTATTATTATTATTATTATTATTATTATTATTATTATTATTATTATTATTATTATTATTATTATTATTATTATTATTATTATTATTAATCTTTTTCACACAGAGGGTCATCAGTCTATGGCATTTACTACCACAAGAGGTGGTGATATCAATAAGCTTGTGGATAGCATTATAAAAGGATGAGAAAAATTCATGGAGGGCTCCTGTGTCAATGGCTAATAGAATGGATGCCTCTGTACTATTTTGGGTTGGAGACACAGGCATGATGCCTCTCTAAGCCATCTGCAAGGAACTGAGAGCAAGTGAAGGTTTTGCCTTCGGTTTCTGTTTGAGAAGCCCAGAAGCAATTGATGGGTCACTGTGTGAGACAGGACGCTAGACTAGATTGGCTGTGGCCTGATCCTGCAGGGCTCCTCTTATGTTCTTATATTCACACTGACTGAATTTAGATCCTGAAACTTAAACCAGGCAATATTTTGTTATCATGCTTACCATGTGCAGATGCAGTGCTTTAAGGTAATCAAATCTGTTTCCATCAATTAGTATTAAAAGTTTCCTCCAAATTTCAGATGCACGAAAGCAAACCGTTTGATCTTGGACAGCTGTTACCGCAAGGCACAAAAACTTTAAAATATCAAGGAGCAATAAATCTTGCTTAGTTAGATGATCTTCTGATAAAGGGCTTTTGGCACCTACAAATAAAACAAAAAGGTGTTCTATAAAAAGGTTAATATAAAAATATCCAGCAGGTGCACATTAGGAAACCTCCTAGGATAGTTGCTTCAGACAGTATTCATGAACTTGGAGACACATATCTTTCAGCTACAGAAAGTGTCTGCTAATATCAGCCTGGATTTAAAACGCTGCAAAGAAATATCCTGCTGAACACTTATGAAACTCCAGCTTTATCCGATACAAGGTCACAAGGCGTGTTCTAAGCATGCTGCTCTGTTAAATAATAATCAACAGTCTTCCAAAGTCTTAGTGGCATTCTTTTAATTTGCACAGCTACCTTCTCCTGTTTGGAAAAGGTATCAGTCAGCTCACATATAGAATTTAGTATATAGCTTTCACCCAGAAATTCTGATTTCAACCACACTGTATTTGTTTGCTTACATTTATATTTGGAATGTTCAGCTCTACACAGCAATCCAAGTGATCGGCTATGCCTCCATAGCCACAGAAGTTTGATTTAAGTAAAATGGGATAATCAGTGTTAGAAAGAAAAGCAAGTTCTAGCAAGAGTTTCCCGCCAATAATAGATAATCTTCTGTAGTTTCTATCTGAACCACCTCAGTGACCTGCCGCTGTCTTTATTAAAACTGGGCTGCCAAGCTGATTTGGTTAAAAAACTACAGAATCACATACTTTTAGGTATTATTTTTCTGGCCTAAAACATTTCAAAACAGGCACATTCCTGAACTCTCAAACTTGGGAGCTTATTACCCACAACATCTTCACCCTTGTCAGGCTCAAGCTTTAGTCTAGCACTGGCAGGAATTTTTTTTTAATTAAGTATGAAACTTCTGTTAGATGATAAATAAATATATTCTAAAAACACCAATTCATACTTTGACTACTAATAGCTGATAACTCCTAATCTTCTAAACCAGTGGTTCTCAACCTGGGGGTTGGGACCCCTTTGGGGGTCAAACTATAGTTTCAGAGGGATCTCAGCAGCTGTTGACCAAGTATTCTTAAGGAAAGGCTACAGACTTGGGAAGTTGCTGTGATTCTACTCCTATCTCCAGGGTTGATGCCAGAGTGACCCTTGGGCTTGGGCCCAAATATCTAAAGGAATGCCTTCTTCCATACAGACCTGACTATGCCTTAAGATCTGCAGGGGAGGACCTCCTGGTTGTACCACCATCTTCAGTAATGAAAAGGGTGGGGGCTCAGAAAAGGGTCTTCTTAGTGGTAGCCTCCAGACTATAGAATAGGTGTGGCAAGCAGCATTACTATGTATGTTCAGGAGATAAGTGAAGAAGCACCTATTTATCTTGGCATTTGCCTGAGGAAACAGCTGCCCTTCACACTTTCAGACACTGTTATCTTTATTAGTGCATTCATTTGGAACCTGCCCTGACACATTCAGATATAGAGTGAGATAAAAATGCAAATGAAAATAAATAAATCCTTCTTGCATATCACAGTATTTTAAGTATCATGCATTTCTTAAATTCATTTGTTTTATCTGGGTTTAGTCAAGCACTTTAAAGGTACAAAAACATCCCTAAAATTAATCGATCATCACAAAAGTATATATACAGAAGAAATACCTGTTACTTTTTGCAACTCTCCAACTTCATTTACATCAGCAGCTTCAGGGCACTGACCATCCATTAGATTTAAGGTGAGATGGTTTTCTCCTTCCATTCTGCTCTCTTCAAGGTTATCTTCCATTAAATCAACTTCTCCTGTTTCATTTGTCTTCCCAGTAAACGTCATCTAACAGAAGTTACTTAGAGTTCTTTCATCATGCGTTTCTTAAACAAAATCTACAAAGCTTATAATTTACATACATCGTAGCATATAAAAACAGTACCATCTACGCACAAAAGAGAAAGAAGACTTGAATACTCCTGTAACACTCTTTTTTTTGTAACCTGCACACATGGAGCAAGAGTGGAGGGATCTGGACTGGATATACTGGAGACTATTTTAGCATGGAATATGGGCCAGAATCCACCTTAGCTGCATGGTGAATTTGGTTCTAGTGCCTCTACTGTTCACATTCCAAATTCATGGCCACAAAACTTTCCGCACTACTGCAGAATAAGAAACTGTGTGCGTCAAGAGTTGCATGCAATCAATGCCTGAGTCTGCACTGGGAAAAAACATCTTAGTGGGTTCCTGATGGAGACTTTAGACTGTTTTGACAAATCGAGATTGGATAGCAACGTATCCCGCCTGAGAGAAGAGCAGAAGAGATAGCTAGCTGAGTTGCTCTACCGTCTTGCTCCCAGCAATGGTCCCATCTTACCAAAGAAGAGTGGAAAAGAGATAGCTTGCTAAGCTGCTCTACCATCTTGCTCCCAGAGTTGGCCTCTCCCTCCTCCAACTGCCTCCAGTCCAGAAGCTGTGAACCATCTAGCCTGAGGGGAGTGGACAAGAGACAACAAGATGGGGTACTTGGAGTTTCCCACTCTTTTAGAATCATGTTCAGGAGGCTCTTTGGTATTGGTGCCACCTTATCCCTCTTGGGAAGGTCCAACACAGGCTTCTCAGCCTGGAGGAATGGAATCAGGAACATTAATCTCAAGAGCAGCCAACATACTGTCCAACAGAGGAGTCTAGGAGCAAAATTACTTGCAGGAAGCTCTGCAGCCTCTGAGAGAGATTTATCCACTCTTTCATAGGGCCAATCATAAATGAGATATCAAAATGATGAGCACTGATTATATATGTTCATAAGACTCCAAAGGAGAAAGCACTAGGAACTGATTGTGGTTCCAAACTCAAATTAAAGCCTTTCTTCTGTTCTAAATTCTATTACTATTTCTAAATTCTATTACTATTTCACTCTGACTGCACAATCACAGAAGACACCAGGGGCAGAACAGCAAGAGCAATGGTTGTGCCTCAACCACATCCACAAGGGCTGCACAGATCGTATAAGGGAAGAGAAAGAACAAGCCACAAGTATAACAAGGGAAGGACAAGTCAGTATGTGCCATGCTGACTGGAGTGAGGGATGGGTGAAGACTGCAGCAGATACAGAACAAATTGCCTTATCTTCTTACTCTTAATAGAAATCAGACTAAACTGAAAAATCCTATTTGGACAATAACACATCAACATGCACATTTTTCTGGCAAGAACAATTCTACACAGTACTACTGCTCACCAAGTGGTTGCAAATATCTGCAAGATCATTCATCAGTTTCGATGGAAATAACTGCAAGAAAATTCCTGAAATGATCTTTCGCAGGCTTCTCTGTCAAAACAGGCCAGGATACAGCAATTATCAATGCACATCCATCACACATACCATATCTTGAAGTATGACACTGAAAGCCAAATTAGTAAATATAATCTAAAGTCACAAAGCAAGACTTTTTCCTTGAAAAAGTCACTACTGACTGCATCTGGAAAAAAACCCCAATGTGTTGCTTTTTAATGGACTATGTTTACAGCAAGTGAAAACAGATGCATTTCCCATTAATTTCTAAATAAGAAATCAACCCGTGATGAGCAAAACCCTGGGAAATACCCCCAAAACCAAGCACACTCAAATGAAGGTTGCAAAAATTGCAGAAGAATATTTTATAGCTTATGCCGTATCTTCAACAAAACACTGCCATAAAAAGGTATAATGAACTCTTCACTCTTAAAAAGATTTAATTCTAATGCCTGGGCTACCAAAATTTCATGGGAACAAGTAGCACTTCATCAGTTTGACTAGCTACAGCACTATATCAAATATGGCTAGCTCAATTAAAATTAGCCATTGCAAAATTCCCTTGTAAGAGATTGTCTATGTATAGATTGAGCAATATATTGCATTTCTATTCTCTGAAGGCCTCGGCCCAAGTTGCCACAATTGGGTGTTACTCTGGTATCCATAGCAACCAACCGGCAGACCTTTCTCCTGCATATCAGCCTCCTCCTTCCTGCCTAACTCCCAGTATTGCTCGGTCGAGCACACTGATCGGCAGCAGCCCCAATGGGGCTGATTTTCTCCTAACTCTTTCAGGGTTGTTATTCGGCCCTTCTCGGCCAAGAAATTGTCAGCCTCTCTATGGCTAAATCGGAGAAAAAGGAAAAGAAGAAGGAAAAGAAGATGACGCACCATGTAAATATTGCTGGGCTGGAAAGCCTCCCCCCAGAGCTGGCTTCCAACATTTTCGCCCGCCCTACGCAGCGGCAGACTCGAGCCCTGCAAAAACTGGCGGCGCGCCTGCAGGAAGGTGTCTGTAGCAGCTCCCGGACAGGAGGAGTCCTCCGGGAGCAGACAAGGCGTGGGCCAGAGCGACGGGCAGGCGGCTGCCTCTAGCGCCGTTTCTGCAACAGCCCAAGGAGGGGAGACGTGCGCGAGCCAGCTCCCTCCTCTTGCCTCGACAACGGCAGCCTTGCAGGCAGAGGAATTGCGGCAGCAAGCCGACAAATGCCAGGGCGTCCAAACGGCTGCCCAGGCGGCGAGCGCGGGAATTTTCCCGCCCACAGAACGCGACGGAGGGGACGAGCGCTTTCACTTTCGCCTGAGCGCGTCTTTCGCGGCTCTGCAGCAGGAGGCGCAGAGCACCGGTCCTGGGCTTCCTGCCTCCCTGCTACTTGGCGCTGAGCTTCCAGGAGTAGAAAGCACCGGCTCTGGGCTTCTCTCCTGCTTTAGCCAGACCTCTTTTCAGCGAACACAAGGTGAATCGCCTACTGAAGAGCTCTATTCATCCACGCCTGGTGAGTTTCCTCAACCCCCACCGGGCCAAGGCACAGAGACCCAACCTTCCCCACCGGGCTCCCCTACGATGGCCTCGGGAACCAGAAACCTGTCCAACCAAGAGATTGATGACATATTGGGGCCGAATATTCCCCCCCCTAGAGACCCCCCCCCCCTCAAGAAGGAACAGCGCTGTTGGAGCAGATCAAAGCGCTGCTGCTGAACGCAGGGCAACAAGAGAGGGGCAGGAAAAGGCACAGATCTGAGTCCCCTGCTACTTCACATGGACCCAGGAAGCGGAGTAGGAAACGCAACCACAGGTCCCCTGTTAATCTTGTTAATCTTGATGCAGAGTTGATTACCTTGTTACCTGCCGCTCGGCTACCGGCAAAACAGCTTCTCAGCTCTTATCAGGAATCCAGCTTCCGCAGCGCATAAAACACAGTTATCTCTAGGCTACGATTTATTGCTTGAAGGTTATATGCTATTTACAAATCATTCACAGCTAGCCCGGCAAGGTTACACTCCGATCCATGTGTTGCAACATGGCTCTCTCCTTCCAGACTACATACTTTGAGAGATCAACACAACAACAACGACCACGAGAACTCTTCCCAGCAGCCTACACTGCACCTTATACAGAATCAGCAACCGGACGTTGCTGCTGACAACTTCCTGTAGTTGTGTGAGCTGTCTCCCCCTCCCATTTGGGGTTACGTGCTTAAAAGCACATACTTTGACCTTGTAGGATATCTACTGTCTGTCTTTTCCCAGGAGACAGAACACACTATCTTTGGTTGTTTTCAAATGCACATCCGAACGTTTTTTTTTTCTTTTACTCTTTCAAACACCAACATCCCCCTCTGAAAAAAGTCAAGACCGTGACAGTGGAGGCCAGCCCACCTCGCCAGGTCATCGTATTCCTGATACAGAATCCCAAGCCTCTAACCTCTCTGAGGAGGAGTAAGACACGGATGAATCGCCTACTGGTAATAGACTCTTCCCAGGGGAGGAATGGCCCCCTCTGCTGGACACCCTGATGACTATGTTCAAGGTTAAACCTGCAGAAGCCATACCACAAGAAATGGAGGAAGAAGCTCAGCTGTTCATGCTTGCACCTCCAGTAGTTGAAAAAAATTTCCCGGTTCCCAAATCTTTGAGTCCGTGCTGACCCATGAATGGATTTCTCCGGCCACAGCGAAGCGCCCATCGGGTACGGTCAGGAAGATATTTGGTGCGCCCAGCAAGGGGTCTGACATCTGGGCCGTACCAAAGATAGACACCCCGATTCTCGGACTGGTCTCTAACCAAATTTTGCCTAAAGAAAATGGAGCTGGAGTTCTTCAGGACAATATGGAACAGAAAATGGAAGTTTCCCTGAAACGTGTCTACGAATCTTCCTCATTGGCTGCCAAAATTTCTGCAAACCTCTCAATCTTCGCCAGGGCCTGCCTGCGCTGGTCAGATGATCTTCTGGCAGAGGAAGGCCTCTCCAAGCAAGGAAAGCTCCTCCTCAAAGAATTACGAAAAACTCTGGCCTTGTCAGCGGATGCCAGCCTGGACGCTCTCCAGATAATAGCTAGAAGCATGGGCTCCGCAGTGGTGGCCTGCAGGGCTCTGTGGGTCCGCCACTGGAACGTGGACAGTGGGTCTAAATCTCAGCTGCTGGCAGTCCCGTATGTCGGGGGCATGCTCTTTGGGCCACAATCCCTAAAAGATCTGCTTGTCAAGAACCGTGATATGAAAAAAGTAATGCCCTCGACCCTTTCGAACCAAGCTGGTAACAAACCAAAGGATCGAAAAGGTTCGGGTAATAGAAAACCCTTTCAGCGTCCTAATTACTCTGTCTCCTTTTTCCAACGCAAGGGAGGCTCTAGACAGCAGGAGAGAGGTCGGACCTCTTGGTCCAGGCCCTTTTCTGACTACAAGCCTCAGAACAGAGGGTCCTTTCGCAGCAGTAAATCCTACAGGTCTAACACCTAGTGTTGACAACAAGCAGGTGGGAGGTCGGTTGCAACATTTTGCCCACGTTTGGGCACAAATGGTTTCTGATAGTTGGGTTGTACAAGCTGTAGTGGAAGGATATTTTCTTCCATTCCGTGTGGTGCCTAGGGACAGGAGGTTTATATCTCCTATGCCCAAGGACCCAAAGAAAAGAATGTTGGTGTTGCTTGCAGTTCAGAAACTCCTTGATTCTGGGGTAATCGAAAAGGTTCCTGACAAGGAAAAGGGTAAAGGGATCTATTCCTTATTGTTCTTTGTTCCTAAGAAAGATGACTCCCTGAGGGCCATTCTGGACCTCAAGCTTGTTAATAAATTTCTGAAAAATTATGCATTTAAAATGGAATGTTTGGCAAAAATCAGGACTCAGATTCTTCCAGGTTCCTATCTGGCCAGTCTGGATTTAGAATCTGCTTACTACCACCTGGCCATTCTGCCTGAACACAGACGCTTCCTTCGCTTCCAACTGGGGTCAGAACACTTCCAGTATCGCTGTCTCCCTTTTGGGGCCTGCACGGCACCGCGCGTCTTCAGTAAGCTGTTAGGATGTCTTATAGACCAAGCTAGATTGGCAGGAGTGTCAGCTTATTATTATTTAGATGATGTCTTGATCCAGGCTAGTTCCAAACCAGAGGCAGAGGAAGCGGTCAGGAACACAGTGGACATCCTGTCTTCTCACGGGTTCCTAATCAACACTAAAAAGAGTTCCATGTGCCCAGCGCAAACTATTGTTCACCTAGTGCAGTGATGGCGGACCTTTTGAGCTCAGTGTGTCAAAATTCGCAAGAAAACCTGGCTTAACTCGTGTGCTGTGTCACATCTAGAAATATCCATAATTTTGTGATATTTGTAGCTCTAGTAAAAAAGTTATATTTTTGATATATGTATTTTATTAAAAGCAAAAACAAATAATTCTTTATATTAGTCACTTTTGTTGCTAAACCTTCAATTGAAAGTTGGTATTTCATACACTTCACGAACAAGCAAGCACTACACACCCAGGTGCCAGGCTGACCATGTGTGTCGCCCAAAAGGGCTTGGTGTGTCACCTGTGACACACGTGTCATAGGTTAGCCATCACCGACCTAGTGGCACTAATAGATACTCGCAGAGATATGGTGGCACCTACTCAGCAAAGGATCAGAGAACTGATTGAATTGGTGGAGTTCACTCTTAGAACTCCTAGGATTTCATTACGAAAACTCAGTTCCCTTTTGGGGAAAATGATTTCGATTATGGACCTCAATACATGGGCTAGATGGCACTCGAGGCCACTACAATGGTTCCTTCTGCCTTATTCTGACCTTATCACGAAGGGACGACACCGGGTTGTGTCTCTGCCCTCAGAGGTCTTACAATCTTTACATTGGTGGAGGTCAGAAGAGACCTTAAGTCAAGGAGTACCAATAGCTGATCCACCTCGATTAAAAATCACAACAGATGCCAGTCTTACAGGTTGGGGAGGTCACTGCAGGCCTCACACCACACAGGGGGTCTGGTCACCATCTGATCAGCTACATCAAATAAATTGGTTGGAGCTGAGAGCTATCTGGTTGTGTTTGCAGGCTTTTCAGGACCTGATTCGGGGTCAACATGTCCTAATAGAGACGGACAACACATATGTGCGAAAGCACATATTACCAGACAGGGGGGCACTAGGCCCCGTGCGCTTATGCAATTGTCTAATGACATCTTCGCATGGGCAGAGGTTAACCTCGCATCTCTGTTGGCTATTTTCATTCAGGGTGTGGCCAACCAGCTAGCAGACCAGCTGAGCCGCGATTTCACATCCCAAGCTGAGTGGCAGCTAAATCCGGAAATTTTCTCCAAGATAGTGCACCGGTGGGGCCAGCCGGTGGTGGACCTTTTCGCATCCCCACTCAATGCACAGACAGACGCATACATGACCCGACACGACTGTCCAGGAGCCTTGGCAGCAGATGCTCTCTCGGCGGTTTGGCCAAAGGGTCTCCTATATGCCTTCCCCCCCCTCCCACTCATCCAACGCTTCCTGAGGAGGGTGAAGAGGGAAGGAGCAGACGCCATACTGGTGGCTCCTTTTTGGCCGAGAAGGCCGTGGTTCCCACTGCTCTCGTCCCTTCTGGTGGAAGAGCCTCGAGCCCTCCCTCTCAGGGGGGACCTCCTGAGGCAGGGCGATCTGGTCCATCCAGATCCACACTGGCTCAACTTAGCAGTGTGGAGACTCAGAGGGACCATCTCAAGACCTTGGGTTTTGAGGAATCAGCTATCTCTCTTATGTCAGCTTCGAGGAGGTCATCTACTAGATGTCTCTATGATGCTTCATGGAAAGTGTTTGCGGGTTGGTGTAAGCCCAGACACATAACTCCTACTTCTCCCTCCCCCCAGGAGGTTGTTAGTTTCTTGGTAGATGGTTATAAAAAGGGATTAAAATATAGCACGCTGCGCAAGCAGCTCTGTGCCATAGCGGCTACATTGGAGTTTTTTCCTATCCCAGATTTGTTATCAAATAAATATATTAAACACTTCATGACTGGAGTGAAGGTTTCTTTGCCCCCTGTTGTTCACAGGTACCCTAACTGGAGTTTGCATTTGGTTCTTTCGGCATTAAAAAAGTCCCCTTTTGAACCTCGAGTCGATTCCCTTAAGGATCTTATCATACAAATTGGCTTTTCTTGTGGCCATGACTTCGGCAAGGAGAGTCTCGGAGCTAGCAGCCCTATCCATCAAGGAACACTTATGTTCTGTCACTCCAGACTCTGTCATTCTAAGGTTAGATCCCAGGTTTCATAGGGAAAAGGAGATCCATCTCCCTTCCCTTTGCCCTAATGCCACTCACCCAGTAGAACGGGGTTGGCACATGATAGATGTTAGAAGGGCCCTGTTGATATACAGAGAGCGAACACAGGACATCAGGAGGTCCTCTAGTTTGTTCCTTTGTTTTCATCCTAAACACGCAGGGACCAAGGCCTCAGCGAGGGTCACTGCTGCCTGGCTGAGAGCATGCATTTGCCTAGCTTATAAGTCTATGAACACTCCACTACCTGGCCCTATACAAGCACACTCAACTAGGTCCGTGGCAGCCTCTGCAGCCTTCCAGAAGAATGCCTCGATCCAAGAGATTTGCAACGCGGCAGTCTGGAGCACGCCATCGACCTTCACGAAGCACTATAAGATGGACAAGTACCGTTCGGCGGAGGCAGCTTTCGGCAGGAGGGTGCTACAGCATGCGCTTCCGGACACGGTAGGATCAGGGGAAACGGTAGTGGGGGCGGTGGTTTTCCCTACACATATACCCCTCCCTTCAGACGGACGTGTAGCTTTGGTACGTCCCAATTGTGGCAACCTGGGCCGAGGCCTTCAGAGAATGGAACATTGGTACTTACCATGAAGGTTCATTCTTGAAGGACCTCGGACCAAGTTGCACCCGCCCTCGGGTGGGAAAACTAATACTATTCAGAACTACTATGTTCACAGGAGCCGTCAGACGGTACGGACTCTCGCAATACTGGAAGTTAGGCAGGAAGGAGGAGGCTGATATGCAGGAGAAAGGTCTGCCGGTCGGTTGCTATGGATACCAGAGTAACACCCAATTGTGGCAACTTGGGCCGAGGTCCTTCAAGAATGAACCTTCACAGTAAGTACCAATGTTCCATTTCACTACTATACAAAGTGTATAGGCACACATATCCATGTGTATGTTTACAAAGTACTTAATTGACTGAAGAAATCAGTGATCTTAAAATGCAACCCAATACAGGCTTAATTACATGGATTTTCAACCTGACTTAGGTGGAAATTGAGACTGGAAAAAATCAATAAATGTCTTACCTGGGTACAGTTACATAAGCAACTAGTACATTGTACTATTAAAGTCTTTAATGAAACGATCTTGGATTCTTCATTAAGCTTGTTTTTAGAATGGGAAATGTACTCTCCTATACAACGAACAAGAGACTATACAGAGACAAAACAAGAAAAGATGCAAACCAGTGAGTGAAAGCATTTAGTGCACTGTGCACAGTTAAGCATGAAAACTGGAAAGAAAACAAATAGGAGAAATCTAGTAAGGTCATAAAAAATAGCCTTGAAGTTGTCTAGCCTGTCCTGTTAACTTGTATTGGGGCCCTGATAAATCCAGTTTCTACTCTGTAACTCACAACCAAAGAACAATAATTGGCTTCTTTACTGTAGTACAGGATCCATACTGTCAGGAATACCATACAATGTGGGTTATAACCCAGGGAGTATCCACATTTTCCCAGTGAAGACATTACTGGAAACAAGATGACAATTTTTAAAAATTCAGTAATGTTAGCATGCTGCCAAACTAAACGTAATCATTCAAATGTATGACAACTGAATAAAGCAAGATGGAATATAGATAAAGCTGCAGAAAGGTCAAGTCTAATATTTTTCTCGTATATTTTATGAGAAATGCTTGAGACCTGCACCAGACCTTATTCCAGGATATATCCCAGAATAGGGCTCTGCCATCCACATGGTATAGTGTATGGGACCTGTCGTAGTCTGCACTAGCATGCGGATAGCAGGCCCTTACATAACCTGAAACAAGGCGCAGTACGGAAAAGGGCCTGTTCTCTTTTCTGACTCAAGACCAGAGCCAAGGTTCAGTCATTTTTTTTACAAGTATGAAAAAGTCTTACCTTAGCTTTATGAAAAAGTTCTGATTTGCATGCATCTTTTTCAGTCAGAGTGCCAGCATAGCAATAGCAGCCAAGAACACCAGCCAGGAGACTGGCACAGCATACTAGAGTTTCAGGAGATGTGTTCTTAAAATAAATCAAATACAAAATACATTATACACCTGTTTTGAGAGCTGCACTGGCTGCCTATATGCTTCGGATCTGAATTCAAGGTACTGGTAATGACCTTTAAAGCCCTAAATGGTTTGGGACCTCAATACTTGAGGGAATGCCTCCTCTCATACAGATCGACCCATGGTTTAAGATCTACTGGAGGAGGGCTCCTTCACGTCCCACCAGTTAGAGCATTGTGTTAGGACATGGGAGAGGGCCTCCTCAGCCACGGCACCCCACCTATGGAATGTCTTTCCCTTGGAAGCCTGATTAGCACTAACTCTTCTAACTTTTAGGTGCCATGTAAAGACCTGACTTTATTAAAGCCTTTGGACATTAATCCACTCAAGCCCTATTTTAAATTTACTTTAGCTTTTAACTAACTATGCTGTTTAATACTGTTATAACGGCGTATGTATTTAATGTCATTTGTATATGGGTCTTTTATTGTAAGCCGCCCAGAGATCTTAGGATGTGGGGCAGGATATCAGCATGTTAAATAAATAAATAAATAAATAAAATATCAGTAGTTATTTGTAACATTTACCTATATATTTGGAGTACTTTCATGAATTATAGGCTGCCTTGATGGACATAATAAACCCAGAACTCAAATCGAATGTTATGATATTCATATGCTAACATTTGAACGAATATGAATGTTTCTGGACATTTGTGCAAACAGTTTGGACATTCGTTAAGCTGGGGAAATGTATCAGATACGTATCTATTTGTACCAGATACATATTTGTTCATATCAGATATGTATCTATTCGTATCAGATACGTATCGAATGTTCATACGAATATGTACGAATAGATTTGTATCAAATAGAATTTTACCACATTCAAATGCGATCTATTTGTACGAAAACCTATTTCTGAACATTCGATTCATTTCAAATCGAATGCCAAAAAACATTTGTGCACATCTCTACAGCACTCTCATGCTGTACTGTATTGTACAGAACTTGCAAGCAGGAAAAAGAAAAGTAAATTTTGTTCAGGAACAGTAGAGATAGAGAAGGTCCAGCTTACCTCAGGAGAAAAACTGCTTAGAAGTAGCTCTGACATCGCCAGAAGGTCACGCTCTAAGGTTTCTTTAAGCTTCTGGTTGACTACTAATCTAGAAGCAGACAGTTCCTTTTCAGAAGTTTTGTCTGCTATGTTGGTAGCAATTTCATCAAAGGTTGTCTGCACGTAAAAAGCTTCAATGTCTGACAGAGAAGCTTCATCTTTCTCTTGTGGATGATGCACACTGGAGTAAAAATAAGAAAAGATTACTATCTGATTACTGCATAAAACTGTTCAAAACCTCTACATGTAGTTGGATGCCTGGGTCCTGCCTGCAGGCTGGAGAGACGGGCAGGATGCCTCTTGATTCACTAAATCAAGAGCAGGTGAAGGTTTTGTCTTCTGCTTGTGAATGCCCAGAAGCAATTGGTGTGCCGCTGTTTGGAAGTATGAGAGCACTTTTTTAGGTCATTAACCAGAACCTGTATGAGTACAGCTTGATGGGTCAGCTGCATTTACAAGAAAGAATAGTACTCAGATTTTGGGCACTTAAAATCTAAAATGCAATCAACACCAATAACTCTACCTTTAAACTGTAAGAATACATACCATTCAAGAACACTGAAGAAAAAATTCATTGCTGCTCTAGAATATTTCATAGTCAGACTCACAAGGGTTTTCTGCAGCACCAGGTTAGGAAAGTAACTGTGAAGAATTAAGCACGTATTTAGATTTAGTGTTTTTAACACAGTGTCTAATATTATGAGATCAAATAAGATTACATTTATAATTCAAAATATATTTATAATACACTGTGATATATTCTACATGCTACCATTCAGACCAGAAACAGAAAGCTATTCATCTTGTTTCTTAGGGCCTGCTTGCATTTAGTGTCCCACATAAGTTAGTGACCGCCTCACCACAGCAACAGCCATGTGTGCTGCAATGTTGCTATGGTGATTGGCTGACATGGCACGCAACTGCGCTGCTGCACCACCCCTACACAGGATAGCCATGCAAATGCCACATGGAGGGCTGTACTGAGAGTGTCCTAGGCACTTTCAGTTCACCTGTGGAGCAGTTTTTACTGTGGAGCAGCTCTCGGCCACTCCAAGATGGAAGCAGGCCCTTAGATCTAGATATAAGGCATTAACAATTTCATAAAGAATAGATAAATGCATGTTCAATATAATGGTGCAAAAGAAAATTAATATTAAATAAAACCTAATCATTTTCAAAAATCTCAGCAAAAAATGCATATTTCAATTCCACCCGTTTAATTTGTTGTCTTCTTGCAGTATAGTAACTCTTTATGAAGCAAACCAAACATTTCCAGAGGTTTCTTCTCTGACTAAAATTCATTCCACTAAACATGTTTTCTTTCTCAGGTTGTTACCTGGTGAGAGCAGGAAGCAGTTCTGCACTGTGTTCCATATCTTCCTCCGCATGGCAGAATAAAAGCCACTTAATTATTCTTTCCTTTAATGGACACATGGTGCTTCCATCCCAATTGTTCTGGAGAGGTCCAGTTTTCAAAGTTCCCGGAACTTCCAAAGTTGCCATAGCTAATGCCAAACACTGAACTGCAGAACTAGAAGACATTTGTTTATACTAGATCATCACTT
The DNA here is from genome assembly GCA_023333525.1 of Aspidoscelis tigris stejnegeri. NCBI lineage: Eukaryota > Metazoa > Chordata > Lepidosauria > Squamata > Teiidae > Aspidoscelis > Aspidoscelis tigris. The sequence continues at coordinate 255,910,884 of JALMGA010000001.1, forward strand.
GACTTTAAATGCTTAATTCAGCTCTTAGCTTCCTTTCTACCACTTCGGCTGTGTACTTTTTAGTTTTACTATTTTAACAGTTTTTTTTAATTGTAAACTGCCTTGAGACTGTCAGGTATATGGAAGTACAAACACACAAAAACAAACACAAACACCCATACCATACCATACCATACACCATACCATACCATACCATAGGAGTCACCCAGTAGAGTCAGAATTCAACTTCCTTTTCCTTTCCTGCTAACAATGGAGTAGATTCTATCAAGAGTACCCCAAGTTTTATCTAACTTCACTTATCCAATTTTCAGCACACTGCCACTTAACCTGGGATGATTCCAACCATTGCCAGCATCATTCGACCACCGAGTTCCGGGTGCTACTTTTATTATCTATAAGAACCCTGCATCACAATAACACCAGGATTTCAACAGCCATAATGTGAAGACACAGGCTATCACTATCAACCAAAGGGATATATTTAATTGTAAACATTTATATGCAGCTTTTCATTTTTTAAAAAAATCTTGAAGTGATTTACAAGGAAAATTGAAAACAAAGATGAAGTCACAGAAAAACCAGCGGTTAAAAATAGAACAGGAATGATAAGCAATTTAAATTTTCAGTAATCCAGTGTAAGGAACATTAAGCAGTACAAAAAAGTTTTGTGGATTCGTGTATAAGTACCTGTGGCAGATGAGCATGCCACAGTTTTTGAGGGACCACATAGATCTCTGAGGAGACATACAACATTGTGCAAAATATTTAGGCAGCTGTGGAAAATCTGGGAAATGATGATATCGCCCCCACAGTGCCCTGATCTCAACATGAGCCAACCTGTCTGAGATTATACGAGGAGACAGAAGGATCTGAGCAAGCCTACAGAAGATCTTTGGTTACTTCTCTGAGAAGTTTGGAACAAAATCCCTGCAGAATTCCTTCAAAAACTGTGTGCAAGTGTGTCAGGAAGAACTGATGCTGTTTTGAAGGCAAAAGGTGGTCACACCAAATATTGATTTGATTTCGATTTCTTTGGTCATTCTCTTTTCATTTTGTAAACTGATAAAAATAAACTATTAACAGTTCTATTTTTCAAAGCATTCTTATTTTGCAGCATTTTTTCCACACCTGCTTAAAACTTTTGCACAGTACTGTATATGTTCCAGAGGTTACTCTTCTCTACTGTACTATGTAAATCATTTTTATTATTGCAGTTCAAGCAAATGGGGAGTAAAAAATATTCTGTTACCTTGAAGGTTTATACGCAAAGCCTGAAAATATCTTCCAAATTTCTCTGTCCAATGGTAACAAATTTCTTTGGATCATGACTCCAAGTAATCCAAAGCTGTCTGCCTCGGTTTGCTGAAGACTTACACTACGAATAACAAGGGACCAAATTTTTGACCATGTTCTCTGCAGTTCTAATTTCTGAATGGGTTCTAGATTTGTTTTTTGGCTCTGGCACAATGCAATCTCTTTAAGACACCTTAACACATAAGGCATCCTTTCTCCTCGACGATGCTGAGGTAAAAGCTGGTAAAGTATACTAAGCAGATGAGGGAGCTCATGGAAAGGAAGGCTTCTAGGGTACTTTGATAATAACCTGGTTGTAATCTGCAACCTGGGAATGAGAAGAAGAAAAAAACAAGAAAGATCAGTGAAAGTGTGAGGGAAATGTTGCAATTTTCAGTGAAGAATGAAGAGCGTGTGAGAGAGTGTGAATGACAGAAGAGGATTTTACCAAGGTATGAGGTGAAAATCCTTCTGAGATTTCTGCAAGTTCTCCCGTATCACTTCCCAGCCCAATTCAATTTTCCTGCGTTTGGATGGTCCTTCTCCATCGCCAGAATCTCTCTGTGTAATAGCGTATGACTGAGTTATTTCTAAGACTCTAGTATCTTCAGCAAACACCTAAACAAATACAGATAAAATGAACAGAAAGCATATAGCATAGTATACCATTTTCACAGAGAGTGGAGAACCCATACTAACCTATTCTCTGAAGACGGAACCAGGAAGGAATGCCTACTATTGGGTTATTACTCTGCAGGAAAGTGTTCCTTCCCTCCCCGTCTTGAAGGACACCACCTCATGATATGTACTGGGCTCTTTTTTGACTTCTTAGAGTAAATTGTGCATGCAAGGAGGGGAGGGGAAAAACAATGCTTTGCTACATTTTATAAGGATCCTTCTATGCTCGGGTATAGCTATGTAAATACATGGGAATAGCTATGTAAATACTGGCCCAAAGCAGTTTATGAGAATTCAGTGTTGTCAGCACTCTGGATATGTTCTACTGTGCTTCGATCTTTGTCCCTTTCACAAACACAGCCACCCCTGTTAGCATTTCATTTTCATATACAAATTCCACTGCATGTGCCCACTCTAGACAGAATTTCCTCAGTCATCCTCATTAGGCAGATGACAGAAGACGGAAAAGCTACTATTGGTCTCCTGAGAACTGGGTGAAAAAGGCAGGGATGATATTTTGATATATACCGGTGATGGCCAACCTATAACACGCGTGTCACAGGTGACACGCCAAGCCCTTTTGGGTGACACACACGGTCACCCTGGCACCTGGGCGTGTAGTGCTCACTTGTTCTTGAAGTGTACAAAATACTAGGGTAACTTTCAACTGAAGATTCAGCAACAAAAGTCACTAATGTAAAGAATTATTTGTTTTTGCTTTTAATAAAATACATATATAAAAAATATACCGTTTCTAGATGTGACACAGCACCCGAGTTAGGCTAGGTTTTCTTGCGAATTTGACACACCAAGCTTAAAAGGTTCACCATCACTGATATATACACTCAACAACATCTTTGTGATCTTCTGTCAAATATAGCTATAGTAGCATGTTTAAGCCAACTGTGCCTACGTCCACTGAATGAGGCCTGGACAGCCAAGTCTGACAAGTGTCTTACCTGATGACAAATATCTGCCATCAACTCAATCAGATTTTCCTTCACAGCAATACTGCGTACGCCTGCAGAATACTTCCCTCTGCTACCGATGAGATTTATTTCATTCGCTAACAGATCATACAGACTGTTTAAAATGCTCTGCCATTTCGCCGAGCTACACATCCCTGTTTGCACAAAAGACAATTTAGTTTTAAATACCGACGTGTAACAAAAACATAGTTCACAGCATATATCCACTAGTAAAGACTAATGCAGCAGTGTGTAAAAAGAATTACTACCCTGAACAATTTAGCGTCAAAAAAGGATTCTGGGACCTAGACTAAAATGCCGAAAAGAGAAATTGAATAGACATTATCAGTCCTGGAAAAAAGCAGATTTTTACAAATTTTAGCCCACCTTGAGACTTCACAAACAAACAAATTAAAAAACTTGAAAGACCACATGCCCACCTTTTTCCTGAGTTTTAGCACCATCTGGGTGATGAATGCGAACCTGAAGTTGAACCAGTTGAATAATCTGCTCCTTCAAGAAAATATTTGGGCTGTTCTGAGCCCATGTGTGGAGCACAAGAGGCAAAATTTCTTCTCCAAACTTGCAAACCCGCCTGCGGTAATTTACCGCAAATACATTTAAAAATACGTTGATCGCTTCAAAAATATGACCAAGGCCTGAAAGATTTCTTTCTTGCCTGCAACATCAATACAAAATAATGCATATTATAGTAAAGTAGACACATTAATTGAAGCAATAAACAGGTCTGAGTGGAGATATTTTGGTTCCTCCCCAAGACACTCAATGTACACAACGTCTCCTCATAATGAGTACTTGGAAATTAACTTTTGGAGTAACCAGAGAAGGAAGCATATTACCATTCAGTTGTGCTATGAGACAAAAGATATACTGTAAAGAAGAAGAAGAGCTGGCTTTTCTATCCTGCTTTTGACACCCATTTAAAGGGACTCAAACCTTCTGTTCTTCTCCCTACAACAGACACCCTGTGAGGTGGGTGGGGCTGTGAGAGCTCAGAAGAGAGCTGTGACTAGCCCAAGGTGACCCAGCTGGCTTTGTGGAGGAGGGCAGAACCAAACCAAGAGTCCAGCTCCTTAACCATTAGACCAAACTGGCTCACAAGACTGAAAGAACGTACAGTCAGGAAGCACAATAATCAATTTTAGGTAGTACACAGCAATAATAAAAGTAACTTTTGCTGTCATCTATATGGAAGAAGCTGATAGACTGAGATCTTCAAACTGGTAGCCTGCTGTAGGCCAACATTTTAGAAAGGATTACAGAAAATAGTATATGCATTGAAGAATGATTAAAGGAATCATTAAAAATACATATTTACTACTGCAACAGAGAGGCCTCAAGATAAATGTAGTCGATAAATGTATCCACAAGGATAATATTGCTGTTCTTGTGTTATTTGTAGAAGAGGAAATGTTCAGCAAGCAAGGGAAATCCCTATTCCCCTCCCCATGAATCGAAACCCCTTTTCTACTTATGTATATAAAAGGGGGATAGGGGCAGAACTACTAATTTTGTCCACCAAGACAGAGGGCATCCTTGTTCCACATTTAAGGCAAAGTCAGCCATGGAGGAAACATCAGCATACATAGATCACATGCACAGGACTTCCTAAAACCTGGAAACTGCCTTAAGCCACCATCCTTGGTTTCTATGAGACAAGAAAGTAAATATCCCTTCTCCAATAAAATCTATGCCAGCCGAAGCAAAAAGAGTACAATGTCATAAACCAGAGATGTAGACAATCAACAAGCAAAAAAAGAAAAGTCTTAAAGGCAAAATCAGTAGTTTTGTCTTTAACACATCTAATTGCAACTTTCAAATACTTATGAGATATCAAAGGGATTTAAATTATTTCACCATGAAGAAGGAAAAAACAAGCAAATTTAATATGTATTACATTAATGGAAAATAACACCTAGAAGGCCATGATCACACCTTCAGTTTAAACCTTCTTCAGTCCATCTTCTGATTGCAACATTCACACCTTTTCATTTTTATCGATTATATTTGTGGATTTTCCACCTCCATTTTGGACTTTCCAAGGTGGAAAGTCTAAAAATAAAACTGACAGAATTGAGAAGACGTGAACACTGCAATCAGAAGATGAATTAAAAAGATGGATTGAAGGTGGGGCTGCAGGTGAGGAGTATCTTTAACAATTTCAGTTTAGATTAACCAGAGGAAGGAGTATGAACTTTTACCTGGCAAACTGCATAGCTTTTGAGAAAAAATCAAGAATATTAGGATTTGATCCATCAGTCTGGAAGCAGAATCCTCTGATCAACGTGGAAAGTATTCTAGCTACCAATGCTCTGTTGATATCTCTAGAAGGTTTAAGAAATAATTTGAAGTATGTGTTCTGCAGATCTAGAAACATAAGCCAGACTCAAATTACTAGGACTACACATAACAGAACTGCATGTATATTTTTCTGGATTAACATGCACAACTAATCTCCTCTTTCCGTTATTCATTCCTAAGTATTCCAAAACTGATTGACATTTCAATAGTAGAACCCTATCACAGCCAAAACAAATGACAAATCGTAAAAATGTATTGGAAATATGTAAAGGAGATATCCTCTCAGAATCACTTAAAATATCCAACATCTGAAGAGAACCACGTGTTTTTCTTGGTAGACACTGACAAAATGTCAGTTTAAGCAGTAGGGTGAGAAACAGGTTTGTGCATTTTGCCTCACCTTGCTTCTAGGGGATTTTTGGACAGATCTGAAATCTCATCAAGTTCCCAAGCTCATAAGAACCAGTCTTAGCTCTCCATGAGCCAAGAAAGCAAGCAGGAGTAGCCAAGGGCAATATTAAAATGAGGTGAAGTGCTTACCATGCTCTAGAGCTGCGTTTGTTAGGTGCTAAGAATGTTACCATTATTTAAAATACTTAGAATTGCATTCAGAATGGAGTTTCATACAACCTAGTGAAAAATTGGTGGTAAAGACATGGGACATGGCATTCACTCTCTGGACTCAATAAAGAATGCAATCTGATGCCAATCACCATGGAAGAAACTGAGTTGCTTCCTCTGCTTCTTGCACAAAGATATAGCAGGCTCCTGCAGGAGCAACTGACCTATGCTTATAAACCCTGTGGATATACCTTCCAATGCTGTACAGTATCTGACTGTAATATCACCTTTGAGGTAGTATAAAACATTGTTTGCATTTTTATTAAGACTCTCTTTATCATGACTTACATAAAGATTAATCACATTTTAGAGGTCATTCAAATCAGAGAACCAAGAAACTCCAAAGGCTTTATAAAATGTTTCTCACAAATATATTGCATTTGCTATTTATTACAAGCAATGGCTATAATAACAAATTACTTAGATATTCTGTTACTCATCATGCCTGTATTTGACATATATGTAGATATGAACAGCAATGGTTTATTAAGATTTGTATAAATGGCAGCCAGATTACTGCAATACTAAATCACTGCTTCTTAAAAAAACATTAATTTCAGGCCCTTTCAACATTGTGGTCCTCACCATGGGAAGGTGTGGGCAGTATCATACTTTCTGCACTGATAGCACTGATCCAGACAAGCCCACACCATGGCCTCAATGCTTGCATAAGATTTGTGGCTGTGCCCCCATACATTCAAGGACTAGGAGCAAAAGTGTCTGCCCTAGGGTCCTCTGCGGGGTGCTTTTTGCCAGCAAGTTACGGGACACAGCTAAAAAGTCCCCCCCCCCTCCCACCCCAGTATTCCCAATCATGGAAAGCATATCATCTGCACACTTCCCTGTTCTGGATCAGGGCTGCACTGGTCTGTTGGTGGACCTGATTAAATGGGCCTATCAGTGATCCAGATTAAGGCTTCTTTAATCTGGATTAGGCTCTGTCTAAAGCAGATGGAGCCATACCGGATGGGGGTGGGGACTCCTAGATACACAATAATGTGCAGATCTGGAGACCTAGATGTATACTATATGGCCTTAATACAGAGTAAGGTCCCATGCAGAAAGGGCTTTACATACAACCACTTCATATATACCATAAAATCTTCCACAGTCTCTCTTAAATTAATGAGAATTATTGGAATAATTTATGAAATTGTCACACAAAGTTTAAATTTATATTTATCCAGCATTTAGCTTTCATTGATTTAGCTGACATCAGTATAAGCTATACTGTTTCCAGCAAATATTCACATAATAACATGATACACAATAATTCTGATGTATAAGAGGAATAGAGAAACAGATTCCAACAAAAGATGCTCATAATTAATGAAAGACAAGGTCTCACTTCAACCGAGCTTCCTCATGAGCATGCATTCATAGGACTGGACCCTGAGATGTTTGTAACATCCACAAACCTGACCACTGCTGTCCAGATATCTCACACCAGTACTTCCTCTCTGTAAGAATATTCTTCAGCAATATGCTATTACAATCAGCTCCATAAGAAGTGTAAACAGATGAATCATTCACACTGTTCATGACATAAATCAGAAGCTCTTGACATTTTAACCTGGGTGCTCCTACAAAAAAAGCCAAATATAAATGCACCTCAGAGCCAGGCATTGGTTAATAATTCTTAAATTACAGAGTTACAAACTACAAAAAACCCACAAATACTGGAAATGGATCTGAGGCATAACTTGGAATAAAGCAATAAAGTACAAACTGGTTGTCTAGGCACTGCCACATTACAGAACACATTCATGTGGGTACGCAGTGGTTCCCCCCCTCCCAGGAGACACCCCCCCCCCACTAGAGGTGACACTCCCGTAAACCAGTTAGAAGTATCCTTGGGGCTGGTTGCAATGGCTGGATCACTTTAGCTTCTAGCCCTTGGAAAGCTCTAAGTCTGTCCTTGAAGGGTCTGGTCCAGACCAGCACTATCATTCAGACAGTGCTATTCCAGACATCTTTCTGTGATTGGAACTTGTTGGCTTGGGTGTTCCAGACCTGCTGATATTGAGCACTGACAGGGTAAGTGGAGAAAACATCCATGATACATAAACCACAGGCAGAAACTCATGAGGGAGTTGCCATGGATTGTCATTAGGGCAGACAGTTGCAGGGTGAAACACAGGACAGTTCCACACCTGCCAGTATAAAGGACCACCAAGGAGACGAAGAGCCTCACTTTTGCATGCTGGTACAGAAGGCAGGCTCCAAGAAGACTTCTTGGATCTGAATAAAACCACCCAAAAACCAGTACAAAACCACCCCAAAAACCTTCAGACTCTCCAGATATAACAGGGGTCAGTGAATTGAAGTATCTTTGTGACTTTGCAAGCTGGTACAATCTAGCATAGCTATTTCTGAAGTCACCTGTGAAGCCAATCCTAAATTCCTGAACCATGTAGACAATCAGCAGAAATACAAGAGTACATTTATCAGGAATCACATACATGCAGTGATTCTGATACAAGTCTCAGCTCCCATTTAAAAAATATATAATTTATTATTTTTGCTACTCACTCTTATTGGCACAGCGGATGAAATATTTCACCAAGCTGCTGACTTCTTGCATCTTTTTCTCCCTTGTTGCTTGTGTCGAGGCAGAGACATTTGGCTTTGCTAACCTGGCATTCTCCATTTCTTTCTGGATATATTTCTGCAGAAACCTTCAGAGACAAAACTTATTGTTTTCAATAGGAGCACCCTTGGGTAATTAAATGACAACTTAGTTGCCATTTTAGACATACAAGCTCTGATCTTTTTACTTATTCCAGTTGAACATCTTATCTATTTTAAGATGTTATTGTTTTTTAATAAGCTGTTAGAGACAATTGCAACCTTTTCCTTGCACTGGCACTGACAGAAATAAACTGAATTACAGATATAAGTAACGTAAAACATACTTCACCTGAATACAGTATCCCAGTTCATCTGTTTGGTATTTTTGGAATCAGAATTCTGGTCCAGTTGTTGAATGGTTTCAGAATCAGAGATGAGACGCTTGAACTTCTCGATTTCCCTCTAAAAATTTGACACAGAATTTTCAGTATGCATCACCACTGCATTGCTGCCCAACGGAAGGATGGGAAGGGTGGCTCATAATTACCTTTCGTTCCATGACCCTGTCACTTTCAAGCTGGCGGCAGCAAGCCATTAGATCATGGAGTGCAAGGCTCATGGCTTAGTTGTACGTGGGTGCTGTTGCCTTATAAATCTAGGAAGGGAGATAATGAGATGATTTTCAACAGAATAGAAGAGGTCTCTGCAGGACCAGACCAAAATCAGTCAGTATTTAACATTCTCCAGAAATATAGAGTAGGGATGGACATGAATGGGGTTTTCTGCATTTGATTTGTCTCGAATATAATAAAATTTGTACTCGTTCGAATAGATCCCTTTCGAATGTGGTAGGATTCTATTCGATAGGAATATACTCATACAAATTCCTAATACGAACGCATATGTATCCAATATGCATTCATACATATTCGATACATATCTTGGAACATATCCATTCTGAAAACATCAAATCTGCCCTGAATCCACTTTAAATCCGCTCTCAAACCACATCAAATGCACACTAGATCTGCTGTAGATGTGACTGGCACAGTTCCCACCTCCCCTTTTCACAAATGTTCCGAAGCATTCATATTCATACTAATGTCAGTGTACGAATGTCGTAACATTCAATTCATATACAAATGTCCAAATTCATATAAATATCGAATATAGAACCTTTGGTCACCCTCAGGCAAAGTACAAGTGGTGAACAACATGTACCTACAGTCTACTACCAACCAACACTCAGCAGATGATTTGCCCAGATAAACCTTTTCTCATGTGATCTGAGGACTGCAGTGTTGTTTTGTATCACACTTGCTTTTATTCCTTGCAATCAAACCATATATGGTATTGCTTTAATTACTGCAGGCTTTTTTTTTTCCTTTGGGTGAGTTGTCCAAAAATTTAAAATATGTACTACAAAAGCATATTTTTCAGATAGCATACAAAAAAGTATCTGTACTTCCACATGGCTGGGGTAGAATGTTATCCCATCTGTATTTATTGTAAACATCGATTACCAAAAGCAGCCAGGAAGATCATTATTCTTAAAGAACAAAAAGGATAGATAACTGCAACATTATTTTTTAAAAATAATAGATCTCACAACCACAATAGGAGCCCAGTTTTCCAATCACAATGACTGCAGCATACTGTATATGCTATAACAACCGCTAGATCTTCCCACTTCATTCCTTCTGATTTCAGGGGGAAAAGATACTTTGTTTGCCTAAGGTAGCATGTACCCTATTTATTTATCTCAACTTCTACCTCTAATTACAGATTTTTTTTAGCAAATTGTCTAAAGAACAAGATAGAATCACAGAATCATGGAATGGACTTCCAGGGTCATCGAGTCCAACCCCCTGCTCATTGCAGGATTTCCTAAGCCATCCCAGACAAATGTAGGTCCAACCTCTGCTTGAAGACCTCCAGCAAAGGAGAACTTACTACCTCCCATGGCAGCCTATTCCATTTACTGGTTGCCCTCACTGTCAAGATGGTTCTCCTAATATCTAATTTGTATTGACTCCCTTGAAGTTTCATACCATTGTTTTGAGCCCTTAGTGAGTGCGATCACTAAGCCACCTAAGTTGTCCTGTCTATCCCATATTTGATCAGTTTTTCAGTAAGTATGGTATGAGACACTCTGTGTTAAATGCTTTGCTTAAGTCAATATACACTATGTCTTCAGTCTTTCCCTGATCAACCTACCCTGACTGTTCACTGGAAGTTCACTACTTTGCCCACACAATGAGACATAATGCAGGGAAGGTTTGAAGGCAAAACTTTGAGAGACAGCAGAGGACAGAAGGAGCTGGCAAGTTATGGTACATGAGGTCACGAAGAATCAGACATGACCAAACAACTCAACAACAACAAAAACAACATTGCATTGCACTTGAACTCTATGCCTTTCAACCTCTTGCACCTGTGCCCTTTACAGAATAAGTTAAAGAATGATTTTAAAGTTTTCCTCATCAGTGCTTATAAACATAAATTCTACCATATCCTAATTCCATTCTAAGTAGAGAAAAGAACTATTACTAACATTTAAAAAACCCTGTGCCCGTGTCTGGTTTTCCACAGTTATCTGCTGATAGCATTATCAGTCTTGATCAGCCTGAATGGGATTAGGGATGCTGAACTGCAGCCTGCTAAATTGCTCTTCCCAGCACTTCTACTGGGGATTAGAATGCCAGAAACTGTAATACAAGAACACCTGGAAGGCCACAGCTGACCCTTACTTAGGAGAAAGCAGACCACCTCCCCTTAGCCAATATGTGATGCTCCCTGTATAGTCATATCCCCGTTTCCATTGATAGTAATGGCTGGTGATGAGAGTTAAGGGTTAGTGGGCACTTGATGTAGTCCTGGAAATCCACATCAATAGCAGATGTGGTGCAGATCTTTTGACAAGGAATATATGCTGTCTGCAGGTAACATCTTTCCCACAAGAATTGATCTGCATATCTAGCAGGATCCCAGGAAATAAACTATAAACAAACATTTAAACCAGACAACACATTTGCAGAATCATATTTTTATACAGAACCCAGAACCATGGAGCTGATATTATACAGAGGCAAGGGAGGCAAACCAGTGAATGGGAAACAATATACCTCCATTTTTGTACCGCCCTTTGGTGGAAAGGTAGGTAGAAATAAATGCTGCCGCCAACACTGCTGCTACTACTACTACTAGTACTACGATTACATTCACTTTCAGTATTATGAATGAGATAAGCAAAACCTTAAGCAAAAAAGAGGAAAGCAAAACCTTTCCCCACTCTCATACCCCTAGTGCTAATGGAAAGCCCCCCCCCCGAGTACCCATTAAGGACTCATTAAGGGTACTTAATGGGTCCTCTAGTGCTAAGTGGAAAAACACCCCGAGAGGCCCTACCTGGGCATCCATTCTAGTAGCCACCGACAAACCTGTCCTCAATGGACTCGTCTAACCCTTTCTGAAGAGTTCCCCCCGCTGGATGTCGTCCTGTCCTCCTCTGGTAGCAAAGCAAACCAAGGACCACCCGGCCGCCCCCCTCCCTCCCCAGCCTTCCAGCCCTGCCTGCCCTCCGCCGCCAGCCTCCCTTATAGCGCCTCAGAGGTCGTCCGGTCCCACCAGCTGCCTGCCCTCCACCCGCCACCTCCCCCGGGCGGAGAGCCGGAGCCGGCTGAAGCCTTTCCGCGGGAGGCGAAGTGTTGCTGGAAGGACAAGGAGGAGCCCGTGAGGGGGAAAGGAGAGATGCCTCCCGCGGCAGGCGCGCACGTGGAGAGGGGCGCGAAGAAAGAAGGAAGGAACGGAGAAGAGGGACGACAGGAGAAGGAAAGTTACGCGCGGGCGGGCGCGCATGAGAAAACATAAATGCAGAGCGGACCTGAAGGAAACCCGCTGCCGCCTCGTGCTCGCCGTTAAAGGCTTAAGGCTGCTGCCGCTGCTGCATCCTTTGCACCAAGCGGGGGTCAGTCAGAGTCGCGCCTGCTCTGCTGCGGTCACCATCATCTTACGTCATCCATTCCTTCCTCCCCGCGCGCGGGTCGGTCGGTGGTGCTCGGGGGGGGGTGAGTGAGGAAAGGGGAGGAGCTTTGCTTCTCCGCTTGGGCGGGAGTGAGGAAAGGGGAGGAGCTTTGCTGCTCTGCTGCTGCCCTTTCCCACCCAGAACGGAAAAGCCCTTGTTGTCATTCCTGAGCGGGCGGAGCTGACGTCACCGGAAGTTGATGGGCGGGGAAAAGGCGGAGCGGAGGCGGGGCTTCGTTGCTGTGGTGGCGGTCGGGAATTTTTGGGCGCCTTTCAGACGAGTCCGCGGGGGACGCGGAGGTGGAGGGTGGTGGTCGCTGCCTGACGGGGGGCTGTTGTCGCTGCTGTGGCCGCCGCCCCCCCCAACTTGGGCCGGGGGCCAGCGAGGGAGGAGGAGGGGGCGTCGTCGGCGTCTCCCCTTCAGCTTCCCCTTTCGCGCCACGATGTTACTGCCGTCTGATGTGGCCCGCCTGGTCCTAGGTAAGCGCGCGAGAGGGACGCGCCGTCGCCGCTCTGGTGAGGAGAGGCGCTGGGAAAATGGCTCCTCCTGGCGCCCGCTCTCGGGCGTTTATGGGGAGCGTCCAGACGGCAAGGCGGAGGAAGGGCAGGCGCAGCTTCTGTCCCTTGGCCGGCTTGAAGGGGGCGGCCATGCAAAAATAATAATAAAAATAAGAAAACCCTCGGTTCGATTCCCTGCCTTTTCAGATGGGGTACTGGGAGAGATCGTGGCAAGTTGATTGTACAGATCCGTGCATTTCTGTATTGATCCGATTCGATATGAAAGAGTTTCCTATGTCCCTTCTACGGGTGTTTTTCCACTTAGCAGTAGAGTACCCATTAAGGACCTATTAAGGGTCCCCAATGGGTCCTTAATGCGTACTCTAGTGCTAGTGGAAAAACACCCTAAGTTTTGCGTTTTATTCAAAGTGTTAGAATTGTCATGATTTTAGTTATAAGAACCTAAGAGGAGCCCTGCTGGATCAGGCCACAGCCCATCTAGTCCAGCATCCCGTCGTGCACAGTGGCCCAGCAATTGCCCATGGGCATCCCAAGCAGAAGACCAAGGCAAGACCTTCACCTGCCCTGGAATCCCAGCAAATGTTCTTGAGGGGCATCCTGCTTGTCTCTCCAACCTGGAGGGGCTACCTAGATATCATAAGTACCTAAGAGGAGCCCTTCTTTATCAGGCCACAGCCCATCGAGTCCAACATCCTGTCGCGCACAGTGGCTCACAAATTGCCCATGGGCATCTCTGGCAGAGACAAGGGAAAACCTCCTCCTCTCGCATCCCAGCAAATAGCCTTAGAAGCGTCCTGCTTGTCTCCCCAGCCTGGAAGATGCACCTAGGCATTAGTTCTAGTAGCCATTGATACATCTCCCATCCATAAATTTTTCTAACCCTGCCTTAAAGCCATCTAGACTGGTAGCTGTTACTACCTCTTCTTGCAAGAAATTCCATAGACGAATGACCCTCTGGGTGAAGAAATACTTCCCCTTGTCAGATCCGTCTCTCCTACCCATCAGCTTCCCATAGGGTGTTTTTCCACTGTCACTAGAAGTACCCATTAAGTACCCATTAATGGGTACAAAAATGCCATTTCGTACCCATTAATGGGTACTTTTAGTGACAGTGGAGAAACACCCATAGAGTGCCCACTGGTTCTAGTGTTGTGTGATAAAGAAATTTTCTCTATCCACCTTTTCTATACCGTGCATAATTTTATATACTTCAGTCTCATCCCCTCTTAAGTGCCATCTCTCCAGACTGAAAAGGCCTAGACATTTCAGCCTGATTTCGTAAGGGAGGTGTTTTAGATCTTTAATCATTCTGGTTGCCCTTTTCTGCACCTTTTCCTTTTTGAGTTGTGGTGATCAGAATTGTACACAGTATTCCAAATATGGCCTCACCATAGATTTATAAAAGGGCAAAATGACACTTGCTGATTTGTTTTCTATTCCCTGACTTGTGAGCCAGTTTGGTCTAGTGGTTAGGGAGCCGGACTCTTATCTGGGAATACTAGGTTTGATTCCGCCCTCCCCCATGAAGCCAGCTGGGTGACCTTGGGCTAGTCCCAGCTCTCTTTTGAGCTCTCACAGCCCCACCTACCTCACAGGGTGTTCTGTTGGGAGAAGAATAGAAAAGCTTTGTCAGCTGCTTTGAGTCCCCTTAAATGGGTGAGAAAAGTGGGGTAGAAAAACCAACTCTTCTTCCCTTCCTAATTATTCCCAGCATTGGATTAGCTGTTTTTGCCGCTGCTGCGCACTGGGTTGACACCTTCATTGAGCTGCCTACCAAAACCCCGAGACCCTTTTCCTGGTGTGTTGCAGAAAGCTCAGCCCGTCAGTTTATAAACATAACTAGAATTCTTGGTCCCGATGTGCATTCCTTTGCGCATATTAAGGGTTTATCCATCCCTTATAATTTTCTTATCATCGTGGTCATTGCTGGTTTTTAATTTGTAATGCAGTGTTTTCCTCATGCAGAATGATGGAAGATAATGTGTTTTAGGAAGGGAAATGATTGTCGCTCACTTTTTCAACCTTGTTGTCTAATCTGTGTGTTTTCCACTCTGATCTTAAACATAAAAAAAATGTGGATATATGTTATGCTAGCAGTAGGCTTCACTGGAAGTCCAGAGGTCAGGGTAACTGGTAAAAACCTTCAGTGATTTACCTTGGGATGAGTGGCTTAGATAAAAAAATCATTAGTGTAGTTAGTGGAGGAGAACAGGAACATGCATTGAAAGGGGAACAACAGAGCCACCCCCAAAAGGGTCTATTGTGGGGGGTCAGTGCAAGTGTAGACAAACCTGTACCACACAGATGCACCCAACAAGATCTTTCACAGACTACAATGCTGAAATTCAAAGATTCCATGCAAGATACCCCAGATAGGAATGACAAAACACAGGATGAATGATAAAAAGAATGCCGCCTTCCTTTGATGACTTTTGAAGAACATAAATATGGAAACCAGCCTCTTCCACTTAGTTACTGCAGGAACCTCTGACTTACTGGCAGTATGCTTTGGAATTAGTTCTTTCAAAAAGGATGTAGAGGGGGGAAAAGACATATTTACAGCAAGAAAGTTGTATGCATAACAGTATGTGCACAAAAGTTACACAGAGAGCAAAAAGCACTGTTTTCTACCCTGCCTTTCCCATCCATTTAAGGAGACTCAAAGCGGCTGGCAAACCTTCTGTTCTCCCCACAGCAGAACACCCTGTACAGTAGTGGGAGCTCAGAAGAGAGCTGTCAGTAGCCCAAGATCACCCAGCTGGCTTCATGGGTTAGGGCGGAATCAAACCTGGGATTCCCAGATAAGAGTCCGGCTCCCTAACCACTAGTCCAAACTGGCTATGACAGCTAACCCAATGTAAGTCATTGGAGGAAAGTCGCACAATACTAAAACCGGGCCATGTT
This sequence comes from Aspidoscelis tigris stejnegeri, assembly GCA_023333525.1. Classification (NCBI taxonomy): domain Eukaryota; kingdom Metazoa; phylum Chordata; class Lepidosauria; order Squamata; family Teiidae; genus Aspidoscelis; species Aspidoscelis tigris. Next base: position 255,926,783 of record JALMGA010000001.1, read on the forward strand.
AAGAAAAGATGAATCACAATTTGTAATAATGAAAACACGGTGTGAAAACACAGTCACCATTACAGTGCAACCTCATAACATGTATCAGAACTGTATGGCAAAAAAAGCAAGAAAAGTTCATCACTGAGATGCTTGCTCTCACTTAAGGTCAGTCCCAGGGAAACCATTTTGAGTGAGTAAAAAGGGCTTTCAATTACTTTCCATTGCCCACCTCCCCCATCCTGTGGGCCGGATCCAGACATCAGTGTTTAAAATAATATTAGCTGCTATGGTGAGTCATGGGTTCCTGAAGCTTCTCTGGAAAGATCCCAGTAGTTGCTAATAGAGCAGGTTACTTTTTTATTCTTGGCTAGTAATTCTGCCATGAGATAAAAGCTGAAATTAACCATATGAAGGTGGGGAAAATGATACAGTCCTGTATGTTAGGATTTTTGGGAAATAAAATTCACTTTGAGGTGGTGCTGCTCGCTTTAAAAATAGGGTGGAGTAACCTTGGCAGCCAGGGAACTTAGGAAACTGTTAACACAGTTATGCAAAGCTGTTGACGTCAGAAAGATAATCAGGCAACAGGCAGAACCCCAAAGGAAGAAGCTGTTCTTAATAACCTCCTCCCCATTTTTTAAATGCATAATCCTTTGTTTCTTTTTTCTCTTGGTCTGGTAAAGCAAGAGAGCTTTAGGGAGAGTGTTTGGGTAAGACATCAAAATAATTTCATTAAATAGTACCACTGAATAGTTCCTGAGTATTCTTGATTAAAAGTAATGAGAAGGGCCGCTAGGGTATGTGCATAGATCCTTCAGACAATGGGTGTTTTTACACTGTCACTAGAAGTACCCATTAAGTACCCATTAATGGGTATTTAATGCCATTCGGAACATGAACATAAAAGGAGCCCTGCTGGACCAGGCTCATGCCCTTCTGTCTCACATAGTGGCCCACCAATTGCTTCTAGGCATTCTCAAACAGAAGTCAAAGACAAAACCTTCACCTGCTCCTTTAGCTTCCTACAAATGGCCTTTAGAGATGTATTGATGTGAATTATTTCTCCTTAGTAATCCACATCTATTATCTTTATAAATTCATCATCCATTTCTTGTGGCTTAACTGATTAATGTTAGAAATTGTCATCTGATGGGCTCTTAAGTCAATAATTATTACTTCTTACATATGTTGTGTTCACAGAATCTTTCATCCTCTAGCAAAGAGAATTGATTGTGGAGGATGAGGTTCATGGCAAGACTGGTGACTGGCAATATTTATGGAATAATAAGCTGAGTAGGATTCTCTAGTGGACATACCAACCATTAGCTTTGCACTGAAGATTTGACAAAAATTATGAATTCTGTGTAATTTACCAAGAACCACGTGCTCCGTTTCTACAAGTACAAAATACAAAATAAACACTTGTACAATAAAGTTTTAATATATGTTCAGAACATGAGACATTTATAAAACCAAATCAATGTGTCAGGTATTTGTTCAGTGAAGTATTAGGGGTAAAGCCTAACTTGGATGTTGCATAATAGCGCTAGAGTTTTAAATGATGTTAATGCAGTTTTTTACCACAACTGTATGATTTTCCATCATGCTAGTAGCATAGAAGGCTCCTTTTCCCACTCAGATGGCAGCATCCAGGGGTTATCATTTTGCAGAAAGACTCTAAGGAAGGTTGGGTGGAGGACTGCAGAAATAGCAACCACAGCTTCCTTTCTTTTCAGTGCAAGCAACCCAGCAGTGACCTTTTGGTCTAGTGGTTAGGGAGCCGGACTCTTATCTGGGTGATCTTGGGCTCGTTACAGCTCTCTTCTGAGCATTCACAGTCCCACTTGCCTCACAGAGTGTCTGTAGTGGGGAGAAGAACAGAAGCTTTACCAGCCACTTTGAATCCCCTTAATTGAGTGAGAAAAGTGGGAAAGAAAGGCCAGCTCTTTTTTCTCCTTCTCATTCATTCATTCATTCATTCATTCATTCATTCATTCATTCATTCATTCATTCATTCATTCGTATTACTGCTACCATGGAATTATTCAGCGTGTTCCACAAAAATTATAATTCCACACTTTGAGGGAGTGTGCTACTCAGAAAGCATCCTGGGGTGTTTTTCCACTGTCACTAAAAGTACCTATTAAGTGCCCATTAATGGGTACGTAATGGCATTTTTGTACTCATTAATGGTTACTTAATGGGTACTTCTAGTGACAGTGGAAAAACACCCCTAATCTTCATTAAGCCTATCCTGCAGCACAGATTTAAACACTTTTGCTCACAATCTAGTTTTACTCTGTTCTCCAGCGCTTAATCTGAGGTAAGTAAAGTTTGTGAAACCATACTGATTTTTTTTTCAGAATGGGCAGGTTGGGTTTTACAATTTCCTAAGTGATATATGCTGTAGTTAAAACTGCTTATGACATTTCAAAAATTCTTTTTTGCCCATCTACAATACTATGATAACATCATGCTTTCCCCCCTTTATATTGGTGCACCGAATAAAAGGGTATATTTATTTTTGGTTTTGATCTTGGTCCATTGCAGGATATTTGCAACAAGAAAAGCTTTTAGCCACCTGCCAGGCATTTATACTGGAAAGTTCAGACTTGAAAGAATATGCAGAGCACTGTTCAGGGGATGGTTTTGTTCCAGCTTGTTTATTGGTAAGTGTATAATGTGGAGTGGAGTGGTAGTCAGTTCTTATAAGCTACTGAACCTACCTGAAGTATAAGTATATCCAACTTCCATGACATACTAGGCTTCTTTGCCTTGCTTGGCAACCAGTTTAAGAGAAGGGCAACTGTGCCATGACCAGAGGACCTCTCTGTCACTGTGTTAGTTTGCTAGGCCATGACAGATGAACCCCGAGTGTAAAGTCAGTATTGTGTATAGTCAGTATTGTGTACACTATGTTTCACCTAAAAATCCCACTGCGCAGGCTTGTAGGGCAAGCCCATGCCTACAACCAATAAAAGGTTCACACCTGTCTAAAGGTGTCCTAGGAATAACACTTGTGTGCTGGAACATCAGAACACTGCAGCACTGATTTCAGGACAGACTTCCCTTCTACTGCTGTGACTAGATTTGCCTATCCCAAATTGGACTCATCAGCCACCAGTGAAGCTACAGGAGATGTGGACAGCTCCCATGCCTAAATATTTGTTCATTTATTCATTCATGAAGCCAAATTTAACTTAAACTATAATTAATACTTTGTTTAGAGTGAAATACAATCATCCCCCGTATAGTATAATCTAGTATGGTTTTGGTTATATGCAGCAAATAAAATATGGCTTCCCTTAATGCCAAACTGTGTGCAAAACCAAGTTGTAGAAGTAACTGTCGTCTTTGAGAAGCTGGTATTTAGGGGAATTAGCAGTTACTTCTGGGCCTGCAATCAAATTTGCATCATGCGGTGGTTTTCTAGGATATAACCACATTGTACAAGGAAACGAATATATCATACAACACCTTCTCTGTATCAAAATGGGTTGTTCTGATTTTCCAAATGCTAGATTATTTCCTTAATGACTGTGGCTTTTATAATCCTGGTTTTGGTTTGCTTTTTTCAGTTTATCATTTCTAGAAGATTTGTTGTTTAATGTTGTTTATTTTTCACCCCTAGTCTCTCTTTGGAAAAAACCTAATCACCATATTGAATGAGTACATAACGATGAAATCAAAAGGTAAATGAGATTGGAAAATGCAAGTCGTGGTTTTGTTTGTTCATAACTGACTGTTCTGCCTATCAGTGAAGGAAGTACTTTTCTCTTGAAACTGAATATTGCAAGGATTGGGAATGGTGTTTTGAAGAACTTCCTCTGTTGCTTTGAAACCTTTTGTTACCCCACGTGCTACCTGGGTAAAAAAGGAAGCAGAGGGTTAGGGTTAGGGCACATCCCCCAAGTGTCCATGGCACACCCTCCAAATTCTAAACATGCCCTCAGGATCTCAAAGATTGGTGACTCTTTGGTCCTTTCTTCAGTCACATTAGATCCAGATTAAGGAGTCTCTTAATCCAGATCACAGGCAGTAAGGAAAAGCTTGTGATTAGTCATTTCTGATTCCAAGATGACGCTCATATTTAAGAAAATGGTGCTGAATTTCTTTATGCTTTTAATCATTTGCAGTACTCATTTAGGTTTAGTGTAAAATGTGAAAACAATAACATTTGAAAACAGCCAATGACTTACTTACAGTTTTTGCTGAGCACAGCAAATACTGACTTAAGGTGGGATGGATTGGATATACATTGCTGGAAGTTGACATGACAGGCTGAAATCTTGAACAGTTATACCCACAAACACACCCAAAGCAGCAAAAGTTTTTAGAATGAACACTGGATTTATAGTCTTGATAATGCAGTCTTGCTGACTTTTTACTAGACCTTCTCAGCCTTCATAGCTGATGTGAATTTATCCCTTTTTTTAAAGAAACCACAAATGATGTTCCAGCAATGATGTCATCCCTGTGGAAGAAACTGGACTATACACTTTCTCAAATCAGGTAAGTATCTTAAAAGGAAATATAAGATTTTATTTTACAATAATTTCTTCTGATTTCTCAGTTTTTGGTATTAATACCACCTCGCTGTTCCTAAGTTGTTAACTCGGGTTGTATGTAGGCTTTCATGACCGGTTTCAATCATTTATAGCAGTTTTTGGTCTGTTATGCTGTGTTCCAGGTTACTGTGGTAACCATCTTCAGAGGATTTTGCTTTATACAGAAACAAGCAATACAAAGATCCACACACTAGCTCAGCAACCACACAGCCCACCTATCACTCACCGCCAGGGATTATACTAATACATAATAAAACAGGAAAGCCTCAACAGCTCACCATTAACACCTCCACCAAAGGAAACACCATTAACAGATTATAGCCAGGAACAATTCACACAAAAGGAGAACTGCCAAACAAACAGCAGGCATCTATAAAAAGAGAAACAAGAACTTTTAAGACCGCAATCTAATTCTTCCAAAAGCCAAATCCTCTGAAGATGGATATCACAGCAACACCTGAAAGCTTAGGTTCTCAGAAGAAACCTAGAACGCGGCGTAACAGTCCAAAAACTGCTACAAATACAATAGTTAATTCTGTTAGATGGATCCTGAAGTTTTGTTGACTCAAAATGAAATAAATTCTTGAGCGTTTTTGTCTTGCTGGGGGTTGTTTATTTATGTATTTGTTTGTTTTATCTTTAAGCCTCCCCCCAAAAAAACACTCTTAGAGCACCTTACAATGTATAATACTGTACTAGATTACTCCCTGACCTCAGGCTTATGTTCTAATGTGAATACTGAGTTCATGTTAATTTTAACACGACCAGTCAATTTCAAGGCCTTTCAGGAAATAGAGGTGTGCACGGCCTTTAGGAAGGACCCTGGACGCAGGAAAATCTAGTAGGTAGGAAAAACAGTCTGAGTGGCTTTTAACAAGAACTGTGTGGCCAGCAGCAACTACCCTGTGTGGTTCATTAAGAAGGCGGCGTGTGGACATCAGGAGAGGAAGTTCAAGAGACTGAGACCATGATGAGGGGCAGTGGCCATGGCATGAAGGGGAGTGGGAACAAACTGTTGGTTAAATTCACTATTCAGCCAAATGTCTGAACCTGAAGCAAGCTTTTGTCTGATCGCAACCCCCCGGAAATTCTTGGCTGGTCACAAAATAGGTTCAGGGTGAACTAATTTGGCACATCCATCATGGATGGAGAATGGATTTGCAGGTATCAGTAGAAATTTCATTCCACTTACCGGGAAACCAGTTCTTATGCAATCTGGATGTGAGACCCTTCGCTTTTGTAGACAGAATAGAGATGTCCCATTTATCTCACTGCGCTAATAAACAAACTGATTTAAACTGTATATTCAATTTTTGCAGGAGCATGCAGAATTCTATTGGATTTTCTACTCATCAACGAAGTATGTATCTAAAAACACAAAATCATCCATGCTTTGTATATGCCCCTCAAACCTGTTTACTCAGATTTCAGGCTTTCCCCATTCCTCCAAGAGGAAGTATTTTTTCACCCAGAGGGTCATTGATCTATGGAATTTATTGTTAGAAGAGGTGGTGGCCGCAACCAGCCTAGATAGTTTTAAGAAAGGGTTGGGCAGGTATATCAGTGGCTAATAGGTACCATCTCCAGCTTGGAGAGGCAGACAGGATGCCTCTAAAGGACAGCTGTAGGGAGTCAAGGGCAGGTGAAGGTTTTGCCTTTATCTTCTTGAGATGCCCAGAAGCAACTGGTAGGCCATTATGTGAGAAAGATTCTGGACTAGATGAATTGTGGCTTGATCCAGCAGGGCTTTCTGTATGTTCTCATGGCTGACAAGTTAAATTTCTCATAGCACTATTTTAAGAAGACTGAGCCAATGGGTACAACCATTTTGAATTGGAAAAGATCCAAGAAAACATTGTGTGCTATTTCTGCCTGTTTAAGTCTCCTGTTATACACTTTAAGCACAGAGTACAAACATATTTTCTTCTTTACTTCATGCCAAGCCTCTTACATCTTCTGTGTGGAGCAATTTGTAAACTGGTACAATATTTTATTTGTGAACCATGCTGAGATTTCTTTTATGGGAAGCTGTATAGAAATGTTCCAAATACGTCATTTTAAAAAATTAGTTATACAACAATTATGTCAGCTAAGTAACAGTCAGTGACTGATTCTTTCATTAGTTAGTACCAAATCACTTTCAAACTCCTACTGCAATTGCTACCTTGATTTGTCTTAACATTACAATTGGTTTTACCCTACCTCTTCTTACACTTTTGAAAGTAGTTCTCAGTGTACCTTAAGGAATTTAACTCCCTCTTGAGATAGATTTTTAGCTAATTTTTATTTTAAATCTTCCTTTAGGCAGAACAAGGATTGCAATAGCAGATATGAAAAAGCAGAAATATCTTCAGCAGTCCGTCTCCTCAAATTTAGGGCCATCAGCTGTAGCCAGTCAACCAGAACCGCTGAACGCTACTCCTGTGGCAGCCACACAACTTATTCTTAAGCCAATTATAGCTCCAAATCTCACTCAGGCGAGATCAAGTTCTTCATCTGCACATCAGAACCAAGTTCAAGAAATCCATATTAACAGTAAGTTCAAGTGAGCAATCTTGGGGTGTAGAATTTTGCATCTCTCTATCATTCCTTATTCAGGAACAAGATGTTTGTCTGTGGAGGCCGCCTCCTTGGTAAGTGCAGAAATGTCTATTGGTATCTCGGCTCCAGCTAGGGAGAGATAAACATAACATTCTGGGGTTGATCCGAAGGGAGGCAACTGTTCTGTTTCACCAACAAAGCCTGAAACATGAGTAGAAAAAAGGCAAGCTGTATTTTCCTTCCTAAAGTCCATTGACACGGGAAAAAAAGGAAGAAGGAAAAGGAAGAAATTGTCATCTTCCCTTCTGCCAGTATGAATCTTATCAGAGCATTGCTCTGACAAGTCCTCTTAAGTGGTTCCGTAAATGTCCTGGTTCATCTCCCAAGCTGGGAATCACTGCTCTGTCCTGACTTCTTTCCCGCTCGCCCACTCTCTAGTTCAGTGATGGTGAACCTTTTCAGCTCGGTGTGTCAAAATTCGCAAGAAAACCTAGCTTAACTCAGGTGCTGAGTCGCATCTAGAAATATCCATAATTTTGTGATATTTGTAGTTCTAGTGAAAAAGTTATATTTCTGATATATTTATTTTATTAAAAGCAAAAACAAGTAATTCTTTACATTAGTGACGTTTGTTGCTGTATTTTGTTTGCTAAATCTTCAGTTGAAAGTTGGTATTTTGTACACTTCAAGAACAAGCAAGCACTACGTGCCCAGGTGCCAGGGTGACCATGTGTGTCACCCAAAAGAGCTTGGCGTGTCACCTGTGACACGCGTGTCATAGGTTAGCCATCACCACTCTAGTTCCCTCTGCGGAGTGGTTCTTTGTCCCTCTGTTTTAGGAATAATGCACCAAGAAAATCAATTGCAATTAAGTTTAGAGCAGTATTAGTTTTCCAGCACTGGATCTGGGGACTATCCTGTGTTCCAGTTTTCACCAGAAGCAAAGCAGGGTCAAAACTTCAGATTTTTTTTTTTTTTAGGAAAAAAAATCCTTTTTCTCCTAAATTCAGTGAGTCTTTTTTTCTTAAAGGTGGAGATTCTCTAAGCATGATTTCTGCACTCCAAGAACGGAAGAGTCACGCAAACATGTTGTCTCCTGGAAAAAGAAAAGGGTAAATATCGGCTCTCAGCTATCTCCTTTGTAATTTATGCATCTTTTCTCATGTCTAGATTTGAATATGTCAGGCCTACCATTGGCTATATGAAACTGAGGAAACCTGCCTGGATTAAGTATCGTTTTCAGGTTTTATGCTGCTTGCTTCTGTATGAAGTTACTGAAGACACTTTCCTCCTATTCACTCTCAACCTATGGACTAGGGAAGTGTACAAATATCATAACATTCCAAATTTGGCTCAATTCGGACATTCAGATTCGAATAGAATATTGGCACATTCAAATAAAATGTTTCAATACATTCATATAAAGTTTTGTTACAGATCCGTATGGGATTCATGTGCAGATTCATATAGAACATTCGTATTGAATTCAAATCCTAGTACATTCGAAGAGGATCTATCTGAACAAATACAAATTTTCTTGCATTTGATTCGATACTACAACTTTTTCTCTGAGTACACAGAGACTATCAATTTTTGTCTTTCTGGATTGCATCTCTTGAAGTTATACAGCAAATGCATAGTTGCACTGGGTTCCACCAAAATTGGTAAACACAGCAGGGAGCAGAAAATAGGAGGTATAAATAAATGTGACATACAGAATCATCCACTGCTGTATTGCTATAAACATCTGACATATTTCAGTGATTCCCAGAAGAAAAAGAGTGTTGCATCTTCCGGACCGCAGTTATCAAATTGTGATTTACGGGATTCTCCGACAGTGGAAGAAGAAACCTCACCCATGGAAGAAGAAAGTGGACAGCTAGGTCTTATAGAGGGTGACCTTCCTGTAAGCTTTTGAAGTATTTATTTATATGTTCCTTTACAATACCTTACAACAGTTCATTTTTTCCTGCATTGATTCTTTCTTGGCTTTGTGAAGAGGCACCCAGAGTGTAGTCAACTGATAGGCATGGCAGCTTGTAAGACATAGAATGGCAACATGTAAGGGTCAGCCACTCTGCTGTGGCTCATAAAGAGAGGAATAGACAGTGTGGCATGAGTAGGGAAGAAGCTGAACAAAGAGAGCAGTAATGGGAAAGCTGAATGGAGGGGCAGGAAAGGATTTGGGTGCAGAGGAGGGAAGTAGAAAAGGAGACAGGAGAGATAGACCAAGGAGAGCAGAAGAGAATAAAAGCAGCAAGAGAAAGAGTGGAAGGTAGAGTTTAGTGGCAGAAGAAGAGTTGGCTTTTCTACCCAGCTTTTCTCACCCTTTAAGGGGACTCAGAACGGCTGACTAAGCTTTCTGCTCCCCACAACAGACACCCTGTGAGGTAGGTGGGGCTGTGAGAGCTCAGAAGAGAGCTGTGACTAGCCCAAGGTCACCCAGCTGGCTTTGTGCAGAATCAATCCCAGTATATTCCCAGATAAGAGTCCAGCTCCCTAACCACTAGACCAGACTTGAAGAGTAGGAACTTGTTTGTTAAAATAGAAGGAAAGAAGAAGGAAAGAAAAAGGTCTAGTAGAGGTAATAGAAGAGTCAGGCTGAGGCAGTAGGTCTGAGGTTACAGGAGTCCAGTGACAGAAAAGGTGGGGCATTCCACTGTGGTGGGAAGAGTCTCATTTAAGCCATCCATGTGATCTGTTGAGATAGTTGGAGTTCTATGAATTCTATTTCTGGGTGTGGAAAGGGAAGAACTTTGATCCTTTTCCTATAACTTTATTAGTATAGGGTAACTGCATTAGTATGTGGGCATGCACTTTTAAAATGCTCATAAAATAGGTGGCATAGTATCAGTTTGCAGATCTGATCTCACTATATACTAGAGATATGCTGAACTAGGTTCTAGACAGACTAGTTCTTTGCAAACATCAGGGGGTTGGGGGCTCACTATGGGATTAATACCCACTTAAATTTGGGTTTCAGCCCAGTAGCCAGCCAAACCCTATTTGCAAAGACCCAGTTGTGCCTTCCTCCTCCTTCTCTGAACCCTGGACCTACTTGTCAGGCCAGGCTGGGCGTCCTGGATTCTGTTGGGATGTTGCCACTGGCTACATGGTTCTTTGGAGCTTCTCTTGACCTGCAAACTGACTTGTAGGCCTCAACTGCTGAAAAGCCCAGACGGGCTAGGTGCCTGCTTGCTGGCTGACTGGAGCTTGAAGAGCCATGTGGTGTAGCTGGCCAGGATATATTATGTTGCTTGCTAGCACCCAGTTGTAAAGCAATAAAGCAATTGGTTTTCTTCCAGCTGTTAAAAAACAGTCACATCAAAGAATAGTGAGCCAGTTTGGTCTGGTCTTGTAGTTAGAGTGCTGGGCTCATATATCGCAGCCACAGGGTTTGATTCTGCACTCCTCCGTGAAGCCAACTGGGTGACCTTGGGCTAGTCACAGCTCTCTTTCTGAGCTCCCACAGCCCCACGTACCTCACAGGGTGTTCTGTTGTGGGGAGAATAGGAAGGTTTGTCAGCTGCTTTGAGTCCCCTTAAATGGGTGAGAAAAGCGGGGTGCAAAAGCCAACCCCTCTTCTTCTTAAGTCTGTTGTCCAGAAATGTGGTTGAGAGATCAAGCCAAAATCAAGATCCAGGGTTTTAACATAGTAAAGGAAAATACAAGGACGGGAAGATGTTGAACTGAGCAACATTGCATTCAGCAAGAGTAGACTTATTGGGTGTTTTTCCACTGTCACTAAAAGTACCCATTATGTACCCATTAATGGGTACGTAATGGCATTTTTGTACCCATTAATGGGTACTTAATCGATACTTCTAGTGACAGTGGAAAAACACCCATTATTTGACTATATATGAGCATTTTGTCACTACATTCTTGACTCAGTGCTCCTACAAATTGTACTCGGGATATTCAGTGCCTGAGGATTGATTTGCAGAACTGAACTGTATGTAGTCTTATCATTTTGTAGTTGTTGGAAACTTTCTTGTGAGTTATTAAACTTTTCAGTTATTTTTTTAAAAGCTGCTGTTTGTGGATTTTATACAGTACAAGCTTAACTAGTCTGGCATTCAAATATCTATAAGCTCACTATGCCTGGAAATGTGTATAGGTGATCAAAAAGCAACAAATCTCACAAGAAGATCAATTTCTGGGCTTCTCTCAATGACAAACCCTCAGATAATTTTTCTTAATATTGTTTAGGCCGTGTCCTGCTGAATAGGTCTTGAGTTTTATTTTGATCTGCAGAACAAATGTCAGAACCTCTGAAAACATTTGTAGCATTTTATCAGAATGTCCAACAGCTTTGCCAGAATCAGTTCAAGTGTTTTTCATCGGAACAAAAGGGAGATTTTTTTTCACATTTTATTTTATGACTGTCCTAGAACTCCCAGATTGGGGTCAGTGGTGGGCAGGATGCCTGCTACCTGCCACCCAGCCCATACTGCAGCAGCCCAATATATTGATTTTTTTTAAATTCTAAATATTTTAGTATGGTCCGGTAGTAAAATTGTTAATTAGCTAGTTGTTTCTTGTACTGGGTGGTAAGTAGAACCGATCGTTGTCCTCTTCTGAACCCAAATGAGGAGCTCCTGGGAGTCATCTCTGAGTTGTAAGATTTTCAAACTTAATATTGCATTTTAAAGTTCTTAAAAGTCAGGATGCGTTTTTTACTATTAAAAAAAGTAATAGAAAATATAATTTTGATGATCTTACCCTAACAGGCTAACTTCAAAAGAAAATACAAAATATTTATTGGGAAAATAAAACAAAGGGCTGGTGGAAAATCAGCAAAGGAACATATATCTTTTCAGTAGGGTTTGTAATACTGTACAACCCATAATCATGGTCAAGGCTGTAAGTATCTAGGTACTAATTCAATGGATGTCGAGCAAGAAATAACAACCAGCTGTTAAAAAAAAGCAAAGTCAGATAAACAAGATGGTGGGATAGGTACATGTATGATTTTTCGTGTGGGCTTCATTACCTAATTAACCCAAGCTAAGGTATCTGACTCTTCACTTCCCACACAAAATAGATAGTATGAACAGGTATTGCATTTTTCACTCAGTACATTTGGTGATCCAGAGGGGGGTAATATTTGCTTTTTAATAATTGTGGACCACTTCAATTTTTTTTTTAAGCAAATGATTATAGAAAATGCCAGAGAGAAAATTTTGAGCAACAAATGTCTTCAGGAGAAGCTAGCAGAAAATATTAACAAATTCTTGGGCAGGTAACAGATTTTCCTTGACATTTTTTATTCAGAACCTCTAAATTGCTTCTGAGATCTCCTAAATGTTTCTTACTGTATTTTGTAGCGATGGTAATACTTCTCAGGCACCAAGGCAGGCAGACAATGGCCCAACAATACAGGAGTCTTCCATTGATGAATTCCTTGGTCTTCAGGTAAGATTCTGAGGTCAAATTTGTCTTTGTACAATACAATAGGTGTTGGATTCTTCAGCAGGAGACTGGCTGGAGGACTTCGGCTTATGACTGGTTATCTCCTCAAGGTTTGGCAGTAGGGGGTGAGGTACGATCATACAAGCTTTTCCCATGACTGAGTTCTTCTGCTGTTGCCCAGGACCAGAACTACTCACATAAGAAGTAATCTAATTTGGCCTATCTTAGTGCTGTATAACAGCTCCATTATTACTTTTAACCCTTCTGCTGTGGAAGTGTGTGCAAAAGGGCATTTGAAGACATGACATCTGGAGAACATAGCTTGACCTCCAGAGATCGGTAACGCCAGCAGATCACACTCTTTTGGGAAGTGATGCAGTGGGTAGTCATCCTTCTCGTCAGTCTGGCCCGCCTGTAGAACCAGGCAAGCTGTATGCCGGTGAACTGGTATTGCTCGAGTTTATGGGAGGCTCTGCTTGATTCTTCTTAGCCTTTGGTTGGTGCCATTTTGGAGCATTCCTTTCCTTGCCAAATTGCCTGCCAGTTTAGTTGCATATCATACGAATATGAGTTTTCAGTTTTGCCAGCCTTTACTTTTATAGCATGGGTTTTGCATAGTTTGGAGTTGTCTTACTCAAGTGAAGATATATTTTTTGTTTAGAAATATGTGGAGAGGAGGCTTTCTAATTCTCCTGGGACTTATGTTCAGAAATAAACTAAATAATGTAGTGGGAAACAGCCCAAAGGGGGAAGGAGAAAACCGAGAATTTGAGATTGAATGCCCTTCAGAAGAACAGAATGCAGACAGACAGTGGCAAAGAGAATGAAAAACTAATGTGATATCCTGAAAAAAAGTTTGACAACTGAATGGAAATGCTTTGCATTATGACATTTAGTTGCAGGTCCTTTCTATTTTTGTTCTGCTTACTTCTTGCAGTGTAGCAAGATCCCAGTTGATCCCAATTGCCTTTAAATCACTTGGAGACCCATGACTTAATATTTGAAAACATATTACATTAACATTGATAATTGAGACTAATTTTATAATGATGGCATATTTTATATATTTTAAATAACTTGCTAGTGAAACTATTAACACTGAGAAACAATTTCTGCTCCTTAACTGATTTTTTTTCCAATCTGGTAATGTAGCAAGGTGAAATTCATATGACTGAGGAAGCCATCCAGGAGATTCTTGAGCAAACTGAATCAGATCCGGCATTTCAAGGCCTCTTTGATGTATTTGATTTTGGTATGATTTATTATTTAATTTGATTATCATAAGCTTAATGGTGTAGAGCTTTAAAACCACAGGGTATCTTTGAGAACCTTTGCAATCCTGTACTCTCTCACTGGGCAGGTAAGCCTTGCTGAATTCAGCAGGACTTGCTTGCACATAAACAGACCTATACTGTTCTGTCGTGCATAGCATATGTATTTAAATCAGTGCTTGTTTACCATGCCCCAAATTTTAGGGGATTAAAATCCACATGATAGCTTGATCTAATGAGCTGGCTCACATTGCTTTATTTTGAGCCTCAGGGACTCGGTCATTTTCATGGATGACAAGTATATCAGTGGCTACTAGAATGAATGCCTGAGTACATTCTCCAGCCTGGGGAGATAGGCAGGTGGCCCCTAAGGGCCATATGCTGGGATTCAAGAGAAGGTGAAGGTTTTGCCCTTGTCTCCTGCTTGAGATGCACAGAAGCAATTGGTGTGCCACTGTGTGGGACAGGATTCTGAACTAGATGGACTGTGGCCTGATCCAACAGGGCTCCTCTTATGTTTGTATATTTGTGTCAAAGCTCCCTTGAAAATTGGGAGTTTAAACATGCTTGGTTTGTCAAGCCACCTTGAATTGTTCATGCTGAAGCCACCATTTCTGTCATTTGCATGGTTCTCTTTGCCTAATCTCTCCATTTGTCATTTTAGATGTTTTGGTTAGTTTATATTTAAACTTGCTGCAAACAGAGCTAACTGGTCTAATGTTGACCAGAGGTTCTAGAAGGGAGGGGAATTTGGATTTTGATTTATAAGGATTTTTTTGAAGATTTCTTTTAAACATTTTATGCTGTTTGTCACAACCCTTGACTTCCATATTAAGCAACTGAAGGTTGCTAATTTCCCAAGCTTTATAAATGGCTCAGAGGAAATCCAGAAAATTCTATACCGTCAGCGAAACGTCCTTTCTGAGGAAGATAATGGAAACCATTATTAAAAAATAAAATTATGAAACATTTAAAGGCACGGGCCTTTCTCCAAGAAAGCCAATGTAGCTTTTGTTAGAGTAAGTTCCATTCAGTAGACATCAGGTGTTTTTCCACTGTCAGAAAGTACCCATTTTTGCACCCATTATGGACCCATTTGGGTGTGAGCCGGATGACCCCATTTCTACCACGGCATCCATTTGGGACACATTTGTTTCCACCGCCGCTGGGGAAATCCGGATCATATGGGTACTTTCTGGGCTTTAATCTGGATTTTCTGTAGACCCCATTAATGGAGTCTACAATGGGTTCTTCAGCCAGAAAATCCGGATTAAAGGGAGCCTGTTTCCACGTTAGTTTGGCAGTGGGGTCTAGAGGAGGCTAGGGGGAGGGGCACCCTTGCGCAGGGAGCCCCGAAACCTAAGCTTCAAAGTCATTTTGAAGTCACTTCGACGTTTGTGCAAAATAGCTCAGGAGCGTCTTTGAAGTCCGTGCTGATCTTCGGAGTGAACTTTGAGGTGACTCGAAAGTCACTTCGAAGTCATTCCAAAGTCACTTTGAAGTTTACTCCGAAGATCAGCACAGACTTCAAAGACGGTCCAGAGCTATTTTGCACAGACTTTGAAGTGACTTCAAAACGACTTCGAAATGACTTTGAAGTGACTTCAGAGCCGCTTCGGAGATTCCACCCCCTGTCCCCCCAAACACCTGGGGTGACAGGCAGACCCCTCATGGGTAGATCTGGATTTCCAAATGGGTGCTCCGGTGTTTCAACAGCAGGGAGGCTAGATCCCTAGATCTGGATTAAAGGAGCGTGGTGGAAAAACACCCATCATCTACTTAGCTCTTCCAGATTTTCACAACGTCCCTCATCAAAGGCCTCCCTGTAACCTTAACTGCTGCAGAATAAAAGGACAGGCCCCATTATGGATGTGCAGCCAGGTAAGTAATAGAAAGCAGAGAGTGTGGCAAATGGGTGAGGTGTAGTAAGTAGGGTCCCTCCTGTTTTTTAGGCCTTGATGATCTATCAGCAGATGTGACCAGTGGAATAGCCATGTTTGTGAATGTCATCAAATTGTTCAGAGCAGTAAAAACCAAAGGGAGCTGCAAAGAGCTCTAAAGAGATCTCTGCAACTTGGACGACTGAGCATCAGAGTGGCACATGAGATTCAGAAATTCTTTTTTGTGCCTATTTTAATTTATGACATGTGCACTTTGGATCCATTCTCTCCCTACCTTTTTTCTCGCTTTGTTAAAACAGGTAAGAGTAAAGGTGGAAGAAATGCTTCTCATTGCATATCTGCTCAAAGTGGAGCAGTAGAGAATGGAATCTTAGTGGATGAAGAAAATCTGGAAGCTCTAGAAAGTTATATAGTAACAAAAGAAATCAGTAAGTACCTCTAAAGCATCTGTTATCTGCTTTTTTAATATGAGTAGAATGCTCCTTTTGATTTCATAATTTATCACGTTATTTGTTTGTCCTCTTGATTTCTTCACATTTGTATTAGTTTTGAACCGATTCTGGTTTTGAGCTAATCTGCTTGCATCATAGGTTCTGAGTCATTCTTGTTTCTGTTAATGATGTGCATTTTTATTAATTGTTCTTCATGTCGTTTTGGTGATTCCATTTTTGGACTAAGCATAAGATTAATACGTTGGAGGCTCCACAGATTTTTGTGCCTATAGATTTCCATAATACAATGAAGCTCAGTTATGTTTCTCGCATTTTCCCTGAAAGGCTAAGGGTAATAAACCTAACCAGCTGCATTATGACTGTTTGTTTGGTATGGGGCAGGAAAATATCTGAATATTTGTCATTCTTTTCCCTCATTGCTTCAGAGAGTGAAGCATTTCAAATGGTAAATGATACTTAAGCCAAGTTAATGCACTGCTTTACTGACTGCTAAAAGTGCATTTGCTGAGTAATCAA
The DNA here is from genome assembly GCA_023333525.1 of Aspidoscelis tigris stejnegeri. Lineage (NCBI taxonomy): Eukaryota > Metazoa > Chordata > Lepidosauria > Squamata > Teiidae > Aspidoscelis > Aspidoscelis tigris. The sequence goes on from JALMGA010000001.1 coordinate 255,943,429, forward strand.
AAGTAGTGTAATCTATTTCTACACTGATAGTTCAGTTATAGATTATTTTAGTATGAGTGCTCATTTCCAGGGCAACGAATTCTGAAATCCCTTAAGAAGCATTTATATTTACAAAGATAGGACCCCACTTTGGTCTAGGGGTAAGGTTAGGGACCAGGCTCTTATCTGGGAATACTGGGTTTGATTCCTCCCTTGTTGATGAAGCCAGCTGGGTGACTGGGCTCATCACACCTCTCTCCTGAGCTCTCACAGCCCACCTACCTCACAGGGTGTTCTGTTGTTGGGAGAAGAATAGCAAGCTTTGTCAGCTGCTTTGAGTCCCCTTAAATGGGTGAGAAAAGCGGGGTAGAAAAGACAACTCTCTTCCTCCTCCTTCATCTCCTCCTCATCATCATCTGAGCTACACTTGGAGTATTCAAAATTATGTTTTTACTGAAGTTCTACTGTTCCATTGCAGGCGATCATTCCCAAGAGACTCTTTCATATGCCGGAGATAGTCTAAAAGAAACCTGTGTTCTGAAGACAGACTGCCATGATACTGGGGTAACCTTGGAGGAACATATGAAGATGCAACATGTAGTGGTTGGAGAATTTCCTAAAATGAGAAGTGAAAGTGATTCACTTGTAACAGAAACAGCTGACTTAAGAACTAAGGATAAAACAGCCTTTGAATCTGAGAAGAATCAGGTGTCTGGTTCTGAATTCGGTGGACACAGTGCAGAATCATACAGCAAGCAGGAAACAGCAACCGGAGACTCGGACCTCTTATGTGAAGAGGTTCAGCATTTATCTGATTTGCAGTATGACAGTTTGGGTACTTCACAGATGTCACTGTCTAATAGGGTGGAGTGTTCTTCATTCTCAAATAATATACTGGCTGAAAAGACAAATGTAGAATTGCTCTCTCCTACTCAAACTGTTCAAGGTGAAGTGCTTAAAACAGCTCCTTTAGCCAACCATTCAGGAGGAACTGAAAACAGTCTAGAGCAAATATTTCCCTCAGCAGATGAACGAAACCTGAACAGACATACTCTTTCTCCTACCCAAGGTGAAGACGTATCAGAGACAGATGAGGCCACAACATCGGTAGCCGTTGGCATTTCCCCTAGTCAAGGCCAAAGTAAACTAGAATCTGATTCTGCCACAGCAACTCTGGTGAATTATTGTGACACAAATGCCACAGAGCTCCAGCTTGAAGTTGTAGATACTTCCAACAGTTTTCATTCAGATGATCAGCCTGTGCACAAAGAACCTTGCTCAAAATACCTGAGCCAAAAATCAGAAGAGTCTGAGATCACACAGATGGAAATGCAAGAGCCGTCATCTTCCACAAAAACAGATGCCGATAGCTTGTTTCTGTCTTCGAATGGTGAAGGCCATATAGAACCGTCTAATGAACCCAACTGTGCTGCATCTACTGTGTGTCCTTCCCCAGAAACTGTGGAAGAATCAAGTCTAGGCAACAAAGATACCGTTAGTGTTTCATCAAGCAGCCAAGCCACAGGAACAGATCCCTCTAATGTAGTTTCCCTAAAGATCATTATCAGTGATGATCCGTTCATTTCATCAGATGCTGAGCTGAACAATGCTGTTTCCAGCATCACTGGAGAAAATGTGCCAACCATAATACTATCTTCTCCAGCTAAATCGGCTGCCAAGCTCACAGGAGCCTCCCAGTGCCTAACCTCAGATGAAGCTGATAGATCTGGGGATTCAGTTTTGGTAGAACAAAATCTCCTTGTCCTCAGGTCTCAAGACTCTGTTGTGAGTAGAGTCAACGTACCAAACGAAGAATGTGCTGTTCTGTCCATTCCTGGGACATCAAGTGTTGCTAAGGATGGGGGATTTATACAACTAATGCCAGCCACAAGCACCTCGTTCAGCAACAGCAACAACAGCATCTACATTGCCACTTGTATGGCTGAGCCAGCCACTTTAAGCGCAAACGTTACACCATCAAATTTAGTTGTGTTGCCTAGCAGTTCAACTTCTCTTGCATCCCAGGTTCCCACACCACAGCTACAGACTCCTCCTAGAACAAACAGTGTGTTTGCTGTGAACCCACCAATGTCTCCAAACTTTTCACAGGGTAACTATGCCAAGATAACTAAATCAGAAATTATGGTCACTTATTTTCTTTCCAGTATGGAAAAAACAATACAATAATACAATAGTAAAAACGTATTCCATGCCTGGAGCCAACTTTTTAGAGTGGGTGTAGTTCAGTGGTAGAAAGCTGCCTGGAAAACAGAGAGTTGCCAGTTCAATCCCCATTGTCTCTCTGGAAGTAGGCAATGGCAAACCACTTCTATATCTTTGCCAAGAAAACTGCCCATGCAGTCAACCAGGTGTAGGTCACGATTCAGTGGTACCCTACAACAGCCAAGCCAACTTTTTCTTGCCAGTTGCTTAGCCTCAATTCCATGATTTCATTATCTGTTTATCACTAATTAAGGAATGATCTGATGATTTCAAAAGTGTTATGAGTAAATTCCCAAATGAGTGTTTGGCTGTTTCACGATCCATTTTTGTCTGAAGAGCAAAATGATGAAAGAGATACAGATGTTTGTCAGTGTCATAGGAAATAACTAGTTTAGAATCAAACCTTGAAAGCTGAAGAACTTCTCTTTTCTAATAGTATATTCCAGACTTCTCCTTATTGGATTGTATCTGAATCTCACCTAAACCGTTCACCCTGAAAGCCGTATTCTGGGTATTTTAGATTTAGTGTTGTTCTGAGAAGATGGAGAAATCTGAGAATAATATTTGAATGCTGCAAATTATAAAGTAAGGAGGGATCATGTAGAGTGTTTAGCACTGGCAGCCTTTCCCTCCACTCTCCTTTGATTTCTGTTCCATAGTTAGCAGGAATTTCTGTTCAGACCCTAGGATGATACATTTAATCAGCAAGAAAGATCAAAAGATTGTCCTGAAATAAGCATGTTCAAGACCTTCTCCACTGGTTATGTGTCATGTCCACATTTTCTTAGGTTTTACATTGGTCACATAAGTAATAGCTGGAATGAGATGAATGTAGCCAGGGATACCTCTGGTGCACTATATTGTATTGATATATACAGTGCTGTGAAAAAGTATTGTCTTCTCTTCCTGATTTCTTCTGTTTTTTGCATATTTGTCACAGTCATTTCATATCTTCAAACAAAATTAAGTGTGAAACAAAGACAACCCGAGTAAACAAAATATAGCTACCTATTGTTTATGCTCTTTATTAGAGGAAACACTTAGATCACCCATATGAAAATGCAATGGTTCCATTAATTACTCTGCTGGACCAGTTAACAAAATTTAACTGGGTTTAGTCAGAACTAGAGCCACACAAACTCTGTTACTGCCAGACCTGTTGAATCATCACTTAAATAAACCATTTGCTGCAATGTGGAGTAAGGTGTGCTAAAGATGGCACAACCAGACGTTAAAGGGGACATTACTTTTTCCCATGGGTGATACAGGTGTTAGATAACTTTTTTCCTTCAATAAATGAAATGATCATTTGAAAGAGGTATTTTGTGTTTACGCGTGTTGTCTTTGCCTCATACTGAATTTTGTGTGAAGATCTGAAGCAATTTAGGGTAATAATCATAAAAAAAATGAAAAAGTCAGGAGGAGAGTACATTTTCACAGTACTGTACTTCTAAAAAGTTGGGCCACTCTATAAAGAGAATTAACTTATATTTGGGGCAATTTGTAGACAACTTCCATGTCTGTAACCTGTTTTTTACATGTGTATGTCAGAGGTCAATGTCCCCATGTATCAATGTGGCTATTGGTGCAGCTGTTTACAATCTTTATTTTTTTTAATTTTTTTAATTAGTTTTTTATTACAATTGCTTTAAACCCCCCTCCCCCCCGGGTAATACATAATTCCAAATTTTTAATACAATACATTGAAAAAGCTACACAATTCATAATACTACATTGAGAAAATTAAACGTAACTTCATTTTTTCACTTTCACTCCTAAGCTTATTATCTAAATATATTTTAACTATCATCCATTTTTGTTTACATATTCTAACCCTATCCAAATTACTTATATTATTCATACGACTATTCGATATTTCTACTGCTATCACATTAATTATATAATTATACCATTTATTAATAGACCATTTCGTTCTATCCTTCCATCCAGCTGTTTACAATCTTTAAAAAGAATATAGAGACCTGTTTTATTATATAAGCATTTACTCATTATAATTCCTTGATTTGTAGGTTCTGCCATTATCATTGCCTCCCCAGTGCAACCTGTGTTGCAGGGAATGGTGGGAATGATTCCTGTATCTATAATGGGGCAAAATGGAAATACCTTCTCAGATTCTTCCTGCCAGGTAAAATGCTGTTACAGAATCTTGATAGTGTCATTCTTGACCTGAAACATTTTAAAACCGTTTTAACTGTACCGTCTTTCCCTCTTCTCCCCCCCCCCCCCCAAGGTTCTGCATGTACCGGTACAAACGTCTCTGGGAAGCGTTCCTAAACTACCCCTCCCTCCCAAATCTCACAAGATCCCAAGAAATAAATCAAATGCAGGTAAGATGGTGATATGAGGAAAACCAAGTCTATATTGGAAAAAGCTTGATGAGTCATTTCCAGGTAGTTGAACTCCTGGTAATTAGTACCATCTTTTTCTATATGAAATTAACTTAAACAGTAGGCCTTTTTGCACCTGGGATGGATCTGATGACTGCATTTTGGAAATCCTGATACATGCCACATTTACCCGGCACTTCACCAAGTGCCAGGTAAGTGAGGTGGACACTGTACTGGCAGTGATTGCTTTGCCACAGCAACAGATGTGTGCTCCAGCAGCATCTGGCCATCCTAGTATGCTACTGTGGCTGTGCCACCCAGCTCTAGGCACCCTTCACCCAGAAGAAGTATGCATGTTAGGGCGTACTAGCCGCATCTCAGGCTGGTATAGCTTTAGAGCACGTTTTTGTGTCCCATCGCTCTTTGGCTGGAGAATAGTCTGGAATGGAAGCAACTCTGCACGGTGCAGATGTTCTCGGACGGATTCCAGCATACTACAGCTGGGGTATACCCAAGGCGCATTGGTGGCAGTTGACCGCTAGGTGGCTCTTTTCAGTATAAATACCCACGAGGGGCGACCAGAGCCAGTCTTCCGACGGAATTGTAACTGGCAGTACACCGCTTCCCGGAGGGAGTTTTGACAGCCTGTTATTTTCTCTAAATAGCTTGTTAAACAATGTCATCAGGTTTTTCTGCCTCCGAGGACGAACAAGCTTCACGGAGGGGTGAGAATTCATGGTATAACTTCCCCCTAACGGCCCCTGATAACCCCCTGTGGTTTTCTGAAGGGGATATCTCAGACTTTGAAGGGTTTGGCCATTTGGCATCTTCCTCAGATTCGGATTTTGGCCGAGCTCTCCCACCCCACACAACGTTTCAGCAGCCCAGCTGTCCCTTTTTCCCTCCCTCACAGTCTGAGTTAGGAGTGCGGAAAAGCCCCATGACTGTTTCTCCGAATGGCAGTTTAAAAGAATACATGTTTTGTGGTGTTCTAATTTTGTGTGGCTGTTGTTTTTTATAACTTTAGGAAAGCCAGTGCCGAGTGGATCAGAGTCTGTAAATCGCCCCAGTTCTCGTATTCAAAGGTCAGTTAAAATCCAATTCATACCAAATGGTAGAGAAGGAAGTAGATAGTCTATGTCAGTGGTTCTCACGCTTCCTATTGCCACAACCCCTTAATGTAGTTCATGTTGTGGAGACCCCCAACCATGGGGGCAGGGCAGCTCAGGTGAGGATGGGGTGGGAAAGCGGGAGACTCATTGCGACCCCTCTGAAAGGGTAGTTTGACTCCCAAAGGGGTTGTGCCCCACAGGTTGAGAACCACTGGTCTATGTGATTATCAGTACTACCGTTTCTGGCATGAATCTCTGTTTATAGCAAGATAAAAGCATGCTTTTTATATGAATCTTTGAAAAACAGAACAAATTTCTTTCTCATGCTCAGCTTCTGTGTTGAGGATAGCCTCCTTCTGACGTCAGTGGTAAAAACAGGGCTCTCTTATGGCTACTTGGGATGCATTTCAAGTATATTTTGCGCAGGCCTGATGTTAGAGTCACAACTTTGACCTATTCACCCCACAGCTTAAAGGGATCACCAAATATATTTAGTCAGTAAGCAGTAATGAAGACCATAGTAATGATTATTTTTAAAAATGATGAATTATACTTTTCTTCTAGTCCTCTTGGCATTTCAGGAGGTTTTTTTAAGGATATTATTTTCCTTAAGCCAATTTTTTTGTTTTTTTTCAACTATTGTTTATTTGGACATTAAATAAACTGTGATCTGTGAGATCTGAAAATGAGGTTAAAAATAATGAAAGGGATGATTGTAATTTCTTGTTTGAATTAGCAACATGTCCTCCTTTTTCTCTCCCTCAGAGTAGTAAACTCAGACAAAAATACCTGTGCAGAGCAGAAAAACAAGTTGGAAGCTGTTGCTCTCGACACCCCAAGTTCCACTTCCAAACAGAATGAAAGCCACAGGCGAGTCCTTTGCTTTGATAACGCTGTGCCTAGTCCACCAGGAAGTACTCAAGAATCACAGAAAGAAAGGAATGAAAGTCCTTCAGGATCTGGAAACTCTCCCAGTGCTGTATGTTCATCCGCTAAAACGCAGACTACCAAAAAAGAACGAGAGAGGACTTTGCCAAGGATCTTATGTAAACCTGATATTAGCAGTAGAAACCTTGCTATGAAGGAGACCCAGTCTGAGAGAAGAGGTTCTGGGGCAGTTCTGGCATCAGATGCTCTGGGAAAACAGACAGCAAACAAGGAGAATGAATTAGAGAGGAATATTGATAAAGGCCAAAAGAAGGCAGAAGTGGCCATTTTGTCAAGCGGACAACAGAGTATTAGTCTTCACAATGAGAAGAACAGTTCATCAGCTCCAGAAATGACGAAAAAACAAGGGCTTCAGTCAAATGCAAACAGTAAAAACTCAGGGGTTTTGCCTTCAAAGGAACCCAAAAAAGACCAAACAAAACCTCTCAATCAGTCTCATTGTCTAACTAGTCCACTAACTAAGCAAGCTGTAGAAATGCTGCACGACATTCAGAGGCAAAGTCCTAATAAATTACCAGAGAATGGAGACACGCCGGTACCCCGTACACCTTCAGGAGCTGGAGAAAAGCATGCAGATGAAAACTTTGATATGATACGGACACCAACATGTCGCCGATATAGTGAAGATAGTACCACACCAAAGCTCATGGTCCCTCCAGCTACTCCCGATTTGCCAGCCTGTAGCCCGGCCAGTGAAACTGGCAGTGAAAACAGTGTTAGCATGGCGGCCCACACGTTGATGATACTTTCCCGGGCAGCTATCGCAAGGACTAGTACCACGACTCCTCTTAAAGACAACACACAACAGTTTAGGTCCTTAAGGAGCTCAGCCAAAAAAAGGAAACAAGAAGACTTGACTGAATGTGAAAGGAACTCCCGGATTGCTAGTAAGAAAGACCACCAGAACTTTACGGTGCCGCTGAAAAAGAAGAAAGTAAAGGTAAGTAGGTTCTTTTTTAAAATGTAATAAGGTAGCACAATTTGTTCCAAGTTCAGCTTCTTTGTGTGATAAGAGTAGTAGTACAGGAGCACAGTTCAGGAAGCGGAGGTTCTGATTGGGACTCGATCCATCACCCTTTGGTACTGATCTGTAACCTACTATGTACAAGAGACTGGAAATAATTGCAACCTGTGTTATTTTTCTCTAATTTTGAGTTCAGCACTTAAGTCAATAATGGTGTAAGGAAAGGAAAGGAGAGAAGGATGATGAGATGGATAACTTATGGGGTTTGGATGTGCTAAGTTAGTACTTGTAAGTGGAGGTAGTTAGTTAGTAGGCACAGAAAACTCCTAACAGTTCAATTTCAGGTTATGACTAAGCTGAGTGAGGCAGTGGGGTTAGCTGAAAGATATAGAGCCTTTTTGCACTTGACAAACAGGTGAAGACGGGAGTACTCCTGCATGGTCGCATCTGCACTGCATGGAGCCACATCTTAATCAGAAGCGGCCCCATGCATGCAGGAGTTCCCCCATTGCATGTAGATGTAGACCAGTTAAAAAGGCTGTATATTCTACCAGTTTCCTGGTACAGCTCCATTTGCACTTCTTCCTGATGGAGATTTGAACAAAGCCTGGAGAGGGCTGGTGCAGGCACCTTTAATGGCACATCACCCAATCACCAAGGCAACAGCGCCGCACATTGGCACAGCTCAGTCATCACCTCCACAATAGAGGTGTTTTGCAGCTTCCCAGTGCTTGGGGAAGTGCTGGTGAAGTTAGGAATAGATCCAGTATCCCAAAGTGTGGACACTAGGGTTATCCCCCATTTTCACTCCCCCATGTTTTCCCATAGAAGTGAAGATGTGAAAATGCTCATAGATACCACAGAGGAAAGATTTCATAGCTCTTTCCAAAAAAAACAAGCTCAGCTCTTTTTTCTTCCCTTTCTTTTTAATAAGCCTAGGGACCTTCACACATTCCAGAAGGAACATTATGGTGTGCCAGAGTTGGATCCATAAGGCAGGCATGAGTTGAAAAAACAGCTAAGCATTTATAGCTCTAGTGGATGTTTTTTCTGTACAGCTGAATAGCTGTGTGGAACTTACTATTGTAGGGCACCTTAATTTTGTTGGTCTTAAAGTAAAGATTGTCTTCTCCTTTCTTTTCTGCAGAAGAAGCTACCGATTGCATTTCCTGCTGGAATGGATGTGGACAAGTTTTTGCTATCTCTGCATTACGATGAATAAATTTTTGTTGTTGTTGCCCAAGATATCTGGCAAGAAAGGATTAGTCAAGTTAGGTTGCACATTTGGTACACTGAAGAGTCACTCTGAAAGGAAACCACAGTGGGTCTAAGGAAGTTTTTAGTTTGTATACGAACTCTTGGATCTAGGGATGTGCACAACCTGAAATTGACCAGTTCATTTGTCACAAATCCGTTTTGACAAAGCAGTTTACAAAAAATTCCACACCCCCATTGCCTCCTCACCGTCACATCTCACAATGCACCCCCAAGCCTTCCTCCACTCCACTGTGTCCGTGGGCTCGTCTTTTCCTCTCAGGTCTACATCTCACCTTCCTCCTAGTCTACACCAGACCACTGCTGCTGGCCATGCAATTCTTGCTAAAGTCAGTAGGCATGTCTTCTGGAGTAGGGGACCATGGGTTCCCACAGCAGCTCATGCATGTCTCCACAAGGGATAGATATCTACATGCTTGTCTTTGTAGTCTTCTGCCCCAGAAGGCCCAAGAGACCAAAACAAAGGGTACCAACCAGCATTTGCAAGAACCACACAACTGGTGGCAATAGCCTTGTGTGGGCCAACAGGAAGGCGAGAAATGGGCATGAGGAGAACAAGGTAAGGAGCCTGCAGATGGGCTGGGGGAGGCAGCCGTGCAAGGAGAAGCTCCAAGGTTGCGGTGCAAAGGAGGAGGGTGATCAGACTGAATAAACCATCTGTGAAATCCCCCTGGTTTGGTCTGCTTTCAGAGCAAATCTTTAAACTTCGTGCAAGATTTGGTCCAATACTGAAACCCTCACCCGCCTGCTTTGTAGCAACCAGGTTTGTGTTGGCCTAGTTTGGCACATCCCGAGTTGGATCTCCCTTTAAGAATGCACTTATTCGATTTACCCTTCATTAAAGTTGCACGTCTGTATTTGGTGGAATAATGTAAATATTGTACAGACATTTTAGTTGTAAAACAACAAAATGGTTCCACGTTAACACCAGGTGTTTGCTATGTTCTGCCAAAAGGTGCCCATAAACTGTCATCATAATCCTAAATATGCTTATGAGTAAGTTCTGTTTAACCTGTGGAGTTTGCTTGTAAGTAATTCTTTTTAGGGTTATAGTCTAGTCAGGATCTAACCAAGCATCACACGCCCCATCTTTAACTACAAAGGTAGTGGGTTGACCCAGGTTTGCAAGGTATAAGCTAATTTCTAATGCAGCTGTTTTTTTAAGTGGGTTTTTCCCTGTGTTTTTTCTTCTAGTTGCAAATCTTTTACAATAAAAAGGTTTTCAAATCTTTGTATCCCTAAGAATATTAAAAAGCAATTTATTTTTCTATTTATCTTTTAACACACATGTAAATACTATTTGCCCATGGATGGGTAAGCGTCAGAACTTTTAATAAAGTATTTTCTGTTCATTCTTTTGTTGATTTGTATGCTAGAAAAACTACTACTACCAGGTACATTCCCTGAAGATCTTCTAAGTGGCTGTACCTAAGGTGAATGCTGAACAACAGTGTCTTTTCCACACCATGTACTATTTGAAACAACTGTACCAGAAATACTGCTGATAGGATTATAGGACCTTTTTGCACTTAGGCGACTGGGGAAGCCCTGAAGTGCTCCTGAACAGAGCATCTAAACAGCATGCAGTCACTTCCACCTGGAAGTGGTGCTGAGTGAGCGGGGCCATCCCCGGTTGCTATTAGGAGCAGCTATGGCATTCTTAGTAAACACTCACATGCAAGTCTTCACATGTACTTCTGTGCAAAGGCTGCATGGGTCGGGGGCTGCTGTGGCTGCTCAGTCATGTGCCATGTCATCCAGTCACCATGGCAACAGCCAGTGCACATGGCTGTTGCTATGACAAGTGGGATGTTCCGGAATACCAACATTCATACGATGGGTAAATCAAGGAATTTTGGGACGGAGCCATGTTTGAAATGAAAAAAGGCCCATAGTCTCTTTTTTACAAGCAAAACATTTTCAACTAGATTTTTCACGAGACGATATAGCTCAAGTTTCAAAATATTTACAGCTCCATATAATAATGTAAGGAAGCCATCAAAATAATGTTTGAGCCATGCAGTTTGGGCTCCTTTTCAGTTAAAGCAAGATAAGAAAAGGTAATTTTGTTGATTGGGGCCTTTTGGCACTTAACTGCAGCAGGACATTATCCCACTGCAGTTAAGGGACTGTGGCTAGCATTCACACTGCAAGCACTGGCCGTATCCCTAACTTAACCAGCAGCCATGGCAACTTCTGCTACATGCTGGGTTGTTGCTATGGTGATTGTGATGTAGTGGAGGCTGCACAGCCACAGCCGCATCATCCCCCCAGCAGCATTTGCACAAGGAAGAAGTGCAAAGGGTGCATCTGGGACTTGACTGCGCACACCCTGGAAGCGGCCAGTAAATCTGTGGAGCACTTTTTACTGCTCCACAGCTATGGAGGATCAGGAAGGCTGCACACACTCTGGGATGGAGATGGTACCATGGTGTGTGGATGCCGTGTCCCAGAGTGTGCAGGACCATCCTGATTGCCTAAGTGCAAAAGGGCCCAGACTTTAAGCATATTAGTTCAGCGAAGAAGAGATCACCTTTGCACTGAGATGCATTCCTGAAATGAAACACATTTGGTAGTGATAACTGGCAAGCTGGAGTACAGTAGTAACATCCAAGAGCAGCATCGGCCTCATAGTCCATGAAAGATCATTAAAGACTGAATGCTCTCTGTTTTCTGTTGTGTTTGTCCTGGTCAGAAGCAGAAAGGTGCATGTTTAATTCCTCATTCTGTAATAAATACTAAGTACCCAAGGCCTAAATGAAAACACTTTGTGAATTTGAGTATGCAAAACAGTGACTAAATAAATAAAACTCCGGTTACATTGAATAAGAAACAGATGAACAATAGCTGCACTGCTGGTTTTCTATAACAGTTCCTGTTTACCCCCACACAGAGCTTTTTATAAGAAGGCAAAATGCTAATCTCACTTTCCTTAGCACTAAATGTCCTTGAGCCCAAAGGGACTGGTTTCCCAATACACCTAATAAGGAGAGTAAAAATACTTGATATAATTGTTCCAAGCCAAAGAAAAGAGCAAATAGTGTTGACATGATATAGTTTTTATTGTATTCAATTTAACACCCTATGTATTAAAAAAAAATGAATGTCATTGTAAAAAACAATTTTTAAACAATGATCCACTCTATTTAGGAGTCTGTGCTGTAATTCCACAAACCGTTGTAACAGCCAGTAGGTAATCTTGAGAACAGAGCCTACAACTTTTGGATCAATATTGCAGATGCACCACCACCTCCATTGCAGATTCCAGCAAGGCCATACTCTCCTGGTTTCAGGGCATGAGTCATGTGAACGACAATTCTTGCTCCAGACATCCTAAAAGAGAAGTTCCCAAATTCATTTAGAGTGTTGCAGGCTAAAGCTCCAATTTACAGACCCTTTAAACAGCTTTTTCAACGTGTGCCTTATAAGTGGCTTAAACACAGTACTGATTACCACCCAATTCAGTTGTGAAGGTAACTGAATGACCCTCAGCTGTCATATCTAGCTGTTTAAATTGTGACAGCACCACTACACTGTAGTTGGAAGCAGGGTAAGGCTACAAGGATCAATGGAAGGTGACAGAAAAATAGGTGGGACATATCTCCTAAGACAAACTTATTTACTGGACCATACTATTAAGAATTCTAACTTGGAACAGCCTCTGCAAATGTCAACCACACACATATCGCAGACCAAATATGGGGTCTTTCTCTGAAAGTTGATAAAGACTTGACTGTTGCTGGGTACCCTTGTTTCCCCCTAATAACCTGTAAGTAGTGCAACAATATAAAGGAAAAAATGCCACTTAATACTACCTTAAATGCTTTCTGGTCACTTCAGCTTAACCAGTTTGGTGAGCCAGTTTGGCCTAGTGGTTAGAGAGCTGGACTCTTATCTGGTAAAACTGGGTTTGATTCCACCCTCCCCCATGAAGCCAGCTGGGTGACCTTGGGCTAGTCACAGCTCTCTTCTGAGCTCTCACAGCCCCACCTACCTCACAGGGTGTCTGGTGTGGAGAGAAGAATGGAAAGCTTTGTCAGCTGCTTTGACTCCCCTTAAATGGGTGAGAAAACCAGGGTAGAAAAGCCAACTCTTATTCTTCTTAACAACACCCTTCCTTTCCCAAGCATTGTCTGGGTTTGCCAAGCAATGTCATTCATCATGCCTCATCTGATGGGAGATGACAGCTCTGGAAACTATCAACTCGTTCCTGTCCCTAATGATAACCTGTGTGCTTGTCTACGGCTACGAGCACAGCTTTCAGTCTGCTGATTCTCTTCAGAAAGTCAAATACATCCTTGAAGAATTAGAGCAGCACAGATGTTACTCAGCAGTTTCCACCTCAGCCCCAGTGTAGAAGACTTTCTACTGCATGTGCAAGATGCAAGATGGATCCTTTGCTTCCGTTCCAGACTTGTTGGTTTTTCAGCAGATTGAGTTGGACCAAGGGCTGAGTTCCAGTGTCTTTGGGAAGCAGTCTTGGAGCTGTCTTTGTTTGGACCCCTTTCAGCTCATCCCTGTAAACAGGTTCTTGAAGGGCACCAAAGCTGCCTGTCCTCCATCTGTCCCTTGCTGTCACACCTGCCTCAACTCTCAAAAACTCTTGGAGCCTCTGAGACCCATATCCCTTCACTTCCTTACTTGTAAAGGGGTTATTTTAACAGCTGTCACATCAGTGGGGCATATTTTAGAATTAACTGCCTTGTCTAAAGATCCAGCCTTCTGTGTCATTACTCCAGATCGAGTGATCCTGTTGCCTAATCAGTCTTTTCTGACCAACATGGATTCAGGGTTCTCCAAAGACAGAGCAGGGAACTAAAGCTGACAATCCATTCAGCTCCTCTGCAGGCAGCAACAAGATGGCGCTAAAAGCTGAGCTCATAAAACCTCCGGCTTGTTGCCTAAAACCAGTCCTTCTGTTGCTTTCTGCAGAATAGTCAGAGGTCCTCCACACTTCTGCATTGGACTTGTGGCCTTTGGCAATCTATCTCCCCTCATTGGTCCTCATCCTAAGGAGGAGTTGGAGATTTCTGGCACAGGCTCAATATGTGAAGAGAAGAAGAGATGGCTTTTCTCGCCCATTTAAGGGGACTCAAAAGCAGCTTTTTATTCTTCTCCCCACAACAGACAAGGTCACCCAGCTGGCTTCATGGAGGAGCACAGAATCAAACCCAGTATTCCCAGATAAGAGTACGGCTTCCTAACCACTACAACAAACTGGCTCAGAGCAATTAAGATGTACTCTACAAGTCCTCATTAATCCATGGGCAGGAAAGGTTTGAGCAATGTGATGACCACACAGCTGCATGCTTGTATCTCTTTGGAATACAGAGTGCTTGATTTGGCTTCTCTTATCACAAAACATTTGACCAGGGCTGCTGCAACTTTGGCTCCCTTTTCAGCAAGTGCTTCAGTTAATGAGATCCACAGAGTGGCCATTTGGTTTGATCCTTCTATGGTGTCATATTTCCTGTTATTAATCTGCAGTTTTCACACTGCATAACATCATAGGAAACAGAACTAAGGAGGTACAGTAGGTGGTGTTCTTTTATATCCTGTTACCCTAACAATCTGTAGATAGTGTAAAGCAAGCAGAGGTAATCCAACACTGATTAAGTCTTCATCAACCTTCCAGAATGGACTTCCATGTAAACACAATATTCCTTTTTCAATTCTATTCTCAAAACGAATGTGCTGTTAAAAGAAATGGAACCTGAGGTTGTCCAGATAGTATTCAGCTTACACAAGCTAGCCAAAGATCAGGAACACTGATAGTTTTCAACTCTAGAAAGCTAATGGGCAGGAGAGTTAAGACAGACAAATGAAAATATTTTTTTACACAGGGGGCCATTAAACTATGTGATTTACTAAAGAATAGATGGTGATAGCAACCACGCTGGATAGCTTTAAGAAAGGGCTAAACAAATTGTATCAATGGCTATTAGAATTGATGCAAGGTAGGATTCTAAAGGCCATTTACAGGGAATCAAGCAGGTGAAGATTTTGGTTTGACTCAAGATGCTGGACTAGAAGGGTTTGTGGCCTTATCCAGCAGGGTCCAGCAGACACAGTACTAAAGAGCAAAAAGGGGCAAAGTTGCCCCTTGGGAGCAAACACGGGGTAGAGTTCGGAAATCCATACTACTGCTGCAGCATTGAGGCAACGCGGAGCTCACCATGCCTGCGCAGCCCTGCCGCTAGCTCCCTTTGTATTTCTCCAGGTAGGGAGAATGGTGGAAGGAGCCCTGCCTAGTGGCAAGGAGTTCTACATCTACACACCCTAAGGCATGGAACTGTGTGTGGGGAAGATGCAGTTCCCAGTATTAATCTGCAGTGGGCGGTGTGTGCAGCACCTCACCCGGAGTTCCCTGACATCCTAAAGGCTCAAAGCCTCAAAATCTCATTTTCCAGTAGACTTTACAGTAGGATATTTAGCATAACATTCACCACCAACAGTTGATATTTAAGATCACTCTTTGAGATTTTCCTTTGTTTCCTTTGTTTCTTTATTATTTTACTTACCCAATTGGATGTCCCAAAGAGACTGCTCCTCCATGAATATTCACTTTCTGAGGATCAATGTCCAGCATTTTAATATTAGCTAGGACCACAACGCTGAATGCTTCATTGATTTCCCACATTTTAATGTCTTCCTTTTTTAGCCCTGTCTGACTAAGTATCTGAAAAGAAAAATGGTCTTCTGTTAAAAAATTTGCTTTAGGACTGTAGTCATAAATCTGAAATTTGCATCAACTTTCAAAAATCTTCCAAATGTTTGACCAGCACCTTAGATATGTTTGTATTTAATTGCACAAAGCTGAGTTTCAGTTATGCATAGCCATTAAATTGCAACTTTGCTGTAAACAACCATGATAAGTGCATTAATGCAACTAAAATATCATTGTGGTTTTCAAGAAGTAGGACTGTACATAAAACTCTGTGAAACACCTAATTGTATACTATTGGCTTTCATTGAGATTAAAATGTACAAGGGAATTTATTGCTACTGACAAAGGCATACTTCATAAAACATAATGTCAAACATAAGAAAAGTTCAGCAGGCCAAGGAAGTTGCAGCTGGTGCAAAACGCAGCTGCTAGAGTGCTGACAGGAACACCTAGTCAGACACATATTACGCCAGTTTTAAAAGAACTGCACTGGCTGCCAATTCACTACCGAGCCCAATTCAAGGTGCTAACTCTGACTTATAAGGCCCTAAATGACTTGGGCCCCAGATATCTAAAGGAGCGCCTTCTCCCGTATCGACCTGCCTGTGCTTTAAGATCTGGAGGGGAGGCCCTTCTGGTGATCCCTCCGCCTTCAGTAGCTAGGCAGGTGGGCACCCGGGAGAGGGCCTTCTCAGTAGTGGCCCCCAGGTTATGGAATGGTCTCCCCGTCGGGGTGCGTCAGGCCCCTTCTTTGTTCCTATTTAGGAGGGCGGTGAAAACGTTCCTTTTCACGCAGGCCTTTGCTTAAATGTCCCCCACACTTCCCCCATTGAAAATCACTGTTGCTTTTAACTATTTTTGTATTTTTCTAAAGTTGCATTTTTAAACTTGTTTCTGATTTTATGATTGATATAATTTTTAAATGTCTGTTTTTAAATGTTGTGAGCCGCCCAGAGACCCTCGGGTATGGAGCGGCATATAAATGTAAATATAAATATATAAATATAAATAAACCTTCCCAAGAATCACAAATTGCAACTAACTTATAGTTTCTTTACATAATGATTATTCCACATCCATGTTTACAGCATTCTAGGTGAAATGAAATTACTGTACACAAAATAAATATTAACAAATATGTCTGACTAGAATGTTAATCTTCGCCTAAGATGACTTAATGTAGCTTTAGTATAGATAGTAAAGAACTGAGTAACCACTGCTGGAAAACAAACTTGAGTATTAATGTAATGTAATAAGGGCAGCTATCCAGCACAAAATCATTCACTGTGCCAGAAAAGATCGCTAAACACAAGCTTAATGTCCTCAAGGTTGGCTATGCAAAAATAAGAATGAAATGTTTTTTAAAACCACTAAAGCGGCTAGTTGCTTTTCGAGCACAGCACTGAGATGCTAAGATGGTAAGATATTTGCATTGAATCTTACTATTCTGTATTTTAAAATGTTAGAAACTGATTTATTTATTAAAGTATTATGATGAATGAGAGATGTCTATATTTTAAAAGAAATATAAAAAATGTACTTTGTTCCTACCTTTGGAACAGCGTGCGCAGGTGCAATTGGAAAGTCAATAGGGTCCACAGCAGCATCTGCAAAAGCTGCAAAAATAGGAAAAATGTGTAAATATAGGGTTTATTTTCTTGCAGTGATCCTTCTCAAAGTTCCTTTAAAATTCTGCTGTGTTCACCCTGCTAGATTAGAGATGCAATATGAAACTGAATCAGTCCGCTGTGTACCATCAGTGCTAAAATTTCACTGGAAAAGCCAGAAGATCCCCACCTGTAATTCTAGCCAGTGGTTTAACCTTCAGTCTCTGAGCGGCTTCTGAAGTCATTAGAACCAAAGCTGCTGCTCCATCATTGAGCGTGCTGGCATTGGCAGCCGTGACTGTTCCTGGAAGACAATCATTCTTTAGAAAAAAAGAGAGTCCTGTGTTCCCTTGGAGTACCATCAGTTAGTCCCTATCACTTTTATATTACTTATTTCAAATGCTGATACAAAATAATAAAAGAGGAAAAATAGAAAATAGTACCGACGCATATTAATAATTTTTCTGCTAAATCATAATTAGATGTTAGAAAGAATTCTGGCCATAAACCCCAAAGACTGAACCTAAGAACACAAAAGGACCCAGTTTGGTCTAGTGGACTCTTATCTGGGGATACCGGGTTTGATTCTGCACTCCTCCATGAAGTCTACATAGGGTGAAGGACCCCTTTTCGTTTCTCTGCTAGAGGTTCAGGGTCTATAATGGGAAAGGCGGTAAACTTTAATCCATCTTCAGTCCGCCATGAAAATGAGAGAACCCACCAGCACAGTAAGCATTCTGCAGTTAAATAATGTGGAGAGGAAACCACTTTTCACTTGAAGAACATAAGAGGAGCCCTGCTGGATCAGTCTACAGCCCATCTAGTCCAGCATCCTGTCTCACACAGTGACCCACAAATATCTTCTGGGCATCTCAAACAGAAGACAAAGGCAAAGTCTTCATCTGATCCCAAATACCTACAAATGGCCTTTAGAGGCATCCTGCCTGTCTCTCCAACTTGGAGACAGTACCTAGGCATCCATTCTAGGAGCCATTGATACACCTGTCCTTCATTGGAAGACTACAAGTGTCATTTTCCTAAGCAAAAATGGTAAAAATTGTAATTTCTATATAACATACAAGTCAATCCTCTATTGTGCCTATTATAGCAATTAGCCAGCATTTCTAAATTCAGTAAAATATATATAATCTAACTGCAATTATTTTATTAAAAATTATGTGAGAATTGTTTGTATTTTCAACTATGAAGAGTAAGGGCGGCTAACAACATTTAAAACCAAACATTACTAAAACAACAGTCTGTATTAAAACAACACCATCTCCAAGTGGGAAGGAAAAAGTATATCCCAATTTAACCAAAGCCCAGGGCAAAGATATTAAATGTATTTTGTGTATATAGATTATCCAAACTATGTAAAGTAGAATAAAGTAAATTCAACAGAATTTGCTTTACTTCAAAATATTTTAGCTGTGATTCACATCAATTTAACAAAGTATGCCTTGATGGGCAACCTACCACACTTTTTAAAAAAAAATCAGAATAATCTTTTCAAAGCTTACCATTCTCTTTCTGAAAAACTGCCTTCAGTTTAGGAACTTTGCTGAAATCAACACGCTTGTACTCTTCATCTTCTTTAACTTCTGTGTCTGGTTTCCCTAAAACAAGATATTTAGCATAAGACTTGAATCGTGCTTGGTTGCTCAATCTACACCTAGGGCAAGTTCCCATTCAAGGAATAAAGTGCTATATACAAGGCTATTTACATTGGGATTTACATTGATATGTACAGCGTATTAAAAGGAAGCAAAGGAGCATCTGGCAATCGGATTCAACCCCGATTTTGTGTCCCCACTCCTAAACACTTAAAACGCTTCCAAAAACGGATTGGGGAAAGCGATTCTTTCCCCTCCTCAGCCTTTCTCCACCCCTCTCTCCCCATTGCCTAGGGTGCCCAGGGCGCACGGCAGCAGTGGCAACTCAAGCCCCGTTCGCCTGCTCCACCTCCACAGCCACCATCCCCAGCAGGGGTTCCCTCTGAAAAAAGCACGCTGGCTGGCTGGCTCTGCTGCCGCTGCCTACACACACACTTAAAGATACACACATCTCCCAGTTCCCTCTTTAAAGATCAAGGAAGGAGGGAGACAGCCAGAATTGCGCAGGATTGCCTCTTTCAATCTTTAGGCTTGCCTGGGTGGGAAAGGAAACATTCTTATCAGGTGTGAAGTGGCTGAATTGTTACAATGATACAGTCTGTTGTATAGGGGAATACTCTAGCGTTCCCACACCTCTAAGGAAGAAATGTTTTAAAAGCAAAAGCGGAAAAAAACACTGGAAAATTCCGGTGTTTATTTATTCCATTTTTAAGCCAAATAATCCTCAAAATACCCCTGAAACTGATTGGGAATGGGGAAGAAGAGGATCCAAACCATTTTGAAACCATTTTAACTGATTGGCGGTGGGAACAACGAGGATCCAAACCATTCTGAAACTGTTTTAAAGTGGTAATGGGAACTTGTCCAGGGTCACACTGTAAGGAAGTTTTAAAAAGAATTAGGACTTTAATACATCCACACCCACCTACCCACCCAAACACCCTCTGAAGTGCAGCACAGCTAATGATACCGAGATAGAACAACCTTACTAAAATTCATTATTAAACACTGTACAGAATTTCTCTGTATAAAAATACTGTGTCAACTTTGAACTACAAATAATGATCATAAAAATAAGATGGGGTGAATGCTGCTTATTAGCTCATAGTACCTTTTTGAGAAACAGTCACAGGTACAATTTCATTTGCAAAAGCTCCAGAATTCCAGGCTTCTTTGCTCCTGGTATAAGAGTTTATGGCATAAGCATCTTGATCTTCTCGCGATATAGTAAATTTCTTGGCAGTATTTTCTGCACAGTTACCCTGGAAAGAGGAATAAAAGAGGTCTATTACCAAAATCCCACATTTCTGAGACATGGGAGAACACAAACTAAAAATTCTATGATGTCAGACTAGTTTACCTTCTGTAGTAAACCAAGTTCAAAGTCACTGAGGACAATGGACAAGGATCAAAAACAGCAGAATTAACCCTACTTTTCAGTTCCTTTGTCCATTACGCTAGGGACTGATTCTCCCTCCAAATGTGTAAAACTGAATGCACAATTGGAGATAAAAAGGTCTATCAACCTGCTGACACATCATTTTACCATCTCTTTTTTCCAGCTGCTTCCTCATTCTTGTCTCTCCATATTCATCTCTGGTGCCTATTTGCTAGTTTGTCTTTCAGTGAGCAACAAGCAAGACAAGCCATTAGCAATAAAGTTTACTTAAAAGCCATCAGCTGCGCTCCCTTATAGGAAACACTGGTTGGAATTGCAAACGGTTTTGCAGAATGATGGATCTGATGCACAGAATCAGTGGGAGATTATTTAAATTAGAAAACAATTCTTTACTAGGAGTGCTTTATATGAAATAAATTGGGGAGGAAGCACATAGTCCAGTGCTACATTCCCAAATTTAATGTATGTAAGCTTATGATTAGGGAAGTATCACAGCAGCCTTTCTGTTGAAAGAAAAGGGTCATCGGCTTATGGAATGTGCTGCCGGAAGAGGTGGTGACAGCTACCAGTCTAGATGGCTTTAAGGTAGGGTTAGACAAATGGCTACTAGATGTATCAATGGCTACTAGAATGAATGTCTAGGGGGGGATCGGGGCGCTTCTAAGGCCATCTGCTGGGACTCGAGAGCAGGAATAGGTTTGTCCTTGTCTCTTCTTGAGATGCCCATGAGCATTTGATGGGCCACTGTGTGCGACGGGATGTTGGACTAGATGGGCTGTGGCCTGATCCAGCAAGGCTTCTCTTATGTTCTTATGTTCACACACACAAATGCTGTGCATTAGCTGTGTGGATAATTATCGGTGCACCTCTTACAGTGACTGCCTTCCAACTCAAATACTAATTCAAGTACCATCCCCATCAGTCTAGAATCACTTTAAAATAAAATAAAACGTATAACACTAAAATTATTATTTACCATGTGGATTTTGTTGTACACATCTGTGAGCCCATCCTTCACAATCAGGTCTTCAAGCTTCACTCCTCCATAGGGTGTACTTCCCCTACTCATTGTATAGGGTACATTGGACATACTCTCCATTCCACCAGCCACCATTACGTCCTATTCAGAAATATATATATAACTACTTTTGTTTTAAAGAATAAAAATAAGGTATTTATGATGCTTTAAATACTTTTCTGGGCAAAAGGCTGTAATACATCTAATCCAAACATTTAAAATATTCACAAATACAAAAGAAACAAAATCCTCATTAAATACTTTTTTGATGTTCCACAATCTTGTACATCTAATAAATGTCAGCAACTTTCCAAGGAAAAACGTTTACACCCAAAAGGGCAGAAATGAATGTATATAGACCAAATACTGAGTCAGTGTTATTAGCACTCACAGTCTGGGTGTTTTTCCACTTAGCACTAGAGAGCCCATCAAGGACCCATTAATTTCTTTTCTCTATCACACAATACTAAAACCAGGGGGCACTCTATGAAGCTGGCTTTAAGGTAGGGTTAGACAAATTTATGGACGACAGATGAATCAATGGCTACTAGAACGAATGCCTAGGTGCATCTTTCAGGCTGGGGGGGGGGGGGGAACGGGCACCAGGGCACTTCTAAGGCCATCTTCTGGGATTCGAGCACAGGAGAAGGTTTGTCCTGGTCTCTGCTTGAGATGCCCATGAGCATTTGGTGGGCCACTGTGTGCGACAGGATGCTGGACTAGATGGGTGGTGGCCTGATCCAGCAGGGCTTCTTTTATGTTCTTATGTTCTTAATGGGTCTATTACTGCTAAATGGAAAAATACCCTCTGAGTGCTATATGCAGAATTCAGTTTCATTTGTAGGAACTATGCAAGAAAACTGGTTCACTAAGGCATGTACAGAAATGCATTAGCCTGTTGATTAATCAGAGAAAATCCTGATACCAGCATGAAATATTTCAAAGACTCAACTCCACATGGGTCAATTGTGGACAGATCCACCTACCTGACTGCCACACATCAGACTCTGTGCTGCCATCATAATAGACTTCATGCCAGAAGCACAAACTTTGTTGACGGTAGTGCAAGGGGTAGAAACTGGCAAACCTGAGTCAAATTATTAAGATTAAAAGAACACAGATGAAGTTACTGCAAATCAAAAGAAGTCAAGTCACGGAATGCTAATATATCACCCAGTGCCATATAACTCCCCCTTCCCAATATTTATTTATTTAGAATATTTGTATCCCATCCTTCACCAGGAGGCCCCAGGACATGATAAAACAATTACTAAAACATGCTTAAAATATAACCTATCCAACCTCTCTCCGGTCCCAGCACGATTACATTCTGAGGAACTTGGAATCAAAGGTCCAGGTAAAAATGTATGATTTAACTGGGTGCTGATAACCATATAAAGTTGGTGCCAGGTGTACATTACACTGGGAGGTTATTCTAAAGCTAGGGGGCCACCACAGAGAAGGCCCTCTCACATGCTGCAGCCCCTTGCGCATCTGTGGGTAACAGAATTACAAGGCGGCTCTTGCTTTGGGGCTCTTATACTGATATCAGATCCAAAAAATAAAGAATTTTTAGTTAATTTTCAGTTATCTGCAGGCCGCAAAGTTGTAGATTGTACAGATTAAATTTTACAAGTACTGTTATCTGATTTTCATCATTCAGTAATGAATATCCCTTAGAATTTTCTTACAAGCTTATATGGTTCTGGATTAAGATATTTGAAGAAGCAAATTAAAATCCCTAGTCAGCCAACATTTTACCATTACTGTATTAGCCAAAAGGACTCCAGAGCACTGTTCTGAGGATAAAAAAATATTTGCCTCCATGATGGAATTAAGTAATACATACAGATTTTAAATTTTAAAAATATGCTGCAGAAAAGCATCTTTCTTTCACTAATATATGATATTTACTCAGCTGCAGCCCACCAGATGCGCCTGAACTACAATTCCCAGGATTATAGTGGAAGAAGATCACAGTTGATCAGCTCTGCTTTAAGTCATCAGGACCAGTAAAACAGTTTCATTACCTGCCCCAAGAGTTGCTTGTCTTGCAGGAGCCTGACCTAGTCCAGCCTGAATAACATTTCCCATGTATACTTCTTTCACTTCTTGTGCAGGGATACCTAATAGCAATCAGAAAATGCATTTCTAAGCATGAAGCACTTATGTATCTAAAGGAGAGAGAGTCAATCTGGATGGAAAGAACAAAGCAGATGTGATCGCTTGGCTTTAGGTCAGTGATGGCCAACCTATGACACGCGTGTCACAGGTGACACGCCAAGCTCTTTTGGATGACACATATGGTCACCCTGGCACCTGGGTGCGTAGTGCTTACTTGTTCTTGAAGTGTATGAAATACCAACTTTCAGTTGAAAATTTATCAAACGAAAATCAGCAACAAAAGTCACTAATGTAAAGAATTGTTTTTGCTTTTATAAAATACATATATCAAAAATATAACATTTTTACTAGAGCTACAATATCACAAAATTATGGATATTTCTAGATGTGACACAGCACCCGAGTTAAGCTAGGTTTTCTTGCGAATTTTGACACACTGAGCTGAAAAGGTTCACCATCACTGCTTTAGATCGTGAACAAATAGATGAGGAAAGCATTGATCTTAGAAAATTCACCTACACCGTCTCTTTGCTCTTGGTTCAGTACCTCTGAAGAGAACCAAAACATGTTACACGGAGTAGAACAAGGACTTGTTTTTCAAGTTGAAAAAATTCTGTCTGCCACAGAGCTTAGACTAGCACGCCTTAGACCCAAAGTTACTCTCCCCAATGCAAACAGGAAAGATCATCTGTGCAACATATCCCAAAATCATCAGACTTCTAATTCTACTACTCAGAGGCAGCAGTCAGAATTGCAAGAGGTCTTTTGCTCACTGACAAAAACTGACTCAGCTTAACAGCAAAGCAGGAAGCAGTGCCCACAGCATAGAACGTATTTTAGATGTGAGTTTGCTTGTAGAAAAAAACGCAGATTATTTTCCAAAAACCAACCCATTTCTCAACTACATAAAACACCTTACTGAACCAGTATAAGACACCGAGTCACTATTTTGCTTACCTGCTTTTTCTATTGCACCTTTAATTGCAATGGAACCAAGCCGGGTGGCTGGCAGCGAGAAAAGGGATCCTTGGAAAGATCCAATGGGTGTCCGGACAGCACTTACAATTACTACCTCCTAATAAACAGAACAGTTGCAGCCATTATAGTATTTAGGAGCCAAAAATATACATTTTCAAGTTATCTTTTATTTTTATTAGCAAGCTAACACTCAGTGAATGTTCTAGGAAAATGAATGATCACATGATGCTAAGTCTGGAACTAATGCATATTCTATTTACTGTATATTCAGCCGTATAAGACGACCCCCAACTTTTCCAGTTAAAATATAGAGTTTGGGATATACTCGCCATATAAGAAGACGACATCCGGCGTATAAGACGACACCCGACTTTTGAGAAGACTTTCCTGGGTTAAAAAGTAGTCTTATACACCAGAATATACTGTAAATATGATGTCTGTCTCTTTGGAAGGGAGACCAAAAGTGGGACGTTTAGAACACACTTGTTAATAGCTTGTAAATGTTAACAAGAAAGGCTTCATCACAGGTGCTGTGATAACCTGATGCACACAGACAGGAACACTGAAGTTCAGTGCTATTCTAGAAATGATACAGCACAACTTTTTTCTAGAAAGCAACCTAATTTCCCAGATGGGAGGCTAAAGTGATTCAAGTCCAGCATCCAAGGCAGGCACTGGAAATTACTAAGTGTTTACACTGTGAAAGCCGCGGCTAGGTATCATCTGGAGAGTATGTACACTTTAAGGCCTATTGTCTTGTCATGTGAAACACGTTATCTTTTGACCTGGCACAACTCAGGCTATGTGACATCCACTGTTTTCTTGTTTTCCTGCCTTGAACAATTCTGCCCTTTTCTTTTCCTGTCCCTCTTGCCCTGGTCTGTCATTGGAAGAAAGGTATATAAACTGCCATGATTTTTTAGTGCTTTGGTTGGGTTGAGTTCTCACTATTCCTTGCTCCAGTCTCCTTTGCTGCCCAATAGGTTCCTTATGCTGAAATGACTACACTTGCGAGCGCCTCTGGTCTTTTCTCCCTCCTTTTGTTGGTATCTGTTTATGCCCTTCTATCATGGAACAGAGGCACTGGAAAGAGAAACCTCTCTTTCCTTCCACCTCTTAAGGCTTTGGAAATCTGGGTTTATAACAGATCTAAGGCTTTGTGCATCTCAGATTATGTCTGTGGCTGGCTTGTCGTCTCAGCCAGTTCTAATTAGGAAGAAACTAAGAGACCTAGCCCTCAACTGCTTAACCACCTAGCTGCATAGGAATCACAGCACACTTGCAAAAGTACTTCATCATGTTTAAGCCTTTCAAAAGTGCAGTTAAAGCATCTACTCCCTTTTATTGACAATATAATTGGCATTCACTCTTTACTATTGGAAACAGCTATTTTTTGCCTGGAAATTGCCATTGCCTGCTGTTTAAGTATTGTTTAGTAAAGATCTTTATTATTTGAAACTCCTGACAGTTTGGACTGTGCTTTGTCCCTCCCTCCAACCTTATGAATCCATACCTTGTCAACTGAATTTCATTAAATCTAACCTATTCACATTAAAATCTTAAGTTGTGAACTGGGAGCTAAGTTCCTTTCTCCAGTATTAGCCAGTTCACATAACACATGTGCTAAGCTAACATCTGAAGCTGTTGTTGGCTGAAGCATACTCATTATATTCCAGCCAAATAAGATACAGCCAAATGCTGCAAAATGTTTGGATATCAGTTATTAATTATGTAGAGATGATTCCCACCCCCCCACCCCCACCCCGGAAAGTGGGGAAAAGAGACAAACAGCAAGTATGAAAAGGAAGTTAGAATTATCAGGACTGCAGACGTGAAATGTTTTTCAAAAACTATGCATGCTATATGACAAATTAAACTTTTCCCCAGTATTAACTGGTAATTCAATGCAACGGTCACAGCACAAACTTTTGTATCAAGTCTACTTCAATTAACTTCATGAACGTTAGCATATTCAAATCTCTGATAGAGAAAAGTATCAGGTAACTTCCACATCAACTGCTAGACATCCAGAATACTTCATACTCACATTCAAACTATGCTGTGATGCATAGCTCCGCACGGCATGCTTTAGCACCTGAAATCATAATATATTTTTCAGCACATTACAAATTTGAGTCAAAGAGATCCTCTTTATTAATTGCAAAATAGGGAGGATTCCTGTACTTCATTTCACATACTTTTAATACAATGAATTCACAATTTTTATTTCTTGTTACTGGACGAAAATATATTCAGAGAGTCTAAAAGCAAATTAGCATAAAAACAGCACCAGCTGTCATAATCTTTTGAAGAACATTCAGAGAGTTAAATCTCTACAATAATTCTAACACTTGAAATGCTTGCCTGTTAAAGTACATGCCTGTACTTCACATTTCAAAATAACTGATTGTGCAGCAGTACTTGGTTATTTAACCTTTTGATCCTATGACCTCTGGTCCAAACAGTAATTCACGTTAATAGATATTAGCTCAGCCAGACAACATGCAGGTCTTCGCCTCCACACTTAAGCTTTTCTGTTTGGGTAACTTTTGCCCTAGTAAACAGTGGCTCAAAATCCAGAAGAGAACCTAACTTCATATTCTCAGCACGTTTTTTTAGCAAGCTTATCTGTCTGGTAGCTCACTGGCAATAATTGCAATTACTTAAGCATAGATGTTGTGTGTAAGAGCAGGCAGTCCACACAATCCCATTCGTAAGTATTTAGTGGTGCTGGTAAAGTCCTCTCACTGGAGGAAACCAGTAGTGAACCTTAGCTATTGTTTCCTCACTGCTAATCCTGGCTAACACATGGCACTATTAAAAATGGTACCAAGGTATTATTTTTTCTTCCCAAAGTGACGGTCAAAACAAATGAAAAAAAAGTGCAAAGTAAAACACTCAAGTCAACGGTCTCTCCCCTCAGAGGATCTTACTCAACACAAAAGACAACATGTGTGTTTTAAGTCCTGTTAATGAGAAGGCTAAATGAAAGCTTTCTCAGAGGAGTTTTTACCTTGGTTTGCAATTCAAAACCGAATCCAAACACTATGAGTTACATTGTCCTTTCCCTTCCCTCTTCCCTCCCTATTATTAAGAGAGCCATGTCTCTTAAAGTGTTAGCTCTGATATTTTGCTTACTCTCCCTTCTTTCTTTCAACTACACAATAGGTTTTGATTAACAGCACAATCAGCAAAAGAAAAGAAAAGGAAGCACATTTATCCTCCCACCACATTTACCTTTAGAGAACCTCAAGAGTCAAATCCATAGATTATTTTTTAAGTGATAGAGGTCAGCAGATGCGAGAGAAAAATATATGTCGAATCAGCTAATACTTGCTACACAGTCTACAATTATTTTTCATTGGAAAGACAAAACTAAATGGACTATAGTAACATGGCCGAGATATGGAACAATTTAGATTTGACTACTATAGACAGATAAGAATGAGAAGAGTGGGAGGAATATCTGGGGGAACGACAGAGGAACAATGAGATCTCTTAATTCGTTAAGTGGGCAGTAATGACGCAGAACATATGTTGAAAGAAGAAATGAGGGGGATTATTGGAAACAGCCAATATTGAAGGGCTAATACACCGTATTGGGGGGGGGTAGGGACAAATGGGAATATATGTTATGCTTATGATGTAATGAAAAAGTATTGTAAATTACTAGTTTTTATTTTGTAAAATTAAAAGCATAATTAAAAAAAAGATTGCTGAAATTGCATTACATTGGAAGAACCTTGACTTACTGACAATAGAGAAATGGATTACCCAAACTTGGGGTGTTTTTCCACTTAGCACTAGAGTACCCTTTAAGGACCCATTAAGTGCTAAGGATCCTTTGATGCTAAGTAGAAAAACACCCCTGGTCTCCCATTATTAACCAACTTATCACAGCTCAGCAGCTCAAAATGCAAGCCATGGAGCAGCAAGCCCTTTTGGTTGAGAAACGGGAACCCTTTATTGCCCAGGTTCAAAGAAATCCTGTCTTGAGCCCCTCACCTTGGGTGTTTTTCCACTGTCACTAAAAGTACCCATTAATGGGTACATAATGGCATTTTTGTATCCATTAATGGGTACTTAATGGGTACTTCTAGTGACAGTGGAAAAACACCCCTTCTTTCCCTCTGTTGGCCACTAAACACCAATTGTTGCCTTTGTTTCCTAATTTGAAGTTTTAAGGCCAATATGTTGGTGGTGGAATAGCGCTATTATATTTTATAGACATATGGTTTTGTCTTTTGACTGCTCTTCAGGCATTTATGTATGTTGTTAGATCTGGTGTCTTGTAAAAGTGTCTTTGTTTGTCCCTGGTGTGTGTAAATTTTAAAAAAATTAAAAATTAAAAAAAAGATCGCTGATCATATAATACGATGTAAACTTTGGGGGAGGGGGCTGGACAGAGTGATCGTCACATACTCTATTTAAGAGGGGGAAAATACTAAATTAATTCAAGTTTTAACGCCTGTGATAGAAGCAGGTGACACTGACTGCACAAGGGGCGACACTCCGCCCTGGGTCCGGGGCCGAGGCCGCCCAGCCTGCAGGCTCCTTCGCGCGCCCCCGCCTACTGCCCCCCTCCTTCCTTCCTTCCTCGAGGCCAAACCGCCAGGTGCGCCCAAACTGAGGCCCCAGGTGCCGAGGCCCAAGGAGGAGGCGGGGCTGCAAGGGGAGCGCATGAACGTCTGGATCCCCAGCCCTGCCGGGCTCGGCCGAGCGGCTAACGAAGGTTAAAGGTCTGCGGCCGAGAGGCGCGGTATGGCGGGGAGCGGTGGGCCGAAGCCACCCGAGGGGCCCTCGGTGACGACCGCGCGTCTCAGGCCCGCCCCGCCCCGCCGGCTCACCCGCAGCGCCCTCGGCGCCTGCTGCCCGCGCAACATCTTCGCCCTCGGCCGCCTTCGCCCTCAGGAGCTCCAACGAAAGCCGCCGCCGCCGCCGCCGCTGTCACCTTCAGCCGGGCAGCCAGCCGCCGCCCCGCCCCCTCCTTCCAGCCAATAGAAAGGCAGAACCGGTAGCTCGTCCCTCAGTTCGCCACCTGACCTCCGGGGGGCGCGGTCGGTGGCCCCCAACTCGATTGGAGGAAGAGAGGGAAAGGGGTGGGGCCAACGGTGAGGCGGGGACAGCGCGGTAAGGAGGGAGGCCGAAGGTGGGACTAGCGCTCGCCCGCCCGCCCGCCTGACAGGGCAAGATGGTGGGCGAGGCATGTAGCAGAGCTCCCAGACTTTGAAGCGGGAAGGGAGGATGAGGGAAGGGCTATTCTCTGGTCTCTTTGTGCTGTGCTGTGGTCACACTTAAGGTGTAATCCGGCTTCGGTCAGCCTTCAGAGCGGGAGAAGACATCAGCAAGCTGTTTCTCCTCAGTTTTAAATAACTCAGAAAACTCTCCTTCGGGATCGATGACGCGGAGAGAAAATTACTGGACGCTTTGCTGTTGTGTCCTCCCGCTCTGAAAGTGGACTGAGGCTGGATTAAACTTTAGGTGTGACCGCAACCTTAGAATCCCCAAATATGATACACAAAAGCCGAGTTCTCAGGGATTCTTTCCCCCACTTGCACTCCGAAGGGCACCAAAAAAAGAATCTGAAGTAATATACTTGCATAAACCGTGAACAAGATCTGAATCTGAGTCTCTATTGTTTTTTAACCACTAATACTTGCCAAGTGTATTTTTTTACTACAGTCCTTTCTTTTTAGAGTTGGGGGCGGGTTTCTAACTACTATGTATTAAATCTCCAAATTCCTCCGGAGTGGTGATTTAGCACGCTTAATGAAAGGTGCTTGGGAGATTTGTTTAACCTCTGTCCCCTTCCACCCTGCTGCTTTCAGTGCCACCTAGGCTGTGATCAGACCCAGCACAAGAAAGCATCTTAGAAGCTCCTCAGAGAAGGCTTCAGGTGGGATTGTCCAGACACCAGCCTACCCATCCCTGCTCTCCTGTACATGATTTGCTGGGAAAGGTGGATTAGAGGAGGAGAAGGAGAAGAGTTGGCTTTTCTACCCTGCTTTTCTCTCCCTTAAGGGGACTCAAAGTGGCTGACAAAGCTTTCTATTCTTCTCCCCAGTACAGACACCCTGTGAGGTAGGTGGGGCTGTGAGAGCTCAGAAGAGAGCTGTGACTAGCCCAAGGTCACCCAGCTGGCTTCATGGGAGAGGATGGAATCGAACCCAGTATTCCCAGATAAGAATCCAGCTCCCTCACCACTGGACCAAACTGGCTCAGGAACAGGAAGGTCACACACTGTCTCTAGGAGGTGCCTTTAAGGCACCCCTTTTGTTAAGTTTGAACAGAGCCCTAGTCTGGCCCAGAGTCCAGGAGAACTTCAAAGAGTGTCGTTTGTAACAGACTAGGGATTGGTAGTGAATAGGTAACCAGTGCAGATCGTTTGAGACTGCAGCAGTTCCAGCTTCCGAATGATTTTCAAGGTTAGCACCACATAGAGCACATTGCAGTAGTCTGATCTGGAGGTTACCAGAGCATGGGCAGTTGTGGCCAAGTTATCCCGATCCAGGTAAGGCTTCAGCTGGCGGACTGAATGAACATAATGGTAGGCACTCCTGGCAGTTGCTGCCACATGGGACTATTTGCACTATAAGCACCGTATTAGTCCCATATATGTCCAACAGCACTCAAGAGTGTGAACAGCCCTTTTGGATTGCCATGGCAAAGTCCGGACTGGTATCCAGTGCAAGTTCAGGTGTTGCCATGGCATTCTAGAAACTGTTTACACAGCCCACACCCCCTCACTGCCTGTTCAAATGAACTGAGAAGCAGTGCCTCTTTGCCCTAACTGAAGGTACAGCTTCTCCTCCCCTCATATGGTTTTAATATGTTACGGTTTTAATGTACTCATTTTATATGTTGTAACGCTCCCTGAGACCCTTGGGTATAGGATGGGATAAAATTTTAAAATAAAAATAAAATAAATTGCACCCAGAAAAGGTGTGGATTCCCTGTCTGGTCAGCCTGTGGACTATTTGAGAACTCTCCACAGCTGGATCAATCTGGGAGGGGTTAGGCAACTCTAGGTGAGCTATAGTTGTGCTTGAGTGTGCTTGGGCTCACCAGCAAGTGGCTTGGATCACTTCAGCTGATAAATGCATATAGGTCCTGTTACTCAAGCAAGGTCCCTGTCAGGCAGGGCTAGCTGCCTGCCATAATATTTGAATGTAAGATCTCTGCCACCTATGTGATTCTGTATATATGTATATAGTAGCTTGCCTGTTGTTGCGACACATTTTGGCTCCAAGTTTAAACTGGGTTTTGAAAAACAGTTATTGTTCATTGGTTGAAGGCCAAACCCTGCCCAGCTATGAAACATATAAATATGCTGGGCTTTCTGTTCCAAGTTGCTCCCAACAAGAAATGTCCTAATGCTGTGCTGAAATAAATCACTGTTCATCTTTTTAAAGAAAGAGTCTCGTGGTTTCTCTTTGCCAGCCTGACAGTCCCTTAGCTCTTCTGAAGAACATCCCAATTTCCTCTGATGCCTTATATCAGCCTTGACACATTTACCTACATTTTTCCTGATCTATCATCTTGCTTGCACCAGTAACTAAAGGTAGCAGTCATTATTTGGTCTAGTACAGATCAGCTGGTTCTTCTTGCAGCCATTGGTATTCTTAGTGACCATCTTCATAGCAATAATTCAAAAGTGTCTCTTATTTCTCTTGCTCTTTCTTACTACCCACTTTTCTGTCTTACCTTACCAAAGAAAAGATCATCAGTTTCAACAACTGTGATTTCTGCTGTCTTTTAAATATCCTTAAGCTTCATGATACCTCTTCACTGCTTTCCTCCTTAAGATTAATCTCCTTAGGTCTCCAGACAATCCTATCCATATTTGTCTCTGTGGAGTCCAAGAGATCAAAACTGTCTGCCTATGTCGACTCCTTCACAGTCAGCTATAGGCTCATTAAGCACATGGGATGACATTACCTTTGTCTTTGTTGTTGCAAAGTATTGAGATAATTACCAGTTTTAAAATAATTTATTTTTTGGGGGGGGGGGTCCAAAGGCCCTTATAAAAGTTGGAAATGTTAAGAATTTTGTAGTGCTATTCCCTTGCCAATCTTACAGCAGTACTCACGAAGAAAAACAACTAAAACTAAACACAACTTGTCCAATCAGCCAATATGCTGTAAATAGAATAAACTGAAATTCAACTATATAAGAATTTTCTGAAGCCTGCATGATTCTGTGTGGCATTGGCTTTCATAAAATACTTTATATGGTGCATCTCCAAGGAATATTTAGAAGACATATTATAGGCACAGCATAAAACCGTCAGTAATTCAGACAGACAATTTGTCCACATTTTCTCCAAAACAAAATAGCAGTTCTATTGCTTATACGATAAGACTGTAAAGTCTAGTGAAGATTACAGGTTATAAAAGAAGATTAGGTAATAAAACCAACGTTCTTCATAAACTTATGTACATCAGGGTTGGAGCAAAGTAAACATTTATTTAAACAGAAAGAGGAACCACTTGTAAGAGGAGGAATCTCCTATCCAGTATAAAAGCATTGCCATGCAGCTATATACATATAAAGTATAACTGACCAAATGAGGTACTTGTGTCCCTTGGGCTGCGAAATCTTTTGTACATATGACCATAGAGATGTGTGTATTCTTCAAAACAACTATTAAAATGTCTCACCATTTACTTCAGTTTTAAAAGTGGGTTGTAACTTAGGGTGTTTTTCCACTGCAGCCCTTAGATCTGGATCGAAGAAGATCCGGATCTAAGGAATGGGTACACCCAATGTGTTTCCACAGGAGGTGTAGCACCCATTAGAAATGGGTGCTAACACCCCTGCTGTGGAAATAGCTTTGCACCCATCTGGGGAATCCAGATCGACCCACAAGGGGTCGGTCCATTACCCCAGGTGTTTTGGGGGGCGGGGGGGAGTCTTCAAAGCAACTTCGAAGTCACTTCGAAGTGATTTCGAAGTCACTTCGAAGTGAATGTGAAGTCAACTTCGAAGTGACTTTGAAGTGACTTTGAAGCCAATGTTGGGGGGGGTCAAAGGTGCATCCCCTCCCCCTAGCCTCCTTTGGACCCCATTGCCTGTTTCCAGTGGAAACAGGCTCCATTTAATCTGGATTTTCTGGCAGAAGACCCCATTGTAGACCCCATTAATGGGGTCTACAGAAAATCCGGATTAAAGGCCAAAAAGATTTGGATTTCCCCCACGGCAGTGGAAACAATCAGGTTCAAAAAGGGTGCCATAGTGGAAATGGGATCATCCGGCTTACACTCAAAAGATACAAAAATGGGTGCAAAAATGGGTACAATTGACAGTGGAAAAACACCCTTAGTGTTAGAAGATCCTACTGCAGCTTTCTAATGTATCAGTCGCATGACACTTAAAAATACATTGGAAAAAAGAGCCTTCACTTGATGGTTCTCAAACGGTGATCCTTCAGGTGTTCCTGAGCTACAGCGATCAGCCCCAGGGAGTCTAGCCAATAGGAAGGCCATGATGGAGTTGTAGGTCAGGAACATCTGGAAGACCACAATTTGATAATCACTGCTAACTGTAATTCTGAATGCACAGCTGGACAGTTTCTCCTATAATTTGTTAAGGACAAGGGTTTATTGTTTCGCCTGAAGTTCCCTGACGCTTTTGAATGAGTCTCTGCCTCCTTTTGACCAATAAGGTCTTATTATCTTGCCTTGTTTATTGTATATGGGGCAGGATGCTGGTATTGTGGGTTAAGATTGCTAGCAGCTACAGAAACCTGGAAAGGGAGAGACAGATAGGTTCGGAAAGGCTGTATTTCCCTTTGACCAACCCCAACCCCCATCTCTGATGTCCCTCCATTCATAACTGTGCACTACTGTTGTGGTCCAGCAGCACTGTAAATTGCCCTGGAATTCATGTGTGTTTTGGAGTTTGTACAGTGCATATGCACAAACCACACCCAATACTCTTATGGCATTGGTGACTAAGCAAACGGTGTCCTTTCTAGGGTTCAGACTTCTTGCAAAGGACCTCTGTACAATTAATCATGGGGTGAAGTCTGCAGCAAGACATGAGTGTAGTAATGATTTGAGGCTCACACGCAGGATGGTTGCCAGGTGAAAAGTGTCTATCTTTACTGAAGATTTAGGGGCTTTTTATGCCCAGTTACAGAATACATTTCTCAATGAAATTTCCCCCTGGGGTGCCCATATTTGGCATAACCGGATAAGATGTTACCATCCTTGAGTGTTGTTCGTTATTTACACATACACAGTGGATGTTATGCCTAGTGTTATCACTTCCTAAAACCTTGCATTAGAGATTAACAAAGTCACATTGCCCTTAGGAATGCTTCCTTTTGGCCTAGTAACTTCAACGTAGCAACAGTTGTCTTTTACTTCTTAGCCAGAATGGGCAACTGCACCCCCACATGTCCCCTCTTTCTTTTTGTTCATAAAAAAGGGGGGTCAATTTGAGGAAGCTCATGTGGCCAGGGAAAGCTGAGATGTCATTTAGCTTAGAGCAAAAAGTCTCCATGAATCAACTTTACAAGTAGCCAAATAAATGTGTCTATTCCTTAACTATGATGCATGTTTAAGTTTAAGGAAAACTGGGTTCAAAGGGCACGTGCAGTAGCCTGCCACCCCCGAGGCGTTCCTACAAGGTGGGTTAGCAAAACTCCTGCACCCCCCATGCCCCGACCTTTTCCTTAATAAAATGTGAGCCTAAAACTATGTGAACCCCAATTTGTCACTAACCCCACCTAATATTTTTTTGTGGTCTAATTATGATATATGGTTTTCTTTTTTTCTTAATTCCAATACCCCTACATATGTTCATGGAAGACACCAAGCCCCAGCTTTATAACACCCAGTGTCCGTCCCTTTTACTGGCCAAAAATACTTTGCTTCCTTAGTAAACCAAATTTATGAATGACATGAGTGAAAATATGCTGCAACAACAAATCTTTGATTGTGACTCTGGAAACTCTTGTGTTCCCTTTTGGGAAACTTTTGAAATGGCCAAATTAATAAGGCAAAATCAAATTGAGTGTGTGTGACT
Source organism: Aspidoscelis tigris stejnegeri (assembly GCA_023333525.1). Taxonomy (NCBI): domain Eukaryota; kingdom Metazoa; phylum Chordata; class Lepidosauria; order Squamata; family Teiidae; genus Aspidoscelis; species Aspidoscelis tigris. Next base: position 255,978,715 of record JALMGA010000001.1, read on the forward strand.
TTGTGAGACATATGCATAAGCTCTTAGGCTCCTTATGGCAAGCATAGACACTTATGGATATTGTCTTAGCTTATGCAAGATTTCAAAGTTCAGAAGCCATTGAGGATCTTTCTTAATAACTATATATAACTGCAATCAGCTTGATGCTGGAGAAATGGCATTATATTTAACAATCCAGGCCTTAGTTTCTTAATAAGGAGTGATATGCTGCTGTGTATAAAGAACTGGTGTTTTAACATGTGTTTTAGGCCTAAATGAATGTATGATACCACAATTGACATGTTAAGATGGAACATGGGATAGATGTGTGTGCTTCAATGGCATGAATTTGTTAAAGCCCATATTTTTGAGGACTTATGGTGTTTGCAATAACTTGTCAATGTGGGACCAATATGCAAAGCATACAAACATTTTGAATGAAAGTATAACACCCAAAACCAAATTACAATGAGAACCCACATTAGCAATATCACAATTATGCAGAAAAGAACAATATAACAATTGTTAAACAGCAATTAGCATTAATAAAGATGGCACAAGCAATGCTTGCTAAGAATTAAATTTCCAAAGTCTTTTCAGTGACCAAATGGTGGATTTTTTAGTCACAGGCTCAAAGCTTAAAAGTTCATGTGACCAGAAGCTGGATCTTGGCACAGGTACAGTTCTTAAATCTTGGCCTTCATGATGACTGTGGCCAGGCGCTGGAATCTTGTCACAGGTCTTCTTTTCAGGAAAAACCAGGTTAAAGTCTTGGCACAAATGCAAAAGTCCTTTGATCTCCAAAAGGATGAGGCACACTGTTGCTTCCATGCTGACTGTGGCCTCGTGCAGATTCTTGACACAGGCACAGGTGAATCCTTGTGTGACTGGTATCCCAGGTACAATTCTTAGGTCTTGGATCTTTTCTTCCACGATGGCTGTGGCACTTCGTCCAGGTACTTCAGGCACATCTGTGACTTTGCTCAGGAAAAAAGGAAAACTGACAAAATACAACTAAAACAAATTAGTTATCAATATCTTTAGAAAATTACAGAACAGGACCAATTTGGAGATTTCATTAATGCCTTTTGATTACAAAGGAAGCTGATTTAATTTTAACTTTGCACAAGAAAGCCTTAGCAGCCCCATTTAAGAATGCTGCTTAAGGAAATGTTTTTTGTTTTCTCATGAGGTGCATGTCAGATTGGTAACTGTCATACAATATAACTTTCTCACTGCTTGGGTGTAATAAGAATGTTCAGTTGATAAATCTGCAATGAGTTTGCTCCAAAAGCACCTGGTTCAGATTTTTAAAGAACCATCTTATTGATAATGGAATATGAGCATAATTAATGCACATTAAATTTATGGGATGAAATCATGACATAAGCAATAAGCTATTAGCAAAATGTAATCAATATTGATATGTCCAGATCTTTTCGAATTTCTCTGGAATTCTGTAGGATTTTAATAACTTGTTTTTCAGACAAACCAACAAAGAGATTCCCACAAAAGCCTTTTTCAACATGCAAAAACTCTTTCTCTTATCTACTTGCTCAAACCTTCTTATCCACTTGCTATTGCTTTATGATAAATTCCTTCCTCCTGGAAGTAGGCAATTTTACATCACTTTTTTCCAGTTTGCCATCTATTCATGTCCACACATTCTTACACATTCTTAAACCCATCATCCATATTTCCCAAATCTTTCCTTCTCCCTTGCATACCTGCCACACACCCTTCAGTAACAAATCATGAGCTAACAATCCTGTCTCTCTGCTAATTTTACTGTATGCCAAAAAACACAAAGAACTCCAATTTATCTTTAAAAAGAACTCAAGGCTTAGTTCCTTCCTAGAACTGGGATATCAATTCACTTTAGGTCTTATTAGGACCAAAATTATGACATGAACAATTAACTATAAATTTTTTCCATTGTGGGCACATGATTCACCCCATTTCCAGACTGTCTCTGACCTACATGACAGCTGAATTTAGGGCACAACAATCCTGCTTAAAGAGAGAGATAGCTAAGGGAGAGGAGAAAAGTTTTTACTGATGGCTTAGACGAAAGTTTGATCAGGCTCCTGTCCCAAGACAAAAGAAAAGGAAGGAGAAATTGCAAGCAACTTTTCAAGTTACAGTTAGTAGGAAAGGGGGGAGAGATACTCAAGCAGACAATTCTTTGAAAGAGAAAGGAGACAGCATCAAGTTACTGACACACAGACACAGTTTGCAGAAAAAGAGAGCAGAAATTCCATGTCATTAGCCTAATCAGAAGTCCCTTTGCAAATGTCCCTTCAGGGAAGGGAGGCGACCACCCATTTTTTTTTTGCTTCCTTTCCAGTTAGGAAGTAGGGAATCCCGCACCTGTTAAGAGCAAGAGGTTGCATATACTCACACACCCCAGGCTCGGAAATCTGACGCGCGTCTTTTGACCCTCTCCGGGCGAGTGCGGTTCCTGATTCCTGCGGTCTGCTCCTGAGTAGGCCCATTTCATAGATTTTTTCTTTTTCTTCTTGCAAAGAGTTCAAGTCCCTGTTCTCGGGTGGCATTTGTAGTAATGATTTGAGGCTCACACGCAGGATGGTTGCCAGGTGAAAAGTGTCTGTCTTTACTGAAGATTTAGGGGCTTTTTATGCCCAGTTACAGAATACATTTCTCAATGAAATTTCCCCCTGGGGTGCCCATATTTGGCATAACCGGATAAGATGTTACCATCCTTGAGTGTTGTTCATTATTTACACATACACAGTGGATGTTATGCCTAGTGTTATCACTTCCTAAAACCTTGCATTAGAGATTAACAAAGTCACATTGCCCTTAGGAATGCTTCCTTTTGGCCTAGTAACTTCAACGTAGCAACAGTTGTCTTTTACTTCTTAGCCAGAATGGGCAACTGCACCCCCACACATGAGCTGTGCAGTTTTACAAGCACTTGTTCTTGTCTTGTTGGTGATATCTAATGTCTAGGTAGGGTCTTCTCTAAAGAAGCCACAAAGATGTCTCTCCTCTCATGTCTTTAAAAAATAACACCCATGGCAAATGTTACTAACATAACCTATTAATTGAGGCTAGCTAGAGCATAGCGGGGAGTGGAATGTGTTCTTCACATTAGGTTGGCTGATATAAAAAAGGTGTGCAAATTAAAATAAAACTTCAAATGCAGCAGCTAGCCAGATGTTCCAAAGCCGTACCCCGTTTCTGGGTTCCCATTCCTGACTGGGGCAGTTTGGTCTGTAGTGATCATATTCAAAGAGTGGTAATAAATGGCTTCACATCCAATTGGAGGAATGTTTCAAGGGTCTGTCCTGGGCCCAGTGCTATTCAACATTTTTTTTATAGATGATCTGGATGAGGGAGTAGAAAGGATGCTGATCAAATTTGCAGATGCCGCAAAGCTAGGAGGGGTTGCTAACACTAGGGACGAAGAAGAGAGGATTTAAAAAGATCTAGACAAGCTTGAAACGTGGGCTGAAACTAACAGGATATTTAATAGGGACAAATGCAAAGTCCGACATCTTGGTAAGAAAAATGATAAAAATGAATACAGAGTGGGAGGAATCTGGCTGAGTAGTAGCACAAGTGAAAAGGATCTAGGTGTACATCAACAATGTGATGCATCTGCAAAAAACACTATCCTAGAATGTATCAAAATTAGATACCCTACAGTAAGGGTGATCAGTCAATGGAATTGGTTGCCACTGGAGGTAGCAAGTTCTCTTTCGCTGGAGATCTTCAAGCAAAAGCTGGACAGACATCTGTCTGGGACGGTCTAGTAAATCCTGCATTGAGCAGAGGGTTGGACTCGATGACCCTATTAGTCCCTTCCAACTCTGATTCAAGGATTAAACATTTTGGATTTAAATTTCTATGGAGAGTTTCCATCTACAAGAATCATAATAAGTGGTTAGTCTTATCTGGAACCCCAAATTTGTTTCTGGGGCAACAATCATGGCCTTGTAAATTTTCATCCAGATTCAGCAATGCACAGTTGAGCTGTATCTGTACATTTTAAAAGTGTATTTAAGTATCAGCAGGCAAAAGCATAGCTGCAAGCAAACCAGCCAAATACAAGCTCCAGTAAACACACACTGAATTATGTTAGCATTCTCCCTTTCTCATCAAGCACCTGGTTTAGAGGTTTTGGGCAAAGGGAAAAATGTTTCTTTCCCACAGCCTACAAGAAGTTAATACAACACAGGTAACATTTACATATCTTTTGGAGAAGACTGTTAATTTTGTTCCTAACTCAGTTGTCCCTTAGTGATTTCTAATATTATTTTTGTCCTGACTCTAGCTCTCACAGGGAAAGATGTGGCATTCAAGTAATATAGAAAAAATATTCGCTTTATTAGCAGATTGCTACAATCAGAAAGGGGACGGACTAAATTTGTAAGGTCTTTCTGAACTTGCATGTTGTGATTCCATGAATGTACTATTATGAATTAGCCATTTTGTACACTCCTTCATGCACTTGCTTAAGTCCTTTGAGGTTTGTTCTGGTTACTTATGCCCAACTCTCAGCCACTAAATGACACATGGTGCAGATTAAAATTCAATACAAACTTGTTAAAAAAATCAGAACAATTATCCCTGGGCATGCTCTTTTCAATCTAGCATGGAACATGTATCTGCTAGGTATTTAAAATATAGAAAATACAAATACATAGTTGTCCATACTGACATTCAGATCCTATGCAACTGACTGTGAATTCTAATATGGATAACAAAGCATGTTTGGATTTTATAAAAACTAACAAAATCTGCGACTTTTCACAATGTGTGCTTAATTCCAATTCAAGAAAGTTAGTGGAGAGAGTGCCCAAAATGTTTTTTTATAATACTTTATATTACATTTTTTTATTTTGCAAGAAAATAAATTATACAACTTAAAAAATAAAGTCCAAAAATTAAGCAGTACATCAAAATAGTTCAGCCAGACTGCCATACAAGAAAAAACTGCTACCAGTCAAAAGTGTACAGCATTATCTCAGTATGTAGTGGCACACATTCAAAATGGTAAATAATCACTTGTAGATAGATAGTACGACCTAGGAACTCAGACTGGTGCTGCACTCCAGGCTACATTGAGTTATTAACATGAATTGTTTCATTTCACAAATAGGACCTTGGAAGCCAGCATCCCAGTTCCATGAAATACAAAATAGATTTGCGCTTAAGATACCAAACCTTTCTGTGAAGCTATCAAATATTTCTCACCTTTTTTTTTAAAGGTGTAGCTTTTAGAACAGATACTATAATGCAAATATCTCCAAGGTATTTATCAACTCAGGCAATTTGTTCTTCCAAAAGGGGAAAAGTCACCACTAAAATGTAAGCTCAGCTACACTACACTCAAGAGAACAGTCGATTTAAACAAAAAGGTTTTTAAAAAGCAAGGAACGCTAGTGGGATAAAGGAATGGAAGACTTCAAAATAAATGTGAATATCGTTTGATGTGACAGTATTTGTAGAGCTACTTTAAAAATCAATACAATCTACGTTATTTTTCACATCTAGAGTACAAACCACAATGGCAGTGCTTGTGGCCACATACAGTTTTCAGAAGCAGCACCTCTTAATGCTAGGCCTTTGGAGAAAAATGTCCAAAGCTTTTTTTTAAAAAACAATGAGCTTCAAAATTGCCACGTTACCATATTGCAATGATGGATAATTTCCACATATTTTTAGATTTGGATGTCTCCTTGTTTCCGCACACATGTTTAAACCAGTTTAGTTCTCTGTTCCTGATAACCTTAGCCTTAAGGGCATCTTGGTGAAAAAGTCCTGATGTAAGATGCTTAAACGTGATTCTGCGAGTCAAGGAAATTGCTGGTGTTGTTTTCATATTCAGTGTTTTGCATGTCATCCTGTTCCCATCAATGTACACAATAAAAGGAAAAATATTAAAAGCAAACCCTGATTATTTATAGGCACATTTGTCTGCTGTAGTTTGTCTGCCCCAACCACATTTAGGTAAATTATGTACAAAATAAATGTAAAAGATGGAGACAAAACAATCACTTAAGTATTTTTGCTACTTTGTCCGTGAAGGAAATGAGAAAATGCCAACTTTGTAAATGAACAAAATGCCAAGACAAAGATCCAAACAATCTCATCTGTGATCCTAAAGTATTCCTGCATAGGCATGGGGGCTTTGGCAAATTTTCATTCAATGTTCAGCCCCCTGGGTTGTGACAGATGCTATGGTTTTCAGGAGAGACAAACTGATGGAGAAGTTCTGAAGTCAAAGTCCATAGCAGGCAGATAGTTCTGAAGATCAGGATTAAGGTCCAGGATCTATTTGCCATGCCAGGCATGGAAATTTAGACATTTAAGTATCAAGTTTGGACCAGATTTATATGTCAGGTTGGCTTTACCCCACTGCTACCACCTGCTGGCCCAAGAAAATTTAACAGAAAAGCACAAGTCAACAAAATTCTATGTTAATTTGGATGTGAGCACTTAAAAAAAAGTATCCTTGGTTGTACAGGAAATAGAAATAAAGACCTAAAAACAGGAGATGAGACTTCAGATTGCTCTTATTTCTTTCACCCATCTTTGCACACACCTGTGATAAGTTGGTTGCTCCCTGGAATCTCAAAGATACACAAGTCCCACCTCCTCATGCTGCCTCTAAAATCACATTGGAGCTGCTATGATAGCCCAAGGGCATGCTTGCTCATTTCTGTGTGTGCACACAGAAAGTTTTGAAATATGCTATAGTATAAATAAAATATCACAATCCTTTCAAAATTAACCCTGCCTACAATGATCTTAATTTTTCACCAATAATCAGGAATATTATACATAACTGCTAACCATCAGAGGGTAACTGATCCAGGCTGCTATAATTTTAAAGGTAGTTTTGTAAAGCTGTCTTCTTCTCATGCATAATGCTTAACGATAAAAACCAAACTGTTTCCCCATCCCCTCTGTAGTACTAAAATCACCCTTAGTGAATATTTCAAAGCAGCTGGAGAAAGAAGCTAAGACTTCTTCAGAAAAGGGTAGAGATATGGATTAGTGTGTATTTCATTCTGTTGCACCAAATTCCTCAGCCTCAGTAAAGCAAGATTTACCTTGCTTTTTGAAGACTGATTTCTTTTTTAAAATGGGACAGAAACATATGAATACAGCCCACTATTGGCAACTGCCAATAAGCACAAGCAAATGCAAACTGGCATTGAACAAGTCAGTTCAATCTTTTAAAAAGGCCTGTACTCTCAACTGCCTAAAGCTGTTTTCCTCCACAAAACTTTTCCCCTCAGAGAAAAAAAAAGTTATATTTAAAAATTTAACATTAGAAATTTGAAAATAAATAATCAAAGGGAAAATATACAGGGATTGTCAAAATGTTATTTCCTATTTTTGAACAAACTGTGCACTGGCTATTTTTAATGCATTCAGATTTATGCAAACATATTAAAACAGCAAATACAAATATTAAATGTACAAAGAAATACACTTAATATTTAATTTTGTTTCATCATAAATAGACCCATCCATATATCACAGTTCTGAACAGTGAAAAGATACTCAAGAAAAGGAGGGATCTAACAAACCATTTGTCCAAAACACTAAATAAAAATGTTTACGCAAGTTTTGTAAAGAAAGTGATCAACTGAATATATACTGCTTAACTTCACTTTGCGACTCAGTATTCAAACTTAGTTGTTTACTAAAGTCTGAGTCAAAAGATAAATGTGTTATCTTCAGCTGTGATGTATGTTGCTCTGCTTTATTAATATAGACACCAAAAGAAAGGCAGTATATTTATGGTATTAATCCAAAACACAATGTGTGAAGTGCTACATCTAGTCCTATTTGCTTTTTTATTTTTTACTGTGGCAACAACAGTCCCTCAGTGCATGAATATTTGAAGTTATTTTCCTTGTGCAAGGTACTGTTCATCTAGAAAACTGAAATCGGTTCCCTTTCAGGTGGGTGCAAATCAAAGCTAAAAAAACCTCACAATGAGCTTTCCATGAATGCACAGTTTCCCCACAAAAACAGCATGCTGTTAAAAATGTGTTCAATGTGAAGGGAACGCCATCATGCTAGCTGAAAAAAGGTTGGCAAAACAATGTCTTCTGGTGAGATAAGGCAGGGATTTGAGTAAGTAATACAAGTCAAACAAGTCCTTTTTCCAGCACAGTCTGTTTTCTTGTGGATGTCTGCAAAAACACCTTCAATGCCCATTTTTGGCATCTTCCATTAAGAGTCTCTAAACTATGCCATGTATATAAAAGTGTTGATATCTGATTCATCTCTTCTGATATATTTGTGTTCTATAAGCCATTCAATCTGCTCTTTTATCATTTTCTTCTGTGGTAAGAACATATTTTTTAATATTTCTACAAGTTCTGTTTGAAGCTGAGCATTAGTAATTTTCTTCCTCATTTTCATTATTTGGATGATAGCCTCCTAAAGCAAGGGAGGGAAAAAAAGGAAAAAGTACTTTAGTGCTATGCTTATTCAAGACTAGCAAATCAAACCTGGTTCAACAGATGATGAAGACGTCATATGATTATATTTTAAGACAGTGTTCGCAAAACAATCACTTGTTTTACTACCTAAAAAGATAGATAAAAATGCTTCCCAAAGTTATAAATGGAGATTAAAGATCTGCACTGAACAGTTTGGTGGTGTTCATGTTTGCAGGTAACACGTCTCTAGAGATGACAAATTTCTCGATAAAGTTGGTAGAACTGCAGCCACACAGGATTTTTTTTTTAAAATGCCTCTGGCAGCTCCAGAAAGAACACTTAACCTTTAGCAGTAAGGTTCTAACTTGCTTTTGTTATCCTATATCAGTGATGGCGAACCTTTTGAGCTCAGTGTGTCAAAATTCGCAAGAAAACCTAGCTTAACTCGGGTGCTGTGTCACATCTAGAAATATCCATAATTTTGTGATATTTGTAGCTCTAGTAAAAATGTTATATTTTTGATATATGTACTTTATTACAAGCAAAAACAAATAATTCTTTACATTTGCTAAATTTCAATTGAAAGTTGGCATTTCGTACACTTCAAGAACAAGCAAGCACTACACACCCTGGTGCCAGGGTGACCAGGTGTGTCACCCAAAAGGGCTTGGGGTGTCACCTGTGACACGCGTGTCATAGGTTGGCCATCACCATCCTATATAAACCTTTTTCTTTGAGAAGGCTAAAAGAGGCTGATTTGTGTTTTATTACTTAGATGATAGAAAGGGTAGTCATTTGATCCAACCACAGATCTTAGGAACCAAATGGGTACACAGTCTATCCATCTATCCATCCCTGCCTCCCTACATCTAAAGGTCTCACAGAGGATCACAATGAAATAAACAGAAACAGATAAAATGTTTTAGTTAAAATAGTGACAGTGTCTGCACTGGGAGGGATTCCTTGAAATAACTCAGTCCCAAGTCCTTTAGAGATTTAAAGTACAGTAGTACCGCAGGGGTAATTTGCATAGAACCCCAGTGCATTCTGGGAGGAAGATAAGAGTGTCATTGCAGCAAGGAAGAAAGTGGGGAGGAGCCTCACTGCAAGAAACCAGAGGGTGGAGCCTAAATTGCAGGGGTAATTTGCACAAAACCCCAGTGCATTCTGGGAGGAAGGTGGAGAGTCACTGTTGTGCAAATTTTAATTTTCTGTAAATTTTAAATCAAATCTTGAAGTATTTTCTTCTGCTTAGTTGTTCACATGAAGGTAGACACACTAGACAAAATAGAACAGGAGAGGAGCTTTATGGTCAGCTGCAATGTATATAGCATGTTTCTTTTCTTACTGGAAGAGAACCTGCGCTACCACCTGCCAGAAGTGTAAGTTTGTCCGTCTGTTGTAAGAGAAAGTATGAGATCTGCAGGAAAGAGTATCTGTGTTGAAACTTATTAGGGAATGTGAGGGCTTCCTCAACAAAACACTGTGCTGTTGAAGGAACGAGAATCAAGGCTCTGTGTGGACAAAGAAAAGGAGAGGGAACACTTGGCTAACATAAATGAATTCAAGTCTCCAGGTCCACATGAATTACATCCAAGGGTACTGAAGGAATTAGAAGATATAATTGCTGAACTGCTCTCTGTGATCTTTGAAAATTCCTGAGGAACAGCGGAAGTTCCAGAAGATTGGAGAACAATTGGTTAATATATTTTCAGATATGCCAGTCAGTCCAATGGAAGTCAATGGAGGCTTTGCTGCAATTTCCCTGACTCCTGTATATTCCCACTGAATACTACTGCTTGCTTAACATGTTTCCACAATAACTGATGTTTTCCCAAAACAGAATCTTCGCAGTATATGACAGTGCATAATAACACTGATTCTGCAAACCACCCACGTCAAGAAATAATTTTACAATACAGCGGCTCTTCCTATATTGTGAGCAATTAAATCTGTCTGCAGTTCTGCTTGTTATCCATTAAGTCAGCACAAAACTGACTGCAGAGTGCATTTCATCATGAATATTCATATGATATGGTGTAAATGAATTGTGTAGCTTACCTGGGTTCGTAATATTCTTAACTGGACTATCCCTTCATTTTCCTCTTCTCTCATTCTCTCTGTAGTTAGCTGTAGTCTGCCAATTAGATTTATCTTACCTCTCTTTTGTACTTTAGCATTTTTTCTGAAAGAATCAAAATAATATGAAGCAAAGATGTACCATAAAAGGAAGTGGTATTTTAATATCTGTGGGCACACAAAGCCACTTTCAAGGTCCTTGCAGGAATCATTTACTAGCAAGGAGTGTGATGCCCTCTCTCCAGTCAGGGTGGGTATTTAACTTTCTGGACCCTCTAATCCTTCTATTTTATTTGCTTTAGGCAGCATTAAAGAAGCCATTTCAGCCGAGCTCTTCCCAGACCTGCACTGTGAAGAATGCTACTTTCACTCCTTCCCTATTATTAAGCTGTGAAGAGGTTCCTGTGGCAGCCGACCATGGCGCCGCTCTCTGTCTTCACTCTTTCTCCCTTAAGGCTACAGAATCCCCTTTTTCGCTAACATTCTGTATATAGCTTTAGCAAATAAATAATGTAGAACAAGTTCTTTCAAAACAAGGAAACTGTTCTTTATTGTTTACACCTGTTATAAATAAAGCAAGGAATGAACTATTTACTTTATCAACTCAGCTTGCCTAGCCTCAAGCTAGTGTTAAGGATCCCCTGTGCCTGCCTTCTCAAGATCAGAAGACCTGGATCTATCTCTGTTTCCTTTCCCTCACAAGTGCTACTAGCCCCCTTGTGAAACCTGGACCAAGAAAACAAAGTATAGAACAATTCTTTCAGTGCGGCATTGCCTTTTATACTCTCTGCTCAGCACATGCCACTTCTAATTGGCTGCTCCTGTGGGTTACTTTCTCCCCGTTTAGGGTAATATGCATAAACCCCGCTCACTGCTTACCTATTTCTTCAGCCTTAACTGCAATCAAATACATATTATACAATGCATTCATACTTTGCAATAAATACAATACTTGAAATAAACACCAGGCACCACAAGGAGTACACATGGAAAATTCGTTTTAATCTGCACAAAACAGTTGAGTTTTGTCTTCCTCTCTAAAAAGGCAAGGTGAACTTGTTATCCATTAAGTCAGCACAAAACTGACTGCAGAGTCACACTTCCTATTGGATTGTGCAGCGTATTCTGAACTTAGAACACATCTTATAGAGCCCCTTTTACAAGCCCATCGAACCCCAAATAAAGATTTTCATCTACAGAGGCTACTTAATGGCTCTGATAGGTTTACCATCATCAGAGTCAGTCTTTTTATAGCTAGGGCGTCTAGGTTAAGGAAAAAATTTCTGAATCAGTCATTGAAGCCCTGAGATCTGTTTTTTATGTTCCTGGATCACTGTTGTTTTAAAGTGTAGGTTATAGTGTTTCTAATTCTTGTGGGATGTATTTATTTTTAATTTTAGTTATGTTATGAATATTTTGTAGTTAATGATGATATGGTCGATTGACTAATCATAATAAATTATTATTATAAGACTGCAGAGTGCATTTCAAAATCCTCAGCATGAGAAAGGACTTCATAGAAATATGAATGTCAATACAGACATGAAAAACTTTTAAGACTCAAGATATAGAATGTATGTAACTTTAAGTGAGGTATTGGCCATCCAAACATTAAAAGGCTACTGCCAAAACCTTGATCCGAATTATGGGCAAAACTAATTGTTGCACAAAAATATCAGTCATTTAAGACTGAGTTTGATGATTCTAAAATGAACTTTGACAACAGCTGGACAATTAAAGATTAGCATTTGTCTCTTGACTATGCAGAACGGAGAGAATGAATACATGTTACAACTTACATCAAGCTGAACTCCTGGTTCACCGAGAAAAGGGTTCCTTCTGTAAAGTCTTTGGGTGAAGTCACTTGAGGTTCATATAACAAAACCTGACGTTTCAACTTTGGAAATGCTACTAAAGACTGTTGAGAGGAAGAGGGAGAGACAGACGCAACATGAAATTTCAGTCATCTGCTAGACAAAGTTTAAATACACTCTTTTTTTCTTGCTTGTGTTAACAATACTACCCTGTGCTTTATTTAAAGGATCTATTAACTCAAGAGAAAGCATATTCTAACAACCACCAAAATGCTAATGGACCTTGAAAATGCTTAACTATTCTTATGCACATTTTCTTAGTAAGTAAAACAAAACTCTGGCAGATTAGAAGTTAAGAAAAAAAGCACTGTCTTTCATATCTGAAAATATTCTAAGCAACTAAATGGGAGAGGGAATGATAGATTCACATTTGTGACAATCTAGCTACTAAACTAAAAATGTATCTTTGTAAGTCTGGAACACTACTAAACAAATATTGCAAAGTATTATTATTATTATTATTATTAGTTTATTTCTAAAGCGCTGTACATGTACTCAGCGCTGTACAAAGTAAAATAATCAAAGAGTAAAAAGTAAAAAGAGTAAAACCTGCCATTGGCGTACAATCTAAAAACAGTAATAACATACAATAACAGAGAAAATGATTAAAATAGACAGCAGAGCATTAATAGGCAGACTCTCCTGGGTGGGGAGAGTAAAGTCACATAAAGCCTGGGAATGCTTCCCTGAACAAGGTTGTCTTCAGCTCAGATTTGAAAGAAGAGAGCGAGGTAATAGTGCGTAATCGAGGGGGAAGGCGGTTCCAGAGATAGGGGGAGGCAAGAGAAAAGGGACGAATCCGAGATGGGGCGGTGGAAATTCTAGGCTGAGCCAAAAGACCTTGGTTACTAGAGCGCAGGGGACGGGAGGGGGCATAGGGAGAAAGAAGAGCAGAGAGATAAGAAGGAGTGAGGTTGTGAAGTGCCTTAAAAGTTAACAGCAACAGTTTATACCGGATACGGAGAGGGAAAGGAAGCCAGTGAAGGGAGGATAGTAAAGGAGAGACATGATCGAAGCGACGAGCAGACATAATGATGCGAGCAGCTGAATACTGGATAGAAATTAACGGACGAAGATGAGAGAGGGGGAGTCCTGTTAGAAGGAGATTACAGTAATCTAATCGAGAGATAACCAAGGCATGAACCAGGGTCTTAGCAGTAGAGGTAGAGAGAAATGGACGGATTTTAGCAATGTTAAAAAGAGAAAATCTGCATGTTTTAGCCAAGGACTGAATGTAAGGAATAAAAGATAGAGAAGAATCAAAAACAAAACCGAGACTGCGAGCTTCTTGGACCGGCTGAATAGAAATACTGCCAACAGAAATAGAAAAGGAACTTGGGAGAGAAGGCTTCGGGGGGAAGACAAGGAGCTCCGTTTTTGACATGTTAAGTTTCAGGCGCCGATGAGACATCCACTGAGATATAGCAGTAAGACAGGATGAGACTTGCTGCTCAAGCCCTGCAGAGAGATCAGGGGTAGAAAGATACAATTGGGTGTCATCGGCGTATAGATGGTAAGAGAAGCCGAAAGAGCTAATGAGTGATCCTAGGGAAAGAGTATAAAGAGAGAACAAGAGAGGACCCAAAACAGACCCCTGGGGAACACCAACAGAGAAGGGGACAGGGGAGGACATTTGACCATTCAGGGTCACCGCAAAAGATCTAGATAATTCAACTGTATAAATAGGTTATTTTACAAAAAAGGTTCGTGTTTCTGGGCAAATAAAAAACTCAACCTAGAAATTTTCCATTAACATATAAGTAAAGCACTACAAAGAACTTCAGACATACCCACAAAGTTCTCCTAAGCTCAGCATCAGGGAGTTCTGTTGCCAGTTTTAGATTTTCAAAGCTGATCTTCTCTCGAGGTCTTTGGTTCCATGCGAAAAGCACAGCCAGCTGAAATGTGGTTACCTCCAAATCATATTGGCCAACTTCATTCTTAAACGTTATCTGTTAACGGGACCAAAAATCGTCAACAGTATTTCAGTAGCAGCTTGCTTTCAATTCACTGACCACCCAGTGCATTTAAACAGATGCAAATGGCACGTGCATACATACAATTCCATTGGACATAAGGTGGTGCCAATGAAGCTTTCTACCACTATGGTTCTTTTTATAGAACTCTTCTACTTCAGGGATTAAATCTTCTAATTCTGTAGGCAGTGACACAAACACTTTCTCAGAACTTCTGGACCAAGCCCCAGCATTCAAAATTTTGATATTCACAGAATCAGCTGTTCAAGTGAAAGAAAAAACAAAACAATCAGGCAATACTGAATGTAGGTTTTAATTAGCAAACTACCAGCCTAACTGAAATGATTGGAGAAAACAGATTGGCTCTACATAACAGCAAAAGTAAAAATACCTGGAAGGGCCAATTTATTATTTTTGTGCATTTCCTTGAAAGCCTGGTTCAAATCTTCAGATACTTTGATATCCTGGAACATTCTGGCCAATTTGTTTACATAATCTGCTGGCATGCCTACTTCCTACATAAAGAGAAAGCAAATTAAATGAAGCCAATATAGATAATTAGAAATTAAGAGACTGGTCTCTTTTTCGAAGGTACAGTTCACAAAAAATGCATAGCTTTTAGCTGTTAACAAAAAGAAAGGAGTCACACATAGGTGTTTCAGGTGTAGCAATGAACATTTGAAGAGGCTTGGTCTAAATATAGGAATAACTTGTACAGGAAAATGCCCTTGTGGGTGTCACCACATGAAGGGCCACTGAAAGAATCTGGGGGAAGGGAGGCCTGGATTAAGCATTATCTGTTAAATAAAAATGAAGTGATAAATGAATTTGTTTTAAAAATGAGATCAATTAAGTCAAGAAGGCAAAAATATACAGTGGTTTACATACACACAACTTATGGATATATACAGAGATGATAAAAATAGATTAAATTTTGAGTGGGAAAAGCAAAAGTGGGAAATACAATTAAAGATGGCTGAAAGAAGAACTATTGGTGTGATGTATAAATTATTGCTATAGATAGTGAAGGAATGTATGATTACATGGTCAAGAAATTTGGGACATAAATTCAAATGGAACAGTGGGAGAAATTGTGGACAAAAGATATGAAATTTACTTTGCATACAGTATTAAGAGAAAATGTATATAAGATATATATATAGAAGATAGTATTATGAGAATATATATATAGATGGTAACACCAAATAATTTAGCAAAAAATGTTCCTTCACTTGTTTTACACTTCCAGCACTTATTAGACATATCTTGGTATATGATATGTCTAATAAATGCTGGAAGTGTAAAACAAGTGAAGGAACATTTTACCACATTTAACTGTTCTTTTACCACTTGTAAAACAGTGATAAAAGAATGTTCAAAAATCAGTATTCAGTATTCAAATGTGGTAAAATTCTATTCTATACAAATCTATTTGTATGTATTCGTATGAACACTGAACATGTACCCGATACGTTTCTCCAGCTTAATGAACGTCTGAACTATTTGTATGAATGTCCGGAAACATTTGTATTCATTCAAATGTTAGCAAACGAATACTGTAATATTCGATCTGAGTTCAAATGTCTGAATTTCGAATGTTACGAATATTCACACACACCCCTAATGCAGATACATTCTGTAATGAGAAATATCTTAAACATTAATGTACCATTTAGATCAGAAATGTTACTATTATGAAAAGAGAAAAGCATCAAGGGATGAAATACTTACTCTCAGCCATTCCACCATATTCTCTTCTATTTCACTGTCTGCTGATATATCCAATATAAGGCGTCTCGTTAAATGAGCTTTGTGGTATCTCATGAAAACATCCTTGTTCTGTACATACTTGAGTACCAACAGCTGTTTTTTTAAAAAAAGCATCAGTAAGTTCTGTCTAAAAAAACATTAGACACATGGGTACTATTTGCATCCACTGGCACCATAGATCAGTGCCAAGAGGCATTAAGCTTATCTGCCCAAGCTACATTTGCTACCAGGAGTCAAGTCCTATTAAGCTACTATGTACATTACTGTCCTCTTGTCTAGCCATTAGGATGAAACAAAGCAATTTAATTCTGCATCACTGTTAACTGGAACCATTATAGCAGCACTCAGATGGTAGTGAACATTCTAGAGGAGGGCTATGGAGAGGCTGTTTTCAACCCTTTATAGCCCTGCCATCCCACACACTAGCAAGACTATCCAAGGTAGAAAGTTGCCAGGCGGGGCTAGCTGCCTGCCATCATTATTGTTGACTGGTTGAAGGCCAAACCCTGCCCAGCTATGAAACATATAAATATGCTGGGCTTTCTGTTCAAAGTTGCTTCTAACAAGAAATGCCTTATCGCTGAGCTGAAATAAATCACTGTTCATATTTTTAAACAAAAGAGTCTCATGGTCTTTCTTTGCCAGCCTGACAAAAGTAGGGATGTGCATGAATAAGTAGGGATGTGCATGAATA
Organism: Aspidoscelis tigris stejnegeri; assembly: GCA_023333525.1. Classification (NCBI taxonomy): domain Eukaryota; kingdom Metazoa; phylum Chordata; class Lepidosauria; order Squamata; family Teiidae; genus Aspidoscelis; species Aspidoscelis tigris. The sequence continues at coordinate 255,995,519 of JALMGA010000001.1, forward strand.
TTTGTCACATTCAAAATTACTATGAATTTGTACAAATTTGTACATTTGCATTTAAATGTTGGCTACATTTGAAGACTGACATTCAAAAGTGAAGCAAATGCTTTTATGCATTCGTCTGAAGCTTTGTTATATTCGCAAATGTGGAGAGGCAGCAAAGCAGCTGCCCAGTCACATCTGCAGCGGATTCAGAGTGGATTCAAAGCAGATTCAGAGCAAATTCAAAGCATTCAGAGATTTGGAGGTGTGACTGGTGGCAAGAGGTTTAAATAACACTTGAAGAACCTTCTACCACATTAGAAGTGACTATTGAAGAACTTTCTACCACATTAGAAGTGACTATTTGTATGAATGAGAATTTTGTTTGCATTGGCTTCGCGGCAAATCAAACGAGAAAAAAAGATTTTGCACATCCCTAGTAGAAAGAGAAGCTTCCTCAAAGAGGTTTCCCAGATCTATGAAAATCATGTGCAAAGGCTTAAATGTCTTCAGGACTGGGCAGAAGGATGGGCATGTGGACCAAGTATACAAATCCAACAAAGCTTCCCATTGTGATAAATCACCCTTTGTAAAAGAACCTTAAAAAACTATGTATGCAAACAGACACCCATAACCACCCAAATTCACAATCTATCCCTTTCACTTCCTTTTCCTATACACAACCCTTGACAACCTTTGCCAAGAGAGATTTCCCACTGCACTCCTAGAAGCATACGCAGCATGTCCTCAATTTGCTACCCCAAATAGTTACTCTGAACCTTCTATAGGCTTCTTTCAAACCATTCAGACCAAATTCTAAACCTATTGGATATTTGGAAAAACCAGATACACAGTTTCTGTACTTTTAATTTCCCCTTGTTCCTTCTCCCATCTTCTTCAAGTCCTGCCTATAAACAATTATTTGTGGGACACTTTCCAGTCCTGGTACTACTACCCTCTTCCTCTCCCTGAAGCCAGGTAGTCAATCTACTCCCTCGATTATCCGATTGACTAAAAAAAACCCTAGATAGTAAAATGAACTCCTATTTTATCAAGTTGATTTTGAAACCAGATATCCCTATACTAATGTTCTTGATTTCCCCCTCTGTTGTTCTTCCATTCACATCTACAAGGCAGACAAGTTCACCCCAGAGCGCTCTAAAGGCGGAGTTTCTCACCCCATTCTGCCAAAAGGATGTTTTCTCAGATCCCAAATAACGTGTGTGTGGCAGAAACACCTCCTGGTAGTCCCAGTGTCACTCCATTTCCTGTGTGTGAATATCATTTTGTGCTACTGTCACCTTCTCTCCTATGTCAGCACTGGAGCAGCAGAGAAAGCTCATGAAGACCAGCTAGTCTCCACCCTTTCTTTTTATTAATCTTATTTACATTGTTATTGGCTCTAGTGATCAAGTTATTTTGTAACAAAGAAAATTGGAGGGGGGCTTTGTGGGAAATAATACAATCTGATTTATTTCAAATGAAAACGGAAACATTGGAAAAACGTACCACTTCTTTAAGCTTTGCTTCAATTTCTTCAGAGGTTAGTTTTTTGCTTAGCGGTGTTTTTCTTAACAACATATCACAATAATTAGCAAGTAGTTCTGGACATTTGGACTCTGGCTGTGTTTTCAGTCCAACACTAAATGAAAATAGGAAACAACTGTTAAGAAAATGACAGAAATTACCGTATACTATTTTTCATCTCATTTTCTCAGCTCAGCTCAGTTAATAATTGATAAGAAGTGGGAGAAACCCTTCAGCGCAACAAAGGAAATTTTCACACATTCTGCAAACATCTGCAGAAATATACTATTGAAACAAATTAGTCAAAGTCAGTGCTGCATGACAGAGAAAGGTTTTCTGTAAAGACCCACAGAAGGCAGCCAGTTCACTTAACTATTTCACCATCACAACTTCTGTGATACCATTAAAGGAAATAAATATACTATTCAAGAGGTGTCTCATGTTACACTCTGATGTGCCTACTGAGAACTTATCTTCTCATCCAAGCTTTCTCTGAGTGAATGTCTGCTCTTTGTTATACCACTCAATATTGGTTTAACCCTTGTATTTATGCCTCCTACTGTAAACTGCTTCAAAATGCTTTGGGAGAAGAGGTACAAAGCAGGATGGCATTTCAAATTGACAGAAAGGCAAAATGAAGACAGGCACTCTCACAGGGTCACGTCAGCTGAAGAAGGTGTGTTGTTAGGTAGTAGCACTGCATGGAAATAGAATTTTACTATCCCTCAACAGCTGGTAATAGCCACAGACCCAAAGGATCCTAATTCTGTTCAAGCCAGGGTTAATGTGCAGCATTACCAACAGATCTGTCCCTGCAAATTATATTTTCCAGCAACAGTGCTGGCCTGAAAAGGATTAGGATGCAGTGGCACTTACATATGAAATCACTGCTGCCAATGGTAAGATGGAACTGCCAGTGATTTAATCAGTGACTTACATTTCCACACACACTCTAAACATCTGCAAAAGAAGAAAAAAATACCCAGGGAAATATCCCATTTTGGCTGCCTTTCAGATTAACAGCGTCATGTCAATTCAATACAGTCATATCTCAATTTGCATGGGGGTTAGGTTCCCCAGAAAGAGTATGTAAATTGAAACCATAAAAGTCAGGCAATTGACTACAGTATAAAACCAGACGTTACGGGAGTCACGGAAAGCTCTACTAAGTGAGAAAAGGCCACAGCAGAGCATTTGACTGCAAGAGCCATCTAGCAAGAGAGCAAAGAGAAAAAAAGCAAAAGGATTTCAAAGCTCACAGAATCTCCAACTAAGAGGATGGCTTTGCTCACAAGGGGTTTTTTCCACTTGCAGGAAGCACCCATTTAGAACCCATTAGGCGCCTGATCAGTACCAAATTGGTACCAATCAGTAAGACCCTGTTCCCACACAAAACCCCATTAGGACCCCATCTGTTCACACCAGCATAAGGGAAGTCCAGATTGAATGGGGTCCTCAGGCCCTTAAATTCCGAACTTCCCATGGACCCCTTTAAAGGTGTCTTCAATCCACTCTTCAGCCTTGAAGACCAGATCTGAAGGCACCTGTTCACACTGCGATCAGGGCAATGGGGTCCAGGAGCAGGTTTAGCAGCCACCATTTACCTCACCATTAATATCTACACAGCTGCGCATATCTGTCATATCTGCCTACAAAGTTGAGCACAGGTTGCATAGTTGCGGTGTAGCTGTCTACGTAGATGGATCTATCTGCGTAGCTGCTAAATGGTCAACAGCATCTTCGTAGATGAACTACGCAATTCGGCTACGGAATGTGTACCAGACTTCACAGCTGCTACATAACCTACTATGAAACTTTACCTCTCCGCCACGCCCACTGTTGACAGCAGTGGGTCTTGAGTGACATCCACACGGGCAAATCGCGCCACGCCACAAGCTTAGGGCAGAACGGATTTACCTGATGGGTGCTTCGGCATTCACACTGCAACCCTGTTTGGCACCTATTGGCATCAGGTGCTAGACTGCCAGCGGAGAAGCATTGGGTCCTTGCAAAGATCTGGATCTTCAAGGACAGGATTTGTTGAGAACCGCATTTCAAAGATCTGGATCTTCCAAGATCCAGATTAAGAATGGTAAGTGGAGAAACACCCAAGATTTCTGACCCTTTTTGCCTATTTTGCTTACTTCCCTTCCTCCCAGCTCTGACTCTCTGTTTCTTTTTCTCCTTGTGCCACCTCCCCTCCATGGAAGTGCACTGCTCCAGCTTGGATGTATTACAGATCACATGGCACTTCTTCAGTCTTCAGAGCGCAGTCAAGTAGCCGCTCAAGTAAAACACAATCCAAGTGGGACAGGAAAAATGGCAAGCCCAGGCACAGCCAGTATGATTCCTTCTTATTCAGCAGCAAAGGGGACACTTGGGGGTTGGCAGGACTCAGTTTATTCAACCTGATCCAACCTGATCCTCAGCTGCAGATCACCAGGCTCTGTTGTCATCTCTTGGTAAATCCTGGCTTGGACTGCCTCCTTTCCTGCTTCACAGCAGCAGCAAGAAACTGGAGAGTATAAGGAGTAAGACTGCCGTGTTTTCCTACTACTGGTGGAAATTAGGATGGAAATGGATTCTGATGTTTGGTCAGATCCTCTCGACCATAACAGTATACGTTGTAGAAATCGAAGCAGTGGCAGACAATCCCATCTTTGTGCTTGACAGGAGGCAAAAGAGAATGCAAGAAAGAGGCAAAGCTCTATGCCATTTGAAGCTGCACTGAATTGCAAGCCAACCTCATCACATAGAAACTGGGGCATTGTATAAATCAGTGGGTGCAAAAGTCTGAAGTAGTGTATCCAATTTTACTTGAGCAGTTCACATTTGGCCTCAGCAGAAGAAAAAAACTGGAGAAATGGTAAAATACTCCTTTATTGTTGCCAAAAACCTACATAGTTCTATCCATGTAGTTAATAATCAGAATTTGACTGCTTAGACCAATGTTCTTTTTAAGGGGTACACAAAGGCAGAACTGCTATACTGCTGAAGGGCCAAACCTGAGCATCCAAGCCAAGAGCTAGACAATCTCCTTGAAAGCTTGACTCCTTTCAAGATTTTTCTAAAGGCAGAAAGAAATCAAACTGGGAAAACAACTTCTGGAATATTCCAGGAAAAGTATGGGTCAGCTCATGAGCAGTTCCACTTGTGTTCCCCTTAGAGCAGTGTTTCCCAAAGGGTGGTACATGAGATGGTTTTTGGCATTATGTAGATGGACAGTATTTTTAAAAATGTATTTAAGTAAAAAAACCAAAACCCACAAAAACGGAGTCAAGAGGAACACAGATATGGAAAAAAGCATGAATATATTATACAAATGACCAAAGTTTAGGAAAGGTAACAGTGATTCATATTAGAAAGCAACAGAAAGATGCTATAAAACAAGAACCAACTGTCAGTTTGAATGGCACTGGTCTTGCCACAGCCATTTCAAAACGTATGTTGTTAAATTCAGTAATCGGGAATCTGGCAACTTACCCCTTCTGTTTCAATGGTAGTTCAAGTTTAAATATTGTTGCATCATTAACAACTGCTTTATATGCCTAAATTAAAAAGAAAATCATGCCTTTAGCTTTCAACACAAGAACTAATTCTACAGCAACAGTTCAAAAGCATTACCTTTTGCTTACAAGGGCCTAATCCTGATTACACAGCAACATTTTTCAAATCATAGGCTGGCCACTAGAAGTGTACAAAAGATTCATGTGGATCGTAGATTTGAAAGCTAAGTAGTATTAGTAGGAACTGGTAGCTCTGCTTTAGTAGACTTGTGTCAAACTGTGGCTCATAAAAAACAAATCATTCAAAGAGGCCTGGGTCTATCTGGTGCCTCATCGGACAACCCTGAGCAATCCATGGCAGCTGCAGCTACTTAGGGGTAGGTGAGCCCTGTGAAGTAGGTGCAGGGAACTCACCTCTTTGGAAAATGTGAATGCTGCCACTTCCCCCCTTCCATGAGTGGGGAAGTACACATCATGCTGGAGGACAAAACTATACTCTAAGTGATATGATCAAATTACAGATACAGCTGCCCTCTGATATTAAGAAGGTAGCATTCTGACCCACCTTCACTAGTAACAAAACGTGAAGACTGAAGGAGGTGGAAAATATGTGCTGGACCCTTGCAAAAGAGACAAGTTAATTGATATTTATGAATTTCAATATCTGCCAGGCACAAATATCAAAGAAAGGATCACAAGCATGCAAATAAGCGAAATTTTAAAATAATAAACTTTCAAGCTTTAAGAGTTTGCTGTTTTGAGAAGGGAGGGAGGAAAATTTTTGCAGTTGTTGAGAGGGAGTAGTGTACAATCCCGTAAGGCAGGCATGTCAAACTTACGGCCCGCGGGCCGGACCCGGCCCGCGAGGCCTTTCAATCCGGCCCGCGGCGGCCCGCCGCCGCCGCCGCCGCCACCAAAGCGGCCCGCCTGCGGCTGCGGCCCGCCCCCACGAAACGCCGCCGCCGCCGCCGCCAAAGCGGCCCGCCTGCGGCTGCGGCCCGCCCCCACGAAACGCCGCCGCCGCCGCCAAAGCGGCCCGCCTGCGGCTGCGGCCCACCCCCACGAAACGCCGCCGCCGCCGCCAAAGCGGCCCGCCTGCGGCTGCGGCCCACCCCCACGAAACGCCGCCGCCGCCGCCAAAGCGGCCCGCCTGCGTCTGCGGCCCACCACCGCGCAACGCCGCCGCCGCCACCGCCCGCCTGCTGCCGCCGCCGAAGCGGCCCACCTGCGGCAGCGGCCCGCCGCCGAAGCGGCTCGCATTTTGCCGCCGCTGCTGCCAAAGCGGCCCGCCTGCGGCTGCGGCCCGCCGCTGCGCGACGCCGACGACGCGGCCGGCCTGCCGCCGCGGGACGCGCGCCGCTGACCCATGCCGCGCGGCGGGCCGCCGCGCGCCGCCGCCTGCCGCCGCGCGCCGCCCTCCTTGGACCGGAAGGAGGCGAGGCGAGCGAGCGCGCGGGCGCCGCCATGAACAGCCAGCCCCTCCCTAGCCACGCCCCGGCCACGCCCCTAACCCTCCTCTTTGCCCTAGCCCCGCCCCAACCACGCCCCCAGCCCCTCCTCTGTGTCCCAGCCACGCCCCCAGCCCCCCCCCGCCCCCCGCCACGCCCCCTGGCCCTCACTTTTTTTTTTTTTGAATCCGGCCCTCGGCCAGATTGAGTTTGACACCACTGCCGTAAGGCATCTTCCCATTAACAAGTTAGTCTAGAATGTTGCCCAAATCAGCCATACTGATTGACTGATTTATCCATTTATTTAGAAACAAAGTGGCTTTTTTGCCTTACTTCAATAATCTAGAATCAGTATATAAATATTAGGTATATGTTAGAGTTCCTAATTCTAATACCTTTCACTGTTACAAGTTAGGATATTCAGCTTGCTGTTTTCCTGTGACATTTAAATTCTCAAATCACCTCAATACATGACACATTTTGGCAAATACCTACCTTATTTATCATAGTCTCATTTCCTATCATACAAGTTCCATAAACATTTTCCAGATCTGACAGCATGAAACATGGATTTTTTAAAGATTTAGTATCAAATGTCGGAAGAAAAGATCAGCTGAACAGACAACATACCTTATCTCTGGCAGTAAGAAATCTTGGGTCATCTTGGAAAGCTTCTTTAACCAGCTTGCTAAATCGATTAAATAATGTAAGCAATTGTTCTACATACTTTTCAGAATCCTAAAAATTGAAGAAGCAAAAAAATAAAAGCAATGAAATCTGTGAGCTAAAAACTACCACCAGACTATCAGTCAGGAGCACTGACTCTTTACGCAGATTTGCTGTTAATCACTGAGTCTAATGTGCTTGATATGGCACCTGAATGAAAGTTTTTGGTTCAAAATTGACAAATCTGTGAGACATCTTGGAAGCACATTATGAATTAATGTTGAAACAGTTTATAAAAAGTAGTTTGAATTCATCACTTTTGCTAAAAAGACATTTTCCGGTGTATAAGATGACTGGGTGTATAAGACGACCCCCAACTTTCCAGTTAAAATATAGAGTTTGGGATATGCTCGCCTTATAAGAAGACGACCCCGGCGTATAAGACGACCCCTGAGTTTTGGGAACATTTTCCTGGGTTAAAAAGTAGTCTTATATGCCAGAAAATACAGTATTTCAGGTACATGAAGAACTGTGATCAGTCATTATGGTCAGATCCAGATGCCAGCTTGACTCCTACCTCTCTCTATTTGCATATGAACCTTAATTTTATGCGAGCAGAAAAGCTAAAATGCAAGCAAGCATTCTGACCACTATCACTAAACATGCTAGTTAGTATCAATTAACAATTGGACTCTATGGAACAATACATTTATTATAATCAGCTAAGCAGTTACAACCTACTAAGGGATCAGTAATGTTTTCCAGAATTTCTTCAGACTAAATGTTGAACAAAACTGGTCACGGAGCAGGGACAAGGGGAGAACCAGCAGGATATATGGTTTGCAAGAGTTTATTAATAGTGCTGAAAGTACAAGGAAAACTTTGTATATTCTGGATGCAAAGTTTTATGGAAGGTTGTTGAAAATATTAGTTAACCATAACTGGCCTCAAACTGAACAGATGAACAAGCGATCACGGCCATAAAGCTGACTTATCCTGAATCAGACCCTTGAGGGGGTCATTCCATATTAAATCAACTAAAACTCTGACATTTTCAACTGGATCATTTTGTTCAGTAAGACTCATAGTAACGATGTTTACCAGATGCCTAATCAAAAATTGGCTTTAAAATACATTTGCATCTATATCTACATGCACACACACATACACTCAATGTGTATGTTAGTGGATACAACAGAATTACAACATTTAAAAACATTTTCTTCCCAAAAAGATATTACAGTATATTCTGGTGTATAAGACTACTTTTTAGTACATCAATTATTTTAAAAAACAGGTTTTGGAGAATGACCTTTACATTTAAACCTTGCATATCAATGAAATCTTATGAACAGACCTTTAAAGCAATCCATCAAACACTACTGTAGGATATATGGAATTAGAGGTGTTGCTTTAGCAAGCAAATAAATGTGACTGAGAAATTTCTGAAATTACCCGTATATTCCAGCGTATAAGATGACTGGGCGTATAAGATGACTCCCAACTTTTCCAGTTAAAATACAGAGTTTGGGATATACTCGCCGCATAAGAAGACGACCCCCGACTTTTGAGAAGATTTTCCTGGGTTAAAAGGTTGTCTTATATGCCAGAATATACTGTAAATTACTATATAGTTGATTAAAATGTTTTAATTTTTTTATAATTACATATATAGATCAGTCCTGTCTAAAAGACTAGCAGCACTTCTTCAGGGACTGGGAACAGGAATATCTCCCAGTCCAGTTTGGAGACACTGGGAACTGAACCCTGCATCTTCCATGAGCACCACAGCTGCTCTATTACTGAGTTGTGGCCTTAATGTGAGATCACTGCACATAAAGGGAGTAAGTTGGACAATCTTGAGTCTCTGCACTAGTAATGCACACTGCATTATTTATTTGCATTACTATCCATTACATTCCAAGTAGTATGAACAACAAGGGTAAGAGCTTGAAGACTAGGTTCCTCCACTCAAACCCTGGAGGACCTTACATAATTAAGAGGAATGTAGTTTACTGAAAGGAGAGGACGCCCAGTCAAAGTATGCTCAGCAACATATCAGACCTGGAATAAGGAATCCAACCAATTAGCAAAGCAGCTCACCCCCACTGCCAGTTGCTAACTGAACACATAAATTTGAAATTAAATTTTAATTTACAATAGTTTAACTACCTCAAAACATGAATCATTTATTTATTTAGAAATCATTCCTATACTGGCCTTCTTTTCCAAAAGGCAGTCCACATGCAGAATAAAACCATAATACTGGACTGTAAGGCCATAAACTAGCAATTAGAAACTGACAAAACCATCTTCTTCAACCAGTGGTTCACAGTTGGCTAAGCGACTGTCAGCATCTACTAAATGCCTCGTTGCACAAAAACGTTTTAAGCAGGCACTGAAAGCTCAAGAGTCTCTGCCTGCTGTATCTGAGAAGGCGGAATATGCCTCAGACTGGGCCATGTGACAGTAAAGTCCTTTCCTGGTTGATACCAAATGGAGCTGAGTAAACACTTTACTCAGTCTTTTTGGCTAAAAGAACAGCATCCCTGCCCCATGCAGGCACTGTTATTGTTTTAGTTAATCTATATTAACAGTGATTTTTATTGCAACTTACCCTAAGACCCTCAGGTATATGTGTGATAGAAATATATAAACAATACAATGGTTGCAGATGGGGCTTTCCTGACAGCAGACTGACAAGCCTATATAGGAGGCATTCTTTCAAATACGCTGGCCCCATGTTGTTTAGGGCTTTATACGCCAATTGGAAAACCTGAAAATTGCTAATTGTAATTTCTTGAGATTTTACAGTTCTTCTAGTACCCTTTGGTAGTAATATTTCCACACCATGTGTAGTAGGCTGGTTAGCCTTAAAATGTACTTTCACGCACCAGCTTTAGTAATTTAAGGTTTAGATACACTGTTTCTGGAAAGCCCTCTTAAGTAGTGGGGGAAAGAATACAAAGAAACACCGGCTTACAGTAGTAATAGTTTCAGCAGCTGCTACCATATCTGCTAATCCAGCACTAACAATATGCTCTTCCAAATCTTTTAGCATAGGTTCTATCCCGTTAGGAACTTTATCCATCAATGAAAACATTAAATGCAATTCTGAAAATATAAAATATTGAAGAAGCCATTAGTCAATTAATACATACAATAAGAGACATTGTTTCATAACTGTTATTGCAAAATCCATCTCACTTCAAAAAACTACTGTGGAAAATTACCTGAAAAACAATTCCAAACATTTTCAAGTCTAAACTGGATCTTTGGCGAGTAATGTCATCTACAAGGCATGTTCCTACCCTCTCATACCAATTTCCCCCTTTTTCACTGTCAACATTATGTAAAACAATGTTAATGCTTAAACATAGTGCAATCTGTGGTTGATGTAGATTAAGCTAATTGCCAACTGGGGCTATTTCCGCACTGGCCAATATACTGGACCAGCAAGCAAACTAGGAGCCTCTCTTCCACTAGTTAGTGTGGTCTAAGGGAGGCCTGCCAGTGTGGAATCGCCATAGCATCAAACTCATCTGGCATGACATCGTAGCTGAATGCTGGAGGGGAAGGGAACAGCTTAACTGTGGGAAGAAAACAAAGAACACTGCTGCCTGCCTTGTCAGTTCCAGTTCTATAATAGCATCCCCTCTCCACACAGGCACTGTCACTATTTTTCCCAACCTGTTTTCTCTCTTTTTATAATTATTTTATTGTAACCCACCCTGAGACTTTTAGGTATAGGGCAGCATCTAAATAAATATCAGTGATTACTAATAAGGCATCGACTGATCAAATAGTAGGGTGGATTTAACAGCAACATGGGTTCAACCAACAGACTCAAAGTATGCCATAAATAAAGCTTTCTCCTATACTATAAGGAATACTTATAGTTTTTTTGCTTGATAACTGCTGCCTATATTGGCCTGAATTCACAATGTAGTGTTTCCCTAGAAGCAGCAAATACAAACTATACCCATCAGTGTAAAGTAATCTGCTCCTGCACATTTCTGTCCAAACAACAGAGGACAAAACAAGTGCCCAGCAAATAAAAAAGGAAAATGAAATAACCTTATTTTTTAAAAAACAAAGCTAAGACAAAATAAAGAGCAGAAAATTACTGTTGTTTTGAAAAGCCAAGCCTAAGCTCTGGTACTTTAAGCATAATTCTGACGATGCTGTGTCTGAAGTGATTTGATGGGACTAAATCAGAACTTGTTTATTTTTTATTTTTAAACTGTCCTATATGCAAAGGTCTCAGGATGGGTTACAACATTTAAAAGAACCCACTAAAAACAGTAACATTGCCTAAAAGTGAGGCGCAAGCAGTTTTCTCAAGGAACCAATACCGTGTCAGTACTAGACCAATGTACAGCGCTGGATCACTCAAAAGGGGGAAGCAAGGGGCTAGTCTAATGTTCATATGCTGAATGCACAAACACTTGATACAGAACTTGAACTTGACTGGCTTACTACACACTCCAAAAAGGGGTGAAACTGCAGAGAAGTGGTTGTTATAGCAGTGTCCTTCAGCTTCCACAGGACTAGGCAAAAGCTCAGGTTAATGAATGTGTCTATAGTTCCCACAGAGGCTGGATCCCCTTGAGAGAGGCAAGTTACACTTGTGCAAGATGTTATCTTGCTATATACAGCTCTGAACCAGCGCCAAAGAAGTGCTGTTAGAAAAAGGAGCCAAACATAGTTTTAAGGTCAGAGAGGCCTTCTGAATTTCCAGGCTTAATTACCAAAGCATATATACTGGAAGCTGGAAATCCTCCATTCTAAACTAACTGCAAATGTTTCCGGAAAAATGAGCTACTTTGGATTTTCTGTTATATGATATGCATTATGCAATGATACTGTATACTGAAACGTTAAGATTTTTGCTCTTACAGTCTTTTTTCATTTAAAACACTTCTTTCATACCCCCCCCCCCCCGCAAGATAAAGCAATGTGCCAAAACAATGCATAAACAAATGGCATTCCCCCAATTTGAAGTCAGGGGGTGGGGACAATGTGTGATCTTTTGGGAGTGTATTTCCATTTGTCTGACCCAGTACTGCCAATGGCAAAGGATGATGGAAGTTGTAGTAAAAAGCATCTGGAGGACCAAATGTGAGCTATCAACTTTTAAAGACATAGTATGGTACATAGACATTCTATGTATAGTGAATGTGAAGCTCAAAGAGGTTTGGGGTTGGAGCACTCATTTGGTTCTGCCAGGATGACCAATAATCAGGGATGATGAAAACTGTTTATTACCATTTCCCATTAAAATTCCATCTCAATGCAGTGTACAAAGAATAAAAACAACTAAAACCATAACAGTTATATAAAAACACAATTAATCCCAAGGCATTGTGGGATACGCTTCCAATGATTACTAGATTTATCATTTTTGAAATATTACAAGGACAGGTAGTAATATTTTCACAAATCCTACATAAATATTTTATACAGCAGCATGAAACTTAACCATATTAAAGGTCCTTATGAACCACTTTGATAAAGCGCCAATATACATTATACTTTTTTATTTCACTAATACAGACAAAAAATCATGTTATGCTTGGCACTCACTTTCTGTTTCGTTTCGTTTAATCATGCCTTGGCATTCAGCTAGAATTGTCTCCTTAAAAGATGTCACTAGAGCGTTCACACAGCATTCCATTAGCTGAAAAATATTAAAACAATTATTAGCATACTTAGAACAGTACACAACTATCTTTGATTAACCACAGGCTGAATTATCAAGAAAACCCTTTTGTATCTTCTTCTTCTCCCTCACGTACAACCTTCATCAGTTACTTCCTATTTTAATGAATTCCTAGTTTAATGAAGTATGATTTAGACTGGACACCAAAGTCATGGGCCCTTTTTACGCTGTGGAAATCAGGACAACCCAGCATGCTTTCAGATGGTGTATTCACACACCACAGTGCTGCCTCTGTCCCAGAGTGACTCAGTGTATGGGGCCGCCCTGATTGTCTGTAGCTGTGGAGCAGTAAACGCTGTTTAGGATCATGCCTACTGCCACATACTTGCACATCACATCACAACTGCCATAGCAATAGCCCAGTATGCAACAGAAGTTGCTCTGGCCATTGCTCTGGCAATGTGGACAGTCCCAGGTGGATTATCTACACTGGGACATCCCCCAGGTAAGTTGGGGACAGTGATGGCGGTGGTAGTGTGAAAGCTGGCCACTGCCGCTGAACTTAACTTCTGGGGGATATTGTCCCACGAAAGTGCAAAAACCCCAATACTGTAATTCCATTCTAATTTGTACAGCTTGCTCAAATTACAGATTGAACAATTACTTGAATTCAACTACTATGTAGTTACTCCTCATGAGTTACAAAGACAGAATACAACTCTTCTATAAGATGTAATGCAAACGGAAATATCCACACAGTTCAAATCTATTCATTTTTACTTAAAAATAAATCACACTGAGTAAGCTTACTTAGGATTGATACATCAATTTCTGAAATCCACAGCAAACTGAGTGACATCATAGATTAGTAAACATGAGTTTATGTTCAAAAGCACTGTGCACTCCATAAACAGCCCTGTTTTTTTTAGTCTCATGCCTACAAAATTACGTTACTGTCATAGAATAGAACTGACCCACCCCACTGTGAGGACTATAAACCATGTCACTAGAATGACACATTAAATAGCTACAATAGTTTTATGCTGTTGTATTTTTGCTAAGCCTGCAGGCAGTAAACCAAAGTCAAGCTAAGCAAGATAATATGAAAATACAGGCCTATGGATTTATAGTGTCCATGACAATTCCAACATAGCTCTTGGATACTGGGGTGATGTTCTGCAATAATGTTACTGAGGGAAAATATCTCCCAGCCCTCGATAACACCTACAATTATTCTCTTCTCTCAACATCTGTCATGATGTATGCTTAGAGCTGCAATACAATAGATAGGTTTGCTTTTACTGAGCGCAACAGATCTGTCATCACAGACATAGCAACCATTTCCCACATCAAATGTCTGGAATATTAATCCATCTTTGACCTAATGGAACACAACTGCTCAAATGGAAGACCTCTTTTAAGAACAAGCTGTCCAAATGTAACAGGATAAAAACAAGGTTGCAGGGCACTTCACCTTCAACACCAGACAAGAGTGACAGAATATTTAGCTGTCCCTTGTAGTAGGTGGATTTATCTAGTGGAATTTTGCTTTTATTTGGCTGGTAAAATTTTACATCCTCCTTATTATGCACTGTGGAAGTCACTACTGCTGTCTTGACTGGCAGGTAGGAGATGTCACCAAGAACACTCACCCTAAGGCAGAGATTCTTAATCTTTTGTGTTCCACAGACCTCTTTGTATTGAAGTGAAAACCACGGACTCCTTCTCAGAATGTAATGGCAGATCGTTTAATGATACTCAGTATTGGCAATTCAAGCTCAAGGACCCTCTGAACTCTTTCCACAGACTCCCAAGGGTTCTACGGACCCCTGATTAAGAACCCCTGCCCTAAGACAATTTGCATAACAGTGGGTTCCTATAACTACCATGTTATACATGATATGAATGCATTTTTTTAAAAAGACAGTCATCTTGCCCCTAAAAAGACAACAGAGTATAAACTCACCGCTTCTACAGAATTACATTCACGTCTGGTTTCTAAATACCGTTGCGCTCTTTTTTCTTCTTCTTTTAATTTAGCATCTGCCTGTGCAAAAACACAACATTCATCACTTAAACAATTAACATTAACCCAAGAAATGCTGTCATATGAATACCCTTTCACTTACATATTTCATATAATTCTGTACACCATTTTGTTGCAAATATGAAGGGGCTTGGGTTCTATAAAACCTTTCTGTTGAATCAAGGTACGCTTTTTCAAAATTATCCCGATAAATTTGGAGTTTATCTTCAGGATTGGAACACAGATTAACTGAAATGAGAAATATCAAGTTAACAGCTTTCTTCTTGGACTTTTGTATGAATAGACTTATTCCTCTCACTTAATACAACAGAATTATGAATAAGCAGAGAAACGTATTCTAAGTTTTCCACAGATGTTCACTGTTCTGTATATATACAGTTACAGCTTGGATTTTAGCAGAACATACTTTTTGAAGGAATGAATATGTTATTTAAGAGGCTATTTCTCCTGCACAGTTACATACAGATATTTGTGTGCTACATGGATGAATTATATTTCATTTAATTACCTAGGTCTAAATTTGTCCCAGAACATTTGTCTCTAAATAAAAAGGAAGCCTCTAAAAGAAAAATATGAAACTATTCTTTATCATTTCAGACATTAAGCACAAGAAACAGTTAACTCTTTAAACCAGAAAAAGTATACTTAATAGGATTTGTATATTAGCAAACTAACTGAACTTGCCAAACTGTGGGTGTGATTTTAAAAACAGCAGCAATCACTATACTGAAATTATTCCTTTTCTCCTTTAGATATTTATTGCTATTCTTTTTATTAACATAGCTAGTGGACTTCCAGATGCTGGTAAAGTCTATTATCATTCCTGTCACTGGCTATATTTTCTAGCCTGGTACCAAGTTTAGCAAGACCTGGAGAACCATACATTATCCTTCCGGGTTCTAGCTAGAGACAAGGTCTGTTGACCTGAATATTAAAGGAGACTCTAATCACACCCTAGAGAAAAACACATACCATAAGATTCTCTAACGCCAATGACAAGCTGGGAGTCAAATGCTTCCCCTAATCGTTCTGCATGAACCAGCTTCATTGCACTATCTTGAAGACGAGTCTTTATATTTGAAAATATGGACTCATTCCAAGTGTCTAACATAAGCTACAAACATACGAAAAAGGAGAAAGACATTAGAACTATGCAAACATTTTCATATGTTAAAATCCAATAACTAAAAGGACTTGCAAATTTGTTTCAGATGAAATCTTCAAATCTAATTTAAATGGTATACAACAGTATCTAATCTAATTTCCACCATAACTTTCACTCTCTTATCCTAGAACTATTTGGATTATTCTAAGGTATACAGTTACCTTAATAGTAAGATATGATTAAGAAGAAGAAAGTATGTTTTAAATAACTAAGGACCATTCCACACTGGTCATTATTCTGGATTATATCCCGGAATAGTGGCCTGCAATCTGCATACTAGTACAGACTACAGATGGCATATCCTGGAATAAGGCCTATTGCAGAAAAGGCTTAAACTAATTGTTGACATCCTTTCTTTTACCTTTCACTTATTGGCTTTTAGGATTCATTTTTACCTTTTAAATTTCACGGGAAGAACAATACATATTTTAAGCATATATTTTATTCTTTAGGACAAAAAAGCACCAGTGATATTCAAAACTACCATTACAATAGATAAATAACAGTAAAGTCGAATGTTGCCTGACCACAGAAAAAGAAGCAGAAAGGTAAAAACACTAGCAAAAGCACATACTTTGAAATGAAGCATAAGTATCACTATGGGTACAGTGTAATTTTATTCCATTTGCTACCAGTGACTCCCTTTGCAAGGAAGCTTTCTGAAAACCCTGGACTTGCCTTCCGCACAATACTGTCTTCCATGTTGGATTTCTTATTGCTGCCTTGTTTGCCCATGAGAGTAATCTCTAACTGGCAAAATGGCTTCGGTAAGATGTCGCACTGGGTGAAGAATTTACGCCACTCAACAATATAGGCTTTTAGTAATGCAGTATCGTCTTGATGGCTCAGCACTCTCTGAAACAGACACAGATGTAAATACATTTATTAAGTAATTGCACTCCATAAAAGTTCACTACTATCAAAACAACTAGGGGTGTGCATGAATCACTACTGCAGATTTGACAAATATGGAACTGAACCAAACTGATTAGGCAATGGGTCAGATCAACGTCACATTGGCAGAAAGCTAAAGCTCAGTCCCTCTGAATAGCTGATCATCCATAACGATTCAGTAGGGTGGCAAATCAGATCTGTGATTCCTATGGAGTAATTTCCCCTAGGACTTCATTCTGCTGTATCATAATGATCAGTACTAAAACAGGAACAGGTCCCCCTCACTTCCCTTCCATGGACCATGCAGAAAAACAAAAAATTATTCTCACAGAATGGCTGACCAAGTGCAGCTTCAGACCAGTTTGGCCAGATGCAGGTGATCAAGGCAGCTTGAAACCAGGCTGAACCAAGCCAAATGGAACGTTGTCCATCTTGGAGAACTGAACTTTTCAAGCTTATATAAACCCCTGTTATGGTTCTGCTGCCCTGCCCCAATTTGCTGTTTAAAGCCAGAGTTCTAAAGTGGAAAACCCCTCAGTTTGTTTTCAAATGTACAGTGCCTGACAAAAGTTCTGTCGCTTATCCATGTTGTTGAAACCAAAGCCTATAACCTGACTTAAAATTCATCCATTGGTTTTAAAAATTACTCATATGAAAGCTGAAACCCTCCCAAATGAGGTTTTTAAAAAGAAAATAAATTTGCTTCACTGCTGAAATATTGATCATTTAATGAACACAGAAAGGTCAGATTTTGGCTAGACAAAAGTTTTGTTGCCCACAAAAAGTAATGTGAAAATCAAACAGACAATTCACTTCAAATACAAAGATATGTTTCATAACATTGGTGAATGAAGTTCTGGTGCTATTAGAGCCATATTTAATATTTTGTGTGACTTCCATGAGCCTGAAGGACTGCATCCATGCGTTTCGGCAATGATTCATACAATTTATTGATGAAGTCATCAGGAATAGTAAAGAATGCAGTTTTACATGCCTCCCAGAGTTCATCAAGATTATTTGGTTTTGTGTTCCAAGCTTCCTCTTTCATCCTACCCCAAGCATGCTCAATGATGTTCATATCTGGTGACTGGGCTGGCCAGTCCTGGAGCACCTTGATCTTCTTTGCCTTGAGAAACTTTGATGTAGAGATGGATGTATGAGATGGAGCGCCATCCTGCTGCAAAATCTGACCCCTTTTATGATTGGGAATGTAAGAGGTAGCTAATACGTCTTGATATTTTAGGCTATTGATATTGCCTTCCACCTTGCAAATGTTTCGCACACCCCTATACTGAATGTAACCCCAGACCATGATCTTTCCACCACCAAACTTAACTGTTTTCTGGGTATATCTTGGATCCATACGGGCTCCAGTAGGTCTCCTGCAGTATTTGCGGCAGCTGTGGTGTAATTCAACTGAAGATTCATCTGAGAAATCCACCTTCTGCCACTTTTCCAGCGTCCATCCGTTTAGTAGGCTGTGGGCCTTAGCAAATACCACACGGTTTTTTAATTGCCTTTTGTTTAGTGCTGGCTCCTGGGCACTGATTCGACCATGGAGGCCATTTCGAGACAGAATCCTACAAACTGTTCTAGTTGACACAGGAACTTGAGGTGACCAGGCCTGTTGGAGCTCTGCTGCAGTGGAAGAAGGGCTGGCTTTTGATTTTCGAACCAACAAACGTTCCTCCTGAGCAGTCGTCTTGCGGGGTCTGCCAGACCTGGGCTTGTCAAAAACATCTCCAGTCTCTTCAAATATTTTTGTAATTCTTTGTACTTGACGCTGAGACACATTAAAGGTGCCAGCCACCTCTGCAGAGGATCTGGTCTTCAGTCTCCTGATAATCAAGGCTTTGGTCGCAGGGTGGATTTTTGGCATGTTGTCAGAGGTCAAGTTGCAGTTCAAGTGAAGGTCTGGAGTGCTGGAGTTCTTTTTATACACACCCACTAATTATCTGATCAATTAGTGAGCACAGGTGAGGCTGTAAACTAGGATTAGGTGCTTTATATGACAAGGCGACAAAACTTTTGTCTAGCCAAAACCTGACCTTTCTGTGTTCATTAAATGATCAATACTTCAGCAGTGAAGCAAATTTATTTTCTTTTTAAAAGCCTCATTTGGGAGGGTTTCAGCTTTCATATGAGTCATTTCTAAAACCAATGGATGAATTTTAAGTCAGGTTATAGGCTTTGGTTTCAACAACATGGATAAGCGACAGAATTTTTGTCAGGCACTGTATTAACAGAACCCCTAAATAGAACCATGAAAGATGTGTACAAGATCGCTAGTGTACAGTGCTCATAATGAACACAGGATTACAATTCTGATGTTCAGTTCACTTTGTAAAACAGAAACTATGTCTAAGCCTTCAAAATGAGCAAACCAGTGAAGCAAAAAGTTTGATGCCAATCACACTAGGCTCTATATTTTAGCAGTAAAACTTTTAAGATCCAACTACAAATTAAACAAATATAGCTGATTATACGCAGCAAAATAAATCTCTTAATGGTTCTTGCATGTGCAGCAGGATGTAGGGGAGGTGTGAAGCCAAAATTCAGTTATAAATCACAATTTTATGGCTTTCTGGATGAAAGTGCTGTTTGCCACCATGAAACCTAGCAGCAAATCACAACTTTGTATGTCTTCCCTGTCTGCCATAGCACTTTTGGGTACAAATTTTCATTGTTAGCTGACCAATACTGTAATTCCATTAAATAGAGCCCATTCTTGAATAAAATGATTCTATGTGCACTATTTTTACTCAAGGGCATAGTTTCATCAAGCCTTTCCCCAAAGAAAATAAACCAGAATTAGAATTTTAAAAGGTTTTACCCAAAATGCCATATACAAGCAACACCTGAAACTTCAGCTGCCCCAAAAAAGTCAGCAAGACCATGAACAGGGCCTATACAAAACCAACACTGGCTTCCAGTCCTTTTTACATGCAAAACTCTTAAGGTCCCAGATGACTTAAGCCCAGTTCACAGGGAGTCTCTCCTTTTAATGCAAAGTTATTCATAAGAAGCCCTACTGGATCAGGCCACATCCCATCTAGTCCAGCATCCTGTTGCACACAGTAGCCCACCAATTGCCCATGGGCATCTCAAGCAGAGACAAGGGAAAACCTTCTCCTCCTCTCAAATCCCAGCAAATGGCATTAAATGCATCCTGCTTGTGCCCCTTGGGAGCATTTCCTGAGGCCTTTCCCTGGCAACCCTGCCAAATGAGGAATGCCAAAAGGCTACGAAGGAGGTCAGCATCTCAGCCATGGCATCCAGATGTTTTATGTTGTGAACGTAACTGATGTCAGCTAACAGGCTCTTCATCTTCCCAAGCTTATCAGTCTTAAAAATCTTTCAGCCCTTTCTAGAAACATCGTTCATACGACATTCTTTGGGATCAGTTTTACTTTGTGCTCATTTCGTTGTTAGCCTTACTGTGTTCTAAGTAATATACTGAGGTTTTATATTTTATCACTTTAATTTCTACTTGTAAACTGTCCTGCTGTGGGCCCAGTCACTTTGGGGAAGCATAAAAAAAGCATATGTCGAAAAATATTAAGAGAATTACATTTTTCTTTGTTTTAAATATTCAAATATGGCAAATAGATTTCAGCGTGGAACATTTAAACTCAGGGGGATGGTTGCTTTTTCAAACAAAACACAAATGTGAAGCATGATGCTGTCCCTATAGTTTTTGCATCTTCCTTGAAAGTCACAGATGATTCTGTCCAAAAATCAACATTTGCCAGAACGCATTAACAAGAGATAACTCTGGTCTCCCTCGTTATTTTGCCAACTACAGATTCGTACAATATAAAGTTCTGTCTTATGCTACCATTTCAGAACAATTTTTTTTTCTCTCTGAGAAGCAAAAGAAGCAAACTTACAAAGATTTATGGCTTGCTAAAAAGGACTTCACAAATGCTATAAATCTAACCTTGTTCTCTTTAGTATTACTGGGAAGACGGGCAAGTACCGTAACATTCTGGTAAAAACAATCAAAAGGTCAACATCAACATTTACTAAAAGGCTGTTAAATTAGTACTTGGGGTTTATACTAAAATTCTGGCCATTGAGAACAGCATTTTTAAAGTTCGTTCTTTTAAGTAGAGCAGTCATTGGAAGATGCTGGGCATAGGAATTGTTAACAGAAGGACAATACGCATACTTGACATTCTTGTTTTTCATTTTTAATCTCCATTTCTATTCCTTGCAGTTATGAAGACACTTTTATTATTTATTTTTGTATTTCTGTCCTACCCTATTACCAAAAATGAAATTAAACTGAACTGACTACAACAATAAAAGAGCCTGAAAGGGGAGGAAAGGTTGCTTCTCCATTCAGTGGTAAGGTAACTGTGTCTTCACCAAGCATCTGAATCCATACAAGTAAGGGTGGCTGATGTACATTAACTATTCTTTGCCCATGCTAAATGGACCCATAATTATGGTGCGGAGGCAAGACGGGAACGTATAATTCAAGAATATTTTAATGACCAGAACACCTCTGGTTTAAAGAAGGAGCAAGGTGAACAAGGTGAGACATTATATTAATTCCTGCTCTGCCTAAAATGAAATTAACAAATTTTCAAAATGGTCAACAAAAATAAACATGGCTATTTAATAATAATAAAAAGCATCTATCTGCAGACATGTTAAAGACTTACCGCTTGTGCTTGTTTAATAAAATCAAGGATATCTTCTTTCAAAGCCTGGTGTATTTTTGCTGGGCCTTTATCATCCCACAAGCAAACTCCATGCACATCTCTAGAGAATATAAATTTTTCAGGTCAAATTAAGTTCTAAACTTCAGTTATAAGTAATTGACAATATGGTTCAAAAAGATATAGTATGCAAAATATGGTCTATGAGAAGCACACATTATCTTGCCTAGCACGGATGAAACTGTAAGCACAATATTGTTGTCTGAAAAGAATGGATAAAAAAGTAATTTAAAAGCTGATTTTTGAAAAAACTAAAACATTACATTTTCCTTATTTTAATTCTAACAGTTAAAATTAAAACTGCATTCGTAAGTTAACACTCACATCTACAAATTAATTAATGGTTCTAATGCACACAAATCTAATTACATATCAAACACAGATATTTTTAATTTCATGAAAAAAGCTCTGCTTAGATTAACTGTTCTTGGGTTAACTGTTCTTCCACTTCTTGTGATTTTCTACTTCAGATATAAAACCTCTTAATTTTTCAAGATACTACAGTTGTATTGCACAGGCATCTCAAAATCTCTCCTCAGCTTTGTTAGTTATAATAAAATTTCAGAGCCACAGTGGAACCATTTAATACTGCAAGTATAGATGTTTCGAACAAAGTTAACTGACACGACTGATGGAAATCAATAGCCAGGCAACCTCAGCAAACTTTGGCTCCAAAGGCACTTTTTAAGAGAAAATTTCCTTCTCAGGCAAATGACCTTAGACTTCATTATTCATCGAAGGTTCATTCTTGAACTGTGAAAAAGTAAAAGTGTAAGTACTGGGAATATTATACAGAGGAGTGTGGTATTTCTCAGAAGACCGCACAAAGGAAGTCTTCTGCCCTCAAAGCTGGGAAAGAGGCAAAGGGCTACAGAGCAAGGAGGAAACATTGGACCTCGTACCACTGTGCCATGTTCTCCCAAATCTGGCACTCCAGACTTATCCGTTGCTTTAGTTAACACTTCCCTGGTCTGAATTTCCAGAAATTGTGCTTTTTTATATATTTTAAATTGGGTTTCGAAGGACATACACACTAGTGGAATGACATTTAACCAGAACTGGTTTGTGCTTATCTTGCAGATCAAGATGAGAAGTTTGAAGATTCTTAGAGTAAGACCCCATTTTAAAACACAACTGTATCGCTGTCAAAGAGTTGTTTCATATGACTTTAAACAGCCCCAGAAAAAACAGAGACCAATAATTAGAGATGCTAGCACACCTTTATCACAACTCCAGGAGAGTAAAAAATCCTTATCCAAGCTGTACCTGGCTCTATATTGATTCTCTCCACAGTCTGGAGCCTGTAGGAGCAGAGCAAAGCATCATATGATTTCACTGGGTACTGATATTGCTACATAGCATGTGCAGCTTTGACGCTCTCCTAAGGATCCAGAAGGCTTCTCCCCAACCTGGAAGCTGAATAAAGATGTGCTGTAGCATCTAAATACCAGCCTCTTTGGAAGGTATGCAGCTATTTGATTAACCAATCAAGAACAGTAGTTTGCACGCCTCTCAAATGGTAACACTGCCACCATTTAAAAAATAAAATATAGGAACAACCTTCAAAGTGGAGCACAATGACATGGAAGATTAACATCTCAACAGCCAAAAATCTATGCAAAATTCTCAGGACTAAGCATTCTAACTTCTCCTCTATACACTCATAACACACAATTCCTTTAATTAACTCCCTTCCTTCACCTTACAGCTCAGGACATAACATCACATAAATAATACACTATAAATTCAGAGAAATTTCAAGTAAAGCTTTATCATACTGTAATTTCTAAAGCCAATAACTAATAATCCTGAAACAAATAGCTTGGTAAGTGAAAAGTCCACTGTGAAGTCTTTTGTTTCAATGAAAGCAGCTGTTCCAATGATATTTCACAGGATACAAAGAATACTTCCATTTCTATTACCCAAGAAGTCAAGTTAAAGACATTACTTACGAAAACAGGTCAAACCACTGCTGTTTTGTGACAGACTCCTGCCGTAAAAGCTTCAGAACAATGGGGCGCATGAAATCCCATTTGTCTTCAAACTGAAGTGAACCTTTATTCTTTTTTTAAAAAAAGAAAGAACACAATTTAAATTCAAGCTAAACAAAAATGAATTTAAAAGCTATATTTGATGTACAGCCCTTTTCTTTGAAAGGCATTCTGTGTCTGCTTAATCTCAGGTATCCTATACAGTCCCCATGACTACTAACATATTCACAAACCTTAGAAGAATACATTAAACAGAAATTACAACATACATTCACAGTTGAAACATAACACTTCCTCAAAAGTATTCAAAAGAGAAGAAGCTCACATGTCTGATGGTAAGAATATTACAGAAACAAAGGAGGATGCATCTATATATGAAATATAAAATTTTACAAAAAGATACTACATGTAACATTAAAAAGAAGTACCATATTTTCCGGCGTATAAGACAACTGGGCGTATAAGGTGACCCCCAACTTTCCACTTAAAATATAGAGTTTGGGATATACAGATGATTCAACCAAGAAGGCATAGCTTTCAAATGATACTGAAAATAATACAGCACTAGGGCCAATTAATTTCTGGAAAGGAATTCCAAAGTATAATGTGCCCTACGGAAAATATACTGTGGAATACATTATTTCACCACATATGAACATCATAAAGCTCTACATCATAATCTGCTTATAGTTACAGTTATCCCTCATCCTTTGAGCTTGCTTTTTCTTCTGAAATCTGCAAAAACTGCTCAGAAGTGAAAATTTTAATATTTTTCCACTGCCAATCCAACCATTCAAGTCTCTTCTACAGCTCATACGGCAAGTTGCTCTTATTGCACACACTGCCTTAATAGCCTCCCCCAAGTTTTTTTTTAAATCATTAATAAAAAACAAATAGCATTTTGTTATATCTCATAGGAACGAAATCTATTACAAATTACAATAGTTGCTTATATAAGAAAGTATTATTGCACGTCTTTTGATTACCTGAACAGTTTTACCTGAAACAGCAGGGCCCTTTTTCTACTAGGGCTTAGAACCTTTCTAAGATCCCATTATGAACCCGATTAGTACCTGACTGGTACCAATCGGGAAGGCCCCTGTCCTCACCTCATTGAAAGCCCTATCTGCAAGGCCCTTTGGGGGAAATCTGGATTTAATGAGTCCTTCAGGCCCTTAAATCAGGACTTTGTGTGGACCTGATTAACCGTGTCCACAATGGGGTCTTCAGGCATCTTCAAGATCCAGATCTCCCGGAGGACCCCATCTAAATGATCTGGATCTTGAAGATCCTGATCTTCGACTGTGCGTGGAAAAAAGGGGCAGATGGGACCATACAGCAATTTACTGCTGTATGGTCCCATCTGTTATTGCACCAGAGAGCCACAGTAGTGACCATTAAGAATTCATTCAGAAGCTGATAGGGGAAGGTGGGGATGATTGTGTTTTTAAAATGTTTTTTGCTTGTCTAACAAATAGTCCATATTGGGTTATTGTAATGTCCTTGAAGATAGTTTGGAAGCTGCAGCTGGTGGCAGAATGCAGCAGCTAGGCTGCTGACCAGAACAGCTGGTTGGATGCACATTATGTTTATCTTAAGAGAGCTGCAGTGGCTGGCAATTTGCTACTGAGCTCAATTTAAGGAATATAAAGCTTGTGCCCTGACCTGAATATCTGAAAGAATGCTCAGGTATTAAGACCTTAGAGGTAGGTACTTCTTGTAGTTCTGTCATCCTGAAGACTGGTTCTTTGTAAGAACTTCTAACAGACATATACCAGATGTTAAAATTACATGACTATCAACACCTACTTAAAACTCACCTTTTCATTCAGAGCTCTGATGTTTAACTCCCTCCTAATCTTGATCCTGATGGGGGTGGCAGGGCTGTATTTTAACTATATTTGTGTTTTGCCTATATACTGTATTATTTTAGCAAATGCTGCAACTTACACTGATATCTTTTTGGTGAAGAGTAAAATAAAGACGTTAGAAAATAAATGCCCACTGCTTTCCTGCCAAGACAGTCTGTGTTCTAAATAAGTGGTATAGAAATCTCTCTGGCTAATTTTGTAGATCACGGCACAGGCTCCTTAGTCCACTCTTCTGCTTTCTCTAATTGCCCAAGGTTTTAAATTCCAGGAAAGCTGGTACAGTCTCACAGGTAGCCATTTAACATTATCAAGATGTTGCAGAATGAAAAAATCAATATCTTCAAGTAACAGCACAGAAACTAACTGAAATAACAGAGCAATGTATTAAAACATCTTAACTACAAAAAAAGGAGACCAAATGATCAATAAAAGCTATTTCACTATTGCTCTGAATGACTTTTTTTAAAAAATCAAAGTATAGTGTCCATCGTTCAGTGTAGAATAATTGTTGGAAATGGTTCAGAAAAATGTAACCAGCGGCATAGCTACTTGGCTCAACAAGACAGAAACAAATGTTACTGGTCCTGAAAGCTGAAGCTGAGTTCCTGGGTCCAATTCCATGTGCTTACTTTTGTATACAAAGAACTGACTTAGAATTTGGCTTTTATACCCCATTTTTCTCACCCAAAGCAGCTGACGAAGTTTTCTATTTTTCTCCCCACAAGACATCCTGTGAGGGATGTGCACGAATATTCAAAATATTTGTTATTCATACTAATTCAGACATTCGTATACGAATCAAATGTCTGGACATCTGGATTTCCGAATCTGAACAAATACAAATATCAAGTTATTTGAATGAATGATTCGGAAATTCATATCTGTACGGGTACACAGGCATCTCATATGTACCCATAAGCCATCATGCACATCTGTACGGGACGAAAACAGGATGCATACGGATGCGTATGGGTACGGATGAGATGCGTATGTACCCAAACAGATACAGATGTCCAAATTATTCATACAAAGGTATTCATATCGAATCGAATGTCTGGACATTCATTTTTTCGTTATTTGGATACATCTGGATTTTAAATATTTGATTCATTACAAATCAAATTTGAAAACTGCATTCGTTCACACCCCTAGTAGGTGGGGCTGTGAGAGCTCAGAAAGAGAGCTGCGGTTAGTCGAAGGTCACCCAGCAGGCTTCATGTAGGGGTGTGGAATTGAACCAGAAAACCTCCAGTTAAGAATCTGACACTCTTACCACAAGACCAAACTGGCTCACAACTACAGTACCAAGGGGCCTTTCTGCACTTAAGCTTTTTCTTGAATATATCTCACAATAGGGGCCTGCTGTCCACACACTCATTTGGACTATGGCAGGCACCAGGTGAGGCCTGCCACAGTGTGCAATAGCTTGCAGACAACAGGCCCCTATCCCAAGATATATTCCAGAATAAGGCTATTTTCTATTCCTTTCCTAATTATTCCCAGTATTAGCTTTTTTCGCTGCTGCTGCGCACTGAGTTGACACCTTCATTGAACTGTCCACCAGAACCCCAAGATCCCCTTCCTGGTGTGTTGCAGAAAACTCAGACAGCATCAGTTTATAGACATAATTTGGATTTTTGACCCTGATATGTGAATTGACCATTTAGTACTACTTTCTGCTTCCTACCCTTAAGCCAGTCACAAATCCAGGACAGAACCTGTCCTTTTATTCCATGGCTGATGTGTTTACTCAGTAGCCTTTGATGTGGGACTTTGTCAAAAGCCTTCTGAAAGTCCAGATAGACAAGGGCTACTGGTTTGCCTTTATCCACGTGTTTATTGACACTCTCACAGAATTCCAACAGGTTTGTAAGGCATGATTTACCTTTGCAGAAGCCATGCTGGCTTTCGCTCAGCAGTGCTTGCTCCTCCATGTGCACACTAATTTTGTCTTTACTGATGGTTTCCATCACCTTACATGGAACCAACATTAAGCTAACTGGTCTGTAATTGCCTGGACTACCCCTGAATCCTTTTTTTTTTTTTAAAGATTGGTGTTAAATTGCTACCCTCCAGTCCTCAGGTACAGAGCCTTATGTTAGGGAAAGATTATATATTTTTGCTAAGTCGGCAATTTTGCAATTGAGTTCCTTAAGGACTCTTGGATGAATATCATCTGGTCCTGGTGACTTGTTAACGTTTAGTTTATTAAGACATACAAGGACCTCTTCCTTGGCTATCTCTTTCCAGTTTAATTCTTCAGAAAATACAGGTTCAGTTCACCCAGCCTAGGTGAGGATAAATGAAGTCCCCCAATATAACTACCATATCTTTTTGGGATACCTCCTTTACTTCATTTTCCAATTGTTGATCTCCTTTGGGCATTTGGTTGGGAGGACGATTGTTAGACTTCCTTTTACAGACCTGCCAGCAGAAGATTCTGCTCACAGTACTGCTAACTGCTGAAATCTTTAGGAAAATAGATGTATTCATGATCGCTATTGAGGGTTTTCATACAAATGTTCCGAATCTGAAAACAGTCTGGGGCTTAGTAGCTTTGTAATATATGTTTTATTGTTTGGCTGAAATAGATCTGGATTTTTCTTTTTCACGATGATCAACATTTTAGTGACCAGACACCCTGACATGGTATTACGAAGCTGGACCACTTCACAGTATACTTGGGAACCAATTCTGAGTAGGGATGTATAAGGATATTCGAAAATTCAAAAATATTATTCAAACTCGACGAATATCGACATTTGAATCAGATTTTCAAAAATCCAAATTTTCAAATTTGAATGGATTTCTGAAAATCCAATATGGATTTTCAAATAATTTGACTGAATAGAACATCATATATTGCATCCAAATATCATGTTTTTTACGTTTATAATACAGAATGCAAATAGGATGCAAATGGAATGCAAAAACGATAAAAATGGGATGCGTACAAATTTGAAAATCAGATACCATTGTTGACAACATTTGCAGTTTTGAGTTTGAATCGAATTTCTGGAAAATTTTTTTTTTATAATCTGGATTCAAATTGGATTTTCAAATCAAAAATCTGGGTTTTTGAATTTCAAATCAAATATTCAAATCGACTCAAATTTGAATGCAAAAAATGCATTCGTGCACACCCCTAATTCTGACATACCCAATATGGCATACAGAACACTCAGTATGATAACCTACAAAAGACTTGTCGCGATTTCAGCCAAATTAGACATCATGCTGCTTAATCCAAATTGTTCAGCATCAAATATAAAGACTTCTTGCTTAGTTAAGTAACTGAAGAAAAACATACATTTTAATGTATTTGAAAGATGTGTTTCTATTATCCTTAGTTCAAAATCTGTTAGGTTATTGCTTTGAATGACAAGCACAGTTGAAGCAGAAACCAATTTTCTTTTAAACAAGCTTAAATGTTAGAATAAGAAAGCCCACATCACCCTCTCTGAAAGCAATCTTCTAAGAACAGACTATTATACACATAGGATCAATATCATGCATATAGATTCAAACTATAAATATCTCTATTCTTATACTCATGGAGGACAGGTGTATCAATCATGCCTAGAATGGTACTGTCTCCAGGTTGGAGACAGGCAGAATGACTCCAAAGACCATTTGCAGGGATTTGAGAACAGGTAAAGGTTTTGTCTTTGTCTTCTGCTTGAGAATGTCCAGAGACAATTGGTGGGCCACTATATGAGACAGGATACTCAACTAGATGGTCTGCGGTCTGATCCAGTAGGGCTCTTCTTATGTTCCTATGGTTACTAATCACAATGACTCTCCAATTCCCAATCTTTTGTGAGCTGTAGGGTCAGAATCTGTGCTAAGCACATTTGTGAAATCAGATATGGTGTAACTTTCCAATCCGTTTTCTCTTTCTCACTTAGCTCTCTTTTGCTGTATTTCAACAGCCTTCAAAATGTCCGGTATCCTCCTTCCTCTGTACTCCAGCGGCCTCCTCAATGAATGTGCAGACACGGTCATTAGAAGCCCACACATGTATGTACGCTCCCGTATTTTTATAACACAGACAATTATGTCATATATATTATACATAAATATATCAATTACAGTGAGACAGGGTGCTGAACTAATTGGGCTATGGCCTGATCCAGCAGGGCTTCTCTTATGCTCTTAAAGCCTGTGCACTAACCCAGACATTTTTTATTTGAGGCACATGATTCAAAAGGACTAAGCAGCTGACTATTAACAACTGTTGCAACATATTGCCATACTACTGGAAGTCTAGATCCCCACACAGTGAAAAAGTACATGCAACCAACTGGCTCCCAGGCAATTACAACAGCGCTATGACACATAAGCATATCATATTACAGCGAGCTAAAGAATGTAAGAATATACTTGCTGGATCAGCCCAAATCCTATCTGGTTCAGTGTCCTATTTCACAGAATGGCCAGCCAAATGCCTTCTTCAACGCCTGCTCTGCAGCAACTGGTATCACCCTTATGCTAACATATAATAATCATACTTTAACAGTGCACTCTGGTCAGCTATAAGCCTTGCATTAATTGCTTTTCCCAAAGGAAAGCAGAAACGTCTTTCAAACCACAGGCATCTTTAAAAAAATATGCTTGAGTTTATTACACATTTATCACACTGCAACTACTTATTCTTTACCCTAGTCTTTCACCTCCTACATACTTCACACATGCAGCTCTTCCTCAGCCTGGCGACTGCTGAGTAAAAGAGGATCTACCCGAAAAGGGTAAAGCACCCAGAATAAGACGCTTACACAGAGACTCTGAAAAGTACTAGTTACATGAAGAGATTTAACTCTGAAATGGAAAAAAGAACATGCCCCTTGCAATGTCATCATTTTTTTCTGAAGCAGGGAGAAATTTAAAAACTCACAACAAAATTTGAAAAATATGACATGAAATCTGAGAATTACACATGCCGCAGTATTTTGGCCATTACTAAGATCTTTAAGAAATGTATCTAGTTTGTATCATTTAATTTCCAATTATTCTTATGCCAAAATTCTGATAATCTGAACTGTTCAAATTTTGAGATTTAGAAACTTCAGAGGTCATAACAAGACTGTTTTCTTAGCTATGTGTTTGGCTACCTCTGCATAACACTGATAATCTTGTCCTGTGGCAGAGTACAAGAAAGGGATCATAATAATTCTACCACAGTAATGTAGCACAGATTTCAATTTCTTAGCTGTTTCACCTATAGACAGCCAGTTATTACATGCCACACAATTTCAAAGCATAACAGTTTCTATATGTAGTCCCCCATATACATATGCTTACCCCCCAAATCTTTCCTCACCACTATCATGCCTACAAAATGTGTGCCCTTTTAAAGAAAAGGGATGCTTGATCATTTTAGTAATATTATAGATATACACTCGTTGCTCAATATGCTACCTAGCATGAGAGGAGCTAACTAACTGATATACAAGTTACTAAAATGAATAAGACCACTAAATAAATTGGCAAAGACGTAAGTGGAAATACTGATCAGATGCTGATTGAGCAGAGTTATGCTATTTCCCTGATATATCTGAGAGTTATATACCATGGTTATTTTTCAGGGCCATGCATGCTACATATGAGTATTTACTTATATTCCCGGAGACTTCTCTCCCAAGAGAAAGTCTGCTACAATGGACATCAAGGTTCTTATGGTTAACGTGTCTGATAAGTCTACCGTGTAAGCCTGAAATGCCAACAAATGTGAGACAGAATATCAAAAACCACCTAAATGCAACAGAAATTTGGCCACACTAATTTGACACATTGGTGCTGTTTTACTACTACAGTGCAAACACAGACTGACATGCAGTTATCAAGCAATTTAGAAATCTGCTCCTGCTTCTTCTCTCAACTGGATAACGACAAAAAAAATGTAATTCAGAAAGTCTGGAAAGTGGTAATGTCAGTTGAGGAAGTGGCAAATGTGTTTGATGAAGACTAGTATGTGCTAGGAAACAGAAGCAAAGACGGGGGAACGTGAAAAATCAGGGATTTTATGAGGGCATGGACAAGTTACAACAACTCCTGCAGAAATATCAGAAGAAAAGGGCTGACAGAAAAATGAGCTAGTGTGTTAATCTTGATATATGCACCTGACTGGTGTAAAAAATCCATTCCTATACAACTAAGTATATAGGCCCCTTTCAGTACTGCTGTGTGAAATGCATTAATTTATGCATGGACACTTAGCAAGCCTCAGTGATATATGGATTAGTGGCTAATCCCACATAAGTCCCTCTACCCTCAAGAAGGAAGTGAGAAGGATTTCAAAGGAAGGAAAGGGAAAGACTGACGGTGGATCTAGGAATGACAAAGTTGAGGAGGAGACCAGTTGCATCTTCTGCAAAAGCTCCATAACTCAACAGAAGCCTCAAGTCTAACTGGCAACCCCATGGCTTTGGAAAAAAAAGCTAATATGAAGGCAGTTCAGCTTCCCTTACAATTAGGCAGCAAGACAAGAAGTCTTAATTGCTACTGACAAACTATTATTATTGTCTTTACTTCCTGGTATTCCAGTCTTGGTGAGAACAGAGGAATGAATAGATCTAATTCAGCTTCTCTGTCTAAGCACCCATTCAGAACAGAGACAGAGGGGGAAAATGGCTCTAGGAAAGGTCCCTCCTAAACCAGCCCAAGTCCCAGATCAAGTCTGCATCCTAGTAGACAGAGTGGCAAACTTTAGATCACTAAATCTCGAGAATCTTTAATATCTTGCTTATAGTCTGATATAATAAATATAAGGGAGTAACCTCACCTCAGTTCTTAGTGAACACCTGGGCCCCCTCTGTACTGAGCCATTCCAAACTATATCCCATAACAGGAACCTCGAATCTTCATGCTAGTACAGACTGCAGAAGGCCCTGGGCAGGGTATGTCATCATCTGCACTGTGGATAGCAGGTCCCTGTTCCAGGATATAATCTGGAATAAGGCTGAGTACAGAACGGGCCTGAGTTCCTTTTGCTAAAAATAAAACCCCACAGGTCATACCAGATGCTTCTGGGTTTTTTTTCTTTTTCTTTTCTTTTAAACCTGAACACAAAACCAGAAGCATTTAATTTGTATAGATTATAATTACGTGTATCATTTTTAGCAAACATACAAAAGTACTAGTATTGGCTTACACTGAGGCCAATCAAGTAAAAACACATTTCAACATTAATAACAGCACTTCTCTTTCTTTAATTCTTCTGGTCCTCTGGTTTTCAAATCCAAAAGTTTTTATTTGTTCAGAGATGCTCTGTTAAAACTGTGCATGCTCAAACCCTTTTGTTAAGATGACCAAAACTGGAGCACCGGTAGAGCTGGAAAGAAACCTCTAAGGGCACTGGTTTTGTTTGCCAAAGAATTTGAAAAGCAATTGAATAGAGACATCCAGTTCCTTTACAATGCATTTATCTTGGTAAACTCTTCTACATACTGGAATCACTTGGTACATGCTCTAGGATAGAGCATTTCACCATAACCTGAAGTCCTGAGGGAAAAAAATACTTTCCTGAAAGCCTCTCTCATAGAAAGCAGCAGTTCTTACCTTGCTAGGATATGAATGAAAGATCAGCAAGAAATACATTACAGAGACTCATTTTTTAAGAAACAGCAAGGTTATTTTCTACACAAATAACTTTTCTGACAAAGAATATAGTTTACAATATCACTAAGGCAGAAAAGGTGCTGTCCAAAAATCAGTGATGAGGCTCACAAGCACGACTGGAAACTTAGCCTATTCAAATTATGGAAAGGGGATGCTACTACAAAGAAAATCATGCAAACATACTGTATTTTCTGGTGTATAAGACTACTTTTTAACCTAGGAAAATTTTCCCAAAAGTCAGGGGTCGTCTTATACGCCGGGGTCGTCTTCTTATAAGGCGAGTATATCCCAAACTCTATATTTTAATTGGAAAGTTGGGGGTCGCCTTATACACCCAGTCGTCTTATACACTGGAAAATACGGGTACTTTTAAACTATTCGTGCTGGCAACGTACTTTACAGAAGGTCTATGAAGGCCCTGCTGGCTCCAGGAATCTCAAAAAGGCCAGGGTTGGGGAAGCAGCTGACACTCCTCACCCACAGCCCATCTAAGGTGACCAGGAGTAACAGACCCTCCACGTTTTGCAGAAGATAGTTCCCTAGCAATCAACAACTTGACAGCAGTGCCCTCATCATACTTTATTATTGAAATGAGTAGTATTTTAAGAGCTACAATGTGAAAATGTCATCCTGTGGCTCCAGTTGTGTTCATTCTGACCAAGAGTCCCTATATATCCTAATCACTCCATGTCATCTGAAGGTACACTACACGCTAACTAAACTATCAGTAGCATGTCTCTCAAATTTATTTTCTGTCCAAATCCACCTTCCTATTTATTAATTTTGTAAAAGATAAAAATATTTACATCTCCTTGAAATTTGTGTGTGTTTAAATATGCAAAAGATTTCAGGGTATTATTCTAAAAAATGTTTACATGGACAGTATTCCACAACTCTAACATTGTCTTTATTCTTGCTAAAGTAAAACTAAACTTCTTTTACAACTCTTAATTCAAAGAGAAAGCAGTGAAAACTGAAATGTAAACTATCTGATGAAAAATATATACATCTATATGTCTGCGTACATTCAAAGTATCAAAATTCCACAATGTAGTCTCAGCTAGCACTAAATTATGAACAGCCTTATCCAATAGTCCAATAAAAACTTTAATAAACCCAGATAGGAACAATCACAGAATACCTTCTCAACCCATATTCTAGTAGCAACATGCTTTGGGAACATGAGGAAAGGAACATTGCAAAATACACCTAATTCTTCTTCTATATATTAGTTTGAATTTTTCATATGCAAATTATAAAAACTGTCTCTTGTATTCTATACCATATGTTGTTGAATGTTTTACGGGCAAAGCCAGAAGAGCTAATGGAAGTAAGGGTTTTTAATATATCTTTTTAATATACAGCACCCATGCACAGCCAATTAACTGGAAAGTTATAATAAACCCAATTAACAGCTGAAATAAGATACCTTTGTCTCATAACAAAGGTGTGAACATCCAACATAAAAGATTGTGTACTGAAGATTTTTCTGCTCTGCTTTCAGTGAAGGCCACACTGCCTAATGCCAGTCTTTATACCTAGCTCTCTTCAGAAGTTTCAGCTGCAACCAGCTGGCACTGACAAAACTGTTATCTAGAGGGCTCCAGGTTGGCACTGTTTGCTCCATGCATGCACACTTTACATGTGCACACATCCATTATCACAGTCATCTTCCTGAAGCGTGCACTGTCTCTCCCCTCTACATTTGCTTCCCCGTAGCCTTTCTACAATGTTCCCTTCTAACAAACTTACTACCATAAAAAAAAAAACAGTGTCCCCAACCTTCATAACACTATCACAGCAATGACTATTTTTCTCTTTTATCTAGCAAAATACTCTTGCTGTCAGGATTTCTGATTCCTCTTCTATTCCAGGGTTGCAAAGTCGTGGCTCTCCAGATAAAGTTGAAGTACCACTTCCACCCATTACTACCCATTTCACAGACTATCCAGGGTTCATGGAAATCAGTTCCTCCACTCCTGAGTTCTATTGTCACCTTCTACTTACTTTTACACCTCCCTTCACTTTGCTTGAGGGTTAATTAATACTGTCTATGAAAGCATACAAAATGTGACGGGCAAGAATGTGTAAAAAGCTGCATTACTTCATTACGAATTTCAAGGATACAAGAAAGCTAGTACCGATATATTCTGGCATATAAGACGACCCCCAATATTCCAGTTAAAATATAGAGTTTGGGATATACTCGCTGTATAAGAAGACAACCCCCGGCGTATAAGACAACCCCTGACTTTTGAGAAGATTCTCCTGGGTCAAAAAGTAGTCTTAGATGCCAGAATATACAGTAAGTTGTTTACACTAACAGTTTACACAGGTGACAAGAAAGTAAAGTTTAAAAGACAAGAAGTAATAAGCAGAAGTCACCCTGTGCTGGCAAGTATGGTAAACGTTTCAAGCGTACAAAATGAGGGGCAACAATACGGAAGGCAAAGCAATCAGACCTGGGAGGCAGTTCCCAAAAAGCTCACTTGCGCAAATCTCATAAAAAATTATCTGGGGGTGTCAAAAGAGAAAGAAAAATGTATTTTAGGCCACAGTAGTAGGAAGTAGCCCATTCTCCCCCCATTCCTGTCATACCCATTACTAAGTTCCTTCTCCCAACTTCATTCAAGAAGGCAAAAATGCTGCAAGTGGGATAATCCATTGCATGTGGAAATTTTACATGCACAAAACAAGTGCTCGCTTTTTGTTAAAAAAAAATCACAAGGCTTAATTTGCACTTCACCCATTTTCAAATCGTTTTGCCTTTCCTAGCACCCTTTCCTCCCTCCCCCAGTTGTAAGTCTCTGCA
This sequence comes from Aspidoscelis tigris stejnegeri, assembly GCA_023333525.1. Lineage (NCBI taxonomy): Eukaryota > Metazoa > Chordata > Lepidosauria > Squamata > Teiidae > Aspidoscelis > Aspidoscelis tigris. The sequence continues at coordinate 256,031,428 of JALMGA010000001.1, forward strand.
CCAAATCAGTTTTCTTATCATGTGTTTTCTAACAGTTCCAGCATACAGGCGGCCTCTCACCAATTTTATCTGACCCCGAAAGCTAAACAGAGCTATGCCTGGAACAGCACTTGAGAATACCACTTATTGGCTCTAAACTGGGAAGCTGATACATATACATATATATATGTGTGTGCGTGCGTCTGTGCATATATACAGATGTATATATATACACACAAACATATACATAGACACATACATACATATATATACATGTAGATATACACACATATACACACATGAACATATTCATATATATACATATATGTGCATACATACATATGTACATATATGTACACAGACACATACATACACATAGGGTGTTTTTTCACTTAGCACTACTCATTAAGGGTCCTTAATGGGTACTCGGGGGGTCCACTAGCACTAGAGTACCCATTAAGAAGCCATTAAGGACCCTTAATGGGTACTCTAGTGCTAAGTGGAAAAACACCCATACACATATGTGCCTATATATGCACACGCACAGGTTGGAGGCAACGGTGGCACACATCCTAGGCACTGCTTGTCACGAAAACGGCATGGCTTCACCCACGCAGGCCCCAGGACTCGAGTTTGACCTGGTGGCTTGTTTACCTTTTCCTACCTCATCCCCCAGCAGTCCATAATCAGGCAGCCAGGCAGCCACGCACACGGCGGCGCCTCAGCCACGATCTCCCCTTTCCAGCACACTAACGGCTTGCTCAGCTACGACCCACCGGCGGCAGCAGCAGCGGTATAAAGCCCTCGCACTCCGCAGACTGCCTGCCTAAACGCGAACCCCCTTCCCCGTCTCTCCCCACAGCCTCCCCCCCCCGGGCGCCCCTTATCCGTTAGGCAGCCCCTCCCCCCTCCCCCCGGCAAGCCCTCAGCCAGCCAGTCAGTTAGGCCCTGGCAGCGCTGCCTCTCTCACCTTTAAGAGATTAGACGTCGCCATGTTCCCCCTCCCCAAAAACACAGCGCGCGCGCACACACACACGCACGCGCGCGCACACGGCCGGGCCTTCTAGTTCCCAGGCCGCCGGCGCCGACCGCTGTCGTTCCTTCTCCGGGGCCGGGACTACCGCGCTCGCTTTACATGGTCTCGGCCGTCCCCTGCGGGACGGGAGCGAGAGGAGAGGCGCGTTACCCTCCTGGCGTCGTCGGGTCGGCGCTCGCCGCCTGCCGCCGCCGCTGCTTTCAGAGCCTCATGGCGGAACCAAGTCCCGAATGGGCTACTAAGGCTTTGGGTACCGGCGGCAGCAGCACTAGCGACGGCCCGGCTCCGTCCGCGAGAGGGGCTGGGCGAGCCCACATGATACGGCGCCGACGACGAGCGGATGCCCGTCGATAGGAAACGGTGCGCGAGGTGCAGCCCACAGCGACCTCTGCTGGGCGGAGGCCCCCGTTGCCGTTGCTCCTCGTTCGCCCACTTAGCCGTTGCCGTTGTCTGGGGCTGCCGTGACACACTTAAGGTTTAATCCAGCTTCAGTCCACTTTCAGAAGAAGAAGAAGAAGAAGAAGAAGAAGAAGAGTTGGCTTTTCTACCCCGCTTTTCTCATCCATTTAAGGGGACTCAAAGCAGCTGACAAAGCTTTCTATTCGTTTCCCCAGAACAGAACATCCTGTGATGTGTGGGGCTGTGAGAGCTCAGAGGAGAGCTGTGACTAGCCCAAGGTCACCCAGGTGGCTTTATGAGGGAGAGTGGAATCGAACCCGCTAGTCCCAGATAAGAGTCCGTCCTCTTAACCACTAGACGAAACTGGCTCACTTACTGTACAGTACACTTACTGAAAACACCCTAGGTGTATGGTGCATATATCGTTTAAAAGACTAACTAGAGCCCCTAGGAGTTTGAATTTCTGAGTGACCTTGGGCTTGTCGCTGACATGGGGTGTTTTTCCACTGTCACTAGAAGTACCCATTTAAGTACCCATTAATGGGTACTTCTAGTGACAGTGGAAAAACACCCATGGTTCCACAGCCTTGCCTAACTCAAAGGGTTGTGAACCAGAAAAGGGCAACTAGAATGATTAAGGGGCTGGAACATTGCCTTTATGAAATCAGACTGCAACATCTAGGCCTCTTCAGTTTGGAGAGATGACGTTTTAAGAGGGGACCTGATTGAAGTATATAAAATTATGCATGGTATAGAAAAGGTGGATAGAGAAAATTTCTTTATCGCACAACACTAGAACCAGGGGTAGGAGTGTCGGATCCAACAAGGGGAATATTTCTTCACCCAGGGGGTCATCGGTTTATGGAATTTGCTGCCGGAAGAGGTGGTAACAGCTACCAGTCTAGATGACTTTAAGGTAAGGTTAGACAAATTTATGGATGACTACTAGAATGAATGCCTAGGTACATCTTTCAGGCTGGGGCAGGCGGGCGGGAAGCAGGATGCTTCTAAGGCCATTTGCTGGGATTCAAGAGCAGGAGGTTTGTCCTTGTCTCTGTTTGAGATGACCATGAGCATTTGGTGGGCCACTGTGCTTGACGGGATGCTGGACTAGATGGGCTGTGGCCTGATCCAGCAGGGATTCTGTTATGTTCTTATGAAAAGAAAATTGAGGGGAATTGGGCATTGTCCCAAGCTTTTCAGAAGGAAAGCAGAATATAAATGCCATAAATATAGTTATCTTCAGGACAACATACACATAAGAACTGAATTGATGCAATTCTAATTGGTAACCACTGAGTCTGGTAGGCTGGAGGACATGGCTGCTGAAAGGAAGAGGGATCAAGGGTCAGAATAGCCTGAGCTAACAGTAGAGTAAGATATGCCAATATCTGGTTGAATTTTACTCAAGCTCATTAAAAACTGACCCCTTTGAATGTTGATTATTGACACATTAGCCTATCATTAACTGACGTGTGAAAGAGCAGGCAAGAGTAAATTGAAGCATTGATGAACTTGAATTTCAAAGTTCTCCTTTTGTCACTTGCTGGTATATTGGACCAGTTAATATATGAGGAATCTCTGAGCGCACCTAAGGCAGGAACTGTGAAGTAGAGAGGGTTCTAGTACATTTGCTCATCCAGTCTACTGGCCAGTGCAGAATTGCCCTGAGGATTTGGCTCTCTTTATAGACAAGGATTCACTACGATTTTCGTTCTGGTTAGCAGACATTTACTTATTTATAAGCTGCTGGTTCATTTAAAAAAAAGTATCTGATTAAACTGTTGAACCTGATCCTTTTGCAGATTCATTTGCGAGGCAACTGTAATGTAAATTCTGTTTTTGGAATTGCGGCTTTCACAGTCTTGCACATTAAAATCCTTTATTTTTACATGGTTGCAACAGAGAAAATATTATACATCTAAGCATCAATAGTATAGTTTTTAATTATACAAATCCTATAAAGAAAAATACTGTTTCCTAAGCAAGTGTTTTCCTTCATGCAGTTTTAACGATTCAGAAATATATCACATTATTCATCTTTAATAAGGCTTTTCATTACAGCAGTATCAAAAGGACTTCATAATGAAGCAACTGTTGTTTGCTTTCTTTAGCACTTCTTTTAATACAAGGAAAAATTGCAATAGAAATGTGCATGGCACTGATGCAGAGCCTAGGATGCACCACCTGTAAACTATACAAGCTTCTCCATGTGCTATGCTGTTCCTCCAATTATATACATGGAGAATACCTTTTGGCAAAATTGCTCAGCAGGCACACTGAGCAGAGACACAGTGGAGCAGAGAGACATTTCCCCAAGGTTCTTGTTTTTAAGGAAGGCCAAGCCAATGAAAATAAGTATTCACTAGAACAGGGTTTCCCAAACTATGGGTCGTGACCCACTGGTGGGTCGTGAGTGAATATTGAGTGGGCCCTGCCTGTTATTTGAAAAGTCCTTTATTCATATTGGTAATGGTTAAATTTCCTAGAGCTGGGTCCCGAGTTAGTAAACTTATATTAGATGGGTCGTAGCCCAGACAACTTTGGGAACCACTGCACTAGAATACAAAGAATACCTAAAGAGTGAATACAAAATGTGAAGGCTAAATAAAATGTAATAAAAATGGTATTAAGAGCACTGTAGAGTTGTTTGCTGCAGAGGGTTTCTTTTTCTTCTTTTGGTTTTATGCTGGCCTTTTACTAATAAACTCAAGCCTTTTGCAAGGGAAACAGGGTGTCCCTAAGAAAATGAATAAAGAAATATTCAGGGAATGCTTTTGGTATTCAGAAGTGGATATCTCAATGAATTAAGAAAAATGATGTTTTTTAAAACATTGATAAATACCCAGAGGGTGCAAATGAGGCTTGTTCAGGTATATATAGGGTTTGTGTGCATGTGCAAGAAAGGATCTTAAGAAACTTGAAGTAGGTCATAGAATGTTTGGAGTTGTAGTTAGGATGACTCAGAGTGTCACAGCAGTGCGCCCTGGACAAAAGGGTTGGTCTAGGATCTGGAACTCTATAGTTCAGCTTCAAATTCCCACTTAATCTTGAAATCTTACTAGGTGATCTTGGGTGGGCTAACCACTGCTTTTCAGCCTAATGGTCTCACAGAGTATTATAGTTGTCAGTTTCACCAATTTATTTTCTATGCACACGTGAGTGACAACAGTTTGAAGCAAGAGAAACACTGCCCATTTCAAAGGTTTTTTGAAACATCTGAAGTGAACGAACACTATATGAGGACTGTGTTTGCTCCACCGGCTCTTCTTGGAGTGTGCGGAAGCACAGGGCAACTCCATTTTGAGACTGATAGGATTTACCTCAGGTTCTCTCAGGATCAGGGTTAGGGATATGAGGAGGGGCGGCCCCACTTCAAGAAGACTAACAGTTGCTGCCAGGAGCAAGATTAATGCTCACCTTTCTTCTAGGGGTTTATCTTGGGTATGTCAAGGGGTGAGATCATATTGAATGCTTTGAGGGCCATTGTCTGTTGAAAACAAAGGAGAGAGAAAGGGAAGTTAAAATAAGAGGGAACTTATCATCCTCTAGGAAAGGATTAGGGCTGGAGGGCATGTTTTTCTCAACCCTATAAATATGTGTCCTATGTTCCTACTTTATAAGCATTTGGTTCTCAGCTTTAGTGTGGTATAACTCAGCAGGAGTGGGGAGAAGACTAGAAAAAAATAATCCTCAATTTCTTCCTCATATCTTATCTTCCACAGGCTTTGACAACAGCCCAGGCCTCCTCTGTAAGGCTCCTGTCTGGTTTAAGGAGCAAAGTGCACACCTTGTTGCAAATTATGTACTTTGCTGAACTGTCAAACTCATTCACCATTTTGGAATTTAGGTAAACAGCTCTGGTCACAAACAGAACTGATGATTCCTTGTAGATCTATCTAATATGACTTAGCAAGAAGCAGCCTCAGGTGGACATGGTTCATCTTGAGAAGCTAGGCAGGTTAGCCCTTGGATAAGCAAAAACCTGTTGGTATGCATGTTTGGCTAAATGTGGTCTGGTTTGAGTTTGAACCAGCTGTGCATCACAGCTTCACCCTCTGCCACTAGCATTTTGCCTCCCAACCTATGCCAGACAGTAGAGAGGAAAAAAATGGAGGCGCAGTTTGGCCCTCCATTTCCTCCTGTGACTAACAGGCCCAAATTGGCTTCAAGTCAAACTAGGGGCCTGTTTGCACTTACCATTCCAGTCAGGCGAAAATAAAGTATGAAGGGAGCCAACTGCTTTTCAAAAGCTAGCGAAGTCCCAGGCTAGACCACTGGCACTTGGAAGGTAGATTACCAGGCCCAGGAAGGCTGAATCACCATGGCAATGCCCATGGCAATATCTGGCACATGCCTGGATGTTGCCATGGCTATTGGGATGCACTATGTGACTGTGCCGATACAACTGCACCTCCACACCCCTCAAAGTGTTACACTTTTTAGTTGTTTACAGCTACCAGAAGACCAGTTCTTCTTTCGTGAGCTCCAGGGTGGCAGCAGTGGTGCAGATGGGCCGCTTCAGGAGTGCTTGGAGCCAGTCCTCAAGGCAAGTGCAAACAGGCCTTAGGACTTCTTCAGCTCAGCCTGGTTTGAAATTGGACTAAATGATTGATCTTAACCTGTTCAAATCTTGGCTGGGCTACAGGCTAAACTGAAAAGTCAGAAAGGTGTCCCAGAGGACAGTAGCAAATCACTTCTATATTGTTGCCAGGAACACTGCACAAAAATGCCCCTAAAGGCACCAAGAGTTTTGCTCAGCTTGAGGGCAATTTTAGCTATACATGAATTGCAGAGAGCATGAAAACGTCATTGAAGAAGATGTGAATGCTGCAGAACTGCAAGATTTCTCCTCCTGTTGATAATATATGTATTGTTTCCACACAAGGTGGCTGAAAAAGTATAGACAATGGATATGCTGCTCTTTGCATGACAACCTGAGCTGGTCTTTTCAAAATCTGTATATATGAAAAATACTGCAGATGTTGAATGACAATGCAGATTCTTTCCCTCTCCTATATTCACCTTTCTTTTGATGCCCTGCATACTGAATTATTAGAAGCTGACTTGGCTTCTTACACACAACTCTGCTCTTTCAGGGATCCTTATAGGACGCCGCACATAAGTACTGCAGGCGCCTTGAGCATGCGTAATTTGAGCCACGTGTATTTTATCCCTGATATAATGAATGTTCATAAATAAATTTCTGTACGCATTGGCCTCATTCTCAAAAACACCTGATACATTATACGGCTCTTTGGCATGCGAGCAATTTAGCAAGGGCACTGGTCTCCAAGTAACGTAGCTTCCTCTGAGGAATGGACAACATTTGGAACAAAACCACTTTTCACCCCTTCCCATCCATCTTGTATTGAAATCTCTCCTTTCTTCACAAGTTCATAGATGTCTTTGGTGAGCACGGTAAAGGACTCTTCGACGTTTGTGGCATCTTTGGCTGATGTTTCAATGTATCTCATGCCGCAAGCAGAGGCCAAAGCTTCTGCTTCTTCTCTTGCCACCTGACGCTCTGCCTCTAAGTCACATTTGTGTCCCACCAAGATAAAGACAATCTGGAACGGCTGCACGTGCATTCTAGCTTCCTCCAGCCAATCGTAGACGTGTTCAAAAGACAAGCGATTTGTGATGTCAAACACCAGCAAACCTCCTACTGAATTTCGATAGTAGGAGCGTGTGATGGACCTGCAAAATTAAAAGGGAGAGAGATTAGTTCAAAAGGAATGCAATTTTTTAAAAATTGGGCCTGTTCATGCTTACCTGTCTGAAGCAGGTGCAGATGCTCCAGGGAGAGTCCATCCAAATGCTGGACTACCTCTGCTGATCTGGAGCATCAGGAAGCTCCCTTGAGCTACCCTGACTGTCATTAAGTTGTGAGCAAGTATAAACTGGACCACAGCTTCTCCAGGAGTAGCCCTGGGCCTTTCCACACTTGGCCCACTAGTTGCCAACAGGGGAGCTCCAAAATGTGGAGCCGCTTCCTAACCAGAAATGGCTCTTTCCATTGAGAAGCTCCTCCATGGTGACCACCCATGGTGCAAGGTCAACCTGCATCAGGTATGACCCTACCTTTACATGTGCCGGAGTCGGTTAGGCTCCAGACAGGCCCATCTTTCTCTCATCTGGGTGCTGGAGAGTTACCTGACATGCTGCACAAGTGCACTGATGTGTCACAGTTGCCCTGGTGATAGCACCAGTGCAGGAATATGGCATGGACAGAACGTGAGTGTCTGGATGCTTGCGGGGAAGAAACATATGTTGTAGGTATCTGCAAGTGTAAATGCCGAGTGCATGCATGGGCAAGTTCAGTGACAAGAATTTGCTCAAAGCTTGTTCTTCATTGTATTTTTGATAAAAGAAGACAGAGATTGCAAATAACCAATGAGTATACAAAACATTATAGTTACTAAGCCTTCCCATGCCCTTTGCTTTCCAAGGTTCTCTCCATTACACAGGTAACACTTCCCAGACCTTTTTGGATCAGCATCCACAAGAAGTGAAAATGGGGGATAGATCTGGCTTCACACTTTGGGATGCCAGATCTATCCAAAACCTCACCTGTGCTTCCCTAGCTGTTCCAACTGTTCCACACCTATGCTCCCTGCTGCCAGGTGTAGCTCCATTCATACCTCTTCCTGCTGAGAGAGGTCTGAATGCAATTGGGGAGGGGCAGCGCAAGTGCTGCATGGTCCCATCATCCAGCAATAGTGCCACATAGCTGCATGGGTGCCATTGCTGAGGTTCCATGATCACCACTGTAATGGTAGTGATTCACACCTTGCTAGCTCTTAGGGAACTGCTGGCAAGGTTAGAGATAGATCTGGCACCCCACACTGGAACCATTACCCATCTTTTCTTCCTTGGGAGGTTTTCTTTGCTTCCTTAGTCTGTTTCTGCACCTGCCAGTAGGTCACACCAAGAACTGATCTGTGGCCCTATGACATGCTGGTATAATCTAAGGGAGGTTCCTTCCTCTCTTTGTAAGCTCTGCCCACAGAGGACAGAGTGTAGACTGGACTAGGGTATCCAAAACTTAGAAAGGGCTAGACAAATTCATGGATGACAGGTGTATCAGTGGCTACTAGAAAGGATGCCCAGGCTAGGGAGATGGGAAGGATGCCTCTAAAGGCCATCTGCAGGAATCTGAGAGCAGGTAAAGTTTTTGCCCTCATATTCTGCTTGAGATGCCCATAAGCAACTGGTAGGCCACTGTGTGGGACAGGATGCTAGCCTAGATGGGCTGTGGCTCCTCTTGTGTTCTTAAAATGGCACCCTGTTCCAATTGACTGGTAAACCTCTTTTCAAGGTGTACCAGCACACTAGCGGATGTTATGCAGCACCCATTTCAATGGCAGAACAAGGTGTGCTGTCAAAATGCCCCCCCTTCCCCGGAGCTCCAGAAGCTAAGAACTTTGATCCTGTCTTCTGAGCATTCAGGGAAACCTTGCACTGATTCCAAAGCCGGCCTCTGGTGCTAGTGCAGGAGCTGGCATGGAACAAGCTGCCCTAATGCAGGCGGCCTTGTTCCACACCAAGAACAACCGATCCCAGCTTGGGACAGATTGCTTATACCAATAAAATGTGGCCCTGTTCCAACACAGCACAGATTAGGGTCAAAATGGCTGTAATCCCTTCTGGAATGATATACCATAGCATGCCTGCATTTTTGTTAGTAGGCAAAACCAGATAGAGGCAAAAGCAGACTCTTCAGTGAGGTTTTGGGTTGTATGAAGTGTCATATAAAATCAAAAGAGAAGAAAGGAAGTAGAAGAGCTTCCAGAAAATAAAATATATACAAAAATTGGTTCTGCTTAAGCATATGTGTGTAGACTGGGTGCTCTGCACATAAAATGAATGGATCAATAAACCCTCTAAATAAATCTTGGGAATTAAACACACCTGCTTCTAGCCTTAGCTATATAGTTCTCGTGGTCCTTCATTGTTTATTCATGAGGGTTAGGTTCCTAGAGAATCTCATTAATTTAAAACTCATAAAAATAAATCATTGCACCTATGGGAAAATATGCAAGGGGACTTGTGACTGAAAAGTCTGTATTGATAATGAGGAGGAGGAGGAGGAGGAGGAAGGGGAAAGATGCAGCTCACTCCAAATTATTCTTAGGACCAAGGGAATCACAAACCTATTCAGATGGCCCATTCTGCTTCAGGCCTGGAGAGACATCAGAGGCATTGGTAGATCTCTGAAGACCAAGGGTGCTTCCGCACAGGCCCTTTAACACACATTAAGCACGGATTGGTAAACGCGCGTCCGCATTTATGTGCCTATTTAGCACACTTCCGGCCATGCGTGTCTGCATTTAGCGTCCCTTTCTAATGCAGATTTCGGCAGCAAAACCGGTTTGGTTTCACCACGTCCGCATTCGAGGGGGCAATTAAGCACACTTCCGGTGGGTGCGTCCGCACCTACCCGTGCTTAATCCGTGCTTAATGGGTGTTAGTTACACACCACATTTCAAGTGTGTTTTGCGCTGTGAAAACGCATCTACTTAGGATGCATCCGCATGGCGCAAGTGTAACTAACGATGGCCCTCCCCCTGCCTGCCATGTTTGGCTCGCTGGAGCCAAGCATGGCGAGCCGGGGGCTCCTACCTTTCAGCTCACCCTGGCCCCAGAAGCGGCAGATTGCCGCTTCTGGGGCCAGGGCGAGCTTGCCTAAAGCCCGCCCTAGCCCACCCCACTGGGAGCGCGGCAAAACCCCTCCTTACTTTGTCAGTGTGGTCGTCTTTCTGTGGGTCTTCGCCCAGGATGCAATGCACCTGCATCCTGCGCGGCTCCTGAGTGGCTGGGGCTGCTACTGGCAGCCCTTGCCCTCAGGAGCGTTCTGAGCAGGCGCGTTGCCCTTAGTAGGCAGCGCGCCTGCTCAGAACGCCTCCAGACAACTGAATCCAGACAAGACGGAGGTGCTCATGGTAGCGGCCCCGAAACCAAGAATTGGGTTGCAACCTCCAGTCCTGGATGGGGTCACACTCTCCTCCAGTGACTGTGTTCGCAGTCTGGGGGTGCTCCTTGACTCGTCGCTCCTGATGACAAATCAGGTAAATGCGACGGTCAGGAGTGCCTGTTATCAGCTTCAGCTGATACGCCAGCTGCGCCCTTTTCTGGAAGTAAGGGATCTCGAGACTGTTGTGCACGCGCTGGTAACCTCACGCCTTGACTTCCGTAATGCACTCTACATGGGGCTACCCCTTTGCTTGACTCGGAAATTACAGCTGGTTCAAAACATGGCAGCCAGGCTTGTCTCAGGAACATCTAGGAAGGACCACATCACTCCCGTTTTGAGGTCCCTCCACTGGCTGCCTATCAGCTTCCGGGCCCAGTACAAGGTGTTGGTTATCACCTTTAAAGCCCTAAATGGCTTGGGTCCAAGCAATCTCAGGGACAGCCTCCTCCCGTACAATCCTCCCCGCACTCTCCGGTCCTCTGGGAGGAACTTACTGCAGCCTCTAAAATCTAGGCTTGCGGCGACCTCCCAGAGGGCGTTCTCTGCTGTCGCCCCCAAACTCTGGAACGACCTGCTGGATGAGATCCGTCAGATAACATCATTAGACAGCTTTAAAAAGGCGGTCAAGACGGATCTCTTCCGGCAGGCCTTTCCAGATTAACCATCCCGGCCCAGATTCCCTGATTCCTCCCGTGGCCCCATCTTAGTGATGGTTGAGGATCAACAGAGGGACATCAGGGTTTTTAGTTTTTAAATTATTGTTTTATGCATTGATATTGTGTTTTAATATGTTATACTGTTTAATACTGTCTTAAGGGGGGGAGGGATAAGGTGTTTTTAATTGTTATATTTTACATTTTACTGTTGTTAACCGCCCGGATTGGTTTGCCATAGGGCGGTATACAAATAAATATTATTATTATTATTACTAAGGGCAAGGGCTGCCAGTAGCAGCCCCAACCGCTCAGGAGCCACGCAGGATGCAGGCATGCTGCATCCTGGGCGAAGACCCACAGAAAGATGACCATGCTGACGAAGTAAGGAGGGGTTTCGCCACACTCCCAGTGGGGTGGGCTAGGGTGGGCTTTAGGCAAGCTCGCCCTGGCCCCAGAAGCGGTGATCCGCCGCTTCTGGGTCGAGGGTGAGCCGCAGCAGCAAGGCCCCCCGGTTCGCCATGCTTTGCTCCGGCGAGCCAATCATGGTGGGCAGGGGGAGGGCCTTCCGTCCCGGATCGGAGCCGGGTGCTGTGTGTCCGCACAGCACCCGCCTCCAATCTGGATCAGCGCCATGTGTGTGGCGGCAGTGGTGTGGGGTAGATCCGGATCTAAGAGATCCGGATCTACCCCACAAAACTGGATCTACCCTGCACACGGAGCAATTAAAACTGGTTCCCCTGGGAACCGGTCTTAATAAATCCGGGTGCCGTAGATCCGGGGTTTTTTTTTTTGCCCCTGTGCGGAAACAGCCCAAGAATGAAAATTCCTGATCTTTGCATTCCCAGCCTAGCCATTTTCCAGCCAAACCAACTTCCAGTTACATTTCCTGGGTCCCCTGTAGGCATGTCAACTGCTTTGAGATTTTTATACAGGAAGCATCATGCAAATATTTAAATAAATAAATAGCTAACAGTATTTAGAATGTGTGTACTAGCACACTGTGGGACTGAACAAGTCTACATAATCTACATAAAAGTTGCCTGAACAATGTGAGACATTGTTTTGGCAGGTGTCTTTGGCATTATCCATGATCCAAAACTACTGGAGGTTGCTGGTACAATGCCAGAAAACATCCCCCCAAGCCCCAAGGCCAGGAACATTGGTTCCTAGCCATTGAGGGTGTGTGGGGTGGAGACTGTGAAACTCACATGAGTTTTGCAATATAAGGAAGGCTTGGACTGGGTCAGTGCCGCCCGTGAAGATACCACTGATCTAGTTCACGCTTCTAAATGATCCAGATCAGTGGGTCTGGTTAATTTGGATCCACTGATCTGTATCAGATTTTGAAGGAAAATATGTGGTTTGGTTTGACTGCCTATATTTAAAAAAAAAAACTGGATGAATTTTTCATGCTGTTTGATTGGCTGTGATAATCATTTTGCAAAGAAGCTAATAGAAGGAAATTAAGAGTAGTAGAAAACTGAAAGACTCAGGGAGCTGAAATCATTGGCTGAGCAGAAACTGCTGGTGATAGAGAGGTGAAATATGAAGCCAGAAAAGAAGAGGGGTGCATTAGGAGAAAGTCTTCTAGGACTTCCGACTGGAGAACTAGTACATGCCATAATTCTGGTCACTTTTTCCTGTTTGTACAACGTATAAACTAAAACTTTTTTTCTTTTCCAAGTAAAATAGTTTAACTTAGGGCTTTTCTGCGCTTAGGCCGCATCCCCATTACAAGCTTAATCCAGTTTCCCTAAACCGAAATAATAGAACCGGATGCAAACGCGTATTTGCCTGATCCCATTACTTTCAGCTTAATTGCGTTCGATCCAGATTCTGAGGATCCTACCTGGCGTACATGACTCAAGGGGGGACTCAAGTGGCTACTTTCTAAAAGCCGCTTTTCAGGGCTGTCCTGCCCTCTTCCTCCTGGCGTGAACGCGCCACCCATAACGGACCCCTTCACGGAGCCTGACTGGGTGACTGCCGCTTGCCTGGATGGAGGAAAAACGGCAGCAGGCAGCCAGTGATTCTCCCCATTGCCCAGGGCACACAGCACCAGCAGCAACTCAAGCCACCTTACTTACTTTAAACATTCACACATCTCCCAGAACCTGCCCCTGCTTTTCTTTCCCCTTTAAAGGTCAGAAATCCAAAGAGCTAGAATTGTGCAAAATTGTAACATTGTTATCAGGTGTGAAGTGTTATCAGATTGCTACAGTGTAGCAGCTGCTGTGAAGGTTGGATTTTTACACTGACATCACTGTCTTTGGAAGCAAGCTATTGGGGGAGGGAAACCCTAAACACGGATTCTCATCCCTTAACACGGAACGGTCCCCACAGTAAAAAATGTAAAACGTTTCAAGTGCAGGAACCGGAGTGAGACCTGTTGAAATGAGGATTAACATTTACAACGCTTTGGGGCGATTTAACATGTGTAAAGTGTGTTAAACCAAACTGACGTGGGGTCTGCGAGGATTGAAAACGGTTTGAAATCGAAGTAAGCTTGTAATGGGGATGCGGCGTTATATTAGTGGATCCAGATTAGTTTGAACCGTAGCAGGAGGCATCTGCATTAAGTAGGCTGGAAGGCAACAAATGTGGGATAAGGACAAACACAATGCTGATGCCTCAGCACTGTTCTATATCAGCTGTTGAGAACTACGGACAGTAGCACCTCTGAAACCCAATGCAACTGGTCCATGTCCATCAAACGCTGCATCTGGTAGCGGACACAAAGTGTCTTCACAGGCAGTGGAAAGACGCCATTGCTGTCAATGTGGGCCTTGTTTTGAAAGGACTGTGAAGGTCTATTTGCAATCTTGCTGTTACGGTGCATGTCCCTCAGTGTCACAAACGCAATCTTCCTAGTTCCATTATACATGCAAATGTTCCAGATCAGATAGTGCTAGGACAGATGTGGGGCCGATTAATCATGAACCCAGATTCCTGTGCCCTTAGTACAGATTTGATCCAGATTAGAACTAGTCCCACACAGATGACACGGAGTAGAGGACTATCAGATAAATGCAGAAAGGGCCTTGGGGTTGGAGCTACCTGGAACAGTCACAGTTAGTTCTGCAGGCACTCTGCAGGCATTTCGCATTACCTTCTATAACCAGGAGGTATTTTGTGAGTTGTTGTTGGCTACAAGACTATTCCGGATATTTCCTCTGACCAGGGGCATGCACCCCACTGGTATATATGCTGCTGATACCTGCCTTCAATCTGCAAAAGTTTCACAACCCCCTTTCCCTTGGGTATCCTGATCTGGACAGAACAAGATTCACGTAGTCCACTTTCCTTTCATCTTATGTAAGGAACACATGTGGCTTTCTAGACTGAAGGAGAGCAATATTCATAGCCCCCTCCTTGCAAAAGGATGCAAAGCATAAAAGCTCTTTCTTAATCAGGTTCGGATGAGTCACAAACCCAGAACCCAGAAAAAGGAAATAGAGGTATCCTGATGTCAAGTTCAACAGACAAATAATTCTTTTAATGATGCACACTTATGCTTCACAATATAACTATTCCCACCACGGTGTTTGTGTGTTTTGTTTTCACTGCAGACTTCCAAACAAAACCTAATCACTAAATTGAACTGGATGATGGGTTCAAACTCTTTTGAATTTGATGGGTCTGCCGGCAAGAGGCTTCAGCCAATTGCTAGGCCTCTGTAGCCTTCTGGGTGGGGATTGCTGCCATGGCCACTAGTCCTCCGCCCTGAATGTTTGCTTATCTTGCCTCTCACTCACTACAACACCTCTCATGCCCATCTAAGGATTAGCCTGGGTTTGGGATCTTCTGCACAGCCATCCATTATTATTCATTGTTTTAATATCTATGAATTTTGTGTATCTGCAGCTGCAGAAATGCATCACATTTTTCTACCCATGACTTGTGTATTGATGAGTATCAGAGGCTGCTGGTCGTGTTCAACATTTTCTTCAGGCAAGAGGGCAGGGATTGAAAAGGCCAATTTTGATGAGTTCAGAATAGAAGGGCCATGGCAAACTATTCATCACACTTGCAAAAAGAGCAGATGCCCACCATTTACAGCAAACACAAGTTGATTTGAGGTACCATGAGCTCAAGAAGATTTATTTTGACAGCAGCTTTTATGGTCTTGAATCCACCACTGCACAAGAGGCCTTAAGAGTCATCCTCATTTGGCAAAGCCGGACACCAGGGTCCAGGCTGAAGCCAAGCAGCAATGAATTGCATTGAAATGTTCCAGCCCATGAGCTGTTCTTGCAAAGGTTAAGACAATGAGCATTCATAACGGCAGTACAGTTAGCAATGACAAGCCAAGACTTTCTTTTGGACGTTCGTCAATAAAATGGGCACAGAAGATGTCTGAGCTGGCACACACATCTACGCTATCCTTACTGAAGCTGTGGTTTACCAAACTGGATGCCTGGCAGGATACCTCTAAAGGCCGTTTGCAGAGGTTTGAGAACAGGTGAAGGATTTGCCTTTGCCTTCTGTATGAAAATGCCCAGAAGCAATTGGTGGGCCACTGTGTGAGACAGGAGCCCAGACGAGATGAGCTGTGATCAAATCCAGCACGGCTCCTCTTATGTCGGTGATGGCCAACCTATGACACGTGTGTCACAGGTGACACGCCAAGCCCTTTTGGGTGGTACACATGGTCACCCTGGCACCTGGGCGTGTAGTGCTTGCTTCTTCTTGAAGTGTACGAAATACCAACTTTCAATTCAAGATTTAGCAACAGAAGTCACTAATGAAAAGAATTACTTGTTTTTGCTTTTAATAAAATACATATATCAAAAATATAACTTTTTTACTAGAGCTACAAATACCACAGAATTATGGATAATTCTAGATGTGACACAGCACCCAAGTTAAGCTAGGTTTTCTTGCGAATTTTGACACACTGAGCTCAAAAGGTTCGCCATCACTGTCTTATGTTATTATGTGTTCATAGAATCATAGAGTTGGAAGGGACCTCTAGAGTCATTGAGTCCAACCCCCTGCTCAATGCTTGATTTCCTAAACCATCCCAGACAGATGTAGGTCCAACCTCTACTTGAAGACCTCCCGTGAAGGAGAACTCACTACCTCCCTTGGCAACCTATTCCATTTACTGATTGCCCTTACTGTCAGGAAGGTTTTTCTTATAATCTATATTGATTCCCTTGTTTCTAGTCCTCCCATCTTGTGTAAGTGAGAATAGGGACAATCCCTCCGCATTGTGACAGCCCTTCAGATACTTTAAGACCACTATCACGTCTCCTCTCAGTCTTCTCTTCTGTAGAGTAAACATTCCTAGATCCTTCAACCATTCCTCATAGAACATGGTTTCCAGACCACTTGCTCATTTTGTAGCCCTCCTTTGGACTTGCTCTAGTAAGTCAATGTCTTTTTTAAATTGGGGTGCCCAGAACTGGAAACAGTACTCTGACCAAGGCAGGGTAAAGAGGAATAATTACTTCTCATGATCTAGATTCTATATTCCTCTTGATGCATCCTACGATGGTGTTTGCTTTTTTTGCAGCTGCATCACATTGTTGGCTCATGTTCACCCTGTGATCAACCTGCATACCCAGATCCTTTACACTTGTGCTACTACTCAGCCTAATTCCTCTCATTCTGTAGTCATTTTTATCATTTTTCTTACCAAGATGTGAGACTTTGCATTTGTCCCTATTAAATATCATCCTGTTAGTTTCAGCCCACTGTTTAAGCTTATCTAGATCTTTCTGAATCCTCTTCTTCTCCTCCCTAGTTTCAGCAACCCCTCCTAGCTTTGTGTCATCTGCAAAATTGATCATTGCCTCGTCTAGATCATTTATAAAACTGTTCATCATTGATGTCACTCTGCCCTAAGGAAATGGCTCCAAGCTCCTGTATCAGCTGCACCGAAGCTCCAGCTGAAGGGAGAAAGTGTCTTCAAGCTGCCCTAAAAGTGGGAGTTTAAAAGGGGAAGGGGAATCATCTTTAAAGGTGAATGGGGAACAGACACTGTCTGACCAGAACTTACTCATTATTTTATCTGTCTGTGCAGCTGATGGCAATTGCTCAGCAACTGGGGAAATGTATATTTATATTTTGCACTGGCATATATGATGCAACTATAGGGAAAGATAAATAAAAAATAGGATGCAGCAGGATGATGTTAGGAGAAATTTATTTTGGGGGGAAATGTGGGTTTTATTGGGCAAGAAATGCAGTATTCAAAAAGCATAGTTCTGTGAGTCAAATTTAAGCTTTTCTCAAACTTTGCTCTAATCTGGTTTTATTGTGCCACATTCTTCTATCTAGTGCTTTTATTACTGTTCCTCTGTTTCATTGCTGTTACTTTCTTGATTTATCATAGGGTTTTGTTTTTGTATGGCACTTTGGGAGTGACAGTGCTGAAGTGTGAATCTGGAAAACTTTCCATACAAAAGAAGTCATAAGGTGATTTCTGCAGAATCAGATAATAAGTCTGACTGGAATACTTTCCTCCATAAACAGGACATGTGGAGTTGCTTCTTTCCTGTTCATGGTCCCCAGTAAGTGATATTTATTGAGGCATGCTCACTACAATCCTGAGAACCATTATCCATTAGGGTTCATTCATAGCATTATCCCCTATGGGTTTGGCCACCTAATCTGGTGGCAGAGAGTTCCATAGGCTGATTGTGCACTTCCTGTCACTTGTCACCGTACTGTAATTTAGGGGTGTCCAACCTGTGGCCTGTGGGCTGCTTGCGGCCCAGAATCACTATGAATGCGGTCCAACACAAAATGGTAAATTTACTTAAATTTTATAAAATTGTACATGGATCTTTTTTTTTTAGCCCATCAGTTTTCATTAGTGTTTGTGTATTTAATGTGTGGCCCAAGACAAGTCTTCTGCTTCCAGTGTGGTCCAGAGAAGCCAAAAGGTTGGACAGCCCTACAAACTGATGGTACTGGGGCGAAAAACAACAAGAAATGCAAAAGGGAATGGAAAAGAGAGAGAAGAAAAGAAATCTCCCTCAGTGGTGGTTCCTCCAGATTGTGAACACATGATGTATCCGTTTGATCAAAATATCTCAAAACGGCTACAGCAAAATTCAGAAAACCTCAAAAGAGGGCTTTTTAAACCATCAGGGAAGTGAAGGAACTCCATTATAGGAAATGTCAATGTTCAGGGCTTTTTAGTTGAGAAAGAGCGAGAGGATAGACACATGGTATATGCAAAGAAAACAAAGGGAAAGTTTCCTCCCTTTGACCATCAGATAGTTTTAACTGTGGAATTTGCTAGCTTGAGATGTGTTGTTGAGCTCCAGCATGGATGGCTTAAAAAAAAAAGAGTTAAATTCATGGGGATTACTACCAATGGCCACTAGTCTCAATGGCCTTTCCCCTGCCTCTGATATAGATGGGAGCATTTTTCTCTCACTCATAGGGTGTTTTTCCACTGTCACTAAAAGTACCCATTAAGTACCCATTAATGGGTACAAAAATGCCATTATGTACCCATTTATGGGTACTTAATGGGTACTTTTAGTGACAGTGGAAAAACACCCATAGTCTGCTTGTGGCCTCCCATCTGTGACAGGTGGCCATTGTGGTGACAGGCTTTTGAATTGGGTGGCTATTGGCCAGAGGGGGGGGAGGAGGAGGAGGAGGAAGAAGAGGAAGAAGTAGAAGAGCTGGCCTTTCTACCCTGCTTTTCTCACCCATTTAAGGGGACTCAAAGTGGCTGACAAAGCTTTCTATTCTTCTCCCCACAACAGAACACCCTGTGGGGGCTGCGAGAGCTCAGAGGAGAGCTGTGACTAGCCCAAGGTCACCCAGTTGGCTTCATGGGGGAGGGCGGAATCGAATCCGGTACTCCCAGAAAAGAGTCTGGCTCCCTAAACACTAGACCAAACTGGCTCAGACAAGGCCTTCCTTACCTTCTCACGATCTTACAAGAATGGGGCCTTCTGTGAAACGTTCTGGGGCACATATTAGACAACAGTTCCCTGATGCCAATGAGAAGGGGTAACCACGTCACTCCATATAAGAATAAATACTGTGCAAAAGTTAGATAGTGCTTTCAAGACATTTTTTGTGGCAGTGTATGTGTGTAGAAAAGCTTATGGAGTTTAGAAACCATTTATTATGTATTTATATTTCTAAATTCCTATTATTTTTAATAACACTAATAATATCATTTGTTTGTTTGTTTATTTACAATACATTTAATAATAACAAATTTATTTGTAACAACTTTGTCCCAAGGAGGTTCAGATGGATAGCAAAGCAGCATCCCTGAGGCCATTTCCTGTCAGAAGATGTTTTCCCGCTCCCTGGAAGCCTGTTTTCTCTCTAAGGGATCACACTTTGGATACCCGCAGCCACTGTCAACACTGCCCCTCTGCCACCCCCTCTGCCATATTTGTGCCTCCTTTTTGGACGGGCCTGACACCAGCTCCAAAAGCCTGGCAAGTGTGAATCAGCAGGGCGCGCGGGAAAGCGGATTAAAGCGGGAAGTTCCCCACGGGGCTGCCACATCCCAGGCGGAGCGCTGGACCTCACAGAGACGCGCCCAGGCAACCTGCGCAGGCAGGGCAAGTAGTTGGACACCCCCCCACCCCCACCCCCGCCAGGCAGTGACGGGCTGGTGGCGAGGCGAGGGCGAGGCACTCTGCACATCCTCAGGAGCGCTCTTTCACTATTACTCAGCACCTGCCTCAGAGGGGGGCGGGGAAGGTGGCGACAGCGAGGGGACGGAAGCTGGGGGAGAAAGGGCGCCAGCGAAGGAGGGGCGGGGAGGGGAGGGGAGGGGAAGGGCAGGGCTGCGCGCGCGCCCCTCCGTCGGGTCTGCTCGGCTCTCCTACCTGAAGCGCTCTTGGCCCGCCGTGTCCCAGAGCTGCAGCTTGATCCTCTTGCCGGGCTCGATCTCCACGAGGCGCGAGAAGAAATCCACGCCGACGGTGGGGTCGGAGTGCAGCGGCCCCGGGAAGCGGCCCTCGGTGAAGCGGTGCAGCAGGCAGGACTTGCCCACCGTCGAGTCGCCCAGCACGATCACGCGGAACTGGTAGATCCAGATGGCCGCGTCCATGGCGCTCTCCCCGGCGGCGGCGGCGGCGTGCCCGCTCGCCTCGGCCTTGTTGGGGCGCCTCCTCGGGCGGTGCCTACACCGCGCTCCCACGGCCCCGATCCCGGGCATTGGCGCAGCGCGCAGGGAGGCTGGGAGGGCGGCAGGCAGGCAGGCGCCTTGGACGCGCGCTGCGCGGGGGCCTCCTCCTCCGTCGGCCGGGCGAGGCAGGGACGGGGTCCCCGGCGTGGCAGCGGACCCCCCTCTCCGGCCGGCACCCCTTTCGCCTACCTCCTCCTGGACGAGGCGGACAGATCTGGGCAGGAATGGGCTCCTCGCTCGGGCTGGGAGCGGATCTCCCCCCTCTCCGGCGCCCTTTGCCCGAGGCTGGAAAGAGAGCTGCGCCCCTTTTGCCGCCCTCCTGCCCCGCGCGATCGCGCGATCGCTCGCCCACCTACCCGCGCGCAAAGGGGCAGCACAAAGAAGGATCGACGAAGGGGGTTTGGGGGTGGAGGAGGAGAAGAGGGGTGAGGTGGGAGGGCGGAGCCGGGGGACGCTTCCAGGCGAGTCACACCAGCGCGCCTTTGTTCCCTTCGAAGCTGCTGCTGCGTAGAGTGGGGTGGGGGCAGAGGAGGGCTGGGTGCGTGGGTTTCCTTGTGAAAAACCTTCCCCTCTCCGGTTCTCTTCCCGGGGAAGAGGGTAAGGGCGGCGACCAGAGCCTCGCTGCTATGGGCATGAGGGCAGATGGAAGAGGGTTTCTTGAGCGATTAGCCCTTGGGCTCCTAGGGGCAGAAGGGGGGGCAGGGGGCTGCTGTGGGGCTTTCTTCTCCCCGCCCGCCCCGTCGGGTTTGAGAAAAAGAGGGATCCGTAGGAAGCTATCCCTGCTCTATAACTGCCGCTCCTCTTCACATGTTCAGAGACACTTTGATCCTGGAGACGTTTGGCCGGTTCTTGGGCCTGCTTGTGGGAAGTGCTAACCTATGCCTGAGCTTGATTTTGCTTTGTACCCGTGTTTGGGGACAACCTTTCAGACCATTTTGTTGAGGGCAGCCCGGCTATCTGCTCCGAAATCGTCATAAGAACATAAGAGGAGCCCTGCTGGATCAGGCCACAGCCCATCTAGTCCAGCGTCCCGTCACACAAGGTGGGCCACCAATTGCCCATGAGAATCTCGAGCAGAGACAAGGGCACACCTTCTCCTGATCTCGAATCCCAGCAAATGGCCTTAGAAGTGTCCTGCTTGTCCCCTCAGCCTGAAAGATGCACTATACATCCATTCTAGTGGCCACTGATAATTCTGTCATCCTCCTGTGAAGGTGCTGGATTGGATCTCTCCTCTGTTATTGTTTTGCTGTTCAACTGAAGGAAAATTAAATGCATAAAGAAGACGTGGTTAAGAGCACCAAATGAGAACACAACAGTGCCTTGGGCTGAATCTCCGCTCTGTCCTTAAAGCGAATTGGGTTTTTCCAGCTTGGGGGGAAATAGCCTCACTGCCTTGTGAGTGCCTTGGGAAAGGGAGTAAAGTCCTGAGAGAAAATCGGGAGAGGAACACCTAAAGCAGTTAAGAACATAAGAGAAGCCCTGCTGGATCCGGCCACAGCCCATCTAGTCCAGCGTCTCGTCGCAAACAGTGGCCCCAAAAAACCCAGAGGACTTCCAAACTTACCACAGCGCAGCTGCAATTTTTTCCTGATTATTTGATCAAATTCCCAGTTATTTTCTGTTTAGTCACTGAGATCTTTCTCAAACTGACCTCTTATAGGAATGGCTAATCCTATAATGGCCTATGCTAATGATTTGTTTGTCCCTTTATTATTCCTTGCCTGAGCAGCAAGCAGTAAATAATGTAAACAAGGAAAAGTAAAGAAGGAAATGTGGTTTCCCAGAAATTGACCTAGAGTAACCTAAACTAACTACCATAGAAAGTCCCCCAAACTGACATAGATTTTGTCTGGTCAGTTGGATGAACCACAGGTCATCTTTCTAGCAGCTCTTGCAGCCCCAAATGCTCCACAACTCCAAATACTTCACTCATACTGGGGAGCCAAGAGGGAAATTTTGATGCCAAAGAAACTCAGCATTGTGAACCAGTTTGGTCTAGTGGTTAGGGAGCCGGACTCTTATCGAGGAATACTGGGTTTGATTCCATACTCCTCCATGAAGCCAGCTGGGTGACCTTGGGCTAGTCACAGCTCTCCTTTGAGCTCTCACAGCCCCGTCTACCTCACAGGGTGTTCTGTTGTGGGGAGACATATAGAAAGCTTTGTCTTCTTCTTCTTCTTCTTCATGTTCAGACTCTTTCCATTGTGTTCCAAGACAAAAAAAGGGGGAATGAGAGCTGGTGGAATGAATAGGAGCTGTCCGTTCAGCACCTACTAGCATCAGACATTCTAGGAGAATCTCTCCTGTAGCAACTAGCAAGATCACAGGGCACAACTACACCTCACTTTTAATCCACCTTCAGTCTGCTGTCAGGGTGAGATAATGCAGCATCAGATTATTTTCTCTATCACACAACACTAGAACCAGAGGGCACTCTATGAAGCTGATGGGTAGGAGAGTCGGATCAGACAGGGGAAGTATTTCTTCGTCCCGAGGGTCATTGGTCTATGGAATTTGCTGCCAGAAGAGGTGGCAGCAACTACCAGCCTACATAGCTTTAAAACAAATTTATGGATGACAGATGTATCAGTGGCTACTAGAGTGGGTGCCTAGGCTGGGGGACAGGCAGGATGTCTCTAAGGCCTTTTGCTGGGATTCGGGAGCAAGTGAAGATTTCTCTCTTCTCTTCTGCTTGAAATGCCCATAAGCCACTGGTGGGCTACTGTGTGGGACAGGATGCTGGACTAGATGGGCTGTGGCCTGATCCAGCAGGGCTCCTGTTATGTTCTTCAAGTG
Organism: Aspidoscelis tigris stejnegeri; assembly: GCA_023333525.1. Lineage (NCBI taxonomy): Eukaryota > Metazoa > Chordata > Lepidosauria > Squamata > Teiidae > Aspidoscelis > Aspidoscelis tigris. The sequence goes on from JALMGA010000001.1 coordinate 256,054,395, forward strand.
AAATGTAGTTTCCTCTTCCACATTGGGTGTTTTTCCACTGTCACTAAAAGTACCCATTAAGTGCCCATTAATGCGTACTTAATGGCATTTTTGTACCCATTAATGGGTACTTAATGGATACTTCTAGTGACAGTGGAAAAACACCCCATTATTTAACTGCAGAATGTTCCCTTTTGAGTTAGATAATGCAGAAACATAACGACTCCTCATTTTACCAATGGATTCTCTCATTCTCATGGCAGGCAGAGGATGGCAGTCGCTGCCACTTGGGACTCAAATGACGGTGATAAATCCAGGAGCATTTCCAGGTCACACACCTGATTTTTCTGGGGCAAAACAACCCCACTAAGAATTGGATGCCCCTTAACTTCCTGGACTTGGGACCCAATGACACATAGCACCTCCATCTTGTCCAGGATCATTTTCAATTTATTGGTCCACATCCAGCCCATTTAACACTGAACAGAGGCTACGGGCCTCCCCAACTCATATTAAGACCTGCATGAAACAAATATTCCAGACAGGGAAGAAACATTTTGGATCTGCAGTTCAATGAGCAACGCCAAATTGGCAAGATGGGCGGAAAGTAATGCATTTTCTCACACAAAGATGAAATGAGACGTAGTGAAAACCTACTGCCACCATCCTAGTGATTGATTTTTTTTTCATTTCATTTCATTTCAGACCACCTTTCCAAGTCAAAAGAAGGCTCAGGTGGTTTACAATCAGGGGATACAATACAATTAGGATATGCATTATACATAAGGTATCAACAAACACAAAATAAATAAACTTATATAAACATGTGGAAGCAGAAATAGCTGCTTTGGGCCTGTTTGTGTTTACCTGCTGGAGTGTTTACGTCTGCTTGCTGGGCAGCAATCTAGTTGTGAACTGCTAAAAAGTGGCCCCCAGCTTGCCCAGAAGTGGCTGGGCTGCTCTTGGGAAGGTGGTTTCACCCCTTTTCTAAGTGTGGAGTGGTGAGTTGATGTGGCTGCATGACTATACAACTGCAGCTGCACAGTAGTGCACAGCTTCCAGGTTGCCACGGCAACACCTGGCCTCTCTGGATGTTGCTTTGGACTTCACCTTCGCAATCCAGGCAGCCCCAGGCTGGTGTTATGAGCTTAGAAGTGCTGCTGGCCAGGTACAGGGCTGGTTTCATGCTTGTAAGTCTGGCTGGCTGGCACCACACTGGAGCCTTACTGTCCTTGTACGGTATTGTTATACCTACCAAACTGGTAAGTGCAGACAGTCCCTTCTCATGCAGAACACCTGGCAATATTAGTTGCCTTGGGTCAGTGGCATCAGGCTAAGAGATCTCAGCTTGGCAGTTGATGAAATGTTCTTCCACCTTTGTGACCCCAACATTTCAATACAGGTGGGTTATTGAGATAGCAAGGAACAGGCCCTGTCTGTGTATTCTTAACTTCCCCCTGTTTTAGGGAAAAGAAGAAGAGTTGGCTTTTCTATCCCGCTTTTCTCACCCATTTAAGTGGCTGACAAATCTTTCTATTCTCCCCACAATAGAACACCCTGGCTATGGTTGCACCTAAGGTTTAATCCAGCTTCAGTCCACCTTCAGAGCGAGAAAACGCATCAGCAATGTGACCAGTAATTTTCTTTCCACATTATCTAACCCAAAGGTGAATTTTCTGAATTATTTAACACTGACAGCTCATCACTTTGCTGAAGTGTTCTCTCACTCTGAAAGCGGACTGAAGCTGGCTTAAGCCTTGGGTGTGACCACAGCCCCTGTGAGGTAGGTGAGGCTGTGAGAGCTCAGGAGAGAGCTGTGCCTAGCCCAAGGTCACCCACCTGACTTCATGGAGGAGTGCAGAATCCAGTATTCCCAGATAATCCAGCTCCCCAACCACTAGACCAAACTGGCTCAGAAGACAGCTGATAGGAAGTGATGTGTTGGTTGTTTTTGTCTCTCTCCCCCCTCTTTCCTTGCTGTATTTTGGGAATAATACAACAGAGAAAGAGGTGTTAAGTGATGGGAGGGAATTGGTTCTGCTTTTGCAACTCCCCCCCCCCCCCCCCCCCGTTCGAAACCATAGAGATGGGGAAATGGTGTTCTTGAAAACAGAACTTCTCTCTCTGTGTGGATTTCCCAAGCAGAGGGTGGTCCTAATGTGCAGCAAGTTACAGATCTAGAAAACCACAGCAACCTGAAACTGATTCTTTGGTTTTATCAAAATCCTAATATTCCACATTTCACTGCACCACATTTTTTGGTTCAGCCATAAATGCTGGGACTATCGTCAGCCTTTTACCATGACAGCTTTCAGTAGTGATGGAAGGGTGTGCTGTATTGATTGCCCTGTGTAGAATGGGCTTTAGAGTTTCATAAACAAAACTACCACTGATTATTAGGTGGGATTTTCAGTTTTTTCACTCCCTATTTTATTTTGATGCTTCTTCTCTGCTATTATTGTGCCCCCTAGTTACCGTCAGCTCTTAAGCAATTGGAGCTGCCCTACACACTCTGGAACATTGCTTCTGAGCTCCGCAATGAGGAGTGTAAATAACCAAAACTGCTTATAGAGTTCACATTATAAGATAAATGTGGAAATGACCAGAAAATTTACTTGATCCCATTCCCCCACAGTGTAAAATACCTTATCAGATAAATTCAGTTGCAAAAATTTGCTCATTGCCAGTTGATTTTGCAACATTAAATTCATTCAGTCCAGAATTAACCCATGCAGTGGACCAGAGTGTGGTTCTGGTTTGATGTAATCAATAGCAAAGTGCACCATTGTGATCCCTCTGTACTGTAAGTCTTCTTTAAAAATATATTTTATTATTTTCTAAAAGTATGTAGTAGTAGTTTATTTATATGGTCTACAGACCCGATATATCAAATGCTAAAAATACAAGTATTTACAAAAGGAAGTAAATTATTTAAAAACACAAATATATATACATACGAGTTAATAGTTAAAACGTGTGATCAAACGTGGGTGACCCAAAAATGATTCACTCTGTTGCCAGGTTTCATTTCCTGTTTTTCCCCTCTTTCTGACAACTATGGCCAAAAATCTAGCCACGGCTAGGGTCATATCAGCGTTTGTATCACTAAGCAACAACTTAATGTAGTCCGAGGCCGATCTTTCTGGGTATGCTCTCAGCCTGGGATTCGCCAGGTCCTGGCATGCGGAAGTGTAGAGACTGCAGGAGAGGAGAAAATGCTCCACTGTTTCTACATTGCCGCTTCCGCACAGGCAGATTCTGTGGATAAGAGGGACAAGTTGGAATCCGCCCCTCAGTACATTTGAGGGTAGGACATTTAACCGAGCCTTTGTAAAAGCTATTCGATATCTTTTTACATGTAGATTTTTTTTGGTACGACGGCATGGTTAATTTATATCCATAATTTAAGCCTATATGCAACGGGGAGCAGGTGGTGTTTGCTCTTGCAATAAGCTCCTGGGTGGTAATATCCCAGATTTTTTGTTTAATATGCATAAAGGCATTTTTTTGACCCAACTGGAAAAGGTAATCTGGAGATAGGCCAAGCTGGGCGATCTTCTGGGTTATGTTCTTGTGCCATGTACTTACAAAGTAGTCATTTGTTAGTTAATAATTGATTTGTTGAATGGAAGATGTATATTCTAAACCAAGCTTTGATTGCTGTGAGCCAGACTTCTGCTTCCGATGGCAGTTGCCCTGTTTCTGAGAGTATCACAGCTTGTGATACACATCTGGGCACGTTTGCGATGGTCCTCAGGAAGTTGGCTTGAAAGGCTGTCATGTCCTTTGTGTTGTCGTTTACCCATACCGCAGATCCATATAATAACTGGGTGGCTATCTTAGCGTTGAAGGTTTTAACAGCTGCTGGCAGGTAGTTTCCTCCTTTTGAGAAGAAGAATCTCAGCAGAGCTGATTTTGTGGATTCTGCTTTTTGGAGAGCAGAGCGGTGGTGGGCTGACCAGGATGAGGAATGGTGGAATGTTATCCCCAGGTAAGTAAACACTTTAACCTGTTCTATTTGATTTCCCGATATTGACCATTTTCGATTTATAAATTTCTTCTCAAAAACTAGGATCTTAGATTTATTTGAGTTAATTTTTAAGCAATTTTCTGAACAGTAATTTGAGAAAGCCTCTAAAAGGTGATGTAATCCGAGTTTGGTCCGGGATAGCAGAACTGAATCATCTGTGTAGAGGAGAGTGCTGATCTTCCTATTTCTTAGCTTTGGAAACAAATATTGAAACACAAACCATACAAATAATATAGAACATACCAACAAAAACAAAGAAAAACACCCTAATCCAAGGTCACCTGTACCCCATTTTTTTAAAAAAAATCTTAAATTGGGGCCTTAAGAAGAAGAGTTGGCTTTTCTACCTTGTTTTTCTCACCCATTTAAGGGGATTCAAAGCAGCTGACAAAATTGTGAGGTAGGTGGGACTGTGAGAGCTCAGAAGAGAGCTGTGACTAGCCCAAGGCCACCCAGCTGGCTTCATGGGGCAGTGCGGAATTGAACCTGGTACATGTATTCCCAGATAAGAGTCTTGCTCCCTAACCACTAGACCACGCACACACCATCCTTATGTTAACCTTCTGTTTAAAAATATATTTTCAGTCGACTCTAGGAAAGATCTGTTCAGTCCTTCCATGCATGGGTTCCAGATCAGTCTAAATTGTTGAATGTTATCAACTCCCTCCAATCTCAAATATTTCACTGAAAGATATTCCTTCAACATTAGTTTCCATACTGTTCTATACCATTCTACTTTAGTTAGATTAAACATCAAGGCACACCAATGGGATCCCTCTGTACCCTAAATATCACACAAGACTTACTGCAGCATCAAACTTTTGGAACCCTATCTCAGTGAAAGAAGCCATTGCTTCTCTGCCCAACCTACCTCTCAGGGTTGGTGTGAGGAGAAAATGGAGAAGATGGTTTCAGGTTCATCATAAATATATAAAAGAGATGTGCCTGAGTTCTGCAAGACAGAAGCAAAAATTCAAATATAAATTAATGAAGCCTCTTTTGGATAATGTTAGACAAACCGAAATACATTTTTCTCCTACTCATTCATAGCAAAGCTTTTATGCAAAATACTTTAATCTGCTTTTACAGTAAAGAGTTTTCGTTTTATCTCCTTCCATTTCATTTTTTGTTCAGTTATATACTCGTTGGTAGCCCCATCCTATAAACATCAGTATGTTGCCATAAATCTTAATATTTTACCAGTTACATTTTTGTGCGATAAGAATTTGGACCACCAAATTCATCAGTTTCACAATCATTTTATTGTTTATATTTTTGTTAGAAAATGGAGTGAATTCTATTCTGAAATGGATAATTGTCTTCATATATTCTGTTTTTCCATCTATATATTATTTCAGAATGTTTCAGTTGCTGCTGCTTAGAAGTGGCCTCTAGTGGCCATGTCAAGTACTTGCAAACTGCAAATGTGTGTACCAGTTTTTCTAGGACTGTTAAACTCTAATTCTGCTTGCTTATCTACCAGTTCAAATCTTACCTTTATAATGCAGCTGCTCTTGCTTATTTGTCATTGTTATCACAATATATGATTACAAGTATAAATAGATACAAATTTGAACTTGAGGACATAGGATCATAAGAGGAGCCCTTTTGGATCAGGCCACAGCCCATCTGGTTCAGCATTGTATCCCACCCACTAGCCCACCAGTTGCTCACGGACGTCTCAAGCAGAAGACAAGGGCAAACCTTCACCTGCTCTTGAATCCCAGCAAATGGTCACAGAGACATCCTGCTTGTCTCCCCAGCTTTGAGAATCTATCTAAGCATCCAATCTAGCCATTGATAGACCTGCCATACATGCATTTGCCTAGCCCTTTCTTAAAGACGTCTAGGCTGGTTGCTGTTACCACCTCTTCTGAAAGGGAGCTGGACTCTTTACCTGGGAATATCAGGTTTGATTCTGCTCTCCTCTGTGAAGCCAGCTTGGTGACCTTGGTCACAGTTCTCTTCTGAGCTCTCACAGCCCCACCTATCTCACAGGGTATCTCTTTTGGGGAGAAGAACAGACAGCTTTGTCAGGCGCTTTGAGTTCCCTTAAATGGGCGAGAAAGCCAACTCTTCTTCTCCTTCTCTTTCTCCTCTGCATTGACTAGCTTTGTTGTGGGTGTTGCATTCAGAAGACTGAGAATGTTGCTATTGGGTTGGGACAAGAGACCAGAAGAAACAGTGGAAGTTAAATTTTTATTGCCTCTTCCTTTCTCTCCAATGCCTGCAAAGAGGAAACTGTATCTTCCATTTCCTTTCTTTCCCATCCTCAGAATGTATCCTCTATTTTTCCTTGGCAATGTACAAGGGACTTTTACAGAAGAGCAGAACTCTACTTCAGCAGCTTTAGGGCAAATAACAGAGTACAGCTCATAATTTTTAGAATGGTTGAGGGGTGGGGGTGCATGCTGGTTGGGGTAGGCCTCGGCTGGGCCTGTTTGGGGACACATTTCCCTTATCCCAACAGTATCCCGTGTTACTATTAAGTTTGTCAACAGCTCCACACAACTTCAATGTGGGACTTATACCTCCATGGATTCCTCAGGGTGCCCCTAAACAATATCAAAGCCATGCAGTGGCTCCTTGTTGCTGTGCAGAGGCTTCTAGTTTGCCAGACTGGCAGATCGGAAGCCTCAGTGTCCTGGTGAAACGGCTTCCCATCCTCCAGACAGGAAGCTCCATTGCTAGCAGCAGTGGTGGAACACTCAAAGGTAAGTTTGCATTAAAAAGTTGCTGAAAAATCAGCATCTTTTTAATCTGAGGGGGGATTAAATCCTCTGCCACTACTGTGAGGGATGAAAGCAGCAAAGCACCCTCAGTGGGGGCTGGTGGTTATTGGTTTCGCTGCTATGAATATTGATACCTTACACATTCCCCCTTTTCATTGTCAAAGACTGCAGATGCAGGGAAAAAGAAATTGCAACTGCAAAGCAGTGCAAAGCTGCTACTGCAAAGGAAAAGACAGGGCTCGTCCCCATGGCAAGGATATTGTGAGGCGAAAGTCATTGCCATGGGGACTCCTTAATGTGAATTAGATTGGCATTAAGGGTCCCCTGAATTCACCGCAGGGCATTGGCAGCCCCATGGGTACTCAGCCTGAGACTGGGCTTTATAGAAGCTCTACCATGTTGTATATGTGGAACAAAGAAGAAGAAGAAGAAGAGTTGGCTTTTCTATCCCACTTTTCTCACCCTGTGAGGTAGGTGGGGCTGTGAGAGCTCAGAAGAGAGCTGTGACTAGCCCAAGATCACCCAGCTGGCTTCATGGAGGAAGTCAAAATGAAACCCAGTATTCCCAGATAAGAGTCTGGTTCCCTAACCACTAGACCAAACTGGCTCACAGACTGAAGTTGTGCCTAGGTAAATACAGGATGGAGGGGGAAAAGAAATAAACAATGAATTACTAAAAAGGCCAGAAGGGAATCTTTTCTGCTGCAGTGGCAGAGAAATATGGGGGGGATGGGCTTTCTTTCCTGCTCCAGTAAAGTCATGATTTGCAGGGTGGAACACCATCCAGTCACTGAGTGCTTGGGATGGGGTATTTGGTGACGGGAGGAGAAAGAAAGAGATGATATGGTTTTTCTGTGTTGAGCACGGAGAAAATGAAAAGTGAGAGCGGTCAAGTTTGTTCTGAATCCATGTTATAATGCAAATGAAGAATTGGTGGGAACACATTCTCCATCCCTGTTCCCCCACAATACAGAGAATGCACCCAAACAATGCTTTCTGTCTCAGTTCCTTTGAACTAGCTAAAAGGATCTAGTAACAGGTGGCTATCATGGAAGGACCTGTAACATGAGCATGCACTTGAAATGAAATGTGCATTAGATCTCAGTGCGATTCTGCAGGAAAGGCTGCACACCCTTCAAGGATTTCAGGGTTATTGCTAATTCCAGTAATAGCTAGGTGGGAGTCAGGATTAGAAATGCAATTTGGCTGCATGCCCAGATGAAATGTAACCTCTTGCAAGTCCCTTTTTCCTACTAGCAATATTTAAAACACAGTGACAGAGGTTAATGAAAAGAATTGCAATTTATTTCTATACCAATCAAACATTATGTTGAATAAAAATGCTGGAGCCTGTCTCCTGGAATCAGACAAAACAAAGTTAGAAAGTACACACCGTGCATTGCATTTTAATGTGCAGGGAGGGGAGGGGAAGGGCTTCATATATTCCTTCCACGCATTGGTGTGCCTTCAATGACAAAGGAGAAAGCAACACAGTCTTTAGTGAAAGTCTACAGCATTTTACAGAAACCTTTAAGCCAGAACTTTCTTTTGAAAGAACACAAAAAAGTATGCTTTTGTACCTGCTCTGCTTTTTGGAAAGCCCTTATCAGCCTGGTGTTTTCTAGAAAAACAGAATCACCAGTAGGTGACAACCTTCAAAGGTTCTGTTATAACAATGAAAAATGCTGCATTGTCAAAACCTACATAGGAAGGCAGATTGAAAGCAAGATTATGTCAGGCATGACTTGATATTTTTACAGAAGAAAAATATTAAGCATCCCTTCCCATGCTATATTTATCCCAGATCTAAAAACAAACAAACTTTACTACCTGCAATTCATTCAAAAGGAAAACAAACATCTGGATTCAAATATATGGAATGCCGCCATTTCCTTCTCCAGATCTGGCCGATATTAGTCCTGTTTGGGAGGTTGACACATTCCATACATGTGCAACTCGGTTGGGACAACGCCAACATTAATTTCCTCTGTGATTCAAGTTTTGGATTTCTAAAGCACAGCTGAATTTTTAACAGCTCTTGTAAATCCAGTGTGCAGTGACTGTGTGTTGCCCTATTACATGTTTTACAAAGGGATAAAGAGAAGCAAGAGGAAACAATAGAAATAATTCAATGAAAGGCTGTAGCTCAGTAGCAGAGCATCTATATGGCATACAGAAGGTGTCACTTAAGTCCCAGGAAGTCCCAGGTAATCAAAACGCCCAGGAGTCAATGCTTAGTACTCACCTCTGAGTTACAGTAGCTGGGGCAATTCTGTACTTACCCCCTTTTGATCTAGATCAGTAGATTCAGAATAACTGGAGAGGCATAATAATGTGGAGGCACCAGATCAACAGCATCAGTGGTGCACCACTGAAAAACATCCCCCACAAGTCATGGGGCTAGGGGTGGGGTTTTGGTGGTGCGCTGTTGTTCACTGTTTAACAGCAGCCCTGAGTAGTCCAGAGGCCTTTTCGCACTAAAGTCAAATGGCTGTAGCGCATGAAGGCTAGGCCACACAGGTAGGTAAGGAACATGTGGGAACGCATCTAGGTAGGTAAGGAACATGTGGGGATGCGTTTCTACTTCCCTAGGTATGAATGCTGAACCCGCCCCCATTTGCCCTAACCCAAAAAGGCTAGTGTTGGGGTGGGACGCCCTCTCAGGCCTGCCGCCATTGGGTCAGGTTCAACCCAGGGGCGGGCAGGCCTGTCTCATCCCTTCCCTGGTTCCTGCAGGCCCTAGGGCAGTGATGGCGAACCTTTTGAGCTCGGTGTGTCAAAATTCGCAAGAAAACCTAGCTTAACGCGGGTGCTGTGTCACATCTAGGAATATCCATAATTCTGTGATATTTGTAGCTCTAGTAAAAAAGTTATATTTTTGATATACAGTAGGTATTTTATTAAAAGCAAAAACAAATAATTCTTTACATTGGTGACTTTTGTTGCTGAATTTCATTTGCTAAATCTTCAACTGAAAGTTGGTATTTGGTAAACTTGAAGAACAAGCAAGCACTACACGGCCAGGTGCCAGGGTGACCATGTGTGCCACCCAAAAGGGCTTGGCATGTCACCTGTGACACGCGTGTCATAGGTTGGCCATCATTGCCCTAGGTGATGCAATTGGGTCCCCTAGAGCCCACAGGAACCCTCCTGTGCACCCCACCCCAGGCACAGGCCTACCCAGGGACACATGTGCACATGTGACTTACTTCTTCGTTGCCGGGTTTGAAGTGGCAGGCCCAGCCGGCGGCATTGGGCGTCTGCGTGCTAAGCCATGCCCCCTCACTTTCCCCTTCCAGCAACCTGTCAGGAGACAAACAACTAACAAAACACCACTAACTACACGTAACTACTTACCTCCTTCCCCAGAGTCATTACAAAGACCCTTAGTCCAACTGCAGACCTGATTAAACAGGTCTACAACAGATCCAAATTAAAGGCCTCTTAATCCAGATCTGTGCAGGTGACTTGTGCAGGTGGAGTCAGACTTACAAGGGAGGGGGGCAGGGCTTCCATGGTCTGCCTTAATGGGTGGATGAGGATGCCCAGGATCTGGACCAGAGACCCAATGGTGCATATCAGAAGGGCTGTGGTCTGATCTGGTACAAGACAAATTCCAACAATAGGGCACAAATGAATTTGGACAGGATAGGACAGTGAAAATGCAATACTTTGCTCCTTAATAGTTTCTTAATGTTCCTCTTGAGGTTTGGCACAGTGAAAAAGTGTGGAAATTCACTTTTTTCCGGAAGCACGGCTGCCATCATTATCACCCTCTTTGTGGGCAGCACTGCTTACACATCAGGTGCACAAATCCTCAACACATGACACCACTTGCACAATGATGCTGTGAACTCAGGTGACTTGGCCACAGTTATCCATGCTCTTGTAACCTTCAGACTAGACTATTGCAATGCGCTCTATATGGTGCTGCCCTTGAAGATGGTTTGGAAGCTGCAGTCAGTGCAGCATGCAGCTGCTAGATCGCTGATTGCATCAGCTGGGCGGACGCACATCACTCCAGTCTTAAGAGTTGCACTGATTTGCTACTGAGCCCAGTTCAAGGTAACTTATGAGGCCCTCAATGACTTGGGCCCCAAATATCTGAAGGAACACCTACTTCCATATCAACCTGCCTGTGCCTTAAGATCTATAGGGGAGACCCTCCTGGTTGTACCACCACCTTCAATCGCAAAAGGGATAGGCCCCTAGGCTATGGAATAGTCTCCCTCTTGAGGTGCGTCAAGCACCTTCTCTGTACATGTTTAGGAAGGCAGTGAAGACACACCTCTTGGCCTTGGCCTTTGGTTAAATGGGGATACATGTTCTCTTCCCACTTTTCAGACACTGCTATTGTTTTAATGTATACTGTTACTCTTTTTAATGTATATATCTGGTTTTAAATGTTGTTACCTTCCCAAGACCTTTGGATATAGGATGGGATAAAAAGGCAAATAAATAAATAAATAAATAAATAAATAAATAAATAAATAAATAAATAAATAAATAAATAAATAAATAAATAAATAAATATGTGTGTGAAATGTGGCTCTGCCTTTATAGTCACTATCACCTTCCAGCAAGATGAGTTCTCTGCAGCCTTTCAGCACAACACATCTACTCATGACCCAGTTTGGTCTAGTGATTAAGGAGCCGGTCCCTTATCTGGGAATACCAGGTTTGATTCTGCACTCCTCCACAGAACCAGCTGGGTGGTCTTGGGCTAGTCACATCTCGCAGGGTGTTCTGTTGTGGCGAGAAGAACAGAAAGCTTTGTCAGCCGCTTTGAGTCCCCTTAAATGGGTGAGAAAAGTGAGGTAGAAAAGCCAACTCTTCTTCTTCTTGAGTCACTATAAGTGGTGAGGGGAACCTAGAGATGTTGACTGACGCACTGGACAGTCCAAGGCTTCTCTAAGCAGTTTGTGTTTGACCAACTGCGGTTTGGCACATGCCTAGTTTTTGACTTTGGTCTGTGTTTGACTTTTCTTCCCTCCTCTTGTTAGGAGCTGTGCCCTGGGATAGGTTGGCTTGGGGAAATTAGGTTTGACCCAGACATGAAGACACCAATGGGATCAACTAGCCAAGTGAGCTTTAAAACGGAGAATTTAGCCAGAGTGGCAAAAATATGAAAGAATCAAAAGTCATTTGAAAATAAAACAAAAGCTTTATTTTAATACACAGTGAACAATTCAAAATAGTAATGAAATAAAAAAACATTGTCTCTCATTGTAAATTGTTTTTATCTGTTTTTATTTTATGGACCACCTTTTGAGTCTTTAGACTGAAATAAGTTTGATGATGATGACAATTGGATAGTAACAGGTTGGTTGCTGACAGATCAAAGCACAACATAGTGCAGATATTTTTTAACAAAACAAGAAAAGACAAGCAATCCATCCCCCCCCCCCCCCGCCAAACTGTGTATCTGTATCCATAAAAATGAGGGAGAAGCTAACCTAACAACTGCCCAAGGGGAAACTCTTAGCTGATGCAAGAAATCTCAGTCTCAGCCACGGTGAAAGTATCAGGAGTGGAGGCTGTGCATGATGGTTCAGTCTGTCAAAAGTGGAGGATGGAAACTGCAAAAGCAAAGCTGCACCGTTCTCTGGTACTCGGCTGGAGTGAAGTTAAACTTCTTTTAAACAAGCCATTTCAGGCAATAACAGCAAGTGGGATACAAAGGGTGTTTTTCCACTGTCACTAGAAGTACCCACTATGTACCCATTACTAGTGACTTCTAGTGACAGTGGAAACACACCCAAAGTGAGGGCGGCTCCAAGATGGTGACCTGGGGCTGCAAGCTGCAAAAGGGGTAAAAAAGTTTCAAAGGTTCTGGTGTGATCTTTTGGTACAGCGGTGTACACTATGCAAACGAATGCCTAGGTGCATCTTTCAGGCTGGGGGGGAGGGGGACCGGGGCACTTCTAAGGCCATTTGCTGGGATTCTAGAGTAGGAATAGGTTTGTCCTTGTTTCTGCTTGAGATGCCCATGAGCATTTGGCGGGCCACTGTGTGCAACAGGATGCTGGACTAGATAGGCTGTGGCCTGATCCAGCAGGGCTTCTCTTATGTTCTTATGTTTGGATCTTGGCAGCAGAAAGAACCATATTGTGTGTCCTTCTGGGGACTATTTTTATTACTTGTACTGACTAAGGAGCAGTGAACCAGCCTCTGGCACCTCCCAGAAGCCAAATGGCAATGCTTTCTTATGGAGAGAAGAGGGAAGAAATTACATATGCTAGAGGGTGTGGGACTTCTCCACTCCTTACCTTTCTGGGGTGGCTGACTTCAGGTGTTAACAGAAAAGTTGCATCTCTGGTCACTATGCAAATATGGCCTGAGGGCTAGACAGTGATAAGACAACGGGGTAGCTAATAAAGGCCAAGAAATGAATCAGTGGGATAACTACCGCTTTTCCTTCAGTGTTGCCCAATTCCTGTTGGAAGCACTCTAGAGATTCAAACTTAAATTGCAGTTGGCTTAGGTGACAAAAGACATCTTGACTGCATTTTGTGATATTTTTGGGTGTAAATGGAATGAACCAGAGAATGGATTAAGTGTTGGATCTGAGTCATTATCATTGATTGCATTTGAAAGGCTCATCACTCTACCCTTCCTGGCAGGCATAAGGGGGGGAGGGAAGGAAAGAGCAGGAAGATGAACATGTTCAGGCTCCTCTTCTTAAACAAGATGTAGTTGGCTCGCCAAAACTCCTGTGGTATTCTTTGGCCTTGGCATATCTCCCTGCAAAGTAGTCCTTGCATACACAGATAGCCCATTACTTGTATATACAAGGAGAGGGGCTGTAATACTCATTCTGAGTGTGTGGTCAAAGATGCAGATCTGAAGGCACAAGAACAAAGTAGAAAGTTTATCAGTAGATCTGGAGTGAGGTGCCACTAACATACTGATGATATCTAGCTCTGAGTCAGGGAACTGATTGCTGCCTGGAGGCAATAATGAGCTGGATATGGATCAGTACATTGAAACTGAATCCAGACTAGACAGAAGTATTGTGTCACAGGGTCTCAAGTCCAGAAAATTAGAGGACACCCAATTCTAGATGATGTCATTTAACCCCAGGAAGAATGGATGTGTGATCTAGGGGTACTTCTAGATTCATCATTTGAAGCTCTTCTGTCAGCAGTAGCTAAGGCTGCATTCAGACAGCACTTACTTGTTCCACTATATTTGGATATTCCAGCATAGCAGTGCTTTATTCTGGAATATCAACATATAGCTGAATAAGTAAGCAATGATTGGAATGCAGCTTAAGAGTGTTTAGTTGTCAGCCACCTTTGGTCCTTTCTAGGCAGGAAAAGCTTAGCTATGGTGTTCCACATCTAAGGAAAGGCCCTTCCTGTATTTCCGTCACCCTTAGGAGCATGAAGGGTGATGGCACACGAAAGAACCTTTTTTGTAGTGGCCTCCAGTCTGCCACTGAAGGCATGCCAGGTACCAATGCTCTATGGTTTTCAGCATCTTATTGAAACGTTCGTCTTTACCCAAGCTTTTGTTTAGCTCTCTTTGAACGTTAGTGGTTAGGGAGCCAGACACTTACTGGGAATACCGGGTTCGTTTCCGCCCTCCCTCATGAAGCCAGCTTGGTGACCTTGGGCTAGTCACAGCTCTCTTCTGAACTCTCACAGCCCCACCTACCTCACAGGGTGTTCTGTTGTGGGGAGAAGAACAAAAGCTTTGTCAGCCGCTTTGAGTCCCCTTAAATGGGTGAGAAAAGCGGGGTAGAAAAGCCAATTATTCTTCTTCTCATCTTGCAATGATGTGAGGACTATCTTTTACTTTTTTATATGTATGTAAATATGTTTATAAGTATATTTTTGTTTTTATTAAATGTAACTGACCTGCGACCTTAGGGTGAAAGGCAAAGGAGAAAGCTTGGTGGTTTTTTTTGGCATCTCTCCCCCCCCTCCCCCTGCCAAGGAGCCCTTACATCTGAAACCCAGAATCACACTGCACACATGGAAACAGAGATGCTTCTTGGTCCATTTGCTCATTGATGTTTGGCAAAATGAGCACTTAGGGATTTAGCATCCATTAAATGCAAGATTTACCCATACTGCCAAATAACTATTCTGGCCATAGCTCTTGTGTTTTTGAACGTGTGCAGCAGAGAGGCCCTTTAGAAATGTTTCCTCCTAAGAGCTACTATAACCTCCTACTCTCACCTTAAGGATCGCTGCTTGTGATTTTTCAAAGGCCTTGCTATCTTTTCACCTGCTGTACGCTGGGTATACTTAACCTTTTTCTTAAGTTAAAGATACACCAGGAAAAGCATACTTGTCTTTATATGTTGTCCAAAGTTCAAAATATACTCAACAGCTACCGGTATGAGTGTGTGAACTGGTAGGCTGGGTAGAGGCAGCAGAACCATGTAAACAATTTTTCACAAGATCTAGTGTAAATACAGTTTATTCCGAAACCCAAACCAACTAATTAAAATATTCATACCCCACCTGACAGTGGCTGTGATCAGACAAGGGGGGGGGGAAGCACTTTTAAGGTGGCTTCGGAGGACTGAGAAAGCTCCAAAGTGGTAGAAAAGGCGGGTTAGAGAAGGGTTAGAAACATGAGGACCACAGACTGTCTCTCTGAGGCACCTCTTTTGTTATGTCTGGACACAGCCTTTGAGGGGCCTCTGGACAACTTACAGAAAGCTTTGAGGGGGGATTTTTCACACACCAGTCTGCCCCTCCCCCCTCTCATGAACCTTCTGTGCTGGAAAAGGTGGATTAGAGAAGGGCTGGGATCACATCCTACTCCTAGAATTGTTGCCTGTCTTCCAGAACGCAGGACAAGAGCGAGAGGAACACAGAGGCACTTTACTGGCCTGGTGGTATTGCTCCTGAGATGGCGCGACACACACATCCAGGTATTTCGTGAAATGAAATATCCAGAAGTGCACCATCACCACCTTGCACTCATGCATGGCTGCCACTTTGGTCTGGGTTTGGCCTGTTACATGTGTGGTGGCCATTCCCAAGATGGCGTATCATGTGAGCAGTATCCAGACAGGTGAGTACTCCTGCTTTTTATGTAAAACTTGGTTTGGGAGTTGATTTGTTATTAATCCTGGGTTTTACATCCTCTCTGGAGGCAGCTGTGGTTTGGCTCTGCTGTGTTGAAGTGACTTCAGCTTCATCCATTCTGCATTATTTGGATACTCCAGGGGTACCTCCGTACGTATTTTTTTCCCCAAATAAATTGTTCAACTGTTACAATATAATAAATCTTTCTCTCATAAAAACATATTCAAATAACGTACATAACCACAAACAAACATGAACTACTTACATAACAGCAGCAATATTTTGTTATACATCGTTTCAATCACTTAAACTTCATTTGTCTTTAATTTTGGGGCAAAGAATAATACAAAAACCAGTATATTACTTTAATCAAGCAGGAATTTCACAACATGAAGTGGAATCATTTTGTTTCCATTCAGGTCATTAAATTTTGTTATAAACGGGGACCACACTTCTATGTATTCATATAGGGGTTTGATGTCTTTTAAGTTTCTATACTGCAACGTAATTAGTTCATTTACTGCCAATTCTGCCAATTTAAGGTACCACTCTGACATATTTAATGTATCATGGGTTTTCCAATTCTATGCAATGATTTTTTTGGCTGCAATAAACATAAAATGTAGTAATATTTTATTGTGTGATGTAATTTCAGTTGAGTCTAGTATTTGCAGGAGAGCCATTCCTGCTGTCATATCAAATTGTATGTTTATGATGTTTTCAATCTTTTTCTATTTTAAGCCAAAAATCATTAATGGTAGGGCATTCCCACCAAAGGTGGACATATGTACCTACTTTTCCGCACCCGTGGCAATGCAGACATACATTTAAAGACGCAAAGCTTACCTCTTCTATGGAGTAAATAAATTTGGAGGGAGAATGGATTGTCCCCATATTCTCCCAATCCTCCAAAGCAGCTTCTCTAACAGCCTTGCTGCTTCTTGAATGAGAAACACCCAGAAAAAGGGGAAGCCGATGCTGAGGTAAGTGAGAATTTTTGCTGTGCAACATTGCGCTTTGCAGGGACTGCGGAGCATTCTAAAAGCTGTCTGGTGCTGTGACAGCTGCTCTGCAGTGCCTGAGAAGTATGCTTCCTTTCTGGATGCACCCCAGAATAAAGCATGGATAATCCGGAATATAACACGTCTGGATGTGCTTTACTCCGGATTATCCAAATAATGCTGAATAAGCAAGTACTGTCTGGATAAACGTTCTTTTGTGTTTTAGTGTGACTGTCTATTGTTGTGGGATCTGAGCATCAGTAAGGGGCAGCCCCACTCCTTGCTACCCGCTCCCATCCATACCTTGTCCTTTCCAAGGCTGTGGTCACACCTAAGTTTTAATCCAGCTTCAGTCCACCTTCAGAGCGAGAGAATGTATCAGCAAAGTGACCAGTAGTTTTCTTTCCACATTATCTATCGCAAAGGTGATTTTTTTTAGTTATTTAACACTAATAAAAAAGCTTGTGACTTTGCTGATGTCTTCTCTTGCTCCAAGAGTGGTCTGAAGCTGAATTAAACCTTAAGTGTGATCACAGCCCAAGTATCAGCCCAGAAGTGAGCCAGAGTTGTTTGGATTGCACTGAGTGACTCAGTAAGCAGAGACTAGAATACTGTATCAGAACACTGCGCTACGAAAAACTGTTGTGTGGTCTCACACCCAGGAAGAAGAAAGTAAAGATTTATAAAATAGCGGTGCAAGAATAAATATTCACAAAATCAGACCAATAGTTTCAGGAAGGTAAAGATGGCCTTTTTTCACGCTCTGCCTGGATCTGGAAAGGGTACTGATTTCCCAGCCAACCAGTTCCATCCTCAGCAACAAAAGTATCCAAATGCCCCCGTCTGCGCTATATTACAGCTTAGTATGCAAACTCCCATCTCAGAGTCTAAACAGGGAGAGGCCTGGGTCGTACCTTGGATGGGAGACCCCCATTCCGTAACGCCCGATGATGTAAGTGGGATTGGGAAACCAGGAAGCCACGGCCAGCCGCTCCGGTTCTGTCGTCCTGGCTCTATCCAGGCCGTCCAAGCACCTTTCCTTCCGGCTTTACCTGCAAAAGCACCTGGGACGGGGAGGCTTGTGATCGTGTGGCCGGGAAGGAAGGAAGGAGGGAAGGAAGAAAGGGAAGGAAGGAAGGAGGGAAGGAGGGAGCATCTGTCCTGTCTCCTCCTCCTTCTCTGGCTACAGATGTTCATCAGGCCCTCAGGGACCCAAAGCAATAATGTGGCTGCAGCTCCTCCTGGAAGTCGAGTGTTGAATGTGCGAACCGCTTTGCCTTCTCCGGCGCGGCGAGGCCAAAACACCTGGGCGGAGAGCGCTGTGCCTCCGTGGCCCTCCAGGCTGCCTTCCGTTTCGAACGCGTTTTCTCCGCTGCGCTGCGCTCTGTCGTGCGCCGGCGACATCATCCTCATCTTCTTCCCCTCCCGGGGGCGGAGGGCGAGCCAAGGCGGTGGAGTTCGTCAGACGGACTCCGCCTCCGAGGCGGCTCCCTTCCTCCCCCTCGCCCGCCCTGGTTCACACGCACACGGCACGCTTCTCGCTCGCAGACGGAACAGAGTGCGGGACGCCGGCCGGCGCGTTTGTGTTGGGTTTTTAGTCTTGATTCTGCCTGGCCGGTGGGCGGCAGCGGCTCAAGCTCAGCACCACAGGTAGCGATGGAAGCGGCATCTTCGCTGGAGCTGGAGAGCGCCAACCCCGCGCCGCCGCCGCCGCCGCCGCCAGCAGCAGCAACAACAGCCGCCGCCGCGGCTTCCCCGAGCTCCTGCTCCGCCAGCGTTTTGCTGCATTTCAGGGAGAAGCTCTGCACTTGGTGAGTAGAAAGAGCAGCAGCAGCGGTGAGGCGCGCGGCGGTCTCCCCTTGCAACGCTGCTCGTCCTTTGATCGCACGGGGGAGAGCGAGCGAGCGAGCGAGCGCGCGCTGGCCTGGCTGACATTGGCCACGTGGGAGGGAGGGAGGCAGGGAGGAGGAACTCGGGCTGATGCTCATACCGGGGGGAAGGAGGGAAGGAACCCCAAACTGCCTCATCCGGATTCAGACCGCTTTAGGGTTCACCCAATCTTTCCTTTCCTTAATGAATTCCGCGAAAGGGCCTCTCTATTCTATCCACGCGCTGGCCCGCGTGGAGATTTGAAAGTATCCACACACACAGGAAAAGAAAAGGAAAGGGAGCTCAAAAAAAGTGGCTGAGAGACGGTAGCGGCCACACGCTGCCCCCCATCTCACTTCTAATCCCCTCTGACTGTGACCAGACGGAGAACATCCCTGAGGTAGCTTAGGCTGCGCCCCCCCAGGCAGGAATTTTTAGTCCCTATTTCTTTGGGGGAAATAGTCCCTTTTGGACCATCTTTGGGAGACTGTTTTTAATCCGGATTGAGTGCCCATCCATTAATCCAAATATAGCCGTCCCTGTGCAGCTTTTTAGGCAGGATAAGTGCTCATAAAATCCGGGAATAAGGAATTGCATGGGGATGGCGGATGCTGAATTAAGATTCGATTCGGATTAATTACAGTGGCAGTGGGGGATGCTCCTTCCCGAATTCGAATCAAATTCGAACTAAAATGGCCATGGGGACGCAGCCGTAGAGACGGCTTAGAAATGGAATTGTTCACACTCCAGTCTGGCCCTCACCTCTGTCCTAAACATTCTGTGTTAGACAAGGTGGATTAGAGAAGGCAGGGGGAGGCACACGCTGTTCCTATGAGGCGCCTCTTTTGTTTTGTCTGAATACAGCCTTGGAAAGCCAGAAAGCACATTTCCTGGCCTTGAATGTGGATTAGAGGTAGGATAGGAACCCTAACTTCCCTGTGTTCCTGCTTTCAATTCACTTCTGAGCTCACTGGCCTGGGAATGCGAGCCCACCCTTTGCCTGCAGAAAGTCCTGGGTTTGTTTTGTTTTGCATCACTGGTTGAATGAATCACAGAAGGCGAGTGAAGGACACTGCTGCCTTAAACTGATACTTCTTCTTAGGAAGGCCAGTCTTGACTGGCTTACTGTCACAAGGAGCACTTCTATTCAAAATTCCTAGAAAGTATTTCTTCACCCATAGGGTCATCAGTCAATGGAATTTGCTGCCAGAAGAGGTGGTAACAGCATCCAGCCTAGACGTTTTAAGAAACGGTTAGACAAATTTATGGATGGCAGATGTATCGAAGGCTACTAGAATGGATGCCTAAGTACATCTTTCAGGGTGGGGGAACAAGCAGGATGCCTCTGAGGCCATTTGCTGAGATTCGAGAGCAGGAGAAGGTTTGCCCTTGTCTCTGCTTGAGATGCCCATGGGCAATTGATGGTCCACTGTATGTGAGACACGATGCTGGACTAGATGGGCCATGGCCTGATCCAGCAGGGCTCCTCTTATGTTCTTATATATTGGGATAAGATGGAGCAGGAAGACCCTTTCCCTCCATTGCTTGGTTTCAAAATATATTGCTTCTGAATGTGAAGTTTTCAATGAAGCTTTGATTGCTGTTGCTGGGGCTTTGGATGGATGGGTCAAGGTGGAAGCAGAACTTGGAGATATCCGTCAGTCGAAGGCTTGACAAAATGAAAATGCATAGAGAGGCTGTAGACTGTTGGGTGTGTCACACAAGGCCTACCATTCTACTATACCTTTTTAAATTTTACTTTTTAGAAAATGCATTACATATCTTAAATCATACATTTCCGAGTGCCACTATACTCGTATATGTGTATTTTACATCAAATCATCACCATCGCTTTGTATATCACTTTATTTTATTCTACCCTAACACTAGTGAATCTATTCCAGCTAACTCTTTCTGCACCTGGAAGATCAGTGGTTCTCAACCTTCCTAATGCCGCGACCCTTTAATAAATTCCTCATGTTGTGGTGACTCCCAACCTAACCCCCAACCATAAAATTACTTTTGTTGCTACTTTATAATGACCCCTGGGAAAGAGTAGATCAACCCCCAAAGGGGTTGCAATCCACAGGTTGAGAACCACTGTGGAAGATTATTCCTACCCTATTCTTTCCCCACTTCTCCTTCACTCTCTGTCCTATAAATTTTACTATATTATTACTAACAATCTGAAATTTCATCTGTTTAGTTACATAGTACCTCCAACTTTCCAAAGTCCATTTCACACTATCTTTTCACCCATAAACTGTCACTGATAACGCCTCCAGCAAAAAGTCCTCCTCTGTATTGAAAGCTATCTCCCTGCAACAATGCATCGTTGCTACTTTTTTAGTCCAGGGTTATTGCCTTTTATACCGTTTTCCTTATTTCCTCTTGTATAATTCTCCAATTTTTTTTACTTCCCTCCAGTTCCAAAACTGATGTATAAAAGTACTGTCTTTCTGCTACGCCTTGAGCCGAGGATTACGCAGGTGGGCCTTGTGGAAACTGAACAGGGGATTTACCTGCACTGTCCATGTGGTGGCTGCCATTCCTGCTGACTTAGTGGGCGGAGCTATATCATGTTTATATGTGAGTCAGAGTATAAGCTTTAAGTCAATGCACAGGTGCTTTGAGGTTCTCTGCTCCTGCATGATGATATTTTGTGTGCAGTAATATTGTGTGCAAACATGATGCAGCTCTGCCCACAAAGGTGGCTGCCATGTGGACAGTGGTGTAGGTGAGTTCTCCACTCAAGGCAAATTTGCATTTTGTCTCATGTCACTGGGAGGCAAAGTGCTAGAGTGCTTTAGGCATCTGGCACATGTGGACTCCTAAAGAATCCATAATTTAGCTGGCGCTTTACTAAGTGCCAGCAAATGCGAATGGGGAAAAGTTGGGTAAGTTTTGGATACATCGGGCATAAGAATATGCGGAAACCCAATGCATCGTAGGAGTGAACTTCATGGGCCTGTTTGTATTTGGCTGTATTCTGGAAAATATCTCAGGATAGGGCTCTGTTGTCTGCATGCTACTGCAGACTGTGGCAGGGCCCTATTCCAGGATATGTTCCAGAATAAAGCCAAGTGGAAACAGGCCCCCATGTCAGTCGAAGGTGCAAAAAGGCTCTTAATGCTGAATTAACTTGGATTGCAGTCATAATTTCCTGTTCCTAACTCCCTGCCCACTACCAAGGTTGCAGACAGGTCAATCAAGACCATCAGACAAATGCCTCTGTGCTGTGCAATGGAGAAGTGCGTTATTTTCCAAAGCCATGACCATGGTGCCACCTTCAGGCACCTGTTCAGAAGCTCCTTTTGCCATCAAGTGGAGACCCAGCCATAACTATGGGTGTTTTTCCACTGTCACTAGAAGTACCCATTAAGTACCCATTGATGGGTACAAAAATGCCATTAAGTGCTGGGTACTTCTAGTGACAGTGGAAAAACACCCTATGTCTACCTATTGTTAGTTTCACTTGTTCCAGCAATTTAAAAACTAATCCTAAATTTCTGTTGGTTCATCGGTGCTAATTATTTTTTACTTTGCCAGATTATTTTACATACAGTTTCCTTGTGCTGTTTGACACACAGGTAGGGCAAATTTGCACTATGCCTCTGTCTACTAGGAGGCATAGTGCTAGAATTCTCTATGCGTCCCCACCTGCAGATGCTTAGAGCATTCTGAATTTATCTACACTGGAAATAGCTGCCCAGAGCCCCAGTGGCCATCATGGAGCTCCGGGGATGGTACCAATGTGGCACTGCCCCCAGGACAAATTGGTCATTGTCACATGGTCATTCTGCATGTCTTCTAACAGGAAGACATGTGGATGGAACAGCCAGGGTTTAACTTGTGTTCCATGCCTATATGGGCGGAGGGATAATACTCCAGTCTAGTATTCCCTCCTCTGCTTGCATGCTGCATCCACACTGAACACAGTGTGGCCTCATTTATGGTGACCAAAATGGCTGCCTCTACCGGAACACCAGAAAACCCGCTTACAGGTGTTAAGGGGTGGCATGCCTCCCTGTTTTAGTTTAGTCAGGGAGTGCATTTAGGCAAATTGCACTGCCAAAATGCATCTCCTTAGGCCTCTAGCACCAGGAAACTTTGTTCCTGGCTGTTGGAGCTCTTGTGTCTCGTTCTGAAGCTCTTGGCACAGGTCCTATCCCAGGGGTCATTGGGTTTGCTCCAGCTGGGAATGGTTTCTGTTAGAGCCTTCATGTCAGATGGAATGCTCCACCCCACAGAAGTGCAGAAATGGCCTATCACTGAATATATGAATTACTGATATCTTGCCTGTTAAAGTTTTGCCTGTAGTTACGCTTTTATGCTACAGTTTATGGCTGTTTCTGCGCTCCTCTTGTTTGGAGCAGTTTAACCATTTCCCTCCTGTCTGTTCTGGGACCATGCACAGCAGATTCCATCTGCATTGTGAGGGCGAAGAAGCCATCTGTCTAGACCAACCCTTGACAGCAACATGGAGGCAACATAGTTGATTTAGTTCACATAACTGAAACCACCTTTCCAGAAGTGATCCAGCTGCTCTTGGCAGGCTCTGGACTTATTTTTAGCAGTCCAATGCTGTATTGCTCCTGGGAGGGGTTATCCCACTCCAGGGCAGCTGCAGTGACAGAGCAACGTGGACACACCTGAACAGTGATCAGCTGGAACCATTCCAGTGTGTAGGTGTGAAAAGGCCATTTGCTTGGTTTTATATCAACTAGGGGCCTGTTTGCACTTGGCAATATGCTGGGATATATCTCAGGATAGGGGTCTTTTGTCCGCATACTGTCTGTGGTAGCCTGCACTAAAATGTGGACAGCAGGTCTTTATTCTGGGATATATTCCAGAATAAGGCCAAATGCGAACAGGCCCCAGGATAGTCAGAAAGGGGAACAGAACAGAAGGGGTTCTTGCATATGTCCTATTTCATATTGCCAACTCTTGCTGAAATTCATTGATGCGATGCTGAAGGGTGTGAAGCCCTCCCTTCTTTGTGTGGGGCTGTGCTAATGTGTGAATATTTGAATCAGATCAGCCAACATAGGCCTTTTGTCCTTGCTCAGTATCTGTTCAAGTGCTGAGGCAGAAGAATGGGAGATGAAAAAAACAAATTGTTGAGCTTCCCGTATGCAAGGAGCTACTTGCATATGTACTGTAGTGGTAAGGGATACTACCTGTAGAAAAAAGCATCTGTGGTAGTGTAGCATAGGGGTATGCATCCTGTTTTCATCCCATATGCAATCCTGTATTATAAGCACAAATACATATAATATTTGTACAGATATGTATGTAATACATATATATTTATACATTTGAATCATTCAAACGAATGTTTCGGAAAATCCCAAATCTTTTCGAATGTCTAAATTTGAATGTTATTAGATCTGATTCTAATTTGAATGTTAACATTCGTTGGATTCGAATCAGATTTTCAAATTTTCGAATATTCATGCACATCCCTACTGTAGCATGGCTTTCAGGACTATATAGGCAATTCCACACTGGTTGGTATACCAGACCAGCAAGCCTACTAGGAGCCTCCCTTTGGCATAGGGCTTCCCTTGGACTACAACAGCATGCAGAACGGAGGCTCCTAGTACCTCTTGCTGGTCCACTATACCATCCAATGCAGAATTACCCTATGCAAGATGGTAGGAAGTTTGACTGTTTTCCACGCTTACCATATTGGTTTTGTCTAGCAGGGGAAGCCCATCTTGGAGGGTAGAGACAGAGGCAGTCCCAAGATACTGCGATAAGCCTTTCACATTTGAAAGGTTGTCATAGCAGCACAGCTCCCTGCAACTCGCTCTGGAGATCATAAGATCTCCGGAACAAGATTTGCTGAGCACTAGCATTTTCTCCCTGGGGAAGTAGTTTGGCGGCACCAGTTGGGTGCACCTCTGAAATCAGTCCCACCGTTGAACCGGAACAAGGTGGCCTGTCTAGACCAGCTTCAATCCATCCTAGTGCACATGGATTGGTCCTGAGAAGGACCTTTGTCTTCCATTCTAGCATGTGGGTTCTGAAGAGGACTGGCCTCCACACTAGAACAGATCACCGGTAAGTGTGAAAAGGCCTGTGGTTTCACAGCTTGGAATTTTGTTGTTTTCGAACTATGAAAACATGCTATTGATGTATGAGTTTTGGTTAACAGGAATTTGGAGCAGGGCCATTTCAGTGGTGGCTCCCTTATGGTAAAACATACTTCCTGATCAGGATGATTTGTGACTTTGAGTGGCCTGGTAAAAACACTTCTTTCCCAATAGGTGTTAGAGCATTAATGAGGTTTGATTATATTATTTTTTCTCCTGATTGTATTCTGTATCTTTTTTAGTCATAGTTTTGTTTGCTTATCTGGGACTTTCTTAGAAAGTGAAGAATATTCCTGTCTCCCATTGGGTATATTCACCTGGTCTGGATACTTTATGGCACCTGCAGCCTACATTGTCTAAAAGATGCAGGGAATTCACCTCTTCACAAAATGTGGCCACTGCCATTATTCACCTCTCTTTGTGGGGGGTCTGCATCATGCTTGTGCACAACTTGAGGCTTTCTGCTCATGCTCAGAGACTTGTGAAATGGTGGCTGCCTCCAGGCTTGCAGAATAAATCTGCAATTAAACATTACAGCACAGAATACTTACTGCACAGTGACGACCGGCCATCCCAACTCAAAAGGCAGCTCCATAGTTTCTCCTATGGAGCTGCAAGAGCTTAGGAGGGGCATGCTGTCACGCGGGTTATGGCAACCAATCAGATTCCTTTCCTACTCTTGACCCTCTGTTCTCGCTGTTCTGCCTGCACTGAGGGAAACTTCAGAGTTTTGTTTCTACTCCGTAGTGAATGTCCTCTTAAGGTAAGTGCGCAGTCCCAATTGCCTAATGCGACGGCATAGCGATCCAACGATCGTCGTGTGTGTGACACCTCCCTCATGACTGTGCATTCCGCTGCACAGTATAAATGTGTCTGGATGCAGCCAGTGCTGCCCTTAAAGTGATAAATAGTGGCCAAGGCCACACGTTGTGAAGAGGTGAGTTTCCTGCACCTTTTACACAGGTCTCCCCTACTCCAAAATACACTGCGGGTACTCTAGAGAGCCCAGTGTAACACCTGACAGTCCCGGGCCTCTCTAAGTGGTTCATTTTTTTTTACAGCTGCAGATTGGCACAAGTTGTTCCTTTCCAATGCCACATAAATTCAACAAACTTAATTGTATATAAATCTAACAAACAAATAAATTGCCCATCATTAAGGAAGGGATGCAGACGCTGGGGACTGATCCAGCAGCCACAGTCCTGCTCTTACATGCCGTATGATGAGTGAATAGCTTGTTGTGGTGCGTGGTGCCCGAAATAAATCAAAACTCTGCCTTGGATAGCTGTAAGACTCTCTGAGATCACTGGCATTACCTCATCCAGGGGAGAAGCAAAAGCAATTAATCTTGAGTGTCGCTGCAAAGTGGGCCAAGGAGATGCATCCAAATTCTGGGACGGAAAGGTTATTCTTTTATTTATAGGGCCATAAATAATAGATGGGAACAGCGGCAATCAATAGCCATCCCAGTAGCACAATCAAGACAATTAGTGAAGAGGGACGTGATGGGAGCGAAGCTGCACCTTCAGCATCTTCAGCATCAGTATTAAAAGGATTCTGGGGGTTTTTTTTGGTAAAATTTATTTATTTAATTATATTTATATTCTGCCCTATACCTGAAGGTCTCAGGGCGGGTAACAACATTTAAATCCATTACATTAAAACAGTAAACAATTTATATTAAAATGATCATAACTACAAAACACTACCAATGACTACACATAGGAATGGAACGGTGTCCCCATCTAGCCAAAGGCCGGGGCAAAGAGGTGCGTCTTCACTGCATTCCTAAACATGTACAGCGAGGGAGCCTGATGCACCACAAGGGGGAGATTATTCCACTGCTGAGAAGGCCCTAACAGACTAAGTTATCTATTCCATAGCCTTCCTCTTCTTATCAGCAAATGTTTCCCTTCCTTCCAGCCACCCTTAACCCTGAAAAGACGCCCACAGTAGCTTGAAGTGTGTGGATGTCACTCCCCGCCCCCAGGACAGCATAGGCCACTTCTGCTTTGACACTCCTGATGCCGCTGAGGTGTGGATCCTGCCAGTGTTTCATTTCCTTACAGGCTGTTAACTCAATGAGCCACATGAATGTCTGAATGAAATTGCATTTCTGAGAACTTCTGTTGATTTTGTGTCTGCAGGTACATGGTGAAAACGCTCATCCTGGGTCAAATACTCTCACTGTTTATATGTGGGACAGCAGTCACGAGCCAGTGTTTAGCTGAATGGTACCGTGTGAACACGCCAATGCTGCAGAGTTTCATCAGTTATTGCCTGCTTCTTCTGGTGTACACGACGACTCTGGCATTCAGGAAAGGTAGATGCGAAACCTACAACAAAGTGTTTTTGTGACAAATACTTATGCTCAGTGTGCTATTTTTATTTATTTATATTTCAGTTTATATGCCGCCCCATACCCGAGGGTCTCTGGGCGGCTCACAACATTTAATAAAGATGTATAAAAACAGTATAAAAAATAAAACAAATTTAAAAATACAGTTTTAAAAGTACAAAACAGTTAAAAACATCAGCGGTTTTCAGTGAGGGGAAGTGTGGGGAACATTTAACCAAAGGCCTGTGTGAAAAGGAACATTTTCACCACCTTCCTGAATAAGAACAGAGAAGGGGCCTGACGCACCTCAAGGGGGAGACCATTCCACAGCCTGGGGGCCACCACCGAGAAGGCCCTCTCCCGGGTACCCACCCGCCTAACTAAAGAAGGCGGAGGGATCACCAGAAGGGCCTCCCCTCCAGATCTTAGAACACGGGCAGGTCGATATGGGAGAAGGCACTCAAGGGGATTCCGTTCCGTTCCATTCCTATCCTTCCCCATGTCTGTTTTTCCGTTTCTTTGCACATTGGGGCATCTTCACTTCACCTGTTCAGGAGGGTCCTTGACCTGGCCTTTGGCTAAATAAGGAAGCAGTTTTTCCTCCCCGTTTTCAGGCACTGTTAATGTTTTAGTATGTTCATTTCACATTTGGTTTTTAATGTTGGGACTTGCCAAGAACCTTCAGGTTTAGGCTGGGGTAAAAATGCAAATAAATAAATAATTTTAAAAAGCAAAGAAAGCAGTATGGATCAAAACCAGGTAGAAGATGGTAATGCCTGCGTGCTGATGCCCTAATCCACATCAAATGCACTTCCAAAATGGAGGGCCGTTTTGCATTTCCCTTCCTGTCCTGTGGATAGGAAAGGTCCACAGTGAACAACGTTGACTAGTGCTCAGACTTGTGAACGCTAGTCGATGACAGCTCAGTCTGTGTGTGATCGAGCACTTACCTGTGTTCGATTGCCAGACCGATCCTCGGCAGGGTGCCTCCATCTTGACTGTGACCTCCCAAGCCAGCAAAGGTGCAAATGGTCACTGGCTAGATGCTGTCAGGTAGGTTCCAGTTGCGTGGGGTAAGGGTTGGTGAGTTTGTGCGCCACAGCTAGTTCATGATAGGGGAACATCTGGGAAGGCAGGGGCGCTTGTAGGCTGCAAGTGCAGATGCATTTGCCCAGATGTTCACCTACTGTGAAGTACGTGCCAAAGTGCAAATTGGCCTGTGGTATCTGGCCTTTAATGTGGATTAGAAGATGGATGAAAGTGCTAGCCAACTCTAAGCTGCTTTGGAGCTGCTTTTAATTTTGTACATCTGCAAGCCTTGGATGAGGTTTGTGCACTGCCTTGAAGCTTTTTGGTATTGCTGTGGTGGCGAATATCTGGTCCAGATCACCCTGTGCACCCAACCTCAGATCTTGCATGAGTTTTGGGGCCTGACACTGAAGGGCTAAGAAGGATGGTTTCTAACCTCGGAGCCACTGGGGCACCTGTTTTAGTGCCATGCCTTGGTGTGCCACCAAAATGGATGCCTTGGAACATGTAGGTGTGCCTTCCGCTAGATTAGATTGTTCTGGTCTGCTGGTAGTCCTAGATATTAAGGACTATTGATAATCCAGATCAACCCTCCTCCCCCCCCCCAATCTGGAGTGTACTTCATCTAATGCAGACAGACCATACCAACCTTTGGTGGAGCCTCACTGATCTGCACTAACAAGGGGAGTGAAGAGAAAATCACAGTTCCTTGTTCCAGATCTAAGGTAAGTGCATAAAGGCCCTACGCTTTGATTTGTGGGGCATAACTAATAGTGCCATTGCAGAGAAACATGTGCCCACAGTGTAATGACACAGATTTCCTTCTTTTCCAGACAAGGATAACCTCTTTCAGATCTTGAAAAGGAAGTGGTGGAAGTACATTTTGCTTGGATTAGCTGATGTTGAAGCGAACTACTCCATTGTTAAAGCCTACCAGTATACCACACTAACAAGTGTTCAGGTAAAAAAAAACAAAGAGGCCTTCAACATCAAGGTCCTTTCTGCACTTACCTTTCTTTAATCCTGGATCAGTGGGTCCGAATAGCTGGCATACTGGACAAACAGGGCTGTGGACTTGTGTACTACGCTTGGTGCTGTTTTTCCAGACACATGAAAGTAGTGAGCAAGTGCACTTGGGCCATTTTTGCCCTGGCTCTGAAGACCCCATCTAGAGGACCCTTTAGGACCCTGATTGGTCCTAGTTGGTACCAATTGGGAAGGCCCTGTCCCCACTGTAGACCCCTTTAGGACCCCATCTGGAGGGCCCTGTCCCCACGAGGGCAGAATGGACCATTGGGAGCAAAGCCTCCATGTTCAACATTAACATGCAAATACGGTGGCCCAGATGTATACTACATGGATCCTTAATATGGAGATCCTTCAGTCTGGAGAGATGTCATTTAAGAGGGGACCTGACTGAAATATATAAAATTATGCATGGTATAGAAAAGGTGGATAGAGAAATTTTCTTTTCTCTATCGCACAACACTAGAACCAGGGGTAGGAGTGTCGGATCCAACAAGGGGAATATTTCTTCACCCAGAGGGTCATCGGTTTATGGAATTTGCTGCCAGAAGAGGTGGTAACAGCTACCAGTCTAGATGGCTTTAAGGTAAGGTTAGACAAATTTATGGATGACAGATGTATCAGTAGCTACTAGAATAAATACCTAGGTACATCTTTCAAGCTGCGGGGGAAAGCAGGATGCTTCTAAGGCCATTTTACTGGGATTTGAGAACAGGCAAAGGTTTGTCCTTGTCTCTGCTTGAGATGCCCATGAGCATTTGGTGGGTCACCGTGTACGACGGATGTAGCGCCCCAGAGCTCCCCAGTCTACATCCAAAAGGTAAGTGCAAAAGGCCGTACATGTCAAACTCCTTGGATAGTTGATGATCACAGTTCAGCAAAAGTTAATTACATGCAAGGTTAGGGTTAGGAATACAGAATAGCATTTAGTCAAAAGTAACTTAAATCCTATTTAATCTTAGCTGACGTAAGTCTGGTTGGGCCTTTAGGCTGTTAAAACTGTTTGCAGTGAGTCTGGTTGAGTCATCAGTCCTTGTAAACTTCCCTTCCACGCTGTCTCTTTCTTTCCGCACATGGCAGCTCCTAGATTGTTTTGGGATCCCTGTGCTGATGGCTTTATCGTGGTTCATCCTCCATGCAAGATACAAACTGATCCATTTTATTGCTGTTGCTGTCTGCCTGCTGGGCGTAGGGACTATGGTTGGCGCCGATATAGTAGCTGGAAGGCAAGATGTTGAAGGTGAGCCCGGAGTGATAAAGAGCTAATTTGTCATTTTGTGCAGATGAGTCAGATTTACACCTAAACCTGGATGTGATTTCTCTGAATGTTTGTTCATACAAAATAACAGCAGTCTATGCATCTCACCTGAAAGCCAGATCATTCTAATATTAAAGAAAGTCTGAGTGTTGATGTATTTGGGAGGCCATGTATCACAGCCTAAATACTTAAAAGTTGTGACATGTCCTTTCTGGTTTTAGGTCCTGGGTGAGTCCCATGTATTCGTTGCATCTTCTGAAAAGTATGTTAGGGATATTAGGGATTCAGAAAAATATGGGATTGTACATTATACTGGGGAAGGGAAGTAGGGACAAAAAATTCCACCTTCCTTGAACTTGCTTAAATAACTCAAATTCTGTTTTTTTTTTTAATCTATCTGGGAGACTTTCTGCACTTACCTTTGGGCCAGACTACGATGTTGACAACTGACCTCTCTTCTGTATTGTGGACCAGGCCAGGGGAGGCTCCTCCCACTCTTGGAATGCTCTGTCTGCATAGGATGGAACATAATCCAGATCAAGGGGATTAAAATGTCTGCTGTCAGATCAGTGGGTCCTGAGCGTTTTCTGAACTACCAGGGAACCCATTTTACCAGAATGGATCTCCCAGAAGTTCTGAGGCAAAGAACTTTCATTCCTGACCCTTTGGGGCCCTTTGGGGCTGGTGCAAGGGCTGATCTAGACCAGTGCTATTGTGCAGATGGTGCTGTTCCAGACTACCATGTGCCGTGATCTGGAGCTGGACTTCTTCATCTGGATCAAGGAGACCCTGCCCCCAACTGGTCCTGCCCTATCTGCAGTAGAGCTGGAACGGGATTAAAGGGTGCTTTTAATCGGTTCCACCAGAGCTCAAAGAGTCTCAATCTGGAACATAGGAGGCGTGCAGACAACCTGTCTCTATGTTCTAGGACTACTGGGTGAAAGCTAAGAACTTGCATTCCTAGACTTTGAAAGCTTGGGGTGGCGGCTATGCGCTTGCATGAGTTTTGCAGCCATGGGAAAGCATGGGTGGATCAGCACCAATTCATACGGTACTGATTTGGCCCATGCTCCATGCAGTCTAGATCAGTGGGGCCAGTTATTCCGGTCCAATTGATTTGGATTTAGGCCAAGTAAGTGCAGAAAGAGGCGTAGTTCTTTTTGTGCAACCTAACTGACCTCTCTGCCAGATCCTTTTCACCCACCATTCAAGCTTTACCAGCTTTTCTCGACTTGGAAATTACATCCTACATTTGAAGCCAACAGGTTAGATGAGGATCAAAATTTTCTCAGCAGTATCAGCTCAGTAATGGGAAGAGCTTAATTTGCTGAAATTTTTGCTTATAACAGTCATAGAAGCCCTGCCAGAGAAAAATGCTAATATGAGCATTTTATTAGAAGAATGGGTACATAGTAAAATAGCAAAGTTTGCTGATGATACTAAATTATTTAGGGTAGTAAAAACTGAAAGAGATTGCCAAGAGCTCCAGAGGGATCTCTTAGCATTGGGTGAGTGGGCAACCAAGTGGCAAATGTGCTTTAGTCTTAACAAGTGCAAAGTAATGCACATCGGGGCCAAAAGTCCAAATTATGTCTATAAACTGATGGGGTCTGAGCTTTCTGCAACACACCAGGAAAGGGATCTCGGGGTTCTGATGGACAGTTCAATGAAGGTGTTAACCCAGTGCGCAGCAGCAGTGAAAAAAGCTAATTCAATGCTGGGAATAATTAGGAAGTTAATAGAAAACAAGTCAACAAGTATCATTTTGCCTCTTTATGGTGAGGCCATATTTGGAATATTATGTACAATTCTGGTCACCGCACCTCAAAAAAGGATATTGTAGAACTGGAAAAGTGGAGAAAAGGGCAACCAGAATGATTAAGGGTCTGGAACACCACCCTTACAAAATCAGCCTGCAATGTCCAGGCCTCTTCAGTCTGGAGAGATGGCGTTTAAGAGGGGACCTGATTGAAGTATATATAATTATGCATGGTACAAAAAAGGTGGATAGAGAAAATTTCTTTTCTCTATCACACAACACTAGAACCGGGGGCACTCTATGAAGCTGATGGGTAGGAGAGTCGGATCTGACAAGGGGAAGTATTTCTTCACCCAGAGGCTCATCGGTTTATGGAATTTCTTGCTGGAAGAGGTGGTAACAGCTACCAGTCTAGATGGCTTTAAGGCAGGGTTAGACAAATTTATGGATGACAGATGTGTCAATGGCTACTAGAATGAATGCCTAGGTACATCTTTCAGGCTGTGGGGGAAAGCAGGATGCTTCTAAGACCATTTGCTGGGATTTGAGAGCAGGAGAAGGTTTGTCCTTGTCTCTGCTTGAGATGCCCATGAGCATTTGGTGGGCCACCGTGTGGGACGAGACACTGGACTAGATGGACTGTGGCCTGATCCAGCAGGGCTTCTGTTATGTTCTTATGAGCAGCAATTAAAGTTATTGATAGTGATTGAATTAGTTTCCTTTATTGATTGTATTTCAGTAAGTGCTAAATCAGTAGTCCAGACTCACACATAATATTGGTTTTTGGAACATTCGGAGATGTAGGATGTGCTTTTGCTCTTGTCGAAATGGATCTATTGATTTTTCAAAGAGAGTTAATTTAAGCTTCCAGCATGAAAGAGTTCTAAAAGGATTTTTGATGGAATTCTTAAAATGATCATCTGAGACTGCAGGAATATGCAGAAAGGATGTGCTGGGTTATGGTGTCCATTTTCAGACCCGAGCCCCTTGAAAAGTTAGGTCCAAAACTGAACAGAACGAGGGGGATTCAGTGAATGATACAAGGATGGCTGCCTACACACATATTCCTACACACTGTGCCAGAGCCTTCTACTTTCATGATTGTGTCTTCTACAATCCACCAGTGGCATGGGCTAGAAAAGGCTATATGGGCTGGCAGCCTTCTTTGAGGTCTGGTTATCTGGAAGAACACCTTCTCTCTTATATACCCTTGTGACGTTCGGCCAGGGCAAACGACTCCCTGTCCAACACCCGAGGCTTGTCTTCCCTCCTAAGCACTAGATACACACTGTTAATGGAGTTTAGATGTGCTCTATCGACCCCAGTCACAACGCTCACTTTCCGTCCCCTCTGCTTCTCTCATTGGTCAGGCTATCAAGCCCTTCACGGGGCCGCAGGCTGCGGCTTTCGCCGGCTTCTATTTCACTTTCAAAGAAACAGCATGGTCGTTACTTTGCCTTGGCTGATATAGCCACAGACTTTCACTGAGCCGTTCTCTTAGTTTAAACAATAATGTTTCTTTATTAGTTTACAGCACTTTGTTTCAGTCAGTTTCTGTTGCAGTATGATACAGCCTTCCCAACTTTCCTTCCTAAACTCTGAAAAGATACTCAGGACCCCTGCATCTCTTTCTTATAGGACTAACAGAACCCGACTTTAAAATCCAACCCACACCGCCCCCCTCCGAGTTCTGCTCAGATTAAAAAACCCTGACTTTCCTCAGACCTGTCCTTTTATATCTCTCCCCCAGGAATTTCTGCTCCCTCATTAGTCGATTCCTTGGGCTGTTTTCCCCCTCCCCACTGGATTGTACAGGCCACGCCTCCATCCACTCTAACTTTCCCTTACTGAAAGCTGCCAACTAACTAATCTGCTAACCTGTCCCAGGGTTATCACAACCCTAATAAAGACTATGGCCCTTTCTCCACAGACCCTTAATGGAGGGTCCATGTAGTACACATCTAGGCCTTCCTATTGTGACATGGGTCTCACATGAGTATAATTGCCTCTGTGCATCCATATGAGATATGTGTCTGTGATATGTAGCTTTAGAGAATAGCAGTATGTAATCCATTTAGTAGCCAGTTAGGCCAAGTTATGATAAGGTTTATAATAGCAATGTTGCTAAATGATCCAGAAGCCGTATGCTTCCTGTATCTGCTTTTATATTAGCTAAGATATAACAAGCTGTATCATTGTATTCACATTAGAGATACTTTGTGTACCTGTCTTTTATTTCATATATGCATGCAACATGTATTCTCACATTTATGTAGACTTTACTTACACTCACTAAGAATAAAGGGCCTTCTGTTTGGAATGCAATCACGTGTCTACAATTCTGCCTGTGGTTCCAGGGTCCAACCCACGTTATGCTGCACCATCTGCCAGCATAATCCAGATTAGGGAAACCTTTAATCTGGATCACTGGTAGACCCAGGAAGCATTCAGAAGGCAAACCTTGTGCGTCTGGGATGAGCAGGGACCATATTTCAGTGGCACCCCATGGCTCTTTGCTGAAATGCAATCTTCAAAGGCCCCATGGTTAGGAACTTTTGTTCCTAGGCCCTCAGAAGTGTGGGGGTATGGTCTAATCCACTAGGGCTCTTCTCTTAAGATCAATAACACAGTAGAAAGCATTAGATTTTTTTTTAAAGTTCCTAGGGTGTCCCTAAGGATGTCCTGTGTTGACATGAAAAGGATTATGCTCCAAACCTCACTCATCAGTGAGTGACCAAAGATGGGGCACAGATGTACACCACAACTTCTGATGAGGTTTAAACAAAGCAAATAATATTTTATCTACAATTTAAAAACAAAACTATGGCCCTTTCTGCATCGACCCTTAATCTATATTGGAGATGCGGATGGATTCTCCATGCATTTGTCTGGATTATGAGATTTGTGGATGGATTGAATAGGGCCCTATCCGTCCACAAATCAGATAATCCAGTATCTGTAGAAACTTTGGTAGAAGCTTGTAAGGATACTGGATGCCTGGGCATCCCTACCCTGGCCACCCCCTGGTCACCCTTACCCCAAACCTTTCCCCCACGGCCTCCCCTGGGTCCCCTTACCTCCTCTGGTGGTGGCACAGGCCTTTTCCAGGGCCCTCTGGAACTGCTAAAGGGTTCTGTTACACAAATTATGACTGGCACTTGCTGGACTTCAGCTTTCAGGACAAGCAGCTTTGCTGATGTTGACCTTAACACTTTAGGAGAAGGTATCACTGAAGATCCTCAAGGCTTAAACCCTTATCTCTTGAGCAATAGCGGACAACCCATGAGTAAAAATTAGCTGTATTTGAATGTTTCTACTTTTGATAGCCTTCCACATTATCCAAGTCAAATCAGCTGTGGTGATTCTTGACTGTGTCTTGTGAAGAAAACAGCTGGGTCAAACTAATTAACCTTTATTTAAGCTAATTAACCTTTATTTAATGTTGTGAGACAACACAGTTAATCGCTCAAGGGTGAGCAAAGAACCATAGAAATCTGGCACAGACTAGTTTTTTGTTCTTTCTATGGCAAAACACAGTTTAGAAGAACTTCCATATTTACTCAGTGTGGTTTCCTTGTTCATCAGGGAAGATGCCGGTTAATTAGAAATGATATTGATATGCTTATATCTGATTTTGTTTTACTGTTATTTCCTCTTTTTTTTTCTCCATTCATGTTTTCTGTCCAGGCAACAATGTTGTGATTGGAGATGTCTTAGTCCTTCTTGGTGCTTCATTGTATGCAATCTCGAATGTGAGTGAAGAATACATTGTGAAAAATCTGAGCAGAGAGGAGTTTCTAGGAATGGTGGGCTTATTTGGGACTATTATCAGCGCTCTGCAACTGTAAGGATCTATTATATGTACTTTAATTGTAATTATGAAAAACATCCATATCATAGCCAGGAACTGCTCTATGGTGGTTCCTGATCTGAAGAGTACAATGTTAGTGAAGTAGCCAGTGTTTTTGTCCATGTGCCCACTGTGCCCCCTGGTTGCACAAATATAACAGTTGTGGAACTTTGATGTTTCCAGCCATAGATGCTTTTGCAAACTGAGGAAGCGCACCATAGGTGCGGATGGCAGAGTGGCAGTAGTGGTGCATAAGAGCAGGAAAAAGTGCTATCACGGTGCTTTCTTCCACTGAACCATTACATCTCTTGGGATATTTGCTGAATGAGTACAGGGTTGTGAGCCAGTTTGGACTAGCAGTTAGGGAGGTGGACTCTTATCTGGGAAGACTGGCTTTGATCCCGCCCTCCCCCATGAAGCCATCTGGGTGACCTTGGGCTAGTCACAGCTCTCTTCTGAGCTCTCACAGCCCCATCTACCTCACAGGGTGCCTGTTGTGTGGAGAAATAGAACGCTTTGTCAGCTGCTTTGAGTCCCCTTAAATGGGCGAGAAAAGCAGGATAGAAAAGCCAACTCTTCTTCTTCGTCCTGTGTGAACCTCCCATGCTTCCAGTATATCTATGGTGCCCTTTGTTGCCATCTAGATCTTATCACAGAGTGATTTCTTCCCTTCTGTGAATTTTGTGGCTTGTTTTGTTAGGATGCAATGCTTTCGACATGAAATAAATTTGACAGTACGTTATTAATCCATTGTTAACGTTGCAGTAGATTGGAGCAGAGACAGGATTAGGTCTGCCAGTTGGCAGCTTAGTTATAAACTGAAGCTC
Source organism: Aspidoscelis tigris stejnegeri (assembly GCA_023333525.1). Classification (NCBI taxonomy): domain Eukaryota; kingdom Metazoa; phylum Chordata; class Lepidosauria; order Squamata; family Teiidae; genus Aspidoscelis; species Aspidoscelis tigris. The sequence goes on from JALMGA010000001.1 coordinate 256,091,238, forward strand.
AGTAACCAGTAGTTGACCTAAGATGGAGCACAGATATAGTCCATGACTCCTGGTGAGGTTAAAACAGGAGGACTGTGAGTTTACAGCCAAGAAATCCCCAGATTTCTATAAAACATTCTGCTTTATTTGGAGGTTGGACTGCCATGTCCTCTTGTTCTTATTTTGTCCCATTGGCCCATTATTTCTTTCATCTCACCATCTCCCTCACGTTCTGTAGCAAGCAGAATTGATCTCTTCAAGATGATCTTAGCACAAAAGCTAGACAGGAGGCTTAGTCTTGTGTTCAGTTTGGCAAGTGCGCAGTTTGTCTTCAGTTTCGCAGGTGTGTTTGGCATGATGTGGCTCCGCCCACTGAGGACCTTGTAATGGTGGCTGCTGCATACCTGTCATGAAGTTGAATTCCCCGCTTAATTACCTCAGGACTCAACCTGCATTCATCCTGGATCTCACAACTGCCTAACAGCCAGTAGCCTTTCTACCTTGTCTGAACTGGCTGGACCGAAGTTCAACACCTAAGCCTAATGAGGATTTTCATTTGGTTGCCCTGACTTTGTTGGATCTCCCGTTTGCTGAATATCTTGAACTTTCTCTTTTGTGTTGGCTTCTTGTGGTTTTTATGTTGACCTTCTATCTGCTGGAATTCCAAGTCCTCTGTGTGTCTATTCATGCAGATAATCTTCTTGACCTTCATAGGACGAGACACAGGATTAAAGAGCCATTGTGGAATTAATCATTTGTGGGACAAGATTTTGTTTTTCTTGGTCATGCCTTTTTACAGACAGAGTTCTTGCAGCTTAGTTAACTTATTAATTACAAACCCTGAAGTCTTCCCAATGTTGCTTCTCCATGCGGTAAAAATAAATTATTACCGTATTGCCTTTTTAAAAAAAGGCATGAGAACGGTTGGAAATTTTGTTTTAAATGAGATCCTCACACCACTTGTCAAAATACAGAGCCTAACACTATACATTTCTAAATTTAGTGAGTTGCTTGCTCTCTCTAATGGCTGATGCATGAAATGCAGGGAGCAGGCCAAGCTACAATTTGTTGGTAGGCTTTGGAAACTGTAGCAGACAGGACTTTGGGTGTTTCTGCATTTGCCATATGGTAATCCAGATCAGTGGGTCCCACTGATTTGGATTATGTGGAGGTCCACTGATATGGATTATGTTGAGATGTGGCCCGTATCAGCACCATCTGTACTGACAACACTGGTCCAGCCTATGCCTCCCTGTGGCTGAAGAGCTCATAGCTCATGCGAGCTTCACAGCTGCTCCCAGACCCCCTAATTTTTCTAGATCAGGGGATGTGCCATTTCCATGCTTCCTGTGATCTGGAACTAGGCCATCTGATTAAATAGGTCTCCTTAATCTGGCTATGGCTCTGTTCAGTGTAACAGAGCTAGACCAGTGGAGGCGGAGCCTGCTTAATCCACATTAACATGGAGACCAGGTGGCACATGATCTGGACAAAGGGGCTTCTTAATCTGGATCAGTGCCAAAAGGGCTTCTACTTCCAGCATGGATCAAATTTGGTTTGCCATAGTTTCTTAACATCAAGATAAAACAGTGAATCACTGCTTTGTACTGGTTGCCTTTGCCTTCTCAAGAATCTTTTCTTTGCAAAGGTTTGTTTTACATGTTATTGTTTTTCTTGATTATTGCACTGAATTTTATTAGCTACAATTCTGGAGCCTATTAAAAATCAACAAAAGCACAGGAGATTATCTGCACAAACGCACATGTACAGGGAGTGCATAGACAGTACTTTAATAACAGAATAAGTAGAACTTGATGTCTATATAAATGCTGCCATATGACTGGTCTGTTACATGTTATCTTTAACTGCCGGACATAAACAGATTGTGAGAAACACATCTCCATCAATGCTTTTCTTCTCTTCTCTTTTCTTCCCCTTCCTTTTCTTTCCTTTTCTTTAGAGCCATTCTGGAACATAAAGATATAGCTAAAATTCAGTGGAACTGGAAGATTGGTATGTATTATTTGAAAACTAGAGCTAATAATTTTCAGCAAGTTTTGGATCTAACTATTGACTGCTTCTGCTGCAGTATGTGTATTGCCTTCCCATTAAAATAACGTGCGGCATTGTGGGGATCAGTTTCCAAAATGGTGGCCCTTAGTCACGAGAAAACTGCTCTGAAACTCGGCCTCTGTACCACCACTCTGAAAACCCCATGAGGGGGTACCGCACTTGTAAAAGTGTGCAATAAGATGGAACAGTAACTACAGCCTTTTAGAAGACCCCTTCATACAACTCACACACCAAGCCTGATGGGGTTTACCTCATTTTGAGATGAACCACAAATTATAAACCTGGCTCAATTTGGGAGCTAGTTCCCCCCCCCCACACACACACACCGAGCTCTGTGCAGCACACCTGCTGCAAGTAAGGTCCATCAGCGTTAGTTATGAATCATAATAGTCATCTTGGATGACTACAGTTACTATTAGTCACGTTTAAAAACAGCTACAGGATGGACCAGCAGGCCCCAAATGCTACCCTGTTTGGGACTACTGGGGAGTGATTTCAGTGGTGTACCATGCTGTGTCCCAAAATGCGTCCTTAGAGGACCTGAAAAAACTGATTGGCGGTAAGGCCCAAGTTAATTGATTAATTTGTCAGTACCTTGGATGGAAAATTGATTGTCTTGTGACATCTGAGTTATATATTTGAAGGTATAAATACATTGTCTATTAGCATTTTAGCAACGTATACAAAGTCTTTCAGTGGCTCTGGGTGAGCGACCTGATTCTGCAAAACTCTCCTGGGATGCTCTTTTTGTATCATTGCCTGCGCACGAAACAGTCAATTTTGATGCAGCCCTGTACCTGTTAGTATTTTTTATCTCTTAAAAATATGGCCTTTAAATGCATTTTGTGCTTTTGATTCTTCTGATTCTTCTTGTTCACTGCCCTCAGACTTAGGTGGTAGAGCAGTGCAGAATTAATCTTTCTTTGGCCCTTCCTGCAGTGGTCCTTCTTTTGGGTTATATCCCAGAATAGGGCCTGTAGCTGCAGATAGGTGGGTCTGGAATAACTAGGCCCACTAATCCGAATCGTGTGGAGGCATAGGCCAGATCAGCGCCATTTGCACTGGCCCATGTTTCCCCATAACTGCAAACCTTGTGCAAGCATTGCATCCACCCCCACCCCTCTGATGGCTGAGGAAACCTGGGATCTAGATTAAGAGGCTCCTTAATCTGGATTTACATAACAATGTGACTTTTTGAATTGTGTGTTTTATTGTATTTGATTATGAACTCTTGTGCGCCGCTTTGAGTCCCTTGAGAAAAGGGGTGGGATATAAATAAATGTATCCATCTGCCCACTCATCTGCCCCCCCACCACTCGCCCCGCCCGCCCGCCCGCCCGTCCGTCCATCCATCCACACTTTTTTTTTTGTTAGCATTTGATGTCTTACATGTTAAACCGGCATCCTTTGTCTTGCAGCGCTGTTGTTTCTGGCTTTTGCCCTGTGTATGTTTGGATTGTACAGCTTCATGCCAGTCGTGATGAAAGTTACCAGCGCAACATCTGTCAACTTGGGCATTCTGACAGCTGATCTCTACAGTCTTTTCTTTGGGCTCTTCCTTTTTAACTACAAGGTAAGCCAGACCCAGACTACAGGCATTTATGGCTAAGGCTGTATCCATGCACACTAAAATAACAGCTCAAAGCAGTTTAGAGGCAGTAGGGTGTGGCAGCTCATATTCTTATCCCACCTCCAGTCTGTGTGAAAGGCCAGAAGATGCATGCCCAAAGTGTGTCTTCTGACCTTCAATGTGGATTGGAAGTGGGATGGAATTTGTTCTGATAAGATATAGCAGTGGCTACCAACTTGGATGGCTTTCAATAAAACTTTGGACTAGTTCATGGAAGTCTTAGTCCTGATGGCACTTGGAAATGACATTCCTCTGAAGGCAGCCACTGGAGATTAGAAGCAAAGCAAGCCATGTGCTCACAACCTGCTAGTGGGCTTCCTTGTGTGGCTGCTTGGCCACAGTGAGGACAGACTGCTGAACTAGATGGGCCATAGGTCTGGACCAGTGGGACATTTCTTATGTTCTCATGTTTCAAGCTTAACTAACTTATCAGCATTGGCATCTTTAGCAAGCAGCTAGCTGGGTCAATCCAGTTTATAACGCCAGCCAGAAGCTTTCAAAATTATCTTTGCTTCTCATTCCTAATAGTGATTTAGTCAGCGCAGTCACAGAGTTGATCAGTGTGATAGGATATTCACCTTGTCACAAGGACAGATTAAAGCATTATATTTGGGGAGTCAGCACGACTGCATCTTGATTTCTTTGAATACACTGACAAACTTTACTTGGCGAAAGTCATCTCCCAAGGGCAAAGTGATTTGTTTTGACATTTTATTGGCAAAATAGAATTAGCTAAATTTCTCCTGCAGTGTTGTCTATGGAAAGGGATGTACCAAGTCCCACATGATTGACTTGCCCCACAATCTAGAAGATTCAATGGAGATAATAAACATTTGATAATACGACAGGAATGTGCCTGAATATTTGTAACATTTGAAATTTGTATGAATTTGGCTGAATTCCGACATTCAAATTCTAACTGAATGTCAGCACCTTTGAAGATTGACATTCAGATTTGAATTGAATGTTTTGATACATTCATATGAAGCTTTGTATGGGATTCATTTGGTATTTGTATGCATTCGTATGGGATTGACCATTCGTATCCAAGACAAATTCTATCACATTCAAAGGGGATCTATTTGAATGCATGCAAATTTTCTTGCATTCGATTTGGTACGAATCAGATACAAAAAAAAAAAAAAAATTGTGCACATCCCTATAATAAGACACTAAATATAGCAAATTCCAGCAAATAGCAAGGTCAACTTAAAAACCACAAGAAACCAACATAAAAGAGAAAGTTCAACATATAGAGTGTTTTTACACTGCAGCCCATAGATCCAGATCTAAGAAGATCCGGATCTAAGGAATGGGTACATTCGTTAATCCGGATCTAGTAGATCCGGATTAAGGGAAGCACCCAATGCGTTTCCACAGGAGGTGTAGCACCCATTAGCACTGAGTGCTAACCCCCCTCCCATGGAAACACCTTTGCACCCTTCTGGGGAATCCGGATCGACCCCCAAGGGGTCGGTCCATCACCCCAGGTGTCTCTGGGGACAAGGGGGTGCAATCTCCGAAGTCCCAGCTTTGGAGTGATTTTGAAATCATTCCTAAATGACTCCGTAATCACTCCAAAGCTGGGACTTCGCAGCTCCCCCCCATGGGTGCATCCCCTCCCCCTAGCCACCTCTAGACCCCATTGCCTGTTTCCAGAAGAAACAGGCTCCCTTTAATCCAGATTTTCTGGGAGAAAATCTGAATTAAAGCCCAAAAAGTACCCATTAGATCCAGATTTCCCCCATGGCAGTGGAAACAATCGGGTCCCAAATGGGTGCCGTGGTGGAAATGGGATCATCCGGCTCACACCCAAATGGGTCCTTAATGGGTGCAAAAATGAGTACTTTCTGACAGTGGAAAAACACCCAAAGTTTTCCTTTCCTACTGCGCTGTCCCTTCTATTTCTAAGCTAAAGAGCTATAAACATTGCCGTTTCCTGATCATGTCCAACTTTTTGATTATGACCATTGAAATTTTGCATAGACCCTGAGTTCTGTCATTCATCTGTATTCATGGTACAGTTATCCTTGAATGATGCTATGGCTTTATTTTTGTTCCACTGTATAGTTTTCCGTGCTGTATCTCCTATCCTTTGTGATCATCATGGTGGGTTTCATCATGTACTGTTCGACCCCAACCCGCACTGCAGAGGCCGTCTCGTCCACCTTGCCAGTGGCTGACAGTACTGGATTTGACAACCTCGCCTTAAAAATTGAGGAGAACCACCTGGACACTGGTGCCATCTCACCTGAACAACAAAGAGAACGAGAAAGGGAGATGGGTACAAAACGAACAGCCTTGTGAAAAAGGACAGTTTTTCAGCTGCTGGGATTACCTTGGAAATGTCAGTAAACAAGAGATAATGAACATTCCTGCTGGATGCCTGTGGTGGCGCCTGTGCTCACGCCAAAGTCTGCAAGATAATGAGGGCTAGATGCTTAGTTGAGTCTATTGTATGAAACCGTGTTCCTGAAAAATATGACATGGAAACAGAGAAGTGGGAGATATTAACAGCATGACTAACATGGTGCTTTGTAGAAAGAAAGCCAAATTGTGTTCAGACTAATTTTTTTTTAGTAATGTCAAGGATCGTGGAAACTTCTTGACAGGAAAGAGAGTGACAAAAAGTAGAATATTGAAAAGGAAAAACTGAGAGAACATGAAACATCAGGTCCGAATTTGAATTGCTACACCATGAGGCCTAGAATTCCCTCCCCCCCCTTAAAAATAGTTGAGCTACGTTCTGCTCAAATAATGTAATTGGTCATTAAGAATGGAAAAACCATAATGAGCATTGATCAGGTGATGATCCTGTGATTCATTTTAAAAATATCCATTCACCCCCTTCACAAAAATGTATGCAGAAGTGCTTTTGATCTCAGATCTTATTTGGACTACACACTTCTAGTATCAGAGAGTTCAGTAGGTGAATTATATGTTCTTAGGTTCTTCAAATGTCAAAACCTATGTGTATAGATGAGCTCTTCTATTAAGGTAGTCTTAAGTGCCCCTAAATGCTTTGATAAATAATTTATCAAATCTCTTATGTATTTAAAGCCATTAAATCTGCCCAATGATGGGGCTTTCTTCAAGTGTAGGTTGTGCGTCAAGGACCATCTGTATGAGTTAAGCAAGCATCTTTTGTAATCAAGAATGTAATACGAACACAAGAACTGGGAAATGGGATGTGCAGAGATTTACAAGACGTGTTTCACTTGGATGATTTAAATCTACTCCTCTAGTAGAAGCAGCTCCAGGAGTGCTTTGCTTACTGCTGCGCATGAGCGCAGTGGGAACTCAGTTTAGTTCCTTTTTCCCTTCTCTGCCAAATACAGTTCGCTGTTGTCTTGGCCTTTTGGCTATGATTAAATGTAATTTCAGTATTTGCCAGTGTCGTATCTGCTATGGTCTTTATTTATAGGGTTTGTCACCCACATTCGTCATGTGGAAGTATGGCATTTTCAACACAAATTAACAATACAATCTTAAATTTGATCACCATTGAGAACTGGTACCCACTGCTGTTCATTCCTGAGCTGCTGAGACAGCTACAGGCCGAAGTCCTCCAGCTTCAGGAAAATTAAATTTGAGAGAGGTGTCAAATTCTTTATTAACTAAGGAAAGGGAGGAATTGGAATCAGATTTTTGTTTCTGGTGTGAACATTTTATCGTACCATTTGCCGTCTGTAACACTTCTCTGAAACATATTATGAACAATGCATTCTGAGGTATGTTGGAACAGTTAATTTTTAATTTCCCATCCTTAATTTGTTGTTGTTAATCCTGGTTTCATTGTAACCCATCCCCCCAATATCTTAGCATGTAGGGCAGGATAGAAACGCAGGTAAAAAAATAAAGCTACATAATTGTGCAATTCTAAGTTGGAATAGATAAAAATATCAAGGTGATTCTGAAATCCACCGTGCTGCTGGTTTGAACCAGTAGGGCAGAAGTGTGTGTGGAGAAATGCAAAAAAGAAAATAACCCAAAACTTGTTAACCTCTTTTTTTCCCATTGGAAAGGAAAGCAGAGGTTTATATGTACTTAGAGGTGTGTCTCAAGTCATCCTCAGTTTGGGGATAGCGTTAAGGACCAGCATCTTTTTGGATAAAAGCTGCTTTCCTATGTTGCTAGGATGCCTTTTTTCTTTTGGTTGTGCCAATATCTGTGCTCTAAGATGAGTTGAGACATGGCTTTGGTGGAGCTCACGCTGACAGAGAGGAAGGTTTTGTGATCAGATCTATAAGGTCTCCTTCAACTCTCCTTCAACTCTGCCATTCTTGTCAGATGGGGTACATGTCGCCCCTGCTCTCACCCCAGATTCCGCCTCAAGGTACTGCTGGTTTGTACCCTCTTTGTATCTAATTACCGGAAGGCAACATAGTGATGGGTTTCTATGAGACCAGAGGCATGGACAAGTGCCTTCACACACTGTAGTGGTGTTCAGATAGAGTAAAAATCCAGGGCTTTTTCTGCACTTTGCCTTATTCTGGAATATATCCCAGAATAGGGACCTGCTATCTGCAGACTATGCTAGTGCAGACTACGGAAGGGCCCAGATGGGGCCTGCCATGGTCTGCATTAGCTTGTGGCCAGGAGACCGCTATCCAGAGATATATTCCAAAATAAGGTCAAGTGCAGAAAAGGCTCAGGTAGCCCCATGTGGTGTCCCTGATCACTGGTTGTGAGGATAGAAGAGATAAGACAACAATGGTGGCTCAGCTACGAAGTTGCTCTCCTCCATATTGGGAGCAGTGGAATGAAAAACACTTTAATGGGCTTGTAAACAAGGTCCTATGCAACCCTTAGTATCCTTTAGGTGTTGGATATTTGTGTTTAAACTTCTACTTCTTTGCAGCAGTCCTCTGAGACTGATCAAAAAGTAGAGCCAGAAACACAATCCTATATACTTTTGTACCTGGGACTAACTGGTTCAGAACAAATCACTTGGATTTTCTAGCACAATATTATTTAGAATGACCTCTGAGGCGACGGCGTGGTTCCATTGCCCACTAATTGCCATGTTTTGTTTATTATTATTATATCTTCTTTTTTAGCATTGTTTCAAGCAAACTGCTAGGAATAGATCATGGAAAATGAATCTATAACACAACTGAAAAGATGTTTCTAGATTCGACCTTAAGTGATGAAAATAATAATAATCCCACTTTGATTAGGATCCTGGGACAGTTGGTCATTTTGAGAGCTACATTTAGCTATTGTTTTTGTTTTATGGTTGATTTATTGTGTAGTAAATTTTAATTGCTGTACTGTCCTGCATAAATGTTTGGGATACAGTTTACTATTTAGGGTTACTCCACAAACTTGGTGAATCTTCTTAGAATTTTTGCCAAATTGCGGCCGCAGTGCAAAAGGTTCCACCTTGGCCCACCCAGACTTCTGCACCTGAATTTTATTTTAGTGAAAGCTTTATAAACCAGGTATAAATAAATAAATAAATAAATCATGGTTTTGCCTGAATTAGCAATATTTGACATAAGGACATTTGCTGCTAAATAAAAACAAACCATTTGGGATTTGTTTTATGTGTGTAATTCTGTAGTGTTTCATTCAAAATGTAAATGTTATTCCTAAAATGGTTTTGTTCAAAGATTACAAAATAAATAGACTTTCAGTATTCCGGGTGGATTTTTTATTATGGTGTTATCCCTCCTCTTTTTAAAATAACCAAATAACTTGTCAGCTTGCATTGTGTTCCTTTGAGAGGATGCAAATATCTTATAAAAAGATATTTGTCAATATCTTTTTATAATTAGCTGCAGCCTAACAAATTCACTGGTGTGTAATCTAGCAATGCGTAGGAAACATGTTAAACTATAAATTAGGGTCCATTAATGTGCTTTTGCAATACAAATTGTGAGTGGGATTTATGATAATGGACAGCACACAAAATGTTTTTGAGTAAATGTTTGTTTTAATGTCTAATTCATTAATATCCTTCAGTTTCTAGCATTTCACTGTCTTAAAAGCTGTCCAAGCAAAACATATCTCTTAATTTGTGATATAGCTGAATATCTCATGTCAGAAGAGAATTTGCTATTTTGTAATAACACCCTTTGACCACCAGATAGCACCCAGAGAACCATCTTTTTTTCCACAGAAAGAACTCTTCACTAGAAACCATCTCCTTCTATTTAGGGTTTGGTTTGGGAAAGGATGCAAGATTTTGAGGGAAAAACTATATTTAGATTTAGCTAAAAGGTTAAATGGAAACCATATTGCAACAAAGTACTATAGATGTGGCTTATGAGTTGTCCTCCCAGCTTACTTATTTAGGCAGAACATTGCTGCTGTTTTTCTCTTGCACTGGTGGATATAAATCCTTCCAAGGTCAGAAATTCTCCCAGGGCATATAACATACAAAACCCAACTACATTTTAAATGCAGTTTCAGCACATTCAAAGGCATCAGGCTCCCTCCACAAAACCGTAGCAGGGAAGGACGGAATGTCTAGCTGGAGCCCAGATGGGTTTATACCAACCCAGACTTGCCTTTCATTGTTCTGATGTGGTAGTGGTAGGAAACTCCTCCACAGGGACCCTGACACAGAGGAATAATTCAGGGGGTACCTTGAAGGTGCCCTGGTTATGTGTGAATTAGTAGAAGAAAAGGAGCTTGTTTTTGTTTCAATAGCTTCTAAAAACCCAGAATATTTTTGTTTTTACTGTGGTAACCCACCATGTGGCCCTCTGGTATAGAACAGAATAAAAATACAAATAAAGAGCCTACTCCCATAGGAATTATCTATTTATTTTAGATAGGTTTGGCAAATCCTTAGTGTGCAATCAGACCTGCTTGGTGAGGCATCCCTGTGCAAATTTGAGGCTATAATGACAGACATTATCCCTGAAATTGCCTTAATCCATCTCAAAGTCTGGGAACAGTGCTTCTTTATCATATAGGGTTTCATAACACTGTGAGCCAGTTTGTCTATTGGTTAGAGAGCCTGACTATTATCTGGGAATACTAGGTTCGATTCCAATCTCCCCCACAAAGACATCTGGGTGGCCTTGGGCTAGTCACAGCTCTCTTCCAAGCTCTTATAGCCCCACCTACCTTACAAGGTGTTCTGTTGTGGGGAGAAGAATAGAAAGCTTTGTCAACCACTTTGAGTCCCCTGAATGGGTGAGAAAAGTAGGGTAGAAAAGCCAACTCTTCTTCTTGAAAGTACCTCAGTGAATGACCAACCAGCCCCACTGAAAACTGGCAGAGAAGAGACCAATCAGTGAGTGGCATCCATTGTCAGAAATGGTGTTGAGAGCCTTGGAGATGAACGAACTCTGCAGCGCAGGATAATAATGTAGGCTTATGGGTATTTATTTAACTGTTTGAATGGCATTTTTGTGCATCTATGGAAGAGAGACTTTTTCTTAAAGGGGCAATTAAAAAAAAAACCTTAGACGTTTTCGCACGGGGCTGAACGGAACGCGGAAAAGACAGCTGAGGACACGTCATACGCATTGGCCGCGCGCGGCTTGCGTTCCGACGTGTCCGCAGCTGTCTTTTCCGCGTTCGAAATGTAGAGCACTTCGAAGTGCTCTACACGCGTTCCAACGCGGACGAGCCGCCCTCAGCCGTTCGGGAGAAGAAGCGTTCGCGCCGCTTCTGTCTCCCGAACGGCTGCCGGCGCGCCTCCGACGCCGCGCGGCTTTGACAATCAGCTGTTTCTCAAACAGCTGATTGTCGATCTGCCTCCGCGGCTGCCGGCGCGCCGCTTGCCGGCATTTGCCGGCTAAGGCAGCTTCGGGCGCTTTGAGCATTCGCACCCAGACGCTCCGGAACGCGTTTACACGCGTTCTGGCGCGTCTGTGTGTGAACGGGGAAAGCGCCCGAAGCTGGCTTAAGCTTTCCGCCTGAACGCGTTCCGTCTGGAACGCGATTCAGTGCGGAAATGCCTCTAGTTGCACCCTTACAGATGAACGAAAGCTCATAATGTCACATGGTCTTCAGTTCTACTCATATGTACAGTTTTAAAAATATGATTGTAAACCTATAAATAATACAACAGCTTGTGTGTATGTCTGGCTCAGTCTGCCAGACAGTTGTACCTCCAGCACCATGAAACTAAGTGATGTGGATTTTCCCCTGCTTACTTTGTGCTCCTGAAGACTATTTATTCCACACTAGTTCCGCTGCTGTGAATTATTAAAACTTTTCCTACTTTTGATGATGCTATCCCTTAAGAAGGAGGCAGTTTAGCTTCTAATAAAAGAATGCAATTGTTGTTGGTATCCTTACATTGCCAAAGATAGTGGAAAGAGCCTGGGCATGAACAACATTTAGCACTGGGTTGGCTACACGAGCAGCTGGAAAGATGGCCTATGGTCCTTCCAATTACTTTCAGGGCTTTGATGTGGATTTTCTGCCAGGATTTACTCCCTTTAGCTGGGAAAAACCAGTGGGTTCTTGGTAGCAAGGTGGGGATTCAAATCGAGAGATGCCTGAATATATCGCTCTAAATCACTGTACCAGTAGAGGGCAATGCAAATCTTAAAAGATCTTTAACAGAACATTAAATTGACCATATCAGTACTAGTGAAAATGTAATTATTTGTGGGAAGTGGTTTGTTACCCACTCATTTTTAAACCCTGCAGTCAAATCAGGTATCTGCCTGAATATCCTGAGGGGAGTTTCTTAGGGTTATCCTAAAACTGAAGAATTGTACTGACAAAATCATGTTTTTCAAATTGCATACAAAATACACTTGGCAGGATACAAAGCTTCCCACCTATGCCAGTGAAGTTTAAAATAAACCATCCCTCCCATTATATGTTGACTCTATTGTCAGAAAACCACAATAATCAGTTCTTCTGACAGGAGGTTTGGAATACAGAGAAATCACTGGCATTATGCAAGGGATACTTCATTTTTTTCCTTCCCACTCACAACCAAATGACCATTGGAAAAAGATGATGTTATGTACTGACTGTATTACATCACAACATATTCTACATTTATTTTCCACAGCACAGTATGAATGGAATCCTTTTGGGAAGGAAGACAGAACTCTATTAAATATATTAAATACTTGGATGGGTCCATCACTAGCTTTCTGCACCAAATTACAAAAAAAAGCCTCAACAGTGAAGGGGTAAGCGAGTTTCCCTGCAATTAAACTTCCTTCTAGCTTTTTAAACATGCAGAGGTTAATCTTAATAATCATCTTGCACACTAATAAAAATGGTGGCCATGACACAAACTGTGCAAAGCTCCAAGGGGTCCTCTGAAGCCTAGACTTGAACTGAGTTGCATACAACTTCCAATTCCCTAGAAAAGGGCAACCAGATGGAGAGGCTACAAAGCAATAAAAGAAATGGTGGCAATTCCATAGTGCTATAGAATAAAAACTGGGCAGTAAGATTAGTAATTTGGAGGATTCTTTCCCTGAAATAGCTACTGCATCTGAAGCCCTTGATACAGTTGTATCTAATACTCAGGAAATTAAAGAACTAAACCAAGAAATAGTAAGATTAAGCAAATATAAATATAAACCTCGAGAACTGCTCACGCAAATGCAATATTCGCCTTTGCGGTCTCCATGAACGAGAGGAAGGGAATGATCTTACAGCCTTTTTGATTCAGTGGTAGGCAGACATCCTCACAAACATCACCTTGACCTCTGCTGACATTCAAAGGGTACATAGAGTACCTTTATAGTCCATCCCAGCAGTTTTCTAGAGATATAACTGTATTTGAAAAATACACAACAAAAATATGGTCTTCAAAAGGTTACATAGTATTCAGAACTTGACTTAAAATAATAACTCTTCAAGACATTTCTCCACTTTAGCTTCTTTTCCAATTAACAGTAGCATTACAATAGAGGATGTAATACAGAAAGGTCAAGCTCTGTGAACTCCAGTTCTCCTGAAACCACAAACAGCTGGCAACATATCACACCAAAGCCTCAGAGGAACAAAGTGCCTTGAGCAACATGTGATAACACCATCCTGGTGGTTTTCAAGAAAGAATTGGCAAAAAGCTCCTCTTCCTCTGCAATGTGAATCCTGCTCTACGCTTTTTCTTTCTCACCTGTCAGTCAATTTCTCACTCCTGCCATTCTTCAAATTTTGGTTTATTTGTTACTCAAGTTTTAGAGGTTTTTCCTTAGCTTTTACTCTCATACTAGTGAGCAAATACCTAAGTTTTTCATAGGAACCTGACAAAACCTGAGGGATTTCCGCACTGCAACGCGTTCCAAACGGAACGCGTGCAGGCGAGCAGCTTAAGACACTTCCGGGCGCTTTTACCGTTCACACACAGACGCGACGGAACGCATTCCGGCGCGCCTGTGTGCGAAAGGTGAAAGCGCCGGGAGCTGTCTTGGCCGGCAAAGGCCGGCCAGGGGCGGGGATTCGGCCGCAGCGCTGCCCGCCCATTGGGTGAGAGCACCCAAGGGGCGGGCAGCGCTGTCAAGCCACCCGCCCCGTGCTTTGTGCCAGCTCTACGGGCTGGCACGAAGATGCCCGGGCACCCGGGCACCCATCATGGGGCCCGGGGCAAGGCCCCTATGGGGCCGGACCCCTTTGAAGATCAGAGCCCCTGGCTCTGATCTCCAAGGGCTTGCCCCGCGCCCCCATCGCGGCCATCTACGGGCTGCAGGCGCCTGGATCTAGGCGCCTGCAGCCCGCAGATGAGTCCCACCCCCCCCAGTCCCCAAAACCCCCACCCCCAACCACCCTCCGGCCCAGATCGGGCCCATCTACGGGCTGCAGGCGCCTGGATCTAGGCGCCTGCAGCCCGCAGATGAGTCCCACCCCCCCCAGTCCCCAAAACCCCCACCCCCAACCACCCTCCGGCCCGGATCGGGCCCATCTACGCTCTCTAGGTGCCCACAGCGGGGCACCCAGAGAGCGAAGATGTTTCCCCCCCTCCCCCAGGGCCCTGGGAGGACGCGCGCGCGACGGAGGACTTACCTCGTCGCCGTCCAGCGTCGAACTGAGGGTGGCATTGTGGGAGCGCGCAAGACGCAGCCCCCCTAGCCCCCCTATTGGACAAGCAGTTCATGTGAACTGCTTGTCCAATAGGGGGACTAGGTGGGCTGCGTCTTGCGCGCTCCCACAATGCCACCCTCAGTTCGACGCTGGATGGCGACGAGGTAAGTCATTCCTCGCGCGCGCGTCCTCCCAGGGCCCTGGGGGAGGGGGGGGAAACATCTTCGCTCTCTGGGTGCCCCGCTGTGGGCACCTAGAGAGCGTAGATGGGCCCGATCCGGGTCGGAGGGTGGTTGGGGGTGGGGGGTTTTGGGGACTGGGGGGGGTGGGACTCATCTGCGGGCTGCAGGCGCCTAGATCCAGGCGCCTGCAGCCCGTAGATGGCCGCGATGGGGGCAGAGGGGACCCTTGGGGGACCGGAGCGATGCGCTCCGGCCGCCCAAGGCGTTCCTCGCCCCCAGCAAGCCCAACATCGACCTCCTGCCACCCCAGAAAGGGGCGACAGGACGCCGATGCTGGTGGCTCCTTCCCGGGTCCGGCAGCGCCATTGGGGCTGCCGGACCCGGGAAGGAGCCACGTCCCGGCGGCCGTCGGAGGCGACAGACGGGACGCACCGAATCGGGGTTCCCCTGTGCCATCTGCCAGGGTCACTGACCCTGGCAGACGGGAAAGGGGAACCCCGATTCGGTGGGTCCCGTCTACCGGCTTCGCCGCGCCGGCGCAATCGCCGGCCCGGCAAGTCGGCCCCTGGGGGCGTGCCGACGGCTGTCAGGGAGAGAAGCGTGCGAACGCTTCTCTCCCGGAACGCGCCGGGGCAGCTCGTCCGCGTTCGAACGGATGCAGAGCACTTTAAAGTGCTCTGCATCCGGAACGCGTGGAGGACAGCTCCGGACACGAGGCGGCGCAAGCCCCGCTCGGGCAATGCGTATGCCTCGTCCGAAGCTGTCCTCCACGCATTCCGGAAAGGCCAATGCGAAAAGGCCTCTAGAGTTTTCATCCTGAATCTCAGGATTGCCTGGGAAATTATGTTAGATTATGTTAGAATTACAACATTCTTATTTTATAAACCTGATTCCCCATCTGGATTTGAAGATTTTATTCCTGAGGAATGCTCCTGAGTAGGAATCTACTACCTGGAATTAAGCTTTTATTTTCTGAATGATGTATTGGGAATTTACAAAGTTTTTAGATATCATAGATAATTTTACATCTGGTGACAGCCAATGTTAACTGGTCTGCTCATTCCTTAAAGCCAATGTGATATTTTGTTTGTATAGCGACAAGTATTTTCAAATTATACAATGTTTTTTTAAAAATGCTTTAATCTATAATTGAAGATAGTATTTAATGCCAGACATATTTATTTTTGATTAGTTAACTAAATGCCTTTTGGTCACATGAACCTTAATTTTGCAAAAAGCTTTATGTGAGTCATTATTATAGAAAAACCAGGTTTTATCCCATTAGGCATGAGTTAATTGCATTTATGATGGATATCAACTATAAATGATTGTTTTGTAATGCATATATAATAGTCAAGTTGAGTTATGACAATAAGATAGTGTCTTACGGTGACACATTTATCTGTTTTCAAACCATCTGTTCCCTTCATCTTGAGACTACCACTGCATGTCAATTCTACTTCAGATCTGCTGTAAGCTCAAGACTTTTGCAACAGGTGATTTGTATGGGAGATTTAAATGCTGTTAGATAGGCAACTCAATCAGTTCACTGTTGGTGGGGCCTGTCTTAGAGCGTAGCATTGTATGCTTGCTGATCCAATCTACTGGCTAGTGCAGAATTGCCATTGTACAGAACCTGTAATAACACATAGTGCTTTTCTTTTCTTCTTTGCAAAAATAAGAAGCAATTTATTAGAATCCAAATGCAAAATGGAGAACTACAACAAATAGCAGATGAAGAAAGTGTTTTAATGGCACATCATTGGTATGATATATTTAAACACTGTTCACCTAAGGCATTTGCATTTTTATATGTGTTTTGATTCATCCTATTGTTTTTATTTTTTTTCCCAAATAAACTTTTATTTCTGGTCAACTGTTACAATATAATAAGTCTTTGTGTCATAAAAACATATACAAATAATGTACATAACTGTAAACAAATGTGAACTATTTACATAACGGCAGCAATATTTTGTTATACATCGTTTCAATCACCTAAACTTCATTTGTCTTTAATTCTGAGGCAGGGTATAATACAAAAACCATTATATTACTTTAACCAAGCAGGAATTTCACGATATGGAGTGGAATCATTTTGTTTCCATTCAGGTCATTAAGTTTTGTTATAAATGGGGACCATACTTCTTTGTATCCATATAAGGGTTTGAGATCTTTTAAGTTTCTATACTGTGACGTAATTAATTCGTTTACTGCCAATTCTGCCAATTTAAGGTACCACTCCAGTATATTTAATGTATCATGGGCTTTCCAATTTTTTGCAATTATTTTTTTGGCTGCAATAAGCATAAAATGTAGTAATATTTTGTTGTGAGATGTAATTTCAATTGAGTCTATTATTTGCAGGAGAGCCATTCCTGCTGTCATATCAAAATTGTATGTTTATGATGTTTTTTATCTCTTTTTTCTATTTTAAGCCAAAAATCATTAATGGTAGGGCATTCCCACCAAAGGTGGGCATATGTACCTACTTTTCCGCACCCATGCCAGCACAATTTTGAATACTGTGAGGTCATATATGAGAGCCAGACTGGTGTCGAATTCCATTATGAAAGTACTTTTAATTATGGTTCCCTTGCATATATATATATATATCCAAAGCACAGGTGTTTTTTATTCCAAATTGTGGCTCAAGGTTTTTCTGTAAATTGGATGTTAAGATCTGCTGACCATTGATTCTGCACATGGGTAACATCACCATATTCTAATTCTACTAATATTTTGTAAATTGTTGCCGCACAGCCTTTCCCCATGTTTTTAAGGATATCACATAAATTTTCAAAGTCTGTAATTGGCTTATTTACATTTCTCTTTTGGAAGTGTTTTTCTGGCCTCTCGAAGGCCTATTCCTCCCTACGGAGAGCATTGGAATAGGTGTGCAATGCCACTGGATGCTTCCCGCCTGCCTCCCATGTGCCCCCCCTTACATTTTGGGACTGGCTCTGATGACCTCACGCACCTATTCCAATGGTTTGTGGAGGCCGCAATAGGCCTTCTGGAGGCTGCAACAGGCCTTTCAGTTCTGGGTGCTTTTCCCTTATGGCGCCTGCAGGGGTTGGGATTGGGCTGATCGGTAACCATGGCTACAGGGGCCTGACTATAGTTGCAGCTGTATAAAGAAATCAACCATAAAATCATTCATATGGCATAGATATGACTCTGTATTCTCCTGCTTTCACCTTTCATGGTTGTGTCCCAGTGTTCAACAATATTGGCAATCCATTTCCCAAGAAACCACAACAATAACCAAAGCAAATAAATAAATAAATTTTATGCCAGAACTTTGCATTCTTTACATCTACAGAGGAAGTAATAACAATGGAAAAACCTCCTCGAATTTATGTTAATTGCAGTTAAATCAACAACCAAAACCATGAGAGAACAATAAAAGATATGGAAGAAACAAAAGGGCAGTTTAATAAACAAGGGACTGCAAATTATAAACATGAACATTCTTTTAAAGTGGCCTGCAGAGGCCATTTCCAGAGAAAATCCATGGTCTGTAAGTAAATCAGCTCCAGAGGGATTTTCACACTGCAACGCGTTCCGTTTGGAACGCGTGCAGGCGGGCAGCTTAAGACAGTTCTGGGCGCTTTCACCATTCACACACAGGCGCGCCGGAACGCGTGTAAACATGAACTGCTTGTCCAATAGGGGGCTTAGGTGGGCTGCGTGCTGCACGCTCCCAGAATGCCACCCTCATTCTGAGACTGCACAGCGACGAGGTAAGTCCTCCGTCGCGCACGCGTCCTCCCGGGGCCCTGGGGGAGGGGGGGAATCATCTTTGTGGTGTGGGTGCCTCGATGTAGGCACCCACACAGCGAAGATGGGCCCGATCCAGCTCGGAGGGTGGTTGGGGGTGGGGGTTTTGGGGACTGGGGGGCAGGGGACTGATCTGCGGGGTGCCCGCGCCCCGCAGACGGCCGCAATGGGGACGGGGGGGACCCTTGGGGGGCCAGAGCGATGCATTCCGGCCGCCCAAGGGGTTCCTCGGCCCCAGCCAGCCCGGGATCGGCCTCCTGCCACCCCGGAAAGGGGTACAGGAAGCCGATGCTGGTGGCTCCCCGGCTTCGGCAGCCCCATTGGGGCTGCCGGACCCGGGAAGGAGCCACGTCCCGTCGGCCGTCGGGATGACAGACGGGACCCACCGAATCGGGGTTCCCCTGTCCCATCTGCCAGGGTCACTGACCCTGGCAGATGGGAAAGGGGAACCCCGATTCGGTGGGTCCCGTCTACCGGCTTTGCCGCGCTGGCGCGATCGCCGGCGCGGCAAGTCGGGCCCTTGGGGCGTGCCGACAGCTGTCAGGGAGAGAAGCGTGCGCGAATGCTTCTCTCCCGGAACGCGCCGGGGCGGTTCGTCCGTGTCGGAACGGATGCAGAGCACTTTAAAGTGCTCTGCATCTGGAACGCGTGGAAGACAGCTCCGGACGCGAGGCGGCGCAAGCCCCGCTGGGGCAATGCGAATGCCTCATCCGGAGCTGTCTTCCACGCGTTCCGAAAAGGCCTGTGCGAAAAGGCCTCAGGTCTTTTCATATTTAGTTGCTTAATATCTGGGGTTCACGTTGCTGAATTAGGGCAAAGAAAGCTAGCCTGCAGGACTGGGAAGAGGCTGAGCTAAACCCATGGAGCTGAAAAATGTATTTGTCTGAAATGGATACATTCCGAATGAAGGCCAGAAATCCTTTCGTAAAGGAAAGAGGATTTTACCAGCTTTGTGCATTAGGAATCGGCAAAAGGTTTTGAGTTGGAACGGGCTATTTATGTTTACTGTTCAAAAGAGATCAGTTCTTATAGTAAGAGCCTTCTCAAGCTTGGAAAAAACACACACCCATGCATTGCTTTAAGGATAATAATAAATGTTTATTTATAATGCCCTTTCACCAAAAGGTGGAACAACAAACATATATAATCAACATGCCAAAAAAAAAAAAAAAAGAACTCTCTATATAAAATCAGCACCATGGTTCCTCACAGATGCTTTCATTTTCTATTTTAAATGCCATTTTGGGTGAATTTTAAAGGGTGTTTTCAGACATCCACAGAAGTCACATGTAGGGATTTCTGCACCACTGAACCTGAGGAAAGAACTCCCAGCTCTGCCTTTTGATTTGGCTTATAGCATCATGTAGCCTCTCTCAGCTGAAGGTGTGCTGCAGCCGTCTGTTGGGATGGGACAAAATATTGGTAATACCATCCAGGCCCTGGTATCCTCTGACTTTATTCAGTGGGTGTGTCACGATCCCCAGCGTTCCAGTCAGTGCCTGCCCTCTCTAGGAGTAGCTTGGCCCTGTTAGGATGCTGAGTTCGTGCAACGGCCAAGTGAATACTACAGTGTGGACACAAAACACTGGTAGCAAGCATTTTGAACAGTAAACTAAAACAGGTTTATTATTATACACAAGCAATACTAGAAAGGAAAATAAGGTTCAGGTATTTGTTGGTTTAAGTCTATGAGTCTCTTAAGGTTACCAGCTTCCCAGCCTGTCAGCTCCCCTTCTTAAAGGAAAATAGTTCCCTTTTTAAAGACAAGCCTCTCCACGTTCCTCACCCTGACCAGCTCTGCTTCAGCCCAAGCCTAGCCAGTGTCCTAGAACGCAGCTCTGGATGATCACAAGGCCCAGTCCGTCCTTGCTTGACCGATCACCCTCTGGTCAGTTGCCTGCAAAGTCTTCCTCCAAGATCTTCCAGTCAAAAGACCCCTGGTCAACTATTGGTCCAGCTCCTTCAGGATTCAGCTCTCTTCTGTTCCCTTCAGCTCTTGTCCCATAGTCTGCTGTAATCTGTGTTCCTTTATACCTTTTTCCCTGTGGCCCTGATTGGCTGTCACCTCCTAGGGAAAATTGCTGCAATAAAATGCTGCTGGAAACTCCTGGTAGAGGTGCCTGTTCCCCACGCCTGATTGGTGGGAACTCCTCCTCTAGCCCCCTCCAGCTCTGTGATCCCTGGACAGCTTTTCCCTCCAAATAACAGCTGCAACCAATCATTGCACTCAGGCCCGCACAGGATTTCCCGCCCTTTTTGCAGCCCAAAACCCAGGTCTTGCAACAAGGCTTGCAAACTCAGCCTGCAAGGGCTTTGCCTAGGCAGAAAGCCCTGCCTTCAGCAAACAGGCTTGCAAGGGACATGGGAACCTTACTGCCCATTGCAGCCTGACCCCTGAAACCGTCACAGGGTGCCTATGTAGATGACCTACCCAGATCCAGCAGGGCTCCTCTTATGTTCTTATGTTCCTAAATAAATATCCACAAATAAACTGGATAGAAATTAAAAGGTGTGAGCAGTCAGACCTGAGGATAGTCCAAAGAAGGTTTAAAGTGATCACAGCCCATGTGTTTTGCTTGTCACAATCTGACATTGTAATGAAGTGGACATGAGACTGAAAAAGAGACTTGCAATACAGAAAATAAATTCACACCCAGTTAAATACTGAGTTGCACAAAATTCCCCAGGATAGATAAAGTAGGTTTAAATGCCTTGTTTGGTCATAGTTCCTTCAATAATCTTGTAGAAGCTAATGATCGTCATGGAAGGTTTTTTGCTGCCCTTTTCCTGTACAGGACTCGGCAAGGTATGATATTACAAGTTGTAGTGAAAGCAATCCTGGCTACACGAAGCAAGATGAAGGGAATGTCAAGTACCATTGAAAATGAGTGTTGACTGGCAACATGGAGACATTCATGCAATTTCCTTGGCAAAGACTACAAGAATGCCTTTCCACATTTTCTTCCAGAGCCTCTTCTTTCCCAACAGTTGCTCTGCTGCTGAGCTGTGGACATTGCCATCTGTACTTTTACCAAATATAAAATGAGATTATTTGTACAGTGCTGCATATCATGCAGGATGAACTAGGTTTCAGAGTGAAAAAGGAGTTGCTATTAGATTCAGGATAAGAAGGAAGATCCATTTGGCTTTCAGGGTGAGAAAGGTGCTCCCATTGATTGAAGGTGAAAAGAAAGCTCCCATTGGGTTCCAGGGTGAAAAAAGAAGCTACCACTGGGTTTCGGGGTGAAAATGAAGATTCCACTGCCTTTCAGGGTGAGAAAGGTGCTCCCACTGGGACGCAAGGTGAGAAGAATGTTCTGCTGGCTTTTAGAGTGAGAAGTTAATCCATCAGAGGTAAGACCTTGGTAGTATCTCCATGACACACAAAAGCACCTGGAAAATGCTAGGGGCTGACTGCATGTCACTGAACTCATTGGCTGAAACCCTATCGGGGTTTTCTTCTCACCTGCTTGGGACCCTTGAGGCAGATAAAGATAGGATGTGCAGAAAATGGATGACCTCTGGGGTCCTTTCCTATACATTCTTTAATGGCTCTAGCTGGACACTTCAAAGCCATGGAAAATTTTGTTTCCTGGCTTCGATGTCAGTGTGTGTGAGAATCGAAACATGCAAATTGCGCTTCCTCCAGTCCATCAGGCATTCTGATTTACCATCATAGCAATCCTGTCTCAAATGATTTAGACAACAGATACAGCACAGATAGTTATCTAGAATTCTAAAGCTAAAGGTTGCAACACATATTAATAATAGTTAAAGGCAAAAGGCTAAGATTACTGTATGTCAATGTTTCCCTCCAATAGGTGGGGCCAGTGACGCTTTGAACAAAGCTTCATAAAAATGATGGGAAAGAGCCAAGACTCTGGTCAAAAATTTCACTTTGATCTGCTTTGGATCACAGTGTGGTTTGGTAGACTCAAAATGAAGCTTTAGTTCTAAGCCTGCCCCTCTCTGCTCAGTGTTATGTCATGCTCTATGGGCTGCTGCTTTGAGATTTGAAATGGAAAGTGCATTATAACTGCTGAATCTTTCTGGTTTAGTATTGGCCAGTATTATCTCCTTAAGCTAAGTTGGTCTAGTAGTTAGGGAGCCAAACTCTTACCTGGGAATCACTGGGTTAGATGCCACACTTCTCCATGAAGCCAGCTGGGTGACCTTGGGGTAGTCACAGATCTCTTTCTGAGCTCTCACAATCCCACCTACCTCACAGGGTGTTGTGAGAAGAATAGAAAGCTTTGTCAGCTGCCTTGAGTCCCCTTAAATGGGTGAGAAAAGTGGGATAAGAAAGCCAGCCCTCCTCCTCCTTTTCCTCCTCCTCCTCTTATGCTGCAGCCCAATATACATACATGCCTGGGAGTTAGTCTCATTGCAGTCACTGGGGCTTGGCATAGTATAGATGGCTCTAGGATTGCACTCCTTGTTCCAATGCTCCATGGAATACCAAGGTGCTTTGTTGTCCCAAACAACAAAAGTGTGTGTGTGGGGGGGGGGGGCGGGGCGGACACTTAGAGGGAATGGGGAAGTCTTGGGTTGCTCCAGCATGGAGCATCCACACAGCGTGAAGCCACTTCTGTTCCAGAGTAGCTCTGGGCATGTGGGACCACCACCAATGCCGATAGCTGTTGAGTACCTAAGAGTACCCCACAGCTATATTAGGAGCATACTAGGAGCACCTGCTCTCACATCCCAGCAAATGGCCTTAGAAGCATCCTGCTTGTTGACTCATCATAAACAAGTGCAAACATGGCCCCACCAGTTAGCATTGGTCAGGTGTGAGTGAGTTTTTTCTCCCCAGGGTTGAAAGCCTAATTTGTCAGCAAGAATATCTCATTTCATATAAGCTAAAGACTGGAGTAAATGCTGTGAAAAAAAGACCCAAATGTTTGTATATTATTATGCGCATTTTAAAATCCAGTCTGCCCTTTCCACCTCCTGCCGCACACACCGTCTTTGAAACAGTTTACATTAGAACCAAAAGCAACTTTACTCCTAATCATGCACTTCTGAAGACTGTAAACAAACTAGGAACTATAAACAAACCACATGAATATTTAACTATGGTGCATTTCAATTATTTACAGCCTTGCTTTAAGGCATTCTCTTCAATACAACTTCAGGCTCGAGGAGAAATCCCAGGATGTTTTCTTTCACACAGACTGGTGCCTCGGAGGGCTTTTACTGATCAAAAATTGCCCACAACATTTCACTACCCTGGTAACTGTTGTCAATAAATCTTGAGATGGTGGAGGTTAAGCTGCAGGTTGGTTTGGTGATTACTCAAGCAGAACTAATGGCATGTCACTTTGAAGCCCGCAGGGAGCATTCAGATAATATTAATAAAACTCTTTGGAAAGAGCTGAGGTAATTCTGAGTTGCTGAGGTGATAGAAGAAACCCAAAGGCCTTGAACTGCAATTGTTTGAGCTGGCCTTTGCATGTCAATTCACTACTAGCTAGGCCTTCTGGAAGACTTGCAGGCCTAAACTGCTTTGCCAGTGACAGCAAACCAGTGTGGTCCTGTGGGGAATAGGTAAGTACCCCCTGGACCTGATGGGAATAGCGAAGTGAGGCTGAGATTAGCAGGAGGGATAGGGAAGGGTGTAATGGGATAGGCTCACTGGTTCCTAAAAGTGGCTGGGTGGCTTGAAATTTGATGGTAAATGGTCTGTTTCATTATGAACCAAATTGGAATTTTTATGTTAGTGTACACTGTGGCACTCTCCTCAGCCTGGGCAAGACTTCACACACCACTGGCTTTCGTGAGAGGTATAATAAATAAGTTTTAAAGTTTAAATAAGCGTTGGCCACTGCGTTCCAGCCCTGCGCTGAAGGGTTTGCCGCAAGCCTCTCTTTTCCCTAAGACCCGGCTGAGAAATGCTGCTGATCGCCACCCATGGCTTCACTTTCTCTTGCCTGCTTTCACTGATTTAAAGGTACAGGGTCCCTTTCCCTTAGCGACCCCTGTTGTGGTTTGAATACATACTGCAGGCAGATTGTTCTTTTAAATAAATATGAAGTGATACTTTATTGTTACAACAGTAGTGAATAAACAGGTGAATAAATAAATGAATAACAAAGCTCTTTCAGGCACAATCAATAACCCCAACAACCTATAACCCTCAGGTTGTTGTAAGGATTCCTCTATAGCCCTTTTCTGGATCTAGCTTGATGTGGCTTCCCCTCAGGGGGTCAAGTCTGGTACTCGCAACCTCCCACCCTGAAAACCCAAGCATAGAACCATTCCTTGGCAGATAGGTTTTATACCACCACCATCCTGCCTGGCCCAAGTTCTCGCTCAGGCTGGCTGCTCCCGGGGTGTTTTCTTCCCCTTCCTTTATGCTAATTAGGATGTGTAAGCCCTTTTTCTTACCTGTGCTCGCTCACTGTGTATACTACAAAGATAATTTCTCAGTAGATATGTTTAAATACATTACAGACAACTTAAATAAACACATCATATAGGCAGGGGCACCACACACACCACTGCTGCATATCAAAGGCAATTGTTGATAGAATCCACATGATCCTACTGGAACTTGACAGCACTTCTGGGGTTGTTTTCAGAGCCTATCAATATGGCCCCAGTGTGCAACTTTGCTACAGGAGAACATTCATTCCTTGGCCTCAATGTTAGGCCAGGCTGGGGTGCTTCATCTGAGAGTATGGTGGTCCACCATGCTCCTGGACTGGCAAAAGCATTCTTGCCCAGGAGTGTTTTTTCCCTACACGGGCCAGGTTGTGTATGTGGAAAGTTGCCACAGTTTCTCCTTGATGGCACTGTCTGATATGTTGCAGAATCATGTGTGTTTTTGTACCATCCACCACAAGGCTACCAGTCACTGCCTTAGCTGTTTCTACTGCAAAAGTTGTGGCTTAGGGTAGGCAGAACAAGGAGTTTGAGTGTGGAAGCCACAGAGTGAATTTTCCAACTGGACATTTTATTTTGGTTTGGAAGCTTCAAGAGCAAATTCCCTTCCTCTTTTCGTCAACAAAGAA
Organism: Aspidoscelis tigris stejnegeri; assembly: GCA_023333525.1. Lineage (NCBI taxonomy): Eukaryota > Metazoa > Chordata > Lepidosauria > Squamata > Teiidae > Aspidoscelis > Aspidoscelis tigris. The sequence goes on from JALMGA010000001.1 coordinate 256,116,857, forward strand.
AAGCAAACAAATATATATATATATATCAGAAATAAGCAAGTAAGCATACGAAATATAAGATATAAAGACCCTTTCTGCACTGGGTCTTATTCTGGATTATATCTTGGATTAGGGACCTGCCATTTGCATGCTAGTGCAGACTACAGCAGGTCCTTACACGGGCCCTGGTCACACAAGTCTAAGTCAGGACAGCCTATTCATTAATTCAAACTGAGGTCGTATGAGTGCTGGTCACACCTAGATCATTATCGAGCATCCTTGCTTTGGGCCCCACTGCTCACACCATTCTCTGAGTTCGACCTGAGCCTCCTCCATGGAACTCTTGGCTCTCCACCCTTTTTCCTGCATCAAATCTATCTCCTTTCTTATTGGATGCAGTTGTGCCACTCAAGGGAGGTGAGGATGTGTGTTTGCAGTTTTTTTTAAGTCTGCTCCCTCACCTCCACACACCCCTTCCTTTTTTTCTTCTCCATGTGATTAACTTTTAAAATAATTATAATAAATGTGCATAAAAACACTAGGCAGAGGAATCATACACATAAACTGAGGAGAGAAGGGGAGGTGCCTCACAAATTCCACAAGTGCCCATTGGCCAAAGGAAAGACTGGACCCCACCCACCACAGCACAGTTCAGCCTCCTTTAGCCTGCGCAAAAGGTACCCATTTGTATAGGGGAGTTAACTCCTTAGAGCAGATTTTCATTTTTATCTATCATTCAACTGGGACAAAAGAATGTAAACTGAGTCTACATGAATAAAAAGTTTTTTGCTTTACTTATTGAGAAGATTCTTCCTTTCCCCCCTAATGCATTCAGAGCAGCCTGAGCTGATCCAATCTTTATTGTAATAGTGCACCAGCATGTGGACAGTAGGTCCCAATTCTGAGACATAATCCAGGATAAGGGCCAATGCAGAAAGGGCCAATGCAGAAATATAAAGTATAAAATATAATTAGAAATCCTTTGGCTCTATGCATAATCAGTAAAGCAAATGGTAACCTCATTTGTCTTCCCCAGGGTGGAGTCTGGGGGACCTTATGCACTTGGCCTCTTAGTTTGCAACTAGTTAACATCTGGGCAGCTGCAGCTGCAAGAGGTGTTCACAGCCTACAAATGCCTCCTGCCTGCCCAGATGTTAACTAGCTCAGGTGCACAAAATCATGCACCACAAATAACCCAACTCTAACTGAACATGACTGCAACCTTACCTGTAGCATCCATGCTGCAACCATTGGCACAATTTCTGGTGCAAGAGGTCATCTGAGGTACTGTGCCAGCACACTGGTACCTCAGATGACCCCTGATGTGATCAAAATGGATGTGCCCTATGAGTGATCAGAAGTGCACCTGGATCCAGGTAAGTTTCTGGGTGCATGGTGGCTAGGCTATCTTGTACTAGTATTCCCTAGTGTGAATGCTGGTATATATATTAGTCTCTGCACCTTTCCTGTCCAACGAACAGGAAGGCAAGTGCAGAGACACCCATGGAAAGGGCAAAGGCAAATTTATGGGCCAAACTAATTGCTGTCTGTCATTTTCAGAGATTTCAGAGGCTGAAATCTACCTCCTGCTCCTGCAGGAAATCTTGCACCTTGCACTAAGATGGCTGAACCCTACACGGTTGGACGCTGCCTGAGACGTGTCCATTCTAGCAAAGGGAGCTTAATTTCTACAAAATAATCTTAGTTATTCAGAAAACATTTGGACTGCTAGTCAAACGTTCAAAAATGAACCACCTCCCCTCTTTGTTGCGATTTCACTGGTGAATGCATCTGGGGTTTGCGCCCATCAAATCATGGGCTAGCCAACTGCAAATGATAAGTGTGAGTTGTAATGGTTGTACTGCACCCACCTTTAAAAAAAGATTTCCCTGTTACCAGGGTGCTTCAAAGAACCAACTATTGTAACCGGAGCGTAGAGCAGAAGGTATGTTGCGATTGCTCATGCACTGGACATTTATTGCAGGGAGTTAATGACTTTATTAGCTTCAAGTCAGCACAGACATTGTTTAACATCAAGGGGATTGCTTAAGCGTCTGGGCTCCCCTTAATCCCATTCAGCAGGTGCTGCATGAAAGTAGCTATTTTTCCTGGGTCTGTGGTTCTAAGCTAAGAAGAAGCTTTGCAATCTTTCTTCCCTGGGCTGGGGAATAAAGGTCTCTTATTGCAATACACCCCGGTAGCTTATATATATGTGGAATCTGAACAGAGAGTAAAAACGGCTAAGAGAGAAATAAGCCCCCCACCCCCCCTTAGGTGTGTTTGCCAGTTTCAGGGTTATAGTATTTTATTGTTTCTTTATCTGCATTAGCATTCTCATATTTGGAGAACAGAGATGAAAGTTTTGATGAACAGCAGGATGTCTCAGTCCTTGTGAGCCTAGGACTGAAATCAGAACCCCTGTGGGCCGCCAGTCATAAAATAGCTGATGTGGAACAAGGGTGTCTTGGAATTATTTGATTAACTATTTATTACCTACATTTGCATTACTGCCCGATAGCTAACTAAGGTTTTCTGGGTGGCTTACAGAGGAAAAATCAAACAAGTGAGGTTAAATGTGATAAAATATAATGTAAGAGCAAAACAGTGAAATTAAAAATTAGATTTGGAAGTTCTGAGCTTCTTTCTCTTCACTTCTGGCGAGTTACTAGGAAGGGAAAAGTGATAGGACCTTTCTGCACTTATGTTTAATCTGTAATAGGAACCCATGTGGTCAGCTTCTGGTCTCATTGGTCCATATGTGAGGCCCTGCCCATGGCTAGTATGCTTTGTCTGTGCTGAATGGAGGGCATTCCTTACCAGGGAGGTCTACTGGCAGACTAGTTTGGAACATGGGGTCTTCAGAGGCTGGTTCTGAAGAAGGAGAAGGAGAAGGAGAAGGAGAAGGAGAAGAAGAAGAAGAAGAAGAAGAAGAAGAAAAAGAAGAAGAGTTGGCTTTTCTACCCTACTTTTATCATCCATTTAAGGGAACTCAAAGTGGCTGACAAAGCTTTCTATTCTTCTCCCCACACCAGACACCCTGTGAGGTAGATGGGGCTGTGACAGCTCAGAAGAGAGCTGTGACTAGCCCAAGGTCACCCAGCTGGCTTCATGGGGGAGGGTGGGATTGAACCCAGTATTCCCACTAGACCAAACTGGACAGAAAGGTGGGGGAAGGGGCGGAAAGGGGTGGGAAGGGGAGAAAGGGCAGACGTGCAAGCAAGGGAGAGCAAGAAGGAGCAGTTGCCACAAGCCCTGTGTGGCGTTTTCCCATGTGTGTTCCAGCGCCACGCAGGCTGTGTGTGAATCAACCTTTGTGGGCTAAGCATGGGTATCCATGACACAAGAAGAGGCTAATAAGTAGATGAAATGAATTCATGCCATTTTGTTTGGGGTGGTTGAAAAATTCACTTGTAATGTATAAAACATGAGAGTCACACAGGGTGGAACTGGCTGCCCAATAGCTACTGTAACTTTAGGCAGTCCTTTTGACTGATTGTTTCTCCAACCAATATCTGAGACCCAAAAGCGGGGAAAGTGGGATTGCTTGCAGAACTCTGTACATATAACACCCTTGCCTTCCCTGTGTTTGCTAAGTGTGTGTGATTTTGCTGTCTTCAAGTGTTGACAATTCGAGCAGGTGGCAAGAAGCCCGGAATGCTCTATTCTTAGATGCAGGGTGTTTAAGTAGGTCAAGTTACAATAGTTCCTGTAAACATTGCCTCTGTGTACCAAATAATCTCTGCTGTGTCTTCAGATCTGTTCTTGCTCTTCTTCCTGTCTTACACCACATTTATCATTGCCTTTCTGATCTTCTGCAGAATTCTGATGATGCAAAGCACATACAGTGGTGCTAGACGTGGAAATGTTTATTACGCTCTGTAGATTATCCTCTGTAGCATGATTTTAGATTGGACGTTATGCATGTCTGCTGAGATGTGAGTTCCAATAGTTTGAGCCTTTTTGCACTTACGTGCAGGGGGAACTCCAGGGGAACTCCCGAATGGCCCAGCTGCATTTCAGGGAGCCACATCTTAACCAGATGCATTTCTTTCTGCTGGGAGAGGTTCAAACAGGGTCTGGAGAGGAGCAGCATGCATGGTTAGCACTACATTGCCTCTTCACCACAGCATTGGCTCCACACAGCATGTTGGCACTGTTGGTGCAATTTGTACCTTGCCAGCACTTAGGGATGCAGTGGCAAGGTTAGGGATAGCTACAGCATCCCAAAGTTCAGACTCTGTAACTATCCCCCACTTTCATAAGAACATAAGAACACAAGAGGAGCCCTGCTGGATCAGGCCACAGCCCACCCAGCCCAGCATCCTGTCTCACCCAGTGGCCCACCAACTGCTCATGGGCATCTTAAGCAGAGATAAAGCTTCTCCTGCAAGTGGCCCTAGAGGCATCCTGTTTGTTCCCCCAACCTCAAAGATGTACTTACGCATCCGTTCTAGTAGCCATTGATACATCTTTCATCCATAAATTTGTCTAACCTTTTTTAAAAGCCATTAGGCTGGTAATTGTTACCGCCTTTTCTGGCAGGAAATTCCATAGACCGATGACCCTCTGGGTGAAGAAATACTTCCCTTTTTCTGATCTGACTCTCCTACCCATCAACTTCATAGTGTGCCCCTGGTTCTAGTGTTGTGTGATAGATAAATTTTCTCTATCCGCCTTTTCTATACGTTCGTTCTCCCAGGATACTCTTCCAAGGAAGTGTTTAGTATTTAGGAGCATGAGCAGAACAAGAAATAGGGGAGTGGAAATTTAAGCTGCAGTGTCCCATTGGCAAAAGTGCTTGCTTCTGGCAAGGTGTGTGCTCCTCTTAGCTGTGAGCCTCCTCACTTTTTTTCAAATCTATGGAATGGAAGTTCCTTGGTTTCAGAGATGCAGTACAGCCATATTTTTAATCATGCCAGAAATGTCCCCAGAAAGCGAGTAGCATGATGAAAAATACTCCCAGGTGGAGTACAGTGAAGATGAATTCTGTGTCTCCTGAGCAGGGTGGTAGTTCCATAATGGCATACAACAGGGTTGATTGAAAGTGATGGTCCAAGGTTAGAACCAGAAATCTAGAAGCAACACAACAGGTCCACATATTAAACAATGGCACATTCTCTTTTCTGCGTCTAATGCTCATTATTGCTGGACTGGAGGGAGAATCTTTGTTTCTGCATAGTTTAACCCATTGAGGAATTGATTACTGCATGACTTGGAGCAGTAGATAAGCAATTAACAATGTGCCATTGTTTAACAAAGATAAGCAATTAACATTAAGGTCACAAAAGCTATGTAAGACCAGACAGGACATTTGCTGATTTTGAATGGTGGAAATTTATCTTCAGCACCAAGGACAACACCAACTCATTTATACCAAAGTAAATCCAGGGCCTTTATTATTTTTTTTTAAAGTTTGTTTTATTTTATAATACAAACAATAACATCATTTATACCACTTGTTTCCATATACAAAAATAATCAACCAATAAGATTAACTATATACATTCTCAAAACTTAACACTTCAAACTTCAAACTCGGCTTGTACATAATTTTAACACATTTATAAATCTACGTTTATGGTTACTAAAATGAGATAGATATGATATTTGACAAAAAAAAAATTCACATTCAGTCTAGCAAAAATTTTATGGCTATCTCAGATACGTTTATTTAATGAAATTAGATAATAGAAAATCAAATAAAGGTTTCCATACCTCTAAATATGCATATTTTTCCTTCCTTCCTAGAAACTTGTTATATTGAAAGGTAATAAACTCATTTATAGCAAATTCAATAATCTCATACCAGGTCTGGAGAGTTAATGTATCTGTCCATTTCCAGTTTTTGGCAATTAGTTTCTAACTAGCTAATAGCATAAAATGCAGAAGTAAAACTTTGGTTTTGGTTATTTTATTACTTGGTATGATATGTAACAAGAATATTCTTGGAGAGAATTCTATTTGTACTTGCAGCATTTTAACAATTTCAAGATGTACTGAAACCCAAAATTTGTTGATAGTGGGACAGTACCACCAAAGGTGGGTATATGTGCCTGTCATATTACATCTGTGCCAATTTTTTTTTTGAAAGAAGTGAGAAATGTGATATAATCACACTGGGGTTGCATACCACTTGGTGATAATTTTGAGGTATGGTTCTCTACAGTATTGAATATTACTGCAAGAGAATTTATTTGTCTAAATAGTTTGCCACTGCAAAGAAGATATGTCTGTATGAATATCCGTTATCCATAGGTCTTTGTGGTGATTTAGATTTATCTCTTTTTCTTCTGAGATTAGTTTATATAGATATATATGATGGAATCAATTTTTTGGGTACACATAATAAGTTGTATTGCATCTTCAAATTTGCTATCATCTTTATCTAACATATGTAATATGATTTTGGACTTTAGAGTTTCTTTTAGGATTCTATTTAGGAACCACATATTTGTATTTGGGTTAAGAATTTGGTCTATTATTTTTTATTTGATGTGAATGTGGTTTGAAAAAATCTTTTATTTTGTAGAGGCCCATTTGTTCCATTTTTCTTCAGAGATTATGGATCATAGCTCTGTTATATATTGTAATGGGATGTTCTTGGATAAGTATGTAAATAGTTTATTTCTTTTGTTCTTCCAAATAGTGAGGTTGCTAAGTAGGTTGGGTGAATTTTTTTAAATTAACATATTGGTGTCTGAGAATAATAGGTTATATCGGTTAGAATTTGGAAAATCTAATTCTAGATTTGCCCACCATTCTCTGTTTACATTGTATTATGAACAGGTGGCAAATTTTACAGTTGTAATAACTATATTTGGTAAACCCCAACCTCACGGAATATTATATCGTGTGGGATTTTATTTTTTTTCCCCTTTAAACACTTCTTTTAATATTGTTTTAGACCATTTGTTTAATATTTTAAGAGCGACTGCTTCTGGAATAGTTTGAAATAGATATAGTAACTTTGAGATAATTTTTATGGCCGCTATCTTGCTTAATATTGTTAGGTTTTTCCTTTTCCAGGAGGCCATCTCTAAGGGTTCCCCTTTCTTACGTGAGGGCAGAATACTGGACACCCCACCTACTGTTAGTATGCTCCATCTTAATAATCCAGATCAAGAGGCCCCTGTTCTGGATTCCCAGAAGTTTCTGATAAATGTTCTTCTCTATATCTGGAGCTTTGGGTCTGGTGCAGGGATTGGTCTGGACCAATGTCACCATGCAAACAACACTCTGTTCCAGACCATGCCTTGCTGTGGCTTGAACCAGAGGACCTCACTGATCTAGAACCACTAGTTTGGCTCATGGAAAGGTAGTGCAGAAAGAATCCCCTAGATAGAATCCAACTGAACAATGAGACCAAGTTCTGCATGACAAAAGGATTTTAAAGTCAGATTCTGAAAATAGCAGCTCCCTATGACAGAAGATCAAACCCGTTTCTGAAACTGAGAAGATTTCCAGATGCCATTTGTAATAGGGCTCACGGGCCTGCAGCTCAAAGGAGATCAAAAGTTGTTTATTTTTAAAATCTACTGACTGTGTATAACTCCATAGTAACTCTTTGAAATTTGGTCCTGTCCTACCGAGCAGGGTGGATAATTTTGAACTGGATTAGAAGAAGCATTTATAATACAAAAAAGATATAGGGTGTTTCAAAGATGCTTATTTTGGCAAAAAAAAACCCCAAAAAACAAACAAACAAAAACGTAGTAGATCATAGATTGCTTCATTGGATACAGGCATATTTCCCTAAATCTGAGTGCCAATCAGAGCACCAATATTATAATATTGTATAACAAAATTGCTAATGCAGCACATTGTTTGAAGGCTAAAAGCAACCTTCCTTTCCCACAGAGACGATGTTGATTTTGGCAGAACACTAAGAAAAAGAAAGAGAACTCATACAATGCACCATTATCCCTCAATGTAACCCCCAAGGTGATATAACTTTCTGTTGTTCTATATTATCAGGAAATAACTTTAAGAAAATAGCTTTATGAAAGGGTTAGATAAATTCATGGATTACTGGTGTATCAATGGCTATTAGAATGGATGCCTACCAGGCTGTAGAGACATGCAGGATACCCCTAAAGGATGTTTGCAGGGATTTGAGAACAGGGGAAGGTTTTGCCTCTATCTTTTGTGTGAATTGCCCAGAAGTATTTGGTGGGCCACTGTGTGAGATAGGGTGCTAGACTAGATGGGCTGTGGCCTGATCCAGCAGGGCTCCTCTTATGTTCTAACTTTTAAAAAATCAGAAAGGGATAATACTATAAGTGCTCTTCTGATTTTCATGTGTGAAAAAGTATATAGTTCTGGAAATTTAGCAAGTTTTAACCATTCCTGTTAAATGCAATGTGCTGAACAATGGTTCCAAGTGCAACAAAAAAACTTAAGAACTTAAGATAATTCTTGCTGGCTGAATTAGGCCTCCACCCATCTAGTTCAGCATCTTGTCTCACACAGTGGCCCACCGATTGTTTCCAGGCATTCTCAAGCAAAAGGTGAAGGCAAAACCCTCACTTGCTCTTGAGTCCCAGCAAATGGTCTTTAGAGGCATCCTGCCTGTCTCTCCAACCTAGCAGCCGTTGACACTTCTATTTGCCATGAATTTATCCAATGTCTTCTTAAAAGTAACCAGACTGAGGGTTGTCACCAGCTTTGCACAGCACATATGCTCCATGTGGGAGCAGCCTCTGGCTGTCCCACATGAGCTAGTGCAAAAGGCCCTCTGTCAAGTGGATCACCTTCACCCGTGTGCTTGTTGACACTCCTAAAGAATTCCATCAAGTTAGTAAGCCATGATCTACCTTTGCGGAAGTCATGCTGATTTTCGTTCATAATGCTTGCTCGTCTTTGCGCGCCCTAATTTCATCCAAGCGTGGTCAGTACATTAACTTGTTGTCATTGCAGGATTGCTGAAGTTGTTACTCATTTATAATTAGTAGCCCAAATACAAATACATGGTGAGGCAAACTGCTCAGATGCCTTCACACACCCTCATCCCGACTCCAGTGCACTTAATATGTCTTACTTCCTCTTTGCCTATTGGGCTCAATTAATTTATCTTCTGTTCTCCCTTGCCCTTGGACTTGGCTGCTGCCTTTATTTCCCATTTACCCAGGGTTAGTGAAAGAGTCTGTCCCATAGCTCCTTAGCAACGGTGCTATACTTGAAAGTGCCTGAGGTCTGTGAGCAAACAGACCATCTGCTCACAAGGCTCCCGTTCTGACTAAAGCAACATGATCTGACAAATAACACTCTGTGGTGGAGAAGTGAGAAAGACAGCTGTGACATTTGGCACCGTGTTGACGGCATCTCCCTGTTTGTGTGTAGTCAGTGGAGAATAAGATTAGGAAAGCACCAGATAAAGATTAAAGATGCATACACTATCCCTTAGCATTTAGATGTTTGTTTCAGTGGCTCTCCTGAAACTGCAGGCTTTCTGGATGTGACATCAGCTTTAGGACTTTCTCAGAAATATTTGTTTCCTTGCATTTCCACAATATTTCTTACAGGGACCTTAAAGTTACCTGGACCTCTGAAGAGTTAGGAAACCAAAACTTAAGATCTAAGGCATTTTCGCACTACACTCGTTCCATTTGGAACGGGTGTAGGGCGGGAAGCCTAAGACACTTCAGGACGCTTTGACCATTCACACATAGGAGCGCAGGAACACATGTAAACGCATTCCGGCGCGCCTGTGTGCGAATGCTCAAAGCATTCTGAAGTGCCTTAGCCGGCAAATTCCGGCAAGGGGCGGGGAGACGGCTGCCGAGGCTCCCGCAGCCGGCAAGGCAGGCAATCAGCTGATTGTCAGCCAGCGCCGGCGGGGGAGGGGAGCCCGTGGCTGTCAGGGAGAAAGAAACATGAGCGAATGCTTCTCTCCCCGAACGGCTGCGGGCGCTTCATCCGCGCGGGAACAGATGTAGAGCACTTTAAAGTGCTCTACATCTCGAACGCGTGCAAGACAGCTCCGGACACGTCGGAGCGCAAGCCCCGCTGCGGCAATGCGTATGCCACGTTCGAGGCTGTCTTGCACGCGTTCCAAAACCCTGTGTGCGAAAACGCCTCTAATGTGGCTTTTTTAGCTGTCATGAGGATTTTCTTGCAGATTTCATTGATGGTACTGCTAAAGTGCTTTTCCTGAATATAAGCAAAGGAGATATCCTAGTTCCTAAGGGAATAAAATATTGTTACAGAAAGGGTGTTGCTGCACTTATCTTTCCTGGCCTGGTGCAGTAAACTCAGTCCAGGGGCCAATTTGCACTTGGACTCTTAGTGCATAAGTAGTGAACATCTGGGAAGGTGCATTATCCAAACAGTCATTCAAAAACATAAAACAAAATACAAACCATTAACAAAACACTTTGGCCCCTAGTTCAAGATAGATGAACATCTGGGCAGGTGCATTTGTACCTGCAGGAGGCACTTACAACCTGCAAGCATCTCCTGCCTCTCCAGATGTTCACTAATCATTGTGTCCATCTGGCAAGCATTTGCACCTCTCCTGGTTGGGAAGGTCATTGGAGCTGCCGTGCAAGCGCGCTGGCAGCTCTGATGACCCCCTGACGTGTCTGTGACTGTGCAGAATGTCAGCGCCATCGTAACAATGGCGCTGGTGCATGTGCAGTTGTGGAGGGCACTGCATTCAGGATGGCAGTGCCCAGAAGAGCAGCCCAGTGATCAAACACAGGTGAGTGTTCAATTGCCTGTGGGGTGAACTGTTAGTGACTAGTGCTTGCAAGTGTGAGCACTAGTTAAGATTAGTTGATTGCACACCTTTCCTGTCCTCAGGACAGGAAGGGAAGTGCAAAAATGTCCCAGGATAGAGTGGTTCCAGTAGCTGGACCTCTCCTACAGTCCTGGAACAAGCTGTCTGCATTTGGGTGGCTGGTTCAGGACAGCTACTGGAGTAGCCCCAAAGCTTAAGTGAACTTTGGAACCAGTTTCTGGTTTCTCCAATGGCTAAGAACTAAAGTCTTGGAGCCCTTGGGGAACCATTTCAGTAGCACAATTTGTCCAATGTGGACGACGCATGCTAGCTAGGCGTGCATCCTCTCTAGTGCACCATATGCACAAGAGAGGCCCAGATTGTGCCACATGGTACAATGTAGATAAAAATAAACAAGACAACTGGAAATGGCTACATAAACACTAGGAAAGCTAAAACTGAAAAACAAAATGGCAATAAGCGTCAAGGGCAGATTATGTAAAGAAAAAGGTTAAAAGACAGATCACTTCATCAGACCAGATAGAATGAAAGTGAGGCCTTTTCTGCACTCATTTTAGATCAAGATTAGGAAGCCTCTTAATCCAGATCACCGGCCTCTCATCTGCAGGTTGATGTGGATCAAGGAGACCGTTGCCCCTCTTAGTCTTGCTCCATCGGTACAAGATGAACCTAGAACCAGGTTAAGAGGCCCTTAATCTACAGGCCATTACGCACTACAGCCGAGCATTTGTAGTGCAGGAAGGCTAGGCCATGCAGGGATGGATTCCACATTCAGTTAGGCAGGTAAGGGATGCGTGCAAATTGAGAATCTGCCCCCGTGTGGCCTAGCCCAAAAAGGCTGGTGTTGGGGTGGGATGCTCCTTCCAGGCCTGCCGCTATTGGGTCAAATTGACACAGGGGCAAGCAGGCCAGGTTTTTTGGGGGTTGTGCAGGTTAGCAGAACCCCCCCCCCAGGGCACTCCCCATGGCCATGTGTCTTTCTGCATGCGGCACGAGCGACTTACCTACTTGCTGCCGTAGTCCAGACTGGGAAGCCCAGGGCTATGGCTTCCTGGCCTGGTTGACAGCATTTTGTGTCTGCGCGTGCCATGGCCTCTGATTGGCCAGCAACCCGTGCCTGCGCAGAATCCCCAGCAAATCACTCTCCAGGCAGCATGAGGAGCACCCCAGGCCCGGCAAGGTAAGTTGACTGCATGGGCCTGCCACTTGTTGGGCTGATTTCGGCCCAATGGCGGTAGCTGGGGGCGGGGACCACAGCTGTCCAGGAAGGAGAGTGCTAATGCTTGCCCTCCTGTACAGCCGTGGGACAGCCTGGGGTGGCCAGGAATGGATGTAGAGTGTGATTTCATGCTCTACACTCGGAATGCGATTAGTCCACCCTAGGATGGGCTGGGGCAGTTCCGAATGGAACTGCCAGCCCAACAGAGCGAATGCTCTGTCCCAGGGCTGTCCTACTCGCATTCGAGAGACCTAGTGTGAATAGGCCTCTGATCTCTTGTGGGCCTGTTTAGCTGAGTCCGCAAGAGGACCAAGGGCCTTGTTCCAGATCATAGGAAGTGTACAGTTGGCATGCCTCCATAATCTGGAACTACAGGGGAGGACATGGAAAAACACCACCACCCTCTAAGTCCTGAGCTTAGGAACTTTTGTTTCTAGCCATCAGGGGTGTTGGGTGTCTGTAAAGCTCCTGAAAGCTTTGCATCTAAAGGAAGGTGTTGGTTGGATCAGCACCTTCAGTGTAAGTGGTGCTGATCTGGCCTATGCCTCCATAAGATCCGGATCAGTGGACCTGCTTATTTCAGATTCTCTGATCCAGATTAAAGAGAGATAAGAGCAGAAAACACCCACACTAAAGTTGTATCAGCGTTGATGCTTTCAGGCAGCTGGTGAAATTGCATTTGTTCATCCAGGCATTTGGGTTTTAGATAATTCTGTACTGGCTTGATTTATTTTATTTCATTTCATCAGTTGTTATGGTTACCTTAGTAAGTAATTGGTTATTTTATCAGTTTCCTTTTGTGACGATGTTGTTGTTACACTGTACACTACTCTGAAACTTTGGTGCAGGGAGGTACAAAGATCCTGTAACAAATAACTAATAAATAAACAAACTTAGGCAAAAATTGCAACTTACTAGCTGGGAACAAAAAATTGTTAGGCACAGAAGACAGGAAATAAATATAAAAAACAATGAGGTTAATAATCTGGTTCCCTCTTCAGAGCATCTATATCTTTTTGCCATTTACCTGAGAAAATAGAGAGTTCAAGGTATTATGGGATTTTATAATTCAAACAGATAAACAGCTGGACTTGGACCGTAATGTGCCTGATTTACTGTGGTTGAGAAAGAGAGCATTACAGTTATGGATGTTGCTATCCCAGAGGACTGGAGAAGATCACAAAATATTAAGGGTTACAAATTGAAATCTGATGCCGTGGAGAAAAAGGGGGCAGACAATTCAGTGGTTATTAGATGCAGTATCAAAGAGCCTTGAAAAATATTTGGAAGATATCAGAGTATTAAAAATATATACAGTATACCAAAACTGCAAAAAGGAGAAATTAATAGCTGTATTTTTTGAATACACTACATTTAATTCCTAAAGTCTTAAGGTGTTTTTCCACCGCAGCCCTTAGATCCGGATCTAAGTAGTCTCTGCTGATCGCCTTGGAGGGACTTCGGAGTCTCGCCGCTGGTCTCTCCAAAGAGATCAGCACAGACTTCGGAGGTGCTCCGAAGGGACTCCAGAGCAGCTTCGAAGTCTCTGCTGTTCTCTTCGAAGGGACTTCGGAGTCATTTCGAGATGATTTCGAAATGACTCCGAAATCACTCCGAAGCTGGGACTTACTTTGGGGCTCCCCCCCCATGGGTGCATCCCCTCCCCTTAGCCTCCTCTAGACCCCATTGCCTGTTTCCTGTGGATACAGGCTCCCTTTAATTCGGATTTTCTGGCAGAAGACCCCATTGTAGACCCCATTAATTGGATCTACAGAAAATCTGGATTAAAGAGCAGAAAGTACCCATTTGATTCGGATTTCCCCTGCAGGTATGGGGCGGGATAGAAATGCAAATAATTAGAGGTGCAGTCAGAAGATAAGCTTCCTGAAGCTTCCTGCAGAGCTTTCCAGGAAATGGTGTTTGTATTTGGGCTTCACTTTTCAAATGAAATATGGTAGCACCAACTCAGCAGTGGAACCAATTGTCTTGAGGGGCGGTACCCTCTTTCTGTGCTGGATGTCTTATGCTCTGTTGGAGATGTTCTGCTGTTGGGTTGAGCGTTAAGCAAGAAATTCAGCTAGATGGCCCATAAGGCCAGCCTCAGTTCTCTGGTCCTGGGAAGTCATTCTATGCTCATCTGAGAGAAGTCACTCATGGCGAAGTGCACAGTTCCTCCTCCAAACCCAATGTTCTCCAATGTTTCCCTTCCCTTTGGCCTTCCTAGGAGACACCTGTGGCAACACTGAGTGAAAAGCTTGAGATGCCATCTGTCAATGCATCAATGATACTTTTGCTCTGTTTCAAAGAATTTCTCCATCTCGCGTTGCCTGACTCCTGCAGAGACTCTGGGCAAATGCCAGCTTCCTGATTTTGATCAGCTTATCGGCAGCAGCAAGAGAAAGTCAGGCGGAACTTATCCAGACAGACTGAATTGCATGAGAGGTAGATGGAAACCCTGGGATATATTCACCATGACTCCACAGAAGAAGAAGAGTAGGATGAATTGGCTTTTCTACCCTGCTTTGCTCACCCATTTAAGGGGACTCAAAGTGGCTGACAAACCTTCTGTTCATCTCCTTACAACAGACCCCTGTGAGCTATGTGGGGCTGTGAGAGCTCAGAAAGAGAACTGTGACTAGCCCAAGGTCACCCAGCTGGCTCCTCTGCTACCTGGATGCAGCATTTGATTGGTGGGGCCTTGGGCCAATTGCATCCGGTTTTGGAGATGCTGACACTGGTAGTTTGCATCAGCTGATACAGAACAGGGCTCGGACCTCCACATTGTATCTCTCCGTATACCACATTTCCTACTGTGCAGCCTAACTAATGAGGATGCCTCCTGCTCCAGCTGATCCGGATCAGACCCACTGATCTGGATTAAGCATGGTATGTACAGAAAAGGACCATGATTTGCCCGCAATACTTTCTTACTGCTTCTTTGTTTTGAGTGATGAATCAGACCCTTAGGGCAACATTTGAAAGTACAGATACATAAGTATTACATACATATCTCATACATATCTGTATGCATTTGCACTCATAGTATGGGACGAAAATGGGATGCATACTAAATGCGTACAGATACATATAACACATACAAATGTTGTTGACATTCGTATCTTCAGATTCAAATCTAACATTTGAACGAATTGCTTCGAAAGTATTCTATTCGAATCAGAATTTGTTGCATTTGGATTCTAAACATTCAAATAGCATAGAATGTTTGGATATTCGATTTGACTCGAATTGGAATGCAACAACAACAACAACAACAACAACAACAACATTTGTGCAAATCCCTAATCAGGACGCAGCAGGAATGGACTGGTGGATAAACTGCTCCTTTTGGTTAAGAACACTGCTATCTTCCAGCAAGGGAGAGACATGATTCATTTGGTCTCCCTTTGACTCCCAGCTGGAGCCCAGTTCAGTGAGTGATTTATTATTTATTTATTATTTACATTTGTATCCCGCCCCGTACCCGAAGGTCTAATTAATTCCCCCGATGCAGATTAATTCCCTTCCATGCTACAATACTGTTTTATTGCTGTACTGCCAGAAGACCAGTAACTAAAGAAGGGCAATAGCTGGCTTGGTTTCCCCAGATCATCTGGTTTGACTGGCTGCTGATCATGGTGGTGTGGATTTGTTACTGCACTTGCTCGATATTTATGGATTTGGCTGGTATTACATGGGAGCCCATCTTGCTTGCTTTCCCAGGCACTGTTCCATCCCCCTGGAAAAAAGTATGTGGGACAGACTACTCAGAGGAAAAGAACAGGGCTTATGTTCTTGACTCTCATGTTATGAAGAAGGGGAGGATGCTGACTCACCCAATAGGAGAGAAACCCACTAGTCTCCATTTTTTTGTTTGTACACAGCCTAGGTTTCTGTTGACTAAGACATCTGTTAATAATAGGTCTTGGCTTCTTCAGATTTCCAGTCCTTATAAATGCTGAGTTTGTTTTCCCTCAAGGAAACTGAGCTGCCTCTCCCTGATGACCAAGCAGTAGGCGTCTATTTTCCATTCCTGTTAAATGGGACGCTGTCCACTGAACTGTTCCAGAAAGTACCACAGATTCTGTGGCACATGCCACCATCTAGGGGTGTGCACAAATGCAGTTTTTGGGATTTTATTCAATTAGAATCAAATATCTGAAAATTCAATTCAATTCTAATCTTTAAAATGTGAATTTTTTATTCGAATTTGAACTTACGAATGTCGACAACATCGTTATGCATTCCGGACACATCTGTATGCGTCCATACACATCTGTACGCATCCCGCAGCTATCCTGTATGCAACCCGTTTTTGTCCCGTACAGATCTGTACAAATGTGTATGGATGTGGGAAAGATGCGTATGTGTAAGTACACATTGTGTATAAACACGCACATATACAAATGTCTGAATAACTCAAACAAATAGATTCAAAAATTCAAAATTTGTTCAGATGTTTAAATTCAAATTTATGGACATTCAATTTGAATTCAGATTTCGAAATTCGGATGAATTTGGACAAATTTCAAATGTCTTCGAATGTCCGTGCACACCCCTACTGCCATCCCTGAAGGGCTATGGAAAAGTCCCACTCGTTCTCAGCTAATTGAGCTGTTGTCACCTTAACCTTCCAGCCAAGGTCACTGTAGTAGCAGCTCACATGCCCCAGTGTGGTATAATACCTAGAGTGTAGTGAACGGCAGGGGGGAGAGGGACTTCAAATCCTCAGGGAGCCTTGGAAGCCCACTGGGTGACCTTGGATAAGGAACCCTCTCCCAGTTAAACCCTCCTCACAAGGTTTGTGTGAGAATAAAAGAAATAAGGTAAACCCCTGAAAAATAAAATGTAGGGAAAAACAAAGCCATCCATCCATCCGTCCGTCCGTCCATCCGTCCGTCCGTCTGTCCATCCATCCGTCTGTCTCACCCCATAATTAAAGGTCTCAATGTGGATCACAATAAAATCATAATCAAAATAGGTTAAAAGGATGACTAAAACAATGACAGTGCCTGCATGGGAAGGGTATGCTGTTCAATCAGACGAAGGCCAGGGTGAAAAGGTGTTTCTTCACCAGACATCTGAATGAACACAATGAGGGTGCCTAGTGCATCTCAGAGGCGAGACTACTCCATAATCTGGGGGCTACAACCTCCCATGTGTTCCCAATCCCCATCTACTGAAGGAGACAGGACTCTCAAGAAGGCCTCACCAGTAGATCTCTGAACTGAAACATTTACTCAAATGAACACTTTTCACTTGTGTCTTCTCTAAAGCAGAAAGGAGGCCTCTTCCTGTCATATTATGTTCCATCCACACATGACTGAGCATAGACTGGGCTAGGGCAACCAACATGATGTCCTAGTCTGCTTATTCAATGACAAAGTCTAGACCTCAGTGACAAAGTCTAACAGTGCACTAGAGCCTTGGTCCCATGAGTCCCAATCAGATTGGTCTAGTAATGAATCCAAATTGAATTTGTACCAGTTCTGGGCAGACGTGGATCGATAGAAGCCAACCTCTTTTTCGGCTTTGTTTGTCACACATTTCTAATGGAATTTGGCCTGGCTTTCCTCCTTGGAGCCCTTGGCTCTCAGCTCCTTTTGCTACATCACATCTATCTTGTTTCCTATTGGAATCTTCATGTCATTCAAGGGAGGCATTTCTGATTGGATGCCGTTCATGTCACTCAAGAGAGGCAAGGGTGTGTGTTCACAGTCCTTTTCAAAGCCTGCTACCCCACCTCCACACACACCCTTCCTTTTTTATGTGCTTCTCTTCTCCTTGCAATTATTATTATTTTTAAATAATAATAATAAATTTGTGTAAAAAAGCTAGAGAGAGGAATCATACCCCTAAACTGAGGAGAGGGGGAGGTGCCTCACAATCTCCGCGTGTGCCAATTGTCCAAAGGAAATACTGGGCACCGCCCACCCCAGCACAGTTCAGCCTCCTTTAGGCCGGCCCATCACCCACACATGAGCAGGTGGAAGCTGGACTGGAATTCCAGGCTGGCCTCAGTCCCTGTTAGTCCTGTATAAAGAGCACTGCATTTTAGGTCATACTAAGGGCTGTAGTCCAGCTTGCAATTCATATTAGCTTAAAATCATCTGAATCACACGTCCTGCAAGGATGACTTAGGTCAGTGATGGCCAACCTATGACACACATGTCACAGGTGACATGTCAAGCGTTTTTGGGTGACACACCTGGTCACCCTGGCACCTCAGCATGTAGTGCTTGCTTGTTCTTGAAGTGTATGAAATACCAACTTTCAATTGAAGATTTAGCAAATGAAATTCAGCAACAAAAGTCATTAATGTAAAGAATTATTTGTTTTTGCTTTTAATAAAATACATATATCAAAAGTATAACTTTTTTACTAGAGCTACAAATACAACAAACTTATGGGTATTTCTAGATGTGACACAGCACCTGAATTAAGCTAAGTTTTCTTGCGAATGTTGACACACTGAGCTCAAAAGGTTCGCCATTACTGACTTAGGTCATTCTACAACTTGCATGTGACCAGGCCCTAGGGGTGGTATATCAGACTATGGAGGGGTATGGATGGCATTCCATTGAGCTCCAGTATACCTTGGGTGACACATTTTAACAGCACAACATGGTGTACTGCCAAAATGCCCTCCTGGTGGCTGCTAAGGGCAGGAGTTTTTATTCCTGGCCTTTGGATCATTCAGAACCACCACCAGCAGCAGCCCTGAAGTTAGAATGAACTTTGGAGCTGGTGTGGGGGCTAGCATCAAACAGGCTGTCCTAGTGAGGATCCGGCTCAGCTTAGAATGGATAGCGTATCCTGGTATGGAATATCCTGTGGCCTGTACCAAGACAGGGCAGGCAAGTGTGGATATGAGGTAAGGCAATGCAATGCAGTGACTTGGCAATATCTGCTGGACACTTGACTGCTGGGCAAAATATTAAAAATGTATCCAACATATGTGATATGTTTAAAAAGTGGACTGGCTGGCTCATTCCCATATACAGAATAACATTATGAATTATTGGACTACAGTTATATAAGATTACATAGAAAGGACTTCATGCTACTTGAAGGGTTGCGGAAGAAGAATTTGTCACTGACATGGAGGCACTAAATATAGACCAGTGCCTTAAGTCTCAATATGAGAGGCATGAGATGGGAACTTGGGCCAGGTCCTTAATTTGTTTTAGAAATGGAAGAGAGAGATCCACAAAGACTAGATTAGAAGGGAGAAGGTTTTTAATCTTGGCCATTTCTCTTAGTATTAAGGAATCTAAGCATCATACAATATTCATGAAACACAGGTTGGATCTTTCTGCACTTATACTTGTTCCATATCAGTATCCCTCATGCTCTCCTTAAGGGACTCATGAGTCCTTTGAGCCCCTCCCCTTCCACTGGTAGGCTCTGTTTGAGCATAATCCAGATCAAGGAGTCTATATTGAGGTTTAATAGCTGACCAACACAGCCTGATCTGGAACATGGATGCAGCATACAGAAAGCACATTTCCATGTTTCAGCAGTGCTCCAGTGTATGTCACCAAAATAGGCTCCCCAGAGGCTCTGAAGCTAGGAACTTTCATTCCTAGCCCTTCAGAGGCCATCTCTGAAGCTCATGCATGGCCAGCGTGGGGGCTGGTCTAGATAACCTCTGTTCCAGTTCCAGTTCCAGTTCACACCACGCTGTATTCTGGATCAGTCAGATCTCACTAACTGAGACCCACTGGCCTGAAACAAGTCAATGTTATGTACAAAAAGTCCCATAGTCAGGAGCCAAATCTTAAAGTGCTAAGCCTGCCTCCCCGTGCAAGACATTTGGCTCAGAATGGGCACGCATGGGACCGGGACTGGGCCCGAGATTGAATCTTGCCCATCCCCATGCCATTCCCAGTGATGCGGACTGGGTGCGAGTTGGGTGCAGATGCAGCCATCCCCATGCAAACCACGCCAACCGTGGGATGGGGGAGCAGCACTACCTCCTCTCCACCCCCTCTCTCCTCATTGGAAGCTGGATTCATGTCAGCCCACCCCTGTGCCGCCAGCTGCAAATGCTGCATTCCCCCCTCCCTTAGCGGCACAGAAAGCCAGGACTGGGCTGGGAGGCATGGAAAAAAATTTAAATTAAGTCTAATAAATTTTAAAATAATTTTTAAAAAACCCAAAGCTGCTATGAGGTTTAGTGGCAGTTGGGCGGTTGAGCAGTTTTGCGCACTTCCACTCCACCGGGAACCATGAGAACACCTGGCAAGCTTAAAAGGGAGAAAATCAAGCCATTATGATGATCGCCTTGGTGATTGGGAAATGGGGGTGGAATATTTGCCATGGAAAAGGGGCAAAAATTATGCTGCCTATCTTGGCAATTGGGATTTTTTCACTCCCAAAAAATCTCAGCGGTTGCAATCTCTAATGCACAGGGCAGGATGGCAAGCACACCCCACCTCCCAATGACAAGAGCACCAGTCTCCTCCCTGAATAGCCCAGGACTGTCCCCATGCGCAGGTTCAGCTTGCTAGGCAATGCAAGTCGGACCCCCAAACCGTGCCCAGATTTGTTTTTTCGGGTACCAGATTTGGTCCTGGTCTGGCATGGTTTGGGTCAATTTGTTCTGTGGAAGTCAGACCAAATCAAAAATGCATGCGGACACCCCTTGCTGAGCCCGATTTTGGTACCAGACCAAACGTGCATGGGGAGGCGCCCTAAAAGTGCTAAACTGAGGTCCTCTGAACCTTCCTTGCCAAACTGGCTGAGGATCATAGTAGTGATAGTTTGGCAACATCTGGCAAGTTATAGTTTGGGAACCCTGTGGCTGTCCACACTATCAAGCATGCATGCTCAATCACACTTAATATTTGAAAGTATGCAGATGTGAGAGACATCACAAGTGGTTGACTACCTGTAGCTGGACTAGGCTAGAATCTTCAGGAATCATGGAGAAAGTGGAGGAATATTATTTAAATCACAAATGAGATATGCTAGGGTTGCCAGTCTCCAACTTCAGATAATTTAGGTCTATGCTGCCCCGCCCCACCCTTCCTACAGGCAGCATTTGAACCAGAAGAAAGTTCAAATGCTACATCTGGGAGCTCATCAGGGCCTTACCAGCAGCTCTTGGTGAAGCTGTGGAGAAGTAAAAGTTCTCCATAGCTTCAGAGAATCAGGGTTGCTCCTGGATGCTCTGGGATGCTGGAGGTGGTGGGAGATGCAGATGCACATCTGGAGCAGCTGCAGATATGAACAAGAACAACAAGAGGAGGAGAAGGAAGAGGTTTTTCTACCTTGCTTTTCTCATCATTTAAGGCAGTGATGGTGAACCTATGACACGTGTATGACAGGTGACACACCAAGCCCCTTTGGGTTATACACAATGGCAAGCTGTTTGGTTCTGATTGGGCTAGTATTTGACTGAGTGCGTCAAATGTTGCCTGTCCCCATGCCATTCCTAGTAATGTGGGCTGGATGCGGGCTGGATGCGGATACATCCATCCCCATGCAAACCGTGCCAAACCCCCAGCATGGGGGAGCAGCGCCATCTCCTCTCCGCCCCCTCTCTCCTCATTAGAAGCCAGATTGACATCACCCCACCCCTGTGCTGCCTGATGCAAATGCCACATCTGCCCCCCTTAGAGGCACAGAGAAGCCAGGACTGAATGGCAAAAATAATTTTTAAAAATCCAGCTGTTTGAGCAAAGCCAATATGAGGTTTGGCAGCAGTTAAGCACTTTTGCATACCTCTGGTCCATCAGAGAACTGCAAGTACACCTGGCAAGCGGAAAAGGGAGAAAAATCAAGCCATTATCATGCCTGCCTTGGCGATCGGGGAAAGCAGGTGGAATACTTGTTTAAGAGAGTCTTGTGGGGCAACGAAGGGCATTCGACCCCCTCATCGTTTCGGCTTTAACACCATTTACTCCCCCCAAAATATCAGCAGTTGCGATCTCCAATGCACAGGAATGGTGGACACAGGACATGAAATCCCACCTCCCAATGACGCAAGTGCCAATCTCCTCCCTGAATAGCCTAGGACCGTTCCCATGTGCAGGTTTGGCTCACAAAGCAATGCATGCTGAGCCCCCAAACTGTGCCCAGACCTGTTTTTTCCAGTAGCAAATTTGGTCCTGGTTTGGGCGATTTGGTCTAACCACGAGACCAAACTGGCTCACATGTCCATAATATATACACTACCATCACATTTGCTTCTCAAAATGTTAACATTTATCATTGTTATTGACTTCCCCTTGCACAGATTTGGTTTGTTTACTTGCACACTTTGGGCTCTGAATGGTCATCCCTTTAGGTATTTCCAGAGCTGCCTGTGAATCTGAGATGGCTGTTTGAAATCTCCTGTAGGAATACACATGGTTTTTAAAATATTATATTTAGATCTTGCTTTTTAGCTCTTGTAACTGACAGTAATTGGGTTGATTTTTTTTTTTTACCCAGCCACTCACAAATAGTTTTACCTTATAGTCATTCACATATCTCTCTCAGGTGCCTGCCAACATCTTACAGTTTCTGGTGATATTTCAACCATCAGGAAAGATAGGCCTTTACTGTGTAAAAAGCAAATACATCCACTTGCTGACAAAGGTCTGTATGGTCAAAGCTATGATTTTATCACAGCTGTCTTCAGACCTCTGCTCTTTATAGTGATATATACCAATATTCCTGAATAAAGCTATTCTGGAATAATTTCTTGTTGCCCAGATGGCTGGCAACAGCAGGGAGCAAGTGAAAGAACTTACCTGTCTGAGTACCATTCTCGTGATGGCTTGACATGTCCATCTGAGGATTTCGGTGATGAGAAACACCCAGAATTGCATAATCACATGTGCAGCCACTGTTTTAGTTCAGATTTGGATCTGCACAGGCATGGCAGCCATTCCAAGATAGCTGATCATGTGAACAGGGATCCAGCTCAGGTAAGTCCTTTTGCTTTCTAGTTAAAATCCAGGTTAGGAGTTGGTTATCCCACAATAATCTCATTGTGGGATATCACCCACTATGTGTGGCAGTTAACTCTACTACTGAGCTACAGCCACTCCTGGTAATAATAACAACAACAATAGTTAGATTTTCTACCCCACTTTTTGTACCCATTTAAGGAGACTCAAAGTGGCTGGCAAAGCTTTCTATTCTCCTCACAACAGAGGTAGGTAGGATGGTGAGGGCTCAGAAACAGAACTGTGACTAGCCCAGGGTCACCTAGCTGGCTTTGTGGAGGAGTGCAGAATCAAACACAGTATTCCCAGATAAGAGCCCAGCTCCCTAAACACTAGACCAAACAGGCTCACTGTTAAGGAACTTACTTTTTGTTATTTTAAGAATTTACCATCTTAAATCATCGGAGCCCTTGGGAGAAATAGGACAATTACAATTAACGTCAACGAAATTAATACACAGGATTCGATTCAACAACAGAGCATGCCAGGAAGATCCAAATGGCTTTTGACTTTGCTCCTTTTTGTTTTTGTTTTTGTCAAAGTCAAGAAATCATGCATACAATGCTGTGTTGAACCAGGAAGGTAAATCTGTTTAGATCCTGGCTAATTCCACAAAGAGAAAATTATTCCACCTGGAGGGAGGATAGATGATAGCCACCTGCCTTAGTAAGTGTATTAAAAGAGCAAATGCCAGTGAAAATTAACTCAAAACTCTAATTCTGTTTCACTGTTCTTACCTGGAAATCACTGAGCTCACTGAAATTTCTGAATAGACATGCATAAGACTGCACTGTAGGAATCTGAGCATATCAGCTGTGCAAAAGTCTTTGCAGACCTATTTTCCTTTTGATATTTTACATTTTGAAAAGGATCTCGGCTTCACTTTCCCATCTGCATTCTTGCCTAAACCCCCAAATCTTATTTCTCTACAATTAAAACACATATTTACTTCTATAGGAATTTATATCCCATCCTTTAACCAAGGTTCCCAAGGCAGGTCACAACAATAAAAACATAAAATATACAGGACAATAAAAAATATATTTAATAAATATCATGTCTTCCCACTTCAACCATTGCCACTACCTTATCTGTGCAACCTTCCATGCCTCCCAATGTCTTAGCTGGGTATGCATAGGTCTTGTCTTCTTTCAGGCTGAGCAAACAGCACGAGCAGCAAGGCAACTTCAAAATACAAATCTCCTTGAATAGCATGTGGATCTAAGGCTGAGTTTTTGCTTGACATTAAATAAAGCTTATAGCTTAAGATTAGATAAACAAATGTGTCTTGGCCATAGAGAAGTATTCCGTTGCTCAACTGAGAACTAATATTGTGACATCTGTCTTTAAGAGTTAATGGAACAAGATGGACCCATGGCTACACCAATGAGAGCTGAGATTATCCAGAGAAGACCGCGCACAAAGTAGTTCATACATTTTAACCCTCCCCTTCTCCTTGCTGTTACAATTTTGCCCCTCCCCTCCCCTCTCCTCTATGCATGATGTACTTTATGAATGACCTGAGTCATTCATAAAGCTGATATTTGTTGACTCAAGATTATATGTGCATTCTGTTCCAGGTCTTCTCCTTTGCAGTCCAACAGTGTGATAAAATATTAAGCTATATTTTAATATGGGAAGAGTTCTCCTCCCCTCCCACATTTGAAGCACATATATTTTCAAACAAGTAAGGAGAAAAAGAGTCACAATAGCTGATGAAACTTTGGCTACATCCAGACAGAATATAAAACGTAAGATTATTCCAGCACTATGTTGGAATGGCCATGTGTGTCCATGGCGATCCCAATATAGCCCTGGAATAGCAGGGTGAAATCCCTCAGTATCACTGTTGTATGAAAAACAACTCCCAAACTGGATTTTACTGATATAGCAAGAGGACTTAACCTTGCCTGAGCACTTGCTCCCAGGATCTGCCATCTTGGAAATGGCCATTGTGCCTGTACAGGGCCAAACTGGGCCAAAAATGACCTCCGTGTTTGTGCAAGGGGTGGTGATCCTGCACTTCTGGGTATTTTGCACCACTGAAATACCCAGACGTAAGCACTGTGTTATGAAGGAGCAAGCATCCAGACTGGCAAATGCCCACGCTTCCCCCACGATGTTGCCCTACCATGTGGCAGGGATAGCAGGAGGCAATTGTGGATCCAAACAGGATCCTGTGTTTTCCTTTCACCTAAATGACCTATATGACCAAACTCCTTCAGCAAAGTTCCATATGAATGGATGATATTATGTGTACTGTACAAGGGGAAGAAGCAAAAGCTAAAGGAGTTATTTGAGGAGGCCTGAGAGACTTATTTTTGCAGAAGATATGAAACTCAGGTCCCTTTGTCTGTCTACAACAGAAAACAACCATGGCATGAAGAGTTGTTTGCTCCCCTTATTCTGTCTTGGATGAAAGATGTAGAAACTTGAGAAGCCAATAAGGATTCTATAATCAAGATACCAGACAGCAACAGGTGGCTAGCCTTGTGAAGTAAGCCATATAGAATCTGGAATCTATTCAGTTGTCAAAAGGCTAAGAAAAGTCTTGGCTTGGTCTGGGAGACTCTTGCATGATTCAGGCAATCATGGGTTAAGTATCCCTTTGGGGTTGATTTATGGGTTAACTTGGCCAAGTTGACCCATACAAAGAAAATGCAAGACCCATCTAGAATCCAGAAGGACCCTGCCCTCCTAAGAATTCTCAGTCATTCTTACCATCCAACTATGGCAAAGAATCCAAAGGTAATATGTAAATCAATCCACATCCTTCTCTCGCCATCCATGCATAAATAGCCCGAGATGGATTCCACTTGTCAGACTAACCCCCCTGAACTATGCAGCTGAGCGCGTCATTGCTTTTGTTGCCAATCTGCCCCCTTTGCTCTCCCTCCTGGAGCTACTTTAGTCCCAACAGAGGAACTTGGAACCCAGACGGCCTTGAGCGATGAGAAAAAGCTGCTGAGGGAGTGCTGGGTACCACAGACTGGAAGCTCGCTGCTCCATCCAACCTCTTCAGGTAGAGTGGGAGATGGTGCCCGTACGAGTGGACCGTTGTTCTTGAAAAGAGGATAGGGAACTTTAGAAATCCCAGCAGTGAGGAAAAGCAAACATGTAAAGCCATATGCATGTTGACTTTGTAGCTGGATGGAAAACACCCAGTTACTTTGTTGGAGATATGGAATCTAATATATGCAGTGCTGAAGTTTTCCCAGTATTTTTTTGTAAAATATTATGAGGTTCATTTAAATGACGTCAGAACAGAAAGGGGTGAAGCTGCTGCAGGAACTGGGAGATGTGTGTATGTTTAAGTGGGTGTGTGCAGGCGGCAGTAGCAGCAAAGCGAGCCAGCCAGCCGGGGTGCTTTTTTCGGGGGGAACCCTTGCTGGGGATGGTGGCTGTGGAGGTGGAGTGGGCGAATGAGGCTTGAGTTGCCACTGCTGCCGTGTGCCCTGGGCGCCCTGGGCAATGGGGAGAGAGGGGTGGGGAAAGGCTGAGGAGGGGAAAGAATCGCTTTCCCCAATCCGTTTTTGGAAGCGTTTTAAGCGTTTAGGAGTGGGGACACAAAACCGGGGTTGAATCCGATTGCCAGATGCTCCTTTGCTTCCTTTTAATGCACTTTACATATCGATGTAAATCCCAATGTAAATAGCCTTGTATATAGCGCTTTATTTGTTGAATGGGAACTCGCCCTGCAACTCTTAAGCCTTAAGAACAGAAGGCAGTATAATTCTCTTTCTGAAAAACCACATTATTCCATTGTGCAAAGAGCCAGCTTAACACGCTTGAAGAACAAACAATGGCTGGAATAAAATGAAATTGCATCACAGATTTGAACTAGTTTGATAATCTTAGGCAAACAACTGTTTTAGAAGCCAAAACTTTCCATTCATAAAACTCTTGGGTGGCATGAGAAAATGTGACTGCGTTCACACTTAAATTTTAATCCACTTTCAGCCCACTTTCAAAGTGAGAGAAGCCAATAGCAAAGTGACAAGCTTTTTTCTTTTTTCTTTTTTTACTTTCAGCATTATCTAACTCAGAAATTTAACGTTGGAATTAGAAGGCGTTGAAGGAAAATGACTTGCCCACTTTGCTGATTGATATATGTGAAGTTTAGAAAACTTCTTCTTGAAGCAGCTGTGCAATATTCATAGGTCGACACTTCTTTGGGTCAACAGGAAGTGAAAACAGGAATTACAGCTACGTGAGGACCCATTCGAGATAGTTTAAACATAAAGTACCTGAAAAAAGATTTCCAGTAGGGAGAACAGGAGAAAAGATTCACAGCGCATTGTAAAAGTACATTTCATAGATTAAATTACAAAAGTGCAGTGTATTTTCAGACATGTTATTATGTGTAATATTTGTACCTATCAATAATTAGGAAGCTTCTGACACATGCTGTGGCATTCAGAGGGTATGTCAGTGGGAGAAAGAAATATTCGGTCATTGAAATAATTGGCATCGGATTTCCTAATCTCTATGAACTAGGCTAGGGCATGAAATTTAATGTGGAGCATTCTGCTTTATGCTTCCGCACTGACGCTTCTTAGGCCTTTGAAATTTTAGGGGTGTCAATCATAATAAGCTTTCATCAAAGACTAAACTTAGGAGAAAAAATGGTTATGGTTGCTGACACCATCAACACACAGTTATGGAACTTTTGGGCTCATCAACCATCTCATTTTTCATCTGAAATGTTAAGATTTAGGCAAATCTTAAAGAAAAAGTATGGCCTTTTCTGCGCTGCTTTAGGGTTAGAGTTAGGGTTAGATTCTAAGCAGTGTGAACTAACACATGTATGACAGGGCCCTATTCTGCAGTACATTCTGGAATAAGTTCCAGTGCAGGAAGGACCTAGGCTTCTGAGCATATTTGTCTATCTGAGGGTGTATTCAGATGTAACAAAAGTGGCGCCTCAGAGGTGCCTCAGAGAGACAGTGTATGGCCCTTGTGTTCCCAACCATTCTTTCATCCATCTTTTCCAGCACAGAATACTAGAAGAGTGGGGAAAGCAGGCTGGTGTGTGAACAATCCCACCTCAATGTCTTTTCTAGGCTACGTCAGAGACACTTTTTAGCTGTGTCTGATCACAGCCACCATGTGTAAACTGTCAGCCAGACAGTGCTCCTGTGATGTGATGTGGGAGGGCTCCTTTCAGAGTCATTAAATAATACTCTGTGGAAGAGGCATCTAACCCATAAAGTCAAAGTGAGCAGTGCCCACCATATCCATTAAAGAGCTTGAGTGTTCTCTCTCTTTTCTCTTTCATACATGTTTCAGTTCGGAGTTGGTTAACGTGTATAACCCACAGATGTGTGATTGCATTGAAGTGCCACCCAATGGTGTCTCACCTACTGTTAGTCCTGCATGTTTTAACTCTTGGTACCACTCCTCTTTAGCTGCCTTGCCTTCCTCATGCCCAAAGAGCACCAGCCACCATGGTAGTCTGGAATTACAAATGTTGGTCCTCTGCTCTGCTATTTCAGCTAGGGGGATTGGAAGAGATCTTCCTGTTTTCCTGTTGTCAAAGGCAAGCACAGGGAGTTGGAAAGCTCTCAGAAAGTGTAGTGTAACATTTTGAGCATATAGGGTGTTGCCTTGCACAGAGTGAGGCCATTGGTCTTTCTTGCCCGGTGGAATTGTCAGCTGTAGCTCGAGAAGGAATCTTCCCAGGAAGAGATCTTTCCAAATGCTGAGACCTGATGCTCAGGGATTTCTGCCTACGAAGCTTAAATTCTGCCAAACAGCCACAGCTGCCAGCAGGAGGGTACAAAATGTATTACTGTTCATGGTTCAGGGCCAGAACAGGGTTCCTGATTCTCAATTTACATGGAGAAAGAGGAGATCTAGTTGGGGATACTTTAGTTGAAATGACATGGCCCTTTCTCCCGCCTGCTGCTTTCAACCAACACCATTTCAGAATGTCCATATTTACTGTATTAGGAAAGATCTGGAACTAGGAAAAGACACTGGAGAAACCTCATCATTGATGACTATAGTGGCACTGTGGTCACATCCGCTCCATCCTTTGAAAAGTGTTCTTTAAAGAAGAGAGACAGAAAAGGAACATCTCTGCCATACTGATGGCTGTGGATAAAGGAGCTCCCCTCCCAAATGAGATGTGGCACAAGTGTCCCCAGTGGGTAGCATTCCAGTCAGTGCAGAAAGTGCCAAATGTCGCCATTATGGCCAGAATTATTACTGGTTGGAACAACCCTCATACTAGGAGCTTTCTGCTCCTAAGATGCTTATTGTGTCCTCTACAGTGCATGTGGTAGCCCCAAACCCTTTATTTGGTGAAAAATAAAAGACTCTAAGGCAGTGATGGCTAACCTTTTGAGCTTGGTGTGTCAAAATTCACAAGAAAACCTAGCTTAACTCGGGTGCTGTGTCACTTCCAGAAATATCCATAATTTTGTGATATTTGTAGCTCTAGTAAGAAAGTTATATTTTTGATATATGTATTTTATTAAAAGCAAAAATGAATAATTCTTTACATTTGCTAAATCTTCAATTGAAAGTTGGTGTTTTGTACACTTCAAAAACAAGCAAGCACTACATGCCCAGGTGCCAGGGTGACCAGGTGTGTCACCTAAAAGGGCTTGGCGTGTCACCTGTGACACGCGTGTCATAGGTTGGCCATCACCGCTCTAAGGCAACCTCTAGACAGTGGAGATGGTAAAAGGGAACTCACATTGCTCCTTGCAGTGGCCTACCATACATGCTAGGGCTTCCCCAGGATACATCCACTTACCTGCATGCCTGTGAGATATTACCTTGCTGAGAACTTCTTGGATCTCACATATGCCTGCCCTCTTCATCGTCTTGCTTTGGGTTTTGTGTGTGTTTTAGGTGGGCTCCAGGAAGTGTCCAGTAATGTAGGACTGGACGGAGCTCTCCAGAATCTCCTGGTTTCCCTAGAAGGGCAGAACGACAGAGTCCTGGAATTGGTATTGCACTGGGAAGACCACAAAGGAGTTTGGTAATCCCAATGCAGGGATGGTAGGACTTTGACTGGAGAAATTTTTTTTGGATATTTGATTGAAACCAAATCAAATCCTGAAAATCGCTTTCGTGCACACCCCTAGGACTGAGGCTGTTTGGAGACCTTGGAGACCAGACACTAAAGTGTGTTTCAGGTTCTTCTGAGGACTTTCTGAGGAATGGGACTGCCCTATAATCAGATAATCCTAGCACTGTTGCTGTTTCAACCAGAAACAGCCCCAGGGCCGGGTAAAAGCCTACTTTGCCACTGCCGCCATCACGCTAAGTCAGTCCCCTTGACTAATATAAGGTAAGCTTCAGCATGGCAGTGGGGGGAGTTCCCACCACCACCACCACCACCACCACCACCACTATTGATCCAACCCCCCTCACCATCCCACAATGCCCCCCATCATGGTGAGCCCCCCTTCCTGGCCTGATGGAGCTTACCTTTTACCATGAAGACTTGGGTGTGTGTGTGTAGCAGTGACAGTGGCAGCATAGCACATGTGTCTAAGCCATTCCAGATGGAGTACTAGCTAGGGTATGATCATGGCCTAAATGACTTTGTCCTGGGCTGTGTTCACACCTTAAGTTTTAAAAGCTTCAGTCCACCTTCAGAGTGAAAGGACACATTAGCAAAGCAACTTGTCATTTCCTTTGCCATTATCTAACCCAAAGGTGTTTTTTCTGAGTTTGATAAAATCTAAAGCAAACAACTTGTCACTTTTCCACGGTGTTCTGTCACTCTGAAAGTGGACTGAAGCTGGGTTAAAATTCAGGTGTGAATGCAGCCATGTTGTGTGGAACCTCCTTAAAATTCTTGTTCGGCTATGAACGCCACTATGTCTCATTGATTTATGTGAAACCAAACATTTCCTCTTTTTAAATGGTTTTGAGCCATGGAAACAAAGCCAGAGTTGCCATCTGTAAGTTCCACCAGCAAGTGGGGAAGGACACCTGCTTCATTTTGAAGATGTTTTTATATGATTTGATAAAGATATAGAATAAACAGTACTCAGTTATCATTTGTTTATTCGGCAAAATCTGCTCATGAAGTGAAAATTCTACAGAAAGTTCATATGGTTGTGGTTTACGCTGGAACCTCTTATAAGTGAAAATCTCCTTGTTTAGTTAAAAAAAAAAAAGGAAGGAAAAGCTAGGAATCAATAGGAATCAATATATCCAGGAGACAAGCTATGAAATTTAAATCAACAATCAGAACAAATACTGTTAATTAATTAATTATATTTATATTTATATCCTGCCCTATACCCAAAGGTCTCAGGGTGGGTAACAACCTTTAAAACAACAAATTACAAAACAGTACATATTAAAAACAATAATATACATAAAAACGCTTAAAAATTCAGTGTATTTAAAGCAATATCCTACATATTAAAATAATAGTATCTTTGGGGGGTGGGGGAGGCATTGCTGTCAAAGAGATTGGTTCCTTCTTGAGTTTGTCCAAGCATGAGCATCTTGGATACTTGTCTCCTGCTCTATGAAACACCACCCCAGGTTTTGCATAGCTGAGCTAAGAGCAACAGGTGGAAGGCATAAAGTAATCTAACAGTTTTACAGTTCCTGAAGCCTGCATTCCTCATAGGATTTAGATATGGCACTGAGATCTTGTGCCTTTAACAACTGTACAGCAGGCAGATATTTTGCAAGTTAATTTTTTTCCTCCTAGGGAAGAAAGGCTTTCAGAAACAGTATCTGCCGGCATTATGCCTGCGGGTCGTCTTACTCTTTGAGTTTGGTTGCTGCTTTGAACCCTTTATAGTACTCACAAAAGAGGGTCATCTGCCCCCCCCCCCCCCGGCCCAGTGTATTATGCAAGATCCCAAATGAAAAATTGTGAATTAGGCTCAGAGAATCCTGCTGGCATCCTAGAATTATGTTCTGGGATTCCCATCTGACTGCTGCAGATGCTACCAAAAGGGATGTCAGAAATGATCTGTTGTCCACACCTATGAGACTTTTGGGCAACATGGAGCCCTCTAGAGGGTCCTGAACTGTAAATGCCCACCTAGTGCTGCCATTAACCATAAATCCCTTGTCCAAAGTCCAGGGGAAAGTTCACAATGCTCATCCCGTCCAGGGGATGGTAATGGTGAATTTCCAGCGGTGTGTACTAGTTTTCACACTCACAAATGCTAGTACATGTCAACCCCCCCACCCACCCCCACATGCACCTGGACACTTACCTGGTGTGGACGTGTGGTATGGGTGCAACCATCTTCGCGTGCAATGCTAGCATCACTGTGCCAGTAGTGGTGAATGATGGTGATGCACCACAAAGTGCGGAAGGGGCTGCCACTGGAGACCACAGTAAGTAAGCACCCATGTGGAGCATGAAATTGTGCTCCACACGTAGTTTGCGTGTAGTATGCTCCTGCACAGAAGGGGCTGTTTCTGAGCTAGAAACAACCCTTTCAAGAGCAGATGCTTCATCTGGGTGCGTATTGCACACAAACCATGGGGCAAGTGCAGACAGGCCCCAGGATTCAGAGCCATCCAAGCCCCCCCCCCCCACTAACAAGGGTCATCCAATATCCTCCTGTTCTGGCCACCCTCTATGCATGAGACAGGAATTTGACTGCCTGCCTCTGAAAGGGGTGTTGGCCAGATTGTTTGGAGCTCTTGGGACATTCAGGCTGCTGACTGGGGGTTGGGGTGTTCTAAGGCAACCACTTCCATGCCAGTATGATCTGCTCCAAGGAATGTCAAGGGGTGATGGAATTTTGGCTCAGACACTTAGCTGAGGCTGTTGCTCAGCCCTGGCACAAATGTATGGAGTTATCTCTTTTCTTCTTATGTTGTGTCTGTATGATGTGGCAGAGATGTCCTTCCTACACTCTCAGGGTGGTATGTCTCAATGTCTGCCCCATCATACCATGGTGGGTGGGTGGGTCCTAATGCTTCTGCAGCCCAAGAAGAGTGTCCTAAGACCATGGCACAAGGAAAGACACAGAGGTCCCCACCTCTTGCCCTGACCTGTGTGATGATACCAATGGGCACGGGACCAAGAATCTTCCATTCACTGTTGCCAGTGGCTGCAAATGGTCCAACCTCATTGACCAGGGCATGTTGGCAAAGAGCGAAATGCTATTTTTGCAGCTTGTGAATGTAAGTGGAGCCTAACCTTAGTTTTGATTAAATTTTGCTGATTTTCCTACGCTTTGACCTTGTCTATACTCTTTACTAATCCCCCCCTATAAATCAAAATATAATGACTCTTTTAAACCCTGTAAATGTGTTCATGGGAATGAAATCTTCCCATTACCATCATGACCAAATGACTCATCTTTCTAAGAAAGCCCAAGACAATTCAGAGCAGAAGATGTCAACTAGAAGTTCTGTTGTTCTTGCAAAAGCACCAAGACTAAGTGAAGATGCATTTATGCAATCACATGGCACCACATAAAACTCTATATGGGGCCCTAAATCTCACAAAACTAATGCTTCCTTTTGGAAGCGAAACATTTTGGGCTCATTAGAACTGTAATTGCAAATCCAAATGGGATTTGTGGGACTGTTGGTCATGATGGATATATTTGGATAAGGGTGGGAGAAGTATCACCAAGAATAGCACCATAGAAACTAAAGAAGGTGATAAGTTGTTAAAGATACCCCAGGCTCTTTCCCCCTTGCTCTTCCAAATACTGCTTGCACTGAAGGTTAGTAATAGTCATAACATTTGCTTATGGCAGTATAAATAGCCATTGCACCAGGCTTCCGATCTTCACACATCTAGTTTTGATGGCCTTTTTCTTGTTCTTCAGGAGCGGTCAAGGTTGATTCCAAGGACGACCTGAAACGAGAGGTCTCCTGCAGCTCACAGCCAGCGACTTCTGCTCTTCCACTGTTCACGCCTCACAATGGAGCGATCCACGCAAGAGCTCTTCCTCAATTTCATGATTGTCCTCATCACGGTGCTCCTCATGTGGCTGCTGGTGAAGTCTTACCAAGAATGAGAGACTCTTCCTTACCTCGAGGGGTTCCAGACAGATTGGTCATTGGGGAAGGATGTGAATTCCACTCAACACTCCCGCATGTGAGCTCTTTGTGTAGAAAAATTGCAATGCATTTTTTGTTTTTTTACTTGAATGTATCTCATTGTATATTCTGCTAAACGGTCAGACGGATCAAGGATAATGTAAGTGAAATAATGTATTAATAAAACAATGGGTAACACTGCCCTAACCCATTCATCTCCATGCTT
Source organism: Aspidoscelis tigris stejnegeri (assembly GCA_023333525.1). Classification (NCBI taxonomy): domain Eukaryota; kingdom Metazoa; phylum Chordata; class Lepidosauria; order Squamata; family Teiidae; genus Aspidoscelis; species Aspidoscelis tigris. Next base: position 256,150,954 of record JALMGA010000001.1, read on the forward strand.
CATAATCAACAAACATCATCTATGGCTGCAAGTATGCTTCATGTTCACCTGCTTCCTTCTCTTCTGTAGCCATTGCTTTTCCAGCTTTATGTAGCCAATTGACCTTGGCAATATGTGCAAATGTGTTGTTTGTCTAAGATTGCTGTCATCTGAATAATAATAAAGAAGAAGAATGATGCACTTTTTGCTCCTGTTTATTTTCTGCAAGATTCTAGCCTTTTAAACATGGCGTACAATCTAATCCTGCAAGCTTATTTTCAGAGATGTTCCAGAAGTCAGTTTGGGGAAAAATAGTAGTAGAGGCGTGTGGAAAATGAGAAAGAAGAGGGAAATTTTGCCCTCACCTTCCCATTCAGTGGTTGAATGCTTTACATTTACAGGATCATGGAATCATAAGATTGTGGAGTTGGAAGGGGCCACAAGGATATTGGAATCCAACAGCTTGCAATGCTTGAAAGAAGAAGAAAAGTTGGCTTTTCTACCCCCTTTTCTCACCCATTGAAGAGGACTCAAACAGTTGACAAAGCTTTCTATTGTTCACCCCACAACAGAGCACCCTGTGAGGTAGGTGGGGCTGTGAGAGAAGAGAGCTGTGACTAGCCCAAGGTCACCCAGCTGGCTTGATGGGGGAGGGTGGAATCAAACCCGGTATTCCCAGATAAGAGCCTGGCTCCCTAACCACTAGACCAAACTGGCTTGGGAACAGCTTCAGGGTTCAATTTATTCTCTTGGGAGCTCAAGGGACCTGTTGGCACTTACTCAGATGGGGTGGTTTCAGATGCTCTGGGATGCTCTGTCCATATGCCACACCACCACTTCCATACTGGAGTCTGAGAGTATCCTCTGTAGCTGTGGAGAAGTGAAATCCTAGTAGGCAGCTGCTGCAGCATAAATATGTGCTGCATTGCGATTGCCATGGTAATGGCAAAGGACACAGTGGAAGTTGCCATAGCCATTGCTATGACGAATTAGACAGTCCGGGAAGGACCATCCACACTGTAAGCACACATAGGTGAGTTAGGGATGGCACTGGTGCTTGTGATGTGAATGCCAGCCGCTGTCCCTAAAAACTGCACTGGAATGCCATTATAGACAGTTAAGTGTGAAAAGGACCATGATCTCCTGAAATTAACTTTTCAAGAAGTACTAGAATATCTAGAAGTACCTCCAAAAAAGCAACTTCATGCAGCTGTTTTAGGCCTTGGGGATCTGAATGTTGTTTGAATACAATGGCTTGATGGAAGATCAAAACAAACAAACAAGCAAACCATCCATTCCATATTGGACTTTGGAGCGTTCCTCCTAATGAAGCTGTCAAGAGTCAAGCAGACAGAGAGAGCTTCCTAAAATATGCTTCTTAGATTTCATTAGGCACTAGCAGTATAGTCCTATACATGTGAAAGGTGAAGGTCCCAGCAATGTCTACGGTGTTTACTTCCAGTTAAATAAGTGTAGTATTACAGTCTGCACTAACCATGACATCCTTTGAGAAGCAACCTTGTCATGAAAATGTCACTTGGCTTATAGAACACTTCTCTGGTGTCTTATGAAACATCCTTCCAGATGTTAAATATCCCGTAAAATTTAGGTCTGTACTGCTTCTCATGCTACCCAAGGTTAACCCCTTATCCAAGAATGGTTCTTCCTGGATTCCAAGAATAATATGACAAGAACAGGCTATGGATTTAAACCATCTTGCACGTCTTTCTCTTCACCTCGGTACGGAGCAGAATTGTGTGGGATTCCTTGTGTCCTTCTGTGCTTCTCTTATTTCTCAAGGAATGCTGGAAGGAGCAGTTAGATCCCAGTCCCTGTACCCTCTGAAGGAAACCCTGAAATTGATCTGTGCTAAGGGAGAGATGCCATTCTTGGCATCAGACCAGGAAAAGCTGCTATATCTTCACCAACTTGCTCAAGTTGGTTGGCTTCCAAAGATAGCCTTGAAACCCCACAGCTGCCTCCTGAAGACAGCTCTTAAGCTGTTTCTACGTACAGTGTATCCCCAACTATTTAATTTGGGAGGTGTTCATCTTTCACCTGCTGTGCTTCCGTTGAGTGTGCATATCATTATTGGCTTGCCTACATTCCCTTCCTGTACGTGTGAGGGCATGATTATGGGAATGTATGTGGGTTAAAGCAACTGTTTTAGACCTTTTTGACCAAGGAAGAAACTGAGAACATGACAATGTTGGCAAGTGAATAGTAAAAGTGGAAACCTGAGCACAAATGTTACACAGGGCCATAGTGGGGAAAAGAAATGAGGATAGACAATTATAGGCTCAGTAATAGTTTGGTATCTATCTATCTATCTATCTATCTATCTATCTATCTATCTATCTATCTATCTATCTATCTATCTATCTATCTATCTATCTATCTATCTATCTATCTATCTATCTATCTATCTATCATCTATCATCTCTCTCTCTCTCTATCATCATCATCATCTACCTATCTAGCTAGTTTGATCTAGTGGTTAGGAAGTCAGACTCTTATCTGGGAATACTGGGTTTGATTTTGCACTCCTCCACAAAGCCAGCTGGGTGACCTTGGGCTAGTCACAACTCTCTTCTGAGCTCTCGCAGCCCCACCTACTTCACAGGGTATTCTGTTGTGGGGAGCAGAATAGAAAGTTTTGTCAGCTGCTTTGAGTCCCTTTGAATGGGTGAGAAAAGCTATCCATCCATCCATCCATCCATCCATCCATCCATCCATCCATCCATCCATCCATCCATCCATCCATCCATCCATCCATCCATCCATCCATCTGCCGGAAGGTCTTGGCTGGTTACAATATCACAATAAAACAGCCACTGTGTACCCGGTGGGATCTGGGACAGTTCCTGCCACCTGTGGCTCTACGCTTATGGAAGCAGCAGTGGTTGTGGTAGCAGGAACGCCTCAAAAAGGATCCCACATTTGAGCATTCAATGTGCAGCGTTCCTCTGAACATCTGCCTCCAGATGGCAACCATACATAGTGAAAGAAAACAAAAGTGTGAGGAACTGAATTCCCGGATGTGTGCATCACTATTTCTTGCATGCATGGGTCGGCTGTTTCAGCCTCCATGAATGCATGCTGGATGGAGCTCTGATCCACTGCTTATTCCATAAAGGTAAGCTGGGAAACGCACAATTTTTCAAGCTCTTTTTAGGGGCAAAGAAGCAGGACTATAGCGGGGGTGCTTATGACCCCACCATAGCAGTGCCATAGTGGTGCTATATTCATCCTGTTATGATCGGGCCCTAGATTTGGCTAAAGGTTACATTGTACTCTTTTTTAAGGGTGGGGAGAACAAATCTGTGAGATTTTTCTTTTCCTCACATAAAAAAGCAAAGGCCTTTTGGGGACCACCATGCAATTCCTCCATCTGTCAGAAGCTGAAGTTGTTATTTATAAATTCATCCCCCAAGATCCCATTTTCAATTCTCTCATGCCTGCTGGTCCTGCCAACTTTAAAAGAAATTAGAATAGGGAGCTCAGGGGCAGAGTGCCTGAAGTTCAGCCACGTCAGAGGATTCATGACTGACCCAGATACTCCAAAGTTTTCACGCTTCTTTGGAAGAACTTACACTAATCCAGCAAGCAATTGCCTTGAGCTATGCCCTGGCAGAGTGTTTCCCACAGAGGTTCTGCTGGCATCTGCTCAGCTTGTCTCATGTCAGCAGTGCTCTCCAGAAAAAGCTTTGCACAGAGGAAACACACGGAGGGAATTTTTTACTCTTTCAGGCAAAGAACTGTCAAATCACTCTGCCTTATGCCTGCTGCTCTCAGGTGTGGCAGCTGCTCTCCTTTCACCAGTGCTGAGGCAAGATCTAAGATGCAATCTGACAGAGTGGGACCTGGATGAGATTTCTGCCTTTGGCACCAAAAATGCTCCCACAACACTGCACACAAATAGGCACATGGAGGGGAGTCACGGAGCTCTTTTCAAACAGAAGGACGAGGAGATATGCCATTGGTAGCCCAACAGTCAGCTGATCATCAGTAGAAGACCAACAGGATAACCTTATATATCTGCTCCATCTTGTCACTAAAAGCTGAGCTGCAGGCACACCTATGCTTTAATCCAGCTTCTGTCCAGCTTCGGAATTGTGTTCACAGTTTAGAGTGACAGAACTCATCAGCAAAGTGACTCGTTATTTACTTTCCACTTTATCTAACTGAAAGGTGGATTTTTGTCAGGCAGGGCTAGCTGCCTGCCATAATATTTGAATGTAAGATCTCTGCCACCTATGTGATTCTGTATATATGTGTATAGTAGCTGCCTGTTGTTTTGGAAGTGACAATTGACTCTCCCCTCCCTGCTGGGGTCGAGTGGTACATTTTGGCTCCAAGTTTAAACTGGGTTTTGAAAAAATAGTTATTGTTCATTGGTTGAAGGCCAAACCCTGCCCAGGTATGAAACGTATAAATATGCTGGGCTTTCTGTTCCAAGTTGCTCCCAACAAGAAATGCCCTAACGCTGAACTGAAATAAATCACTGTTCATCTTTTTCAAGAAAGAGTCTCGTGGTTATTCTTTGCCAGCCTGACAAGTCGCTTTACTGATGTCTTCTCTCACTCTAAAAGTGGATTTGAACAGGATTAAAAGTGTGAACAAAGCTTGAGAGAGTATATCTTTTTTTCCATTTTATTTTTATATAAAAAACCATACAGATTAGATAATACAAACAGCATATAAACCAAAAGCATATATACATACATCAACAAAGTGAACAGTCATTTTATTTTCACATGGTCTAACCCAAAGGTGAATTTTCTGAGTTAGACAATACCAAAAGAAAGCAGCTCTTTACTTTGCTGATGTGTTCTCTCACTCTGAAAGTGGCCTGAAACCAGATTAAAACCTAGGTGTGAATGCAGTGAAAATCTAAGGCAATAAAATTAAGGAAGGGCACTGGACTTTTAATACTAGGCCAGGAGTAGTCAGTTTGTAGCTCTCAAAATTCTCCTTTAAAAAAAGCAAAACACCTTCTTATTGATTTTAAATAGATGATTATATGAATAAACATATAAAGATATTTTAACAAAATGCAAAGTTAACATTTAAATATACCATGTAAAAACTAGACACAAAAATAAATACATGTAAAAACAATTTATATCCATATTAACATTTCCCTTTTTATTATTTTTAAAATTATTTTTATTTATTATCCAGATGCTTTCAAACTTCAACTCTTAGCAAACACAAACATTAGAAGTGGAACGCTGGGAGCTGTTGTTGATGATGATGATGATGAAGAAGAAGGAGTTGGCTTTTCTGCCCTGATTTTCTCACCCATTCAGGAGGACTCAAAGTGGCTGACAAAGCTTTCTATTCTTCTCCTCACAACAGAAAACCATGTGAGGTAGGTGGGGCTGTGAGAGCTCAGAACTGTGACTAGCCCAAGGTCACCCAGCTGGCTTCATGAACAAGAGTGGAATCAAACCTGGTATTCCCATATAAGAGTCCGGCTCACTATCCACAAGACCAAACTGGATCAGGAACATCCAGAAGGTATTGCAAGCTATACCCCCTTGCAATAGCTGTTTATGCCCTAGTTATGTTTTATAGCACAATCAGGAAATAAAACCTACTGTGTGTGCAGCTTTTCTCTACCATTTTCCCTTGTTGTTTACAACCTTTTTTGCCTATATCTTTTGTGAATTTGGAAGGGTATATTTGTGGTGCTTTCTTATTATTCACAGGTGTTTTTTTTTAAAAAAACTAAAACATGTAATTGGGATTTGGAAGCGGCCATTTGGGCCCAATGATGTGGGCTGCAAAATAGTCCCTCTGATTTTCTCCAGAACCTGTGACAAATAACTAACGATTAATACAATTGCATTGTATCACTGGAGTAACAGTATTTTCCAGTATTTTTGAACCTGTCACAGATCCATTTGGAGCGGGGTGATGGGACAATGAATAATTCATCAGTGCTGGGATGGTTTCCAACAGAACATTTGTTTTTAATAATTCATGCTATTTTATTAGGCACAAACCGCAAAGAGCTAGTCAAAAGCTTCAGCAAGTATAACGCATCATACCCTCTAGGGCTTATTAATACCCATACCCAGTAAGCATTCTGACCCAAATCCAGGTCTCTCACATTCTGGATACAAAGTCAGAAAGGAACATGGTAAAAAACAAGCAACCCTGCAGCACTTTATGCCGTAAGTTGTAGTTTCATCTGCATTTTGTTAAGGCTTCATCTGGGGCCGAAAGATGCCAGAACACGGTTGACTTACCAATATCGAACTTGATGACACAATGTCCAGGTATGAGGCAGGCAAGAAAAGACAGACAGTTACACAACCAGCAACAGCTTGTACACTGGCAATCCATGTAGGGCAGATAAAAGCAAGTCCTTCTATTGCCATCTCACTTTGCTTCTGGGCTTGCAAAGATTAAGAAATCTTGGAAACCCACCAGGATGCACAGTTGCAATGGGTACCAAATACACACTTGTCCCCCACAGTCACTTGACACCAATTCTGGGGGTCTGCTGTGCCAGTCAGATTCTCACCCCGTACTATTTATGGGGTCTGGTGCTGCAGCTGAGCCTGTTTATCGCCACCACTCCTTCGCCCAGGCATGTATAAGAAATGGGACTGCAGGACTGCTTTGCATTATAGGGTTGTATAATAATAATAATAATAATAATAATAATAATAATAATAATAATAATAATAATAATAATAATAATAATAATAATAATAATAATAATAATAATAATAATAATAATAATAATAATAATAATAATAATAATAATAATTTTGGTATCCATTTATTTTCACTAAGCATTTATAACACATTTCAATACATAACCATTACAATGCTTTAAGATTTTCCGTGTGACTTCCTCCGTTCTTTGGACTCTTCTTCTTGTAGTCTTTTTACACTTTGCTCCCTTCGTATACCTTTTACTCTCTTTTAAAGGCCGAAACCTTCCATCAAAACACCCAGTTCCTGAAGAAATTCTATAAAAGAGCCCCAATCTTCCATAAACTTATTCACTGTTTTATCTTTTAATAGATTTGTCCATTTGTCCATTTCTGCCGTCTCCATCAATTTGATTATCCATTCCTCCTCTGTAGGTAACTCTCCTTCTTCCATTTCTGTGGGTATAACAATCTGGCAGCTGTTACCATATATAGTATCACTTTATACAGTAGATAATAAATATATAACAGTGTAATAGTAGCAATATAGGGTTGTATTATTGTTGCTACTATTACACTGTTATATATTTATTATCTATAAAGTGATCTTTTTTCTTTGTAAATCACCTTGAGCAATATCTGGAAAAGCAGTATATAAATAAATTGGTTGGTTGATTTACTGAAGGCAGGGAATTCTTTGGAGGAGTTGGTTTTTATTATTATTATTACTATTACTATTGTTAGTAGTATTAAGAATAATGCAAACATTATTGTAGTTTTTAAAAATCACCCTGTCTCCAAGTTCCTTTGGAGACTAGGTGTAGGTAGCACCCATTGTGATTTACATCTCACCCCACATGTGGGTTCCTAGGTCCCCTCCTAAGGGATGAGGGACTCAAAGCGGTCCTTGGTTATCCCTTGAAAGTAGAATATTTGGAATAGTTTGGATTCCTGTGTAATTTCTCAATAGGAATAATGCCCAAGCTCGAAACGAACTGCAGAATTAAAGGCAGTTTAAAAGACAGTCTTGATTCCCGCCCTGACAGTGCATGGGGGGCTGAACATGTCACTGCAGTCTACACCTGTTGTATCCCAATAGATGAACTGAAAGTCTTCTGATTAAATCTTCACCTAATAGATTGCTGGCATCATCTGAAGCATGGCTTTGTCTGTGGTGGCTGTGGTGGTTTATTGCATTTATTTATGTGGTCTGCAATGGGCTTAAATGTATCTGTTGTAAAAGTGCCTTTGAATAAACTTACCGACAGCTGGAGCAGATGAGAGTGAGGGCTGGTCTCAACCTAATTAGCATAAGGAAGGAGGAGGTGGAAAAGCCCAGAGAACCTGCCAATGGGAAGGGACAGAACCTTGGCAGAGGGTATAAAAGGAGCCTACCTGTCAGAGCTGGGGTTCTTGGCTGTTTAGATTTTGGGGTGTGAGGTTTGGGTTACACAGATCATCACCCTGAGGGGATTCAAACTGCCTAGATCCAAATACTTCTGAGGCTGGGGAAAAGCCTAGAAGGGTTCATTAGACTAGCCTAGGGAGTTAGGCTGAGTGCAGTTTTGTGTATGTGTGGAAACTGAAGAACTTGCTCATACAAATACTTACTTACTTACCTGGAAGCTTGAATACTTACCTTATCAACCACATTTGTTTGTAAACAATAAAGCTTTACCTTTTCCCGTTTCAAATGGACTCAGACCGCAGTCTTCATTAGCTAAGGGGAACAGTGAGCTTCAGAGAAATAGGAAGCCTGTCTCTTTAAGAGGTGACAGCTAGCAGTTGAGGAATCAGCGCCGCAAGAAGGGGCTTGAAGCAGGCATCTCTCTGCTAGAGGAAAGAATTGTTTGTGAAAGTGAGACGTGCCTAGCAGGGGAGCCGCAGGCAGGGAGGGAAACCACGGCCAGCACCATTTTAAAACACAGCCAGCTATCTTAAGTAGAGGAGTTATTTTCCTTTAAATGAAGTAAAACCCTGCCCGGCCTGGCTGACTGGGGGTTGGCGTTGCAGTGGCACCAACAGTCCTCTGACATTCAGGAAGAGGTGTCTATTAAAAGTATTCTTGTTCAATCACCCCTTCCCTGTGTGAATGGCTGTCTGTCTTTCCTCTCCACAGTTTTAACTGAGAAAAAAGAAAAATCTCTGGTTTTTCAAAGCAAATCTAAGTGAAACTCTGCCTCAAATCCCTTTCTTGACTGGCCTTGCCCAAGCCCCACCCCTCAAAGTTGCATCTCCCGAAATGAAACACATACAAGCATTTCCTGTTTGGAGTGACATCATTTATTCATATAATCCACAAATATGTAGGCAATACCTCAAATTCAATCTTGCTATGCAAGCAGCTTCACAAACTACCTAGAATACTAAACTCTGGAATGTAAAAAAATACCATGGGTATGAAATGCCATGGTAAATACAATTTGAAATAGGCTATACAGGATGGGTATCAGAGGAACGGTTCCTCTGTGAGCCCATTTGTTAAAAAATGAAGTGGATGAGCATAGTCGACTATATATATATCATCGGTGTTCAATTACAAATTGTTCCATCAGGGATTACAAGAGAAAGGACCACACAAAATGCATGTTCAGTTTTGAACTTATCACTGCCCTGTGTTCAACCAGCAGAGTTATTTCTTTCAATGCCTCCTTGTTTATTCCTCTGAGTGTTCAGTTACAAACACAGTGGGCAGTCTGAGGCCAACATTCAATACTTAAAAATGAAGAAAATATAGATTTTTAGTTTGCTCTGCTCCCCCTAAAGCATCAAGCACAAACATGATCAATTCATGTTGCATTCGGACGTCAGTAGAAACACAGGCCATTTATCTTGCCTTTCAAAGTGACATGATTTGATTTGGTCATGGAAGTATAAAACAGGTTGGGTTTATATTCCCACAGAACCTTTAGGTGCTTGAATATCTGTCCACCTGCCTCAAATATCCTCATTTGCACATTGTCAGCTTGACCTCACTATAAATTCTGTGCATGGTGTTCTCACTTTTGCCCCAAAACCTTGATTTATTTTTTTCATGAAACATGCATGGGAAAGAAGTTTCCACTTTCAATGTACTTTTCCTGAATTAGGTTCAAGCCATATATACTGCCTTCTAAACAATGTACAGAGGGCACAATCCTGTTGAGCTAAGTACTTCTCATTGATTTTGTTGGGATGATTTAAGCACATGCTATTCTATTCAATGGGATGCAAAAGCACTTATCTGCAAGGTGGATTGTACCCAATTCAGCCTTTCCCACTAGTTATCATAAAGCAGACCCAGTAAAAGTGTTCCACAATACAGCTTTTTAACTCAAATATTTCACTTATACAAAACAAAGAAATCAAACAATCCCCCTGCACAAGAAAAAAAATGGAAGAGCCACCCCACCTCCCCACCCCCAGATAGAGAAATACATTTCCTTAATTAAGTGCTTAATGACAGGATGGGAAGGGTTAAGAATCTAAAAAATAACAAAGAAAATGCCTTCATATAGATATCAGTTCAGAAAAGTTTTAACACTGCAAAATGCTGGAACGAAAGCTCCCCCACATTTTTATGACACCTCGCTCTACCCAAAGGATCTGCATGAGAAGCAAAAAATGAGAGAGACGGTGAACACAGCCCCAAGAAGCATGCATATAATCGCTGTGGATCATTCAATACATGAGCGATTTTTTTCTAGAAATGGTGGTGTTAACACAAGAATGAGGCAGTGTGTTTTGAAATCAAACCCAAGGGACTGGCTACAGGTTGATGAGGTTTTCTGAGGCAGCAAAGTGAGGACAGAGGGCCATGTCTGGATTCTGAAGCTGTTTGACAATTCGTTTGTGGAACTTCTCCCGCACACGGTTGAATTCCATGATGTCTAAGGGGTCCTCTTCAATCCAGAATTTATGGAATTCATGCATCAGATAGCCTGAGGACAAACACCCCCAAGTCAAGAGGTTAGTGAGCAAGCAAACACAATCGACTTTTGACCATGATCTTATTGCTTCCATCCACCCCTTGCAAACTTCAGGACCGAAATGTGTGTGTGTGTGTTGAGAATCCACAGCAGGATGATTTTTGGTGTGCAACCAAACTACAATTATGTATTCCTACTCTCAAGTCCATAATTTATGCCAACATTTGGATTGAAATTGGCATAATTAGAAGGCAATGCTTCCTTAGTGTTGCAAAGGACATTACCATCCCATTCCTTAAGAGTAGATGTTGTTCCTGCTGGCTACCATCAAGTCTGGACCAACTCTTGGTGGATATATGGACAGATCCATGCTATTTTCTTGTCAGATGTTAGGAACCAAACCTGTGGTCCTCCACTACCACTAAGGCATGGCCACTCTTAAAAACATGTATAGAAACAGAAAACATTAAAATGCCCTTTAGTTATTATGAATACCTGGAGATGATATGGGCATAACACAGTTTTCTTGACAAAATAAGTGGTTTGCTTGTGTTTTTCCAGTGAGGTGCCAGAGACTGAATCTGGCAGCTTCTCCATACAAACTATCTGCTCTATTTTTGAGCTATGGCAACTCCCTTGTACAGAAATATCTCAAAATTGGGACATAAATCAGTTTTTCTTTTATTATTCTCAGCTGTATTTGCCCTGTTCTACAGAGCTTAGTTATCACTTCCTCATATAGTCCTTCTTTTGGTTGCATATTTCGAGCCATCCCACATCCATTTCCTTTCCGCCTTCAGAATACAGGAAGCTGCTATATGACACATCAGACCTTTGGTCCATCCAGGTCAGTCAATCATATGTAGGCTCTTGGTGACTCTCTAGGGTTTCAGAGAAGGGTTCCTTCCAGTCATACCTGGAAGGGTAGGGATTTTCCTGGAGATCTTCTATACCAAAAATAGACATTCTACTCCCTATAGCCATCCCTCATTCTAAGTCATCTCAGTCAATTCTGTCTTGGTCTCCTTTCTGCAAAACTCACTGGGGCCTTTCCTGTTGACAGTCTGGCAGCTGGTAAGCTGCACAGTGAAAGTGAAACTAAAAATCCCCAGCCCTAAGGTTCTGATGTTCAGCAGTAAGTATCTGCATTGTGTAGCCAATAGGAAACAGTCACGGTGGATCTTGGAGGACAGATAATTGTTCTGCTTCACTTCCTAGGAACTCTATGACACTAATGTTGGAAGTTGGGCAAGGCTCTTTCTTGGGCCTGCCTCCGCCTGTCCTGTACATGGATGCAGGCGTATATATACAATCCTCAGTCATAATTTGACAATCTTAAATTTCACTACAAAGTGCCATATACCTAAATATCCAAGGGATGACCTGCAATATTCTACCGAGCCCAGAGACCTGAATTCCCTTGCATGCACACATGTTCCCCAGTGATACAAGATGCTTTTACTGTTGCTAGGAGAATACATGTTGCAAAAACACAAACAAGTGCATCTTTCTACACCCAACTACACTATACTGATGCACCACAAATACATTACAGATGCACCATCTATTCCTGTCCTCCTCTGCCAGAACCTAGGTGCCAACTTCCTTTGGCTCCCACCTCTTCGTTCAGAGACGGAGAACAAAACACTGTAGTGATCTGAGCGATGTCAGAACTTGGACCAGTTATGGTGTAACCTCAAACCCAAAATGAGGGCTTGAGGGAGGGTGCAGGCACAAGGAAAAAAAGGGGAGGCAGCAGGCAGGAAAACAGAAGGGACAGCATAAGGGTGAAGGGGAATCACAGACTGATCAAACTGGCTTGCCATCCACACAACCCCAGTTTAGCTCACTATCAGACCAAACCCAACATTAAGCAGGGTTCACTTGCGAAGAGAGGATGTTTGCAATACAATAGTTCTTCTACAGCTTAGTCTAGTACATCCTTGCCTGGGTTCTTGTAATGTCACTGTCACCAGTTTCGGATACTTAAAACAGCTCACAACAAACTGGGAAGATGTCCAGTTATGTTGCCACTTATATTTTCTAGTAGCTACAGGAAAATATTCCGCAAACTGGGTGGAGTGGGGAACTCAATATATTCAGGAAGAACTCTTGTGTTTCTGAGAGATATCTGATTAACTGCTTGACTGTTTTGCTCCTTACAAAGCAAAAACAGAGACCGTAGCCTTATCTGCTCCATTCTCAGACGGTGCATGATGCTTGTGTTGCCACCAGTTTGAGATAAATTGGGATCAATGGTTCAATTTACAATGCTGCTGAGATTTCAGAGATGTTGCTCCTGTACCGCGAGGACGGTGACCGAGTTCCACAGAGACAAGCACAATAAAAGCCCAAGGGAAGAGTTCAGTGCAAACACAGCCAGAATTTGACCTAATAATTGTAAGGCCAAATTAGTCCAGTCATCATCCTTTCCACACAAGAGAGAGCTGGCTGCAATTCAGACACGCAGCCCTGGGGTAAATATTTTTTCAAACTAAAAAAGTGACTTCTTTCTAAGTACCAGCTGCCCTGTGTTTGTGAAAATGAGGAACAACTGCACAGCTGTGTACATACAGAAAAGACAACTCCAGGGGAAGCTCATCCTGGATTCCGCCCCACCACTTTTAACATATGTGTCCTGGACAGACAGAGAAGATGGAGAAGGAGAAGAAGAGTTGGCTTTTCTACCCCACTTTTCCCACTGATTTAAGGGGACTCAAAGTGGCTGACAAAGCTTTCTGTTCTTCTCTCCACAACACACACCCTGTGAAGTAAGTGGGGCCATGAGAGCTCAGAAGAGAGCTGTGACTAGCCCAAGGTCACCCAGACGGCTTTGTAGAAGAGTGTGAAATCAAACCCAATGATTACAAGATATGAGTCCAGCGCTCTAACCACAAGATCAAACTGTAGGTACAAAGGCACAGAGACAAAGAAAAAGATGGAGCTATTAGAATTTGGAAATTAAATGCTCATGTGCTGGGATAATCATTTCATTTTGTGGGGCTGGAATGGGGTCAGGAAACCCAGTAGGGATGTGCACAAATTTTTTTTTGGGGGGGGGGTTGGTTCATATCACATCAAATGCAAGAAAATTAATATTCATTCAAATAGGTTCCCTTCATATGTGGTAGGATTTGAATTTGATACAAATTCAATATGAATGTTTGATACGGATCGCATATGAATCCAATATGTATTCGCTCTGAATGAGTCAAATCCACCCTGAATCCACTTTGAATTCACTCTGTGATTGGGACAGCTGCTTTCCTTCCTCCCCAGGTTCATGCATGTAACAACTATTTATACAAATGTTCCGAAGCATTCAATTCAGATTCGAATGTCAATCTTCGAATGTGCCAACATTCGATTTGAATGTCAGAATTCAGCCGAATTCATATGAATTTGGAATGCTATGTTTGTGAACATCCTTAGGATACAGGCCTCAAAACAGGCCTGAAACAGCAAGGTGCTAATTGATGACATCATACATTGCCATGCAACAAAACCTTGCCTCGTATCGCTCTGCACTGTAGGAAGGTCCAGAGAACTGAAAGCACATATGTGCAAACAGGACAAGGCATCTCCATGCTCCTAAAGACCTGGCAAGAGTGTGCTAGTGCACACAAATTACGGCTTCCAATTCACGGATTTTTAGTGCTTTAAAATGCTTGAATATATCTCTTCTGGCAAAAAATGGCCTTTTTAAAAATTTAGCTGCCTCTGCTCATAAACGTTGAGGGGAGGGGAGTGTCACATGTCCAGAAGAAGCACATGGGGGTGGTGGTGGTGCTGAGTCTTCAGAGACTGCATTTTTATTCCTTCCTTCCCTTTTTCTGTAGCCAAAGTGATGCTTTAATGCTTCAGCCAGGGCTCAGATGCTCGGGAGAAACAGGGAAAGAAGGGCTGAGAATGCAGTCGCTGTGGACACCACTCACTGCGCCTGTCTCTTTCCTCTCCTTCCCTCCCTTCCCTGAGGCACCTAAATTGAAAGACATTTTCAATTCCTTTTTAAAGCATGGGTCCACATATTGGGGGTAGGGATGGGCACGAATATTCGTAATATCTGTTATTCGTTAGAACTTGTACTTTCGTACACAAATAGAATGTTATTAAAGTTCGTATGAATATGAATGTTTCGGAACATTTGTACAAATAGTTCAGACATTCATTAAACCACAGATACGTATTGGATATGTATTGGATACGTATCAGATATATATGCATTTGTATAGGATACGTATCTATTCGTATAGGATACGTATCCATTCATATCAGATACACATCAGATACGTATGCATTTGTATAGGATACGTATCCATTCATATAGGATATGTATCTGTTCATATCAGATATTCATCGAATACATAACAAATAGAATCCTAACACATTTGAAGGGAACGTTAATAACATCCTATTTGTGTATGAATGTACAGATTCTTATGAAAAACAAATATTATGAATATTCGTATAGGATACATATCCGTTCATATCAGATACGTATCAAATAAGTATGCATTTGTATAGGATACATATCCATTTGTATAGGATTTGTGTCTGTTTGTATAGGATATGTATCTGTTCATATCAGATATTCATACAAATACATTTGTAATGAATAGAATCCTAACACATTCGAAGGGGATCTATTTGAATGAAAAATAATTTTCTAATATTAGATTTGTTATGAATTACATGTCAAAAAACCCATTCATGCACATCCCTAACCAAGGGGCATAAAAATGTTGCAGCAGAGGAATACTCTATGGGTATGATCAGACAGTAATTGCCACTGAATGAACACTCATCTGCTCAGCTTCCTGTCATCCTGACTGGTTGCTCACCAGTAGCATTTGTTCCCATGTTGTGACCGACTACATTTATCTCCTTCTGTGCTTATGTACCTTGTTGCCCAGTCTGACTAAAGGAAAGAGTCGCCCTCAGTGTTACTGAACTAAGTATGAGAAAGGGGCACCTATTCACAGGCTTCAGAATGGGATAAAGTGATTTTGGAGATTTTAGGTCTGTCCTTACAGCCTCAAATCTGCCTGGAAGGCATCAAGTGTGTCTGATTGTACCCTATGAGACATATAACAGACTGTATCAAAAATAAATAAGGTAAACATGCTTCTGAAGGCTGTTTCTCTAGGGAAGCTACTTTTCATACAAAACCTTAGCAGTTTCTTAAGAAGTTTTGTCACTAAGAGTTTCAAAATTTGAGCCTGGTCATCTGGCAAGCACCTTCCTCTTGTTCATAAACTGTTTTTGATATCGCTGTTTAATTATTACTCTGAAAGTGGAATTCTAGTGCTTTTAAAAATTGTATTCTGGCTCTTTTTTTAAAAGTTGTTTTGAGATTGAATTATAAAAATCAGACGCCCAATAGCTTTGGACTGGAGCGTATGGATAATCTATGATGTACAGTAAGGTTTGCTATTTTTTCCTTCTGAGTCCAGATCCTTCTGTAGCTGCTCTGGGTTGAAGAAAAAAACTGAATGGGGCAGGAAAAGATTTTAAATCAAGGTAAATCAAGAGGAACATTTGCAGAATGGCACCACCTGGTGGATTTTAGTTCAAGTGCTCCCCAATGGTTCTAGAAGTTTTTAAGATTTACAAAGTAGCAGCGTATAGAACACTTAATTTGGGATTGTCGTATGGAAAGGAGGCAGAGATTCAGGGTGCAGTGTCATGGTATAGAACCACGCTACAGTGGTTGGTCTAGGGGTTAGGGAGCTGGACTCTTATCTGGGAATACAGAATTTGATTCCGCACTCCCTCACAAAGCCAGCTGGGTGACCTTGGGCTAGTCACAGCTCGCTTCTGAGCTCTCACAGCCCCACCCACCTCACACAGTGTTCTATCGTTGGGAGAAGAATAGAAAGCTTTGTCAGCCGCTTTGAGTCCCCTTAAATGGGTGAGAAAAGTGGGGTAGAAAAGCCAACTCTTCTTCTTCTTCTACCGCAGCAGTTCTCAACCTGTGGGTCGCGGCCCCTTAAGGGGTCAAACTACCCTTTCAGAGGGGTTGCGATGAGTCTCCCACCTTCCAACCCCATCCTCACCTGAGCTGCCCCACCCCCGTGGTTGGGGGTCTCCATAATATGAGGAAATGCATTAAGGGTTCGTGGCATTAGGAAGGTTGAGAACCGCTGTTCTACAATGTCATGGAACAGAACATAAGCAGGACAAGTGACTAACTGGTCACCCTAGGGACCATATGACTTTTGTTGGTGCAAAAGAAGCTTCTCCAATTGCATTTTCAACAGTTTCCACCAGAAAGATTTTCTTTAAAACTCCTGAACATACAGAAAAAGAAAACTTTTAAAAAAATATAGAGGCAGAACATTGCCGAATCAAGAAGGTTCTTGATTTTGGTTCTGACTAAATACAAGCCAAGATGGCAAACATCTGTCCTTAGAGTCATCAGCAATCAAGCCTGGCTTATGTTCTGTACCATGACACTGTACCATGGTTCTATACATTCACAATGGGAAGTCTTAAGCAGTGGCCCTGCGATGCATCACAAGAAAGATCTGGTTTATTTTTTCTTGCCCATCCACCATCCTGAGATGAATATCAGCTTCAATATAAGGCTGTAACTGAGAGAGCACAAGCTATGCTTTATACAAATGATGTCATGCTCAGATAAAGAAATAACATTATCAGCACAAACAAAATTACTCTCTCTCTTCCATATGCCTACTCACAGAATGTCTGCTGGAAATGGGATAACGTTGGAGCTTCTGGAGCCACGTTGTAGAAGTGTGTTTTCAGAGCACCGCTCACAAGCAGGTTGTAGGCAAGGTCTGTGATGTTAATGCCAACAATAGCGAAAGAGTATCTGTGAAGGTCACAGAGCAGAGGTGAAGAGATATGGAAGAGTCCCAAAGTATAACATGGTTTTGTTCAAACGTCGTCAGCAAAAGGAAGCTCCCCTTGTGTGGCTCAGTTTTACAAGAACAAAATCATGCTATGGCACCCATGTAAACAGAAACAAAAGATAATAGAACCAAGTATTTCTTCACCCAGAGGGTCATCGGCTTATGGAATGTGCTGCCGGAAGAGGTGGTGACAGCTACCAGTCTAGATGGCTTTAACGTAAGGTTAGACACATTTATGGATGACAGATGTTTCAATGGCTACTAGAATGAATGCCTAGGTGCATCTTTCAGGCTGGGAGGGGGCCGGAGAGGGGCACTTCTAAGGCCATTTGCTGGGATTTGAAAGCAGGCAAAGGTTTGTCACCTCTGCTTAAGATGCCCATGAGCACTTGGTGGGCCACTGTGTGCAATGGGATGCTGGACTAGATGGGCTGTGGCCTGATCCAGCAGGGCTTCTCTTATGTTCTTATGTTCAAGTGGCAAAAACTACACGATTTACCAAAACCTTGGGAAAAAGTGTGAATTGCTGACTGTTCACACTTTTTTACTTCTATCCATTTTATCTGTGGACTTTCCACCCTCCATTTGGACTTTCCTGAATGGAAAGTCCACAAATAAGACGGATAGAAATGAAAAGGTGTGAGCAGTCAGATTGAAGATGGACTGAAGAAGGCTTAAAGTGAAGGTGTTGACCGTGGCCTTATTCTGGGTTATATCCCAGAATAGGGACTTGCTATCTGCATGCTAGCGCAGACCATGACCGGCCCACCCTCATAGACTGCCCCCTAGGGGTGGGGTCTCCATTAAACTCCACCAGCATGCAGAAGGGAGGCTCCTAGTACGCCTGCTGAGCTGTTTTACCAGCCAGTGCAGAATTGCCCTAAAACTTTTCTTGTGCTATTAGAGCACTAGGGACTGAAATATCAGCATGCATGCTGACAATACTTATGCACTTAACTCGTGCTGTCCGGGTAGTGCCATTCGAAGTCTGAATAAGCCAATGCAGTTCTCATAGTTTTTGTCACAGATGCACCCCCTCCATTTTTTACAAAAACTTACAAAGCTGGAAGGAACAAAGAAATATTGCAGCTCAAAAGCATCAATGGAACACTGCAATGTCAGAAACATTAATGAAACATTATGAGTATATTCAGGGCAGCTTGATGTTAGAATTTGACACTTACCCAATGGCTTTATCAAACTTTTTCTTCTCCCACTCAGCCTTGCTGAATTTGCTGAAAAATTAAAGCAGATGTTGCTACAGAAGTGCAAAACAATGATTTCCCTACACAGGAAAGACTGGTCTAGGACGGGAGCTTCACACACCAGCTTTGGTCAGGGGAGACTGGTCCATAAGGGGAACGTTCCCACTGCTCTCGGGAGCCCAGAGCTTGACTCCCCTCTCCTTATTCACAGGATTCAGTTCAGGATGGGCTGTGGGCATAATCCACTGTGTTCAATGAGCTCATTTTTCATGTGGATTTGTGCACAACTGCAGCCTTAAACAATTGATGTGTTTTAAGGACATAATTTCTTTTTGATTTCTAGGAACAAGTTAATGGAACTAGACTGTAAGAAAAAGGCATTTGCATGCTGAACATGTACCACAGAGGTCCCATCCAGATGTCTTGCTATGGTGGGGTCACTTCATGCATCATAAGTAACCCCGCTTTCTCTTCCTAAAAAAACAGAAACTACTGTTGCTGGAAGACCTAGTGCTGGTTGTGGGTTTTCCAGCCATAGTGCTTTTTGGGCAGCCCTTTACCTTCTAGATGAGCCACCACGGCAGCTCTGTGCAGTGCCCATGTGTGAAGGCTGGAACAGCTGACCACACATGTGCAGAGATGGTGATGCACACATTCGGGAATTCAGTGGCATCTGAACTGCCCGAATTGCGCGTCACAAAAAGCACCGTCTAGGGAGGAAGCAATAATGTTGGTGGAGCAAAACCTTGTGTTATTACTCCCTGCTGCAATATCCAACTGTTGTCTGGAGCCAGCAAAGCATCTCTTATTGTTTTGCTCAGCAATTTTGGATCATGTTTCTACCTTATATGCGCTAAAGCAGGGATGACTGACCTGCAAGCTCTACTTGCTCTTAGCCCTGGCACAAATGCCTTTTATCTGCCCTGCCCTCTGTCCCACCTGATCCAAAGGGCACCAGAGATAGTATACTAATTTGGACTGATCTGAACGGATTCCACTCCAGTGGAAATGAAGACTGCAGAAATTTCACATGCAAACTTTCTAGGCACTGCTGAATGTAATAAGCAACCCACCTTTTGGAAAAGCCACCAATTTAATTTTCCTGGCTTATACTATTATTGAGCATTATATCCCCATGGTATATGAAGGCTGAAAATAGCGTACTGTTTGTCCAAAATGTACAACATGCTGCACCCAGCTTTCACAGTCACTTAGTGGACTTTGGCACAAACCCTGAGTAGTCTCCAATCTCAATTCTCCCAACTTTTCATACTGCAAAAGCTGGATATGAGGAAGAGGATTGTATAATTTCACATACTTCCCTCTAGCATACACCTCATCGACGCAATATTTGAAAAAACGTCTCTGTTTGGGCTATTATTTTGCTCAGGTAGCTTTTCAATTAATAAGGATTAAAAAAAGGGCTGATTCTATAAATCTTGGGGAAGGAGACACAGCAGAACACTCTGTACTTCTTTCAATTGCACAGCAGGTGGACTCTTGCTTTTTGGTATCCTATTAGCCAAATGCAATGCAAATCATTTAAAATGTGCTGGAGTGGAAAGCAAAACTCCAGTGGGATGAATACTGCAGAGTTTTCATCTGCGAAATTTCTAAGTATTGCAGAATGTAACTGCAACATTGCCTCCCCAATATACTTTTTACTTTAACAAGCATGCTTCACCCTCCCGGTCCACAGTACCTTTGAAAGCGCCAAGCATTTATTTCCTACAGAACATAGATCTTGCTTCAGACAGCAGTAAATTAAACACACTTGCAGTTATCCTCACTGCAACTGGCAATCCAACCAACAAAAACAACCACAATATAAGCAACTCCCAAAGATGTTTTTGTTGTTGCTGGGATGTGGGTACCACTGAGTTGTGGCAAATTCCTGGTTGATTGCCGGGGTACTATCTATGCAGTTTTCTTGGCAGGGGTACAGAAATGCTTTGCCATTGCCTTCTTCTGGAGAGAGGGTGGGAATTGAACTGGCAAACCTTCTGCTCTCCAGGCAGTTTGCTCTACCGCTGAACCGCAGCCACTCCACAGAGGACATATATCTTTAGCATTATTTGTCTTTGGAGGGAGCTTTAATGGGAAACTACATGCAAAATTACGATGCCTCTAAGAGTGCACGGACACACACACAGAGGAAATCAAGGGGATTTACAGTGCCACAATGGTCTTTACCATTCAGAGAATACAATCCTCAGTAGGGATGTGCATGAATATCTAAACATTCGAAATCCGATCAAATTTGTTCAAAGAATTCAAATCAAATGTCTTCACGTTTGAACTGAGACATTCAAATGGATTTTGAATGTTCCAAAACATTCGTTCAAATGATTAGAATGATTAGAATGTACAGATACATATGTATTAGATACATATCTGTATGAATATTATACATATCTGTATGCATTTGCGCTTATAATACTGAATGCAAACAGGATGCATATGGGATAAAACGAGATGCATACGAAATGCGTACAGATACATATAACACATGTTGACAACATTCGTATCTTCAAATTCGTATCCAACATTTGACGAAATAGATTCGAATGTAACAGATTCAAATCGGTTTTTGTTGCATTTGGGTTTTAAACAATCAAATAGAATCGAATGTTTTGACATTTGATTCAACTTGAATTCAAATACAAAAAAACAAAACATTTGTGCACACCCTAATCCTTAGTTCAAAATTTAAATTAGTCTCAATCTCCCTGTTTCCTCTGTCCCTTTATTCCTAATAATTTTATTAATGCTGCTCCAGATTCAAGTGTTCAGGTGTGTTTAGTGTTGTTTTCAGCCTTTTTTTAAGGATAGCTTTCCACTTTGGTTTATTCAAAGAACTTTTAAACAATGGAATATAGAACCATGTTTTGGAAAGAAAAACACTTACATATGATTCTCTTCTCCTATTAAATAGATTAAACTTAAAATGTATTCCCAAGCAAAAGAAGTTTAAATTAAAGTAGAAGAACTGGCACTTAAATTAAAAAGTGTTTAAAAACTGGACGATTCCAATCTGAGATCACTTTTGCTAAGGGAGCAGCACAAACGCACGATGAAACTATTGACTCAGCTTCAAGTGGCTGTTGTCAGGATCTACTGCTAACAGGGATCATCTATTCATGCTTCGTGCAGCTGCCATACAATGACAGCCGACACTGTGAAGTGGACCGAATACTGTATTTTGACAGAGGGTTCATATCGACCCCTTGCAGAGTTATTCGTGTCACTTAATAGCCTCCCTATGGAGGAATCCCTTTCTCAGCCTAACCGACTCCACAGGACATTTGTCCTTTCTCCATTTCACCCAAAAATGAACTCGGCTCTAGATAACAGGCAGGCCGCAAAGGCAATTAAGTCATTTGCAAAACAAGCAAGGCCGCCTCAAAAATACGACACCTATGACAGGCCACGTAGTTTTCTTAGTAGTTGCAAGGGATGCTTTTCAGCATATTCTTTCCATTTCTGATGACCACAAGGCTCCCTTCCTATTATTTTGAATTACAGCAGGTACAGGAATTGGACCACTCTTGCATTTCTAAGGAGAATTGCTGATCCTCACTTTGTCACAGATTCCTTTGTCACTGAGCTGCTAACTGACACGCCTATTTGAACAGTCCCCCATTTCAACTACTTTACTTGCAATCCCTACTTAATCTGCCCTTCAACTCAGACCACCTGCTTCCTCTTGCTAAGCTACCAGGGGATTCTCCAGAGTGATACAGATGCGTTATGTTCACGTCCATGCTTTAATCCAGCTCCAGTCCACTTTGAGAGTGAAAGAGCACATCAGAAAAGTGACAAGCTGTTTTCTTTCGGGATTATTTAATTTGGAAAACCCACATTTGGGTCAAATAATGTGAGAAGAAAATAGCTGAAGTCACTTCGTCAATGTGTTCTCCCAGGCCGTGGTTGCATCCTAGCCTGACAGTTTGCCTCAGGAATGGGCAAGGAAGTCACACTGTTTTCGGCCAGGAATGGCCTGGTCAAACTGACTGTACTGTAGCCCCCCACCAAGTCTTTGTGGATCCCCTTTGCCTTGCCTGAATAAAGGTAAGTATCAGTGTGATGGGGGTGGTGGTGTAGCAGAGGAGCAGCGCAGTGGGGATTGGTTCGGCACAGGTGTGGTGCAAGGGGGTCACCAGGGTGTGTGGTGGTGAGCTGGCATTGCAGGGGAAAAGGGGGCTGAGGGAGGCAGTGGGTGTACGTGAATGCAGCCCAAACAGTAATTTGCCTAGGGTTTCCTAAAATTTGGCAACAATAAATTGTAACACCAGCTTTGAGGCTCTAAGGCAAGATATTTTTATCATGGAAATGGCACATTTTTCTCAACTCAATGTCACTACGCCAGTTAAAGGAAGAGCATTCTTTATATTTGCTTTCAAAGGAAAAAGTGAAAGCCTTGGGAGGCTCAATTACAGATCTCTTTGAATTTGAGTCCTTCCAAAATTCAGAGGGAGAAGATTTTTATTTAATTTTATTACTCTTATTTCTATTTTATTTTATATTAACATACTTATTCAGTATGAGGCATTTCAGTAACGGTGTATTTTGAAGGAAAATAAGAAATG
This sequence comes from Aspidoscelis tigris stejnegeri, assembly GCA_023333525.1. Classification (NCBI taxonomy): domain Eukaryota; kingdom Metazoa; phylum Chordata; class Lepidosauria; order Squamata; family Teiidae; genus Aspidoscelis; species Aspidoscelis tigris. Next base: position 256,174,181 of record JALMGA010000001.1, read on the forward strand.
ACGGCTAGAGGCTTGGGTTCCTACTGATATCAGAAGGGCTTTAGCGTCCTTCCCACTTGCAGCTACTCAAGGACAAAGTGATATGCTCAGGACTGTATATTTCAATTTTTCAGAGGACGTCTTTGCCTAGCAGGAATGTTGGGATGAAAGAAGGGCCCTTCATCTAAAATGGCACCAAAAAGTAAAAAAAAAAAGCTTTTCTGCCACAACTTGCAAGGAAGGAAAAGATGTGAAGAGATCTGTTTTGACACCACATCAATGAATCTCTTGGAGTTACTGCCACCTTCATAAATACTAGGAACTTACAGGGTTACATATTTGTATAGATTATAATGCAATGGAGCACACATTCCCCCCCCCCCCCCCCGCCCAGGGCAGCCACAAATGTGCTGTTCTCTTGCTAGGCAACAGCCTTTAAGCGATCTGAAGAGCACGTTCAGATGCCCTCTTGCTTTTCCTGGTTAACCATCTTACCTTTCCCCTAGAGCCTTCTGTTCAATAACCTTATTCACATCTATTCTCCTTCTCTGAACCCGAAAATGCAGCTGTTTCACATAGACATGTTCCCTTAAGAGAAAAGCCTATACCTTTCTTTCCTATGCTGCCTTCCAGGTGAGGAATCATTCCGTATTTGCCACTCCCAATATCCTACAACGCAGTTCGTCTATTGCAAAAGGTTATTTAAGGGCTTATAAATATGCAAAAGAAACAAACAAAAAAAATACCTTAGCTGCTCCTTAGTGACTTCCCTTCATTATGAAAGATGAAGAAAGAAAAAGAAAAAAATAAGCAGTTTAAAAAATTAATATGAACATGAATAAAATTTAATGTATTTCAGAGTAAAAAGAGAGAGAGAAAACATAGGGAATATTTTATTTCTCAGTTTGAAGAAACAAATTTCAGGAAAAGAAAATATCTTTAAAAAAAAGAAAATCTCTTAATAGCAGTAAAAGGAATGTAAAATGGTTGCAAGGAAGAAATTAGGTATTAGATGAATTATGTTTTACACATATATATATACACATTGTTGCTTCAAAACATTACCTGTATTTTGGCTGAAGAGAATCCGAGAGGATCTGCTGAGCTGCAGCAGCATCATGTTCAGCAAAATATCTGAAGGAAAAAAAGCACAATTTGGAGGTAAAATTCAGGGGGAGGCCCAAAAGGTAAAGTGAGAAGAGATCCACCACATTTGCTAGTTCAGATCAGGAGTCTGCTCTTTCATTCTTCATGCAAGTTTCAGCTCAGCAACAGGTCTATAAGAATGTTGTTGTAGCTCAAAGCCAATGTCTCAAGATCAGAAGGTCAGTAGTTTGATCCTTCATATCTCCTGAGAAGGTGGCAGCAGCAAAGGACTTCAGTAACTTTGCTAAGAAAACTGAGGGGAAGTCGTAGTCTTTAGGTTCCTGAGGAAACCCCAAATATTAGTTCTTAGGATGTCAAGCAAGGATTGTCCCTATTCTCACTTACACAAGATGGAAGAACTAGAAACAATGGGATGAAAAGTCAAATAAGTCAATAGAAATCAGATATTAGAAAAAACTTCCTCACAGTAAGGGCGATCAGTATATGAAATAGGTTGTCATGGGAGACAGTGAGCTCTCCTTTGCTGAAGGTCTTCAAGCAGAGGCTGGGCCTACATCTATCTGGGATGGTTTAGGAAATCCTGCATTGAGCAGGCGGTTGGACGCAATGACCCTAGAGGTCCCTTCCAACTCTCTAATTCTATGACTCTCCTGTACCTACACAGGAGCAGTATCACTGCAGTATAATGCCTTGGACACCCAGACTTCGTAGCCCTTCTGAAAGAATACCATGGTCAATGGTATCCAAATACCATGGTCAATGGTATCACACTCCCCCTTGTCTTTCTCCTGGAGAACATCATCATCAAGGTGACCAAGGTGTTTTTTGTGTCACAAATTAACAAGTTGTGCAAGACCAGCAGCATGGGAGCAGGGAAAGTTGTAATCTCATATTTCTGCTAAACCTAAATTGTTTTGTCTGGAAGACAAAAGGTTGCCATGCATCTTCTACCTATTCAAAAATGACAATTTAAAAACATATTAGTGGAACATACACTCAACTTTCAAAAGAAATAAACACTCACACATATACTCACAGTAAGTTATATAAGCCCAGGAGGCCCATTCCTCTAAAATCTGTTTTAGGATCGTCACCTTGGAAACCAATTTCACACCACTGTTTGGAAATCCGAGCTTCCAATGGAGAATCTGGTTTCAAGCATTTCCATAGCTACAAGAAAAGGGAGAGTAGAGATTATAGGAAAATCACAGAGCAGGATTTCAGTCAAATGAGATTTCTGAAATGAGTCATCTAAGGGCTTTCTCTTCATTTGCATGCATGGTATTCAGAGGCGCCCCAGGCAATGTGCCAAAGAAAGAAGCTCTTCTTAGACAGGCACTCAAGTGTGGCCACTAGGATACCCTGTTTGACCTAATGCAGAAACTCTGTGAATCCATTGCCAGGGAATCCTTATGTCTATTCAGTGGCTCAGCACTCACAAGAAAGTGCCCCACCCCCCCTTAAACCTGGTTTATTTAGCTGCAAAATGCAGTTCCAAAATCCAAGAAAATCAGCCTCCTTGGCTCTTGAAGGCTCAGAACAATTCCCATCACCCTTTGCACATTCTTCGCCTTGACTAGCCCAAGGTCACCCAGCTGCCTTCATGGAGGAGTACGGAATCAAACCTGGTGATTCTCAGATAAGAGTCTCGCTCCCTAACCATAAGACCAAACTGGTAAGTTGAATTCAAGAAAGGAGACCTTATTTCCACAAAAGATTGGTTGAAGACCCCAGATCAGGCTCAGCTGGCAAGTAATCAAGACCTTTTCACCCTTTTTAAAACTGTCTCCTGTAAACCGTTTTGATATTTTTTGAAATGGAAAATGCCTTAAATAAATAAAGCCAAAACAATAATAAATAGAACCACTTCCTCTCCTGTAGCCTTCTGATTCTCCATACCATTCTTTCTCTGTTTGATATGGCATGAAACATTAAATTCACATTAAATCCAAACTACGCCTACGTTTCATTATTAAAGGCCCATGGCAACAATATAAAATGTGCCCTGCAAATGCGCCTTCCTAGCTTACCTTCAGCAACATTTCTTCGTGCTGCAAATCTTCAGAATCATAGGGCTCTCGACGTAATTTCTCAACCTCTGCAATCAAATTCCTGTACCCTACAATCTGTAGGAGACAGGCCTGCAGAGAGACAGCTAGCCTGGGGGAAATGACAAGATACACCGTCACAAAGAGCACTATGGCCATCAGTCTGTCTCTGAGTGATTGATATTGTTTATAGAGCCTCCACGTCATTTTTTTCCCTCCACGAAAAAGGGGCATTCATTTGTAATTTAGGGTATGCAAAAGACTATTCAACTCACCTGGAAAACATTCAAAACAGTGTTTTGCACACCCCTATTTATAATACATTGACTCAGAGTGCAAGAGGCACTCTGTCGACTCTGCCAATAAGGGAAGAAGGTGAAAAACAGGAAAAGGAGTAATATCCTCGAACATGCTCCATTTTTAAAGAATCCTTTCGATAGCTACACCCATTGCTTCTCTCTCCACTCATAAAGTGGATATTCTTTTCTGTATAGCAAGTGGCTGTGGTTTGGGTGGACACATAAACTCCATTCACACCTAAATGTTAATCCAGCTTCAGTCCCCTTTCAGAATGGAACAACAGAACACCAAAGTGACCACCACCATTTTCTTTCTACATTATCTAACCCAAAGGTGGATTTTATAAGATGGACAAAGCCAAAAGAAAATAGCTTGTCACTTTGCTTAAATGTTCTCTCACTCCGAAAGTGGCCTGAAGCTGGATTAAGCCTTGGGTGTGAACACAGCAATAATGTATACTGAATGAAGAGGCCTCCAGTTTGCAATGTAAGCAAAATCAGGGTGCATCTATATGCAGTAGATGTCCTGTCTCGTGCCTGTCTGTCACACAGGTCACTCAAATGACCAGGAGCAAGGTAGGTATTTCATACCGCTAAGGAGCTTTAAGAATGGCTCTTCAACAGTGGGATAAACTGGTCTCTTATCTGATGATGTATGCCATTCACGTTCTGTGTCACCCTGCAGACAGACGATTCCCACTCACTGGGTGGCCCAATCTTGCAGTGAATAGGTTGCATCAATGTCATTCTTTCTCTGCATGTAACAAATGCCAACTGGGGATTTCCCCCTACTTACTTGGGAGAAAGAGGCATCGATGAACCTGTTTCACTGGAAGTTTTAGCTTTCCAGTTTCAATTGTCTGGCAGAAAAATGGAACACAGGGGAGAAAAGGTGGTAACAGCAACCAACCTAGATGGCTTTAAGGAAAGGTTAGAGAAATTTATTGATGACAGAGGTATCAATGGCTACTAGAATGGATGCCCAAGTACATATTTCAGGCTGGGGGGATAAGCAGGATGCCTCTAAGGCCCTTTGCTGGGATTTGAAAGCAGGAGGTTTGCCATTGTCTGCTTGAGATGCCTATGGGCAATAGGTGGGCCACTGTGCAACAGGATGCTGGACTAGATGGTGTGTGGCCTGATCCAGCAGGGCTCCTCTTATGTTCTTATGGCAAATCCCTTCCTGACCTTTCTCCTTCCCTCTCCTTTCAGCTCACCATATCATTCCATGGAGAGCAACCTGTGAATTTCAGAGATGGGATGATAATAATCAGAGACATTATCCTTGGGACTCTTTGTGCTGATGGAACCTCAGTCCAATAGGCCTAATAGGTGCAATGTTCACAATGTTCACAGAAATTCTCCCAAAAGCCTCATACTGTAAAGAAGAAAGCTGTCTAGACACATGAAATAATCCTCTTGAGCTGTACAGGGACTTACTGTGGGTTCACATCTGGATTTATCTTCTTTAATTCCATGATGGTGTCTATAGTTTTTTCAATAGCATCTGGATGAACACTTACTGAATTCTGGAGCAACTGGAAGAGGATGTAGGACATCAGTTACTCCCTACAGAAAGTGAATTATAACAAACAGGACCAGAAACTGAGGTGGCTCTAGAGCTAGTGAGACCCTTGGCCAATGTCACCCGTGGGGTCCCTTGGCACAGCTTCTCCTTTGCAGAGCCAGAGGCTTTGAATGATGTGACTGCCATGTTCAGAGAATTCTGGGCAGGCAGGAAGGCTGCTTGCAACTGTGATTTATTTTGATAAGCTGCTACGCACAACCCCAACACGCTGTCTAAGTCCTCACATTAGGCTGCCCAGTCCACCTAATGGTAGAGCCACCTCTGCCTCAGATGTAGCACAGTGATTATCACAAATCTAGGTTTATATTTATGCTCGTCTCACATGGAAGACAACCGCTTTTCAACACTAAAGTACACTGCAGTACTTCAAACATTGACTCTTGGTTGGCTGTTCAGGACATTAACACCAAATGTATTTTTCATTCCAGGTTCCCTAGCAAGCTGGGCCCTGTCTCCTCCCTTGCTGCAACAGTATTTGACGTAGGTGGGGATGGAAGTTCTTCTTTTGTGTGTGTTGTTAATGAGGCATTGGTCTTTTCCTGGATGTCATCTGCTAACACTGTTTCCTTAGGTGGAAGTGTTAATGGTGGGTTATTGAGGTTAAAGCTCTCATATCAGAGCTTCAGAAATATTCTAATTTGGATATGCAGTCATAAAAAAAATGAAAACAAAATACACTAATGTCTTCAAAATTTGCTGTTGAACTGTACTGTATGTACTATAAGCACTGACTTCTTTTTTACACCTGTACATAGCTAAGATGTATTTCTTTCTCTACAAATGTAACTTGTATATAGCTAGTATGTTTTTTATATTCAATGCCTGCTTGCAGTCTCTGTGTTCTGTTATTAAATAAAGTGAAGAACATGTTCTGAGCCAACTCTTGCCTTGTTCTTGACACTAGACCTAGGATAGTGATTCTGATAACATCCTATCAGTATGTTTAGACTGCCACTCTTAAAGGTGACACTAACTTAATAGAAGCTGATGAACAAAGCATTAGTCTTCACCATGTCTTTCCAGCACCACAACTCCTGGGATGTGAAAAGGAGAAGCAAATTTTAAATGCTGGGAAGCACCCAGCATGTTCAAACCAGCTGTCTAAATGCTTTATGCCGGCCTTTCTCTTGTCAGCTTTGAAGTCTGCAAAAATTGTCTGTGTAACGTAGCTGGCAGGTGCTGAGTCAGACAAAGATTTATTGTTGTCATTATCTTTTAATTTTGCATCAAGTTTTAGTGTACAGTATTACAGCAATCTGCAATTTGCAAACTCACTGGGGCTTGCAGGAGCCCCGTGGGGAATGCAGGAGGAAAGACCGGAGATTGCTGAAGGACGCCTTTGGAGCATCATAGCTGAATGGAGAATTAAGCTTCACCCTCTTAAACAAGATAGTCTTTCTGGGGAAAAGAAGGGAAGAATGGGTTTCTATTTTCCCCTTTTGGGTACCAAAGAACCTTGCATGAAAATGTTTTCACCTGCTCCCTTTTGATGTCCACCTGACTACAAAAACCTAGTAAAAAGTTTAGTGGCTAGTGACCTGGTTAGGCCTGCTGAAGTCTGCAATAGCATGTGCACAACAGACCCTTATCCTGAGATATATTCCAGAATATGGCCAATTGCGAACAGGCCTACTGTCTCCCAGAGATGCCCCTTTTGTTATGTCTGAACCACGGTTTCCTTGAAGAAACAGTTTTCATGTCCTATGTACAAGAGACTGCAGGCGGCTTGCTGTAATGACGTAGACAGCTTCATTTCTATCGCATCAAAATGCATTGGATGTACTTTTCCCCCTGTACGCTCAGCAGAAAAATGCAAATGGGCTAGACGTTTGTTGTGATTTTTATCTGTACAGCAGGCTGATTTGCTAATAAAATTGGGTGAACCTGATGACGTAAATCATAACATATAGACTTCACTCACCTTATTTTTTGAGCTCCGCAGTGACGTTTCTGTGAAGAAAACAGTTTTGAACCTTCAGTTTGTATTAATGGTTACATTTTCTATACTACAGCAAATAGGAGAGGCATGTCGTTATGTTTGTTCTACCTTATCATTTTGAAAAGAAACACAGAAGCAGGCAAGGAAAGAATAACATACAAACAACTGGGGATCAGCCTCCATAATAATTCTGAAAGTTCATTTATCAGTATTCAGTAATGAAAGTGTAAGGTTTCATTGATTTAGTAGGACACTCTAGAGGGAAACTTTTTTATATAAGCTAGTGGAAACCTAAAGTCAATTATTTTCCCTAGAATGAAATATAGTCTGAGATGCCAAACTGAAGAAGAAGAAGAGTTGGCTTTTCTACCCTGCTTTTCTCACCCATTTAAGGGGACTCAAAGCGGCTGACAAAGCTTTTGTTCTTCTCCCCACAACAGAACACCCTGTGAGGTAGGTGGGGCTGTGAGAGCTCAGAAGAGAGCTGTGACTAGCCCAAGGTCACCCAGCTGGCTTCATGGGGGAGGGAAGAATCAAACCCAGTATACCCAGATAAGAGTCTGGCTCCCTAACCACTAGACCAAACTGGCTCACAGAAGGAGGAGGAGAAGGAATTGGCTTTTTTAACCCTCCTTTTCTCACCCATTTAAGGGGACTCAAAGCGGCTCACAAAGCTTTCGGTTCTTCCTACCCACAACAGAACACCCTGTGAGGTAGGTGGGGCTCTGAGAGCTGTGACTAGCCCAAAGTCACCCAGATGACTTCATGGGAGAGGGAGGAATCAAACCCAGTATTCCCAGATAAAAGTTCATGGATGACAGGTATATCAATAGCCTACTGTACTGGCACCATACTGGCACTATAGTCCTCCTGTCTGGATGGAACCTGAATTTGTACTCATATTCTTACTACTCTCCGCTCAATGAATGTCTTCAAGCGGTAATGGGCTGGATGAGGAAAAACAGATTGAAACTGAATCCAGACAAGACAGAGGTGCTCACGGTAGCGGCCCCGAAACCAAGAATTGGGTTACAACCTCCAGTCCTGGATGGAGTCACGCTCTCCTCCAGTGACTGTGTTCGCAGTCTGGGGGTGCTCCTTGACTCGTCACTCCTGATGACAAATCAGGTAAATGCGACGGTCAGGAGCACCTGCTATCAGCTTCAGCTGATACGCCAACTGCGTCCTTTTCTGGAAGTAAGGGACCTTGAAACTGTTGTGCACGCACTGGTAACCTCACGCCTGGACTTCTGTAATGCACTCTACTTGGGGCTACCCATGTACTTGGTTCGGAAGCTTCAGCTGGTACAAAATATGGCAGCCAGGCTTGTCTCTGGTACATCTAGGAGGGACCACATTACTCCGGTTCTGAGGTCCTTACACTGGCTGCCTATTAGCTTCCGGACCCGCTACAAGGTGTTGGTTATTACCTTTAAAGCCCTAAATGGCTTGGGTCCAAGCTATCTCAGGGACCACCTTCTCCCGTACAATCCTCCCCGCGCTCTCCGCTCCTCTGGGAGGAACTTACTGCAGCCTTTAAAATCCAGGCTTGCGGCGACCTCCCAGAGGGCGTTCTCTGTTGTCGCCCCCAAACTCTGGAACGACCTGCCGGATGAGATCCGTCAGTTGACATCATTAGACAGCTTTAAAAAAGCTGTCAAGATGGATCTCTTCCGGCAGGCCTTCCCAGATTAACTTTTCCAGATTAATTCATCCCGACTTGGGCCCTTTGACCCCCTCATTCCTCTTGTGGCCTCATCTTTAGTGATGGTTGAGGACTTTCAGAGGGACACTGGGGCTGTTAGCTGTTTAATTATGTTTATGATTTTGATATCGTATTTTAATCTGTTATATTGTTTAATATATTTTTAAGGGGGGAGGGATTATAATGTTTTATTCTTACATGATGTTTTTATTATATTATTGCTGTTAACCGCCCGGATTGGGTTGCCACAGGGTGGTATACAAATAAATATTATTATTATTATTATTATTATTATTATTATTATTATTATTATTATTATTATTATTATTATTATTATTATTATTATTACTGCGAGCACTGCAACACAGTTACAGCTACTGATATTATTTTTCTGATTACTTTTCATGAGCAACTGTGAATTTCTTTTGCCTGCGCATAACAAGTTTTTCAGAAAATAATTAAAATTCACAGCATATTTTTCCTCATGGTCTATCTTTCACAAGACACCCCCTTTCTTGGGGAGCCATGTCCTCCCTCAGTTTGACTACTGATTAACTACTACATGGTATGCAGATGGAGACAATACTAACGCAAGCAATTGTGGCATAGTGTAAAATCAGTGAATATGGAGTAGTTGTTGTTGTTGGAGGAACTCACCGATTTTCATAGTTCTGCCAGCTCCAGGCTTTGTGCTGTAGCAGATCCTCTGCAACTCACACCGTCCTGTCAGTTTCCTCACCACAAATTTCAGGCAGCGCCATAAGCACTTGCAGTAGAAATACAAGCACACCTGGATGAGCATCCTGTCCAAAGAAAAGTCTAGACTGAAGATTCAAGAGGAAACACACTAATAACCATAAATTCCCCACAAGGGTCTTTCGAAGAGGCAACACAACAGCAACAGCCTCATATGTTGACTCAATTCTCCTGTGCCTGATTTTCAAAGAGAGAGGCTTTTCAAAAATATTTCAAAACATTTTATGTTGGTAACCAAGGCCTTGTCCACAAGAGCCACAGGGACCCCCTGAAATGCTTTGTCTACACTACAGAACAGGCTGGTGTGGGAGTGGGCCATGGCCTATAATGGTGCTATAAGCCCACTCCAAGCATGGACCATGTGTAAGCAGTCCGCACAGTACTCCAGCTGATCTACTGGATCAGTGGCTCGTGTGTGAAAGGCTCATGAGCCACTGGGTTGCTACACCACTTCCAAGGGCTTGGTGCCATTTTGTTGTGCGCTCAGAAATGGTGCCGGAAATGTGCCCCTCGGGGCAGCTTGCCACAACAGCCCTGGCAAGCAACTTCAGAGAGCCAAAAGAAGAAAGGACTGGATGGAGACAAAATAATTGCCTTGGTTCAAAAAAGGTTTAGGTAGAGACAGTTACATTAATTTGTGAGATCTTAAGCTTTAACTGGACATCAGGACATTTTGGAATGAATTCTGGTTGAAGATCTTAGGTCAAAAATTCTGGTAGATCTTTACACTTGTTGCATATTTACTGTGTTTTTATTTTGCTGCAGCAAAAAGAACTGCAGGAACGTGACTGTATTGAACAATAACCACGTGTTATAGAACACACATATCCCACCACGTGATAATGTTGCACTCGAGTGCTGAAGTGGAGCATCATCTTGGAACATTATTGCTGCATATTGCCAGAGATGAGGGAAACATATAGGCCACATGAATCAGATGTACAGTGGGCACTATAATTAGTGCAGTGTAGTATAAGGCCCCATCCGGACAGGGGCGAAAACCTGGGATTATCCCAGGGCTAATTCTGGGTTTGGCACACATGTCTGTGGCAATCCCAATATAGACTAAGGATACTAGGGCAATATCCTTCAATAACATTGCGGGAAAATCAACTTCCAACCCAGGTTTTACATAAAAAGCAAAAGCACTTTCTTGTCTGAACACGTTTTCAAATGATTGGCCATCCTGAAGATGGCATCCATGTCTCTGGGACATCAAAACCAGCCAGAAAATGGCGCCCAGGCCAAGCACCAGCATGGAAGCAGCATCAGACAAAATACGCACCCATGCTAGCCCCATGATATTGCCCTGCAGTCTGGCAGGGATTGCGAGAGGCAACTGCAGGATCCAAACAAGATCCTGTATTTTTCTCTTGCCACTTGGAAGCAGCCTAAGAGACAAATAGAACTATATCTTCCATACGATATACATTGATGCTGCCGTTCAAAATCAAGCATATTCTCCAAGGTAAGGAAATGTTATTTATTTGCATTTTTGTCTCAAAGGTCTCAGGGCAGGTTACAACACTGAAAAAAAAATGCACATATTAAAATAACATAGTGCCTGAAAGCAGGGAGGAAAACCTGTTTCCTTAGCCAGTGTCCAGGGCAAATAGGGGTATCTTCACTGCTTTCCTGAACATGTGAAGGTGCCTGACATGCCTCATGGGGGAGACTATCCCATAATCTGGGAGCCATCACCGAGAAGGCCTTATCCTTGGTGCCCACCCTTCGAAGTATCTGTGAAGAAACCTCACAAGTCAATGGAGAGAAGAAAGCGGGAAAGAAAGAGAAAGAAGCAGCACCAACTGGCATCCCGGTTAAAATGTCCAAAATAGACCTTTTATTCACCAAACTCAGATCTGCAAAGCAGCCTCTATAAAGGTGGTCATTTCCCCTATTTCTTTTCCAGTGGCTTTGTGTTTTAATAGAGTATCCTGGGTATCTTCACTCGTGTAGTTTTAAATGAAACAGACCTCTGGTCGAAAAGGAATAAATCCACACAGACTGCAACAAAAGCCTGAAAACACACACAAAATAACTAAAAAGCAGTAGTGTGTTCTGAACTGATGGGTTCATTCTGTACTGCTACCCTTGAGGTCTGTGAATTTGGGAATTCCCATTTTAGGCAGCTCTTCCTATTCATTTCCTGGAACACCCACAGATATTTCTCCTTTACACAGCTTCTTGCTGCTTCCATTTTCCCCTCGTATGTAAAAAGGCATGCAAATGATAGGCTGGGATATGCCATCTTCTGTAATTATGTGGCAATTATCCTGCACATACATGTGCATTTTTAAAGAATATTTTTAATATTTTATTCAAACCCTGAGGTGTCAGGGCAGGTTAGAACAATTAAAGATATAAAAACAAAATTAAGGCCAGTACAAGACTCAGAGGATGCATTTTTAATGCATGTTTTGCAATGGAAGATGGGATTTACAGCTTACAGAGATAAATTTTAAATACCATGTATATACTGAAGGCCATACCCTGGCATTTACCTTTTCTTTTGAGGAGTTATCTGGGACAGCTCTTTTATATGTGAACCAAGCACATGATGCTTGAAGAAGAAAACAAAAATCCTTTTTGTTTTATTATAAATATAAATAACAGACTTAATCCAGCAAACGTACAAAAACAGCACTAAACATACACTTAATGCTACAGCCAGCACAGGAATTTCCCCTATATCTAATCTAATCAAAGCATGAACAAGTCCAAAGCATAAAACCTGGAACTAATGCAGATCTTAAATCCATGGCCAGAGAGCTGTTTTGTTTGGGAATGCATTAAATCAATTCCCAAATCTTATCACGCCATACCTTAAGTTTTAAAATGGCAGACTAGACAACACACATCAAATAACGCAGTAATAACTTTTCCTTGTAGGCGAGATTCAAATTATTAAATATATGGCATTCAAGTATTTTAGGGTCAAAGCCTATTGGTTCTTTAGAACTTGGTTAATTGTAAATTAAGCTTCCAGTATTCTAAGACTATGGATGTACTGACTAAAAATATATGTGGTAGGGATGTGCACGAATCGGTTTTTTGGCATTCGATTGAATGCTTGAATGCTAGAAAATTCATATTCGTTTGAACAGATCCCCTTCGAATGTGGTACGATTCTATTCAATATGAATGTATTCATACGGATTCACACGAATATTCAATACAAATGCATACGTATCCTGGATATGTATCTTATATTTTATTTATTTATTATTTATATTTCTATCCCGCCCCATACCCGAAGGTCTCTGGGCGGGTAACAGCAGATTAAAATAGAATATACATTAAAAGACATTAAATATTCAGCACATATAAAACAATATACAATATGTCTAAAATGATAGTGTCTGTACTGGGGAAGGGAACATTTAACAGCTCAGCCAAAGGCCAGGGCAAAGAGGTACGTCTTCACTGCCCTCCTAAATGTATATAAGGAAGGGGCCTGATGCACCTCGAGGGGAAGGCTATTCCATAGTCTGGGGGCCATCACAGAAAAGGCTCTCTCCCAGGTGCCCACCAACCTCACTATTGAAGGTGGTGGGACAACCAGGAGGACCTCACCACTTGATCTTAAGGCACGGGCAGGTCGATATGGGAGAAGGCGTTCCTTGATATACAGTATGAACGCATACATATTGGATACATATTTTATACCAATGCATATGTATCGGATACATATCCTATATGAACACATACATATGATACGTATCAGATACATATCCCCAGTTTAATGAATGCATGAATGTCCAAATTTGTACGAATAATGAATGTTATCAATATCCATGCACATCCCTAATATGTGGGGTTTTTATCAAAATTTGGTAGGGGAGCTTATTGTTAGAAGATTGTTACTGGACTGAATTAAGAAGAGTTGGCTTTTTTTACTCCACTTTTCTACCCCAGTTTGGTCTAGTGGTTAGGGAGCTGGACTCTTATCTGGTAATACTGGGTTCAGTTCCATCCTCCCCCATGAAGCCAGCTGGGTGGCCTTGGGCTAGTCACAGCTCTCTTCTGAGCTCTCACAGCCCCACCTACCTCACAGGGTGTCCTTTGTGGGGAGAGAAACAGAAAGCTTTGGCAGCTGCTTTGGGTCCCCTTAAATGTATGAGAAAAGCATGGTAGAAAAGCCAACTCTTCTTCTTCTTCTTCTTCCTCACCCATTTAAGAGGACTTAAAGCAGGTGACAAACTTTCTATTCCTCTCCCCCAATGGACGACCCTATGAGGAAGGTCGGGCTGTGAAAGCTCAGAAAGAGAGCCGTGACTAGCCCAAGGTTACTCAGCTGCTATCGTGTAGGAGGGAGGACTTGAACCAGAAAACTACCAGATAAGAGTCTGACTCTCTAACCGCAAGACCAAACTGGGCGGTTGATCTGAGTCCATTTCTGCAAATAATATGAGCTTGCGATAGTTAAAAGCAAAACTTATATTTTATTGAAACAAACGCAACTTCCACTCCTTCTGTTGCACTAGAAAACAGATGAAACAAACCTTGCTCTAAAGAGTAACCTTTCCTATACAAATGGGCACCTACTGTTCCATTATGAGCGTGCAAGAAAGAAGCGAACCCCCAAGAGCGTAACAATAGTTTCATAGTTCAGCTCATCTCATTGGGTGTGTCCAGACTCGTTAACAGTGTGCACCGGATTGCGCAGTCGCTGTGGGGGCGTCACACACGACGACTGATGGATTGTTGTGGCAACGCATTATCCCATAGCTACTGTGAAGCTAGAAAATGATGCCGAAACAACAAAAAAGTGGACATTGTACTGCAGCTGAAGTTGCCATTGCTAGATTTTGACTATGGTCCGCTAAATACATTTATTAAGAAGTAAGTCATGGTCAGCTTTGAAACCTTGATTTCCAAGGAAATATGCAGAGGATTGGGCTGTTGCATAGAACTGAGCTTATGCATAGGACTGAGTTTATGCAACTGCAGATGTAAACTGATAAGGAGTACTACAACATAACTGTATCATCACAAATCAATTATACAAAACATATCACTTGCAAGGAATACACGTTCAGTGGGTAATTAAGTGATAACAATATCCCTCCATCTTTAAATGTATAATACCAGAGAAAGAACAAGAAGAGGAAAAAAGTGTGGTATCTTTTCAATGATTTAAATTGATAAAAACAAATTCTTTCTGGTAGAAATCCTGCATACTATTTATAAAGTGGGTTTGCTTTTTAGCTTTAGGGTGAACTGGCTTTCTTAATTCAGTAAGATCACGGAGTAATGGCTACTGACTTCTTTTTAAAGCACTCAGAAAGCACCTCATGAATGAAGATGTAATATAATGCTAGCCTAAACAACTGGGGGTATTTCAGCACTAAGCTCTAGTCCACACGGTATTCCTCTTTTGGGCCTCTTTTGTCTGCACCCTGGTGTGGACTAGAGAGGCTACACTCTTTCTAGCCACCACAGGTACCCTCCATCTGCACAAAACAAAACACATTCTGGATCGGGAGGCCCCAGATGGCTTCCTGGTCCACTTCTGATTTAGAATATCAGCAGACCCTGATAATGAGGTTGACCAATACAATAGGGTCATGGGGGAGCCATTTTAGCAGTGTCCTTTGTTTTACCACTAAAATGGCTCCCCTGGGAGCTACGAGGCCAGGAACTTTCATGTGAGCTTTGAGGCCAGCACGGGGGCTGGTCCAGAATAGATCAGGACCAGCCCCTACCTGACTGGGATCTACAGCTTTTCATTACTATAGTTTACTACTACATCAGCAGTAGAGCATTAGCAAGCTTGTGCAGTTCCAGTGTTTGAATCTTCTTAGGAAACCCTGGTTAAATGGGGAACCTGGTTAGCCAGAGGCAACATCAGTGCTCAGCTGACCATGTAATAATGCTCAAGACTCAGAAGGATGCACATGAATCTGCACTGCAAAGAAGAGAATAAACCCGCAAAATGGCTCAGATATCATCCACTTATCTGAGCACCACCCAAAACCTACAATTGCTTCTCTCCCTCAGGCCACTCCATGAATCTTAAGATAGAATGAGAAAGACGCAAGGATTTTTTTTTTTTGGGGTGGGGGAGCATTTTAGTTACAGACAATTAAATTGTATCTGTTACTTATAAAGCTGAACAATCGGCTGAAGACTTGAAGTAAGCAGGGAGTGCTGAGGTGTTGCTGTACCCTCATGCTCCTCCATCTGTCAACTGTGAAAACACAAAGCACTGTGAAATCAACACCACACAACCCCCCAAATCAAAACAAAAATATCAGCATCTTAAATAGGCAATCATTGCAAAAGCAACTGAAGAGCACAGATTTAGACCTAGCCCACATTCTACAGGCATGCAAAGACTTGCTGGACAAAAGAAGTTTTAAATAATTCCTTAAATGCTTGAATCAATACAAGAGTGAACCAAGACCAAAGCCGCATCCCCATTACAGGCTTATTTTGGTTTCAAACCATTTTCAATCCTCACAGACCCCACGTCAGTTTGGTTTAACACACTTTACGCGTGTTAAATCGCCCCAAAGCGTTGTAAATGTTAATCCTCATTTCAACAGGTCTCACTCTGGTTCGTGCACTTGAAATGTTTTACATTTTTTACTGTGGGGACCGTTCCATGTTAAGGGATGAGAAAGTTTAGGGTTTCCCTCCACCAATTGCTTGCTTCCAAAGACAGTGATGTCAGTGTAAAAATCCAACCTTCACAGAAGCTGCTACACTGTAGCAAACCAGGCACTTCACACCTGATAACAGTGTTGCAATTTTGCACAATTCTAGCTCTTAGGAGTTCTGACCTTTAAAGGGGAAAGGAAAGCAGGGGCAGATTCTGGGAGATGTGTGTATGTTTAAAGCAAGGGGGCTTGAGTTGCTGCTGCTGCTGTATGCCCTGGGCAATGGGGAGAATCGCTGGCTGCCCGCTGCCATTTTTCCTCCATCCAGGCAAGCGGCAGCCACCCAGCCAGGCTCCGTGAAGGGGTCCGTTACGGGTGGTGCGTTCACACCAGGAGGAAGAGGGCAGGGCAGCCCTGAAAAGCAGTTTTTAGAAAGTAGCCCCTTGAATCCCCCCTTGAGTCATGTACGCCACCTATGATCCTCAGAATCTGGATCCAACACGATTAAGCTGAAAGTAATGGGAACAGGCAAATTCGCGTTTGCATCCAGTTCTATTATTTCAGTTTAGGGAAACTGGATTAAGCTTATAATGGGGATGCGGCTCAAGAGTGTGATCAGACAGGGCTTTTTTCAAACATCCTTTTTAGAAAACACAATTCTTCTAAAGACATAACAAAAACAGAAATTCAAGCAAAAACAGAGAAACATAAAAAGAATCCTACTTTATTTCTTCACCTTGAAGTCTGGCAATGCCTTCCCTAACAACAGGTTCTCACCATTGATTGGCTACTACCTGACCAGTTTTCTGGGGCTGTGACTGGTTGCTGGCTGGAAGCATTTGTTCCCGCTGCTTTAATTGACTATATTTCTCTCCTCTTCCCCTTCCCAATATGAGTGAAAAAAAGAGCCGCTCTCAGTGTTATGATTTCCTGTCTGAGGATTACTTTTCTGAGGCATATGGTAAGGTACATGGAGGGGTAAATTGCCTGGAATACCTGACTCCAATTCTCCCATGGGGAATCCCTTTCAGCATGTATGAACAAAGCCCAAGAGATCCCAAACATTAGACCTAACATAGAAAATGGTTGTGCAGATTGGATTAAATGACATGGAAAAAATGCTGCTTATGCCAGTGTGCAGATATAGGTAGACCGCTGGACATCCATTCCCATATCTGCTGGGGTCTTAAAGCCTAAAACAAGCACTCTGAATGGGATGATTTGGGAACAAATGGAAGTCCAGACAAGTGTTGATCTTGCCAAGTACCAGCCCCCAATCCAAATCCCGGCAGCTAGATTTTCAGCAGCATCTCTAAGCAAAGTCTATACTAAGACTGCGAGCGACGGTGCAAAGTGTGAGGACAGTCTGCAGTTGTGTTGGTTTGCATACAAAGGGGCTGCTAGAAAACAAAGTGTAGCAGATGGCTCACAATGAAGAATGTGCATGGACACAATTCTTTGTCTGACCATCCCCCTACATAATATAGCTCTGCGTTTCTGAGCTCTAGGCTTAGGGAGAAAGTGACAGGCAAGATAATCATTCTGCCTGCTAAAGACTGGTGTAATAAAGCCTGCTGAACCACACACATTCATTATGACACTCTGATTAGCTTCACTTTTGTTTCACAAAGAAATAGAGGCACTTCCTTCTACAGATAAGCTGCTAATAAATACTGATAGGGTGAATTAACAGGGCTGATCAAAAGATTAGGAAAAATGTCACTGAAGGAATACACTAAAATCTGAAACAAGTATTGCATCTTTTCCTTTACCCCATTCCAAAATTCCCATCCCTTTCCTTGGAATGGTACTAAGCTAAATACAGATTCTCACGTCCAGAACTGCCTGGTTTTTCTGTTTATCCATCTGTTTAGATACAAGGAAGCACCATAGCAACCAGGGTTCCTATCAGAGAAGAGCTATTCCTGAAAAACATTACATATCCTGTGGTTCATCTTCATGATTCAGCTGATTCAATAATTTACTTCTCTAGATGTGACCAGACTATATTCAAGAGCTCTAACTGATGTCAAGGGATTTGCTGGCATAAAAAAAGGAAGTGGATGGCGACACATAGCCCAGGTTTACAGAAATGCACTGATCCTGGCTTGCAGAAGATTTTAAGCTAAGAAAGGGCTCCTTTTTGTTAATTCAATTTATAAAGCCTCAGGCCCATTACGGTCTATGGGAAAATTCTGGATCTCACAATGGTCCAACCTAAAAGACTATCCGATTATGCTGAATTTATATTCAATGTGGAATGCAGATACAGGATAACTAGCTAGCCCCACAACATCTATGGCAAAATATTGGCTGGGTATAGCAAACTCCCAATTATAAAAGAAGGGAGCAGCAGTCTACATGGTGAATTATAGTCTTGTTCTTCTTTCCAAGGACATATAAGCAGAGACTTAGATTTTAGTTTCTCTTTGGTCCTAAATAAGCTTTATGAATGTGTACTTTCACGCCCAGGGGAAGCATGCCCTTCCAAAATAATGACCATGCAATGTATGAACAGGTGAGGACAACATATTAAGGAGTTGACATGCTTAGACAATACAAGAAGATTGTACACCCAGAGTATCTGAGCCAACGAGAGAAAAGGGGAAGGGAATTCCCATCGTAGGTAGGAATAAAAGCTTCTGGTTTTGTCACTGAGGCATGCCTTTTGTTTAGGGCACCCATCTTTGCAAGAATGCATAAAATGAAGCTTTCTGCCGCTTCACCCGGTCTGTTCACTTTACTATTGGGGCAATTTACCCACCATTTCCAGTAGCGATCACATTAAATGGTCTTTGTGAAGGACCCCACCTTTCCTTGTTTTTTTTTTTTTTGTAACTGTTTGTGAATGCAGCCTCAGAAAGCCCTGCCTTCATCTGATGAACAGAGCTGCAAGAAATACTATCTCTGGGAAGGATTTCCCTGCTGTCAGGATAATCCTGTTTATTGGCCAAGCAGCAGAGCATTCATAAGCTTCTCGTTTACAAGGAAACTTGAGTAGGACTTTATTTTCCGCTAGATAATTTCTCCTGCTTCAACTGTCCTCCACTATAGCCTACAAAGAAACCATGAAGGCTGCTTTCTTTCACTTCTTTGGTGTTTTTTTTTAACTCATTGTTTAGGCCAAAGGGGCTCCCTAGAGCTTCTTACAAATTGGTATCAAGTCAGTTCCACCCTTGGGTTTATAATCTAAAAGAAGTCAGGGCATAAAAGGGAGCTGGATTGAGAAAGAAGAGAGCATGAGAGGCTTTGGTTCCAGTCCTTAGCTGTTCAAGGAGATGAGAAACTGAATTCATTTGGTACTGTGCCTCCACTTCTACAGCTGTTGCTAGGTGACTTGAGATAAAGGCTGCATTCATTTGCAGGTTGTTGTTTTTTAAAAACACCTTTGAGGCAGCTTAGAGATGGCTCAAAGATGGCTTGAAGGTGAGATCATTCACAACCCAATCTGCCTGCCTCACAAACATACTAGGCTAGAGAAGGTGGATTAGAGATGGGATGTCTCTAAGGCACTTTTGACCTACATATGAATGCAGCCTCAGTAGACTGAATTGCAGTTTGCGGGAAGACACAAATGATGCTTTCCTGAAATATCCATATGATGGGAGAAATCAATTCTGATCTCACTAATGTTACAGGTGTGAAAAATGCAAGAAGCAGCAAGAGACTCAACTGCTGCTAGAAATAACTGCTGTCCCTCTTTATACATGGCTGCTTCATACATAGCTTAATCCTTTTCAATTTAAAACATTTTTGTATTGTTTCCCACAAAAGACATCTAGACGCAGTCTCCAAAAAATATAAAATAAAACAAAAGCAAGGGTAGAAAACTCCATAATATTGTACAAGCAAATTAAAAAACACACTAAAAATTTGATGGGTCAAATAAATGCTGGAAGTGTCGGGAAAAGGATGGAACATATTAACATACGTGGTGGGCTACAGAAATGTACTGAAATGCAAAAACTGTTAAATGTTAGCCCGGGAATGTTCTTGTTGGGATTGATAAGAATTTAAAAATAAATGTTATACTCCAGAACATGATTTCTGCAGGCAGACTGGCATGTGTGCAGCAATAAAAGATGCCAAAAATGTCATTATTGGAGGACTGGATTATAAAATTGATGGATTTTGCAGAGATGGACAAACTGACCAATTTATTAAGAGTCAAAATGTCAGTTTTTGTTATTATTTATTTATATTTCGATCCCGCCCTATACCCAAAGGTCTTAGGGCGGGTAACAACCTTTAAAATCCAGCATATCAAATGAACAATATAAACTGAAACAATAAAAACCACCACAACATTTAATAACTGGAAACTCTTTATTGCCTATCTATAGACATAGAGGAAGAATTACCAATGATGTGTTTCGAAGAATAAGGAAAGACAAAGACATTGGGGTGGTTAAGAATAAATAAGAGGAGCAGAAGGCTGAAGACAACAATCACTCAGAAGATCAGACGTCATCAATAACCAGTAACAAAAGTATAAAGTTTACCAATTGATATTTTTGGATAATCTTTATGGAGTTTCACTCTTAGATTTCATGTGTGTAGTTCATATGGCCTTAAAGGAAGATGCTACAAAAATGTTAGCTGTGTCAAAAGCTGGTACTTTAGTACCCTGGACAGACTTATTACTGAAGAGGGCTTTGAATGGTTTGAGTTGCACCATTTCCAGACAAATTTGTAACAACCTGATTTTCTTGATGGCAAAAATATGTTTCTCTGTTTTTATTTTAAAGCAGAGAATGTGCAACACTGATGCCAGGTTTAAAGAATCTTTTTGTTCTACAAAAGCAAACACTGTATAAACAAAGTCAAGAAGAATTACCTCAGGAAGTGCTTCATTTTGGTGGCTTTGTTCTTCAGTTTCAAAAACTATCTTCAGCTGATTAAGGCAAAAATCTTCCCCCAGGAATTACTTATGCTCTGAAAACAAATTGTGTACAGATGGTTAAAAGAGGATTAAACCAAAGTACAACTGTGTGATGTTTTCACATGTCTTCACTTTTGTTTCAAAAGATTCTCAAAACCAACAAGACGTACTTAAGAGCCCAAGGAGAAATTAAGCATCTGAAAAGCAACCTCAATAAATAAACCACGCTCCACCAGGCTGTTTCTGAACTATAGCCCCATCATTCCCTAACATTGTCTAGGCTGACAAAATCATGTGGAAGCCACGAGAAATACCTGGGTTTGGCCACATCTGCTAATCTGACTAGGGGTAGATAATTGGCTAAATAAGACGTACTCTTTTTCAGAGTAAGCTTAAAACAGATACTATTGTAGAGGCTTCAGAACTGGGGAGATGGCCCTGTGTGTTTGTTCATGATGTCTATTAGCTAGGTTCTGTACCACCACATCTCAATGCAACTGGTCACAGTGCCTTTTTAAAACATCCAGAATGTACTAAGTTGGCAAAAGCTTCAACAAAACCACTTTTAAATGTTACTTTTCCATGCATATTCTTTTTTTTAAATCCCCAGGCAGTTGAAGATGAATGAACATTGTTCCCAGGGCCTGCACGGACTGGTCCACGGTCACCCAGGGAGCTTTTACAGACATATTTGAACCCCAGACTCCAACCTACATTGCTAATTTGACTAACATATCAACACAAGATGCTTCAAATAGCCCCAAGACAGGATGTTTGCTTGCAACTGCACCTCAAGTGACAGTTTTATTTAATTTTTCTAGTTTTAATGCCAGTAATTTTATATTCTTACCTACCTCAGGAATTCTTGAGACTGAGAAGCAGGATAATACATATTCAAAGAAAAGGAGAAACAAACCTGTGTTTGATTCATCGCTATGTGAATATATACATCAAATTGTATTAAAGACCTGTTCCCAACCCAAATTAAGTACTTGCCAGGAACAGGGCTGAAATGTTAGTTGTGGCTACATTCCAATCTGGCAGTTTCCACATAAATTCAGTTCTTCACAGATCACTGCTCATCCTGCTTTATTTCTCCACAGAGAAATGCAGAGCTTGAAAAACAGGATGGCAATTTCCAAAGTATTTTTCTCCAGTGGAGCTTAGCCTCTGCAATGGGCACTACTTAGAGCTCCCTGAGCAGAAGAGACGTACTGGTGTTATGAGCTCTTGATCTGAGGAGGTGGTCAGGTCTATGCTGAAATGTGGCACAGAAAAAAAAAAGCACCTCTGAGGCAGCTTAGAGAAGGCTTTGAGGTGGGATTGTTCACACTAGTCTGTCCTTCCCCGCATGAACATTCTAAGCTAGAAAAGGTGGATTAAAGAAGGCTAAGAAACATGAAGGCCACAGACTGTGGACCTTTTCGCACCTTCATTTCCCTGGGATCCAGTGTCCACATTTTGGGAATCTGGGTCCACTGCAGATTTACCCAATGGTTCGCTAAGTGTTGGGTAAGTGTGATCACTGCGGCTGTGGCAATGGGCATGCGTGGCGCCATTGCTGTGGTGACAGGGAACACGGCAACAACTGTGGCTGCACTGGCCTTGTCCTTTGCTCCTGAAGAGGTGGAAACAGAGGGGTTAGGGCTGGGCTAACTTGGTGGCTAGTATAGTTGTAGAGCAGATTTTTGTGCTCTACAGCTACAAGGCTGGAGGACAGTCTCGCACGTGCAGGGCCACTTCTAGAACAGAAGCAGCTCTGCATAGTGCGTACTATGACTTTGCAAAACCAAACCCTAGCTTTCAAATTCCTGCAACAATGGGGGCTCTCCTGCAAGTCTTTGGGCTACGGGAGCTAGAGAGGTGAACCTTAGGGAAGGTTGGGTGTGTGTGCTGATTTCAGCACTCAGATTTTAATAAAGAAATTGTATTTACTGAATCGTCGAGAGCTCTTTCCTTCTCCTGACTTGTGATTCCTAATATCAGTTTGAGTAAGATGGGAAAAAACTGGCCCCAGCTGGCTACTATCATACTTTCCTCCTAAAACCAAAGCTTCCTGCCTCACTAATATGCTGATAGAAGTAGCTGAAAAACAAGTTTCCTTTGAGCCTTTCCTGAAGTCTTTTTGCTTGCCTTGAAAGATAGCACTTAAAAGGAGATGTGACTGAAGTTTATAAAATCATGTACGGGGTGGAAAAATGGGCAGGGGAATTAGGACAAACAAAAGTAAGTATTTTTTCATCCAGCGGGTCATTGGTCTATAGAATTTACTACGAGAAGAGATGGCAAAAGCAACCTGCCTGGGTAGCTTTAAGAAAGGGTTGGACAAATCCTTGGAGTACAGGCATATTTCTGGCTTTGGGTATAGGGTGGGATAGAAATAGAAATAATAGATAAATAAATAGAATGCCCAAATATTGCCTCCAGGCTGAAAAAACCCCTCAGGATGCTCCTAAAGGCCATTTTGCAGGGAGTCAGGAACGGGTGAAGGTTTCACTTTTGTCGTCTGCTTACGAATGTCCAGAGGCAATTGACGGTATGAGACAGGATGCTAGACTAGGTGGGCTGTGACCTGATCCAACAAGGCTTCTCTTACGTTCTTATACGTTGCTTCCTCCATAGTTGTCAGGCCTCCTCTTGTCAGTCTCCTTTCCCCTACAATGAAGGAGAAGTTGCAATGGCCAGCCAAGCTGAGGTGGGCTGCCCGACTTATTCCTACTTCTACTGGGTCATTCCAGTAAGCTTGGGCCAGCCGTCCATGGACATCCAGTCCTCTTATGGAAGTCAAAGACTTGAGGCAGCTTTTGGGTCACAACCAGATGCCCATCGCTTGACCTAAGAAGCAGCAGGAAAAAGTCATTCTACCTAGACCTCCAGATAGATGATCCTTTAGCTACTCTGTTGAACACACCACACTACCCCTCAGATACTCTTTTGGATGCCAAGTTGCAACACTTTACAGCAGGGGTCCTCAAACTTTTTAAACAGGGGGCCAGTTCATTGAAGGGCCGGAATATAGTTTTTTTAAAAAAAACTATGAACAAATTCATGACAGAACAGGCAGCAGTGGCAAAAACACCTGGTAGGCAACATGTGGCCCGCAGACCATAGTTTGAGGGCCCCTGCTTTACAGATTATTGACTTAGGCATGGAACTGTCAGGACAGTGTGGATTTCCCTCTTTCATGCTCAGGGTTCTATCTAGGCTTGCCATGAATAAAGTCAGGTTTTGGGCTGCTAGGTATTTTGGTGGGCCATTTCTTTTTGCCCAGGAAAATAGAGTTGAATAGAACAACATGATGGTGACTTCAGCAAAGATCCTTCCTGTCATGCAGATGTTACTTGCTGCTTGATTTGAAGTGTATATGCATATACTGGGGGGGAGGGGGGGGAGGACCTGTGCCCTTACTTTTTACCACCCATTGCCTTCTATGAGGAAGAGAGGG
The DNA here is from genome assembly GCA_023333525.1 of Aspidoscelis tigris stejnegeri. Taxonomy (NCBI): domain Eukaryota; kingdom Metazoa; phylum Chordata; class Lepidosauria; order Squamata; family Teiidae; genus Aspidoscelis; species Aspidoscelis tigris. The sequence goes on from JALMGA010000001.1 coordinate 256,198,534, forward strand.
GAGAGGATTAATGCATTCATCTTGACATGATGAAATAAGTAAATAGCCCTAAGCATTCAGGGCTTTCACCTACAAGTATGTAAACAGGCACATTTTATCTCATCAATGCAAACTTGGCAGATGATGGGATCTGTACTGTGGCAAGTTTGAGGGTTGGAAAGATTTCATTTACAAGATGCTCAAGTTCCACCAGGTTAGCACTTTCTGCTACAGTGTTATGCAAAGAGCCAAAAGCATGTTGTACTGGGGTCAGCTTGCACACAAAATTAGAAACGGAGATGGCAACAAGGAAGTAAAAATGGACAAATAAACCCAAAGATGGCCAAAGCCTTGCTCTCAAATGTAATTTTCTCTTTCATCTCCATTCTTATGTTTCTGACTGTCTTAGGTTAACAGTTCTTCCCTGTCCTATTAGATAGCCAGCAATTAAACCATCAGACACAGCTGTATACTGAGAGGGGGCTTCTTTGAGGACCTGCCGAAATTTATTAGAAACGCGTCATTTTCCTCTAGCTTCTCCAGGATAGCTATTCCTCATATAACATCATTTGTGTAGCGCACTTTTGAGTAGTCAGTAAAATGTGCCTTCCTTCATTTAAAGAGACCTTTGATATGTCTGACCATGTAAGTTGGCCTCTACAATCACACCTACTTAGACTGGGGCTATGATTAGACAGCAAATCAAAGCATCTCTGAGGTGCCTTGAAGAAGTCTCCAAGACGGGATTGTTCATACACTAGTCTCCCCCTTCCACCTCTCAGGAACATTCTGTGCTAGAAAAGGTGGATTAGAGAAGGCCACACACCATGTCTCTGAGACACCTTTGAGGCGCTCCTTTTGTTATGACTGAACACAGGCTGGATATCCCTTACATGGCACTACTGACTTGTGCTAATAGACGGAGCCTTTGTGGCAGTCTTAAAACTCCAGTTTTACATAGGCAACAATTGTTTGTTTAACACAGTTGGCAATTTGTGCCTCTCAAACTACAATCATTACCTAAGGGACAATTGTACTGAAGCATCTGAGAACAGCACTCCAACCAAAACCTAATATATTTAGCACTTGATTTACAAGAAAGCTTCAGGGAGTTAACTGGAAATCATGTGCTTCCTATCCTATTGACCAAAATAATGGGGACCATAGTCTGATGGCCCCTTGGGAAGGCCTACAGCTGTTATCTCTCAAATTTTGCTATCTAGCCCACTAAAACATGGTGCTTAATATGTCTGCCACCACCTAGACCTTCCCTACGGAGGCCTTCCTCAGACCTTGTTGGTAACACAGCAGAGCAGATGTAGTGTACCTGCTGAGATCCCTGAGAAACACATAAGCATGAAAAAAAATTGGTTGCTTTTTACATGGAGTTTCCACAGAGCACTCAAGCATAAGGTTTCAGGTTCAGTGAAAAAGCATGGGGTAAAATGAGATGTTGGTAATAGTGACAGATTTTGGCAAGGGAGTAAAATGGTTACTTGAAGTTCAACACTTCTGGGCAGGCTTTTCTATAATTTAGCCAAAACTATGGATCAGAGACTCCTAAACAATCAACTTCTCTCAAAGGAAGGAGCAAATTATTAGAGTTGGAGAAACTCCAATTCCCCTCAAGAGCTTCTTCACAGCTTTCACTCCAAAAGGCACTGGTTACTTGGTTCAACAACATCCAGAGGGCATCTTTTATGCAATTTAGTCCAAAATTAATTTAGCTTTGACCGAGTTCATGCAAACCTCTACCCTAACTCTGACTTCACCTAGTTCTGAGTGTGGCTGCATCCAGAACTCACTCATTCCACTATATTTGGATATTTTGGAATAGAGCATGGATCTGGTGCTGCCTCCAAATGGCATCTCTATTTGGTGATATTCTGGGAAAAAAGCACTTCTGGAATTATTGGTCACTGCCCAGGCAACTGTACAGGCCAAACAAAATACCTGGAAGAGTGCAATCACTACCTCATGGGCGTGCAGCTGCTATTTTAGATGTGGTTTGGCCCTGCATGTGTGTGGTGTCCATTACCAAAATGACAGATCCAGAAATCAAGCGTCCAGACCAAGTAAGTTCTTTCACTATATTCGGAAAACCCAGATTCAAAGTTGGTTTTCCAGCAATAAATTTCAATAGTTATATTGAAGGAAAACACCCAAATATTCTGTGACAATTTTGAGATTGCTACAAAATTCCAGCAGGGAAATCCTAGGAGCATGCACCAGAAAAGGTAAATGAAGCCCTGGGTAATCTTGAGGATTATACCCCATCTGGAGGCAGCCAGGATCAATAGAAGGCTGTGTCCTAAGAGGAAGACTGCTTTGCATGAACTGCAGCAGCTATCCATATGCCAGACAGGTTTTGCAATGCTCCACAGTTCCTGCAAAGTAAAGCCCAGTGCTGTGAAGTCAAAACACCCGCCACTTACATTGTGTGCTGTGTTTCCCTTCCCTCCACATTTTCCTGGGTGTTTGGGGCAGATCCCATAAGAGTTTGTCCTCGCCCAGGAGGCAACAGAGCTCCCAGAGAGGGAGTGGCTGGCCACGCGGACAGAAGAGCCCTCCATGATGCTTCAAAGTATTGGGAGAATGTGGGGACATTCTATTCTCCCTGAAGAGCAAATTTACTTCGCACTAAAGGCAAGCCTGGATTACCTCCAGATGCAAGGTAAAGCCTGGGATACTCTCAGCACTACACTGGGGATGCCAGACATTTTCTTTTACATTTTATTTGTATACTGCCTTTCCAAAGAAAATTTGCCCAAGGCAGTTTATAACAAACAGAAAATACACAATGCAAAATAATGATCAAAACATAATAATAATACATTATAAAAACTGCACATCGTACAAAACATTGCAAAATAAGCCAAGCACACACACACATTCGCCGCATCCCCATTACAAGCTTATTTCGCTTTCCCTAAACTGAAATAATAGAACCGGATGCAAATGCGAATTTGCCTGTTCCCGTTACTTTTAACTTAATCGCGTTGGATCCGGATTCTGAGGATCGTAGGTGGCGTACGTGACTCAAGGGGGGGACTCAAGTGGCTACTTTTTAAAAGCCACTTTTCGGGGCTGCCCTGCCCTCTTCCTCCTGGCATGGACGCGCCACCCATAAGGGACCCCTTCACGGAGCCTAGCTGGGTGGCTGCTGCTTGTCTGGATGGAGGAAAAATGGCAGCAGGCAGCCAGCAATTCTTTCCCCTCCTCTCCCCATTGCTCAGGGCACACAGCAACAGCGGCAACTAAAGCCCCTTTGGTTTAAACATTCACACAGAACCTCAGCTGCTTTCCTCCCTCCTTTTCCCTTTCTAAAGGTCAGAACTTTTAGAATTGACATCACTGTCTTTGGAAGCAAGCTATTGGGGGAGGGAAGCCCTAAACATGGATTCTCATCCCTTAACATGGAACGGTCCCCACAGTAAAAAATGTAAAACATTTCAAGTGCACGAACTGGAGTGAGATATGTTGAAATGAGGGTTAACATTTACAACGCTTTGGAGCGATTTAACACGCGGAAAGCGTGTTAAGCCAAACTGACGTGGGGTCTGCGAGGATTGAAACCGTATTGAATTCGATATAAGCTTGCAATGGGGATGCGGCCATTGAGGCAGCTGAGGTGAAGTGGAGTCCCGAGCAGCTGACAAAAAGCCCCAGTCCCACAAAGAATCATCTCCTCCAAGAAGTCCATGCCCAACTAGGCTGGAGAGTCACCTGGAGGGCAGAGTGGTCTAGGCTGTCACCACTAGACCACACCCAGGATAGATGGCAAGGTTCTCCTCCTCAGGCAGGGCTTCCGACAACTTCCGACATGCCTGCAGCTTTGTCCACATAGGGTCTAAAACCCAGGATTATCCCAGCACTATATTAGGATTGCCAGACATATTCATGGCAACCCCTGTATATAGAGGTAAAACTACTGGATATCACTATTTTAGAAAAGAGTGCCAAACCCAAGTTTTCCCACATAGCAACATTACCTACCTGCTCAGGTGCATTCACCTGCTGTAAATATCCACTGTGCAAGAGGCAATTGTAGGATTCAATCAAGATTCCACATTTTCCTTTCACTGTCTAGAGGCACCTGTGGCCTTCCCAGTGTAGTGCCAATTGCAACACAGAAAGAGGCAAAAGCCTTGTGAATTGCTATTACAGGTAATACAGCACCTACACAGGATTCCCCGTAACATCCTGGCTTATCTTCACACCTGGCAAGCAGCCTTCAGCAATTGTGGGATCCTGTTTAAATCCACAATGCTCCTCCGAGGAAAAACCTCCAGTTCCAACTGGTATATCCTCTACCTACCTCCTGTCTGTGCCCCACTCCTGCCCAACTGGACTGGCTGCTCTAGTGCATGTTTAGCCCAGTGATAAATGGGCCAACCCAGAATTGGACTGATAAAAACATATTAAAAGAATCCAGTAAAAACAAGAACAGAGGCTGAAAGTTGGGAGGGGAAACTGTTCCTCAGTCAGAGAACCATGGTGGAAAGGTGTGTCTTGGCCAGTCATCTAGAGATACATAAAGATGATGTCGGGGCTACCACCAAGAAGGCTCTCCAAAACCAGATCACCACATGTGCATGAATATTCGAAGGTATTGGAAATCTGATTGAATCTGGCCAAATTTCAACATAGAAATTCGAACTGAATGTCCATAAATTTGAATTTAAAGGTTTGAATGAATTCTGAACTTTGTACACAATGCGTACTTGAAGATCTACATCTTTCCCGCATACTTACGCATTTGTATGGATCCGTACAGGATGAAAACAGGTTGGATATGGGAGAACTATGGGATGCATACGGACGTATACGGATGCGGGAAAGATGCGTATGGGCATCTACAAACGTTGTCAACATTCGTAACTGCAAATTGAAATAGAAATTCAAATGAATAGATTTGAATTTGCTTGAATCGAATTGAATTTGGTTTAATTCAAATTTTAATGATCTGAATCAAATTGAACATTCAGGTATTTGATTCAAATTGAATCCCAAAAATTGCTTATGTGACTGTGCCATGGGCTGAAATTTGTATTCTCTAGAGCTGTTCAAATCAGGCTTTTGCTAGCAAGGGTGTTGTTTATCTTAGCATACCTCTCTCCAGTGCTTTAAATACTGAATGTTCCTGGATAAAAATATAGCCAACCATACCGAGTAATCCTACAAGGTAGCAGCTTTTAGAATGAAGTCCTTTTATCTGCCTTCTGATCTTTCCCTTCTTTCTTCTTTCAAAAAGATCTGTGAATGTATGAATTATAATGTCACCAGCTAAAAGCAGCAGGGTGAGTCCTCAAAGCTAACTCCTTGGCAAGATGCCGGCCAAACATTTCCTGCAAAATTCTGCAAGCCCCACTTGGTAAAAGCCTCTTTCATTAGGATTGCTCTTGACTGGTTGAATCCTGCTGCTGTCCCACAAATTCAGCTATAATTACTACCGACAGCCATGACACCTGCTTGAGGAAAAGAGAGGGAAAGGCTAACAGCAAAGTGATTCATTAATGAACTTGGCAGGCAGGCTTCAAACACTCCCCGAAGATGTTTTTTGATGTTCCTTACGTAACAAGAATATTGAGGGAGAAAGAAAGGGGGAAAGATAAAACTGGTGGGGAGAGAGAGAGAGAGAAAACCAGCCCTCCTCTCTTCCCCCATTTGATGGAAGCCTTAAGGTGAGAACAACAGCGAATGTTTCCACATGTGAGGCGCAGCTGAACTTCCGCAGAACAAAGTCTAGTTAAAACCTCATTATCCAAGCCAGATGGAGACCCTTCACCTGCATAACTCCCCTGAATGTCTGGAATGCAAATCACATCTAGCCAAAAACATGTCTGACTTTGATTTTCAGGAGGCAGAGAAAGAGCACAAATGAACTCAGTTTCCTGTCTGATATTAAGGACAATGCAGCCTCGTGGAATTGCTAGGGGCCCCTGAGGTAATGGTGGGGATATAGCCAAGGGCTGTGGTCCTGAGTACAGAGCAACGGTGGGATTTCTTGAATCTACTTCTGCAGGAACCAGGTGGTGACAACAACCAGCCTGGAGAGCTTTAAGAAAGGATTAGCTAAATCCTTGGAGTACAGGCCCATTTCCCACCCTCTTTTTGGACTTTCCTGAATGGAAAATCCACAAGAAAAGCGGGCAGAAATGAAAAGGTGTGAGCAGTCAGAGCTGAAGATGGACTGAAGAAGGTTTAAAGTGAGGGTGTGACCACAGCTTTAGCTGCTCTCCTCTGAACCTTCTCCAACTCTGCTATGTGACCCTAATTTCACACAGCACTCCAGATGCATTAGCATCGTGGATTTATGTAAGGCACTATAATAATTATCAGTACAGCAGATGCACAGTATGCTTACACATCCATTTCTCAATCAGTCGCAGTCAACTCCAAAATAGTATTTATAGGACTTTTAGTTCCAATGTGCTTCACTTCACATTTGTTCACACTGAACCTCATCTACCATTCTGATGCCCACTCCTCTAATGTGCAGTGATCCCTCTGGAGTAATTCACAGTTCCTTTTTCTTTTTACCACCCTGAACAATTGGATGCCATCAGCAAACTCACCTATTCTACTGGTCATGCTTGACTCGATAATTTATAATTATATTAAACAGCACCAATCCCAAAACTAAACTTTGGAGAACCCCATATTACATCTCCCAGGTGTGAAAAATGCCCATTAACTCCTATTCCCTATTTTCTGTTCCTTAACAAGTTATTTATCCATAATACAATACTATCTGTATCTGTTAAATATATGGAGAAATCTTTGATGAGGGATTTTATCAAAAGCATTTTGAAAATCTAAGTAGGTGATGCCTACTGAATTCTGTTATCCACTTATTTATTCATATTATCAAAAAACTGTACAAGATTAAGTTAGGACTTTCCCTGATAGAAGCCACGTTGACCATTTCTGAGAAAGGTCTATGCCTCCAAATGTTTGGACATTTTATCTTTTAATATGTTCCCTAGGCCAGGAGTTAAACTGAGAGGCCTATAATTTCCTGGATCTCCCCTTGAGACTTTCTCAAAAATTCAAGTTACATGACCATCTTTTACTTCTCTATTACAGAAGCCAAAAACAGCAACAAGTTACATATTTTTATTAGGAGACAGGCAATCTCATCTTTTAACCTCTTCAATAATTCTTGGGTGGATACCAACAGTACTTAACGATTTGTTGATTCTAGTTTAACGATAAGGCCGACCACCTCTTCTTACTACTATATGCCTCAGTAGTCTGTCTGTCTGTCATTTATTAACTTATCTTTTGGTTCTTCTGTCAAAATTTGCCTTCCTGTTTGTTTTCTTCCTTAGGACAAGCCTTCCATTTTCTGAAATATGCTTTCTTTCCCCATAAGTTTCCTTGACCATGCTAGTTAACCCTGCATGGTTCTCCTTGGCCTGAGAGGTCCTTCTCTTAATTATAGGAATAAATTGTAACTGACCACTTTTGTGGCTTAAAGCAACAGCCAAGCTTTCTGGAAAGAGCTTGTCCCCTTGATCTTCATCCTGAGTTTACTTTTCACCAATTTTGAGAAACTACACTTAGCCACTACCAGGCCATATGCTTAACAGACACACTATCTGAGTCACCACAGACATTTAGCCGATCCATTTACTAATTTATCATGGGGACGCCATGGAGTACAACAGACTTGACAAATTTTCTGTGGTTGAATTAGCCTTAACTGAAGATCTAATAAATCTTTACATTTTGTTGACAAAAACTGTTTCCCATTCATGCATTAAAATGAGAAGGTCCTTATTCCAACTAGGCTTAAGCTATTCTGCCAAAGTGAATTCAGACAAAGTGTCTTCTAAATTCCAAGGACTTTCTGCTGTGCATTTTAAAAACAACTGTGTCAGCAGTAGCAATAGTGGAGGCATTAGTTTCATTATAATTTTCACTGTACAGTTTTTCAAATGTTGCTGAATTTGTTAGCTTTGCAAACATCTAACCAGAACTGCTTCCTTTGCCTGCGACAAAGACATTTGATTTCCAGTTTTCTAATGAAAGAGAAGGTAGAAAATAAATAGAAGCTCCTGAAATGAGTTGTAAGCAGTATTGATCATTTCATTCTGCCTCTCTCCTAGGAACATGGATTGAGGGCAAACAAAGATGCTGGAAACAAATAGACTTTCTAAACAAAGTGCAGTGCAGTCAGGACCACACACAGATCTTTTCTGCCTGACAACCAGATCCTACTGGGTTGTAAAAATCTGTGAGCAATCAAGGGCTATAGGTAATATAAAGATAGGAAGCACATAATTATACATATTATAGAATCCTGTATTAGGAACTCAGGCATATCCAATGAAATTTGCAGTAGATTCAGGAAAAAAAAGTCAATTTGGTCAGTTCTTTTAAAAGGAATTAAATGAATTCCCAGCTCTGTTGCAGCTATCAGCCATGAATGCTAAAAGTAATGTGTTTTTTAATCAGAGACAGAGGGCCTCTCCAAATACCAGATGCTAGTGTTTGAGATTTTCCACAAATATCTGGCTGGCTGGATATAGTTACCCATCATATGGCATAATCCCTGTGTGTTGCAGATACACAGCTTCTAAACCAGTTTCAAGTCCCTCATAGTTCAGTAGTTTAATCTGGAGGTTACTGGACAGGGGGATCACTGTGGCCAAGTCTGTATTCAGGGAAGATCAAAACTGGGAAGCCACTTGGAAGCTCCTGACCACCACTTCCATCTTACTGATGGGGAAAATGCCTTTCCTGACTTTGATGCAATGGAGAGCTAGACCTGAGTGTCTTTGGCATACTGCTTGGCTTTCACCCCAAACCCAGTGGATTCATAAAGATGCTTGGTAAAGAGAATGGCACATAAGGGTAACCTCAGTGGAGCTGCTGAACAGAACTCCCCGAATCATGACTTTCTGGAATATGCACCAGAAATAGGAGCAGAACCACTTTAATAAAACCCCTCCAATTCCCATACCATAAAGCTGATTCAGGGGGGTACTGTAATCATAGATAACAAAATGTCAACAGACTCAAACTCCTTCTGGCTCTCTCCCACCAAAGGTGATCTATAAAGTTACTAGGATACTTTTTGCCATAACCCAGAATATTTGCTTTTTCTCCTGACAATGAGCCGCCCAAACAGAATTCACCCATCATAGCGGGCAGCCAAATCCACACACACACAAAGTAAAAGCAGGAAAAGCAATGTCCGCATTGACTGAGGCATAGCTCTGCTTTTGGTTTCGCTAACTACAGACGTCTACATTCCCTTTATGGGAGACACTATCCAAGGTGCAGGGAGGGCAGAAATGGCCAAAATCACTTCTGACATCTCTTTGACATGGTGCCATGTGAGTAAAAACTGCACCATCTTAGTGGAGACACCTCAATTTCATGTCCAACCAGATCCCAGCTCAGTCCTCCAAAATCTCTTGAAGGTGTGATTGAAGAGGTATGATCTCAAGTGTTTTGAAGCCAATCATAACAGAGGGCAGGTTTTTTTTTTTTACCCAGAGAATCATCGGCCTACAGAATTTACTACCAGAGGAGGTGGTAACAGCAACCAGCCTGAATAGCTTTAAGAAAGATGAGACATATTCATGGAGGTCAGGTGTATCAATGGCTACTAGAATGATACCCAGGGACTGCTTCCAGTTTGGAGGGACGGGCAAGATGCTTCTAACTACCATTTGCAGGAAGTTGAAAGCAACTGAAGGTTTTCTTTTGGTCTTCTACTTAAGAATGTCCAGAAGCAATTGCTGGTCCACTGTGTGAGACAGGATGCTGGACTAGTTGGGTTGTGGCCTGATTCAGCAGGGCTCCTCTAATGTTCTTATGTTGTAAAGTTACTCAAATTCTGAAGTCAAGTGGCACAATGTCACATTCTTAGAAAGAGTGGTGGATGTCCATGGTACATTGGCTACAGTGAGACATAGAAAAGAACATAAGAAGGTGAGACATGAGAGACCTCTAGATCCCCCAGTTCATATTGAGGAGGCAGGGGTGAATGAGCAACCAGAAGGATCCATAAACTTTCTACAGAAAATGAAAGTGAGGAAAAACTGCTCAGATCATGAAAAGCAAAGCAAAACAAAACACTTTTCCTCTGCTGATTTTGGATTTCAGGATGGGATAAAAGGACATAATTTTGCTTCTAAAGGAAGAAAGAAAAATATCTCTGCCAGTTAATTATGAACAGAAATTCTGTTATTTTTTAAATAACAAAACTGCTTACTGCTCCCTTTTCATCATCACCTGTGATCCCAGGATTGCTTCCGTGACCAGCTGTTGTGATCCAGTTTCAGAACACAGGACCAGTTTGAGGCCATGCTGCTCACTGCACAAATTCCTCAGTGCTGGGTGATTTGCCATAGTTTCTTATGACACTACAGTCTTTGCAGCTTCATTCTGATAATGCATGGAAGAGCGATGCTTGCAAAACACAGAACTCTATATTCCCAATGAAAATGTCAGGAGACCATCAAAGAATGAACTTGGATCCTTCATTGTGGATTATTTCCACTACCATCTTCTTGTGAAGGGTTTGCTAGTCATACAGAAGACAATTAAGGTGGATAAAGATGTTTTGGTGGCTGCTGTAGCATCTGCCTTGGTGTGTTTACATCTTATAACAGTGATGGCCAACCTATGACACGCATGTCACAGGTGACACACCAAGCCCTTTTGGGTGACACACATAGTCACCCTGGCACCTGGGTGTGCAGTGCTTGCTTGTTCTTGAAGTGTACAAACTATCAACTTTCAATTGAAGATTTAGCAAATGAAATTCAGCAACAAAAGTCACTAATGTAAAGAATTATTTGTTTTTGCTTTTAATAAACTACATATATCAAAAATATAACTTTTTTACTAGAGTTACAAATATCACAAAATTATGGATATTTCTAGATGTGACACAGCACCCGAGTTAAGCTAGTTTTTCTTGCAAATTTTGACACACTGAGCTCAAAAGGTTCCCCATCACTGTCTTATAACTTTCCCACAGGCAGGAAGGAAATCAGCACCTTGGACAGTGTCTCCCATAACGGGAAGGCTGTATGCTCTGGTGCCAAGCATCCGTAGTTAGTAAAACCAGAGGCAGGACTCTGTCAATGCAGACATACTGTTTAGCCACTGCTGGTGGTGGATGGTGGCTAGGAGAAACTATGAAACCAGAGTGGTGTTATGGGCAACTGTTCCTGCAGGAAACATGGACTACACAAAAAGACTGCTGGTCACTCTGAAACAATTGCATCCCTCAGTTGATCCTACCAGTACACTGAATTGACCATACACGAGTCTGGATATTTGTTGAGGCACAACTGAGTGGGCACCCTAGAAGGAGACAGTAACATCCATATTCTATCTGCTATCTATGGGTGTTTTTCCACTGTCACTAGAAGTACTCATTAAGTACCCATTGATTTGTACAAAAATGCCATTTTGAACCCATTAATGGGTACTTAATGGGTACTTTTAGTGACAGGGTGCATCCCCATGCAATTTAAAGCCCGCTGAAAGTCTTCTTTTGTCGCGGAGCACCCCCATGCACGGCTTTTATCCGGGCTTCCAGCGCCGCTAATTAGGAAAATACGCAGCAAAAAAAGTGCCCTTTAAATAAGACTACCAGCGCACTTTCCTGGAAGACACGGGTATTCAGAGCAACATTTTGCATGGAGACGCTCCGTGGCAAAAGGGGCGGGGCTTCTCTCCAAGGCGGCAAGCTCTCTCTTTCTTTTTTTGCCTCTCACCCACAGCCAGCATTCATGATATGAAAACAGTAGGCAGGCATTCCAGTCACAAAGAGAAACAGCAAGATACATTGTAATGAACTGCTTCCGCCCACCCGCAAGTGAAAGTGTAAGAGGCAAGATCGCTGGCTGGGGGAGGCAAACAGAGAACTTGTAAATTTTTGTTTTGGACTTGTGAATGAGCGCACGATCGCACGACTGCTGGATGGGGGGAGGTGTTTCAGCAGCTAGAGATCTTGTAAATAGCGCTGGCTGCAGCCCGGCTGCCTTCGCAAGCAGGGGAGATGAACCGAGAACTTGTATTTTCTTTTGGAAGTGTGAATGAGCGCACGATCGCACGAGCACCCAATGAAACAGCGAGGGGTGGGGAGAAAAAGATGCGGGTAAGCAAAAGACGCTTCCTTGGGGACGGTCAGTGCATTTTAAATGCACGTTTTGCTGAGCCCCATGGGGACACTTAATTCGGAATTGAACACACATTCATTAGATCCGCTGCAGTAGAGGGACAATAGCGACAGGAAAAAGTACCATGGGGATGCACCCACAGTGGAAAAACATCCTTAGATCACTTCCCCACTCTTCCGTACATATTTTGCCTGGCTCAGGATTAAGAATTGACCATTCATCAGATAGCCTTGCTCAGCTTTTGATATTTAGTCCTCTTAACTGAGGGTGAGATTCTTCCTCAGTTTCAAACCAAGCTCCTGTCTTTCATTGTGCCGAATCTGTTGATGCTACAAAGCCTACAGGTAAAGCTTTCTTCCAAGTACAATTGAAAAAAGATGGGTAGAAAGGGCACTTTCATGTGTGACACAGAAGGCTTTAGCCTTGTAATGGCAGAAGTTCCAAAACTAGCAAACTGCTACAGAAAAGGTCTTGTTCTGTGTGACAGTTTCTTCGACATCCCTGAATAAAAATCTACAGGTAGGGCCTCTCCTGGGGGTTTTGAAAGTCAAAGTGATAATGATCCAGAGACAGATTACCACAGAAACATCTATACCCCAAAATGTTGACCAACCATATGGGTTCCAGTCTTACCATATGTCAACTGGGTGGCTACATTCTGGACAGTCTGTAGCACTTCAGCTTTAACTGATGTTTGGAACACTGGGACCATTGCCACAGCTTAAAGCCTCTAAGGCCATTTGCTGGGATTCAAGAGCAGGCGAAGGTTTGCCCTGAGGATGCTGGACTAGATGGGCTGTGGCCTGATCCAGCAGGGCTCCTCTTCTGTTCATATGTTCTTAGCTAATGTGGCGTAAGAACTTAAGCAACGTTCCCCAGTTCAGAGCAGCGGCTCATATAGTTCTGCAGTTGCACATGGGAGCACATGAGGAGGACATAAGTGCCACACCAGGCATGCTCAGGGACAAACTGCAGGAGAACCCATTCACACAGTACAAGCTGGGGCAGATCCTGAAGCCTCTGAAGCCTCCTTAAACAACTCTGGAAACAGATCTTTGTGAACTAGATGCTCTCTGACTGCCTCTGAATGCCTGTCCAGGACAGCAACATGTGATGACAGTATGAGGTCTAATGCAACATTTCGCCTTCCTTTTAGTCTCATTCCCCCCCCCCCCACACACACACAACTGCATCCTGTCCTCCTGACTTGCTCCTCTTGCTTAAAAGGGGGGGGAAACAACACTGAAAATAGGCTTCTGTAGCATTTTGAGTCATTTAAAGTAGCCGGGAAAAAAATTATTTCTTTTTATGCTATAAAAGCAGTACTTCCATACTGCCTGTATTTATGTACTGCATTTAGCACCATGACAATTCTAATATCAGGTAACGCTGACTGTATTATTGAATTTGGTGGTGTTGGATTTATCTATGAAGCCCAAGAGATACTAGCGCAGTCTTTATACCCAAGTAATTTAACAATTTTTAGAGATTAGAGACAGGCAGGATGCCCCTCAAGGCCGTTTGCAGGGAAATGAGAGCAAGTGAAGGCTCTGCCTTTGTCTTCGGCTTGAAATTCTCAGAAACAACTGATGGCCCACTGTGTGAGGCAGGATGCTGGACTAGATGGGCTGTGGTCTGACCAGCAGGGCTTATATTTGCCTGTTTTCAATGTCTTTGAAAATGAAGTGTAGCAAGACAAAACCAACAGGCATAACTCAGCAGCAAACTCCACAAAAAGTAGAGGGTTTGCTGGAAGGAGGGAAGAGAAAACCACTTCTGTACCTTGGCTAAGAAAACTGCACAGAGGTACTCATGTAGTCAACGAAGAAGATGATCTCACTCGATGGTGCCTGACAACAGTATGATAGAAAGCTCTGCAATGGGTCAGGAAAATAATAGATGTGAATATTAAAGCTATCATTTTGGTATTTGGTTTTTTTTTTTCTTTAAAAGATTACAAATGCAGATTATAGACCAGTGATGGCCAATCTATGACACGTGTGTCACAGGTGACACGCCAAGCCTTTTTGGGTGACACACATGGTCACCTTGGCACCTGGGCGTGTAGTGCTTGCTTGTTATTGAAGTGTACGAAATACAAAATTTCAGTTGAAGATTTAGCAAACGAAATTCAGCAACAAAAGTCACTAATGTAAAGAATTATTTGTTTTTGCTTTTAATAAAATACATATATCAAAAATATAACTTTTTTACTAGGGCTACAAATATCACAAATTATGGATATTTCTAGATGTGACACAGCACCCGAGTTAAGCTAGGTTTTCTTGCGAATTTTGGCACACTGAGCTCAAAAGGTTTGCCTTCACTGTTATAGACCCTTAGGCAGCATTCACACCTGAATTTTAATCCAGCTTCAGCCCACTTTCAGAGTGGAAGAACACTGTGAAAAAGTGACAAGTTGATTTTATGTAACTCAGAAAAATACACCTTTGGGTATTTGGTTAGATAATGGCAAAGGAAATGACAAATTATTTTTTCTAATGTGTGTTTTCACTCTGATGGAAGACTGAAGCTGGATTAAAACTTAAGGTGTGAACACAGACTTTGGGCGCATTCTCACCTACTGTGAATACAGATTACTCTGGTCCGGATTCTGATGCAGGTTAGAGTTTCCGGCCAGGAACAGCACTGAATGTGCATCGGGCTTTCCCCATTACCGGACCCACAAGTGTGCAGAACCACATGAGCACTTTTTAAGACGGCAGACAAGAGCCGCCACCACCACCAGTGCTGGACTCCACATTACCTGGTGCCCCCCCTTCTACTTGGCTAAACTGCTGCTGCCGCTGCGGGACTCCATGTTGCCTGTTGCCCCCCACCTCTCTACTCGGCCAAGCTGCTGCCGCAGCTGCCGGACTCCAATACAGGCCCAAACACTGTATTGTGAAACCGTTTCTGAATAGATAAATCACCCCTTCTCCCTCATTACCACGCCCGAAGGTCGATCACAAGGCTTAAAGTTTAAAACAAGAAAACAACTTTTCCTGGTGAAAATGCCTGCCTTGGAAGGCTTTGGTTTGGTTACCGGCATGAAAATTCCTGTTCCAACTGGTTTTTTTCCCCTAGATTTCTGCAGGCTGATGCTCAGAAAATCCAGGGAAAATGGAGTGGGATGGGAACGCGGCTTCCTGGATTCGGATTCCTGGCCAATATAATGGGAACGCTGGATCCCGAGTTCAAATCCAGTCCTGATTTTAGTCCCTTTGGGAACGCAACCTTAATGGGTGAAAAATTAGCCCTGTAGTTGATTACAGCTGTTTTTGTACTAGCAACGAAGACCCCATTAGGAATCCATTAGGAACCGGATCGGTACTCATTTAGTATACAGTAGATCTCTTACATAACGTCTGCACACAAGACCCTTAAGGACCCCATTTTGACCCCATTCTGAATGTGCCATACCCACAAGTGCTGGTGAAACCCAGATTTAATTGGGTTTGTGGGCCCTTAAATCCAGATTAATGCCAGACCCCTTTAATTATGTCATTTGGGGTCCTCGCCATGAACCTTTCTGCACATACCTCCCTTAATTCAAATTTAGAAGATCTGGTATCTGGTCCTCAAGGAATCTGGTTCTTGAAGTTCTGCATCATGGTGAGGGCCCCATGCATCTGCATGGACTGTCTAGCACCCAATGGATGGCATAACATCCATCCATAGGGTCCAGATTAAAGGCACCATTAAAGGGGTCTAGCGTTAATCCAGATTTAATAGCCTGAAGACCCCATTAAATCCAGATTTTGCCGGTGCTCGTGGGAACAGCACATTCAGAATGGAGTCCTAATGGGGTCCTTAGGGGACTGTGTGTGCAGAAAGTATGTAGCTGATCCATACCAACTGGGTTCTTAACGGGGTCTTTGTTGCAAGGACCGGATTCCAACAAGGACTGCACCTCAAAGATCCAGATCTTTTAAGTGCAAAAACAGCCATAGTGGACTACTCTTAGCGTGATTTGTTTTGGGACAAAGTCATGCTTGATGCAGCTTTCAAGAAATATTTCCTGGCCCATGTTTGGCTACATCAGCACAAATGAAAATAAAATAGGCAAAATGCTGTTATCATCATTCCTATTAAAATACTAAAATGTATTTCTTGTCACCAAAAACTCAAGACAAGTCACAAAAAATAAAAAGGAAAAGGAAAAGCTTATAAAGAAAATGTGCACAGGGATTTAAACCCAACTGGAAGGCTGAGCTGAGAGATTTAAATCTTCATTTCTTCACTTCTTTCTTGTTTGAATGCCAGCATAATACATGCCCTACATTTCCAGGCCAGGACTTAATATGCAGAAAAGAGCAATCAGAATGATCACGGAGCTTAGACGCTTTCCTTGTAAAATCAGGCTGCAAAATCTAGGTCTCTTCAGCCTTAAAAGGCAGCATTTAAAAGGTGACCTGATTGAAGTATGCAAAATCATCCATAGTGTAGAAAGGTGGATAGAAAAAGGTTGCACAACACTAGAACCAGGCAGCAGGAGAGTTAGGACTGACAAGGGCAACTATTTTTTCATCCAGAAGGTCGTTGATCTAGGGAATTTACTGCCAGAAGAGATGGGGACAGCAACCAGTCGAGGGAGCTGTAAGGAAAGGTTAGACCGATTCATGGAAGCCAAGTGTATCAAAGGCTACTAGAATGGATGCCTAGGTACATCCTCTAGGCTGGGGAGATAGGCAGGATGCCTCTAAAAGCCATATGCAGGGATCTGAGAGCAGGTGAAGGTTCTGCCTTTGTCTTCTGCTTGAGATGCTAGAAGCATCCCACATTCGGAACTGTACCAAACGTGCATGGGGACGTGGCCTGAGTCATGACCAACTTCTGGTTGAATGAATGCGGAACTCCATGGGTAGCTCTATGCAGTTTTTGAGGCAGAAATACAGAAATGGTTTGCCACTGCTAACTTTCAAGGAGAAGCTGGGGATAGAACCGGCAAACCTCTGTCTTCCTGACAGCTCACTCTACCACTGAGTTACAATCATGCTCTTCTAGAGAGTAGCGTCTCCTTATCATTTCACTAGCTCTGTCACTGTCAGAATCTCATATCCTGCCAATACATGCACCATTCCAGCTTCACCCCATTGCTTAATGAAAGCTGGCGAAGCTGCAGCACCTATACATTACCCGTCCAATAAGAAAAAGCTCCTTGTGGCAGGCACTAATAATACACACAGTTGTGCTAAAAGCAGGAACTGTGCCAAGAAACAGATTTTAGACTGCTTATTTAAGACACCAGCTTCCATCTGGATCTACATCGATGTGAATGTTTCTGCTCGTTACTATCTCTTACAAGGAAGGAAGGAAGGAAGGAAGGAAGGAAGGAAGGAAGGAAGGAAGGAAGGAAGGAAGGAAGGAAGGAAGGAAGGAAGGAAGGAAAAAAACCACCACAAAATGTAACACTACCTTGCATTTTCTAGCAAGAATGCAGCTTATCTGCTGTATTCTATTAGATCTGACAGTCTCAACAGGCTCAGATCCCCAGGCAAAGACAACAGAGAAAAGGTATCTTGTCATTCAACAGACTTTATAGTTCAAGGAAGGATATTTTAGATCCATCTCTAAGCTAAAATTATCACACACTCCTATTCAGTAAAGAACCTAGAAAATTTAAATCTCTAAAATGCTCCCCAGGCTATTTTTCTGCTAACGAGTACGACTGCATAGGTTAATGACACCATTCTAGATTTTTCCAGAATTTTAAGAAAATCATGAAGATTTAGACAGAGGGAATACGGGATGAAAAACAAAAGTCACTTAAATCATTCTGATCCGAGGTGCAGATCTATTTAAAAAAATTAACTGAATATGCAAAATTGGCAGGCCTTTACTGAAAAAATACCTTTGCCATATTTAAAGGCTATCATCCCAAAAGAATGCACATTTTCTATCCATGTTATTTAGCATAGCGTAGCGCGGCACAATGGGAAGCCTATAGGGGACAATAAATAATTGCATATTAATTGCACGGCTACACGTTTACAGAGCTACAGGGTACCACTGGCAATTTAGCATTTTTCTCATTTCGATTTGGCAAGAAATCAAGAAGTGTGTTTAAATGCAAGAGGAAAACGTTCTCCGTTTTAAGAAGGCTCCTTTTGTTGTGGGACCTAGGGACATGTGACTTAAAGAAACCACCGGCCTTCTATTATGGCATTATCGGCTTGCTCCCCTTTCAAATGGCATCAAAGGGAATACTCTCTATTGCTGGCAAATGTAAAACATAAAACCGGCTGGAGGGGAGCCTGGGAAAACATTTCTCCATCCTATTCATACAAGTTTCCCTCTCCCTTGCAGGGCTGTAAATTCTGTCTAGCAGATCCCCTCAAATGGTACACTGGTGTAACTCAGATTAAAAAGCCAGTCGCTCTTGGTGATTTATAGTACCTGCTGCTTGCTGCACCGGCTCTTCTGAGAATTCTAGCTGTCGGCGTGACATACACGCAGGCACACACGCACACACATGTGCGCTGCAGAGCTGCAGAGGATAGCATTTGCTTCAAAGCCTGTACCCACCACGTCTGCACACTCTGGAATCTATCTTTTGGTCAGCTTACAAGAAACATGCGGACAGCAACTGAGGATCTGCAAGCACACACTAAAGGCATTTAGGAACTCCCCGAATCCCACCGGTTAGTAGCTGGGGGAGCAGACATTGACCCTCAAAATAAGCAGAGAATGTAACAGTGACAGAATGGGGAAACAAAGATTATGATGCACATGAATCGACAGCCAGGACTAGTGGAATTCAGCAGCTGTGCAGAAGGTGTGAGCTATACTGTACACGCTGCAAGAGGGCACAAGGAGAAGACAACTGGTCATCCACTTACCCTCTTCGTGCCCATCAGTGCGCTGCTAATAATACACAAAAATTTCACATCTGATGCAACATTACTATAGGACTCATTGGTTTATATTCATTTTTGGTGTATACATTTGCGGCGGTACCACATCTCTGTGACAGTATCCCAGGTCACTTACCTACCATGTGCCCTGGCAAAGATCACCAAATGCTCAATACCATATTAAACAAAATTACAGCTATAAACTCATGGGGGAGGGGGGAGCTTCCTGTGACAGTGAAAAAAAGCAAATCCAGTGCTAGGGCTAATTAGGAAGGGAATAGGAAACAAGTCCGCAAGAGTCGATCTTGCCTCCTTATAAATCTAGGTGAGGCCATACTTGGAATACTGTGCACAATTCTGGTCGCACCTCAGGAAGAATCTTGTGGAACTGGAAAAAGTACCAATATGGCAAACAGAACAACCAAGGGGATAGAATTTCTTGGGCTCTTCAGCCTTGAAATGTGGTTATTTAAGAGGTGACCCAACTGAAGTATAGAAAATCACACATGGCGTGAAGAAAGGAGATAGCAAAAATTCTTTTCTCTGTCACACAACCCTAGAACCAGGGGGCAGAGAAACGAGAGGAAGTATTCTCCCCCCAAACAGTCATTAATCTATTGAATATACTACCAGAAGAGGTGGTGACAGCAACCAGCCTGGATACCTTTAAGAAAGGATTAGACAAATTAATGGAGGACAAGTGTATCAATGGCTACTAGAATGGATGCCTAGGTATTGCCTCCAGGTTGGAGAGACAGGCAGGATGCCTCTGAAAGCCATCTGCAGAGATTCAACAGCAGGTGAAGCTTTTGCTTTTGTTTGAGAATGCCCAGAAGTAGCTGCTGGGCCACTGTGTGGCTGAGATGGGCTGTGGCCTGATCCAGTGAGGTTCCTCTAATGTATTCATCCACACACCTATACTTACCTCTCTGAGTAAATATACATGGGATTACATTTCAATTAAAGTGCGGTTTGCATATGAGGAACAGAATGGGTAAGAATCCTATCATTCAACTCTAAGGTACCTTCTTTAGATCCCACAATTGTCAGACACAAGGAAGCAACCCCATCTTCTTACCTGTGTCTGTCCGCTCTTTGCATTACTGTTCCTGGCTAAAATACCCGGATGTCAGCCAAGTGGCTTTCCCACATCCCTTTGCATTCTTCCCACACTTGGCTTGCATCCAGGTATTTCAGCCAGAACATAACATGAAAAGTTGTCAGATGGGGGTAAGGAAATGGTAAGATGGAAGAACCTGGCCTAGGTACTGGATTTTCTGTAACACCGATGATTTAGAATTTCTATCAACTTAACCTGGGCTATATTGGGACTGCCACAGATATGAGTAGAATTCCTAACATAGTCTCAAGAGAACTGTTATTTATGTATTCATTTATGGCACTTATATCCTACCTTCCGTCCAAAGAGACTAAGGTGGTACCTACCATTCTCCTCTACTCTGTATTATCCCCACAACAATCCTGTGACATAGGTTAGGCTGAGATGTTGTGCCTGGCCCAAGGTCACCCAGTGATCTTTTATGGCAGAGAGGAGGAACAAATCAAGGAACCTGTAGGTTCTAGCTTGGCGCTATAACCACTACACCATACTACCTCTCTTTCTCTTAACTGAAGCATGCTTGCAAATAAATGTACCTAGGATTTGATGGTTCAGATACATTACCCAGAACTGTACAACTGGAGACTAGCTAATCAAGAACAGTCTTCTTCATTCCCTTAGAAGGGGAAAACCTGGAAATCTTCCAAAGTTTGCTGACAACAAACACCTGTGTCTCTGAGGTAGCTGTTCCCAAGTTAAGCTCTGATTCTAAGCTAGGACTAAATGCACACATGCACAAAATATGAAATGGATTTGTTCAGAATTACACTATAAGCCAAGGGCTCATTATGTTATATTATACTAAAATTTTTTGCTGGGAGAGAAAGCAGCCAGGAGGAAAGTTCCCTTCAGCAGATCAATTCGTGCACATTGCTCGATGCAAACACTGCAAAGATTCCTATAGCACCTTAAAATGATCTCCGCCATTGCACACCTGTTTTCCATTTAGGCTGAGATTGTAAATTAAAATTTGCTTCACTTTATCATTGTTTTATTCTTGCATTCTAATTTGTGACTGCTTGCTTTGCACAGCTCCTTGGAAAGTCCAGGAGGATCAAGTGACCGACTTTTAAACCCATGTACAGTCTAATACATTTATTAAACATGTTTGTTGTGGTATAACCTTTCAGAGGCCCCAGTGGGTTTCTTTTACAACAGCTTGTAGGTTTAAGATGCCCCCACCGTGTGAAATTCCTTGCGCTTACTGCTACGTAAAGAAATCTAAAGACTGCATCACCATTAGGAGTTAGCTGTCTTTTTGTTCTTGCTGGGTATCACTTAGGGTGCGTCCAAAGACGTTAATACCACTCAGCAGAATGCGCAGTCGCGATTGAGGCATCACACGCGGCGATTGCTGGAGCCCCATGGCATCGCATTATTTGATCGCTACTGCACATTTACCTGAATTGTGGATTAAGGACGCTCGCTGGGCAGTGTTAAGAAAATTCAGATTTTCCAGCCAGACCGGGCAGGACGGCGAGAACAGACAAACGAGAGCACTAGGGCAGTTCAAGTCTGATCAGCTGCCTCCTCCCAAGAGCGCGCCATCGCTTCGCAGCAGGTATAACGGCAGATTTATTCCGCAAGTCTTGTTGGGGCCCTAGTTGTGGCCTGGTTGACTGCACGGGCACCTCAGCACAGTTTTCTTGGCAGAGATATAGCAGTGGTTTGCCATTCCCTCCTCCGGAGGAGAGGCTGGGGGCTGAACCAGCAACTCTCTTGCTTTCCAGGCCCTTTGCTCTACCAAACAACCACCTCTATGGGCCGCTTTTCCAAGCCCACTAACAAGGGACTTCATTACACGGAGAAAACAAGATTTTGTGAAAAAACTTTCAAAAAACCGAGCTCTGCAGAGTAGTGGCCACCGCCAACACTCACCTTGTGGGGCTCCTCTCTTGCTCTCCCTGGCTTTCAAAGGCCAAGAGGGTCTTCCCAGCCGAGCCCAGTCCGCAAGAAGGGATCTCCGGCTCCTCCCAGAGTCATGAGCAAACGACCTGGGAACCATCGGTCAAAAGAGACCCCCACGGACCCCCAGCTACAGCCGACGCCCTCCGCGCTGCGCCCCCTCCCCGCCCATCTGCTTGCTTGGCAGCAGCTGCCGGGGCAGAGGACGGCAGAGGAGGGAGAGAAGGCGGAGGCCGAACGCGGGGCGAGAGCGCGACGCTTGCGCCGCGGGCGATGATTAATTGATTACCAGTCGCTAGGCGACGGCCCGGACACGCGGGGCTTTTGCAGCGCTCGTGGCCAGCGCGGCCGCCAGTCAGCAGCAAAGGATGGACAGATGGACGGATGGATAGGAGGAGAAGAAAGGAGCGTCCGCGAAGGCTGCTGCGGCGACTCCTGGCGGGGCACGGGATCAAGCCGTCGCGCTGCTCAGTGATGCATGCGCCACTTCTATGCAGCATTTGGCAAGGCTTCCTACAGGAGGAGGAGGAGGAGGAGGAGGAAGTGGTGGTATTGGTGTTGGGGGGGGGCACATTTTGTAGAGCCCCCTCAAAACTACATTGAAAAGCAAGGGGGAGTCCTCCCCCCAAACTAACCCTTTAAACAGCCCCACTCTTTCCCCTTCCCTCCGTCCAACACCCGCCCCCCGCCCCGAGCCGAGCGGCGCAGCCGGCGCCTCACCTGGTTCTCAGCTGCTACTGCGAACCCATTGTGCCTCGCAGGAGCCTCGCGCACTCGCCCCGCTTGGATGGCGGCAGCAGCAGCAACAGGACCCGGCCGCCGGGGCTGCTGGAATCTGGGTCACCGGATGCCTCTCGACGCCGGAGAAAGCAGCGGGCTGCGGGGAGAGCCGCTGCAGCCGCCCGCCCGCAGAAGGTGAGCGCAGCGCGAGGGGCGCAGTTCCGAGCCAGCTGAATGAATGAGTTTGCGCTCTGGTTTTTCCCCCTGCTGGCCACAGTGGGGAATTGCGCGCCTCAAGGAAACCGCCCCCTGCTGGCCACAGTGGGGAACGTCGGCTGAGTTTTTCTGGATCGTGTCTCAGAATAGGGACCTGCCACCCACACGCTGGGGCAGACGACGGCAGACCCCGGGTCCCCTGTTCCGGAATATAACCTGGAATAAGGCCCGGTGCAGAAAGGGCCATATTTACATTCCTAATTTCTGGACTGGGTTGCTTACCTCTCATATCTGAGGCGCACAGGTATGCTGTCACTTAAATGTAGATATTCCTCCCTACCTATCCCGGTTGAATACTGACAAAAGCCTGCGAGAAGCCAAGAGAGGTTCGTTCTGTTTTCCCAGTATAGGGAACAGTTCGAACCTGACTTTATTCTGGCGTTGTAATAAATGATGCGGAACCGACAGTGGAGGAGAATGGCTGTAATTGCTGCTTTTTTACTAGTTCATGACCTTTGGGTGTGGGGCAGGATAGAAATGTAAATAATAAATTTACCGGGTTACACAGTAGCCTATATCTCTTTGCACAGGATACATTGTTATGGGTAAAACTGGATAGATCATTGGTTAGAAAGGGAAAGCGTTCAGATGCCGGCTGAGCTGGCGAGCCGTGTGGTGTCCTTGTGAACCACTTGTGTAAACCCTGTCCTTCAGCATGGTGCCTGCTTATGCCCTAGAAAGATTAGAAGGGTTGGTATGCTCCGAGCACTTCCTTATGCTGAGGTTTGCCATCCAAGCACGGAAGTCGCCCCCACATGCACGATACCAGTTTTGCCTAGAGAGATTAGAAGGGTCAACATGCCCCGGAATGCCTTTTCCGCTGAGGTTTGCCATCCAAGTGGGGTTGGCATTCCTACATTCTGGAATATGTCCTGGAATAGAGGCCTGCTGTCCACATGATAGTGCAGGCAACAGCAGGCCCCAAGTGAGACCTGTCAGAATCTGTATTAGCATGTAGACTAGAGACTTCTATCCTAAAATATATTCCAGAATACAGCCAGGTATGAACGGGCCCTAGGACTTGTTGAGCCTATCAGTTTTGGAACCCCACTGTTAACACATATTGTTACAAATCATAGGGCATGGTGCTTTGTCTTGAATATTCAAGTGGGAATTCTCTTGTCCTATAAGGGTTCCAGCAATAAAAACTCATCTTTTTTTTGCCAAGTTTACAATAATGACATGATTCAGGGACAAGGCAACCAGTCTACTGCTTCCATAGAAACTTGCAGTGTAGGTTGTAAACTTGTTGCTGGGTACTACTGAGTTGTGGCTGAGTTTTGGTTGATTCCATGGGCACTTCTATGCAGTTTTCTTGGCAAAGGTACAGCTGTGGTTTGCTGTCACTTGCTTCCAGGGAGAGACTGGGCATTGAACCAGCAGCCCCTTTGCTTTCCAGGCTGCTTGTTTCACCGCAGAACTACTCCCATTCCTAACCATGAACCATGCCAAATAAAGCTGATGGGAGCTGGAATCTGGCAGCATCTTGACGTGACAACTTTCCTATTCCTCACCTAGGGGAAGCAATTATCCAGGACCAGCAAGTTGGTTGCCTGTGTATGACCATTGGGATGCTAATCCCAAACCTATTTTGCATTTAGCAACGTACAGCAAGAAGCCCTTGCTTCTCTTATGTGCAGCAGGTAGACAGGAGAGACCACCTAATCCTAGCCATGAGCTACATAAAGTGGTGGGAGGAAGGAGATAGAGGCATAAGAAGTTATCTCAGGAAGTTGCTTAAGTCATATAAACTGTATTAATAGGGCAACAAAGAACAGACAAACAGTTTTAAGAAAGGATTAGATAAATACAGGGAGGTCCAGTACATCAATGGCTACTGGAACTGATGCCTATGTACTTCCTCCAGGTTGGAGGGTCAGGTAAGATACCTCTAAAAACTATTTGCAGGGATTTGCAAGCAGGTGAAGGTTTTGCCTTTGCCTTCTGGTTGACAATGTTTGTAAGCAATGGATGGGCCACTGGCAACCTATTCGCTCTTAGGCCGGTAGTGAAGAAGTAGAGAATGTCTGGGGAAGAGCATGCGATTTCATGCTCCACACTTTAACCAACATTTACCAGACCCCACCTGAAGCATCCAGCAGTGTGACAATTCGCTCTGCGTCCAGTTCCCTGCATTTGGTGAGCGGGGAACACAGTGTCCACGCAGGGGCAGTGGCGGCCGTGATCAATTGCTCACCCATGCTGTGATTGGACCTCTGATCTCCGGATCAATCATAGAATTGCAACAGGACCGTTTGATCATAGATTAGCCTGTGATAGAACATGCCCCTCTTGCAATGGCGACTGAGCAGCCAACTGCAGCGGCAAGGAGGTGGAACTTCTCGGTTCAGAGGCATTGGTGCGGGCTGGTAAAAGGGTGGACCATTTGCACTTCTGGGCAGTAATGGACACTTTGGGGAAGATTTCCTCATGCTGAGTGTGAATGGTTCACTTGTACCTGAAGTTCACGACAGCCGAATCAGGTAAGTGCTGAAAGGCCTTAGGTGAGACACAATGCTGGACTAGATGGCGTGATCCAGCAGGGCTCTTCTTATGATCTTATGTTCTAGAGAAGAGATCACTTTCTTTGTAAAATAAGGCAAGTTCTCAGTCTGTTCAATTTTATATGCAAAATACAGATGGTTCCAAGCACCTGCCCAGTGGAATTGGTAGAGTTCTTGTAATAATAAAAAATACCTTGAAATTAGTTTTTGCCATAGTCTAATTTATGTGCCGGTCATAAGATCTATACAGAAAGTAAATGTTTAAGGAATGTTTTGTAAATTAAAATATACAAATATAAAATATAAATATGTACAAGGAATTTAGTTGCAAAAAGCTTGATATATTCATTACATGTTTAAACCAGCTTTTATCATTTATGACTTGAAACTCTTGTTTTCTTGTCTTGAATGCAGAATATTTTGTTTATTCTTCTGTGATTATTGTTTACTGCCCTCAGCTTTTTTGTGAAAGGTAGTATTTAAATAAAATAATAATAAATATTTGCCCTTTTAAGTTTTACCTAAATAAATCAAACTATTTGTGCATTTAAATAGGACTTTGAATGCTTTCCTGGAATGAAACCAGAAGATATGGCTGTTTGCTTAAATCTGAGTAGTGTCAAAGACATGAACATTAATAAGGCTTTTGGCATATTCAGAGTACTACAATGTCATTACAAGAATGACGCACTCACTTTCTAAAAGGCAATTTTTGTAAAATGGAATGCATAGTGAAATACAATATACAGACCTAAAGCAGCATCCCAGGCTAAAAGTGAGGCTTTCAACCAATTAATCTGATTATATAATTTGAATCAATGACTTAATAGAATAAACAGTATTTTAAATTTGCAACAATTATTTTTTGCAGATGCAAACAAGTTCTAGGGGAGAAGTGTCATATTTTGCAGTAGGAAAAGTGCTGGATTTATGCATATATTTGTTTTCAAAATTATTTTTTAAATGAGAAACCAAATAGCGCTACTATTGGTCTAGAAACCTTTGCAGGCTACTAAAGCGTGTTTTGTTGACTGGAAAACTGTGGTTCTTGGATTATCGGAGGTTGATGCATTCAAGTTGGATATAGATGAACATTGCCCCCTCTGGCAAGGCGCCTCACTGCAGCTCTTAGTAATGCTGAAAGGTCATAATGTGATCCTTGGTCGGAATATGCTCTCTGAAGCAAAGATTGCACAGTCCTTGGAAGTACTTATATTAGGTTAAGGTTTTGCACCAGTTTAGTAGCCACACTCTCACACCTCTGTAGGCTAGGAACAAATGTTCCAGCTTGGGAGCCTTTGGGGAGCGGTTCTAGCTGAAAAGGGCACCAAGGAATCCCAAACACGGGAGGTGGCCTTAATTAACTGGGCTACCAGAAATCTGGATTAAGAAACTTCTTAATCCGGGACATTTCTGCACTTGCTTTTCCTATCCGTTGGATGGGAAAGGTGCATTGGAGACTAACATGTGGCATTCACACTTAGGAATGCTAGTACACAGTAGCCTAGTCCTAACACAACTGGAGACTTACCTGTGCGGTCACACGTCCGATCCTCTGAAGAGCTCCGCCATTTTGGTCATGGTGCCCTGTACGACTGCACATGCACATGCACTGTCATCATGGTGGCAGTGATATTCTGCGCACGCACCGTTGTGTAAGGGGTCATCTGAGGTGCCGGTGCGCTTGCATGGTATCTCAGACAGCCCCCTCGACCAGAAATGGTGCAGATGGTCTCTGCGTGGATGGAAAAGGTAAGCTTTCCCATTTGTTTAACCCGATTTTGTGCACCACAGATAGTATGCAATTAGTCAACCTCTGGGCAGGTAGGGGATGTTTGTAGGTTGTAAACGCCTCCTGCAAGTGCAGGTGCACCTGCCCAGATGTTAACTAATTGCATACTAAGAGGCCAAGTGCTAATTGGCCTCATATCTTCCTCCATCTTGGGCAGGCAGAGCAGGCCGGTGGAGTGCATGGCCTTGATGATTCGCACTAATGCAAATCTAAAGGATGTACAAGTCCTAGAACTTAACCACATGGACCCTTATTACAGATTAAGTGACCACACAGAAAGGCCCATAAGTGTTTTTATTCAGAAAATACAGTATGAGCTTGAGAATTTCAAGAAGTGTTCTATATTGTTTATTCTCCTATGGTCAGTTCACAAAAGTCTTGAGCTAGTGGCCAGTTATTTTGATTTGGGAAGCCACTGATGATGTGGTTTCTTGACTTGCATGGCCTGTTGAGGTGTGAAGAGCTTCTAGGATTCTCCATTTGCGAGCGGCCTGTGTGTGTGTGTGAGTTCCAGAGGAGCTGTCTGACAGATTGTCAATAAAATGCATAAAAAGAGGTCAGGTTTTGCTATCAATTCTAGTTGTACAGTGTAAGACAGTGGCATCAAACAGATTTGGAGGCAAGTTGGTTGCCAGCTAGTGGGCTAAATATGGTTCCACAAAAAATATTCTTGTTGGTACAGAGCACTTTGAAGATGGATTCTAAATGGATTGTTTGCCATGTCAAAATGTGCCCTATATGTTTACTTATGAGGCTTTGCTCCCCCATTTCTTATTTTTATTTTCAGTTTCTTGTAAAATCTGAAGAATTGTTCCAAGAAAGCTAAAAGAGTAGCACATCCAATAAACAGAGTCCGAAGGTGTTGGGCCACACTATTCTTTTACCTGGAACAAGCCTGTTAAACTATAAAATCAGTTAAAATATTTTCATTATTATTATTTTTCTGATTGTAAAATTGGTTATTTTTAGACATAGAGCTAAACGCTGTCTTCTCCTAAGCACTCATAATAGACTTATTTTAAAAGTCTGCAATATGAAAAATAAAAGACTGTATAGATAGGGATCCCACTTGACATGAAGTGCTAAACCTCTCTTCATAACCTTGTTACGAAGAACTGCTGGCAAAGTAGGAACTGGGCTATATTTACATTAAACAGCAAGGATACCTTAAGTGAGTCCAGTTTCTATTTCTCCCAATGGAGACCAGCTAGGTGCCTAGTTAAGGTATCTTTACTGCATAATGGAGAAAGAGCCTTGGCCTTTCTTGCCTGGCAGGAGCAAGGCCATTTCTGCCTTCAAGGACCGCTTGGATACACAGTCTCTTCCAAGATGGTGTAGAAGCATCCTGCTTTCCATCACTACGGAAACAACCTCAAGGGCAGAGAAAGCCTGAGTGGATGCGTTAAAAGCAGGCTAGTATCTTCCCACCTAACCTACCCCACAAGACCACTGTGAAGATAAAATGCAACAGAAGCGAATAACGGCCTCCTTTTAACTTTTATTTATTCAATTTATGTCCCACCGTATACCCAAAGGTCTCAGGTCAGGTCATAATAAAACTAATTAAAAACCCAATTAAAAATGAATGGACTGAAACAACAATCAAAGTGCCTGAAAGGGAAGGGGTGGCCTTCTTCAGCCAAAGGCGAATGTAGGGTGTTTTTCCACTTAGCACTAGAGAGCCCATTAAGGGTCCTTAATGGGTCCTTAATGGGTCCTCTAGTGCTAGTGGACCCCCCCCCCCGTAAAGGGGTGCATATAGTCTTGCATCTCAGAGGAAAGGCTGTCCTACAGTCCAGTGGCTGTACTATTGATCTTTTTAAGATTAGAAACCTGGAAAATAAATGCAGAATAAAAATACACCGTAATAGGCATATTTTCCTAAGAGAATGATGGAGAATAATATCTTTCCTATCTTCCTCTTTTGTGCCTCTGCCTTGAGAAATGAATCTGTAAAGTAAGATAATGTATATCACACGATTGCAACCCTGAGAAGCACTAAATGGATCAAGACAAGAACAAGAAGCAAGGCTACAACTACAGGCACCGCCACCAAAGAGTTAAAAGGGCATGACGGGAGTTTTAGATGAACGGGAAGGGAGCTTCATGGGAAATGTAGTTTTCGCCTCTCTAAGCAAAAGCGTGGCCGCCGCCGCGCCTCTCTTGCAAGGTAAGCTCATTTCCCCCAGTCCCCGCTTCCTTTGCGGGAATAATAAGATATCAGTGTAGACAATATAAACACTTCAATTCCGGGTTTGAATTTCTAACCCAGGGCAGTTTGCTTCTTTGATTATTACTCCGGTGGATTTGCCCCCGTAGTGCTCTGCAAAACTATCAGTGTGCTGCAATTGTTTTGTTGATTTATTTTATGCTAAGTTCTTGCAACGGAGGTGGCTCCGAGGACTCGAGTGACAGCGCATTCGTGACATTTAAGGGTGTATTTTTTAAAAAAAATCGGTGCAAGTCGATCTCCGTGTTGCTGCATTTGCACGTGGGAAGCTCAAACATTGTACACGTGTCGCAGTGTCTGCTCTAACTGTGGGGAGGGGACGAGAGATCGTGAGAAATCAGGACCTTCGAACACGCAAGTTTAGACGGTGGGGGTTACTTTCTAGCAACAGCAGCCTCTGATTCTGTGAGGTTTGGATAGAATGTATTTGTTGAGCAGAGTATTTGTGATAAATGCAATGCAATTACTAGTGATAAAAATAGTAGGAACCCCTTGGAGTCTGTAGCATCATTGTAAAACCTTTCTTTCAGTAATTAAAACATAATTAAACATACGGTTGCTGCTGCTGCTGCTCCCAAATTGTGCTAACAAGCAGTATTCTGGAATAAAACACCTCTGGAATAATAATCACTGGTTGCCTAAACAGTATGGGGCTGGCATTCTCCTTGGGCAGTACAGTAGCACATGCACATCTGTGTATTCCAGTGGTATGAAGTGTGTGATTGCCACCACCGTACCTGTGCAGCCTTTTGCAGGCCTCGCATCCAAAACAGCAGCTCCCAGCAGCAACATCCAAACAGGTAGGATATGGTGCTGTTTTGGGAAAACCTGCATTCCGAGTCAAGTTTTCCCAAAATAGGATAAAGCAGTCTTTCTCCCCAAGATTGTGGGGCTGTGCTGGGGTTGCAGTAGGAATGTGTGGCAATCCCAACATAGTCAAGACATAAAAGCAAGTATCTAACTTCACTGAGACTTAAATGCTGGCCTGGGATACTAGGACTGCAGTGACAGTAGAATTTATATACAGTACAACGTCCCTGGGACTGGCTGTAGCTCAGAGATACAGCAAACTGTCTTGATGGAGGAGGTTCTTGGAAGCAGGCAATGGTGAACCGGTTTTGTGTGTGTGTCAAGAAAGGAGCCAAAAGGAGCCTATATGAAGTCAACCCCTGGCAGTGGTATTCAACAAGAAACTGCCCTGTTTATGCTTAGCCTATTTATGCTTAGCCAGTAACTCTTGACTGGGTGGAGGAAGGGGCTTTTTGCACTTACCTGATTAAGCTGGTAAACTTCTGGTAAAGGTGGACCATTTGGACTTCTCATGAGGGAAGCGTCCCCAAAGTGCCAGATGTGCAAATGTCCTCCTGTTTACCAGCCCGTGTGGCTGCGTCCAAAGCCTGAAATTCCACCTCCTCGCTGCCGCAGTTGGCTGTTCCATGACATGCTCACACACCATTGCAGAGAGGCACGTTCAAGCACAGGGACGTATTGTCGCCAATCACGTCAGCGCCCGTGATCGAACGCCCCTCTCGCGGCTCTATGACCGGACATCGCTCCTGGGGAGTGGAGGTCCAGTCATGTCCACCTGCACGGATGACATATTCCCCGCCCACCGACCACAGAGAACTGGACATATAGCGAATGATTGTGTTGCTGGATGCTTCAGATAAGCTTTTGGTCAACGTTGGTAAAGGTGCGGAGCACGATTTAGTGCTCCATACTTAATCAACAATTAGTGAACTTCTGGGGATGCAGGACACGCTTGGAGCCTGTAACAGCCTACTTGAAGTGCAGATACATTTCACCAGAAGTTCACGAATTGTTGACTACCGGCTGAAGTGTGAATAGGCCCGAAGAAGAAAACCTGTGGATGTCTTAACCCACAGTTGTCTTTTGCACCCTTCTCACTGTTCCAGGCTCTTCTCTTACTGCAACTTCTATTTATTTATTTATTTGTTATCTTTTAATGATCTTTCTTTAATTGGTACTGTTATGGTTTTGTTATTTTTATTCTATATTTCATATTTTATAAGTTGGATATTATTTTATAGTTCATCAGTTCTCTTTATAAACCATTGGTTTATCGCTTGTATTTAAATTCTTTGTGTATTGACTTGGATGTGGTTTCTTTATGGCATTTTTGCTCTGTTGTGAGCCACCTTGGGCATTTGTTTTGGGAAGGTGATAAATAAATACAAAGGCCCCATCCAGACAGGGAATATATAGTGCAATTATATCTTGGCAGTGCTGGGATTGCCACACGTATCTGTGGTGACCCCACCATAGCTATGCTGTAGCGCTGTGGAAACCTGCTACTGCCTCTTTTGGGAAAACGTGACTCTGATCACAGGTTTTCCCAAGAGCAAGACACTCCTAAGGCCATTGCTGGTTCAAGAGCAGGAGAAGGTTTGCCCTTGTCTCTGCTTGAGATGCCCATGGGCAATTGGTGGGCCACTGTGTGCAACGGGATGCTGGACTAGATGGGCTGTGGCCTGAATCCAGCAGGGCTTCTCTTATGTTCTTATGATGCTATAACTTACGTTCTTGAAGAGCCGGTGTGGCCATAGCCACTGAGCATGTGCTGGGCCTGAAAAAAATGTCTTGTACATGCGTAGTAGTGGCAATTGTGCACTTCTGGGTATTTTGTGCTATCACTGTGATGCATGTCACTATCACACACAGACAGCACCATCCCTGTGCTGACTGGCCAACAAGTTGTTATTCTGGAGTG
Organism: Aspidoscelis tigris stejnegeri; assembly: GCA_023333525.1. Lineage (NCBI taxonomy): Eukaryota > Metazoa > Chordata > Lepidosauria > Squamata > Teiidae > Aspidoscelis > Aspidoscelis tigris. The sequence goes on from JALMGA010000001.1 coordinate 256,230,800, forward strand.
GCTTTTCTCCAGAATATTGCTTTTTAGCACCATATTCAGGCAGAGTCTAGAACTGGCCAATGCGTTTAAAGAAATTTTACTGTTTAGTTGTGCCTCCTCTGTGCATTGGCCTCATCTCTTTACCTATAAATTGCTTAGTTTTTCCAAGGCAATCAGGAATTATAACTATTATTGGTGCATATAGGATTACCAGATGATAGAAATGATATGGTTCCGCCATTTTTATAAGTAAACTGAAGAGTGAATTTCAGCATGCCCAGACTATTTATCACTTTGTTTGTCTGTAGGGAGTTAGGCTCGTGCTTTTTCTTACTGCTTTGATCCAACATCTGTGCTGACTCTCTGGGGCAGGCTTGACAAAATAATGATGATCTTTAAAGTGTTGCTGAACTACAACTCTCATGGGCCCTGTCCATTGTGGCCAATGGCAAGGAGTGATAGGATTTGTAGTTCAATAGTATGTGTAGCGCCAGAGTTTCAACTCGAAACAAGGGTGGGTGATTTTTATGGCTGAGGGACTGGCCTCATGAGCTAACATTTATTTGTGGAAAGTATATTTTTTTTTAATTAAAAAAATTGGTGTCTAACTTGATCCCAACTCTTAAAAAAGAGAGAAAGAGAAGAAAGCCCAAAGAGCAGTCTCATATAGAAAAACTATTTGAGTTATAAATAAATCAGAGTTTTTCCCCAATCCCAGATAAAAATATATGGGCACAGTGCACCATCTGCTGGTACAAAGAGCATACTTTTATTACATTTTTTTGTCACTGTTGGAAACACCGAAGAAAATAGTAGAAAAATGGAGCCATACTGATCTATCCAACTTGTGAAGCACAGGCTTATCTTGTCTGAAAGTGGAATTGTGCGCTTCTGGGTATTTGGTGCCACTGAATTACACAGAAGTAGTCACCTCTCCATTTGAGCCAGTAGTGAGCTGAATTAAGTGCCCAGTTTGCTCTAGAGCTGGATTTGATAGATTCTCACCTAGCAGACTCAGCCCTGATAGATGAGGGGTGTCACAATTTCCAGTGCTTTTTGTGAAACTGTTTTGCACACCCTTCCTAGATTTTTGCCATTACGGAGGATATCTTATATATCTTCTTAGCGTTTTCTGGTGAAACCCATTTTCTGCTGTAACTTTATCCCAGGAGAATGGTTTGTAATAACATTTGGCAAAAAGGGGATTTTAATCTAAATGGGATTTTAATGAGAAGAAAAGAGATTGATCTGTTTGCTTGCTTGCTTGTTCTCTTTAAGGAATTTTTGGACCTTGTACTTAGTCTTGCCTGGTGCCATATCTTCAGTTGACTTTGCCAACATGGAAATAGACAACAATGAGCAACGGAGCCAGAAGCTTAGCAAAACTGAGAAGAAACTGCGGCAGAAGCAAATGAGGAGCAGATACACTCTGTTCAGACATGAGGGCATTGAGTGTGTATCGTACCCTACCAAGGTGACTAAAAGATACGGTTCTTGCTAACTGAATAGAAGTGTTGCTTGCTTTGTAGGATCTTAATTAGATTTTCTAAGAGGTACAGGCCCATAGGCCTTAATGGATAAATAATGCAATCTGTCCAATTTTTGCTTGTTGAAAAAATAAGTGTTGCTGCATTCCTTAAGAGAGTTGCTCCTAGATCGGTGATGGGCAACCTGTGACACGCGTGTCACAAGTGACACGCCAAGCCCTTTTGGGTGACACACCTGGTCACCCTGGCACCTGGGCGTGTAGTGCTTGCTTGTTCTTGAAGTGTACAAAATACCAACTTTCAATTGAAGATTTAGCAACAAAAGTCACTAATGTAAAGAATTATTTGTTTTTGCTTTTAATAAAATACATATATCAAAAATATAACTTTTTTATTAGAGTTACAACTATCACAAAATTATGGATATTTCTAGATGTGACACAGCACCCGAGTTAAGCTAGGTTTTCTTGTGAATTTTGACACACCGAGCTCAAAAGGTTAGCCATTGCTGTCCTAGATACATACACATAGGGTAGAGACAGCTCATGCAGTGGAAATCAAGTTGGACCAAAGTCACAATTTATCCTTAGAATGGGACTTATTTGTTTGTTTATTGATTTAATTTCTATCCTGCCCTATAACTGAAGGTTTTAGGATAGGTTACAGTAATATCACAATAAAAATGGATAAAAAGGATGACAAGGATGACAGTGTCTGTATGGCGAGGGGATGTTCCCTCAGCCAAAGGCCAGGAAAGAGAGGTCTATTTTCACCTCTTCTAAACACAAACATTGAGTGTGCCTGATGCATCTTGGAGATGAGATTATTCTGAAGGAGCACCTTCTCACATATAGGCCTGCCCTTACACTAAGATCTCAGGGAGAGGGCCTTCTTGGAGTTCCCTCTCTTGCAGAGGTACAAGGCATAGGGCCATACAAGAAGTGCGGTAGGCCCTAGAGTCTTTGGAACAGCCTCCCTCTTGAAGTTCTCCAGGAGCCTACATTGTATGCTTTTCGGCGCCCGGTGAAAATGCCATTGACCAATATGAAAGCCTAGCAGTAAATTGCTGCCCTGCCACAACTACGGATGCCTAAAGCATTCCAGCACGTTGCATCCTGGAGATCAGAAGTGAAGTGTGAAAGTGCCCTTTGTCCCTTTTTGGTATTGTTGTTAGGCAAACATCCCATAAATGTCAAGGGCTCAGAGGTGAAATTTGTTATTTCTTTCTTTCTTTCTTCTGCCAGCTTGAGTAGTAGAATAAAACAAAATGGATTAAAAACAGCTTAAAATCCATATAAACGCCTAGAACATTAAAAATAGAGAGGCTAAAGAAGCAATAAAAAGAGCAATGACAGCCTGATATATTAACTATACGTAGTACAACCACTTGGGGAAGAAACATATTATTGACCAAAGACCCAGAGATGTGTAATTATAGTGCCCAGTGTATCTCAAAGGATAAGCTATTCCACAGTTTTATTGCTATTATTATACTAGTGCAGTGTTCCTAATTATTTGAAATCTAAACTTTTTTTGGTTTTGTTTACATATTCTGACCAAATTGACCATGCAGGAGTTCTAGGCTTAGAACCTTATTTTCTCTTAATTGTTCTGTTGCGTTTATGAAGAGGGTTTCTCAGATGAACAAATTAGCTAATTAAATGTTAATTAGTCTTTTTTTTGCCCTGTTTTAAAATAACATGCTTATTTTCTCCTGCCCATAATTAGATCCTGGTTGTTGCAAATGGAGGCCTGGGTAACGGTGTAAGTAGGCGCCAACTTCTCTGCGTGGTAGAGGAATGTGGGGTGGTAGAAGCTCTCTTAATGCCACCAAATAAACCATATTCCTTTGTGAAATATGGAACAACAGAAGATTCCAAGAAAGCCTACGACTCCCTCAATGGAAAAGAGATAGCATTGGAGGACAACAGCCAGAATATTTTTCTCTATTTCAACTTTGTGGAAAAAGGTATTACTACTTATCGTAGTGAAACATGTAAAGGCTTCCTCCAGATATCACTTCTTTATTCTGTAGTTTATCAATGTACTGATTTACAGAATATTCAGAACTATCTGGCATAGACATGTACACAAATTCATATTCCTTTGTATAGATCCCCTTGAAATGTGGTAGGATTCTGTTTGATAGGAATGTATTTGTAAGAATTCGTATAAATATCTGATATGAACGCATACGTATCTGATATGTAACCAATACATATCCCATAACATATCCTCTCTGAAAGCGTCAAATCTGCCTTGAATCCTCTTTGAATCTGATTTCAAACCATGCCAAATGCACTCCGGATCCATTGCAGATGTGACTGGTGCAGCCTCTTTCCCACCTCCCTGTGTCACAAATGTTCCGAAACATTAGTATGAATACGAATGTCGATGTATGAATGTTGTAACATTCGATTCATGAACGAATTTCTGAATTCATCCGAATATCAAATGTTATTAATATTCATGCACATCCCTAATCAGGCATTGACCGTACATTAGATCGATACACCAGATTTTAGTGTTTCTGGAGCAGTAGAGTGACATTACAGATGCAAGATTTTCCAGAGTTTGGTGTGAGCTGTCAGAACCTAGAAAAGTTTCAAGTGATGGTATTGGGAGGGTTGGGTCACATGGGAGGAAAATCTTGCATCTGTAATGCTACTTTGCTGCTGCAGAAATGCTAAAACTTGGAGTATCAATCTAATGTATAAACACTGAAGAAGAAGAGTTGGCTTTTCTACCCTGCTTTTCTCACCCATTTAAGGGGTCTCAAAGCAGCTGACAAAGTAGGTGGGGCTGTGAGAGCTCAGGAGAGAGCTGTGACTAGCCCAAGGTCACTCAGCTGGCTTCATGGGGGAGGGCAGAATCAAACCCGGTATTCCTAGATAAAGAATCCGGCTCCCTAACCACTAGACCAAACTGTCTCACTGTGTGATGGTTCTGGATGTGTTTTATTAATAAAGTGTGGAATATATAAGTAATTTCTGGAAGGGGGGCTCATGTTTTGCTGTGAATTGCTCTGGGTTTATTTTGGGCAGGTAATTAATAAATCTAAATGTTTAAGTGGCTAAATTTGTCTTACATACTTTATATTTTTATATATCTAGTTCCGTGGGAGGAGGTGACACCTACTGTTTTGCCTCCTGGCCTGAGGTTAATTGAAGAATTGGTTTCCCCTGAGGAAGAGCAGCAGCTCTTGGAGTGTCTTGATTGGGGAACTGAAGAAGTCAGTTCAGTTGGTAAGTATGACTTGTGACTTTCTTAGGATATCTGGTAATTGAATTAACCCTAACCCTAACCAAACTACACAGGCCCTTAATCTGAATTAAGGACCGATGCAGAAAGGGCACTAAACTACTGCAGTTATTTTACCAATAGTGGCCTATGCCCAACAGGGATATGCACAAATGCAATTTTTGGAATTTGATTCAGTTCAAAAATTTGATTAGATTAGAATTTTTAAAATTTGGATTTAACCAAATTCGATTTGAATTAAGCAAATTCAAATCCATTCGTTCAAATTTTTATTTCAGATTTGCACTTAGGAATGTCAAAAACATTTGTATGTGCTTGTACGCATTGTTATTCGTCCGTACGTGTCCATACACATCCATATCCATCCTATAGTTATCCCGTATGCAACCCGTTTTCATCCAGTATAGATCTGTACAAATGTGTACGGATGTGGGAAAGATGCATATTTGCAGTATGCATCATGCACGAACCTGTACACATGCAAATGTCCAGATAATTTGAACGAATAGATCCAAAATGTGAAATTCTTTTGAATCTTTAAATTCAAATTTATGGACATTCGATTCGAATTGAGATGTCAAAATTCAGGCAGATTTGATCGAATTTCCAATAAGTTCGAACATTCATGCGAATGCCTAGTAGCGTAATGGGATTGGGATTGGATGGTGTTTGCTTTTAATGTTTCCTGTGCATAAGGTGACATTGCAGTTCAGCTATGGCTTCTTCTGCTGTTTCCTCAAGGAAGCTGTCAGTCACCTGAAGTTAGTTGTATTTCAGGAAGCGAGTAACTAAATAATCAGTGCTTTTTTGTGTTTTTCCCTTCTCCTGTGTTGAGTGGTATGGGCACTTTCTAAGCATGATTTCCAAAACAAGACACCCTGGTTTTCCTCAAGTGCTGACTTTGAGAGGGAATCTTTCAGAACAATCAGAAGGCAGATGCTTCTCACGTTCTGCTTGTGATGTATAATTAGGCTTGCTGCGTTTCTTGTGGCGAGATGAATATAGTTCATCTAGTGATGCTGAATGGTGGGAAATTCAGAATGCCTCGGCCCTGAAATCTGCTTTATACCAAGTCAAACTCTTGTTGTTCAGTCATTAAGTCATGTTTGACTCCTTGTGATCCTGTAGACCTTAGCACATTCCTCTGTCCTCCACTGTCTCCCAGAGCTTGCTACTAGAATGATTGCCTAGGTACATCCGCCAGGCAGGGGAGACCAGAAGGGATCCCTCCAAGGTCCATTTGCTGGATTTGAGAGCAGGCGATGGTTTTGCCGGTGTCTTCTGCTTGAGATGCCCATGGGCAATTGGTGGGCCACTGTGTGAGACAAAATGCTGTGCTAGAAGAGATGACGAGAGCAGGAAGGGCAGCTCAAATCCAATTGGCTGCCTCATCCCAAGTGATGACGTGCCCCAACTCAGCTCTCGCAGCTTCTGATGAGGAAGCTACGGAGGCTGCTTTTAGTCGGGACAGCGGGTCATAGCTTTGCAGCAGGTTAGCTGCAGTTTTTCCTTTAACTGCAGATTTATTCTGCAAGTCTAGAGGGGGCCAGCATTTGTCCTTCCAAGAAATAGTCAGCATTAACTGCCTTTAGTATCGACCTTTTTATCTCATTGCAAGTCCAGGGGATTCTCAGAAGCCTTCTCCGGCAACACAGTTTGAAATGGTTGATTCTTTGGTGTTCAGCCTCCATTACGGTCCAACTCTTATAGCCATGCTACTGGGATAACTATAGCTTTGACTACACAAAACTTTGTTGGCAAAGTGATGTCTTTGCTTTTTAGTATGCTGTCCAGGTTTGCCATAACTTCTCCCAAGGTACAAGCATCTTTTAATTTCATGGCTGCAATCACCAACTCACTCACTTGAGGTTGGTTAGTGTGTTCCACCTCAGTCTCTCTCTCTCATTTAAAAACTGATTTTTGTTTGGATAATGAACCAGTATAGATTAAGAAAGGGAAGAAAAAGAGGAAGGGAGGAAGGTTGGAAGGAGATAATAGTTACTGAATCACAGAAAGATACTCCAGGTAAAATTATACACTATTCAGTATTCGAGGCCATACACTATGCAAACTAATCTGTAAATCAAGACTTGAAGACTTTGTCTAAGCAAGATCATGCCTGTTTATTATTATGTAAAAGCAGCAGTTACACACAGCAAATGCTGGATTTTGTATTATATCACTAGTCGGGCACTTCCCAAGCACCTAGGACTGCGTGATGTATCGGCGAATTATGCGAGCAGACCCCAGTAAAGTGGCTTTTTGTAGTTGGCAGATGGATATTTTGTCAATGCCAATGGTTTTTAGGTGCCCGCTGAGATCTTTTGGCACCGCACCCAGTGTGCCGAGGATGACTGGGACCACTTTCACTGGTTTTCGCCAGAGTCGCTGAAGTTCACTTCTCAGGTCTTCATATCTGGTGAGCTTCTCCAACTGTTTCTCCTCAATTCTGCTGTCACCTGGAATAGCAACGTCGACGATCCACACCTTCTTTTTCTCAACGATTGGAATATCAGGGGTGTTAAGCTCCAATTTTCGGTCAGTCTGAAGCCTGAAGTCCCAAAGTAGTTTTGCCTGTTCATTTTCAACAACTTTTTCTGGCTTGTGATCCCACCAGTTCTTTGCCACTGGCAGATGATACCTTTGGCACAAGTTCCATTATTGTTGTTGTTGTTGTTGTTATTGTTGTTGTTATTTATTTCTTGAGCGCTATAAATGTACATAGTGCTGTACAAACTATAGGTATTTAAAAGACAGTCCAATAAATGGATACAGATAAAGAAAAGTTAAAATTACTAGAACAGTAAAATTAAAATAATACATAATATAATCATAAACACATTAGAATAAAACAAGTGAAAAGGAAGTACTTGAATGGGAGACCACTGTGGCTGTAGGGTAGATTGGGAAGTTTTTTTAGAAAGCATCCTAAAAGAAGTCTGTCTTAAATTTTTTCCTTGCGGTGGCAAAAGAGAGACAAAAATTAGATGGATGTGCCTCATCAGAATCAACTTGGAGTTATCTTTTATGGTTGTGCACAAATATTCATAATGTTAGTTATTCATACGAATTCAGACATTTGTATATGAACGGAATCTTACGACATTTGTACAAATACGAATTTTTCAGAACATTCATACGAATAGCTTGCACATTCGTTAAACTAGGAAACGTATTCAATATGTATGTGTTTGTATAGGACCCATATGCATTCGTATTGGATATTCTTACAAATACGCACAAATACATTCATATCGAATAGAATCCTATTAAAAGAGTATGTAGTTTGTACATTCGTTCGTCCCTTTTATCTTTTCCCCTTTATAATGGCCTGCTCTTTTGTATCCTCCCAATTCCAAAGGGTTCTGTATCAAAAACCACTATAGACAGAGTCTTTCCTTTTAAAACACAATATAGCACCAGTTTTCATAATACATTGCGATTCTTTGTTTGTTCTGTTCCTTCTGTGTCTCTTGTATTTTGTTTTATTTCCATTCTGCTTTACAGCTCAGAGATCATTAAAACATAGGAGGGTAAAACATTTCGGATACGAGTTTCGGTATGACAATAACAACGTGGATAAAGACAGACCATTACCTGGGGGTGAGCATCTGTGACCTTCTGCGTAAGAACAGAAGTTCCTTAATCGATGACTACTATGTTTTTTGCTTTGTAAGACCCACATTTCTCTTTCAAAATAGTTTCTTCTAAAATCACATTGCATCCTATTTTTAATATTCCTTTCCAAATTATAAGTGCATCTTATATGCCAATATATCTTACATGGTGCAAAATCTGGCTAGGAGTCATAGACTAGCAGTGTCCTGGCATGGCCTCAGTGCTGTTTGATCATCTCACCATGATGTCAGCAACCTACTGGCATTTTTACTGAGTCTGAAAATAACCTCATAAGAGACAGTGACAAGCCCAAGATCATTAAATGAGTTTTATGGCTGATGGAGTTTTCCTGGATTGACATTGCAACAGTTGCATCACAGTGGCAAAAATTACATGCTAAAGAAGCTGGTATAATCAGCTGCTCTTTGTGTGTGACTTTAGCATTAAGATTTTGCAGCCTTTTAAAGCTGTGGTTTATTTTTGGCAGTGGTATTGATTCTCTGTTATGGAAATTAGCAAACCTTTTGGTTTCATCTTTTACCTGTAATGTTAGGTCTCCCAAATATCTGTAACACGCTTCTTGCAAAATGGCTTAAGATGGGATATATTAAAGAGATTGCTGATCAGCTGACTGTAAATCAGTATGAACCTGGACAAGGTATGTATGTCTGTTCCACTGATATTCTTAATTCTAAACTCAAACTGTTTGCAAAAGTTCAAGGTTCAATCTAGAACCAGGTTCCACATTTAACCCTGGTTCTAAATTGATCTGAACTCGTGTAGGTTTGGTTTGATTTGAACTGATCCTTCAAACCTGAGTTTGTGCACATTGCTAGGGGTGGAATATGGTGGAGTTTCCTTGGTGGATGAGAAAGCTCTAAAGTAGAGATGTGCACAAATGTTTTTTTTGGCATCCGATTTGTAACAAATTGAATGTTAGAAAATTCATAGTTGTTCAAATAGATGCCCTTCAAATGTGGTAGGATTCTATTCGTACGAATATCGGATATATATCCGTTTGTATTGGGGTGTTTTTCCACTGTCACTAGAAGTACCCATTAAGTATCCATTAATGGGTACTTCTAGCGACAGTGGAAAAACACCCTTGGATATGGATCGGTTTGTATTGGATACGTATCCATTCATATTAGATTCATATCCATTTGTATCAGATACCTATCTGTTCGTATTGTATACCTATCTCTTTAAATCGGATACCTGTCTGTTCATAGTGGATACCTATCTGTGTGTATTGGATACCTGCCCATTCATATACATACATCCGAACTATTTGTACCAGTGAATGTTGTAACATTTTATTTGTGTACAAATGTCTGAATGTTACAAGTATTTGTACACATCCCTAATCTACAGCTGAAACAGAAAGAAGCAGCCACATGGGTTGATCTTGTCCTCCTGTCTGAAAGCAACTAATTAGTGCAAGAAGGATGTGACAGTGATAAATTCCTTTGCTTGTATGTTTTAGCAAATTTTGAAAAAGGAACTGGAAATCATGGCAACTTTTGAAAATGCAAGATATTGAAGGGAAAAAAAATGAAGGGAGTCACTGTTTTAATGGTGAATTTGGTTCTGCCATAAATTCTAATCCCAGTCAGAATTTGAGGATGTATTCTTTTGGACCTCATGCATCTCTGTTTCTCAGGCATTTGGTTCTTAGGGTGTTTTTCCACCGCGCTCCTTTAATCTGGATCTAAGAAGATCCGGATCTAAGGAATGGGTACTTCCCTTAATCCGGATTTAGTAGATCTGGATTAAGGGAAGTACCCAGTGTGTTTCCATGGGTGGTTTAGCACCCAATAGCAATGGGTGCTAGTCTCCCTGCTGTGGAAACACCGGAGCACCCATTTGCAAATCCGGATTGACCCACAAGGGGTCTGCCTGTCACCCCGGTTGTTTTGGAGGACAGGGGGTGCAGTCTCTGAAGTTGCCTTTGGAGGTTAGCAAAGGCTCCGAAGACAAACCCCTTGGGAGAGCAATGCAAGAGAGGTGCATGTTAATTAGCTCCTTGTGAACACCAATGAGTCAGCCTCATTAATATGCACCTCTTTCCATGCTTAAAAGTAACAGGATGAGTCAGCCTTATTAATATGCACCTCTTTTCATTCCTAAAGGTTAACAGTCAGCTTTGTTCTCTCAAGGGGTTTGTCTTTGGAGCCTTTGCTAATCTCTGAAGTTGCCTTTGGTGGGACTTCGGAGCCTTTGCTAATCTCCGAAGGTAACTTCGGAGAGATTTCGGAGGGACTTTGAAGTTTTGATTTTGGGGCTCCCCCCCATGGGCACCCCCTTCCCCTAGCCTCCTCTAGACCCCATTGCCAGATTGTAGTGGAAACAGGCTCCCTACAATCTGGATTTTCAGGCTGAAGACTCCATTGTAGACTCCTTTAATGGGGTCTACACAAAATCCGGATTATAGGTCCTGAAGGACCCATATGATCGGGATTTCCTGAGCTGCAGTGGAAACAAAGATGTCCGTAATGGGTTTGTGGTGGAAATGGGGTCATCCAGCTCTGAGCCAAATGCGTCCTTAATGGGTGCTAAAATGCGTACTTTCTGCCAGTGGAAAAACACCCTTAGTATCCTTTCTCCTCTTCCTAGTGCTTAGCTTTTAGTTTTATAATTTTAAATAAACTGGGCTGAGACAGTCAGACTCAGGGCATTATAAAAATGGAAAAAAGAAAAAAGAAAAATTTGTTAAGGAAGTATATAGAAATTAATGGAAATTCTTTTATTTGTTTGGATATAATAGCAGAAGAACTGGAAACAAAACATTCTGTTGTCATTTACTTAACCATCATTTTATTTTATGTTACAGGAATCCCTCCTCACATAGATACACATTCTGCTTTTGAGGATGAAATAATATCATTAAGCTTAGGAGCTGAGGTAATGTGCCTATATTTTCTGGAGCCTTTTTGGAGTTGGTTAACCAGCTTCATTGTTAGATTAAGTTGGCAACTTAAGGTGGCAAATGGCTGAACTGCAGTGTGCTTTATGTGTGCTCTCTAAAATGGCCGACCTCCCTAAGATGGATTGAAAGATACTGTCCTGTTTGCTTGTGCTGATGTATGAATTGACTTAGGCTGTGATCGGGCACAGCAAAAAAAAGCATCTCAGAGGTGTCCCCTGAGGCAGCTTGGAGAATGCTTCGAGGTGGGTTTGTTCACACACCAGTCTGCCTGTTCCCCCCCCCCCATGAAAATTCTGTGCTAGAAAAGGTGGATTAGAGAACACAGTGGTCACATACTGTCTCTAAGCTGTTCCTTTTGTTATGTCTGAACATAGCCTTAGATGACATCAGAATAAGTTTGGACAGATTCTCACCCAGAGTGGGTAGCAACAATAAAAAGATAAACGCCATATCACAGTATAAAGCATACCTCCTTCCCTGCCAGGACAACACTTAAGAGGAAGCTAAGCATCAAAGGCTTAGGTGAGGAAGTATAACTAGGCACCAAAAGACATACAAAGTTGGTGCCTAATGTACTTCCAGAGGGAGGCTGTTCCAAAGTGTTGTGGGTCACCATAGAAAAGGCCATGCTGGAGTGTCCGGTTTGAAAATGTTTCATTGTGGTCTCACTACATGAAAAGAGGGGAGATCCACTGTTGGATCTGAGGCTCACATGGCCTCATTCAAGTAATGCTCTACTGGGACTTAGTATGAAGCTTGACCTGGATGATATTGTATGTATGGTCCTTCTAGAATGTTACTAAGCTGAGCCAGCTTTGCTTGCAGAATGTGGATTTTCTTTGTCCGACTGGGATGAATAGATAGTTCTTCTGTCATATCCAAGTTTCTGGTGTTTCTTGTGTGTCATAGTGTTTCCATTTTCTGTATATTTATAATGTCAGACATTTGCTGACAGCTCATTTCAGAAAAACTGCAAGTTTTGAAATCAACTTGCCTAAGGGAGGAAGAACAGCTTTGCCTTCTCTTCACCTTGGGGCCATTTTGGCTTCACCTGTTGAATTTTTAATATGCCAAAGGAATTCCTGCAGGGATCTCTGTCTGAAAAAACTCTGTAAATAATGGTTTTAAAGAAAAATCCAACTGTTTTAAAGGCTATATTTGAAGTGTCACATTTCTGTCTTGGTCCATCCTGAATCAGAAACCATAGAGTGCGTCTTATCTGCCTGTGACAAATGTGAAGGCTGTCACTGAGGAAGATGCCTATGCTTAAGATGAAAATGTAGAGACAGAGCTGGAAGGCTCAGAGGAAAGGAAATGGCAGCCAAGGCCTTTAAAACTGATTGCCTTAAACAGAGTGGCTCAGTCCACTGATTAAACAAATGTTGTACATCCTTCAGGCTGGAAAGACAGGCAGGATGCCTCTAAAGGCCATTTGCTGGGTTTCAAGAGCAGGTGAATGTTTTGTCCTTGTCTTCTGCTCGAGATGCCCAAAAGCAATTGGTGGGCCACTGTGTGGGACAGGATGCTGGACTAGGTGGGCTGTGGCCTGATCCAGCAGCGCTTCTCTTACGTTCTTAAAATTGCTTTCTTCTAGAGGTGAGTGGAATGGTTCAAATTTAGACCACTCTCATTTGAAAAGGTGTGTTCCAAGCATCTCAAATTCAAGATCAGATCACACCCATTATAAAACGTGTCTCTAGAATTTGGACAAAAGGGCCCCTGTTCCACTGGAACCATTTGACGTTCAAGTTCCCATTTTATCTCGCTACCTCTTTCTTTTTCCTTCCCAGGCCCCTTAAAACCCAATTTCATCACCCTCTGCTCCAGCTCTTCCAATTCTTTTAGACACCACAATTCTACTCTCTTCTCCACATCCTTTCTTCTCTGATCATTTAAATCTCATACTGTTGCGCTACCTGATCCTCAGTTCTCCATAACCGTCTCCCCATTCCATTACTCTTTCCAATACCCCCTCATTTTTACGTTTCCTTCATCACTTCCTTGCTCTTATTTCCTCAGCTTCTATGAAAAGTTGGCAGGTAAGACACATTGCCCCTTTACCCTGGTCTGGGGAGTTAAAAAATCCAACAACCTTTAAATCTCACCAATACCAGCTTTTTAGGGGGTGGGTAGGATATAGTACTAGCTATTACCCAACCCACTTGGGGCTTCCTAGGAATGAGTTAACTATATTGACATCATGCCGGTTTTAAAAGGTTTGCATTGGCTGCTGATTGACTACCAAGCCCAATTCAAGGTGCTAAGTTTGACTTACAGGGCCCTAAACGACTTGGGCCACAAATATCTAAAGGAACGCCTTCTCCCATACCGACCTGCCCATGCCTTAAGATCTGCCAGTGAGGCCCTCCTGGTTGCCCCACCGCCTTCAGTAGTGAGGCGGGTGGGCACCCAAGAGAGGCCCTTCTCAGTAATGGCCCCCAGGCTATGAAACAGTCTCCCCCTCGAGGTGTGTCACGCTCCTTCTCTGTTTATATCCAGAAAGGTGGTGAAGATGCACCTCTTTGCCCTGGCCTTTGGCTCAGGTGATTATACTTTCCCCCCAATGCAGACACCATTATTTTAATATGGAGTATATTGTTAGAAATGCTGGATTTTTAAAGTGTTTTAATGTATATTATTGCTTTTAATACATAGTCATTTGTAATTTGTTATTTTAAAAGTTGTTACCCACCCTGGGACCTTCGGGTATAGGGTGGGATAGAAATACAGATAATAAATAAATAAGAATCTGGTGTAGTGTAGGGTACTTTTAGGCTAGGCTCCTTTCTTCTTTTCACCTCCCATACCCGTAAATTGCCAAAGTTTACCTCAACTCACCCCTTCCATTCAGAAAAGCCTGCGTGCTGGGTTGCCGCTCCTTATTTGGGCAAATCCCGCATCCTCTGCTTACAGGGAAGAACGTCACCATTTGGAATCTGCTTTTATTTTCCTCTGTCAGGTGCTTGCCTGAAACTGTAATTCTGTGCTTTATTTCATGTTTGTTGGCTGTTGCTAAATAAAAACTTTTTCTTTGATTGAAGAAACTGTAAAGTATTTTATCCTGCAGCCTGCTTGTTTTGCAGAGTACACTGCCAATTTATTGTTCAAGCCTCAAATTATTCAAGCCTCTAGTGTAAACAATCATTTACTCGGGTTGGTGGCTGGATGGAGCAAATTCCCCATATAGATACGTGTCCGGACCACAACCTGTAATGACGTTCTGATCACAGGAAGCTAATTGGGAGTTCTGCTGTATCTCAGAACATTTTTCATTATTTATGAGAGCGAAGTGTCAGAAAACAAGCTGTGAAAACTGATTGCTTGCATTAGGTTCACGTCTTTCATATTTTGCCCTTTTTCTTAGGGGATAGATTACATACCAGCTGTCAGGTTGAGGAAAGTGGGATGAATCTCTGCTTTGCTGCTGAGATACATTTGGATGTTCTACTAAGAACTGATAATGTGCTTGGCAGTAAAATAAAAACAGATATGATGGCCCATAAGAGAGACCTGAAAGTCATACTCTTCATCTAGGGAAAACCTGTGAGATGCAGATCTCATCAACAGAATGCCCTAAAGCACCTGTTCTCTCCAACTCTTTGATGCTACTTTATAACAACAATATTAATTATTTGCCTTGTCGAAGGGGGATATGACTTCTCGCTATATCAGGAGTGGAGCTCAGTGTTAGAACCAACTGCCTGGAAAGCAGAAGGTTATCAGTTTGATTCCCAGTCCCTCCCCAGAAGTAGGCAGTGGCAAACCACTTTTAAAATTTTATTTAAGAATTTATATCTCGCCCCAGGGTAGGTCATAACAGTAAATATATATAATATAACCCACTTTCCCTCCCATGGACCCACTCTCCCTGGGAATACAGCACCCAGAGGGAAGTAAACATCAAAGAACTGGGTGTATAATCTAATTGTCCAATGAACCTAAAGAGTAAGGCTATTCCAGAGTCTGGGGGTCATCTCAGAAAAGACAGGTGGTTAAAACATACTTCTTCTCCCAAACTTTTGATGTTTACCTTCCTCTGGGTGTTTTAATGAGGTGCTGAAAACCATATAATATAGTTGCCTAGCAGACCTCAAGAGGGCGCTTGTTCCAGAGACTGGGGCCACCCCATTAAAGCCTCTCTTGCATGTCCCTACCGCCCCCCCCCCTTTAGCTCTGAGAGGGGAGAAACCACAAGAAGGCCATTTCCTGAGATCTCAATACAAGGGCATATCTACATGGGAGAAGGTACTCCTTCTGTATCGCCCCCAAGAAAATTGAATAGAGGTTCGCATGCAGATTGGTTAATTATTTGGTTAATTAACAGCAGATTGGTTAATTATTTCCTGATCACTCTGTTACAGCTGCACTAGACGTTGCTTCTTGCACTGTTGTTAATGCCTGGTGCTTCTGTAATAGGATGTGCTAATTATGGGCGACCAGCATAGAATGCTGCATGATTGTAAAGGGCTGTGTACATTATAGGCTGTTTAAATGATTCCCAGCACTAGGGATAACAAATTATGAGCTAGTGCAGTAAGGATTAAAATCGGGTAACAAAGCTATTGTGACTTCATTTAATGCTGTAAGTTTTTTGCTTCTCTCCCAGGAGTTGCAATATCCTGTCTTCATGAATACTTTTGATGGTATCCAATGAATAAAATCTACCGTATTTTCCGGCATATAAGACGACTGGGCGTATAAGACGACCCCAAACTTTCCAGTTAAAATGTAGAGTTTGGGATATACCCGCTGTATAAGAAGACAACACCCGGCGTATAAGACGACCCCTGACTTTTGAGAAGATTTTCCTGGGTTAAAAAGTAGTCTTATACGCCAGAAAATACAGTAGTTGGTTACAGTAGCTGGATTTTGAGCATGCAGTTGTCCCAGTTCAGAAAGAAAGATCTGCTTGGAAAATCCATTTTTAGCCCTTGCAGCTACTGAAGGTCTACATTATATTCGAAACTCAGCAGATGATAGGTGTCCTTGTATTCCAAAGTGGAGTACAGCACAGTATATAGATTTCAGTCATACCTCATCCCCCACACCATCTCGTTTGTATTTCCTCCTAGGAAGCATTCAGCATTTTGGGAACATGGACCATGCATAGGTCTCATTGGACTGTAAGGCATTCACTTCTCCCTCCATTCATTTACAAGATTTTTAAAAGTTGGTACTGCGGCTGTAGATTTTGTGTGTTCTAAGTGGTGCTGTCCTTCCTTCAAAGGAACAGATCTATAATTTATGGGGGCTCCTAGAGTCATCGTTGTCTTTGGAGTCCCAGGTGACTTTGTGGTCAAGAGCATCTAATACCACTTCTGGTTGGTCTACCAATTATGTCCTCATCTGGACAAGGACAGCTTTGCCACTGCTGTACATGTACACAGTGATCTGGTTAGGTTACTATGGGTGTTTTTCCACTGTCATTAGAAGTACGCATTAAGTACCCATTAATGGGTACTTAATGGGTACTTCTAGTGACAGTGGAAAAACACCCTATAATACACTCCACATGGGGCTATCCTTACTGTCCCTTCCAGCTGGCTTTGTTTTTGATGGTACCCCCTTAAATGGCATCCCTATCACAACAGGCAGAATCCTTATACATCCCAAGAGTAAATGGATCACTATGATATGTGAGAAGATCCTCCAAGGATTTTACTCCTGAAGTTCATGCTGCAGAAACTATAGAAATATCTCTTTCCTTGTGAGGATAATTTGCATCCATTAGTAAGAAAATCACATCAGGAAAAGCAGAAAATGAAACGTCCTTACTTCAGAAGATGTGTGTTTGTGTGTGTATTTCTTCTTAGTTTTTGGTCTGTAGTTTGGGTGCTTAATTAGACATTCAGTAATGAAAGCAAGGGAGCCCTTTGAAGACAGAAATTCCAGACAGCTTTTGAGAAATCTGTAAGAAGATAGGATGTTGTAACCAGGATTGAAAAAGTGGTGATTACCGTACAGTTGAAAAATTGAACAGTGTGTAGAGGACTGAAGGCAGCATTTTAAAAAGTTTAAAAGCTTTTTCCTGTTAATTATGCACTCCTCATGTTGACAAGATTTGTGAGATTCATGTATTTGTGAATGAAGGTTTGCGAGCATCCCTTACTATTTGCAATCCAAAAAGCTGATCAAATTGATAAATTCATGAATATGAGGCTGGGAAAAGTTTCAAGGGCCTTCTTACCATTCAGGTAACCCCCCCCCCCCAATGCTTTCTGGCTCCAGTTTCTTGAGTTTTGGTATACCTCCTATTTTTTGCAGAACCTAACTCTTACATATAAAGGGGAATGCCTGTGTTTCTAACAGCACCACATCTGTTTACTTATTTTATTTTATTTGTTTATTTGTATTTTTATCCTGCCCTATACCCAAGAGTCTCAGAGCAAGTCACAACATATAAAATGAATATATTAAGACCAATAACATATTAAACATATTAAAACCATGGCAGTGTCAATGTGGGGAGGAAAAGGCTGTTCCTTACTTAGCCAAAGGTCAGGGTAAAGAGGTGCTTCTTTACAGCTCATCTAAACACATAGAGTGAAGGTGCATGATGCACCTCGGGAAGGAGACTATTCCACAGTCTGGGAGCCACCACTGAAAAGGCCCTATCCCAGGTGCCCACCCTTTTTGCTACTCTGAGTTGCGGTACAACCAGGAGGGCCTTCCCTCCAGATCTTAGGGCACGGGCAGGTCGATGTGGATGTTTAGCAGCAGCATCCACTGAGTTTCAGTCTATTTATTGCCACAATATTGTAACTTTCATAAACATTCCAGGCCTGTCTTACTCCAGAGTACAAGCTTTAGAGCCATATGTGGACTCTGATTGCTGTTAGATAGGACTGAGAACATAGGAACATAAGAGGAGCACTACTGGATCAGGCCACAGCCCGTCTACTCCAGCATCTTGTCTCACATAGTGGGCCACCAATTGCTTCTGGGCATTCATAAGCATAAGGCTTATGAATACCTGTGCACCATGATTTTTTCAAATAACTTCTCCTTTCCTATTTTCTCCTACAAGCACAAGTAATGTTGTAAATGGAATCCACTTTTGCACACCGTGAACAGAGGTGTTTTTTTTTTTTGGTCTATTCCAAACTGGCTTTGAAACAGGCTAAAGGGCTGACAAAGCAACCTGAGAGCTTAAGCCAGAAATCACAATGACTCCTTCCAACTTTGTCTTCAAGGACAAATTGAATTAACTGCAGATGTGATGATAGTGCTTTGGCTCATCTAAAAACTATGATCCAGAGGAGAAACTAGAATATCCTCAGAAGAATGCACACTTAAGTTTTCTGGAAGTAGACATTCTGTTGGAAGGTTCTTTTAGGAATACAGAAGGCTCTTATCCCATGTGATACAGAGATGTGTGTATCTGGTTTCATGCTGCAGGAAGAGCAAGAATTTGGAAGTATCCTAGGCATGATTAGTTAATTTGCTTGTTCCTTACACAATCATGCAAGAAAATTCATATTAGCAAAGGCTCTGCAGAAAAACCCCTTGCGAGAACGATGCCGCTGTCAAGCGCTCTGGAGGATCTCGATCTGCCGCTAATTTTGAAGATCTTCCAGAGCCTTTGACAGCTGCATTGGTCTCGCAAGGGTTTTTTCTGAAGAGCCTGCATTAATATCCTATGGCAATTTCAGAGGGACTTCAGAGTTGGCTCTCGCAAGCGGTTCTGTTCTGAGCCTTTGCTAATCTCCGAAGGCAACTTCAGAGTTTGCACTCCCTGTCCCTCAAAACACCCGGGGTGACAGGCAGACCCCTTGCAGGTAGATCCGGATTTGCAAATGGGTGCTATGGTATTTCCACAGCAGGCAGGCTAGTACCCATTGCTTTTGGGTGCTAGAGCACCCATGGAAACACATTTTGGGTGCTTCCCTTAATCCAGAGGTGTCAAACTCAATCCAGCCGAGGGCCGGATTCAAAAAAAAAAAAAAAAAGTGAGGGCCAGGGGGCGTGGCGGGGGGGCGTGGCCGGGATACAGAGGAGGGGCTGGGGGTGTGGTTGGGGCGTGGCAGGGGGCGTGGCTGGGATACAGAGGAGGGGCTGGGGGCGTGGTTGGGGCGGGGCTAGGGCGACGAGGAGGGTTAGGGGTGTGGCCGGGGCCAGGGAGGGGCTGGCTGTTCATGGCGCCGCCCGCCCGCGCTCTCGCTCGCCTCACCTCCTTCTGGCCCAAGGAGGCGGCGCCGCGCGTCGGCCCGCCGCGCGGCGTGCGTCAGCGGCGGGCCGCAGCCACAGGCGGGCCGCTTTGGTGGCGTTGGCGGCGGCAGCTGGCGAGCTGCTTCGGCGTCGGCGTCGGCGCTGCGCGGCGTGCGTCAGCGGCGGGCCGCAGCCGCAGGCGGGGTGCTTTGGCGGCGGCAGCGGCGGCAGCAGGCGAGCTGCTTCGGCGGCGGCGGCGCTGTGCGGTGGCGGACCGCAGCCACAGGCGGGCCGCTTTGGCGTCGTCGTCGTCGTCAGCAGGCGAGCTGCTTCGGCGGCGGCGACGAGGAGGGTTAGGGGCGGGGCCGGGGCCAGGGCCAGGGAGGGGCTGGCTGTTCATGGCGCCGCCCGCCCCGCGCGCTCGCTCACCTCGGCTCGCCTCCTTCCGGCCCAAGGAGGGCGTCAGCAGGCGGCGGGCGCGCGTCGGCCCGGCGCGCGGCGTGCGTCAGGAGTGGGCCGCAGCCGCAGGCGGGCCGCTTTAGCGGCGGCGGCGCTGCGTGGTGGCGGGGCGCCGCCGCGGCGGCGGCGGCAGCGGCGGGGCGCCGCGGGCCGGATTGGAACGCCTCGCGGGCCGGGTCCGGCCCGCGGGCCGTAAGTTTGACATGCCTGCCTTAATCCAAATCTACTAGATCTGGATTAAGGAAGTACCTATTCTTTAGATCTGGATTAAAGGATCTCAGTGGAAAAACACCCTTTTTCTCCCTTTCCCAAAGTTCTGGAACCAGAAGCCATCCAGTGAAGCAGAACTTTGGACAAATCAGAATAGACAAAATGAAATACTTCATTCTACATAAGGATTAATTAAACTTTGGAATTTGCTACCATGAGATATAGTGTTAGCTACCAACTTTCGTTGGCGTTGAAATTAGGGCTATCAAAGTCTGTTAGCTTTGGTGGCAATAGGAGGCAGTATCCCTTTGAAGGCCAGTTACTGGGGACTATGAGTAGGGAAAGCTGTGTGCCCTGCCTTGTGGAATTCCTTGTGCAGCTCATTGGCCACTGAGAGCAGAGGACTAGGTAGGCTGCAGGACTGATCCATTAGGGCATTTTTTGTGTTCTATGGTGCTACTCAAACACCACACTGGGTATATACTATATACTGGCTTCTGTGGCCTTTGCTATAAGTCTTCTGCTTTGCTGAAAGGAAGCCACTAGAATTCCCATATCTCAGGTTGGTATCTCTGCCACTAGAGATGCCCACAGAGATGTGCTAAACCTTTTGGGAGGACAAAGGGTGCCTCCAGATGGAGTTGGAAGCAGCGAAGCAAGTTTGCTGCTTCTATGCCCCACAGAGGAGTGTGCCAGCCGCCCTGCCCAGTGAAGTAAAAAGATGCTGGTTAACCAACATATTTTTATTGCATGCTAAGGGGTACTTACCGTGTTCTTTCTGCTGGTGATGGAGCTTCCCGTCTCGTGGATGGGAAACAGCTGCACCAGAAATTTGACACTTACCTTCCTCTAGTTTAGAGAACCGGAAGCAGCTTTGCATTTAAGGTAGAGTAAGGGGCATGTCTGAAGGCATCCTTATAGGCCTCCAGAAGTTTTAAATAAGCTGAGAAGACAGCTAATTGTAGTTTCTCCTGGACCATATAGTAGAAGACAGCAGACTGGTATAATCCAGATGAGACACAATACAGAGGGGTGGTGGGCAAAAAGGAAGAGGCTGGGTGTGAAGTGGCAGGATAAGACCAACAAATAGTTCATTAGATTCTCCCACCAGTTTGGTTCACGTTAGTAGAGTTCAATCTAATGCCAAACCCTCCCCCCCCCCCCCCGCGTGACCCAGTGTAGTATGCTGTTTCCCTAGAGGACCTCACAAAGGAAGGAATTTCAGGAGAATGATTTGTTATGAAAGCGACACTGTTAACATTCCCTCTTCTACCCAAAGGAAAAGCATTTCCCTCTTCTTTTAAATCTGCTTCCCCCTTTCTAATTCACCTGTCCTTAGGATAGTTTCTCAGCAACAGCATTTGCGCTGTTTCTGCTCGGGAAATAGCCTCCATGTTCTTCTTCCTCTGTGATGATGATGATGATCTCCTGTGAATTGCTTAGCTTGCTTGGTTGTTATATTCACGGTCTCCATACGGTGTCTCTGGCGATGCGTACATGGCCTGATGCAGGGTGCTTGCTTCAGCTGAAGCCCAACCTTTGTAAAGGTCTAAATAGAGCCTGGCAAGGGCTGCTTTTCACCCACTGATAACAAGTGATTTAAAATTCTTTCTGAGCATTGACTGGGCCCTCTCACTGAGGGTGAACACGCCTTAACTATGCATTGGTCTTCCTCGTTCTTTCCCTCTATTTTTAAAAAAATCTGTACACTGCACTCTTAAGAAAAGACACTTGCCCTGGTTTTATTTCTTTTGTCTCTATGTTTTCTGTAACCTCTGCCAATCTTCTGTCCTGCTGTTCCTTCTTCCTGTCCCAAGTTTTTATTACTTTATTATTATTTTTTAAACAGAATCTCAGTGAGGCTCCCAGAAAAGTAGAGCTTCCGCTTTCTTGTTCAGTGTTCAGAGGGGACCCCGGGCTATACATTTTTCATGTTCATTATCCTTCCATGCACACACACCTACAGCCTCCATCCTGTGCTGGTCTGTGGTTCAAAGCCAGCTTCTTTACAAGCTAAAGCTATAACCCCAGACACCCAAGGAGAAGAATGACAGAGAGAGGTATAAAGAAAGAGCAATCTGCCAACTAGACGTCAGTCTGGAGGCAGGCATCACCAAGCAGAAACATTCAGAAGGAATTTGTCTGAAGAAGAAAAAAAACCTGTTACATTATTTATCTGATAGTGGACTGTAAGTAATTTACTCTGAGTGAAAAACTGTCATCTCCCTGTGCCCCCTAGTCATATTCCTGATCTGAAGAAGAAAGCAAGGAGAGGGGAATGCAGCAGGCATTTTGAAGTACCGTATCCTATTGATAGCTTTTTTTCTTATAGTCAGTTGCTTTGGCTGTGTTAGGGTCCTTCTTTCCGAGAATTTAATGAGCTACTTTACGTTTCCAGAGGACCATAGGAGAACACCTGAATATGATTCGGCCAGAATATTTAACATTCCGAGAATTTTGGATCTTTCATAGAACTGTAGAATTTTAGAAATGAAAGGTCACTAAATCCAACCCTCAAATGCAGGCAGGATTCACTGGAACAGTGGTTCTTAAACTGGGGTCTGTGGACGCTGAGGAGTCTGGGAAATGGGTGGAGGGTGGTGGCAGAGGTGGCAGGCAGGGCAGGGCAGGGGATGCAGGGTGGGTGGGGGTGGGTGGGTGGGTGGGTGGAAGAAATTGCCTTGGGAAGTCTGTGGGATTTTCTCAGCCAGTCAGAATTTGTTTCTATGCAAAAGTGAGCAAAGTCAAGGTAAGGCTAAGTTTTGAAAGGTTTTGCAGCTGAGGAGAGGTAGTCCCCTGTGATTTCCCTGATTTTGAATATCATCAGTTGCTGTTCTTCGCACATTCATCAGCTGTACCTGTAAGATGAATTGGGTAACTGCTCCAATCCACAATCTTCCTTTTCCTTTTCCTCATATGTTCTTATGTTCCAAGGTTATTGTGCCGGATCAGGCCACAGCCCATCCAGTCCAGCATGCTGTCCCACACACCCACCAATTGCTCATGGGCATCTAAAGCAGACAGATGGGCAAACCTTCATGTGCTCTCAAATCCCTGCAATAGCCTTAGAGGCATCCTGCTTGTCCCCCCAGCCTGTACTTAGGCATCCATTCTAGTAGCCATTGATACATTTGTCATCTACAAATTTGTCTAACCCTTTCTTAAAGCCATCTAGGCTGGTTGCTGTTACCACCTCCTCTGTCAGCAAATTCCATAGATGAATGACCCTCTGGGTGAAGAAATACTTCCCCTTGCCTGATCTAACTCTCCTGTCTATCAGCTTCATCAAATGCCCCCTGATTCTAGTGTTGTGTGATAGAGAAAAGAATTGTCCCTGTCCACCTTTTCTGTACCATGCATGATTTTATATACTTCTATCGTCCCCTCTTAAACACCATTTTTCAAGGCTGAAAAGACCTAGACGTTGCAGCCTGTTTTTGTGAGGGAGGTGTTCCGGGAGGATATTGTCTGATGATAGAGAAAGGTAGGATATAAATGCCATAAATCTGAAAAAAAGACCTATCTGTACACGCATTTCTAGAAGACTATAGTGGCAGAAAAAAAAATCAACTGTACTAAAATCCAAAAAGAAATAATATAAATAATCTTTTTAGAACATATGGCATTCCATTTTCTTTAGGGCTTTGGAATCATTGTATCATTGGGTGCTCTAAAAATTTTCATGATTTAGTTAATAGAGTTCTAGCTAATTTTGAACCTAGAAGATCCTGTAGTTTTTAAAAGGTTAAAATGAATAATTAAAATCATCCCTGTTATAATATAGCACAATGCACTTTAAGGGTTTTCATTTCTCATTTGCTTACCCAGAAATGGTAGCTTATAGAGGAGTGTTAAAAGGGATTGATTAGAATTTAAACCCATCAAGTTCAGTGGGATCTTCCTCTGTGTAAGTGTTTCTACAATCAGTGTCTGAATCTTTTGATGTCTTTCCAAAATTATATCCCAGAGCTAATGCTCTGAGATGAATTAACCAGCTTCATATTAGATTAATAAAGGGTTTTATTTTTCTCCTTTCTTCTTTGCATTGGTTATGTGCCACTACTTTATCCTTCTAATACTACTCCAGAGCTTTAATCTTGGCTTCATTTCTTTAAGAAATAGGATTTCCCCCTCTTAATCCTTATCAATTAATACTATTTGCTAAGTATAATGTATAGTGTTGCAAGGATCATTGAATAAGCACCCTTTGGAGAAAATGGAACAGAACAGGAGAACCAATCTTTCTAACAATATATTTTTGCAAATATTTTTCACGGAATTGCATACCTGCTGCTGATTTGCCACTTGCTGCTTTTTCACAGGGTGGCAAAAAGTCTGCAAGTTCTTTTTCTTTTTTACAAAGGCCTATTTTGAGGTAGGAAAGTGTGGGTATCAGTTGCTAGGCAACCCCTGTTGTTTCTAGGGTGTCAGATGTTACCTAGCAACTACCGTGTGATTTCTCCTTTTCATTGTCCTAGGTGTGTATCTGACAGAAAGTTATCTTTGCTTTTTTGGGGTGATGGGCAAACTTCTTGGTTACCTAGATTAATAGTGGTCCAGGTGGAGGTTTGATATGCATCTCCTTTGCCTTTTGACTTCTCTTTTTTGTCTTTTTAAACCTGCATTCACATCCCTACACCTCCTCTTTTAACTGCTGTGTTCTTAAAAATAATGTATTCTAGCATTTGTCACACTTCATTATATGAATTTATATTGCTTCTTTTCCTTAAGCTTCTGAGTTTTAAACATTATCCTTTCTGTAGTATGAATGTTTACATTTATTGTTGAAAGGACTTTTTTTAAGCATGTAAAATGACTTTTTATATATATACATAACAGCTATTTTTGGAAAATAAATATACACAATGTACAAAATCTACGGATGTCTGTGAGACATTAAGAGCGCCCAAGGTGAATTTTGATGCATTAGAAAGTAGCTATAGCATTTCAGTCATACCTCTGCTCAGGGATCCAGTAAGGAAGGCTAATTTCATCTTGCCTGTGATGCAATTTGCTTTTTGTTACAAGATTCTATTTTAAGGCTATGGCAAATTTCATCAAAAAGTTTTGCTGCGTACAGATGAAGCTGTAGTTCAATAAAACCAGAAGGAGGCACAATTGGTCTTCCAATAGCTAAAACTAGCTTAAATTAACAGTCACTGCAGAATGGGTATATTGTCTCTCCTAGATGTGACTTGGGCTTTTAATAATATTGCAAAACAAAGGCTGAAACAGTGGGACGATATAAACTTATTACTATGCCAGGATTACTATGGCAGTGTCATTTAAGTCATAGTGGACATTTTAAAAATGATACTGCTTAATATTTGCCAGACTAACACATCATCCTTGTGTGTATGAATTTGGCACATGAGCTAGAAGTGCTGTTTCTTTTTTCTTTTCTTTTTTTAACGTGGCTTAATTTCTGTTGTATTACACAGGGAAAGAAAAATAATTCTACACAGTGGCTTGGACAGCATGCTATATAGTGTTCCTATATAGGTTTAATACACAGATATATTGACATCTGTTTTGTGGCATATGAATTCTGAGAGAGAAGCTCTGTGTTGTAGGTGGGGAAGCAGAATGCACAGTTCAAAGCCCTTACTCATCCTTGGTGTAGTATATAGCATGCAGTGAACATAAGAACATAAGAGGAGCCCTGCTGGATCAGTCCACAGCCCATCTAGTTCAGCATCCTGTCTCATACATTGGCTCATCCATTGCTTCTGGGCATCTCAAGCAGAAGACAAAGGCAAATGACCTTTAGAGGCATTCTGACTTCTCTCCAACCTGGAAGAAGTACATAGCTATCCATTCTAGTAGCCATTGATACACCTGCCCTTCTTTCGAGGCATCTTGTCTGTTTCTCCAACCCGGAGGAAGTGCATAGCTATCTATTCTAGTAGCCATTGATACACCTGTTCTCCATGAAGTTATCTAGTCCTTTCTTAAAACTATTCATTCTGGTTGCTGCAACCACTTCTTCTAGTAGTAAATTCTATAGACACATGACCCTCTGGGTGCAAAGAATACTTCTCCTTGTTTGTCTTAAATTTCTGTGTATCATTCTGCTTCCTGGAGTGAAAGCAACCAATAGAGCAGGGTCAGGGGGCTTTGAAGATCATAAGGACCGAGTGGGAAGTTTATGACCACACCCAATAGGTCACAGCTACTGCCTTGCTCTTTCTTTCTCTTTTCTCTTTCTGTGAGCCAGTTTGGTCTAATGGTTAGGGAGCTGAACTCTTATCTAGGAATACCGGGTTTGATTCAGCCCTCCCCCATGAAGCCAGCTGGGTGACCTTGGGCTAGTCACAGCTCTCTTCTGAGCTCTCACAGCCCCACCGACTTCACAGGGTGTTTGTTGTGGGGAGAATAGAAAAGCTTTGTCAGCCGTTTTGAGTCCCCTTCTTCTCCTCCTCCTCCTCCTTCTTTTCCTCCTCCTTCTGCTCCTTCTTCTCCTTCTCCATGTTTCAGTTTGTCTCTAGATGATGGGCCAATGAGGCAGTTAGTCATAGAAAGCACAGCACTTGATCTGTGTGGGCATAAAAACCTTGTGCAGATACCTCAGACTTTGGCTTAACCTTTTCTGGCCACTGGGACAAGGAAAGTAATTGCCATCCAAATGGCCCCAGCACTAACAGGCAGTGGGTTCTTTAGGGTTCATTGGTGTGCATGTTTCTATTCTCTCCCCTAGGCTGCTATGCTTTATTCTTCTACCTGATTAACACTTTTGATGCAAGAGGAGAAAGCCTCACATTGCTGAAACACTGGCCTCAGTCAGCACCTGAAAAATGCATCTGGTCATCAGTTTTTTGGAGGGTTGGTGTGGTGCACCAAATGTTGGATTGCAGTGATCTTTTCAGAGGACACAACTGGAGAGTAGAATTTCCTATTCGTTGGTCACCACACCATTCTGAAGCTTGCGGTAGGAAGTTGTCATGAGTGGGACATGCCTATTTGTCTGCCCCAACCTTTGGGCAACTACAACCTCAAGTTTGAGTTTCCTGATGTGTGCATAGTCCACTATGCTCAGGTGAGACTAGATGTTACATAGGTTTGTGTATTGCCTTAAGAACAACTCACCTACCATTAGCTTGTACCTTTTTTGAGCCCTGGTAACACTTCCTTTTAGAGTTTTTGCCCTCTGCCCCATCAGCCACCTTGGGCCATTAATGGTTCACAGTAGGGTCTTCTACTGGTGTGGGAATCCAGCAGGTGCTTGCTAGTACCAGATTCTGATGCTGGCCCTGCTTTTTGGGTTCCCATTCAATGACAAGGGTTAGGTAGGCATTATATGACTATCTGAGAAATTGTGAATTATATGTATTTTTCTTAGCAGCTCTTGGCTTGAAGAAGTGAAATAGGCTATTTCTGATTTCCAGTCTATCTCACAATATAGATAGCTGCGTTTTATTTTTCTTGCAAAATTAGCATACAAATAGAATGAATATCACCGAATATGTTGCATGTGACATGTTTTTAAGAGATTTCATATCTTTCACCATTTGGAGCAAAGCAAAACTGGAGTAATTTCCCCAAAAGATTTTTAAAATTCTCTTTCAAAGGCAAACTTTGCTATGCCTGAATTAAGTCCCACATTTTGATATGATAATGAGGGCTGAGCTAATGGCTCTTGTTATTGTAATGGGGAATAGTTTTGGTAGGGAGTCCTTCTTCTAAAAGTAATTATTTCTTTAACCATTCTCACATATTTCCAACTTACATTCTGGAAATTGACCATACCGTAGTATAATATTTTTAAACTGGAATTTCAGACGTGTCCATTAACCCTGTTTGGTAGTGACTTTCTCAGCCTCTCATTTGAATTTCAGGTTCCCGCAAAGAACCAAAAGAGCAAAGATAGGAAATATATTTCTGTGACATTCATTTCAGAATTGTTCTGAAGGATACCCAGGGTGCCATGATCTTGGAGGTCTTCTGTTGTCTTACAGTTGCCACATTGTCTGGTTGTGCTGCTAAAAGGCATTGTACATAGAAGATGGTTTATAAATGTTAAGTTTAAAAAGTTCTGCAGTCTGTACATCGATAGGAATGAAATGGTTTAGGCATGGCTTAGTTACACTGACTGCCAGTTTGTTTCTTGGAAAGATTCAGAGAGATGGCTTTAAGTGATTTAACCTTACCTACCTTGGGTGGATTCAGAGACAATAAAAAGAGAAAGGGAGGGGAAGTTCATGGAGGACAAAACTGTTAATGGTCAGTACAGAAACTATCTCACGGTTAGGCACAGCCAAGGACCAAAAGCACACAAAAGGCGTATAACATTAAGCTTTCGAATTTCTTACTCTTTGCTTCTTCTGAAAATAATAATGTGCTTTTACTTAAAGGAGATTCTCCAGGCAGACTTTATACCAACAATTTGATTAAAATTTGACAGAGCTGCTGACAGTTTGATTAAAATTGGTTTTACAGGTTGCATTTTGCTCACTAGATGCCCCTTGATTGTTTGTGTTTTGTGTGAGAAGGAGACAGCCAGGGGCTGTTCAAACCTTGGTAGGTTTTTAATTAAAAATCGGACAGGTGATGACTTTGCCAAAGCACAGCCTTTATTAAGGTAAAGTATGTGCTTGCAGGGTTTTGATCCTACAGTTTTGCCTCCCAAATTATATTGTAACCTGGAAACTGACATATTCCTGTGCTGATTAGAGTTTGATCCAGTTAACGGTATCATTTTGCAGAGGTTTGTACAATTATACACACATGAATAATGTACACACACACACACATTCTTTCTGTTGCTGTTATAGCTACAGGATTAAACAGTGACTCATTTTCTGTGAAGCCTCTTTAACAATAATATCTCCGCCGTCTCTTTTTGTGGCCCACCAAATATAATTTCACCTTTGAGCAAGCAGCGGTGCAGAACTTCGGATTGTCCTATTCTTCTATCCTTTTACTCTTTGCTGTCTTCCCCTACTGCCTTTGCCTGTGTTTTATGTTGTGGGAGACGCATTCAAAGCGCAAACGCCTGTTCTGATGCTTAGCTAGACATCCTTGAAAGCACCATCACGTCCGCCCCTCGTCATGAATGCTTGCTCCAGCGTCATGTTTACATGCTGAGCGGTATTATTAGCTTCATACGTATTTCTCAACACTTTTTGGGAAAGGACTGGAGGCAAAGATGTGCAATTTCCACACTGCTTCCTATACTAACAAAGAAATATTATATAGCATTGTGTGAGATTAAGACCGATCCCCCCTCGCTTTTTAAAATTTTGCTATTGACTGCGCTCCCTGGTGAGCCACTATGGGCAAGCTGGAAATTTGATCTTTATTGACTTTGCCACCTTGGAGAATAACGAAAATGGGCAGAAACGAAAATAGTAATTGGAAATAGCTCCTGTGGAGGAAAGCAGTCATGAGATGGATTGATTTGGCAGTGGCAGAAGTAATGCTATTGATTGCGAGTCCTTAGTGAATTAAAAAGAGGCTCACAAAACGCTAATGTGCCTCTTTCTTTCCTTTTGTGTCTGTAGGCGTGAAGGAGTAACACACAAAAAAGAGGCAATTGGAAACGTAGTGTTTGGATAAAGACTTAAAGAGAGCCTGCATATTATTGTCTGTCTCTTTTGTCTAGTGAGAGATGAAAATAAAGTTGCGTATTTGGACTTGCCAAGGATGGGTTTTCACTTTTTTTCTGAAGAATTTTTAAAAATTTTATTTTAAGAAAATGAAGTAGGCCAACATGTGGACATACAAAGCACAGAGGTACATTTTATGTGCTGTAGTTAGTCCGGCTTTCTGAGGGGTTGGTTCATGCTTAGTTGAACATGGTGTTACTGCTACACCATTGCTGTACAATTTAGCTTGGATGGCTTCCAAAATGGAGGGAAAGACTACAGATGGCTACAAGCCTTGAAGGAGGTGTGATTACTTCTGGAATGCCTGTAAAGGTCAGCTGGCTCACTTTAAGTCTTCCTTTATCCAAACACTATGTTTCCAATTGCCTCTTTTCTGTGTGAGCAAATCTGAGCAAGGTATGCTATTAGTGCTTGTATCTTTCTTGTAGGCTTTCATATAACAGACTGGCCACTGGACTACCTGAATCAGTGGTCTGATCCAATAGGCTATGTCTTTTGTTCCCCTGGCACCTGTCTTGCTTCTGGGCATCCTGAAGCAGAAGATGAAGCCAAAACCTTCACCTGCTCTCAACTTTAGAGGCATCTTGCCTGTCTCTCCAACATGAAGTAGTATTTATGCATTTATTCTAGAGTATAACAACCTGTCCTGTTCGTAGTCTTCCAACAGCTGACATTTAGGTGTATGTTATATAATCATCACGGCTAATAGCCACTAATAGCCTTGTTTTCTAGTTTCTGCAGAGAGTTCAAAGCAGCCCTCACCCTGGCTGGACCGCTCTCCCTTTCTAGTGCTAACAAGAGGCGTAGAGCAAGAACTTTTTTCTTTTAACAATTTTATCATGATTATATTCAATACACTTTCCGCTCCATGTCTCTGGTTCAAAAAAGGAGAGGTGCATGTGTTACAGAAGTTATAGTAGAAGAAGAAGGGTTGGCTTTTCTACCCCATTTTCTCACAGACTTAAGGGAACACAAAGCACCTGACAAAGCTTTCTATTCTTTTCCCCACAACAGAACACTCAGTGAGGTAGGTGGGGCTGTGAGAGCTCAGAAGAGAGCTGTGGCTAGCCCAAGGTCACCTGGCTGACAAAGCTTTCTACTCTTCTCCCCACAACAGAACACCTTGTGAGGTAGGTGGGGCTGTCAGAGCTCAGAAGAGGGCTGTGACTATCCCAAGGTCACCCAGCTGGCTTTGTGGAGGAGGGCAGAACCAAACCCAGTATTCCCAGATAAGAGGCAGGCTCCCTAACTGCTAGACCATACTAGATTAAAATATATCAAATGTGTAGTTAGTAGTTAGAATGTTTCCAGACATGGTTGAAGCTGTGCAGTGGCTTCTGGTCCTCCAGAATAGGTGGATCAGCAGCTTTGGCGCCTGAAGATGCTGATTCACCTATTCTGGTCCTCCAGAATAGGTGAATCAGCATCTTTTAAATGCACAGAGGGGGTGAATGCTCTGCCGCTGCTTCAAAGGATGAAAGCAGTGAAGTCCCTTCATTGCTTTCCTCCTTGTCTGAAGGCACCCTAAGGACCTTCTCAGATAATTTTAGTGATCTTACAGGATTAAAATATTAAACTCCATACTTAGAAAATCTGACTTGCTTTTATTCCCTTAAAGACTTAGCAGGCGATCCCGGTCTTCATTTTGTGGTGGTTGTTTTGCAGATTGTTATGGATTTTAAGCACCCGGATGGGCGTATGGTGTCAGTTTTGCTTCCTCAACGTAGTTTGCTGGTAATGTCTGGAGAATCCAGATACCTTTGGACTCATGGGTAGGTGTGAAAATCCATAAGTTAATTGTGCCACATATTTAGGTCTGATTGCTACTCTAATGGGCCTTGCTTTTTATTCATTAGCAGCAAAAGTCAGCTGTGCTATTCTGTATGTGCGTGCAGTATTTTAGACACTGGTTTTAAGTAAAAGCAAGGCCAACTACCCTGGGGAAATTAGAGTCTAAAATTTTGATCATCTCTGTGGAAGTGTAAAAGAATCACATAGTGGTTACAAAGGTGGAGTGGAAGATTGTAACTGTGATTTGTGAAAATATAATAGAATCTTACAAAAAATATTGGAAGGTTTTATTTATTTTATGTCAAAATATATACAGTATTTGTCATGTCCCAGGCAGGCTAGGTCCGCGAGGCAAACGCACACGCACGCTCTTGGCTGTCCGTTGGGGTTCGAGAGAAGGCAACGTCAAGGCAGTCCAAGGTCAGGGGACTCCAGAAGTTCGGCAGAGACAAGTAATGAAGTCCAGGGCTCAGTTTCATGGGCAAAACACAGATGGGAGTTGCAAAAGTGTTGTCTGCAATGCCGGACCAGGGAGTGCTGCTGAGTTAAGTAGGTGACTCAGCACCATGCCCTTTTGGGCCCAGCTGTGTGAGATGCTGAGATCTCCTCAGCTGCTGCTTCTGCTGCCAGAGCAGATAGGGTGATGGGTGTGCCTGAGGCTGACCGTCCGAACTCTCATCCCCAGAGCTTCCAGAGTGCACCCCCAGATCTGGCCCCTGGCCTTCAAGGTCCCGGCTGCTGTGCTCAGGTTGCTGCTTGGGCTGCTGGGCAAATGGCACTGCCCCTTCGTCCTCAGAAGAGGGCTGGGCTGGCACGACAGGGCATGACACCACTGGAAAAAGGTGAGTTCTTCAGACTGACCAAAACTACTATAGAGTGAAACAGAAAGTGAATATAGGGTGTTTTTCCACTGCAGCCCTTAGATCTGGATCTAAGAAGATCTGGATCTAAGGAATGGGTACATTTCTTAATCCGGATCTAGTAGATCCGGATTAAGGGAAGCACCCAATATGTTTCCACAGGACGTGTAGCACCCATTAGGAATGGGTGCTAACACCCCTACTGTGGAAACAGCTTTGCACCAATCTGGGGAATCCAGATCGACCCACAAGGGGTCGGTCCATTACTCCAGGTGTTTTGGGGGGCAGGGGGTTGCAGTCTTCGAAGCAACTTTGAAGTGATTTCAAAGTCACTTCGAAGTGAATGTGAAGTCAACTTCGAAGTCACTTCAAAGTCACTTCGAAGCCAGTGGTGCGGGGGGTGGGGTCCCAAAGGTGCATCCCCTCCCCCTAACCTCCTTTGGACCCCATTGCCTGTTTCTAGTGGAAACAGGCTCCCTTTAATCCAGATTTTCTGGGAGAAGACCCCATTGTAGACCCCTTTAATGGGGTCTACAGAAAATCCAGTTTAAAGGCCAAAATGTACCCATTAGATCCAGATTTCCCCAATGGCAGTGGAAACAATCGGGTCCCAAATGGGTGCCGTAGTGGAAATGGGGTCATCCAGCTCACACCCAAATGGGTCCTAAATGGGTACAAAAATGGGTACTTTTGACAGTGGAAAAACACCCATAGAATCCATAGTCCCAATCCCCAGTGACCTTTTAGGAGAAGCCCATCAGACATAACCTAGGACCCACATAGAAATGCAAGGCTCTTTATGCACTTACCTTAATTCTGGATTACAGTCCCCTGTAGTTCTATTCTGGATTACGGTCACATAAATAGTCCTTGCTTTGCTTTGTATTGTCCAGAATTGCAGAGAAATGACACTGTTTACTTTGCCATAATTTACTCTGAAACGGCTTAACTGAGATCCCCTGCTCAGAAGCCAGTAACAGTCTGAAGGCTGGATTGCTGGGAGTCAAGTACTTTTCAAGTCAGCAATTTTGAGGGTCTTTTGATGCAGGCTAGCCTGCCGGACAGCCATCTTTTTCCACCCAAGAGACAAGTCTGCATTAATGAAGTCGACTATTGAGTTCAGAAAAAAGACACGAGAAAGATTCGCATTCTCTAGAGAAGCGGAGTCAATTTGTACTCCCTTCTGCATTCTCCCGAAATACAATAGATGCTTATGCAAGGCCATCTCCAGAGAGGAAGAAGGTGACAATGAAAGGTGACTAAAACCACCTTCACGTGGCAGCAGGTTACCACCTCCTAGCTAGGCAATGCCGTGGCTGGGGTTGTCTTCACGTTTTTTAACTTATGTGTGCATTCAGGCATTCAAGCATCTTGAATGCCCAAATGTGCTCATTGTTATGTCTGAACATGCCTGGATGCCTGTTTCTGTCCCCATGCATACACACTGGACAGAGCAATCATGGTGGCTTTGTCTAGAAGGTAAGTAAATGCACTGGGTTTTCCAGCAATAGTTTTAGTGTTTTTTCAGGGGTTGGGAAGTAATTATTCCTCTTTATTGTACCTTGGTTAGACCTCAGCTAGAGTACTGTGTCCAGTTCTAGGCAACTCAATATAAAAAAGACATTGACAAACTGGAGCAAGTTCAAAGGAGGGCTACCAAAATGTTTAGTGGTCTGGAATCCATGTCCTGTGAGGAATGGTTGAAGGATCTAGGAATGTGTAGCCTGCAGATGAGAAGACTGAGATGAGACAAGAAAGATGTCTTCAAGTACCTGTAGGGCTGCCACAGTGCAGAGGGATTGTTCCTATTCTCACTTGCAGAAGATGGGAGGACTAGAAACAGTGGTATGAAACTTCAAGGGAGTCAGTGTTAGATGTTAGGAAAAACTTCCTGACAGTGAGGGTGATCAGTCAGTGAAATAGGTTGCCATGGGAGGTAGTGAGCTCTTCTTCACTGGAGGTCTTCAAGCAGAAGCTGGATAGGCATCTGTCTGGGGTGGTTTAGAAAATCCTGCATTGAGCAGGAGGTTGGATTCGGTGACCCTGGAGGCCCCTTCCAACTCTATAGTCCTATGATTCTGTGCTATGGTGGAGTTGCTTGAGATATATGAGACAGCCTTACCATAACGGTGCCGTAATGGCACTGTATTCCCTTTGTCTGGACAAGGACTGTGCTGCACATTCCGGTGAACTGCAGACAAAATTCTCTTGCTGGGCCCTTCTGGGAGCCAGCCAAGAACCTGTCCCCTTTCCTTTGTTGTTTTCCATGCACTTAACTAGCTTTCAGGAAATCCCCGTGAGGCACTTTTGTATGCATCCCACCAGATGTGCAGGTGAGTGAACCTATTTTAGAGCTGCATCCAGACGGGATAAATATAGAGCCATTACTGCACTGCTGTGGTGGGGTTGCCTCATAGACCATGGTCCGGCTTTTTCACACCTAAAAAAGCACTTTTAACTATTCCTGGAAAACCCAGCACTGATTGTGGGTTTTCCAGGTGTAGCGCTTTTTAGGGAGCTACTTACCTGTCTGGGTGGAGTAGCAATTAGAGCTCTATGCAGCACACATGCAGGGAGGCTGAAACAGCCAACCACACATGTGCAAAGGGGGTGAGGCGTCTATCTGGGAATTCATTGGTGGCCAAATTGCGCACATTGCACATCCCCAGAATGTGTAAAGACAGCGCTGTGGCCAGTGCTGTCCAGACAGGAAGCCATAATAGCAGGGGAGCAGTACCCCACATTATTGCTTCCTAACACTATATCAGGCTGCCATCTGGAGGCAGCCTAGGAAACCTGGTGCCATGGCTGGACTTCTGTAATAGTGATGCAGCAGACATTTTTTAGTGTTGCAACCAGCATTGCACTGGTATGGCCACAAAAGCCACTTTTACCTGATCTCTAGAAGCAGCAAGAGACACTGTTTGCTGTTTTTAATCACCATATTATGTTTTCTTTAGACTTCTTATGCCTATTCAGAACTTCCAGGTGGAAAAGTGACTTACTCCCTCAAATGCCATTTTGGGAGACATTTTCTGAGGGCAACATATGGTCAGTTTTGTTGACCAGGTTTCAGATCAGCTTTATGCATCATTTCAAGGTCGTCTGCATTAAGTATTTTTTCTGCATTACGTCTAAGAAATCAGGGAGAAAAGCTTCCCACCCCACCCCTACCCCTGGATTAGCTCTCTCTCTCTCTCTCTCTCTGGACTTTATTTACTCATGTGTTTGTTCTGGTATTAAAATGTTTGTCTTTCTGCCACAAATTGCATGCAAGAAATTCCCCCAGAGACAATAAGCCAAAATAAAAACAATCCCACAGTAGAAAATTAATCAGCAGCATTTGTTGCAGAGAAAACAAATGACCAAAATCATAATATATTCACTGTTTGGATAGTTTAGCCCTTCGAACAATGTCCAGAAAGGAAGATGGTTGTGTATTCTACATTAAATAAAGCATTGCTGGTTGAAACTTAATAGAAAGTAGGAAAAATGATGCATATCTATGAGTATGTATATGTGTTCAGGGATTAACAATGGCTTTGTTTTAAAGGATCACACCTCGGAAGTTTGACATTGTTCAAGCATGTGAAGAAATAAATGTTGGGGCGGTCACAAGTGACATTCGAGATTTGACCTTGAACAGAAGGAGAAAACGGACATCTTTCACTTTCAGGAAACTGAGGAGAACCTCTTGCAAGTGCTGTAAGTTTCAGGTCTTATACTTAATACAAATTAAAAGTGTTCTGATGGATTCCTGTTAAAAGTCAGTATATTTTTCAGTGCTTGTTTATGTAATGTACTTACAGCCCACACTTCACCAAAGAGTTTCAGCCAGAGCCACAAGGTGAAAAAGGATAAAAATAGACCAAAACATATTTTTAAAACCCTAAATAAGATCACAGATGAAATCAACAACAAAAAACAGCACCAGCAATGCCACAGTTGGAAAATTGTGTACAGTTCTGGTCATCCAACCTCAAAAAGGATATTGTGAATGTAGAAAAGAGCAGAAAAGAACAACTACCTTCCTTAAAAAATCAAGCTGCTACATCTAGGTCTCTTCAGCCTGGAAAGACAGCATTTAAGAGGTGACCTGATTGAAGTATATAAAATCATGCTTGGTGTGGAAAGGTAGAGAAAAATTCTTTTCTCTATCACATAGTGCTAGAAACAGGGAACACGCCATGGACCTTATGGGCAGAAGAGTTAGGTCTGACAAAGGGAAGGTGGTTTTTTTGGGGAGGGGGGTAACACAGAGGATCATCCGTCTATGGAATATACTACTAGAAGAGATTGTGATAACAACCTGACTGGATAGGTTTAAGATAAGGCTAGACAAATTAATGGAGGACAGAATAACTGATGCTTAAGTACCGCCTCCAGATTGGAGAGACAGGATACTTCTAAAGGATATTTGCAGGGAGATGACAGCAGGTAAGGGTTTTTATCCTTGGATGTATGTAGGCTTTCATGGTTGGATTCAATCTCATTTGTAACAGTTATTGGGCTGTTACGCCGTGTTCCAGGTTTCTTCTTCTTTGCTCTTGGCCAAGCCAAGGGTTACTGGGGTATCACTAGAACTTGTTTCTCTCTTCCTATAGATGTCTGCTAGTTGTTTGTCAGCTCTTCCTTTGTTTGAATTGCTGATGAGTCATTGGTCTTTCCCTGGCTGCACCTAGGGAAAGTCCATAATAGCTCCAAAACTGCTACAAATGAGGTTTTTACCCTTGTCTTCTGCTTGAGAATCCTATTGTGTGAGACAGTGTGTATGTAGGCCACTGTATGAGACAGGATGCTGGACTAGATAGTTTATGAACTGATCCAGCAGGGTTCCTCTTATGTATGAAAACAAAAAACTTAGAAGCAGTGATTATGCAGCTAGATATGTGGCGTGAAGGAGCAATGTGCACATACTGTCTTGGTGTCCATTTTTTGAAGACAGCTGGCAGCTGTAGGTAATGTCTTGGTTGCACAAGCAGATTCATTCCCTTCCTTTTCAAGTTGCCACCTTTTTGTGTTCTTGGAACCACAGTTAGCTGAAGCCAGGAGGCAGGTATGCATCTTCACCATTTCTGCCTTTATCTCATTATATCCACAGCCAACAGGTGGCATCTTTTTGAACATCGCCCTCAAGACTGTGCATTTAAATGATACACAAATGAAGTGGCTGCCAAGATGTTTGGAAAGAGCTGAAAAAAATCAGCTCTTTTGAAGTCACTTTAAATTAATTTGATGGCCCTTGTTCCAAAGGAGATGCCTCAGGTTACTGTGGTGGAATAAGATTCTTGATCGTGTTTTATCTTCTCCAACAGCCTTATGCTCTCTTCAGGCAGAGCAAATGTATTTGTTGGGGCTAAAAGGAAGCGGGGGGGGGGGGGGGCTTTAATAGAAAGTATACTGGTTCAGGGTAGGTACTACTTCTGCCCCTGCGTGTAGATGCCTCTAAAGTAGGTGATGTCCCATGCATTGACCATAGGATTGATGACAGCATCTGGATTCTTTGGTCCCTATTTGAGCTTAAGCTCTATACAGTACCGTTTTTATGCAAACATCTTGCATGTGAATAGATTCCTCATGCTTTCCTTTTAAATAAGCACATTTTTCAAGTTCTTAGCATCCTTGATTAGAAATTATTTTTTAAAATTGTGGACTTACTTTGTCTTGTAAACAACATCATCCTAGAGAGGTTGAGACATATACTCAAACAAAAAAAATAAAAATAAAATCACATTAGTCAAAGTTAAGACTGTCTGGAAATGTTTCAAAGTTAAGCACAGACATTCTGCACTTCACAGTGTGGTCTTGTGTGTGCCTTTGCGAACAATTTATATTTTTTTTATATTTACATTTGCTTTTATATTGAATCAACATTTTGCTTCTGATTTCCCTCCTTCAGTGTTAATCCAGGAAATTAATATGAAGCCTTTGTCCTCACTGATGTGCAAAGATGCTCATGTCCATATCTTACGGGAAATCGCCCCTCTAAATTCTCTTCTTCCCAAGTCACATTTAACCCTGGACCAGAGTTATTTGCTTATTTGGTGCTAATCATGTACCAGTTTATTCAAACCACAGTTTGTTGCTAAACCAGAATTTCAGTTTATGTTTCAAAATAGGTTTGCATCTATAATTCTGAGCCACAGTAATCAATTAATACAATGAATTCCCATCTTTCAAAGGTTATGGAAATTCCATGATAACATCATGAGCCTTTGGCTTCCCCTCTTGGCAGAAACTGGCATTTCTATAGCCCAGGATGTAAGAGCCACACTTTGGAATGCCTTTTGGGAGGGCTGTAAGGAACATCAGGTAGAAAGCAGGAGATCCCCTATGCATGAACAGAAAACAGCATATGATATTTTTTAAAGTTATTTAACAATTCAATAATACATAAAGACTAAATTAATTAAATGTAACTTCACATTTATGTTACGTTATAGTTTCTTGGCCACAAAACACCATTTAGTGCAAGAACCTATTATACAAGTAATTGTCACTGTTAGAAAACTGGGGATTAGGAGAAGCATGGAGGCTTAAGGCTATATCCACACCGGGGGGGAAAAGTGCTACCATGTCTCATCTATGTTGGGATTACCACTTTGATCTGTGGCAACCCCAACATAGTCCTGCAATACTGGGGTGAAAAACTACCATATTACTTTCTGGAAACCTGGTTCTGAATCTGGTTTTTCCCAGGATAATGCTACATTCTGCATGTCATGATGCTGCCTATAGGAGCCACCATCTTGGACATGGCCGCCACACATATGCAGGGCCCAAAAAAGCTGGCTGTGCATGCATGTTGGTAGTGATTGCACACTTTGGGGGATTTTGCACCATCAAAATATCTGGATGTGCCTATCACTATATTGCACAAGAGAAATGCCAGCCCTGCACTGTTTAGGCAACAAGTGATTATTCTGGAGTTATTTTACTCCAGAATATTGCTTGTTGTGGTGGTTTTCAAGCAGTGTCTGGAGGTGGTCCCATCTACCAATTATAAGTCCTTGGCACCACAGAGCAGAGACCCAGCTAAGTCATATATATGAATGAAGCTGCATAGTAGAGTCATAGCAGTGTTTCAGGGACAATGTGGAGTGAGGCTTCAGACTCCTCATGTAAATCACTGGTACCTCAGAAGCCAAAGCACATTGCTTGTTTCTGCAAAACCATTCAAAAAAGGGAAATCACCTGTGTAAAAGCAGGGCTGTGTTATGCAACGGATAACTGCAGCTACAGTTTGGCCTCGTGATTAAAGTCTTGGACGTTTATCTAATAGTGTCCCAGTTCGATTCCACTCTCCTACATGAATTCAGCTATGTGACTTTGGGCTAGTCACATCTCTCTTTCTGAGTTCTCACAGCCCCACCTACCCCACAGGGTGTTGGTTGTGGGAAGAACAGAAGGTCTGTCAGCCACTTTGAGTCCCCTTAAAGGGTGAGAAAAGCTGGATATTAAAACCAAGTCTTCGTCCTGGCTTTGCTCAAATTCACATCCACATACATCACCTCAGTTGAAACTGATATTCAGGTTTAAGAGAAAGGTTGCATCCTTAAGCACAGTCAAAAGAGTCAGTTTGGTTTAGTGGTTAGGGTTAGACTCTTATCTGGGAATACCGGGCTCGATTCCGCCCTCCCCCATGAAACCAGCTGGGTGACCTTGGGCTAGTAACAGCTCTCTTCTGAGCTCTTACAGCCCCACCTACCTCACAGTGTGTTCTGCTGTGGGGAGAAGAATGGAAAGCTTTGTCAGCCGCTTTGAGTCCCCTTAAGTGTGTGAGAAAAGCGGGGTAGAAAAGCCAACTCTTCTTCTCCTCCTCCTCCTCCTCCTCCTCCTCCTTCTTCTTCAATGGCATTAAGACTCAACATTTGCAATTCAGTATTCAACTTTCTTTTTGTTAACAAAGCACTAACCTAAATGAAGAAGTGCTCCACATCTGGGCACAATGCTTTATTTTATAAAAAAGAAATCATTGTCCCCTTCTCCCTAGCTTATCCTACTGTATGTGACAGCCAGCGTAAAGACCCAGCTGCCTCCTTCCCTCACAACGAGCAAGAGGCCTCACAGCTAGAAGAAAAATACGTACATGAAGTGTATGAGGAGATTGCAGGGCACTTCAGTAGCACCAGACATAGCCCATGGCCGCGAGTCGCTGAGTTCCTGAAAGCATTACCTTATGGAGCACTTGTAGCTGATATTGGCTGTGGCAATGGAAAATATTTAGCAATCAACAACAACTTGTATACGGTAAGGCACTTTGTTTTCTTCCTTAGGAACATAAGAGGAGCCCTGCTGGATCAGGCCACAGCCTATCTAGGCCAGCATCCTGTCTCACAATGTGGGCCACCAACTG
The DNA here is from genome assembly GCA_023333525.1 of Aspidoscelis tigris stejnegeri. Classification (NCBI taxonomy): domain Eukaryota; kingdom Metazoa; phylum Chordata; class Lepidosauria; order Squamata; family Teiidae; genus Aspidoscelis; species Aspidoscelis tigris. Next base: position 256,271,503 of record JALMGA010000001.1, read on the forward strand.
CTTATGGGCATCTCGAGGAGAAGACAAAGGAAAAACCTTCACCTGCTCTCAAATTCATACAAATGGCCTTTAGAGGCATCCTGCCTGTCTCGTCAACTTGGAGGCAATATCTAGGCATCCGTTCTAGTAGCCATTGATACAACAGTCCTCCGTGAATTTATCTAATTCTTTCTTAAAGCTATCCAGGCCTACCTCCCTACCTACCTCCTTACCTCCCTCCCCACCTTCCGCCCTCCCTAGATCAAGCGTTGTTTCCAATTTGGACTGTTTCACCTGTGGAAAAGACTTTGTTCCTACAGAGAAAGTTCCTAAATCAGTGTGTTGCAGATGCAAACTGTGATGGCCCTTTTAACTCTTGCTTTGAAGTTTGCAGCTAAGTACACAATACTTCAGTACTCTACATCGATGGATACTTGCAAGACCTAAGGTGTCAGATGTCAAGAGGGAATTGCAGAATCTTCTTTAGATCTTGCAATTGCCTCTCACCTTCCCTGCCACATGGCAGGGGACAATCCTGAGGCCTTACCTCTGCCTGCCAGCTCCTTGTGTTACTGTTCCAAATGCTAGCAAAGTATCTACCCATTTTATTTTGTTTCCTTCCTGTCCTTTGCTATCATCCAGGAATTTGGAGCAAAAACAGTAAGTCAAGGAGCCAGCAGATGGAGGTAAGCAATGGCAATTATGGAAAACCCATAGGATTTCCCTAATATTGATATATTGGATTTCCCATCTACTCACCTGGACTATGTTGGGAATGGTATGGATATGTGTGGCATTCCCAATATAATCCGTGCCTGGAGACACCCCTACTTGGAGGCAGTTGTTTTGAACAGCTTTCTGTGCCATCAGTCTGGCTTGGTGCTGCTTACAAATTGTGGTAGCCATATGAGAGGCGCCACCATGCTTCACTGTGTGGAACCTACTGGAAACTGTAACTGCTAGGCTGTGAAACCTGGAATTTCCAGTGGAGCTGGTGTTTTAACCGATGTAGCAGCGCCTACAGCAGAACGTTCAGGTTAGTATACAGTAGTTCAGGCCTGCTCACCAAAGCAAATGTGGTGTACGCTGTCCATAGTGGCAAGCTGACTTCTTTCAGCATTATCTAACTCAAAAACTCCACCTTTGAGTGAGATAATGTGGAAAGAAAATGACTGTTAGTTTTGCTGAGGCGTTCTTCTGCCTTGAATGTGGACTGAAGCAGGATTAAATCTTGGGTGTGAATGCAGCCTGTTGGTCTGGTGCAGTTGGTGAGAGCTAAACATAGTCTGGAACAGGGAAGAGGCAGAAGACTAACATCCGTGGCTTCTTTTGGTCCCCTTGCCCTGTCCCTTCCTGTCACCAGCCAGTTTTATGTCCTTGCTATTTTCTGATGTTCTGTCTTCCTCACTTCACTTTCCCTCAGTGCTATCATACTGTTGAACTGCAAATTATGTCAGCCTTAAATCTAGTCACTCTTCTGACTGCCATAGGGATTTCATCCAGGCTGATTAAAGGAGGATAGATTGCATTGCCCATCCTCCAGAAGCCAGCTTGGTTTTTAAGCTGGCCCTGTGGGAAACAGGCTATTTCCTTCTGTGGCACGGTTCATGAAAAAGGACTGTGGGTTGGTGAAGGCTGGCCTGTCAACCCATTAAAAAGACTTTTCCCTAGGTAAATTTGGATAGTGAAAGTCTTCAATAGGACAAGTGAAAATTCTGGATTCTAATCTTTGTGCAGCTACTTCCTTATGTGTCCGGGAAGGTGAGATTGTAACAGGCCCATCCATCTTTTGAGAATTTGATTAATAGAAAGCATCTTTTTTTAAAAAAAGGAGACTAATAGCCTACTGGAAGGCAGCCTAATAAATATTCTGGCTGTAGAATTTTCTCAACTTATGTCCCTGGAGATTTGTCTCAGGGGATTGAGCTGCAACCAGGGTTAGAGGATGCAGTTACACTGCTTTCTTTGCTTGGCAGTGTTATTTTGCAGATGTTCATTTCTGGCTCATCAATCAGGAGGCTTCATACTGTCCAGCCAATTCTTTTGAGGTTTTATATTTCTGCTTCCTGATTATGACCCAAGAAGAGTCTTCAAGCTTGAAAATGTTCAGTTGTCATAGCTTTTGGGCCTAGTCCTAGACACTCTTTGCATGTCGTCGCATTTTTAGCTAGGGATGTCTTGATGTACTTACTACCAGTCGGGATCGTTTCATATCACAAAGTTGCAGTGACTGTATCTGAACAGACCAAATCCAGCCATTACATATCTAGTCAGTGTGGCTGACTCTGCCTGGATTCATGCTAGATTTATTACCATATAGTGGCTAACCTGCAAGGGGAGAAGATCTGTAATTGTTTAAAGAATTGTCGAGAAATTATAATAGCATGCCTAAGGAGTGATACTTTTGAAGTAGCAAACAGACAACATTTGAAGATTCAGACGCCTGGAAAAAAGACTTTGGCTACAAACTACTTTACTGTTTTTGTTGAATGTTGAAGGCTAAAATAAAGGAGAATCTTTGTTGTCCACCAGATAATTCCAGTTAATTGTTATCCCTGACCACTTGTCATGCTGACCATGAATTTGGTGTCCAGGTTCACATGGATGCCATGGTTCTTATCTTTTATTTGATTATTTATTATTTTTGTATCCCTCCATTCAGAGCTGAAGGTCCCAGGACTGGTTGCAGTATATGAAAAAACAAAACAAAAAACTAAAATATAATCCTTGCTGTTGAGCAGAGGTGGGTAACCCCTGCCCCCCTGATCTTTCACAAATTATTGCTGCCTTCAAAGTAAGAGCTTCATGTGTTTGAAGCACCTGAATTTTGGTCCCTTTGGGGACTTGTCTACATGGTTCACAAAAGTGCAATCTGGTTATGATCTCCCTTTCCCCAGTTCGCAAAGCTATTGTTCTTGCTGTTCAAGTGTTGTCAGGTCGCAAAAATATCTTTTCTGATGGGATAAACTTTAGATAAATGTTCATTAGTCAGATAGAATGGCTCTGGAAACCAGTAATGTCCTTGTTTGTAGAAGCTGGTTTGTTCTTGCTTTAGAACTCAAACATTTTGGCATATTGTTCTTATGCTCAGATCCATGAATTTCACACATGGCAGCATGTTTATCAGTGGAGGCCAGGGGCTAGGTGAGCTTCAGTTTCCTTTTATGACAGTAATTTGTGCCATCCACCTCCACCCACCACCCACCCCCTGCATAAATGAAAGCTTGGAACTAATATAAATCAACTTTGGGGCAGGCAGGAATTTTTAGACTAGAACTTCCATTCTCCTTGTCCATTGGCTATGCTAGTTGAACTGCTATCAAAATCTGGAGGATGACCCTGCCTGCCATAAATTATACACAGCGCAGATAATCAAGGATAGAACTCTGGCTGAGCTATGACAAAGCCGATGTTCAAGGGCAAGAAAGGGATTCAAAAAATGATTTTTCAGTACAGGTATAGTTTCCCCCCAGCAGAAGCAGCACTTGAATAACTTTGATTGGATTTAGATTGTAACCTTGAGTAGGAATCTTTGAGTGTTTTGAGATAAATGGGCTTGTCAGAAGTACAGTATATTCTTTGTTATCTCTCCTGCTCTCAGCTTTCCTTGGGCTTTTAAAGAGATGTTAAATTAAACATTATAAACAGTTCTAAACTCATATGGGCCCGAGTTACTTTGGGGTGGGGAGCTGGAAATGGGAAGCCTTTTGTTGTTGCTGTTTAATTTTCTCTTTCCTTAATCTGTCATTAAGAATTTTTACGTTCCTCTACAGCAAACTTTTATTCAGTGCTGGAGTCTAGAGTGCAGTTAACATCCCCAATGAACTAATAATTATTTTCAGGAGACAGCATTCAGGCATAAACCCGCCTGCTTATAAATCAGTACGATCCTTCTGGTTTAAAATAAATTGCTAGAAGCAGAGTTTTTAATAACAACTTAGATTTTATATGAGAACAGGAAAAAAAAAAGGAACAGAGATAAACATGTCTGCCAATTACAGTGATAACGATAATCATAAACCTTTCACTTCGAAACTGGCAGACTTTTGCAGCATTCATATATATGTGCCTATATAGAGAGATGGGGTGGGGGGAGTTACTATTGAAACTCTCAATAGTTTTCTGCAGCAAGAACAAGAGCAGTGAGTCCATAACTTTGGTGGCCAAGTGGTAGTCAAGAACGGCCCAGGTTCCAACAGCTGAACAAGACGGGTTAGGATGAACTAGAGCATTATTGTCCGAGAAAGCTGCCAGCACACTCATACAGACACAGAGCTGATAAGAATGACTCACTTGTCAAGGCCATTTCCTCAGCAGCAGAGCAACGCAGTCCAGAGAGCCAAGGTCAATAAGCAGTCCAAGTCTAGGGTTTCAGAGGGCAACACCACGGTCCAGTCCGGAGTCACAATAGCCAGGAATTCCAGGTCAGATAGAGCAGCTTTCCAAAAGAAGAACCAATAGCTTCTGACAAAGGGCTTGGGTGTCTGCCCTGTGTTTTAACTTTGCAGATTCAATTCACAGGTGTAGGTGATCAGCCTGTCTCTGGGCGAGCCTTTTGGATCTTCTTAACTCTTGCTTCTCTGCTGTTCTTTGCTTAAAGCTCGGGATCTCTAGGCTCTGTTGTTCCATGTCTCCCCCATCCTGTACTTCTGCTGTGGCCAGGCTGGGCTGTTGAACTCCAGGCTCCAAAGAGGCTGGGGGGTCAGAGCTGGGTCCTGGCATTACCTCAGGTTCCTCCTGTACCTGAGGAAGTGAGTCCTCCTCATCCTCCTCATCCTCTACCTGGCTGACCATGACAATTATCAGAATCTCTTCCCAGTGGGATCTGGATCTTGCAGCTGTGTCTGCTCTGCCTTTGATTCTAAAATTGGCCTGTGAGTGGCTTGAAGAAATTGTCCAAACCATTTCAGCCCATTATACATGCCAGAAGAACCTTGCGAGCTTGAACATTGTGAGCTGTGTATATATTATTTTATTTTGAATATCCATAGGCCACCGAGGAAGACTTTTAGTCGAAATGTGTCTGACCTCTTGCTTGGCAATTTGGAATATTTGATTAAATTGTATTCAGTAATTTTAACTTTTCAGTGGGGTATTGTACCCTTCTAGTAATTATATTGGCTTCTCTGCGTTTGAATTCAGTTATTTCTTTTACCCTGTTTATGACTTATTTTATACTTTTTGGCAGACCCCCCCCCCTTTTTTTTTGTCTGGTTTTGGTTTTGCACCTTGGGTTTTTTGCCTTGGGAATTTGTGTTGGTTTTAACCTATAATGAGCTACACCTTCTCATGGAACATGAAAACATCATTGGTCTTTCAGATGTGTTCACTTCTGCAAAATCTTTAAAGGAATTCAGCGATGTATACCTTGTAACTAAGGGAGCAGATCTGAACAACACTGTGGTGTTCAGAATTGTGGACTGTGATAAATCCTTGCCTGGATAAGTTGCGGAGTTAGCATCTTGTGTGTCACCTGCGGTGTTCAGCATTTCAGTCTATGAAAACCCTTGTCTGGGATGTGGGTGAGCATTGCTGAAACATCTTGTGTGGCACCTATGTGGTACAGCGTGACATTTGTGTGCTTCAGCATTGCTCCCTCCACACGCATGGTAGATCCTGTTTGAAGTTGTTGTTCTGTGCCTCTTTGAATGAAGGTTTCCTTCTTCAGTGACTTGCATTGACAGCTCAATTCTCCGTTTAAGTCAATGCAATTTTCAACAAGGCTGGTCAGCCCAATGTAAACCAATAAGGATTTCTGCCACAGTCTCCCTAATTGTACTTTTGTATTTATTTATTTATTTATATTTCAATTTATATGCCGCCCCATACCCGAGGGTCTCTGGGCGGCTCATAACATTTTCACATTAAACACCACTTTCAAGAATGGAATGCTCACACTCTATGAGGTTTTACTGTCCTTACCCAGGGGTAGGGGTGTGCACAAATGCAGTTTTCAGGATTTGATTTGATTCAAACCAAATATCCAAAAATTAAAACCAATTTGAATATTTAAAATTCAAATGTATTCATATTCGATTAGAATCAAATACATTTGAATCTATTTGTATGTACCCATATATATCCGTACACATCCCATATTTATCCTGTATACATCCCATTTTCATCCCATACAGATCTGTACAAATGCGTACAGATGCGGGAAAGATGCATTCAGGCAAGTGCGCATCATGTACGTATCCGTACACATGCAAGTGTTCAAATTGAATGAATAGATTCAAAAATTCAAAATTCATTCGAATGTTTAAATCTGAATTTATAGACATTTGATTCTAATTCAAAGATCCAAATTTGAACAAATTCAATCAAAATTTGAATATTTGTGCACATCCCTACCCAGGGGGTTGCAAATATTGTGCCGTAATTACCATGGATGGGAGCTGGGATCCAGGAGATCTGGAAGATTTCCCTTCCTTAAGCCCTGAAATGGAGTATTTATAAAGACTTTAACAATTGTGTGTTGTAGTTAAGGGGAAGGATTGCCACCTGCCTCTGCCCCTATTATTTTAGTAATTATTTATTTAAAATGTTTCTATGCTGCTTATTTTTTTAAAAAGTACACTAAGGTGGTGTCCCCATGCTGGCCATCTGGCACACTTTGGGTGCTGTTTGGGCACGCATGGGCCGGTCACGCAACTGGGAACGCATTTCGGGCATCCCCATGACATTCCTGCCAGTACGGGACAGGTACTGGTTGGGTGCAGATGGTGGCATCCCCATGAGAACCGTGCTGAACCCTGGTACGGGGGAGTAGCACCACCTCCTCTCCGCCCCCTCTCTCCTCATTGGCAGCGGATTGTCATCAGCCCACACCTGTGCCGCAGCCCCCCTCCCTTAGTGGCACAGATAGCCAGGACTGGAGTGGGAGGCACAGAAACAAGTTAAAATAAAGCTTCATTCATAAAAATGATACGAGGTTTAGCAGTAGTAGGTGCTTGAGCAGTTGTGCGCACCTCCGCTCCACTGGGGACCGTGAGAATGGCCACAAACTGGAAATCAAGCCTTTATTGGTGATCGCCTTGCAGGTTGGGGAAACGGGGGTTGCAAATGGAACAGAAATCAAGCCATTATGCAGCCTGCCTTGGCATTCTTGAAATGGGGTTGGAATTACCTCTGTGGAAATAGCAGAAAATTTAAAAAGCAAGCCGTTCTCCAGTCTGCCTTTGCGATTGGCATTTTAAAAAGTCAGTGGCTGCGATCTTAAATGGACAGGGCAGGCATAACAAGCACACCCTACCTCCCAATGAGGTGAGTGCAAATCTCCTCCCCGTTAGCCCGCAACTGTCCCCACTTGCATTCCCAGCTAGCTGAGCAATGCCTACTGGTCCCCCAAAGCGTGCTGAGACTTCTTTTTTCAGGTATCAAATTTGGCACCCTTCTGGCATGGTTTGAGAGGGGTTTGAGAGGGGTTGGCACACTTTTCGTGGATCAAATCCAAAACCCATGGGGATGGACCGCACCGATCCCGATCCCGTGCCCAGAACTGTACCAAAGAGCCATGGGGACAGAGCCTAAGAAACTTAGGTACATTTCTTTTTTTATATTTAGAACAGTACCAGAAACAAAATCATAACTCTGGGTGGATAAAGGGAAATCAGGCACACAAGGGAAGTGCTAATCACCTTCAATATGTGCCTAAAATGATCCACCAGTATCTGCCTCTTGAATATTATTGGGGAGAGCATTGCAGAAGGTAGGCGCCAGTATAGAGAAGCCCTGTTTGCAGGTGGTACCTCATCATTTGTGACATTTGTGTGAAGACTTCTCTGGATAATTTTAGTGATCTCACAGGTTTATATTAGGGAACATGGTCTGTAAATTGCCAGGTGTTGATTGTCATGTGTTCAGCTGGAAGTGCCAATGGTTATTGTTGCAGGCTGTCCTGGTTGTTGGAGTCCCTGTTGGCTCTGTGGTTCCCAGTCCTCGAACAGTGTACCACAGAAGATAGACTCCATTATCACTTTTATCTGAATATTTAGAGACTGGTGTTCTAGGTTTGTGCACAGAAGGCAAGCATATGCTGTTTCAATTACTAGTATAATTGGGTCTCTGCCCTAAATCAGCATTTGCAGGATGTCCTTGTGGGATAACCAAACAAAATCCCTCACCATGAGTATATGAAGTGAAATCGTGTGGGGTACAATGGAATTATGCCATTCCATAATTGCTGGATTGATGGTGGATAGCTGAATGAGTCACTTTACAAACTGCTGTGATTTCAGTTTAGGCTTGATTTTTTTTACAGTGGATCAGGAGGAATGTCCGCTAAAATAGCAATGGATTTCCTATGCCACACACAGAAGAGATGAGGTGGATTTTGAGGAATCTTGGTTGCTCTCTCTGTCAGAGTAATGTTACAGGAGTAGCTGATAAAAATAAACCTCATGGCAGTGAAGGATTCAAATCAGTAGGACAGCAAAAGGTCTAAATAAATAAATAATAAAACGTTTATTTCTAATGCCCTTTCTTCCAAAGGGCCTGACAAAATAAAACATATACAATCAATGAGAATATACACAGACAACAACCTACAATGAAAGTTCTCGCCTACCCCCCATAGCAGGTTCACTCAAAGAGAAAAGTTTTTAACTTCCTTCGAAAAGAACCAAGATCCTCTTCCAGCCTTAATTCCAGTGGAAGACGATTCCAGAGTTGCGGGACCAAATCCTGGAAAGCCCGTAATTTTGACACCGCTGTTGATGTTGAAGGAACTACCAATAGACCTTGCGAAGCGGAGTGCAAAACCCTAGGCGGGATATATCCTACCAGGTAGGCTGCCAAATAACTAGGTGTCCCCAGTCGCAGGGCCTTAAATGCTAGTACTAACAGTTTAAAGCGGGCCCTAGTGCGAATTGGTAGCCAATGCAATGCTCTACGATGGATTGAAACATGGGAACATTTAGGAAGATTTAATACTATTCGAACCGCATTATTCTGAACTAGGGTCAGGGGAAGCAGAGTACATTGTGGTAAACCTGCTATTAAGCTATTACAATAATCTAGACGAGATACGACCAAAGATTGAATCAAAACCTGAGCCGTATCGACTGATAAGAACTTTCGGATTTTCCGCACATTAAGCAAGTGAAAGTTACACACTTTCACCGTGGCGCTAATGAACGGGCGCAGGGATAATCGGTCATCCAACAGAACCCCAAGGTTCCGAGCAAATGAGGTTGGTGCCAAGGAATACTTTTGCAAACTCACAGGTGGGCTTGCCAGCGGAGCCATTGGACGATCAGGCTGAAACACCAAGATCTCTGTTTTATCAGTGTTCAGTTTTAAGCGATGGTCAGTCATCCAATTTGAAACCTCTGACAAGCAATCTGATACAGCATTCCACGCCAGCGAATCCAATATCTTAAAACTCTTAAAAATTAAAATACTTGGGGAACCCATCATTCTGTCTCTTTCTTTTTAGCTTGGGAGAGATGGACCTCTGGTATTAGGCACAAGCTCTTGTTTCCAGATGGTGACTCAATGTTCTATGAAGGAAAACAAAATACTACGTGAAAGAAATATTAACTATCTGGCTCAGAACAAGTGAAGCAAGTGAAATGTCTCTTCTCTCTCTCTCTCTCTGGCTGTTATGCTGTCATCTTTCCTAGCTGTGTTTGTATGCTTTTGCCAGAATTTAATTTGCTTCCTTGAGACTCTCATGCTATTAGTTATACCCGAGATGTTTCTCTGGGGAGCCACATAATTTCATTTGGTGGCTGGGCTTCAAAATTAGATGTCATTCTCTCTCCATCAGCTTTCTGATGAGTCGCATCCATCAGGTTTCAATGGACTTAAGTGATCTAATTCTGCCAGGTGGAGTTTGTTACTGGGAGGTAAAGCTAAATGACCACATATCCCTTGAGACTTTCTCCTTGGGAAATAATTAGTCTCTCTTGGATTGTGGGCTCCCGAATAATTATTATCTTATGCATCTTTCGATCTCTATTGCTAACTAATAGAAATAATGTGGCCATTGTCGGAATACAGGGCAGAAGCAGAGCAATTTGATTCCACCCACTCCCGGTCTGGTAGAATGCAGATTCTTTGGTATAAAAATGAAAAGGGTAGGAAGAGGAGGACAGAAAATGGATTCTGCTGATTCCATTTCTCTATCTCTCTTCTTGTTGTGTGGTTTCCCACTACAAAGGTTCTGATGTCCATCTGGATGACAGCATTTGACCCCCCAAAAAAGTCAGAATAATTTTTTCCCCCAGACTTTGGTTGCCTCTAGACAACAAGAGGAAAATGTGAGATCTTGTTTGGATTCTGCAACTGCTTCTCGCTACTCCTGCTAAACTGGAAGGCAAAAAAGCACAGGGCGAGCATGGCCTCTTTCTCCTCTGGGTGCTTGCCTCCATGATGGCATGGTGCATACAGCTGGTATTTCAGGAGAAATTTTAGATGGGTTGGGAGTTTGTTTGTTTGTGTGTTTGTTTATTATATTTCTATCCCGCCCTATACCTGAAGGTCTCTGGGCGGGTAACAACCTTAAAATCCACCATGTCAAATAACAGTATATAATAGAACAATAAAAACCATCACAATGTCTAAAATCCAACATGTTAGAGAAAAAACAAACAAAAACAATATCAATTAAAACAGTGGCGTTTACAGTGGGGGAAACATGGCTGACATTTATCCAAAGGCCTGAGTAAAGAGGTGCGTCTTCACTTTCTTCCTGAACAAGAACAGAGAAGGAGCCCAACACACCTCAAGGGGGAGACTGTTCCACAGCCTGGGGGCCATTACCAAGAAGGCCCTTTCCCGGGTGCCCACCAGCCTCGCTACTGGAGTTGATTCTCCTGGAATAGTGATGATGCAAGAATTCACCTCTAAATCCCAGGGTTATGTTGGGATCGCCTTGGATACACAACTCCAGCATAATCCCACATTTTAGGGCCAGTCTGGACTTAGCCTTTATTGTGTGTGTGTGTGAGTGCGTGCATGCAATTTCTTTTTGTGGGGAAAAACTTCTTTTCCTGAAAAATACGATGGCATCAGTCTGGTTTTAGAATTCAACTTATTGCAAGAGTTATACAGATTTCACAGTCTTCTTTATGTCGTCCAGCCCCACAATTTCTTCTCTCAGTTAGTCCAGTGACATTGTATAGGATTTGGAACTGCTTCCTAGCTTCTGCACCAGTCTCTGGAACAGTCAATTCATCTTTGCCTTGATTCATTTTATTTTGCTTGCCAAATGAACATATCTGCCATTCCAAAGTCCATCGTTAACTATCCACATCTAATTGGGCTCAGAAACGTCGGGTTAATGCAGATCTTTAAGCACAGGAATGATATGACTATGGCGCCCTGATTGGACAGTTTGATGCCGTCAAAGGTGTTCTACCAGTTGAGGTTCTCTTGCCCCCATTTCACCACCTGTCATGATGACCACAGGTGGCTGGTCTTGGTTAAAGAGGATGCTGGACTTGAGGGCTCCAGTTTCTTGTGCTCTAAACTTGGAGTCTTGGGCTGCATCCAGGCAGGGTGGAAAATCCAGAATTATTCTGTGCGTATGCTGGGATTGCCCCATGTGTCCATGGCAATCCCAACATAGCCCCGGTATATTAAGGTGTTATCCTGCAATAACAGTACTGCAGAAAAATCAACCCCCAACCTGGGTTTTACAGATGCAGCAAAAGGATTATGGCCACTGTGCGTGCACAGGGCCAGACCCAGCCAAAAGTGGCCACCAGATATGCGCGCAGGGCAGCAATTATGCATTTCTGGGTATTTAAACATCCCAATGTGCCCTTGCAGGAACAACCACTTTACCAATAAGTGCCTCTGTTTTTTCTTGTGCTGTTACCAAAATTACTTTTATTTCAGAGAATTGCTAAATAGCTGTATATTCAGGCACCGTTGGAGGCAGCCTTGCATTATTTAGGTGTGTCCAGTCCTTATGGGAATACATACACTGCTTATCTTAAGATCTACATTAAAAATAAATTTAATATGAACCTTTGCAAGTTCTCCTATGCATCTCAGAAGAGGTAATAGATTCTTCAAATTCCCATTCCTCCCTTCCTCCCCTTTGCATCACCTAATCTTTCGGTTCTAGCCAGTGGATTCACTTTAGTATATAGGATGTTAGAAATAAGCCTAACTTCACAATTATTTGATATAATTTAGATGCAAATTAGGACTTCATATTCTGCCTGTCGTATGCTTTTCTTCCTCTTGGTTAGCTTAGCTGCAGCTCATTACATTTCATCAGAGTACAGCGTTGTCCCTTTCAAGGTCATTCCAGTATTGTCTTTTTGATTGAATTCCTGTTTCCCAGCCAATTTACCCTGTACTTGGGGCAGAGGATGATTGAAGTCAGTGGAATTTTGTCTATTTACAGCAACAGGAAATAGCCTTGGGGTCATATTCATGGTGATTCTTTTTTATCATGATGGAGCATTAACTTTTTCTCTATTTCAGTTTGTTGAGTAGGCCTTTCTCATATAGCCCTTTTGTCCTTCAGCTGCGCATTTTCAACGTTTGTAGACTTTTTGTTTCCAGTTAGGGATATTGGCCCATAAGGTCACTGTGGATGATGCACCATCACACCTAGTAACTCAGAGCATGGGTCGGTTCTTCCTTTTACCTTAATGCTTTTTCTCGATTCAGAGTTGTTAGGTGTATATATCCATTATGTTTGCTGGATAAGTTTTCATGCACAGAACTGTAGCTTCTTCTGTCCTATCTACCACTTACTCAGTGGTCATTGGGCATCTACCACTAGTTTTTCCACTTTTTTTTTTAAAAAAATCCAATGTTGATGATTTATTCTGTGTCTTGTATTCACGTACCTGCTTAGAAAAGACAACGTTCATCTGGTGCTGAGATCCCATTGAAGTCCTAACATGCGATACAAACCAACTTCAGATCATCATTAATATATTATTTTATCATGCTCACATATGGGGGGGGGGGAAGCCAGTTTGGTCTAGTAATTAGGGAGCCAGACTCTTATCTCGAAATACCCGGTTTGATTCCACCCTCCCCCATGAAGCCAACTGGGTGACCTTGGGTGAGTCTTCTGAGCTCTCACAGCCCCACCTACTTCACAGGGTGTCTGTTGTGGGAGAAGAACAGAAAGCTTTGTCAGCCACTTTGAGTGACCTTAAATGGGTGAGAAAAGCAGGGTAGAAAAGCCAACTCTTTTTCTTCTTCTAATATAAAAAGCATTGGGTGTATCAGACCCTGCTGAAATGACTACTGAGGTGGTTTTGGAGAAAATATTCAAGTTACTTATTGAACTTTAATGGAAGGTGAAACCCCAAATCAAAGAAAGAAAGAAAAGGGCCTAGTTAAAATTCCGAGCTCATAGTAAATTCTTCAGACAGCTTATTGTATCCTAACAGGGAAGTGTTGCAGTTTTTCACTATAAGAGTTCTAACACCTGTGTCAAGATAAAGCCAGTTTGAAGCAGAATCAATTTTAAGGATACAGTTTATTTCTGGAATCCAGTAAAACCCACATTGATTTGAGTGTACCTGTTGGCGCCTTCTCATCTCCAGTCAGGACACTGTGAAAAAGGACTTTTTGTTTTCAAGAAGCAGATCTACACAGTCATTGCAAAGGTTTTTAGATTTTCTGCATAAGTGGCCCACAGCTGATTAGTCTCTAATGAGCAATGTAAGAACTGTAATTTTCAGTAATGTGGTTTCTACCTGTTTATAGTATGCCCATGAAAATTAGGAATACATTTGCAATGGAATGCCTTCAGGAGAAAATTTGAGGTTCTTAATTCTGAAGTTTTAGATTTTTAATAACTAACAGTTCCACTTTTGGTTATTGGCCTTTTAAAAGTTTCTTGGTGATAACCAACTGTATATAACTTGCATTCCCTTATTCAGTAATTTTAACTGAGACAACTATTTTAGGGCCTATCTGCACTTGAAAAACAGGAGCACTCTGGGTATGCTTCTAGATGGAACATATGCATTGCATTTGTGCTAGAGTCTCCTGTGATCAGAATAGTTGTGGTAGGAACCAGCTGGGAAGAACCTCCTAGCATGCTCCATTCACACCGCAGGCAGCTGTGCATTTTGTTGCCCAGTTGCCCTGGCAACCGTGCTGTGCATGTGTTGGTGCTGTTGACGAGGCTCTGCGTTTGCCTCATTAATGGAGGTGATTCACACTTAGCCAGCTCCAGCTAAGTTTTGAATGTTTTGGGCATCTTGAAGTGCGGACACACAAACCATTCCACAACCTCACTTCCCTAGGATGTTTTCCCAGGGAAGTCAAAGTGCAAGAAAGCCCTTAGTGTCGTTAAGTAGTTTGCCCGGATCTCGGGTTTTGCCATCCCAAACCTGAGATAGGGCCTTTTCAGTGGTGACTCCCAGACTGTGGAATAATCTCCCTTCGGTGGTACATCAGGCACTTTCTTCTCTGTGTGTTTAGACAAACTGTGAAGACGCACCTCTTTACCTAGATGATAGATGGATGGATGGACGGACGGACAGACAAATAGATTGATAGTAGATTAGCTAGAATGTCTGCTGTCCTCATGGGAGTCCCTGGCTTTAAACATCACCTTGGACGTCCGATTTCTACCCAACATGGTTAATTGCTTCTCTTACCATTTCTTTAGTTTATTAATACATTTTCTCCATGTGGGTGCATAGTTTAACTGAAAAGTTTGCGGTAGATCTAAAGTGTTAAACACACTTTGGGTGAGGCAGTATGCTGGACTAGATGGACTGTGGCCTGATCCAGCAGGGCTTTTCTTGTGTTCTTGTATTCTTACACTTCATTGTTGTTGTTGAGTTCAGACTGAGTCCTTGGAAGGATAAGCAGTTGAGCAGCCAAAAGAGGCAGAATCTGGAAAGAAAGTTGTGTGAGCAGGAGTTTGTGAAAGGAAATGATCTTCACAGCTTGGAGACTTGTGCTACTACAGTTATTCGAAGGAGAAGGCACAGGGACAAAGGAGGAAAACAATGTTATTGGGCAGTATGTAAATGTGACAAATAAGGTACTGGATTCTTGTCCCTGTTAAAGGGAGGTTGTTGGGGTACTTTGTTGTCTGGCATTTTGGGTACAGGCAAACTATTTCCAGAAATTTTTTAGGTCTAAGCAGGGTTCACTCTGCTCTTTGCTTCTTGGACCAGTGTACTCTGATTTTCTTGTGAATTGCTTTCTATGCTTTCTGCGTCAGAGACCAGTGTGTAGGCGGATCCTCATTTTAAAGTATTCAGATAAATGTTACGGTTGCTATCATGTTTCCTTGACAAGCCTCACTGGTGAACAAAGGGGGAACAAAAATGGTGATTCTCTCCTGTTTTCTTCTTATCATCACCAGCTGGAAAATAAAAGCTGGAAATACTAAGGAAGTACAGTTCTGATCTAGTGACTTACGTTTCTCAGATTCTAAGGCCAGTCTTGCTTGTCACACTTTCTCTGACAAAAGTAGGAGCTCTGGAATAGCTCCCTTGGCAACAACATTTTCAGGAGAAAAGAACTGGTTTCCTTGTTCTGGAGCAAAAGGCACTTTGGTTGAGATACCAAACGAGCTGCAGAGCCAGCTTACCCTCTGAAAAATGCACAGGATGGCAAACTACTTAACAACATTCTTTTGGAGTGAAAGAGGATTGCAGAACATACCTACCATTACCATGTTATGCCCCAGCCCAAAAAAGACACACCAAGGAAGGAGTTGCAACTTTCTTTATTGCTACCTGTAAGGGAGACCAGGAGACAGCTTTCAAGACTGGTCTGCCTTCATCCATGTTGAAATAAGTACTTATATGCTTAGCTACGGTTTGTATATAATGTAATTTGTTACATTGGTGTCAATGTATCATAAATCTTACAGGGCCCATCTATTGCACTATGTCATGGCTTACAGTCATTTAGTATGTTAATAGGTGTTATTGTGACCCTTCCGGCACTGCTGGGTCAAACTAAAGATTAAGTTTCCTTCTGTGAACTTTATACACCAATCTTGGTGTACATCTGGGGATATACACGAATATTCGTAACATTTGAAATTTGGCCGAATTTGGGCATTCAAATTCGAATTGAATGTTGGCACATTTGAAGATTGACATTCAAATTGGAATTGAATGTTTTGATACATTTCTGTGAAGCTTCGTATGGGATTTCTATATGGGATTCATATGCTATTCGTATGCACTTGTATGGGGTCTGTATGCTATTTGTATGCATTTATACAGGATCTGTATGCTGTTCGTATGCATTCATATGGGATTCGTATGGGATTGAACATTCGTATCAAATATGAATCCTAACACATCCGAAAGGGATCTATTCAAACAAATACAAATTCTCTTGCATTCGATTTGATACAAGTCAAATACAAAAACAAACAAACAAACAAAATTAGTGCGCATCTCTAGTTACATCCCTTATCCTGGCAAAGATACGTTTGCAGTGCCGTGGTAGGAATTTTATGAAATAGTTCCCACGGCAAGGCACAATTAATTCAGGCTGATGGAAGTGGTGGCAACCTGTTCCTAAAACAATGACACACATACTCCATTGGGGTGTCACCTATTGCTGCTCTGGCACTGAAGTGTGCCACATGCGCCTGCAGATATGGCCAATCACTCTATTGCTGTGCCAGCAGAGGGAGTCCCAAGGACCACTTAACTAGCACACTAGGGAGGAAATGCTGCAGGCATATGTGAAGAATGTCAAATCCTGCACTCTTATATGTCTTTCTGTGTCTCTGCAATCAGGCATATTTGACTGTACGGCATGCATGATGCAGAAGTATACTCTTGCCATTTTAATAAGGCTATCTGATCATGGCCTGCATCTAGTGAATTGTTTCCTATACTCACCCATCCACTTTTCAGCCATTGTCACGTCAACTGAATAGATGGGATTTTACACAGTTGCTGCTGCTGAACTACATGGTTCTAGAGAATACCAAAGGATATAGTGCCATCATTACTGATGTTTAATTTCCTTTCCCCCTTATATATTTGAAGTAGTTACAATTTGAACTAATTGTTGAAATAATCCTCTTCCTACAGTGGGAAAAGAAATTGGTGCTACTTTAAATATCAATACTGAGATTGTGGAGAAGCTTTGTTGTCATGACCCTGAATTCCTGCTCATAGGTAATCATTGCAAAATGTACAAGGATATTGAATGCAGTCATCTCCATTTTCTCTTGCAGTTTGGCTGTGATCGAAGTAAGGCTCTAGTGGATATCTGTGGAGACAAGGGGCTTCAGGCCTTTGTTTGTGACGCACTCTCTGTACCAATACGAAGTGGTTCGTGTGATGCTTGCATCTCCATAGCAGTCATCCACCATTTTTCAACTGCAGTAAGTTCAATCTCGTGCAAGCAATTATTTGTCGCCCTGCTTTGGAGCAATCTTGAAAGCTGCGTTATGCAGCATCAAATTTTGCAGTGGACTGACCCATTCTGATCTGCAAAACCTGCCCTGAAGTACAAGGTTCCAATAAAATGGTATGCTTTTGTAGATTTTGTAGTGCAATTTCCATGCAGCAAAACTAACACAATGTTTTTTCTTAAGAATGGGCATTTTGTATTCTGATAAAATCTATCAGAATTCTATTTAAGTGCACAAAATAGGGCTGGAATGAGTACAGTACAAAAGCCACAGAACAGGATGAAGAATGACCTATTGATAAGCACAGCAATTTGGCTTGGTCTAGAGGAGGCAGAAATCAGGCATTTAATTCTTTTTCCAATTTCTACTGCTAACTCTGCCAGCACTGGTTAGATGGTTTTAATTTAAATCCTGCCCTTCTTTTGTAGGGTAAAATGGCTCACAGGTTTTTTAAAAAAATCTGAATAATACCATAACAATTAAAATACAGCAGTTACACATAATCATATAAAAACAGTTCAAAATAATACACACTTTGGGTGTTTCCGCACATGCCGCTGAGAAACGGATTTAAGAAATCCGTTTCTCAGTGATCTGCCCTCCCGAGGATCTGTCCCAAATAGGGATGGATCCTTGGAGGCCCTGCGCATCTGCACATGTGTGGGGAGGCCGGGTCGGGTGGCCGGATCCCCTGGGTGCTGTGCAGAGGCCACATCACCCAATCCAAAGGGCATCCAGCCTCCTGTGCCACCGACGCTGCCCCTGGAGCCGCGGGACTGGAGCATACAGCTGCCAGTCACCTTGCCTTTCCGGCAGCACATGGGGGAGGGCGGAAGGAGGCAAACCGGCCTCCTTCCGCCCTCCCCAAGATGGCGGCCGCAGGGACATCCATCCCTTCACCTGTCCATGTGCGGAAGCCTCCTGCTTCGACACATATCCAGGTGAAGGGACAGATTGAAGACCTAATTTTTTAGGTCTTCATTTAGATCCGGTTTTTGGCAGCGAGAACCGATTTAGAGACAAATCTCACGCGCTGAAATGCGGAAGCGGCCGCCTCCAAGTGTCCTGAATGAGGTCTCCAGTGCAGAAGGTAAGTGCCAATGGGTGTTAAATCTCACGTTAATCCAGTTTACGCAGCCAGTGCGGAAACACCCATACACTTCCCAATCGCCTGCAGAACAAAGAAGGTTCTTTGGGTGATTTTGCACTGGCCAATGTACCAAACCAGTGAGCCTAGGTCTAAGGTCTAAGGGTCTAAGGGAAGTGGCTACAAGAAAAAGGTCAAGAAAAAGATGCTAGAAATTTTCCTAAAAAATAAAAAGTATAAATTTTCATGGTAACAGAAGCCATTGATAGCCCAGTTCATTCCTCCATGTTCTTATTTAATCCTCTTCTGAGCATCACTCCAGTAGGGAACTTCATAGTTATGGGTAGCCACATCTTATTTTAGTTGTGGCTTCTTGTCTATTGATTGCTTTAAAAAAAAATGAAAATAACATTTTTACCATTACATCCTGAATTTTAAAAATGATTGCCACTGATGATAAGTAGGAAATCCTGCATTCAGCAGGGGGTTGGACTCAATGACCCTACAGTAGAGATCCCTTCCAACTCTATGATTCTGTGTCTCAGGGACTCTCTTTTACAGTTGAAGGGCATGGTAAAAATAGTTTATGGTGCCATGCATATATTATTGGTTGCCTGTTAGCTACTGAGTTGCATTCAAGGTTTTATCTTTGGTATACAAGACCCTTAACAAATTAGGGGCCAGCTTACTTAGCAGACCACCTTCCTCAGCCAGATCATTGAGATCTACAGGAGAGGTCCTGCTCCAGGTACCCCAAATTACTTAATGTCATATTTTGAGTACCCACAGTTGGGCCTTCTCTGTTGGGCCCCCTGCCCTCTAGAACAGCCTCCCCTCTGATATCTGTAGGGCATCTACTCTTCTGGTCTCTTTGGTGCCAGCTGTAGGCCTATCCTTTTTCCCCAGCCTTTTCCAGAGTGAATGTTGGTTGCGTCCTCCGTCTTTGATTTGAATTATGTTTTTATATAGCCATTATGATTTTAGCTGTTTTCATCCATTATACATCACTTCCAGAAGAGAGGGAGAGGAGTGAGTGAGTGAGTGAGTGAGTGAGTGAGTGAGTGAGTGAGTGAGTGAGTGAGTGAAACAAACAAACAAACAAACAAACAAACAAACAAATGTAAATAGGTTAATCATTAGGGGGTACTTGGCTCTGGTTTGTTCTTTTCTATATTATAGTGTTGCTCTTGCTGCTCACCTTCTGACTGACTTGCTCTTTTCTTCTCTTGACTAGGACAGAAGATTGGCAGCTCTCCATGAGCTGGTCCGGCTGCTTAGGCCCGGGGGAAAAGCACTCATATATGTTTGGGCCATGGAGCAGGAATACAACAAACAGAAGTCAAAGTATTTGAAAGAAAAAAGAGCTACCAATGCCAAAATGGAGGCTGTTGCTGGGGACACTGTAGAGGGAGAAGCTGTTAGAGGGGGCCAGGGTTTACCAAACCCCAGTGGGAATGTTAGTCATTTTAGTAATGGATGCTGCACTAATTGCCAGGCAGCTCACGCCAAACTACCGGTTCATACCAACAGAACTCACTTTGATTCTCAAGACTTGCTGGTCCCTTGGCACCTAAAAGATGATGTCAAGAAAACAACAGGGTGTGCCAAATCTCATCTCCCTGACTCTGGTAAGACTCAAAACCTTAGTCCTGTTTTTCACCGATATTACCATGTCTTCTGTGAAGGAGAGCTGGAACAGATCTGCAGAAGCCTGGGTGATGTCAAGGTAGAGGAGAGTTACTACGATCAAGGCAACTGGTGTGCCGTTCTTGTGAAACAGTAAGGCCTACATTGTTTCTTTCAGCTGACCGAAGTCAAAAGGGATCATTTTTGGTACAAATGCTTGCTTGCAGTGATGTATCTCTCAGAGGGTATTTGGATATCATTGACTTTTGGGTCCTGCCTTTATATTTGTCAAATCAAATGTGTTTTTGCATAGTTTCTGTAACAAAATGGTGCTGCTTATCTTCGTGTTAGTTCTGAAAAGAAAGGTCACCACAGACGAATGTATAGATTTATATGTTAGATTTGAAAGCTTTGTAAGAGATCTGGGGTGCAATGCTGGGCCCTGTCGTAATGCAGAAGGCTTATTTCATTCCGTGTTCGAGTTGTGTGCTGTACTTCTGCAATGCAGTACTTCCGAACAATACATTGGGGATGCCGGTTAGGGCTGAACAAGTTGTAATCTGAAAGAGATGGTGGGTGGCTGACTAGTGGAGGCTGCAATCACCCTGCTCAGGGAAACCATCCCTCAGTTCAGCTAGGTTCATACATATATTTAGCTGGAAATAGAACCCTGTTGGAGTCAGTTTCCTGAGGCTGTGTGTCTAGTGGAAATCGGCTGTGTGTTTATCAGGACAGAGCAGCAGGGGTACGCAAGAGCACTTTCCAGTGGTAGCTCCCTTTAAAATTACTCAAGCCTCAGGGAATGGTAAAATGATGGCAGCAGTGGGTGTTTATTATTTTGGAAATCAGAGATGCCGGACTGGAGGACTGGGAAAATGAAACAAGCTCTGGAATGTCCTGTTTAGGTACTGCACTGTGCAACACAGTTCTGGGCTCATTTTCTGGGGTGGAAATGCAGTTGTTGTTAATGTGGCTGTTAATATAAAGTGATGTTGATTGGCTGTACTTACCATGATGCATCTGTGGGTGAGAGTTCTTATAAGTGAAGGGAACAGTTGAAGACGAGAAGCGACGGTTAGGGGGCTCAAATCTAGCAAAACAAAGAAAAAAGACTGAAAAGAAGGCTTTGGACTGCTGGATGACGAGCATTAAAGGAAAGGTAGATAAACAGCTGCAAATGTCTGCAAAATGAAATGGAACACTTAAAAAGAAATAGAAGGTAAATTATGTACAGTCCAAAAAAAAAAAAACCTTGCAAACAGCTTGAAAATAAAAATAGAAAAGACTATACAACACACCAGATATAGATAGTGGTTGCATTCACATCTAAGTTTTAATTCAGTTTCATTCCACTTTCAGAGTGAGATAACACATCAGTGAAGTAATAAGCTGTTTGCTTTCAGCATTATCTGACTCAGAAAATCCACCGTTGGGTTAGATAAAGTGGAAGGAAAATAATTGGTCCCTTTGCTGATGTGTTTTCTCACTCTGAAAGTGGACTGAAGCTGGATTAAAACTTAGATGTGGATGCAACCAGTGTAAATGAAAAGGTGAAATGCTAGGTCATCTCATTAGATCATGCAGTTGTAACTCACAACAGAGTATAAGAAATGTTGCGATGGAACTGCAATTGAATGTAAAAACAAAACACAACTTAGTAAGTAGGGGAAAAATATTTGGAACATAACCCAGAAAAAATAGTTGAGAATTGAGAAGATAAAATATTATGGGATTTCAAAATTCAAACAGTTGGATTGTAGGATGGCTGAAACATCTAGTATGGCTATCACAGGGAACAGTAAAATTGAGGAGAAAAAAATAAGATGATAAAACATTGATCTGTAAAGAACATTCCTATGTCTCTAGGAGAAAAAGACAGTAGTGGCTCTAATGGCTACTCCTGCCTTAGGTGCAATATCAAGGAAGCTCCAGAATATTTTGTTGAAACCAGGACTGATAAAATAACTATTCTACAATTATAAAAGACTAGAATTACCACACTGTTTGAAGATACCTGTGGCTGAGTCTCCACTTTGAAATGGAGGCAGTTTCTTCACAGGAGCTTTGGGGAGGTGCCGTCATCACAGGTAAAAATGATGCCTCCTTGTCTCCATTTTCTAGTGTGGATGCCTCTGTTGGGACGTAAAATTGTCCCCTCTAAAAATGGCACCTCTCTCCGAAATCACCCCTAGTAATAAGGTGGTGCACTCATCGTAAGGTGCCTATTACTGCCACAAATGGTGATGTGGTGGCAGAAGACACATTGCCTGATTTCTAGTCATTATGTCTGGTGCACTGTGCAACCATCCTATTGGACAATATTATCTATCTCAACTTTTGCTAAGCTGATGATCTATAGCTGTTTGGAATCTGAGTTCTCACAAACTGCTAATGGGAGCTGAATTGGAGGACAGCCATTTGCTGGAACTGATTTACAGGAACCCGTAACTGGGCAGCTTCTGTGTATAAAGCATGCATAGCCACAGGAATACTGTATAACTCTTCCCACTGATGCAAGATACATACTTGGTGTTTAATACATTTACAAACAGACATACTTTTAAATATACATGATTCCATGTTACAGTTGTGCTACAGCAAACTTTTAATGAGGTTTCTCAGTGTCTGCGCGTACATTTGAAATTCAAATAGTGTGATCTTGGCAACAGAGGTCTAATTTATTTCTATTTCATCAGACAAAACAAACAACTAAAATGCACTGATCCAGGAAACAAGAAATATTGCGAGAAGACCAGAAGGAGGCATATATTTCTTAAATACCTGGCAATTAAGTCAACTTTTTCTTTTATTCCTGCCGTTTAATCCTGTATTTGCATCATCCATCTTATTCCTGGCATCCAAACTAAGCTACATAGATTTAGATACTAAGGTTGTAAAATCAGACCTTTTGGTTTATTGTGTGCAGAGTATTTCAGCCCAGGCCCAGGAACCAAACATAAATTTCCTCTACTTGTCAAGGTACTATTTAAGGCAATGCAGATTTTGTTCATAAAGAAAATGAGATTCCAGAATGGTATATGAGTTGTATCTTATTATTTAATGCACTATTTTGTGGTTGGAGGTTCATGGATAAGGCAGGCTTCCAGAACCCTTTGAGAAATGGCACATAGGATATATATAATAATAAATAATATTTGGGAAAAATGACCTCCAAACCACTAGAAGAACTGGTATTTCCAAGAACAACGCAATAGTTTGATTTAATTGTACTGGTAGCTGAATAACTTATCAAGCCAGATTCAGGATTTTCTTATTAATGTACAAGTAATAGCTCTTACTCTGCTATTTGTTTTTTTTTCTTTCCTTCTTTCTACTTGCACTGCTGTCTGTGTAAAAGTTTTGAACAGGTTTCTAACTAGTTTCTAAATAGTTGTACTACACTAAACTGCTCTGGAATGTTTATGAAAATAATCCAAAATAATCCAAGTTTTAAAATAAACAAACAATGCTACTGGATACAAAATATTGTTAGCTTGATTTAATGGAGACTCCAGAGAGGTATGATGTAGGGTACAGTTCTAAGAATGGTGCCATATTCAGAGTAGACCCACATAATCTTTAAGGTAGGTATCACCATTGATTTCAGTGGATCTTCTACAATGAATAACAATAAAAAATTGACAGTGAAAAATTAAAGGGAAAGGCAACAGCAACAATGGTAAGTTTATAGTCATAATCTTAATGTTAATATTCAATGGTACGGATGGGGTAATTTTTATTTTCATTTCTGACTGTCCCTATATTTTTAGATCTCACAGCAGGTTACAATAAAACCAATACAGAAAGATACAAATTCCAGCCCATTAAATCTGCAGGCCCTTTGCAAAACATGATTTTGGGTGTTTTTCCACTAGCACTAAGAACCCATTAAAGACCCATTAGGCTCAGAGCAGGAGGACCCCTTTCCACTACCCATTAGAGCCACATTTGTTTCCACCAGAGTTAGGGAAATCCGGACCATGGGTCCTTCAGGACCTATAATCCAGATTTCCTGTACAATGGGGTCTTCAGCCATCAAATCCGGATTATAGAGAGCCTGTTTCCACTACAATTGAGCAATGGGGTCTTGGGGAGGCTTGGGGAGGCACCCATGGGGGGGGGGGGTGCCTCAAACTCAGAACTTCGAAGTCGTACCAAAATCCCTCTGAAGTTGCCTTCGGAGATTAGCACAGGCTCCGACGAGTACTCCTTGTGAGAGCAATGCCATTGTCAAAGGCTCTGGAGTATCTTTAAAGTTAGCAGCAGATCGTACCGCAGATTCTACGGAGCTGCTCTGGAGGATCTTTGAAGATTCTCCAGAGTGTCTATGGAGACTGCACCCCCTGTCCCACCAAACACCTGGGGTGACAGGTGGACCCAGCGTGGGTTGGTCTGGATTTGCACATGGGTGCTCCGGCGTTTCCACCGCAAGCAGGCTAGCACTCATTGCTACTGGGTGCTAGACCACCTGTGGAAATACATTGGGTACTTCCCTTAATCCAGATCTACTAGATCCGGATTAAGGGAAGTACCTATTCCTTAAATCTGGATCATCGTAGGCTTCCTTCTTTCCAGGCCGTTTGCACTACCACTGAACTACAGCCACACCACTTTGCTGTGATCTATCGGGATGGTAAGTACTATAAGCAGAGTGATAACCGAGTAAATAAATAACATTAAATCTGCAAATAATCTTCTGTGCATATATGGTCAGACCCCTCGCCCCTCAGTTTGATAGAGAAGTTGAAGGGCAAAAGACACAATCAGACTGAGAAAGGAGAAAGGACTGGCTGGGATGATACTCTGGGCAAAGGTCAAAAAGAGAACTGCATGTAATGAAGCGGGGAACTGACCAGAAGAAGAGCTTAAAGGCCATAATAAGATGCAGAAGGAGAGAACCAGGAGAACGCAGCATTGGCGGCAGTTTAATGGCACCAGATAAATGAGCATGGCAGTGGGAAGCCGAGACAAATGGCTGCCAATTAAATGGATTCAGCCCAGTGGAAGGGAAACTGAGAAGGGAGCAATTAAAATAAATGACCACAGTAGATATTAAGTGTAGTGCAGACACACAGCTATCACTAAGCATGGCAGCAGGCAAATGGGCTGCTCAAGTATATTGGAAACAGACACTTGCAAATGTCTGTAAAGGTTCTTGCAGAAGCAAGTGCAGCCCTGCTTCTGAAAGCACTTAATGTGGAGTTGTACAAAACTTAGCACAGATCTGAAGATCTGGGAGGTGTGTGCAGACTTGTTCATCCTTTGCAATGGAATATGCAGTCATGATTGGGGTGTCACACATGATGATCAATGCATCGTTGTGGTATCGCATTATCCGATCGCGACTGCGCACTTACCTTAATGCTGATTTGAGGACACACGCTGCGCAGTAGAAACAAGATACAAATTTTCCCGCCAGTCTGGGCAGAACGAGAACAGGAGGGCAGCTCAGATCTGATTGGCTGCCTCAACCCACGTAACCACGTGCACCGACTCAGCTCTTGCAGCTTCCGATAGGAAGCTATGGAGCTGCTTATCAAGTGGGGATTTATTTCACAAGTCTGGAGGCAGCCAGGGATCCAGTGGGGGCAAGCCTGGGGGAGCAATGACACTCTATATCACTGGCAGTTAAATTTGGTTCGCCAGATAGTCACACTCACTGTCTGTCAAATATTTGGAGTCACAAAGATCTGGTGAGCTGGCCTCACCCCATGACTGAACAGGGAGTTGACAGTTTGCAACCCCAAGGAGGAAGATATTTAAAACTTTCTGTCTGTCCTGGTGCCACGAACAACAGAACCAGAGGAGGAAGGGTGGAGAAGCAAGGTGCTGGAGCCCATACCATTTGTAAATCAGAAGTTGGGTGGAGAAAAAGAAGCCAATCAAGGTATCAGCAAAGCAGCTACGGGCATACTTCCTAAAACGAAAAGGAAGGATGGGTGGGAGTGTGAGGCAGGAGAAGGAGGAAGGAGGAGGAATACAATGCGCAAAGACTTACAAACAGTTCAATTGATGGTGATCCGTGCTCTGGTAACGGTCGGTTTAGACTACAGTGGTACCTTGACATTGCTCGTATCTCAAAGCAATTTTCCCATTAATCCATTCCAGCTCCCAAAACACCACCTCAGTTGTTTTTGTTATGTACTGTACTGTATTTACATACTCGTATCTCAAATCTTGCTCTCATCTCAAAGCAAAATATCACTCGCTCGGCGGCTTGTATCTCAAAACACTTGTATGTCAGGGCACTTGTACGTCGAGGTACCACTGTACTGTAATGCACTCTATGTGGGGCTACCCTTGAAAACAGTATGCAAGCTGGAACTAATAAGAAAGCAGCAGCTCTATTGCTGATGAGTCAGTTCTGCCAGATCTGTTACTCGCTGCCTGTTCACTCCTGAACCCAATTCAAGGTGCTGATGCTAACATATAAATCCCTTAGGCCCTGATTATCCGAAGGAGCATTTTCTTTTATAAAGACCTGCCCAAATACTGAGATGTCAAGGAGAGGACTTTCTTCTTGTTTCTCCTCTCTCAAAGGTGCAAGGGTTAGGGTCATCCAAGACTTTGGATCAGGCTTCCTAAGGAGGTTTGCCGGGCATCATGGAAGTTTGCACTGCAGCGATCAGGATGGCTCAGCATGATCTGGGACAGAGCATATGCATACTGTGGTACCACCCCTGTCCCAGAGTGGTCCAGTTGACTAGTTGGTTGGAGAAGATCCTTTCTGATGATTTAGATTAGGCCTAGCCACCCTAGCAGCCACAGGAGGTGGAATGATAGCTGATGGAACCAATATAATCCCCCCAATATTTCAGGATTGCCCTGGGAGTTTTGGGGTGATGTCATTGTCATAGCTCCTTTCAGGGGTTGTTATCAACCTCTCCATTGTCCTCACACAGTTTTTAGAGTCAAGGCTATGCTCATTTTTAGCTTTTCCACCCTTGCAATGTTTCCTATCATACTGTGAAAAATATGTCATCCATCATTTGCGATAATTTGATAAGCATAGTGATTCACTTATCTGGAATTATCTTACTAACAAGAGCAGTATTTTATTAACAAGAGCAATAATTTCATTCTGAAGCTCAGATAATGAAATCACCCGGCTAATTAATATAAAGCTCCTGGGCTTCCATCTGCCTATACAGAGTCTCATTTATTGCCTCTCTACATCTGCACCACTGGCTTTAGTAGTCTACTGGACTGTGCATTCAACACCATGGCTGTGTTCACACCTACATTTTAATCCAGCTTCAGTCCATCTTCAGTATGGAAGAGAACATCAGCAAAGTGACCAGTCATTTTCTTTCCATGTTATCTAACTCAGAGGTGGATTTTCTGAGTTAGAGAATGCTAAATTAATTCAGCTTGTCATTTTGCTGATGCATTCTCTCATTCTAAAAGTGGACTGAAGATGGATTAAAACTTAGGTGTGAACGCAGCCACCAAGCAATGGTAACAGCAGAAAGATAATAAGCTGTGGGTAAGTGGAACGAAAATATAATAAAATGCAACAAAAGGGTAGGAAAAAAATACTTGATAAAATATATAAAATTGGAAGTTGAACTAAAACAAAAATCATATTTTATAGCTACACCCTCTTTAACTTCAGCTTATTTTTTGTCAGGTAAAACACCAGAGATGATCTTCTCGATTTAACTGATCTATTGTGGATCTCTTTCGAAGATTGAGCTGTTTGTAACTCTTTGCTGATGCTGTTCCTGTGTATTCAGAAATAATCCTCACTGTGCTGAGTAGGTTGAGGTAATGAAGCCCCTCTGAAGAAAAATAATAATCAGAGAACCATTCTAAGAAATCAAAGTCCTGCCTCATGAGCACGAACTCTAAGCTTTTGCATGTGTGTAGTTCCGTGGTAGAACAAAGTGTCTGCAAAGCAGAGAGTTGCTAGTTTGATCCCAAGTTTCTCCTAGAAAGTAGTCAATGGCAAACTACTCTGGCATCTCTGCCATGAAAAGTGCAGAGATCAACCAGGAGTTGGTCACAACTTGATGGGACACAAAACCAACCCTATGTGTTATTTTTATAGATTCCATTGTTGAATAATATCACAAGGGTTATTGTAAGAAAACATGCACACATCCTGACCTTGTAGCATGGTTTCCCATTACTGTATACTTAACACCATCTGGTGTGTGAAATATTAATCCATCTGTTTAAGTGTTAAAGTGATGAAAGCATTTACGTGTGGATTCTTGACCTCCGGAGAGTTACAACATTGGCCTAACACTTTTGTTCATCTGCATGCGCCTTAGCATTATACGCATTTCACACAAATGGTGAATCATACAAGGAGTATGTATGTGTTCAGAACTATTTTTGCTCTGGGGAAAATATCAACCATTTATGCCTACTTTTGCGGGGGGCGGGATGGAGTGGTTATGGATTTTTCTGCACCGAAGACAATTAAGCTGAACATTACAAAACTGAAAAGTATATGTATTTTTACAACCCCTGATCTTTATTTATTTATTTCAGTATTTATAGCCTGCCCTTCACCCGAAGGAAGGTCCCAGGGCATATTGCACTATTAATCAAATAGTAGAACTAATACACTAGAACCATAATTAAAATATAACCCACCCAAATCAGCAGGGAACATTCAGAGGGAACTCAACATCAAAAGCCTGGGTGAAGAAGTATATTTTAACTAAGTAGACATCCAGCATATCTCCATTGAGAGGCTGCCCCAAAGCCTGGGGATCACCACCGAAAAGGCCCTCTCATGTGCTACTACCTCTTCCACCTCTGAAAGGTGAGAGAACTACAATAAGGGCCTCTCCTTGAGATCTTAATATCTGGGCAGGTCTATATGGGAAAAATGTGCTCCTTCAGATATTTGGGACCCAAGATACTTAGGGCAACAGGTGCTGATCTTTCACGACTAGGGTGATGCTTGTCTTGCTAAAGACTGAACTGCTATATTTTGTACTACTACTGTTTGCAGCTTCCAGACCATCTTCAAGCAAACACCTTTTTGGAGGTGGGGTACTTTGAAAAGGGATGCTATCAGTTTCACTAGTGAAATTGTAAAATTGCAGTGTGTGTGTGTAAAAATTGAAGAGAGAGGCTCTGAAACCAGAACGCATGGAGGGCGCTCTGGGACGGGCTGAGGCGGTCCCACAGGAGCGAATGCTCCGTCCCCTCGTGTCCTCCCCACGTTCCAAAACCCCTCGTGCGAAAAGGCCTTTGTATGAACTTCCAGACTAACACGTCTACACCGTACCCCACAGCATATGGAAGAACCATTAAAAACCAGGTACAATTCTGAAGGCCAAACTGCAATCTGGGTCTTCTTATCTTCAGTGCTGTCCTCATTTTTATCACAGCAGTTATTTCTGTTTCTTTTAAAAATCACTTGTCCATTTTGTAACTGTGTGCCTGACACTGATTGCTGTGAATATTTCATATCTCAGACAAAAGAAATAGTCAGAAATAGATCTCTTAGAAATCACACATGAGCACACAGAAATAAACAGCCTCTCACAAAATCCGCAGTATTGACCTCGCTCTGTGAAGGGGTTGATAAAAAATTACTGCATTTCCAGGGAAGGAGCATGCTTTAGTTCAGGTCAGTGGACAAAAACACCTGGGACATGGCCACAACTTCATTTTAAGACTCCTTCAGTCCATCTTCAGGTCTGACTGCCCACAACCTTGTCATTTCAGGAAAGTCCAAATAGACTCTGGAAAGTCCACAAATAAAACTGATCGAAATGAAAGATGTGAGTAGTCAGACTGAAGAGGGATTAAAGTGAAGGTGTGACTGTGGCCTTGGTTTTTGTGTTTCCTAGTGCATTCATGTACCTATTTAATATTTTTGACTGTTTTGAACTAGAAAAATTGTTAGTCTGAAAACCAGTTTTCTGTGTTCAGAGATGAAATGGGGAAGGACAAGCCAAGGGATGCTTCTGTCTGATTACTGTTGCTATTATCATAATAAAAAATGATGTTTCCTCTCATTATGGTTTTATTTCATGTGGACAAAGTATTTGGTTTGAGCAAGTTCCAGACTTTTACAAAGTGACCGAGGGATTTAGTTTCTTATGATCTTGTGGGGCAGGGAGAGCAACTACCTCACAGGGTGTTTGTTGTAGGGGAAGAACAGAAGGTTTGTCAGCCGTTTTGAGTGCCCTTGAAGGGTGAGAAAAGTGGGTATAAAAGCCAACTGCTCCTCCTCCTCTTCTACTACTTCTTCTTCTATTAAGCTGTCCACAGAAGGGGTGTTTTTGCACTGTCAGAACATACCCATTTTTGCACCCATTAAGGACCCATTTGGGTGTGAGCCGGATGACCCCATTTCCACCACGGCACCCATTTGGGACCTGATTGTTTCAACTGTCGATGGGAAAATCTGGATCAAATGAGTACTTTCTGGCCTTTAATCTGGATTTTCTGTAGATCCCATTAATGGGATCTTCAGTGGGGTCCTCAGACAGAAAATCCGGATTAAAGGGAGCCTGTTTCCATGCTTGTGTGGCAATGGGGTCTAGAGGAGGCTAGGGGGAGGGGGCACCCATGGGGGGGGGAGCCCCAAAACCTAAGCTTCGAAGTCATTTCAAAGTCTGTGCAAAATAGCTCTGGAGCGTCTTTGAAGTCTGTGCTGATCTTCAGAGTGAACTTCGAAGTGACTCCAAAGTGACTTCGAAGCTACTTCGGAGATTGCACCCCCTGTCACCCCAAACACCTGGGGTGATAAGCAGACCCCTCATGGGTAGATCCGGATATCCAAATGGGTGCTCCGGTGTTTCCACGGCAGGGAGGCTAGCACCCATTGCTATTGGGTGCTAGACCACCCATGGAAACACATTGGCTGTGTCTTCACGGCAACCTTATCTCGGATTCAAAACGTTTTCAGTCCTCGGAGTCCGCACGGCAGTTTGGCTTAACACACTTTCTTCCTGATAAACCACCCCAAAGCGTGGTGAATCTCTATCCTGATTTCAACAGGTCTCACTACGGATCGTGTGCTTGAAACGTTTTACATTTTTTACTGTGGGGACCGTACCATGTTAAGGGATGAGAATCCATGTTTAGGGTTTCCCTCCCCCAATACCTTGCTTCCAAAGATATGATTTCATTGAAAAAATCCACCCTCAAAACAGCCACTATAAAAATCCAGTCCTTAAAGCTACACTGTAGCGATCTAGCCACTTCACACCTTAATATAAAATGTTGCAGTTTTACGCAATTCTAGCTCTTTGAAAGTTCTGACCTTTAAAAAAGGGAAAGGAAAGGAAAGCCCTGGAGGTTCTGTTTTAAAGGCGGTGGCTGTGAAGGGGGTTTGAGTTGCTGCTGCTGCTGCTGCTGCTGTGTGCCCTGGGAAATGGGGAGAGGAGAGGAAAGAATCGCTGGCTACCGGTGCCTGTTTTTCATCCATCCAGGCAAGTGGCAGCCACACAGCCACCCAGCTAGGCTCCGTGAAGGGGTCTGTTATAGGGCAGCCCTGCAAAGCGGCTTTTAAAAAGTAGCCACTTGAGTCCCCCCTTGAGTCACGTACGCCAGGTACGATCCTCAGAATCCGGATTGAACGCGATTAAGTTAAAAGTAATGGGAACAGGCAAATTTGTGTTTGCATCCGGTGCTATTATTTCGGTTTAGGGAAAGTGAAATAAGCTTGCTGTGGGGATTCGCCCATTGGGTACTTCCCTTAATCCGGATCTACTAGATCCGGATTAAGGAATGTACCCAATCTTTAGATCCAGATCTTCTTAGATCCAGATTAAAGGAGCGCGGTGGAAAAACACCCCAGGTAAGCTTCAAGAATGGGTGGCAGGCATTTGGGACTGTTTCAGGCTGATTGTGGTGGGAATTATGCATTCCCCCAAACTGCCTGGAACTGTCTTTGGGCCAACTGCACAAAGCCCCCTTATGTAGGTGTTTGTACTTCTCATCCAGTTTTATAAATGCCAGTTTTTTTGCTTGCTTTTAAATATTTTTGCAGAATGTTATGGTTTTATCTTGCTCTGAAGAAGGGATCTCATATCCCAAAGTGTTTTGAGCACAATAAAGCAATTTCTTCTGGCACTTGAAGAATTACTTCTCTCCACAACTATTTGTTTGAGTCAATGCCATTTCCTCTTTTCTTTTTGGATGATATGATGGGATTATTTTGTGCACAATTCCAAGTGCAGTATGGAATTTATTACAGCAATGCTCTTAACTCAGATTGTGTTCCAGCACATTTCTGAATTTTGTCCTTTCCGCTCCCCACCGCAAATGCAGCCACATGAAAGCTCTACAGTGCCTCCCTTCATCACTCTAGCTGAAGGTTTTGCCTTTGTCTTCTGCTTGAGGTGCCTAGAAACAGTTGGTGGGCCACTATATGTGTGAGACAGGATGATGGACTGTGCCTTGATTCAGCAGGTCTCCTCTCACATTATTTGTTCATTTTGGAGATATCGGCTCATGCCTCCTACCCTGAACAGAGAAGAAGGCAGAAATAAAACTCTGACTGGCAGGTACAGAGTTGGACCTTGAGTAAGAATGGGGCAACCACCCATAAGTGTGAACTCCACATAAGGCCCTGGAAGCACTTGTGGACGCATGGGAAGAGGTTGAGTATGTGGGCAGAACTAGAATGCAAACACAGCCATTTTCTTCAAGAAACCAAACCCCATGTTCCAAAACAAACAATAGCATTTTGCAGTTCTGAGGTGAAATCTTGCCTCCAACCACAGAGTTTTTCTTTCTTTCTTTCCTTTCTTCCACGCACTGAATAATATTTTCACATCCTTTTTTTTTCCAAAGTATTTTTAAAGAAATTTCTTTTGACCTGCACTGAGAAAGGCTTGTGTAATAGCTTATTGTAGAAATCACCAGTGCTTCATTTTGAGAGCACACAAAACTGCTGGCTAAATGGAAAATAGTGACTCATTCTGTAAAGGTTAATGCCCCTCTGCTGAAGTTCAGTTATGGGGTGCAATATCACCTGAGACCATTGTCTTTTATGAACATGACTGTTTCCCCCAGTAGGGTGGATTATGGAACAAAGGTGAGCAAAAATGTCACTCTCTGGTAAACATGAAAGTTAGATGAGATTTTAGAAAGCCTGCTGTTGGAAGAGTGTATCCTTTCTCCACTTTTTGTGTCTAAGGTTATTAACAAATTCTGTAGGAGGCTTTGCAAAATGTCTTATGCCCGAGATGAAATATAGTGTGCAGGCCTAATTTTCCCTTCAGCAGTGCCCTTAATATTGGTTGAGGGATGCCCGAGATGGGGCTCATTTCTGAAACTTATTAATTCTATCACAATACCAGGCTGGGTCAGCTCCCATTAAATTTTCATCTTGTTTCTCTTGTTGTCTGAGGGCTGAGGGATGTGTTTGGAATTACAAATTGACTCCCACAATATGCTGCAGTACAATGAAATGTACAGAACTCCTGTGTAGGGTTCTCATTATTCAGCCATGTTGCCCTTTGGCAAACTTCCTTCCTGTGGTGGTAGGAGGTTCCCCTCTTAAAAGCTTCTATCTCCCATTTTTCTTCCTTTCATATATTTGTTTTATGAGAACTTCCAAAGTGTAGTGCTAGACTGTCAGTTTAAGGCCTCATCTATATGGGGGGAATATAGCAACATTTTGGTGCCACCACTATGGTGGGTTTGCCACATGTATCTGAGACAATCCCACCATGGTTCTACTATATCCCTCCTAAAACGGGCTAAAAACTATTGCTGGAAAACCCAACACCGGTGATGGGTTTTCCAGCAATAGCACATTTACTTACTTTATGAATGGAGCCACCATCATAGCTCTGTCCACTGTGCATGTGTGGAAACCAAAACTGACACCAGCGCATGCATTGAGGTGATGATGCACACTTCCGGTTATTCAACACCTGCCAAATACTAAATAGCACCAAGAGTGCTGTGGCCAACACTGTCTAGCAAACAATAATAGTGGAGGAATATTATATCTGGCCACTGTCTGGAGGTGGCCTAGGTCTTAGAAGACCATGAGTTCAGATTCTCATCCAGCCTTGAAAGTCTCCTGAGTGATTTGGGGCCCAGTCTCTGCTTCTCACGCTAATGAACCACATAGGATTGCTGTAAGGACAAACAGGAAGGGAGGAAATCAATGTGCAATGCCTAGAACTCTTTAATTTTTATTTCTTTCACTGAGGGATAACTATACTTGCCATTATGCCTGTTGGTAGGTCCACGTTATTGTTTGGGTCTTCTTAAGGATCCACGTGGCAAAAACTGCATGTACTTTGAAAGATCCAAAACCTTCCCCCCAAACCTCTGTGCCTTTGTAACTTGATTGAATGGCTTTTACCAGGTCCAGAGTGTGTGAGTACAGCAGTGGTTGGAGATCTCCTGGTGAAGAGCATGGCTTTCTTCTCCTTCTTTTGGTCTAGTGGTTAGGGAGCCAAACTCTTATCTGGGAATACCGGGTTCGACTCCACCCTCCCCCATGAAGCAAGCTAGGTGACCTTGGGCTGGTCACAGCTCTTTTCTCTCACAGGATGTTCTGTTGCGGTGAGAAGAATAGAAAAGCTTTGTCAGCCAACTCTCCTCCTCCTCCTCCTCCTCCTCCTCCTCCTCCTCCTCCTCCTCCTCCTCCTTCTTCTTCTTCTTCCTTTCCTCCTCCTCCTCCCTGAATCTAAAAGAAACAGCAAAGGGGACTGTACGCAGAGGCCCCCAGGTTCAATGCTCACCATCTAGGTGGAAGAAGCTAACACGCAATCCACTTCTAAATTGCTTCCAAGTAAATGGGATGGATGTGTCTCTTTAGTGAACAGGAGCTATGTTCAGCCTGAGGTCCTCATCAATTCTACCAAGACTCTTAGAGTTTGGGAAGATTCTTTTATGGACTACAGTTCTCATGATCCTTAGCCAAAGTAGCCTCTAGATTGGACAGACAGGACTTACTTAATTAGCATTAGTTGGATAACGCCAGCCGCGTTCCCATTACAAGCTTAAAATGGTTTCAAAACGGTTTCAATCCTCGCAGTCCCCATGTCAGGTTGGCTTAACACGCTTTCCGTGTGTTAAATCACCCCAAAGCGTTGTAAATGTTAACACTCATTACAACAGCTTTCGCTCCGGTTCATGTGCTTGAAACATTTTACATTTCTTGCTGTGGGAACCATACCATTTTAGTGGGATGAGAATGCATGTTTAGGGTTTTCCTCCCCCAATAGCTTGTTTCCAAAGATAGTGATTTCATTGTAAAAATCCACCCCTCACAGCAGCCGTTACACTGTAGCAATCCACCTACTTCACACCTGATAACAATGTTGCAATTCTCTGCAATTCTGGAAGTTCTGACCTTTAGAATGGTAAAGAAAGGAAAGCAGTTGCAGGTTCAGGGAGATGTGTGAATGTTTAAAGGCTGTGGCTGTGGAGGTGAGTGGGCGAAGGGGGCTTGAGTTGCCACTGCTGCTGTGTGCCCTGGGTAATGGGGAGAGGAGGGGAAAGAACCGCTGGCTGCCCGCTGCCATTTTTCCTCCATCCAGGCAAGCGGCAGCCACCCAGCTAGGCTCCGTGAAGGGTCCATTATGGGTGGCACGTTCATGCCAGGAGGAAAAGGGCAGGGCAGCCCCGAAAAGTGGCTTTTAGAAAGTAGCCACTCGATTCCCCCCTTGAGTCACGTACGCCACATATGATCCTCAGAATCTGGATCGATCGCAATTAAGTTGAAAGTAATGGGATCAGGCAAATTCGTGTTAGCATCCGGTTCTATTATTTCGGTTTAGGAAAACCATTTTAAGCTTGTAATGGGAACCGGGCCTCAGAATAAAGAATGGATAATCCAGAATAAAACATGAAGCCTATATGAAGCACTCTGTTTAGGACTGGATGAATGGAGTGTATTTTCACAATGGCTAATATTCCCCAGGCAAGGCACAAACACAATAGAATTCTCCCTGCTCATAATCTCTTCCCAGCACTTCCGCCATCCTGTATATAGAACATACACCTAAGAAACATTTTCTGGGTATCTCAATTCTTGAGAAACCAATGCCAAAGTGCAACTTGCAACTCTAGAAGTCTGTCATGAATTAAGGGTCTGTTATGCATTTAAACATATGGTGTCTTTCTTTGGCAAATGCTGCGAGTAGACAGGCTGGGGCCGGCTGCAGTTGCAGATGCCATGACCACCACACCGGATGTTGCCATGTTGATCTGGCTGAGCTAAGACTGACCCATCCACACTTCAAGTGCTGGTGGACAGTTTTGGATTGCTCCAGCACTTGAAGTGTGGAGTCATCCCAATTTGCCCCATCTTAGCTACAGTGGGGTGGCATTATTATTCCATCCCACTAAGTTAAGTGCAAACTGGCCCTATTTTTGCTTTTACAAGCTGATGTTGATTTTGGAATATTTTTGTCATCCAGTAGTGCCTGGTGCAGATTGTTCCTCCCCTTGCTGAGAGCCATTTTGTGAGTTTCCTATGGAGGTGGGCTTCCAGCTACATTCAGTAACACTGGGCACCACTGATTTGGACACATTCTGCCCTTTTAGCCCAATAATGTGAGTTTGGAAGCCTAAGCCATTTTGAACACCGGTGCTGGCACCAGTCTGCCTGTGTGGCACTGTCACCAGGACAACTGGGTGACATGCCACGTCAGCACACATGCACTGTCTGGCACATGACTCTCCTGCACTAGTATAGGTGTGGATCATGTTAATGTGCTCCATGCCTATTTAGCCTGTGGAGAGTTCTGGGACATGCAAGGCTGTTTCTGGTGAGGAAATGTCTCTGAGGTACAGATTCACCATCTCAGAACTCTCCTGGCCTTGACCCTTAAACTGGTTAGAAAGAAAGAAGTGCAGGACTCATGCACCTTTAATACATAAATAAAAGAGAGGACTAGTGTCCTGAAAAACTGGATAATTTTTTTTCTGGACACATGCAAATGAAATCTTAAGCTTTCAAAATTCTTTATTTAATAAATAATTTGGGGCCCTTTTGCATTTACCAGTAGTCCTGTTTAAGAAGAAGGGTAGGAAACTCTTTTTCACAGCTGATGAAGCTCCTTCCCCTTCTAATATGCCTCATCTGTACAAGACAGAGAAAAGACCAGACTAAATTGGACTAGACTAGCAGCAGTAAACTGGACTACGGAGGCATTACAGGGACCTGGGGGAGCCATTTTGGTGGTACAACAAGGCATGCTGCCAAGATGAGTCCCCACAGGTCGCCTTGTATGTAACCCCAGAAGCTTAAATTACTGGGACCAGGTGTTGGCTTTTGAAGAGATGCTTTGCAGGGCCCAGTAGGAGCCAAGAAGGACCAACTTCCACAGCCAGCAGTCCAGTAATGCAAACAACTCTGGAGACTGAAGGCGGAAGTCCAGCAGGTGACAGATGGTACAAGGCAGCAGGAGCAGGGGATAAAGATAATGGAGGCATTCCACTACTGCAGCCCTGTCCTCATAGGTTAGGCACCTCCATCTGAAGATCACTTTTGGAGCCCTGACACAGAGGTGGGCATGCTGCGTTTGAAGATGGCAGCCAGATGTTGGCACAACTGAAGAGACAGCTCTGTTCACAATGCTCCAAACACAATGTATGAGTGACGGACCTGGACCATTTGCTCTACAGTACTGCTGATGTTGGTCTGGAACAGATGGTGTCCCACGCTCACAAGGTCGATGGCACCTGCTGTGCGTAGTTCAGAACAGGCTGAAACAAAATAGGTCGCCTCAAGGAAGGTGAGTGCAGAAATGGACAGAGAAAAAATGTCAAGAAAGTAATCTAGCTGAAACACTTTAGAAATTACCTCTTAAGGCAACGCATCATATAAATTGCTTTCCTTTCCTAAGAATTTTTATTTTGAAAAGGAAGGCCAATTTCCTCAAAATCATCTTGCAGCTGTTAAGCTGAGGTACCAGGGAGATATGTATTATCCTCACTCATTTTTGAGGAGAAAATGGTGAATTTGTTTTTGCGTGGACTGCTTTTTAAGGATAAAATTTAAAAAGAAGAAAGGCTGTGTGCGTCATTGTGAATGTATGTTGCACAGAGAAACCTTTTATCATGCTTATGACCATCCGCCTCCCACAGCAGTATTTGCTGATACTTTAGTGGGATTATACCTCCC
The DNA here is from genome assembly GCA_023333525.1 of Aspidoscelis tigris stejnegeri. Taxonomy (NCBI): domain Eukaryota; kingdom Metazoa; phylum Chordata; class Lepidosauria; order Squamata; family Teiidae; genus Aspidoscelis; species Aspidoscelis tigris. The sequence continues at coordinate 256,309,603 of JALMGA010000001.1, forward strand.
TAAGGTTATGGCGGAATTCAGAATGGAACCTCAGTTCCCCACTCCCCCATATTTATGATGGCAGATGGACAGGGGAGAATAAAAAGGGCCAATATTCTCATTATTCCACTTTGGCAGCTTTCCAGACTTTTATTCTGAATTTTACTTGATAAATTGGAAAGAAATGCTTCTTTGGTCTTGGGAATCTGAAGTGGTTAAGGAAAAAACATGATATTTCTGTGTGACTTTGCAGATGAATTTCATAAAAGTAAGGGGTGGTGAGGAGTGACTAGAAAACCTGGCATGCCTGATAGGTTTCACCTGCCATCACTTCCTTGTCCAAGAGCTACCAGGTGTTCCACCCAGAGATGCTGGCAGAACTCTTTCTTACAAAATATCTCAATGTGTCTTATAAAGGAATGTAATGGATGCCTAGGTACATCCTCCAAGCTGGGGAGACAGGCAGGATGCCTCTAAAGGCTGTTTGCTGGGATTCGAAAGCAGGTAAAGGTTTTGCCTTTGCCTTTTGCTTGAGATACCCATAAGCAATTGGTGGCCCCACAGTGTGGGACAGGATGCTTGACTAGATGGGCTGTGGCCCAATCCAGCAGGGCTCCTCTTATAACAAACTAAAAAATAACAATATATGACAATATAAATAACTGTATTAAAGACTGCAAACAACACAAAGGAGAATAAAAATATGTTAGCTTGGAGTAAATAGACAAGACATGAAGTGGAATTTATGGATGAGAGAGAAGACAAGAACCATAAACATGGGCCCTTTCTGCATGCTGTGCTTGCCCGCTAGGTAGCCCAGCCCATGATGGCCTGAGCTACTGATAGCCTGCGCTAAAGGCTGTCCAGATTGTAGACAGCCCATCCTGGGCTAGCTTTAAAGCCTGGGAATGAAAGTGCATGGCCTTTGAAGTTCTGGCCAGAACTTTTTCGTCTGGGCACCCAGAATTGGTGCGTATCTGGTGCTGCTTCTGAAGCCTGCCTGGAACCATGCTAGTCTTGGTATACTGGCTCACAGCAGTGCACTGTCCACACTCTGTCCATGGATCAGTATACCAAAGTGAACTACTTCAAAAATATCTACTGGTGGGGTATGGTGCCATACACTGCTCCTTAGCTCTTTCCTGAGTGGATGGAGCAGCCTAGCCCTGTTCTGAAAGGGTTATAATTTCCAGTATAGAAAAACTGGACTGGCAGTGGGGCAAGGCAGTTCAAAAGGGAAAATGACCACTGATAGCAAGAATACTCAACTGGATACCCAGAGACCAGAAAAGACCACACAGTAGATGGATGGGTGGGTGAAATAAAAGCATGCTGGCGAATTAGGAGGAAGAAAGAAAAATCAGGACAAGGACTTGAGGAAGAAACTTGGAGATTCTGTACCTTCATCTAGGAGAGGATCAAAAATAGGTGTTGTTGATGATGATTAAAGCACTGGGTGGGATAAGAGATTAAGAAATCAAAGCATTCAACAGGGAAGCCCTGTGAGAGAAAAAAAGGGGGCCTTCAGGAGGTATGCTTAAGATTTTAGGAACATCACTTCTTGAATGTCAGAGGGGCGGGGCGGGCATTTCCAGACAGCACTGCAGAGCAAACAAGTAATTGCAAAAGGACATTCACTAATTTGTGCTACTGACAGCCAAACTTCCTGGACTAGTGCATTTAAAAGTTTATTATAGGGAAGGCAACCCATGCAGTGCCAAAGATAAAATCTTGAATCTAACAAGGTCAAACTAGATCCCTCACTCAGCAGCTCAGCCACTGAAGTTTGAGCTAATGGCAGTTTCTGAAGCAGCGCACCACAGTAATTCAAGCATGTGGCTACTGATGCATGGGCAATTGTGGCCAAGCCACAGGTAGGAGGATAGTATATACGCCAGCCAAAGGGAGGAACTCTTACAAACAAACATAGCTGGGGCTTTGAGCGATAATGAGAATGGGGTGCAATCTCATATAGAACAAGTTAAAGCAAAAAGTGTTACTTTAAACTATGTAATGGTGCTCTTATGAGCATATTTTAAAACTGGGCTAGGATCATGATCTTTCGGACTTTTAAAAAACTCTTGGGAAATAGCAAATAGCTGAAGTTTGTGGTGACTGTTGTCTAAAAACCAAACCTTTCTGAGCTGAAGGACTCTGTAGAGGAGGGAAGTAAAAGCGTAATGCTGTCTGGGCAGGGTTTGTAGTTGGTTATGCATGTGACATTGGGTTTTTTTTCTCAAAGCAGTAGAATTTGGGATGATCCTTGCTGATTCCAGAAGCTAAGCAGGGCTCAACCAGACAATTATTTGAATGGGAATACTGAGCTCTGTAAGTTAGACTGCGAACAATCTGGAAGAAGAAATGGGGAAACCACTTGTATTATTTATGTATTTTATTATGTAAAGAAATCTGCATGGATCTGTCTCTGCATTGACCCGCAAAACGGGAGGAGTACCTTTTGAGATTTCCTGTCTCTATCTTGTCACTTTTGTTACTTTATTTCTCATTATCCTTAACCAAAAATAGTCACCTTGGTTCATGGGAATGTCCTTTCACTTCTCTCGCCCCTAAATGTTTTCCCCAAGTAAACTTATCTCAGTGCATTTTAACCATTAAGCCTTACAAGAAAAGCCAAGCTGCAATACTTGCAAAGTAAAAAAGATAAAATGTAGTTCTCAGTCATGCATGATTCCTGGTGAATGCATCCTCTGATCTTTAAATGCTGCCATTGACTTTTCTTTTTCAGAATATTTGTGATCGACAAGTCTACGGCCAGCTGCTGCTATACAGAATAAACCCGCTGGCCGGGCTCACGCACGCGCAAAAGAAGCTGCTGAAGGCGCGGCGGAACCTAATGTTTTACCGTCCCGTCGCTGAGTCGCTCTCTTTTTTTGTCGCGTTAATTTTACGTCACGCATGCGTACTGACAAATCTGAAGTTCATCAGAAAGGGGCAGCTTGGTTTTTTTACGGCAGCCGGCCAGCCAGCAGCGTGCGATTTCCCGTAACAAGCATGGCGTCCGGCTTTGAAAGCGAGCGGACATTGGCGGCGCGCAAGGAGGAGCGGCGGCGCCAGCGAGAGGCGCTGCTGGAGCAGGTGATGGGCCGGCGGCCTCCCTTAGCTCTTTATCACCTTTTAATTTCGTCTGTCCCCTTCGTGTGCGTGACATAAGCGAGAAAGAGAGACCGTGGCTAATTAGGGAATCCCAGGAGTCGCTGGTGTTTGTGTGTGTACTCTTTGACCCTCCTACTGTGTAAAGTGAGACGGGGGTCTTTCTGGCTCTTTTAGGTCTTCCACTCCCAGGGGTCAGAACAGGCCAGACCCCATTGCCTAGGAGGGAAAGGGTCTTTTATTCGAGAAGATGCACTCATCACAGTGCAGGGGCAATGGATGTGGTGACAACAAGGGTGTTTGGTAGGATTTTGGGTACAAGATTGTGCTCCCAATAAAAGTCAGCAGCACCACAGAACATGGTGAATTATGTGCGGGTTAGCTAGCCAGCCAGCCAGGGGTTTGTTTATTTATTTATTTAGAAAACTTATATCCCTTCCTTGTGAACCAGTTTGGTCTACTGCAGTGATGGTGAACCTTTTGAGCTCAGTGTGTCAAGAACAAGCAAGCACTACACACCCCGGTGCCAGGGTGACCATGTGTGTCACCCAAAAGGTCTTGGCGTGTCCCCTGTGACATGCATGTCCTAGGTTGGCCATCACTGGTCTAGTGGTTAGGGAGAGTGAAGGTGGGAAGGAGGGTGGAAGTGGGAGGAAGGGGGTCATATTTTTAATTATGCTTTACCATTGGGTATGTTTTAATGTAGTTTGGTCTAGCGGCTAGGGAGCCTGTCTCTTATCTGGGGTTGATTCCACACTCCTCCACAAAGCCAACTCGGTGACCTTGGGCTAGCCACAGCTCTCTTCTGAGCTCTCCCAGCCCCACCTACCTCACAGGGTGTCTGTTGTGGGGAGAAGAATAGAAAGGCTTTGTCAGCTGCTTTGAGTCCCCTTAACTGGATGAGAAAAGCAGGATAGAAAAGCCAACTCTTCTTCTTTTTCACCAAATGGTCCCAGGGCGGATTACAATGAAGAAGAAAAGTTGGCTTTTTTATCTCGCTTTTCTCACCCATTTAAAGCAGCGGACAAACCTTCTGTTCCTCTCCTCAAAACAGAACGCCCTGTGAGGTTGGTAGGGCTGTGAGAGGTGTTCCATCTAGCAAACCAGTCCCCATGTTTATTTATTTATTAGCATTTTTATTCCACCCTATCCTCAAAGGTCTCATTAGGTTATAGCAATTAAAACAAAATATAAAATGAACACACTAAAAATAACTGTGCTAAAAGTGGGTAGGAAAAGCTATTGCCTCAGCCAAAGACCAGAGTGAATAGGTAAATCTTCACCAATCTCCTAAACATGTAAAGTGAAGGTGGCAGACTGTTCTATAGTCTCGGGCTACCACTGAGAAAGCTGTATCCTGGATCACCATCCCTTTAACCAATGAAAGTGGTGGTGCAATCAGGAAGACATCCCTTGCAAATCTTAGGGCAAGAACAGCTGATATGAGAGAAGGTATTAGATGTTTGTGCCTTACGCCATTTAGCAGCATCATGAACTCTGAAAACTATAACTGCCTGTGCTTGCTGTCTGTTATCGAAATATCCAGCAGTGCAACAAAATTGTGTTTAACAACAACTACGACTGTGATATTCTGAAAAGCTACTTCCAGTAATGGTTATAGCAACAGTTCAGTGCAAAATGGAAAAAGGCAGCTGTGAGTTCCAGATATTTAGGTCATAAAAGTGCCCTGAAGGTTCAGCATTAGGGTAAGAGTGATGCGCAATTGAAGTGGACACTCTTCTCTTATTGGTCCATTGCCACATAGGATCTAATGGCACAGTTTTGTCCCAGACCTTTTGCAAAGAGTTCCCTTTTCATTCTGTTTTTGGATTCCTAGGATGCGTAGGTTGCCCATTCTGGGCATCTCAAGGTTAGAGTGAAAAGTTTGTCTTAACTAGTGGGTGAAATATGTACTGTGATGTGCTTGATGTAATCAGAAGGGAAGCTCTTCTGAAAGCTGACAGCTAACACTATGAAGGTCCTTCTCTCTGGAGTTCTTATCACCCTTCAAGCATCAGAGAATGACAGCACTTCCAGCAGGGTCTTTAGATTGTAAGCCTGAGGGCAGGGACCTGTCTAAGATTAATATAATATTGTAACCCGCCCTGAGACCTTCGGGTATAGGGCGGGATAGAAATACAAATAAATAAATAAAATAAATAAAATACTGAAATTCATGTTTGGGCACATCCATATGGAAGAAGGCACTTATTCAAATTTTTGCTAGATCACTTTCTTCTGATGAGACAGATTTCTTAGATATTCTTATATCAGGTCAAAAGTAATTTTTAAAAATGCTTAAATGTTTTCTTAAAGGTTTGAAAGCTTACATTCTTCAAGGTTCTTCACAGAGAAGAAATTGCCTGCGTAGTAACTCTTCCTGTATAATTCTTTGTATACAGTATTGATTGAATACATGTCACAGGTGTTCATTTTTCTAGTATTAACAAGTAGAACAGCAGATATATCTGGCGATAGTCTTCATCTGAGATGCTGATGGTTTTCTGACCTGTGCAGAAATAATACCTGTGTGGTCAAGTTTCCCTGTTCAGTAGTTTAGTAAAAGCTATCAGTTATCTTGTTCAGTGAACCATGTCACTGACCAGGTAGAACATCAATATTGTTTTGAAGATTGGAACTAGAAAGTCTATGAATGGCAATAACCACGAAGCAGAAGAAAGAAGAATATGATCTGATGAACCTGTGATTATGAAGTTACCCCAGATCCACACATCTGTGTTGTTTTACAAACTCTCCCTCCCACCGTATCTGTGAGTTAGGCTTTTGCTGAAAGTAAACCTTGCCAAAATAGAACGTGAAATAGACTATATTTCCTTTACTACAATGAAAACTTGGGAGAGGAAGGAATGATGTTTTCCTTTGCTATAGAGAGATGCAAACATGAAGCTGAAATTGATCTTTCCCTTTAGAGCCCCTCCTCCTTTCTCAAGGCTTGGTAAAGGTAAAAGAATTCATACAAACATGAAACTTCTTCTGGTCAAACATGTTTTCAAACATCTGGAAAAGATGATAATTGGAGCAAGGGCTCTTAGGCCAGTTAATAATTGGAGTGAATTTATGAAAGTTTGGAGATAACAAGGAATGGGAAATCTGCAAGAACATTCAACCTTTTGTGTTAACAAAGATCTGACAATCTATGTTCACCAAGAATAGCAGAAGGCACTTTCATTTATTTGGTTAATACATATGCTGTATTGTGAGCCATCTTGAATCTTCAGAAATAGGTGGAATGTACATTTTCCAGCTGTGTCTTCTACGTTCTTAGTGGTTCCTTATTTCATTACCTTTATGTAGAACTTTAAAAGTAGTGATCATTCCTTGCTCTGGTTTCTAAAGGAAGTTTAATGCTTAATTTCCAAAGGAGACAGTTTTTCTTATTTCTGAATGTGTTTGGCTGTAGCTGGGAATGGCTATAGCTCAGTTGTAGAGCTGACTGCCTGGAAAGCCGAAGGTGCCTGGTTCAATCCCCAGCCTTCTCTAGAAGTAGGCAGTGGCAAACCACTTCTGTATCTCTGCTAAGAAAACTGCATAGAGATCCCTGTGTAGTCAACCAGGAGTTGATCTTGACTCAATTGTACCCAGCAACAACATTAATAAATATGCTGCATGGCAAAACTTTGAGATTGTGTTTTATTTAACAATAAATTGATTGAGGGGCTGCACTGATTTATTCTGCAAAGCTTTCTCTCTCTCTCTCTGTGTATATATACATACATATATATATATATGTATATACATATATATATATATATATAGAGAGAGAAAGCTTTGCACAGAGTAAGGTGATACCTAGTTGCGAGTTTTTAATAGTCAGAAGACATAGAAGCAAATTGAGACAATGGCAAATATGAACTGAATTATTCAGATTAAAAATGAAATAAATCAATTTTTTGCTGTCATATTGACAGTGTATGTTTGTGCACTCCATTTTCACTTACTGGTTGCAATCCTGCTTTGGTTGGTAGTGACAAAGGGTGCAGCTTTTGATCAGAGGTACTCAGATGCTTCCTTGTTCAAGACTTGTTAAGTGCCATCAAGCTACAGAGACATCTATGTTGTTTTCTTGACAGGTAAAGAAATTGCTTGCCATGTCTTGTTTTGGAGAGTTGCTGAATTAGGGGCAGAACTGATGGCTGTTTACTTGTCACTCCAGTTGCTTCGACCCCTGAGCTGTGGTCATTTCCTAGGACCTTTTTGCACTTCGGCCCATAGTTGATAATTAGGCAACATCTGGGCAAGTGCATCTGTACTTTGAGGAGGCTGTTATAGCCTCCAAGTGACCCCTGCCTTCCCAGAAGTTGCCTAATTATCAACTAGCTGTGGAGCACGAAATTGTGCACCACAAGCTACCTCATCTTTCCCAGTTACTTATCTGTCACATCCAGCCGGCAAGAATTTGCACCTCTGGCTGGATGGGGAGGTCAACGGAGCTGCTCTGCAAGCGCCCTGGCAGCTCTTATGACCTGATGTGATTGCAGCTGTGGCTGAGCAGAGCATCAGCGTTGTCATGGTGACAGAATGCACAGTCTTGGAGGGTACCGCACTCGAGATGGCAGTGTTCAAGAAGAGGACCGGCTGGTGATTGAACAGGAGGCAAGTGTTCGATTGCCGGGTGGTGGGTAGTGGTGGTAGGCTAATGTTGACTCATGCTCCCAAGTGCGAGGGCTAGTCAACGTTACTTGATTGCATAAGGAAGTACGAAATCACCCCTGTTTGGGAGGTGGATTTTTAACTTCAGAGTTACCATTGCTTCCTTGCTGAGACTTTGGCTGTTTCTTAAGACAGAGCAACTGGATCCTTTTCTCTTCACCTATTAGATGGTCTTGGTATTTGTTGATGGAACATATTGCAGCAGTTTATTTTAAATGAGTTGGGAATTTAGATCTATTTCTTTGTGCTTGTATGTTGACAGATAACCAAAAAGCAAACATTCTCCTTAAGAAAGTTTGACAATCTAGTTACAGTAGCTCTGTGAGAATCGAACTGAGGTGCTGTACTCTATTTGCTGGCGTAAAGGCTTGCTTACTTTTTGAAAATGGAATTGACCTTCTTTCTTTTTGCAAACAGGGAGAAAGGATATCACTCTTAAGAACAGAAATGGAGGTGGTTGTAATTAACCTTCCATATAGTTAGTGGAAACTTCTATTGTTGCATGTTGGGTTGAATTTCAGATTTACTGGTTCTAGAAAGACATTTAAATGCTACTTTTCATTGAAAAGCCACAGAGTGGTTGGCATTAAATGAGGAGACATGAAACATTACAATGAGTTAAAAGAACATTCTTGTTTCAGCAGCACAATTCTAAAATGGCAAATTGAAAGAGTATAATATATCAGGAAAGCTAAGATGAAAAGGTCCCTCCTTCATACAGTTATTCCTCACTTAATGCTGTGCTTTGGTTCCTGCAAACCACAACGTGGTGCAGAACCAAGTTAGTTGAGTTTTACTTGAGCCTTGGAGTGCTTTCTCCTGTATAGACGTGCCTGTATATTGAGACCTCAAGGAGAGGACCTTCTTGTAATTCCTTCTCTCTCTGACGTAAAAGAGATAGCAAGAAAGCCTTTTCTGTTGTAGCCTCCAGACCCCAGAACATTTTCCCTCTTGAGATTCTCCAGGTGCCTGGATTAAATAAACAAATGAATAGATAAATAAGGAAAACTGGACATTAAGTAGATTACCACAGAGTAGTTCTTCTGTATACATCAGTAATGTCATGGGGAGATAAACTGAGGCTTCTACACACAAGTGGAGTGTGGCTAAGTGGTGCCTGTGACACCATGATACCAACAACATAATTTATGCTTTCTCTGGCTGCATTTGTAAATAGTAAAAAAAATAAAACTAAGCACCAAATAATCTCTGAGGCAGCCCAATGGGATTACTCACATACCTCCTTCAAGTAAAGGTGGATTAGAGATAGAACAAGAATATATGTGACATATGCTGTTGTCTGCAAGGTCCTTTTGAGCTGTATCTTTTCTTGTTTGTGAACATCACCTCAGTGGTATGTTGTCCAAAAGAAGAATTCTCAGAAAACATGGCAAGGAAGCAGGGTGAAAACTTAAAGAAGGAAGAGAAAAAAACAAAAAGCTACATATCTTTTGTTAATGGTAGTTTGTAACTAGTATGAAGGAGTTATATTTGACAGTAAAGTCTTTGGAAGATGGATGGAGAAGACCAGTGGGATATGGTGTACCTGAATCATGTCATGCCTCTAGGATGGAGTTGTCTTGATTTTAGGAAGCTCACAGGATAGTGCAAACCCAGAACCTGGACTGCAACTCAAGCAGGGGATACCTCTCTGCACAGCGAAATATTCATCATCCCTGGAAATAATCTCAAACATTATCACTGTTGGTCATGCAGAGTTGACAGTGGACTTCCCGGAAGTAGTCTTGTTGGACCATTATCTGATCAGAGGAACATTGTGGCCCAACAACAGAATGGAGAGACTGTAGCTGTATTCTCACTGTTTCCCACACCAGTGGGGACTCCTAAGCCTGGCAATTCTTCAGACAGCTTTACATTATGCAAGCCAATGGTCTATGTTGCCTTAAAGTCATTTAGGGTGTTTTTCCACTGTCACTAGACCCTTTCTTGGCCGTAGTAATCTGTGCTCTAGTAACTTTCAGACTGGACTATTACAATATGCTCTTTGTGGAATGGCCCTTGAAGATGATTTGGAAGCTGCAATTAGTACAGAATGCTGCTGTAAGTTGCTAGCAGGTACTCCTGGCCAGACATACTTCATGACTGTTACATAAGATCTATGGGAGAGGTGCTCTTGATGATGTTGCCTCTTTCAGCAGTCAATGATGCGAGGGCATGTGAGAAGGCCTCTTCTGTGGTTATGGAATGACTCACCCTATAAGATGCATCTGGCTGGTTTCTGTACAGTTTGAGACTTGGTAAAGTTGGACCTCTTTACCATTAGCCATTTTTAAAACTCAGGACATTCAGGAGCACTTTATGATACTGCAGAGCAGGACAGTGTTTTTAAAAATGTAATTATGGGGAAGCTCTTTGTGACTTGGCCAGTTTTGCTTTTGGATAGAGACAGTAGAATAGTACATCTTATTGTTCTTTCAGATTGATTTGATGTGATTCATCCTGTGCCCTTTTCCAAGTTCTAAAAATTTAAAAAATGTCACTCATGAAAATCTAGAGTAAGTGCTCTTAGAACTGTATCAAGTACTCTGGGAATATAGCTATAATCGAAAAATCTTTTCTTATAAAAATATTGTAGCTATTGTATAGGGCTATTAAAAAACTATAATATTCCTCTGGCAAAACGGGTAAAATTGTTATTTTCTGAGATATTTCATACAGAAGGGATTTTGACAGGAATGCTTAAATAAATATTTTACTTCCTCCTTTGTTACATTTCTAATGTTTCCAGGAAACTGTACTTGAGTAGCTTCTGTTCTTCCAAAGACCTTTGTGGTTGAATAGTTAGGATTTTTATAAAACAGAAATGGAAAAAAAAAGATCTTATAATGGTTTTTAAATAGTCCTAACCAGTTTTTATGGGAATTTAGTGTAGAACATTTCTTATGTCAAGTCTATGTATCCATATGTAGAATGAACAGTGAAATCCTCATTGTAGTAGAGACTGCACTATCTGCTCAGGCGTAAGGTTTGCATGAAGTCTGCTAGAGGTAACCCTCTTCAGCCATTTGCAGTTTCAAAATGGAGATATATCTTCCTCTGTGGATAGCTCTGTGGCTGGTGTACACTTTACCATGCATCTAACAATGGGCAGGACTGGACACCATAACCTGGGAGTGTCTATTTCTCTTGTTTCCTGCTCTGTAACTATCAGAAGGCACTGTAGACATTAACAAGCAGGTCTGTGGTGAATACAGTCTCCCTTCCTGCCAAACCATTGATGTCCATAACACAGGGGTGCTCAACTGCAGCCTTTCAGATGTTCAGCTTTCAGCATAGGGGCTGTCATGGAATGCTAGAAATTGAATAAGAGATCTGCAGTTCAGAACTACCTGGTTGAGAAACCTGAACTAACAGGTTCTGAACTCCATCTTAAAGACTAACAGAGAGAACAAGTCGTGCTGCGCATTCTCATATATTAAGCCTGCTTCATCAGGTTCTAACATCCTTCATTGGAGACTGCATTGTAAGTTAACATATATGTGGAAGGAAAAATGTAAAATGTGAGTCTGTCAAAGTTAGTTCCCAGGCTTCTAGTGTGAGTAAGGAATCAGTTTTAACTGGTGGTTTTGAATTGGTGAGCTGCTATCCTTTTTAGGTTCCCAGTGGTCACCTCTCCCTCCCAGCTGCCACCCACAGCCACAGCAGAAGCCCCCCCCCCAGATTACACCCTTTCTTTCTGGGAAAAACAAATACACCCAGAATTGGGTGCCCCCTAATTTCCTGGACTCAAGACCCTTTGACACACAATTACCTCCATTGTCTCTCCTGATTCAGAAGGAAGGGAGGGAGAGAGAGAGAGTTGAGTGTCATCAACATACTGATGACCCCTCACTCTAAATCTCCAGATGCCCTCTCCCAGTAGGCTTCATATATATGCTAAAAAACATAGAGGGTGGAATGAAAATTTTCCATAGATGCCTTTTGGAATCTGCCATAGGAGATAAGAACAGTGACTCCAAATTCCAGTCCCTAGAGGCATTCCAACAAAATACTATGATTGATGGTATCAAAAACTGATGAGAAACGTCTCCCAATGAAGATCACCCATTAGGACGACTAGAACAGCAGTCTCAGTGCAATAACTCACCTGAAACTAGATTGGAATGGGTCTAGATGATCTGTTTTCCCCCAAGCACGTCTGCACTTGAGTAGCCACCACTGTCTTCAGCACCTTGCACCAAAAGAAGATTGGATGGGAATGGCTCCCCCTACCACTGCCCCCTTAAAACATAATGTGCTCACTGCTTGGGTGCTGAGTTGGTCATGCCAGTATAATGGTCGCCAAGTCATCATTGGTGTGTAAGAAAAGTTTCTTGTTGTCTTGGGAGCAAAAGCTGCCCTAGACCTTTATGCTAGATGGAGCTGATTACTTTGTTGTTCAGGGACATATTTGTTACATATCAACAGAGTTTTTTCCCCTCTATCTTTCCACAATCACCTTACTGGTTATAGTTTAAGATGTGCCTATTGTGTTTGTGACCTTTGTCAGGAAGAAATGGCAAGGAACAAAGAGCAAAAAAATTAAAGAGTAGAAGGAAACAATAATTTTGGGGGCACATGCATATCTGCAGAGTGCATTAATGTTTTAGACTTCCTAATACTTTTGGAGCAATGGACATTAAATGCAGCCAGTGTTTGTTAACAGGAGGCAAAAAAAAAAAAAGGGTAAAAGAATTGGCAGGTATTTTTGTGGCACTGGACTTCGCTAATGAGCTCTGGCTCAGGATAAGACACTTAGACTGGGTGAGAGTTGAGAAATGTGAAACAATTAGGCTCGGCCTCTGTAGCATAGAAAATGAATTTGCAACCAGCAGGGGATTTAATTATAAAATAGAGAAGGGAAGAAAAAGATTGATGTGTCTAAGTTACGTGCCATTGTTTCAGGGAAGCAGAACAACAGGTCAATGAATGGTTGTCATTTCTGCTTCACTCTGGGCAAAATCTTTTTTTCTTTGATATAGTGAGAGAATGAAAGACCCTTGGGTAGGGAATGAGGGAGCCTTGTAACCAATAGATGGAGAAAGCAGTACATGCATTTGGAGATAGAGATATCCTAGTCATGCTGCTGGGGCTGCTGTTGTATCAGTGTAAATGACACTGGGGATATAGGATGAGAAAGGACTAGTCATTGGATGTTGTAACTCAGAAGACTAAGCTCAAGAAGGTCATTCCAGTTGTTCAAAGCTTTTCTTAGTTACAGAGATTCTTTAATCCACTTCAGGTATTCATTCTAGGTAAACATAAAAGGCTGTAAATACATTTGACCTCCTTCAGTAGGGTGACCATTATTTACTGTAGTTATCTTTAATGTCTTATTTTTTTGCTTAGAATCTTTGTAAATCTGAAATATATGAATCAAATAAATAAATATACACCAATTCTGCTCTGCTCTGCTCCTGAATATGAACCTAGTCCTCCACTGATTGAAGGAGATCCCAAAGGGCTAAATAAGTTTGAAAGTCTTAATGTGGAAAGGTAGAGAGAAATGTGACAGGACTGGTACATGGGATGCTGCTGTGCATGTACCAGCCACTGTATAATTCTTACCACCATATGATTTCTGTTGTATTACAGAAATGTACAGTGTTATGTTTATACATCTGATAAAAATATTTGCTCTTGTTACAGTAGTGCTGAGGGTTTAAGCAGATTGTTGCATTGTGTATGGGGTTTGACTGGATGATGTCAGTGGTCCCATTCAATTCATTTGTTATGTGATGATCCTGTACCATTTTTTTACTTGTGTAAAGATTTGGAGCAGTCCCCAGCACTAATGAAATGCCTCAGTGTCTGACCATAACTATTTATTTTCCAGTGCAACTCTTTGTCAGATTTGAAATCTGAGTTTTAAAAAGGCATTGCAGAATAAGTGAAAAGGTAAAACAATCCCTTCTTTGTAAGATAATAGTTCACCTAGTAGAGCATTGTGGTTTGACTGATAAGCCGCAAAATTGCTCAGACTTCTTCATTACATTGGCTCCTAATCTTTGCACTTGTAAAAAATAAAGATATTTCATTTTATATCATGATTTTACATCATTTTATATCATATGGGGACCATATTTTTCCCGCATACATTAGCTTTTTGCTACAGCCTTGGTCTGTAGTTAGACTGGTAGTCTTTAGAATTTTTTAGAGAGGCAGAGAGTTTTTGTTTCTAATAAGTTAGTTTGCAAAACATACTTTTTAGGATCTACTGCAGTTTCAATCAAAACCTTGTATTTCTTAATTCTTTTAAAACTGTTCTTGCTCTTAGGAATCATCAGGCTGACAACCAAGCTCAGTATAGTGAACCACCATTTCTCATTTTAACAGATTTACCTATTATTCTCCACTCTACTCCTGGTTTGGTGTTCATTTCAAACTTTCAAGGTAGAATAGAAACCAAATAATAAAAACCTAATTTAAACCACCAGCTAGAACTGCAAAGGCAGTAGTACAGACATAAAAAACTGTGGGATGGCAAACTAATGTTCTGCGTGAAGAGCTCTGGAATACTGAGGCAGTTCCAAGAACTGTGATAAAGGCCAAGAAGTCCCATGGAAATTCACTTGAAGCATCCTCAACATGGAGGTTGAAGTCCCCCTGTGTCTGTGTGGAGTGGTCTCCAATACCATGCATGAGACAATTTCTGCCAACTAAACCAGAGAGGCTGCTGGACATTGGATGGGCAGTACACTAGTGCCATTCGTTCTACGCTGAACACCAGAAAGAACTTTCATTTATAGTTACGGAGTAGAATAGTTGTCCACCAAGAACATTTGTGTCCTTATAAACTTGCGGAAACTCCCCACTTCACTCGGCTAATCTGGTGCTTCAATGTATACCCAAGCAGACAAAAAGCTAAGTGAGAATGGAAGCCCCCAACTCATCTCTCTGGGTCTCAGGAGCATACATCATGTTACAGTGATTTATTGGGACTGATGTAGCATTTAGTGGCTCACAAACATCTTTGAATTCTGATGGTAGTAGGGCAGACCAGAAGTAGTGATATCCTTGATACTGTACATCTAACATTTCTGTTCTGAACCCTTTGCTTTTGCCCCTTAATCACTATTACTGGTAAAGTTGTTTGCTGTCTACTATGACTTACTTTTTAACAGGACAGCTAATACCTTCATAAAATACAACAATTATTCAGAAACAATTGAAACAGAAAAGAAGTTTGTGTACAAGAGAGTTTGGGAAACTTCTAATGTACATTGTAAAAGTCTCTCTTATTCTTAGTACCATGCCTGAAAAAGCTCTTTTGCTCCTCTGCATTCAGTGAGGGGACAGCTGTTGTAAAACCTTTCTTAGATCTGAGTTACTTAATAAGGTTATTGAAGAAACACAAGATCTCTCAGATGCTTACATCCTGAGTAATCTAGCACCTGCACAAGCATTATCACTTTGTAGTAGGTTCTGACAAAGTTAGTGAAGCTCCTTCATAACTAAAGTAATAGGGACTAGGAAGTCCAGTTCTCTCATTAGCCACAGCTTCAAGAGCAAGTTCAAAAGCATCCCCGGGTAGAGTGCATTATACCTGGCAGAATATGGTAGTACGTGGTAGGCCAAGCAATTCCTGTCTAGGAGCAGTTGTATTTAGTGCACCAGCTAAATGAGGGTGAAAGCGCTGGGAGCTATTTAAGAGATTTGTACCACAAGGGCCAGAGGGGAGTCCAGGAGTATTACTAGCTGTCCTTGTAGAAGACGTGTCTGTCCATCAGGCACTGTTATGTGAGTTTATAATGGTATTATAACCCACCTCAAGACCTTAGGGTATAAGTTGGGATAGAAATGTAAATAAGTAAATAAATAAATTGGCCAACAGTTGGTTTCTGCATGGTGATACCAAGCAGTTCAAGAGGTTGTGTCTTTTTGAGGTTAAATCTCAAGGAAGTCGACATGACATTGTCCCAGTGGCTTCACATTGGTGTTGAACTACATAGATGAAAAGATGGATCTCATAGTCCATTTGTTATGAGGCTAGTTGAGATACTACTTTCTGGGACTAATCCTTTAGAACTATAGTTTGTGATGTTGGGTTGGGACACCATGATCAGTGATATCAAAAGGTGTTGAGAGATCAGGGAGAATCAACAAGATCCTGACTCTTCACTCCTAGTAAGAGTAATCAACCAGGAAAACTGAATCCATTCAACGATATATTGAGACCAACATTCAAACTGAACTGGTTTGAACTGATCCCAAGCTGACTATTTTACCAAGTTGTTAAATGTTGACATATTAAATGTCAAAGAAACACAAAATATCCTCCTTCATTTTCTCATTGTAGGCAAAAGCTGATTATGAAAAGAAAGAGAAATGGAAGGAACTCAAACGACTTCGTGGGGAAGATACGTGGATGCTGCCCAATGTGAATGAGCGCATAGAAGAACTAGAACAGGTGACCTGTGTAGTACGAATAATACTTTTAAAAGAGGTGTATATATTATAAAATGTGGTGCCAATGCTGGCCTAATTGTCTCTGTGTTTTAAAAGCATATTGCTCTTCATTAGAATTCAGTGTGCAACACTAAAGTAATAAAATCAATAAAATAATAAAAGATACACTTGAAATGCTAGGCCAGACCATGACTCTGTGCTCATTTTCACTTCACACTCTATCTCACAGTGACACAGTGTAAGCTCTAGCCTCAGTTAAGCAGACTCAAAGAAGAGGTTTTCTGGCTGCTTTACTTAATTGGCCAGAATCTATATTTGACAAGCAGTAGTACTATCAATTTTTTTAACCGTAGCCTACTACATATTGCTAAAATGGAACTTAAATGTATTTCAGCATACATTTTCTGGCGTATAAGACGACTGGGTGTATAAGGCGACCCCCAACTTTCCATTTAAAATCTAGAGTTTGGGATATACTAACCATATAAGAAGATGACGCCTGGCGTATAAGACGACCCCTGACTTTTGAGAAGATTTTCCTGGGTTAAAAAGTAGTCTTATACGCCAGAAAATACAGTATTTACTGCCTTTCTGTGATGTGTAAAATAAATAATAATGCAAAATTTATTCTTGGAAAACATTGGCATTAATGGAGAGATAGAAGAGTGTATGCAATTTTATTCCAAAAATGTTACCGATTTATATTATTATTATTGTTGTTGTTGTTATTGTTATTTTTTATGTAGGAGCACTCCATTTCTAAAAAGAAAAAAAAGGAGAGGCATTCAAAAAAGCATAAAAGAGAAAAGAAGAAGAAGGAGTATAAAGTTAAAAAGAAAGATGTGTCATCTGGTAGTGATTCTGTAAGTTTGAAAATCACAGTTAAGCAGTTATTAGAAAGCTGTTGTCACTTATATTTGGGCTTAATTCCATCTTTCCTAGGGGTTGAAATGCTGTATATTTCAAATATAATTGAAGATACAAATAAGTTGCAATTTATATTGCCATTGGGAAGCTTATAAAACTGTAAATATCTAAGCAAAAGGCTACTTAGAAAAAGTAGATAAGGGATAAGATGTTTTAAAAGTAGGAATTAAAGAGGACCCAGGGATTGCAGAGAGACTAAATGAATTCCTTCATTTTCTCTGAGGGAGAGATAATTAAATTGGATAAAGGTAATCAGGGAGGAGGTCGTCTTGTCTTAAATTGCCAAGACCAGATAGCATTCATCCAAGATTTCTTAAAAGACCTCAGTTGTGAGGTTGCTGATCTAGCACTTCTTGCTCTTAGCCTGAAGCGGACCCATAGCCAACTCCATATATATGTGGGGGAGTCACAAATTTGGCAGTGAGGAGTAATATGTCACATCAGATCTTGTCCGTAAGGGAATGGATTAAAAACTTCGAGGGGATGCAAAAAAAATTGGGGAGTGACTGCCCCCCCCCCTCGGCTAAGGGCTGGCCTGAAGAATGGAGGGTAGCAAATGTAATACCAATTTTCAAAAAAGTAGTGATACAGGAAATCTCAGACCAGTCAGTTTAACATCAGTTCCAAGTAAAATGGTGGAAGCCATAGAATTCTTTGAGGCTGTTAGTAAACACGTGGATAAAGATGATCCAGTTGATATTGTCGGTCTTGACTTTCAGAAGGCTTTTGACAAAGTCCTCATCAAAAGCTCCTAAATCAGCTCATAAGTCATGGAGTAAGAGGACTGATCCTGTCATGGATTGATAACTGGCTAAAGTACAGGAAGCAGTAGTTCAGTAGTGGGACCCGTGGTTTTTAAATACAGTATCATAGAACTGGGAAAAGTGCAGAAAAGTCCAACTAGAATGATCAAGGGGCTAGAATTTTTCCCTTCAAAATCAAGCTACAATGTCTAAGGCTTCTTCAACTTTGAAAAACCGCATTTAAGACATGATCTGGTTGAAGTATATAAAGTCATGCATGGGTTGACAACACTAGAATCAGGGGACACTCTCTGAAACTTATGGACAGGAGAGCTAGGGCTGATGAGGGGGAGTATTTTTTCACCTCAAGAGTCATTAATCTATTGAATATACTACAAAAGAGGTGATGGCACCATCAATCTGGATAGCTTTAAGTCAGGGTTAGGCAGATTTATAGAGGACAGGTTATCAATGGCTACTGGAATCACAATAGGACGATCTTCAACTGGGAGATAGCACAAAAATTATCTGAATGCATAAATCAGCAGTTATCTATGTGATCTATTTATATTGTAACATGTAACAGATGTTTTCTCATTAAACTAAATGTGTATTCTTAGGATTCCTCAGAAGAATGGGTGGAAGCTCCTGTTTCACAGTCTTCAAGCACAGAAGAAGATTGGAAGGTGAAGAAGGAACAGTCAGATGTGACAAAAAGTCCCATGGAAGCTCAGGTAGGCTCCGGTTCCACTGGTTATGCTGGCTTGATTTTATAGGATTTTATTTATTATTAATTTATTTAGGAAGTGATATCCTGCCCTTCACCAAAATGGTTACAATAATAAAAAGAAAAAGTACTGTATATAAAGAATTGAAACTTATTTAAAATATAGCCTGCCCTGGTATGTTTTAACCAAGTGCTGAAAACCATATAGTGGAGGTGTCTTGTGAATGTCCAGAGGGAACTTGTACTAGAGTTTAGGGGCTACAACAGAAAAGGCCCTTGCATGTCCCTGCCCCTTGTACCACTGAGGGTAGATGATCTACAGGAAGGTCCTTTCCTTGAGATATCAGTACTGAAGGGCCAAACATGGGACACTCCTAGTACAAACAGATTTTCTTTACCTCCTTTTTCTTGAACTGGTTGGTTCAGTCTGGTTTATATAAGAACTCTAACAATTTCCTCTTTTCCTTATGTGTCCTATCCCTTTTCACTTTTTTGGTAGATTTTTTGTTGTATGCTCAATGTTATGCTTTTTGACAGACAGAACACTGGTGGTGGGATACCAGTGCTTAAAGCAGAGGTGTCAAACTCAATTTTGCCGAGGTCCGGATTAAAAAAAAATACAGTCAGGGCCAGGGGGCGTGACCGGGGGCGTGACCGGGGGCGTGACCAGGGCACAGAGGAGGGGCTGGGGCGTGGCCGGAGCGTGGCTAGGGCATGGCTAGGGCACCGAGGAGGGGCTGGCTGTCCATGGCGGCGCCCGCGCACTCGGGCAATGGAGGGTCCCGCCACGCGCTCGCTCGCCCTCGCCTCGCCTCACCTCGCCTCCTTCGCGCCCAAGGAGGACAGTGGCGGCGGTGGGCGGCGGCCGCGGGCCGTATCTTTGACATCCCTGGCTTAAAGTAAAATTAAGCATAGTTCTCCTCATATGTTGTCTCTTAGCCTAACTGTTCAGTATAAATTAGTTATTCTTTTCAGTTATTAAAATATGCTGGAGGAAGGAAATTAATTAAAGAGAATTTAGTGAGACAGAGGAACAGCTGCTGGAAGCTGCTATGGCATAGTCTAATTTGAAATGAATTTTACTTTCTGTTCAAAGCAAGAATAATAACCTTATGTAGGTTCTGGAATTATTTTGTTTTGAAAGAGTGTGTTTTAAGAATTGATTATTTGTCTCCTCAAATCTGTCTTGCATTCTCTTGGCTTGATTGTTCATCTGCAACATTGTTCCAATTCGAATTCTGCAATGATATTTTAAATAGTTATCTTTCATCTGTAAGCAGAGGAAAATGTTTTATAAGAGAAACAATTGAATCTGATTCACTTACTTTATTGACATCATGATGTTGCCAGAGGTGATTAAAAACATTCTGCTCAGGAAGAAAGGCAATTCATGAACATTTGGAAGGAGGTGGCTTCTTTTCAAACATTTTTATTCAGATTGATTCAGCGTCATGCACTGTTTGGGCCTGTGAAAACAGTGCTGTTAACTGATAACATGAAATCATGGTTTTCTTTCATGTAACTTTCATTATTTTATGAAATTTAGCAATGTTTCAAACCATCAAGGTTTCAGAGGGGTTAGAGTGCAAATCCTAAGTTGAGGAAGAAACAATTAACTCATGGTTAATACTTATCCTAACAGCTCCCAAGTAGGTTTGCTCTTTCTGCAACCAGAATTTATTTTTTTAAAGGTAATTTGTTTTATGAAAATAGCAAGAAATGGGGAATATATCCTCCTGAAAGAGACAACACCCTTCCCTGGGAGCCATGGCATTTCATACCATCTCTTGGTGTTTTCAATAATGTCCAAGTAGAGATATGCATCAGCTGGAAAGTGGGGGTCTTGGATTGCATCAAGATGGACTCCCACATCCCCGCAGTTAGTTTCAGGAGCTTCACTCAGCTCAGGTCCTCTCACTTTGTTGAGGCAACGTGCTGGCTCAGGATCATCTTAACTCAGTTGGTTCATTTAGATATTTTGGGGTGGGTGGGTGCCTGGCATTTTTACGGCCATATATGAACATTTATGGTCTCTGAAAAGGCCAGCATAAGGGTGTAATATTTATGCAAAATGATTTTCAAAGCCACTATAGGCCATTACAGCTGTATGTAGCCCTTAACAACCTCCATAAATAGGTGCAGTGGATTTTACTAGATCTTTAAAAAAAAGTCCATGGTGACTTTTTCAGCTGCTTTAGTGTGTGGGCCTTTACGGAGTCTGGAAACGCCCATGTATGCCATAAAGTGCTGCTTTGTGGCCAAAAAGGACGCCATAGCCTATTTGAAGGTATTGAATTAAATTCAAGACATCCCCTCAACTTCCTCCGTTAAATTCTTTTCTTGCTAAACTATGCAGTGTTCCTGAGTTCCTAAGAGACCAGCCTTCCTAAAAACAGAGTCTTTTTTGAAAGACATTCTGAGTTTGGAAGCTGGTGTGGCTCGTGGAAGGAGCTGGGCAGAATCTGCACTATTTGCTAAGCAAGACATTGGAACAAACCTGTGTCTGCTGTAATAGTGATGGCTGTCATTTAGTAACACCTCTTGGTACTTGAATGAAAGAAAAATGGATGAATGAAAGAAAAAGGAAGGAAGGAAGGAAGGAAAAGGAAGACACAAAATAATCACACCTCAGCAAAGCTTTGCATGTGACACTGGTATTGGATGGTCTTGCCAACCTTACCCGACAGGCTCCAAATTCTGATTCATATGGCACTCCTTACAGACTCAACAGCATTTTCTAGTTTGGGAGGAGAATATGTACTTGCAGTAAGTATCAGAGAAAGCAATAGTAAGATCCTTCCAATGCATTTTTAGTAGTCCAATTCAATTTCCAATTGCATTGTTTCTGCTATTGAGCAGTGTACTGTTGATGAACATCCCTTCTTAACATAAGAGGACCCCTGCTGGATCAAGTCACTGTCCATCTAGTCCAGCATCCTGTCTCACACAGTGGCCTACCAATTGCTTTTGGGCATCCTAAGTAGAAGACAAAGGCAAAACCTTCAAGTGCTCTCTAATCCTTGCAAATGGCCTTTAGCAGCATCCACCTGTCTCTCCAACCTGGGGGGGGGGTAGTAGGAGTAGGCGTAGAAGGAGTCGTTGGCTTTTCTACCCCATTTTCCTCACCCATTTAAGGGGACTCAAAGCGGCTGACAAAGCTTCTATTCTTCTCCCCACAACAGAGCACCCTGTGAGGTAGGTGGGGCTGTGAGAGCTCAGAAGAAAGCTGTGACTAGCCCAGAGTCACCCAGCTGGCTTCATGGGGGAGGGCGGAATTGAACCTGTTATTCCCAGATAAGATAAGAGTCCGGCTTCCTAACCACTAGGCAAGTGGTAGCCATTGATAGAATTTATCCAATCCTTTCTTAAAGCTATCCAGGCTGATTGCTGTCACCACCATGTGCGGCTTTTTTCAGTATGTACTTATTTTCCTTTGACAGTGAAATTTGAGTGGAGTAGGGTGAAGGAAGACAATTGCCAGAAGGAGATTTCATTGCACTGGTCACAGGAGTCTAGTGTTTGGTTAAATTGTTTCTATTATTTCAAATTCTCTTCTTTGCCGAAGGATGATTGCATGCTTTTTTGGGCAGCATTGCATTTTGCCCCAAAATGTATTGGTCTGCAAATATATGAATTGATTCTCTGTAATCTTGTACTGCCTTCTCAGGAGTCAGTGAGATCCTTACCTCTTACTTCCCTTCTTATGGATAAATAGTTTGAAAATGAAAATGTATATGTATTATGTCTCCCTACTATATTGCACCGCTTTTCTTAACTTAAGCAGGATTTTCTGCTTTGAATAAAAACGTTGTTTATCCATTGCTGGCCAAAGAAAAATTATCCTTATGCTTATTAAAAAAAAGTAGGATGATGACACACAATTTTTTTTCTGGAACATACCAGTAATAATAATAAATGTGACATTACTTGCCTAGCCATTTAACTAAATACACTTTTCCCTTCAAACTTGCAGGTCCTATTGTTTTAATAATCTTTGATTTTAAATGTTGTTAGCCGCCTGGAGATCTCCAGGTATAGGGCAGGATAAAAATGTAAATAAATAAATAAATAAATAAATCTGAAAGCATTTTAAAGTATTTTTATGCCTGCTGCAAAAATTCTCATGTTTAATTTTAATTCTGTGCCACTCTTCAATAAATATTTTAAGAGAAGCTTATATACAAAGATACAAAGAAAAAAAATCAAAGCACACAATAAATAACTTCAATAAGTTAGTCAGCAGGTAAAGGCAGCAGCCTTAAACGCATTGTCAGATGTTGACTAAACACATTTAAAAACCTTTTGCTTGAAGCTAGAATGATATCAATACAAATGCCAGGCAGAGTTTTCAGAAAAGAGAATTCTATCGGTGTAGTATTGCAATCAGTACAGATGGTGGTATAACTTGGAGGAGTGACTCTAATGACACTGACAAACTGGAGCAAGTCCAAAGGAGGGCTACCAAGATTGGTAGTGGTCTGGAAACCATGTCCTATGAGGAACAGTTGAAGGATCTAGGAATGTTTAGCCTATGGAAGAGAAGACTGAGAAGAGACACGATAGTCTTCAAGTATCTGAAGGGCTGTTACAGTGCAGAGGGATTGTCCCTGTTCTCACTTGCACAGGATGGGAGGACTAGAAACAATGGCATGAAACTTCAAGGGAGTCAATACAGATTAGATATTAGGATAAACTTCCTGACAGTGAGAGTGATCAGTCAGTGGAATAGGTTGCCATGGGAGGTCATGAGTTCTCCTTCACTGGAGGTCTTCAAGCAGAGTCTGGACCTACATTTGTCTGGCATGGTTTAGGTAATCCTGCACTGGGCAGGGGTTTGGACTTGATGGCATCGAGCAGGGGGTTGGACTCAATCCCTCCCAACTCTGTGATTCTATTATTCTATGAGTTCCTGCAGTTCAGCTAAAGTACAGCTTGTAGTCCACCAATGCACTTAAGTCCCTTGTGTGGATCCAATCATCAGAAGTGGATCCGGGGGATGGGAAGGATGAACTTAACCTGGCGTGTACTACCATTTGCATTTGCAAATGGTAGTACATGCTCCCCCCCCCCAAAGTGTCTGCAGACTTGCCTTAGGATGCATGTTTGAGGTGCTGCCATCTTGGGTCCCAATAGTGGCACCAGTGTGTGTGCACCATCACCAGAATGATCTCTCATTCTGGTGACAGCACGCACACACAGGTGCCACTACATGTGCTTGCGTTTTGGGTCATCTGATGTGCCAGTGCATTTGCACAGCATATCAAATGACCTGCCCAGCACCATCGAGGTACAGATGGGCTCCACCAGTGATGGAAAAGGCCAGTAGTGAACCAGCAAAGCACTTGTGCGCCAAAGGAGCTGTTTCTAGGTTGGAAATAGCTCCTGCCAGTGCAGATGCTTCATCTGGGGACCCGCAGCCAGTTGACTATGGGGCACTACAGTCTTTCCACTTTCCCCTTGTTTAAGCATGTTACTAAATTAAGTATCCATCTGACACCCCTCGCCCACTTTGGAAGGATTCATTGCTGAGCAGAGCCCTGTAAAAGTGTTTGTTCAAGCTGCATGGCGGCAAGTGTTTCTGGCCACAATGAGTTGGTGCTATTTCCCGGCAGAAAATAGCCAAGCTAATATCTGCTTAGTTCAGCAGCTAACTCAGCTTGGCAGGCATTGAAAGAACCACCCAGAAATAATGTCAGCTAATGCCAACAAGACATGCATGCCACTAAGCCAAAACCCATGGACAGACTTTGACTCTAAATGTTGATTTCATAACTTTTATACCAGGCAACTTCCTCTGTACTTTGGTTACTTTTGAGCCTGATAATGGCTTGTCGGAAACCCCAAATACTTTTAATATTAATAAAATTGTAGCTCTCATGTAAAATGTAAAACTTTACCTAAATGTTTTCCTGCTGTTACTTCCTAATTACTTGTTGTGTGTGTGTTCTTGTTGTCCCTTGTGTGGTAGAACCCCATCAATTTTATTTTTGTCCTAGACTCCTTAAATTGTTTATCTTGAAAGGCCTTCAACATGGCCCTTGACACCATAGATTCAATTTGCTGCTTCCAAATGCAGCCACAAATCAATATGCACACTAATTGGAACAACTTAACAGTCCATCTGATGCCTGGGCACAGTTTTGAGTAGCTTGATGTCATGAGAACACCTGTGACCTATGATGGGTTATGACTTCTGCCAAATTGGACACAGTAGATATTAAAGCTGTGTGCAAAGAAAACAAATGAATTTTCAGTACTCTTGGATTTAGTATATAAATTCCACAGGAAGAATGGCTTACAAATTGCATACTAAAGGAAGATATGGAAAAAGTGTATTTTAAACCTTGTCACAGCTTTGCATACTTTTTCATTGGCTTTCACATTTTGCTTACTAACAAGTGTATCTGCAACATGTACATGTTCATTACCTAGGCATAGTTTTTAAACCATCTACCAGAAATTCTATTTTCCCAGTGACTTTAAAACTGACCTTTGGTGCTCGGAATTTTCTTCTGTATAGACCCTTGCTGAATATGAGTTTGGTTTCTTTTCAGAGGGATGAGTGGATGACTTTGGATTTTATGACTGTAAAAACAGTATCTTCAGCTTCTCTGAAGGCTGAAAAACAGAAAGAAAAATTACTGGAGAAACAGAAAGCTCAAGCAGATGAACAAGTGAGTTGAATAACAATTAGATTCCTTCATTTACAGCTTTTGAAAAGAATTATGTCAATGTACTTATTATTTCAGTATCCTGCCCTAAGGTGCGTCTTCGCCGCCAGACTTCTTATCTTGACTTGACTGGCCAATTGCTAGGAAGGGCATAGTACAATTGTGGGGAATTAGTGAATCCATACATACAGTGTCACATAATATTGTAGCTTGGTGTAGCTTGGAGAACAGCCATAAGGAAAAAAACCCACATACAAGTTGTTTGGAAGGCAGACTGTTGTAATAACTCACAAGTACAGAACTGAACTCTCTCTGGAGGCAAATAACCCAAAGATTCATAAACCCCTGGTTTGTGAAAAGTTTATTTACTTAATTATATTCTTGAAGTTTTTTTATTCCAGTGTTTATTCTTATTTGATTCTGTATTTAATTTTATTCTAATCCTGTATTTTTGTCCATGTGGTTGACTTGTGCTGTCAGTAGTTGAAGAGTCCAGTGAATGGTGGATGTAGCTCCTTTAAAAGGCACACACCACTGGCTCTTCTAGACTGCTTCTTTACTGGACGTTCACTCTTGCTCTTTAAAAGCAATCCGAGGTTGTTACATATATGTTACCTAAGAACATTAGTCTAGCACCCTGTCTCACACAGTGGCCCATGAATTGCTTCTGGACAGTCTCAAGCAGAAGACTAAGGCAAAACCTTTACCTGTTTTTAAATCCCTGCAAATGGCCTTTAGAGGCATCCTGCCTGTCTCTCCAACCTGAAGTCAGTGCCTAGGTAATTTGGACAATCTTTGATTTTTTGTTTGTTTAAGGTCAATTAGTTTGTTTATTCATTCATTCATGTTTCTATCCCATTCTATACCCAAAGGTCTAAGGGAGGATCACAATAAAATCACTATAAATGCAGGCAACTTAGAGGGTATCTCATGATGCCAAGCAGTTTACCAACTGAGACACTGGGTGTTTTTCCATTGTCACTAAAAGTACCCATTAAGTACCCATTAATGGGTACGTAATGGCATTTTTGTACCCATTAATGGGTACTTAATGGGTACTTCTAGTGACAGTGGAAAAACACCCATTGTTTTGCTAACACTTAGGATGCAGCATTTATGTTATTCTTGGAGTGATGAGAGTATATCTGCATGAAACAGAAATTTGGATTCAGTGGCTTAAATGTTCCCTTAAGATACTAGCACAGTATTTCATTGTTTATTCAGGAAGGAATCCCAAAGGTTCATTTGATTAAATAGGTGATCTGTTTTACTGTACTGTGTCTCCTTAATATCAGAGGTATTGAGAAGATACAGTGCAGTAAAAATTATCACCTATTTAATTTGCTGAACTTTTGTAGAGGGGAGAGATATTCGTTTTGGGGGGTATTTTTAAAACTAGTCTTTGATTTTGCAGCGATTTTGTTTTAAATGTTGAAACCCAAAATGTGTAATATGCTACATAATTGAAGGAGCAGGTGGTACTGAAGTGGATTTAGCAAAAGACTGAGCAGTTTTTGGGCAAGTGAACTTTGCTTGCAGTTGTTGCAGTTTTGAGTTGTTATGCCATGATCCATAGTTCTTCTGTGAACTTGAGCTATCCATCTTCAGAGGCTCTGACTTCTGGAACCATGGAACATGGCATAACAACCCAAAAACTGCAACAAGTGAGATTGGAACTGGCTGTGAAAGCCTATTTTCTACCATTGCAAACCTCTGTGGGGAAGAAACCTACCAAGACTTTTGGTTTTTTTTATATAGTCCTTGCTTTCTGAAAGGGAACTCAATCCCTACTGGAAGGATGGTGGCACAGGCTTACCACCGGAAGAGAAGACTTCACCAAAAGGTAATAGCATTGGTCTGTAATAGATATTGTGAAGATGTCTCTTTCCTCTGTGACTGTTTCCCTAATGCTAAAATAAAACTATTAATTAATTCTTGCATGAAAATTCCAGGATGATCTTGGAATCAG
Source organism: Aspidoscelis tigris stejnegeri (assembly GCA_023333525.1). Taxonomy (NCBI): domain Eukaryota; kingdom Metazoa; phylum Chordata; class Lepidosauria; order Squamata; family Teiidae; genus Aspidoscelis; species Aspidoscelis tigris. The sequence continues at coordinate 256,336,810 of JALMGA010000001.1, forward strand.
GGTCATGGCTATGGAAAATATTTTAAATCTTGAAGTGCTTGACTTTCCATTTTTTACAACCAAATCTTTCGTTGTGAACTAATTAAAAAACAAACCCAGAATCTCATCTGGTCTTTTTAATTCCATTACGCACATTTCAGCTTTAAAATATTCAGCTGCTGAACTCTGAAACCAGTTTTAAATGAAGTGCATTAAGGATGCAATTTGTAAATAATATCATTTATTAGCCATTTCTGTTCCCCGTCTAGTACTGTTTATTTGTGGACTAAAGTAGATTTAAAAAAAACACCATATTGTTCTGCAGGTTTAAGGTGGGTGGGGATTGTTTTAACTGTTTTTAAATAACAAACTTGGTTTCTAAATTGTACAAACGATTATGCATTTGGAGGAGAAGACAGACTACATTTTAGAAGGGACTAGGGATAAAATATTGAATTGTTTTTATCTTTTTAAAAGCTTTTCTTAAAGTGAATGGATTTTGATTATGTAATAAGAAAATAATTGCTGCTTTACTTAAAAGTAATATGTGCATTATGCTGAAAGCAAGCAATAAATAGCAGCTTAAGCTGAAAAAAATTAATCGTAAATGGAGACAGTGCAACAGAAGATAGCTTTCTTTCAGGTTTCAAGCTGTGTATTGAGAGCTGTAGGCCAAACTAAAATTCTGGTGGACCTGTTGAATTAGGTCTACTGGCAGTCCAGATCAAGGAACCCTTGATTCAGATCACAGACCGTAGTAATAGTGGGCAGGGCCTCCCATATTTCACACTGATATCAAGAAGGGAGCCCCTTAGTGTACCAGCCAGTGCTGAAAGGTTCTACAAAAGCTGTATATTGCTGTAGAAGTTGCAAAAAGAAACAAAAGGGAATTTTGCCTCGGTACTCCCCCATAGGTATACTCCAGTAGATTTTTTTTTTCTTCCAGGAAATAAACAGAAGGATTTCTGATGTATCTAACATTCTCAAGCTAGTTTATCCTACCTAAGCCAGATTATAGTCACAACAGTGGTCTCTCTCTTTCATCTCATGCTGTTTTCTCTTTAGAGGAATGAGGTGCAAAGACTACCAGAAGAGGTGGTGACAGCAACCAGCCTGGATAGCATTATGAAGGGATTAGATATATTCATGGAGGTCAGGTGTATCAATGGCTACTAGAATGGATGCCTATGTACTGCCTCCAGGTTAGAGAGGTAGGATGCCTCTAAAAGCCATCTGCAGGGGTTCAAGAGCAGGTGAAGGCTTTGCCTTTGCCTTCTGCTTGAGAACAACAATAAACAATTGGCCGGCCACTGTGTGAGATGGGATGCTGGATTAGATAGGTTGAGACCCAATCTAACAGGGCTTCTTTGAAACTCTTATTTAGACTTCATCCTTCTTCCCACAACCTGACTGTCAACTTTTTCCCTTTTCCCACATTGCTTCAAAGGATTTCAGTGAAAGAACTTAGTATAGTTCTTAAAGAAGCAGAAAACAATAAAGCTACAGTCCTCAGTGGCATTCTTGTATAATTTTATAAACAATTTTAAAAGTATTACAATTCCCCTTACACTTGCTTTATGTAACAATTTTTTTTAAAAGCTGGATCTTAAGAGATTTTCTTCTTGAAAAAAACAAAATTGTTCTAATTGATCCATACAGACCTATTGCTGTACTGTGTTTAATTATGATTTTAAAAACATGTTGAAAAATATTGTAGGAAACCTTATAAAATCAGCACAAGTAAAAGCTCTTCCAAAACAGCTAGAAATGTAGTAAATATACTTGATTACTGTAAGTAAATGTTGTTTCCCATCACTAGAAACTCGCTTTCTACATGATTTTAAAACCTTTGATTCCTTAAAGTGGTGATTCTTACTTAGAGTTCTTTCAGTTTGACCCCAGTTCCACAAAATTAAGAGAATATTTGTCTCAATATACTGAAGTCATGATAAAAACAAATGGAATTAATTCAACTTCTTTTTGGCCCTTTCTACACTTATTGGCAGGAGATCTAGATCAGTGAGTCTGGATTAGCCTGTCTCACTGATCGGGATCGCAGGATCTCATGATCTGAATCAGCACCATCTGCACTAACAGATGGTGCTGATTTTGATTGCCTATGCCAGTGATGAGTTCGGTGTGTCAAAATTTACAAAAAAAACCCTAGCTTAACTCGGGTGCTGTGTCACATCTATAAATATCCATAATTTTGTGATATTTGTAGCTCTAGTAAAAAAGTTAAAATTTTTATATATGTATTTATTGAAATCAAAAACAATTCTTTACACTAGTGACTTTTGTTGCTGAATTTCATTTGCTAAATCTTCAATTGAAGGTTGGTATTTCGTACACTTCAAGACCAAGCAAGCCTAACTAACTTCATCTGTCAGTCAGTTTCCTTTATTGGTTTTAATATTATTAAACACTGGAAATAAGGTCTCACCAAAGTATGTAGGGGGTGAAATTGTGAGTAAAGCCATCACTGCCGTGCACAGGTCTTGAGTCCTCTAGCTGCCAGGAGCCCAGACGCACTGTGCGTGAGCCGGTGGCATGATGATATGACTCCATTGTGCCTCCTATGCCAAGCCCAGCAATGCCTCTGTACTCCCGGTATCCTGTAGGCTGCAAGCTAGAAGCACCCTGTGGCCTACAAGATACCAGACAACATGCCCAGGTGCTAGGGTGACCATGTGTGTCACCCAAAAGGGCTTGGCGTGTCACCTGTGACATGCGTGTCATAGGTTCACCATCACTGGCCTATACTGCACAGCCTCCAAGCTCCTGTGAGCTTTGAGGCTGTAGACCCACATCTCAGCGAACTAGGAACAAAAACCAGTTGGAGCCAATGAAGGGTATTTTTTGATGGTATGCTATGCTGTGGTCCTGAAAAGCAGCCCCCCCCCCAAGTATTCTGGGAATGCAGAGTTGTGCCTTCTGCATGCCTCCCATCTTCCAGATAGTGCTTTTCTGGTGCCACTGGTGGACCTAATTAAATGGGTCTACTCTGTCTTCTCTTGATATAGCTGGCGGGGCCTCTGTGATCAGCATTAACTTACCAATACAGAGGCCTAGATCCTAGATACAGAGCGCAGATCCTTAATGTAGATAAACAGTCTATGCAGAAAGGGCCTTTCATTATTTAAAGGGATAAAACAAGACTTGCTTCATTTTTTTATAATTCTAAATTCTGCAGTGGAATATCTCATGTTGTAAACAATCATGTTGCACTGGTTATGCATATGATTAATGGAATTTTGTATAAATTAAGGGGGAATGTGATCTTTTCACTGTAACCTGAATTTGACACAATTTAGCCCATTAACTGGTTTGTAAGTTAATTTTGGAAGCTCAGGAATACTAAATATATACATCTCACTGTGGTTGCAGAAAGATTCAGAGATTGCTAAAATTTGAAATAGGTTATTGACAGTTAAATTTAAATTGTTGTTGAAGCAAATTTCAATGACAGGAAAAGATGGAAAAATAACACTTCACTTCCTTGGCAAGACTTCAGTGGATAAAATGAAAATCTTATCCAGAGAAATTTTTGTTAGCATTTATCTGTCCATTAACATGCCAAATGTGTAAAACCCTTCAAAGTTGGCAAAGTAAACCTAGATTCCAAAAATTGGCATTTTATGTGAATAAATATATAGGATGATTAGGCATTCCAAATATACAAAATGTTATGAGAAAAATAATTTAGGCCATCTGCTCCTTTATAATATAATTATAATAAAGGAATGAAACAAGAAATGGGCCTAGATGGAAAGATATAAAAATGCAAAACAAATTCTTAAGTGATTGACTACTGAATATTTAATAAAATCCAATTTGTAAACAAATACAAAGCTGTTTTCGGTAGCTGTGATTTCAGCTATTAAAAAAAGAAGACTATGCGTACCATCTCTCTTTTCAGTAATTCCAGTGAGAGAAACATTCAGATTTAGATATTTTTACTAGAGTTACAACTTTTCATTATACAAACTTTGGGATTACATAAATGAAAAATACTTATACTATGAATTTTTCTTCTTTTTTGTCTGAAACAAGATATTATACACCAGTTGAGCAGGCTACTGGATGAGGAGATGGCAGATCATTGGATGTGTGATAGGAACCACTAGATCCACCTGTGGAAGATTGCTTTCTCCTTTCATGACTGCAGCAACTCTGTCTCCAGCCTGGCCTTGTTTTAGAATTGTACTGTTTTATCAGCAGGATATTTATCAAGCACATATGCTCAAATTAAGCCTCATAATTGCCCTGTTACTTCAGGTTGCACATTTTGCTTTAGAGGCAATAGATGGGCATGGGATTTTACTTTGAGAGTTCACACTGAAATGTGTTAGATATACAGTTAAAAATAACAATCACCCTTCTGTTACAAATTTTATATTCCATTTTTGTGGTTTCCCTTTTTGGGAAATTCACTTTTCATGTCCCCAGTTTCTTGAGAAGAAAGTCCCAAAATGATGATTGGCTTGAAAAGTGAAGATTGTTTAATTCTGCTGTCTTTTTGACATCTTCAGGGTAGGGCTGATGATATTTTTACAAAGACAGAGGTACGGTAGGATTCTAAATTAAGTACTGTGCTATATAAGAACAAGAGCGCAGACTGAATACCTCTGCCCGTGTTTTGGTATATTTTTGGCAGAGCTGACATATGTTCAGTGTGGATGTCATGCACAGAAGAGGTCTTTAGCAATAGGCTGTGACATTAACCTTCAGTACAATAGTACATTTAATTGCTTTGTTTTCTAGTGACCACAGTAGAAGATGGTGGGTTAAGCTGGTTGAAGAAATCTTACCAAAGAATGCGGGAGCAGTCCGAAAGAGAAAACCGTGATTTGGATGAGATTATTGCTGAAAGATACGGGGTAGGCGTGGACGCGTGAAACTTTCTGAACAGTAAAAAAGTTGTTGTCTGTCCTCTCCACCCTCTGGCAAAAAGTAAAGATGCCCTTGAGTAGAAATCAACTCCTGGGGATTATATAGATTTATCAATAAGCATACGTCATGGCATTCTGTGTATCTTAGCCAGCACAAGCTTAATCCAGTCAGAAAGGCAGCACTTTCATGTCAAATGGGAAAATAAATTCAATCCCTTTTCTCTTTCTGAATTGCTAATTGATGTGATTGCAATTGGATCTAACACTTTGAGACAAAACCAGAACCAAAGGTGTTACAAACATTTTGGATTATATATCTCTATACTACTATATCTGTATTTTATTTTAAAAAATGTATTGACTTTAAAAATTAGCAGGTTCTTTCAGTGGGGACTGGACATACGTTTCACTAAAAATATGAAAGCTCATAGCTAAAATTCTTTTAGTGAAACGTATGTCCAGTCTAAACATAGTAAAACTTAAGAGTAGACCCATTGAAACTAATGGAGTTTAGGTTAGACCATTTCTGTGTGTATCTTATTGGGCTGGTCCAGCAGTGCCAGCCTAACCTGGACCCATTCTGTTGGCAATAATAGCTCACAGCCCAAGGATTGGCTTTTCACATTCTGAAGGTTTTCCCAGGCCAGCACCCTTCGGTGGCTTCAGAGCTTATGCCATCTTTGGAGTCACTTCCAGATTCACTGCTAGGAACTGAAGTTCCTAGCCTTGGTGCCCCCTGTGGATCTATTATGCCAGTGTAATTTGGTGCACCACTGAAATCAGTCTGTTTGTTAAACCGATATAGTGACGTGTGCCCTTCCACATGCCTCCCTTTTCATTCTATGGTTTCCTGAAGCACCAGTAGACCTGTGAAAACTGGTCTACAGTTATCCTGGTCTAAGTGACCATTTTGGCCACTGAAGCCAAGCCTTACTCCATCCAGGTGCAAATGGAGCAGACCAGGGATGGGGCAGGGCCTCTTTCTTCCACTCCAGCATGCAGAAGAGAGAATCCCAAAGAGTGACAAGCCTTGCACTATCCAGGTTCAATGAGAAGTGTGTAAAAGCCCTTATTTCAGTGGGTCTTGTCACTAAGCCAGTCCTATTGGGTTTTCTTGAAAATATTGCTTTTAAAATCAGGAGGGCTAAATAAGCATGCTGAGGATTGTCCTAAACGTGAACAAACCAGAAAGAAAAACAAATCCTGCCAATATATTACTATGAAGTAATTAGGTAAAGTCTTCTTTCTAGGGGCATGCCAAACACACATTTGACAAACTGGGAACAAGGCTTAGAGACCCAAACTTTTGTCATCACCTCTGTCATTGGACCATTTGTGGGCAGGCCCACAGTGTGCATTTGTAGGTGTGACATCTGTGTGCATGTGTGAACATGCAACAAGGTTCTCCACACATTTACAGTGATGTCATGTATATGCACATGATTGTACACCAAGGACCAGTCCACATAAGGATCCTATAATGGCAGTGACGGCAAAAGCAGAAAGTAGGCAAGTTTCTCATTTTACTGTTCTACCTGTGAGTAAACGAGTGCAACTGATTGTTAGTGAATGGCTCTAATAATTGTAGGCCTCTAAACCGTGTTTGCATTTGTTGAATGAACGTTCAACACATCCCTAATTTCTTTGAGTGGGACTGGAAGATTTAGATTCAAATCATTGTGAGACCATAACATTCTCTGGTCCATTACTGCTTAGCTGCCAAATCTGTGAATGGCTGTGGTGAAGACTGAAAAGGTGGTAGGACAATGAAAGGGAGGGAACTGTGGATTTTTTCCTAGAAGTATCCTTTATAGCACTGCCTTCCATGAGGAGCTGCCAGACTTGTCATCGTTGTAAATGGTGTCCAGTAGTAGTTTCATATTGAAATGTGCTTTTTCTTGGTTTTTTTGGTAGTCAGTGGAGCTATTTCGATCAAAACTAAAAGATGCTGAAAAAGCTACAGTTCCAAAAGAAAATGCTTACAGAAGAGGCTGGCAAAAATGTAAATACACAGGAAGTGAATATGCTAAGAGGCAGAAGGAAGAACATACAGTAGAAAAGCATACGTCTCAAGAACAGTATAGGGAGAGGTATAATGAATATTTTGAAGAGCAGAAGAATTACAGGAGAGACAGAACAACGGAAGACAAAGATCTAAGACATGGTAATAAAGACTCTTTCTCTAGAACTTTGAAGGATTCTTGTCAAATAAGAAATTTCGAGAAGCCGTTTTTGAGCCCTTTGAAAAGTGCCTTTTTGAAACCGAGTGATGATGGGGACCAAGAAGATAGATCACAGAAACCTTTGTCCCACTTGTTCACTCCTAGCTCTTCAAGTTATGCTTTCAGAAAACCTGGTGGTGGGGATGATGCTGAGACTCTCCCAAGATGGCGGAAACCGCGATCAAAGGAAGAAAACCAAAGCACTGCTCTTGATGAGAAATTGCCTAAACCAGAAACGTCTCCTGCCGTTAGAATGAAAGATCCTATAGAGAAACAGGAGGAGACCCCAAAGAGCACCTTGGAAGAAAAGGAGCTGATGAGCAGCAGATCATCCAGTTTGGGGTATTTAAGCACTTTATTAAGTGTCCTTTTTGGAAAAAATACTGCTGTAACTATACACAAAATGTCCATCTTTGTGTTTGCATTTTTAAATAAGTTATTTCCAGATGGTTTATTAGCCATCTAAGTGATACCTTCACCTCTGATTATTCTTCTCTCTGTCAAGTTTATTCCCCCATCATTTTCCCTCTGTCTTTAAAAAAAGAAGAAGCTAGTTTCAGATTCATGCTGTGTTTCCTTCACAGTTATCTCTGCTTTTAATGCTTCAGCTACACATGTGTCCTGGCCATCCCTCCTTGGCTTTGACAAGGTTAGCTAAGGGCTAATATAGTTCTTGATACAATATTATTATAACAATTGCAGTCAGTCTTAAAACTGTCTTAAGGAAGGCTTTTTTCATGCTTTACAATAGAGCAAAGTTTTAAATACCTTGATACTCTTTTCTTTTGAGAGACTGTTGCTGTTCTCCCAACAGTTTGTTCCTTTGCTTGCATAAAATGTAACTCAAAATCACCTTCCTGGTATCTCTAGCAGATATCTTTTATTGTTAAGGATTCTAAAATGAAGCAATGGCCATGTTATATTGATTGTTTGTGGTCACTGTTACCAGTTGAAAACAAGACTGTCAGAGTTTACCTTTCCGGCAGTACTCCTCAGAAGAACAAAGAGGGTAGCAGAGTCTTCTGACTTTTAGGAGATGAAGTATGACAGAGAATTTGTGTAAAAGTAATGCAGCTCCAAAAGCCTGAGAATGTGACTTTATACCAGATTGTGAATGTTGGCGAAAATATTACTTTGTTCCCATTTGTTTGCGTTTGGTATGCTAAAGGTCTTGTGTTTGTTTAACCAGATCTGTTTCAGAGGATGAACCCACCCATATTCTTAGTGATGAGGAAATGAACAGATTGGGAGCCAAGATTGTAAAAGCAGAATTGTTGGGAAATAAGGCAAGTGAAACACAGAAGCTTCAGTGGTTTTAACTTGTTGCTATGTTTTTCAGTTCTCTGTGTTTTAGAAATAAATGTTTAAATGCCCTTGGAGCCTAAAAGTCACCAGATAATTACAGTAAAACAATTTGCCACAATGTATTTTTAATACCTTAAGAAACTGTTTCAAGATGAGTATACTTTTGTAGCTAGACGTGGAACCTAAAAGCAAAAGCGTTATATTTGCTTGTTCATGCAGTATTGACTTGATAGGTTTGTAAAGTGTTTATTTTGAAAAGCATATGATCAAAAGAAAGAAAATACTGCCTCAAAAGTTCAACATTATTTGTTCTCTTAAAAGGGTTTAGCAGCAAAACTACAGTCCCAGCTTGATACTGCACGTAAGCTGAAAGAAAGCAATGCTCAGATTCAGGCTAAAGGACCTGAGAGGGAGGTAAGGAAGCAACACTATCTTTTATTTACTTTGAATGCCTAGGCAAAAGCAGTAGTGATGGATAGGTATTGGAGCTATGGTGCTGTTATGAGCATGTGTGGCACTACTTTTATTGTCAGCTAGAATATCTCTGGACACAGAAACTTCATGAGATAAAGATTAATGCAGCTAATATTTAGAATTACTGCATATTTTAGCAACTGTTAATAAACAAAGTCTGTGATTGTATGTCCCCTATGCTTAGAAGCATATTTCCTTATTCTCAGTTACACAAGATGGGAGGAAACATCGATATGAAACTTCAGGGCAGGCAAAACAGATTAGATATTATGAAAAACTTTCTGACAGTAAGGGCGATCAGTCAGGGGAATAGGAGGTAGTGAGCTCTCCTTCGCTGGAGGTCTTCAAGCAGAGCCTGGACATCTATCTAGGATGGTTTAGGGAATCCTGTACTGAGCAGGGGGTTGGACTCAGTGACCCCACAAGTCTCGTCCAATTCTATAATTCTATGATTATGTGATTTTATTATGCTTCCAGTTACCACCAAAATGGTGTCAAAGATAGATACCAATTTGGAAATAAAAATGCCTAGAATTTATATAATTTTTGCATTTTAGTGTAATTTATATTGTGTATACTGAAGATAAAAAATGTAGCGGCATGTTATATGGCTTCAGCTTTTAGTAAATGCATTTATTTTTTAAGTAAAAATATTATAAAATAGGAATATAAAGTAAAAGTGCTGATAGTGTTTGTTATGAGACTAAATGGCAATTTCAACATTTCTGATAATTATTTCCCCCCACTTTTAATGAAGCTTGTTTTTTTAAATAGAAACTAATTTATGAAAGTTAAGGGATTAGTTGCCAGCAATACTAACAGTTACTATTTAGGTCAGTGATGGCGAACCTTTTGAGCTCGGTGTGTCAAAATTCGCAAGAAAACCTAGCTTAACTCGGGTGCTGTGTCACATCTAGAAATATCCATAATTTTGTGATATTTGTGGATCTAGTAAAAAAGTTATATTTTTGATATATGTATTTTATTAAAAGCAAAAACAAACAATTCTTTACATTAGTGACTTTTGTTGCTAAATCTTCAATTGAAAGTCGGTATTTCGTACACTTCAAGAACAAGCAAGCATTACACGCCCAGGTGCCAGGGTGACCATATGTGTCACCCAAAAGAGCTTGGTGTGTCACTTGTGACACGCGTGTCATAGGTTGGCCATCACCGATTTAGGTTAAATAAGATGTAATCCTGAATGAACATGTTCCACTGCATTTAGCAATACTTACCTATTAAATACTTGGAGGATTGGGTTCAGATGTACTTTCCTAGAGACTGAAGCAGATTTGACTGTAGTTAGTGTTGCTACTGACATACTCACTGCATAGTTTCAATAGTGAGGCCTTTGCACTGAAGTGGTAGTGTTAATTTTTGCATCCTGTTCCTAATCTGTTGAATATCCTTCAAGATGTTATCTGATACATCTGTCCCAGTGCGAAATATTCACGGTGCTGCATTTAGCAATTAAATTGCTCCCGTTCTCCTTATTAGAAGCTATAAATATAGTGAACATATTGATTATTTTTCCATTTATGTCCATGTTGACAGGGGCACAGTAACCTTGTAACATTATGTGCACATTTAATTTCAGAAGACAAAAAAAATGACTTCCTCATTTGTATGGCAGGAACCAACAATAGAAGAGGCAACTCTGATAATTAAGTGGGACACAAGTTCTCATCTCAATAATACTGTGATTAGTGTGGTTTATGTTCCATATCCTATGGGAGGAAATTGCAGCAGCAGTTATAAAGCTGGACATCGTACAAGATGCACACAGTTGATTTAAACATCATAACAGAGACTTAATGATTTACCACAAATTGGCAAAATGTAAACAGTGAAATAGAGATGCACAGGAAGGAAGCGTGAGGATTAAGATATATTTGCAAGCATAATGAGATACAGAGCAAGGCAGGCCAATTACGGAACTGGAGAAATGACTTGTCAAAGATAAACAGGTAAGAATACCTGCCTGTCAGCATGATCCTGCAGCTGAATCATTTCAAGAAGCTTAAAATGTTTTTATCAACTCCACTGCAAAAATTCCCTTGTTCAGATTCTTCAGAGACATATTCTGGATGGCAGAAAATAAGTTTAGAGCTTTTATGACATGTAACCAATGTTAAATCTTCATAAGTTGTGCTAGCAACTTACAAAAAATGGAATCGGATGTTTTATCAATCATTCCCCTTTAGTCTAAATTATCTTGTGCTTTGCCTCTAAGGGATGGTGTTGGTGGTTTAAAAAAAATCTTAATATTTATTAATGAGTTTGGTGGGAAATGGGAAGCCTTCTGAAAAAGCTAGGAGAATTTCATGTAAAAAAAAATCAGGCGGTTGGTCCATCTAGCTCAGCACTTCCAACACTTCATCAGAACCTTTGTAAGTCTTCCGTAGAGATCTGTGAGATTGAAAGTCAGCTCTTCTGCATGGAAGTATGTCCTTTACCACTGAGCTACAGCCCCTCTATGCTAGTAGACTGCTGCTGGAGGCCTCCAGGTTGGCAGTGGGTTAAATGTTAATTTCCTTGGCAGAAATCGTCCTGAGCCATCTATTGGCCCCATCTTTTCCTTGGTGGAAGGGACTTTCAGAGACAACCTTGAGAAATAAAGTGGGTTTTTTTTTTATAAAGAGAATGATTGACTAATTCAGACAAACCTTAAATAGGGCTCATGGAGCACTTTGTTTGAGATCAAGGAGGGAACGAAGGCTAGAAAAATACTGCTTTCTGATCATACTCAAAATCATATTCTTACTGCCCATTTCTTTGTGGTAATTGTCAGATTAAATGGTGCCATTGCTAAAATCAAAGAGGAGCTATGCTGGATCAGGCCACAGCCCATCTAGTCCAGCATCCTGTCCCACACAGCAGTCCACCAATTGCCCATGGGCATCTCAAGCAGAGATGAAGCAAACCTCTTTCTCTCGAATCTCAACAGATGGCCTTAGAGGCATCCTGCTTGCCACCCCCCACCCCCGCCTGAACGATGTACTTAGACATCCATTGTAGTAGCCATTGATACATCTGTTATCCAAAAATTTCTCTAACCCTTTCTTAAAGCCATCTAGGCTGTTTACTGCTACCACCTTTTCTGGCAACAAATTCCATAGACCAATGAGCCTTTCTTGATTTTCTAGGCTTAAACCATGGGCCCTGCTACTCTTAATGATGGCTAGTGCTCACTGGAGCTATGAACTGAAGTTTCTGGGCTAAGTTTGGTTTTGTTGCATTGTTATAGTTTTACTAAGGCAGGTGGAGAACCTTTGCAGCTGAGAAGCATGCTGTGGTTATATATAATATACTTACAATATTTCAAAAATATTTTCTTACTTCCCCCTCTTTCAGGCTATATATATGTTAAAATACATAAACCTATATTTTTCTAGGATTCCCTTCTACAGCACAATCCAGCAGGAGGCTTCAGCTACAACATAATATAGTTCAGGTAGCTGAGCTGTTCAAGGCAAAATAGCAACACAAAATTCCACCACCATAAAAATAAACCAGTCTCACAGATTGTTTTCGAAATCAGAAGTACTCCTCTATTTATATATGCATGCAATCTTGAACCTTTCATGCTTAGTTATCCCTTTAATACTGATATTTAGAAAATGAGGAGGAGAGGAACAGGCCATATGCCTTTTGTTTTATGATCCTACCACTGCCACCACCACCCGCCATTAAAAACATAGCTTTTAATATCTATCATTTGACAGAGACATTTGCGTTCTGTGGATTTTTCCACTAATGCCAGATTTCCCTCTCTGCTCTAATCCATTTTACTTAGTATTGATCATTTATATAAACTGATAGTGAGGGCAGTTTCTGTGTGGGCACTGAATGGCAATTAAACAGGGACCATATCTGAAGAAAGCCAAGGGGTTTATTTAACAGCAATTAAAGGGACCACCAACTTATTTACACTGAGAGTATTCTGTGTATAGACTGGCAGTATATACAACGTTCAGTCAACATACAGGATTCTCCCATATAGATAGGTAGTCAGCAGCCATAGATTCCTACTCAAACTCCTCCCACTGACAGGAAGAAGTCACCTACATTTCATGGTAGGGATGCCATACTTGACAATTACTACAATTAAGCTCCATAACTTTAGAGTTCTAATCTTTGCTGTGTCAGAATGAGGGGAGTTAGGATGTTTGCCGATGATATAGAAGGAAGGTTAGGCTGTTCTTTTGCAGCAAATGAGTTGTAACACTTAGGAGATTGTGATTTCACCACATGCGATGACTGCTGAATAAATTCCTCCCAGCAACAGGTCAGATTCAGTGTGGTGTCTGGGGGTGAAGCAGTAGCAGCCAGTTTCTTCATTCTAGGCCATTTTGAGACTTGCAGGTCTGATCACTGTGGTCAGGTGCCCCCATCCAGAAGATGCTGGTACTGGAAGACCAGCTGGAGATAAGTGCTCCAGGACTCCTTTGTCACCTGAGCCTCAGATGATAATGAATCTGGAAGTACTCCCAAATCATGCACCTGTTCATTTAGTTTCCATTCGTTGGTCCACATCCAGCTTATTAGTTCCCCTAGGCCGCATTCAAACACCTCGACTTAGATGGAATGGAGAGTTAGAGCTGGAATCATCAGTATCCCTCACTCCAAGCCCCTAGTGGTTTCATACAGATGCTAAAGAGCACGGGGAACTTAAGTTGCCCTTGGAGAGCTCCACATGAGAGTTCCTAAAGAGGGAAATAGAAATTCCCCCTCGCTGCTTTCTGTAGTCCGCCCCCCAAACAGAAACAGAACAGTGTCAAACAGTTTTGGCCAGGCATGTGCCAAACCTTTGTTTGAACTGTTCAAATCACATAGTCATTCCTGAATAGAGAGGCTATTAGGTGCTTCCCTCAACAGGCCCAGACTGTTTACAACAGCGAGGTGAAGGTAGAATGCGGGTGAGTCCTAAGGAAACGAAGCAGGGAACTTAGCCTCTCCATATTCGTACAGGAACTGGCACTGCTGGCCTCTTTGTGGGCGGAGCTGCATCATTCGGCATGTGGCAAAATAAGGTTCTCTGCACCTTTTTTTTTTAAGTTTAGAGATAACATTGTACATTATAATATCACAGTGTATACTTGTAGATCCATATCTTCTAATCTACTTCTAACACTAACCTGGGTGATGTCATTGTGCCCATGTGCACTGACATGTGATGCAGCTGCGCCTGCAATGGGGGGCAGAAATGGTGGCACCTTGAAATGGTGCAGGTGTGTCCCCAGCTTATTTTCCTCATTGCTCACCTGTGTTCACCTGCATCTGGCTATTGTAGAGAGTCTGGACTTGTCGCAGGAAACACCCAACAGCCCATAACCTCTCTGCATGGTATGGATATCCTGAACAGAGAGGTCTGTCTAGCGCGGTGATGGGCAACATATGACACGCGTGTCACAGGTGACACACCAAGCCCTTTTGGGTGACACACATGATCACCCTGGCACCTGAGCGTGTAGTGCTTGCTTGTTCTTGAAGTGCATGAAATGCCAACTTTCAATTGAAGATTTAGCAACCAAAGCCACTAATGTAAAGAATTATTTGTTTTTGCTTTTAATAAAATACATATATCAAAAATATAACTTTTTTACTAGAGCTACAAATATCACAAAATTATGGATATTTCTAGATGTGACACAGCACCCGAGTTAAGCTAGGTTTTCTTGTGAATTTTGACACACTGAGCTCAAAAGGTTCGCCATCACTGGTCTAGCGCCTTGCCCAAAAAGGGGATATTGAAAGTAATTTTTGAATACTGTATTTCTGAATTGATAGGGGTCATAAGAACTCCACTGGATCAAACCCATTGCCCATCTAATGCAGCGGCCAGGTACCACTGCACAGGGAAGTCCACCAGCAGGCAGTGACTATACAACTTGTTTTGTTTGCAGTCTTTCAGCAGTTGGCCTTTGGAGGCAAACAACCTCTTACCGCCATGAAGGCTAATAGCTATTGAATGCTCTGGCTTCCATGAATTGAAGGTCTTTTTAAAGAGGTGCATAGCATAGCTTTCTTCCTACCACTTCTTCCTGTCGCAAAGAGACGTTTATCACCCTTGGACACACCTTTCCTTACACCCTCTGCTAGCTTTTATTAGCCATGGTAAATAAAGGTCAAGGCCTTGATGTTTGTCCTAAAAATGCCTTGGAGATTTCTCACAGCAAGCCTCCAGAGCTAATATAAATGTCTTCTGATGGATGGAAAATACTAGTCCCTTAAACACCTGAAAAAGCATTGCTGGATGATTTAATCATTTGAACCTCACCTGATCCACACAGATCACCAATTTTCCTAGTTCCTTGAAGGCTGATTAGAAGGAAAGGGAGCAGAAAGAGTGAGTTAAGCCAGCATTCAGTGGATACTTTTAAATCTGTGTGGAGCTCAAAGAAACTTTGTTTAATGCCATACTGAGCTGGCAATATTGTACTGGGTGGAGCAAAATGCCAGAGAACAGCCTTTAGTCTTTGAAAAACACAAAATGTTGTCCCTGGTCCACCGACAGACTACACAGCTAGGCCTACAGCACGCAAACAGTGTAATTTTTAGGGTTCATCAGATATGGAAAAGTAGCCTGGACTATTCTTGGGAGAAGTAGGTGGTTTGAGTGCTATTTTTTCCTCTTTGTGTAGAACGTTTGAGCAAAAGCCGCATGTCTTTTTACTGTCTGAAAAAGCTCCATTAAAACTTAGAGCTTGTTCTCAGATAGCCAAATGTATTTATTTCTCAAAATGTATCAGCATTTCCATCAAACTTGTTTTGTCATCTCTGATGAGAAGATGGAGAAGCTATAGAACCAACATTTGTAGCCTGTTTTCCAAACCTAAACTGTATATTAATTAAACATGAATTGGCAAATCCCTTATTCAGTGTGATACAATTAAGCATGTTTAGATTCTGAAAAGTCATTATAAAAGTAGCTCATCAGTATAACAGTATGTGTAATTGGTATTCTAAAGTTCATTAGTCAGTGGTCTCCAAAATATAAGGAAAACATTTTCATGGAAGTAATTACACAGTTTAAGATGAGTAATTAAGCTGTGTTCCTTAGATGAAGATGTTTGGCTTTTAGCCAGTGCAGCTGGGGTGTGTAGCTGATTTTTTCAATTAACTGTGGAGTTGGTAATATGTGAATACTTAAGCATACTTAGCTGATGGCAGTCTGACATTTGTGGCTGCTGGTGTGGGCAGAAAATCAGTGGGTTGCAGCTATTCCTGTTCTCCTACATCATTCAGGATTGTGGGCTGTGATTCTGTTATCTCTTTTTAAAACACAGCTTGGCTGGCAAGTTTGTATCTTCAGCCCACCATGTATTTTTCTTTGTGATTGTTGTGATTGACTCTGCCTTCTTCCTTCTTTTAAACTGATGCCTGGGTTTTTGGCTGTGTTATTTTTGAATTGGTTATGTTTGTGGTTTTTAAAGTTGCCCTGCATATGCCAGCAATATTTTAAAACATCTGGTCTAAAATGACCATCTTAGTAGTAATTTATATATCCCCAGGCAGAATCAGGCGAGTGGCTGTTTCAAAGACACCTGAAGCATGTGTTAGGGTGGTCTCCTTTCCAGAATATTAATAGAAGAGACAAAACCTCTTGCTTTCTAAACAGTTGAGTAGTTGGTGATGTTACTGAATCTCCTCAAAGAACAGCCTGTACATTTATAAGAGTGGTGATGGAGAGGAACAACCTTACAGCATGTCACAAAACACTAGGCTTGCACTCTGACTTGCTCTGTTGCGGTTGGGTACCGTTGAGTCATGGATGGCTTCTGGTTGACTAAATGGGCATCTCTGTGTGCACCTCTGTCCAGCTTTCCTGGCAGAGATGCAGAAGTGGTTTGGCAGTATCTGCTTCTGGGGAGAAGATGGGGCTTGAATTTTGTGGCCCTCTGCTTTCCAGGCAGTTTGCTCTACCACTGAGCTACAGACTCCTTCCCCTCCCATGCTATAGTTATACTATAAAGCAGTATAATCCATGTGTCAGTTTGGTCTAGTGGCTAAGGAGCCGGACTCTTATCTGGGAATATCGGGTTTGATTCTGCAGTCCTCCACAAAGCCATCTGGGTGACCTTGGGTGAGTCACAGCTCTCTTCTGAACTCTCACAGCCCCACCCACCTCAGAGGGCGTTCTGTTTTGGGGAGAAGAATAGAAAGCTTTGTCAGCCAGTTTGAGTTCCCTTAAATTGGTGAGAAAAGTAGGGTAGAAAAGATAGCTCTTCTTCTTCTTTGTATTAAACTGCAGAGTTCCAATGTGGGAGGGGGGGAGGAGGAAGCGTTTGTTTTTCTTTCCTTTTGAATGTTTTATTCTTATAAGCTGAAAGATACAGAATTCACTCTTGTCAAATATGATTGGGACTAGTACAGTGGAACAGGACTTGGGTGATCTCATTCTAGATGGAAAAGGTGTTAAAAGTAGCAGAATTTATTTACCATTTATATGCCTTCCCAATATCATGCCTTGGTTAATTTTATTGGGCAATTGGAGAGTTGAAAGTTATCCTTGTATTTTCCTGAGCTTAGGCAATAAGAATTTTGCTCACTGATTTTGTTTTAAAAAAAGTTGTTTTGTTTAGCCCAAGGATATTTGCTTCCTAAACTTATAGTATAGAATCTTTTGTTCTTTTTTTTTTACTGCAGCTCCTAAGTAGAAGTTTAAAAGACAGTAGCCTCAAGTTGTCAGACTGCTGTGAGCTACATTTGTTTAGCTGTTCTGTGTCAGCTCGCTGCTCTTCAGATTAAATTATGTTAAATTATGGAATAATCAGACCCACTGATTTGGATCTTGTGGCATAGGTGCTGATGGCGCTGATCTGGTCCATGTCTTCCTGTGGCTGCGGAGCTGTTATGGGCTTTGCAGCCCCCCCATGCCTCCAAAAGCTGGGAAGAAGAAAAAGAGGAGTTGGCTTTTATATCCTGCCTTTCTCACCCATTTGAAGGGACTCAAAGCAGCTGGCAAACCTTCTGTTCTTCTCCCCTAACAAACACCCTTTGGAATAGAGAGAGCTCTGAAAGAGAGCTGTAACTAGCCCAAGGTCACCCAGCTGGCTTCATGGAGGAGGGCAGAATCAAACCGGGTGACTACAAGATATGAGTCCAGCACTCTAACCACAAGGCCATACTGGCTCACAACAGTTCTTAGCCTTGGAGCCTAGGGGTTGTGGGTTTGGGTGGCACACTATGATTAAACAGGTCTACAACAGATCTGGATTAAGGGCCTCTTAATCTGGCTCTGGCTCCGTCTAGTGCAGGGATCAGGATTAAGGAAGGCAAAGCCTCCTTGATCTGCTTTAATGTGTGGATGAGGAGGCCCAGGATCTGTCTAAGAGGCTCCTTAGACCAGATCAAAGGTGAGCTTTGCCAGACATCAAGGTAAGCATCAGTGGGCCTCTGTCACTGCTTACCCTTTTGCACCAGTCATTTAAGGTTCAGTATTTTCAAACTAGTGCATGGCTATACAGTTGTAGTACACTGAATCTAAGAAATATTGGGATGTGCCCTTAACGTTTTTTAAAAAGAAAAAAAATCAATGTTTGTAATATTCTCTTTACAAAATTCAACCATAACTTTGACACTGGTAATTTGATTTTTAAATGACTGCTGAAGAATTCCTTTTAACACAAGAGAAACCAGAGTACAAAGTAAGTCTGAGATGGTGGGTTAAACAGCCTGTGTGATTTGACGTGGGTTGGTCTTTGTAAGTATGTAATTTGAGCATTTTATAGAAAGATGCAATAAAAGCTCAATAAGTGGCAGGTGGCTTGATAAGATACAGAGTCTTTATACAGAAAGAGATTATGTATCTGTGAGTGTGTCCTCAAAATTGCTGGGTACCACACTTCACAAGACAGAATTTTTTATTTAGAGTCTTGGATTTTTCATATCAGGAAATACAATCCCAGATCAGTAATTGTGAAAGCGTGAGATGTGTAGCATCTATTTTTGAAATGTTCTCCTTCATAGCCATTGACAACTAATGAAAAAATACTTGATTTCATACACAATATATATGCCGACCACTGGCTGTCCTTTTTATTTCTTTCCTCACTTGTCTTCTGAATTCAACAGCTTACAGCATTATTCTCTGCAGTACTTCTTAAAGCAAGATAATGCCCAAAGGATTGTGTAGGAATACGTTATCTTTTGAGTGAGGGACAGGGAGGATATACGTTTTATAAAGCAAAACATAAGCCTTTTTTAATAAAAGGCAAGGTAATTTGCTGGTTAGAACATGGCGCAGGGGGAAATAAATACATTTTGAGGTATATATTCCCAACCCTAATAATCTTTTATCTATTATTACTTTGTAGTTTCTCCTAAAGAGTATAATTAAGTCCATAGAGTCCTGGTGCTTTCATAATGCCAGAAGTTCTTCACTGCTTTGCAGTTTCAGGGATAAGCTGTCATGATTATTAAATAAAACAGATGTGAAGTAGATGCATAGTTTGTGTGAAAATGACTCAAATAGAGATTAATACAGGCTTTTATTAGTCTTGGCAAAGTCAGTTTTAATTGTTCAGTTTTGATGACATTCCCATATTAGAACTACTTTAATCAATTAATATACAATGAACTGCGGCTTTCTAATTTCTGAGGGAGAAAAATATCCTATGCCCTAAAGTTTTTAAAGCATTTTCTGATACTTAAAAATGCTTTCTCAGTCACCTGTCATTTAATTACTTTGCTGTGTTATGGATAGAACAACTGGAGTTGTGTTTTCTCAGTTCTCCCATGCTTGGGGCCGTTTAACGTTATCTGTAACATTTGTATCCTGCCCTTCACCTCGAGGTCCCAGGGCGAGTAACAGCATATGATAAAATACAAGACACTAAAACATGTTTAAAATGTAACCGACCCAACCTCACTCACTCACTCTCTCCCAGTCTAGCAGGACTACCTTCGGAGGAAACTATGAATCAAAGGCCTCAGTGAAGAGGTACAGTGGTACCTCGACATACAAGTGCCCTGACATACAAGTGTTTTGAGATACAAGCCGCCAAGCGAGTGATATTTTGCTTTGAGATGAGAGCAAGATTTGAGATACGAGTATGTAAATACAGTACAGTACATAACAAAAACAACTGAGGTGGTGTTTTGGGAGCTGGAATGGATTAATGGGAAAATTGCTTTGAGATATGAGCGATTTGACATAAGAGCAAGATTACGGAACGAATTAAACTCGTATGTCAAGGTACCACTGTACATTTTAACTAGGCACCCAAAGACATACAGTGGTACCTTGACATACAAGTTTAATTCGTTCCGTAACCTTGCCCTTATGTCAAATCGCTCGTATCTCAAAGCAATTTTCCCATTAATCCATTCCAGCTCCCAAAACACCACCTCAGTTGTTTTTGTTATGTACTGTACTGTATTTACATACTCGTATCTCAAATCTTGCTCTCATCTCAAAGCAAAATATCACTCGCTCGGCGGCTTGTATCTCAAAACACTTGTATGTCAGGGCACTTGTATGTCGAGGTACCACTGTATATAGCTTCTGCCTGGCAAGCTGGGAGGCTATTCCAAAGTCAAGGGGCCACCATAGAGAAGGCTCTCTGGCATGCTGCAAACCCTCATACAGCTGAGGCTATCAAAACTACAAGAAGGCAATCACTATATGAACTTAAAACATGGGCAGGTCTATATAGGAAAAGATGCATCTTTAGATATTTTGGGCCCAAGCCATTTAGGGATTTATATTTTAATATCAATACTTTGAATTGGGATTGATAGTGAATTGGTAATCAATGCAGTTCCTGCAAAACCAGCATGTTGTATGTTGAGCCAGAGATTCCTGTCAACAGCAATGCTGTTGCATACTGCAATAGTTCCAGCTTCTCGACCATCTTCAGCAGTAGCCCCATGTAGAGCACACTGCAATAGTCTAATCTGGAGGTTACCAGAACATGCATCTCTGTGTTCAACTCATCCCTATCCGGGAAAGTTGGTGATCTAGTAGGAGATGGAAGTAAGCAGTCCTGTCCATTGCTGCCCACTGAGGCTCAAGTAAGATTGACGAATCCAGAAGCTTCTTGCACTCTTACTTTCAGGGGCCAAACAGCTCCACCAAGAATGGACTGCTGTCTAATTTCATGGACACAAGCACCAATATTGTGCAGTGCCTCTGTTTTGTCCAGATTCAGTTACAATGTATTGGTTAACATTTAGCCCATCACTGCTTCCAGTCAGCGTTCAAGCACCTCAGCAGCCTCACCTGATTCAGAAGGAACTGAGAGATAGAGTTGGGTGTCATCTGTGTACCTCTGTCCCAAATCCCCAAATGACCTCTCCCGGCGTCTTCATAGGAGCAGAACTGACCGCTGAGGAACTCAACATGTGAATTCCCAAAGAATCAAGCAAAAATTCCATACTACTGTTTTTTGGAGTCCACCTCAGAGATAGGAAGAGTACCATTTGTAGAACAGTGCCTCCAATTCCCAATCCTTGAAGTCACTCAAATACCAAGATTATACTGCCTCTTTTCCTCTTGTGGTAGGGGTCATCCATCAGGACAACCAAGACAATCTCAGTACCACACCCCTGTTTGAAGTGGGTCAGGATAATCCATTTCCTCTGAACAATCTTGCGGCTTTTTATTTTATACAAACAAAAAGAGGGAGAAAGACAGAGAGATAATGAATTTCAGGTTACACTGAATAGTTTTTCAGCTCGTATTTGCTTTTATGAAGAAGCGTGCCACTTATATGCCCAAAGTAACTGCTCTTTAGCATGGGAGTTATTTCTAAATAAGCTTTTCAAGCAGTGCCTTTGATCAGATTTTTTTGTAGGAATACTATATCCATAATTGATGCTAAAACCAAAGTATCGCATCTGTTTTGAATTTTCCCTTACATGTTGTTTCCTATTTTGTATCTTGACATAGGCAGTAGGTTTCCAGGAAGACCAAGACGTCATCCTTGTCAGAACAGATAAGTCTGGAACATCATGGCCTGTTAATTCTCCAGGTGACCCACCACAGTCAACAGGGAGAAGGAAGAAGCAAATGGTATATATATAGTAAAACTTGTGCTCTAGTAAAATATGAAATTGAATATTTTGATATTTGAGAACTAAATTAAAAACTGAGCTTCAAATTCTGTATGAGTGTTCATACCAATTTCTAGAATTAGCACCCACGTAACAGTGTTGTTCAGACCATCTCAGAAAACAACAGGAATGCATTTTTCTTTAGTGCTGCTTTCTCGGTAGTTAGTCCCTATAGTGAATGACACACTACTGGGAGAAAGCAAGGCTTTGACTTATTGCGGTGCCCTACTGCCACCAAAACTATACGATCAAAAGCACCTATTCCTAGAAGGCAGCAGGAGACCACCATAAGAATGCCAAGAAATACACAGCCAAAAGGCAATTTAATTTATTTAATTATTTGTGTTTGTGTGTGTACTTATATTCTGCCAACTTCATAACAACTTGAGGCAGCTCACAATTTGTGCCCTTTCTTCTCCTTTCCTTATGAGTATTGCAGAAGCAAAGCCTTCATCCATCCCTGAATAGAGATGCTGTTCTTTCCTCATTTTGTCTTCCCTCCAAAGATTCATTCTTTTGCAATTAGATTTGCAAGATGACTTGCATTGACCCTTTGTGGTCCCTTTGCCAATAATTTTACAAAAATTCATTTGTCACCAATATCTGATAAAGACCACAGGTGATTTAAATGAATTGCCTGTTAAAATAGTTTCAGCGGTAGGTTATTGAAATCAAAATATATTATTTAATAAAATTCAAGTGCTAATTCAGAGCATTTTTATTTTGAAATTTTGCAGAATTTCAGTGCATTTATGTTAACATAAAACCTGTTATTGCTGCTTATTTTCAGATAACTACTCATGTGGATAAGGAGAGAATCCGATATTTTCAAGACGATGATAATCTGAGCCTAAAAGATTTGGTTAGAAATGAAAAGATGCGAACAGCAGAGGATCAAAATAAGCTTTTCATGAGAATGGCATCCAAGGTAGGAGCCACAATGTCTGAATTTATATTAAAACTAAATGAATACTCCCTGCTCTATAGAAAATAAGTTTCAACTTTCATTTAAAAAGTACTGCTCCTGGAGCACATTTTAAGGTGCCTTAAGTTTTTTGTGTGATTATCTTAAAACTAAAAGAATCTAGGAAAGCAGTATGATTTGTTCATATTATGACATCCCTAATTTGTGTAGTTGAGGGAACCTTGGTTTTAGACTTCTTAAATTTCAAGTGCAAATTATCCAGCTATCAGATCTAGGAATAGGTTGAAAGTGAAGGCCCATCCATTAGACCATCCACATTCATTAGGCAGGACATTCAATGGCCATCTCATGCAGTGGTTTGGGCTCTCATAGGGTGTTTTTCCACTGTCACTAGAAGTACCCATTAAGTACCCATTAATGGGTACAAAAATACCATTACGTACCCATTAATGGGTACTTAATAGGTACTTTTAGTGACAGTAGAAAAATACCCATAGTTTAAACGATGTGATGGAACAAAGAGATCACTAAGATTGTCTGGTTGCCACATCTTAGAAGTTTTAAATAATAACCTCAAAGTGGCTGCTCTTTAGCATCACCCAGGGAACATGTATGAGAATATAAAAATCGAGTACATAGTGGGAAGTTTTGCAATTTTCCAACAGGTGCAAATGTCTTTGATTTAGATATAAGTTTGTGATTTTAGCACATGACCTTTCCTGACTTTTCCTGTTTTCTATCTTGTCTTTAGCTGTTTTATTAATGTATTGCAGTGTGAATTTGCAATACGCTAAATAAATAAATTTGGGATATCACAAAAAGATGCTTCTGAATTTCTGCCACACATACATTAGTTTAGTGCCATTCGTATATTTAACTTTTTACATGGCCCCTTCCAGGGTGTCAGCTTGGCAACTGTGTTGCCATCTTTAAGTTTTCTCATGCCATTGTGTGCCTGCTTAGATATTTTCTGACCCTGCTTTTCCCTTAGAGATAAGAAGATGGCAGGTAGAATTAGTTGGGTTAGTTTCAGTTCTAAGGTTATTGCTGCTGAGAAGAATTGGGGAGTGTACAAGAATGTTTCTGTACTGATTGCTGGGTGACCAAATAAGAAACAACTGAGGGATGTATATATACTTGCTGGTGGTCATTTCTGTGTGATCTTTTATCAGTAAATGTTGCCATGCAGCTACAAAAGCAAATCCCTGTGTCATTGTGTTTGGGCCTGTTTTGGGTGGTCCTGACACAGGATGGGAAACAGACAACTATGAAATTTATAAAATGATTAAAAATAGATTCTAAATAAAAAATAGACTCTTCACATTAATACCTAAAATCTTAAAAGAAAAATGTCAAGTGCCAAGTGGTATCGTCAGGGGAGAAAATAACAACATCCAAAAGCTCGGTTGAATAGATACATATTTTACCAGTGCTGCAAGATGCTTAGCATTTGAGCTTAACATATTTCTGGGAGAATCTGTTCAAAAGTCTAGGAGACAACATAGAGAAGGACTTCCTCCTAACCATGAAAACATAAACCTTATCAGGTATCACTGAATGGGTTGATCAAGGAAATGCAGTAGACATAGTATTTCTTGATTTCAGCAAAGCATTTGACAAAGTATCTCATGCGATCCTCATTGAAAAATTGATCAAATATGGGTTTGACAAGGCAACTATAAGGTGGGTTCAAAACTGGCTTAGTAATCGTACTCAAAGAGTGGCTTTAAATGGCTGCACATCCAAATGGAAGGAAGTGGCAAGTGGAGTACCACAAGGTTCTGTCCTGGGCCCAGTTATGTTTAATGTTTTTATAAACGATCTGGACAAGGGAGTTGAAGGGAAACTGATCAAATTTGCTGATGAAACAAAGCTAGGGGGGATTGCAAACACCAGAGAAGAGAGAGAGAGGATTCAAAAAGATTTAGAGAAACTCGAACAATGGGCTGCAACTAATAAAATGGTATTTAACAAAGAAAAATGCAAGGTTCTACACCTGGGCAAGAAAAATGAAAAAAGCACATATACAATGGGAGGAATTCGGCTGAGCAGCAGCACATGTGAAAAAGACTTGGGTGTCCTGGTAGATCATCAACTGAACATGAGTCAACAGTGCGAGGCAGCTGCAAAAAAGGCAAACGCAATCCTGGGGTGTATTAGGAGAAGCATAGGGTCCAGATCACGTGAAGTTATTATCCCCCTCTACTCTACCTTGGTCAGACCTCATCTGGAGTACTGTGTCCAGTTCTGGTCACCCCAGTTTAAAAAAGACACTGACAAGCTGGAGCAGGTTCAAAGGAGAGCTACCAAGATGGTGAACGGTCTGCAAACCATGTCCTATGAGGAACGGCTTAAGGAACTAGGAATGTTTAGTCTACGAAAAAGAAGACTGAGAGGAGACATGATAGCTGTCTACAAATACCTCAAGGGTTGTCACAAGGCAGAGGGATCAGCCCTGTTCTCACTCTCTCAAGGAAGGACTAGAAACAATGGGGTGAAACTGCAGGGGAAAAGATTTAGTTTAGATGTTAGGAAAAAATTTCTAACAGTAAGAGTGATCAACCAGTGGAACAGGCTGCCACGGGAGGTGGTTGGTTCCCCTTCGATGGAGGTCTTCAAGCAGAGACTGGACGGCCATCTGTCTGAGATGGTTTAGGAGATCCTGCCTTGAGCAGGGGGTTGGACTCGATGACCCAGGAGGTCCCCTCCAACTCTACCATTCTATGATTCTATGATTCTATGATTCTAGGTACATCCTCTAGGCTGGGGAGAAGGCAGGATGCCTCCATAAGCCATTTGCACAGATTTGAGAACAGGTGAAGGTTTTGCCTTTGTCTTCTGTTTGAAAAACCCAGAAGGAATTGGTGGCCTACTGTGTAAGACAGGATGCTGGACTAAATGGTCTGTGGCCAGATCCAGCAGGGCTTCTCTTATGTTCTTAAGGTGATGAAACTATCTGGAGGGCCTTCCTGGCAGATCTGAATTCACAGGCGTGACTATATGGTTGGAGATATTCCTCCAGATAGCAGGGGGCAAGGCATGTATACTTTCCCATGCTCTGAAGTCTCCTGGTGAAGAAGCTCACTCAGCTGCTAAGCAGCCTTGGAAGACGGCTCTCCAACATATGGAATACTTCCCCCTGAGGTGCGTCAGGCAGCCTCACTGTATTCATTTGTGCATCTGGTGAAGGCAAACCTCTTTATGATAGACTTTGGCTGAAGAAACAAATTCCTTCCACTTTTGAGCACAGTTACTCTTGTTGTAGTCACTTCTTAATTGTGTTTTATGTTGGCTTTATTGTGACCTTCCCTAAGAACTCTGAGTGTTGAGTGGGATAGAAATACAAAAGAATAAATTAATACATTAATGATATGGGTCTGGCCCCAAACTCCTTGTGTAACAAAAAACCATCTACAGGAAGGTTGCCTATCTTTTGCCTTCTAAACTGAAATAAATATGTGTAAATTTTTGCAATTTTTCCTGACACCACCCACTTTTTTGGGGGGAGAACTTGCTCCAGGTACGAGGGGTATGAAACACAGAGCTGATGCATGCTTTATATTACCCACCACCAAACATTTCTGCATTTTAAGCTGCCCCTGAGTTTCTTTCTTCTGCCATCTGTAGACACGAATCATATAATACGAGGAGAAAAAATATGGAACAAGGGAGCTCAAGCCTTGTCTTCTGCTTCCCAACTCTCTGCCCCATGCCGCAAAAAGGTGTTGTTAAAAAAAGAGTCCCATTGTTCGCCATCAGAGAGAGGAATGGAATATTTTTTAGAGGAAATTATTTTTCACTTGGTGGCCCCCAGTCTGATCTGAGTGTGAATAAGATAAAGGTGTACCGTATTTTCTGGCGTATAAGACGACTGGGCATATAAGACGACCCCCAACTTTCCACTTAAAATATAGAGTTTGGGATATACTCGCCATATAAGAAGACAACACCCGGCGTATAAGACGACCCCCGACTTTTGAGAAGATTTTCCTGGGTTAAAAAGTAGTCTTATACGCCAGAAAATACAGTATATCTTCCAGATTTACTCTTGAGTAGATGATTAACTGCAACTTTACCACCTTAAGGTAAACGTGGTAAAAACGATCTTATAAAAAAGATTTAATCGTTTTATAGGCAAACTTTATTGAAAGGAGCTTATTGTTAAATATATGAGTGAGAGCAGCATCTGAGGTAATTTTATCTTCTGTACTAATGAAGTGCACAGAACTGACACCCATGTAATAATTTTCTCTTTTTATGCTTCCATTTGTGAGAGAATGAAAGACACACTCGAAATGGATGCCATCTTCTTGAAATTGCTAGAAATCTTAAAATTATATTCAGCTTTGTGTGTGAGAAAAGTGGCCTTTGAATAGTCTAGAGGATTTCCATTCATCTTTTGGACTCATACACAGTACTGACTTTATGCCTGTAATATTCTAAATCAATAGCTCTTCCTAAGGAATTATTTCTGTTTGCCACTAGGAAATACTGAAATGTGAATTCTGATGTGCCATTAACATTGTAAGGGCAGCAAGAGTAAAATAACCTGTAGTTTTAACATTCATCTTAATATATCTTTCCCATTTCTTCCCTGTACGTGAGAATTTGATAATGAAATCACACTGAGGTCATCTTAGTGTCTTTGCTGTGAACATGAAAGTCAACGAGATTTCACTTGTGTGTAAAGCTGTCCGAGTAGATGATTTTCAATCTCCATTATGCACAGCTGAAATTACTAGCTAAAATAGAAATCGTGGAAGGCACCTTGGAATAAATTAATCTGAAATAAATGATATCAGGAAAAGAGAGAAGTAAAGAGAGACTTTAGGTTTTAGAAACATGTCTTTTTTACACTCTTGGGATCTGGAAACTGAAAAGAAATGGAGGAAGGTAGAAGATTGATAGGAGGTAGAATTGGCCACCTTCAGACTTCAGTACCTGATTTGAATTTAGAAGATTTCAAATGCCAGTTTTTGTCATATTCTTGTTAAAAGGATCAAGCAGAAATAAATAGGGAAGACCTCGTCATATGTAGGCCAGTTATAGGCTCATTTGTAGCAGTTTTGGGGCTGTTAGTCCATGTTCCAGGTTTCTTCTAAGAAACACAGCATAACAACCCCCAAAACTGCTACAAATGCAGAAGACCTGTTCCTGCCTCAGCTCATAGGAAGTTGTTCCCAATCAGAGTAGGAGATAGAAGGATATTTTCTACATTAAGGATAATAAAAAAAATCTCCCTAACGGCATTACCCATTTCCTTGTGGAGGCAGTATTTGCATTAACAATAAAGGCACTTGAGATACTGCCTAGACCAGGGGTAGGCAAACTGCGGCTCAGGAGCCACATGTGGCTCTTTGGGCCCTTGAGTGTGGCTCTTCCAGCTTAGGAATACCCTAATTAAGTTAATAACAGTGTACCTACCTATATAGTTTAAGTTTAAAAAATTTGGCTCTCAAAAGAAATTTCAGTTGTTGTGCTGTTGATATTTGGCTCTGTTGACTAATGAGTTTGCCGACCACCGGCCTAGACCATCACTTTCTCCCATTGTTGTTGCTTATAAACCTATCTAGGTCATAATTCCTTCAAAATGTCTACTTGCTTCATGGAAACATTAATCATATCTGTTAGGTCATAATGCCTCTTTATAAAGAATTTGAAGAATAGGCTGCATTATGAAAATAAATGACCAGTTTTCCTCCAGCCAATGCCAGAGAAACCTCTAGAGCATTGCTGTGTCTCCTGAATAATTCTTTAATGGGAAGATTATTAAGTGAAGCCAGTGCATCTGTTCTCCTTCAGGTAAAGCAGGCACTGGACAGCTCCTCGCATGAGTGGTGAGAATCCTTTACCAAGGCAAAACTGCTGTCTTGCTTCAGCTGCCATTCTCCTCAGAGAGCTCAACCCTTCAAAAGGAGCTTCCTTTTTAGCTCATTTTACACCAGTGTGGGAAGAGTATTTTCACTTGAAGGATCCTACTCTTAGCTGCTCAGATTTCTGAAGTCAAGTCTTCCAAATCAGAGAAAGTCTCAGCTAGTTATATGCAAGAATAACATTGCAGCTGACTGTGACTGATCAGGAAGGAGACCTTGGAGCAATGATAGACACTGAAAATGTTGGCACTGTGTGCATCAGCTGGGAAAAGGCCTATGACGTGAAAAGGGGGTGCTAATATATATAATGTCTGTACATTGACTGCACCTGTTTTGGTTGCCACCATCTCAAAAAGGGTCTAGTAGAGTTGGTTCAGAGGCCTGCCAAGGAGGTAGGGTTGTGTATTAAGTAGATTTTAGGCTGTTCTATGTTTTTTATCTTTTTATTATTGTAATTTGGCTTGATAACTTTGGGTAAACAAACTGCACAAGATTTCCCAGGAATCATAGGAAATTGTGCATGATTTCAAAACTGGGGAAATGTATCAGATAAATATTTATTCATATCAGATACATATCCGTTTGTATCGGATACATATCTATTTGTACCAGATGTGTATTTGTTTGTATCGGATATGAGTCCGTTCATATCAGATACGTATTTGTTCATATCAGATATGTATTCGTTCGTATCAGATACGTATCGGATACGTATTCATTCGTATCCGATATGTATCGAATGTTCCTACGAATATGTATGAATAGATTTGTGTCAAATAGAATTTTACCATATTCATATGTGATCTATTTGTATGAATATGGATTTTCGAACATTCATTTCATTTCAAATCAGATGCCCAAGAAATTAATGCACATCCTCTGTGTGTGTGTGTGTGTGTGTGTGTGTGAACAAAGAAGCAAATTAAGATGATCAAATGCTAGAGAATCTTCCCTGCAACAAAAAATGTAGAAATGAGACAAACAGAAGAGTACATGATTAAGGTGTATAAAATTATGCAAAAATTTTTGTGGTGTGGACAAAGTGGATAGGAAGAAGTTTTTATCTTCCTTTCGTAGAATACTAAAACCAGAAGTTACCCAGTGAAGCTGAATCAATGATGATTCTGGATAGGCAGAATTTTTTTTTTACACAACTCATAGTATAGTCAAACTTCGGAATGTTTGAGATGTATTGTTGGTTACCAGCTTTCATGATTCCAAAAAAGATTTGGACCAATTCATGAAAAAGCCCAGATAACAGTAGGAAATGAAAGGCCTCTGAAGGCCAGCTGTTGGGTAACAGTGCACAGAGCAAACTATGTCCTCAAGCCCTGCTGGTGGGCTTCCCTGCATAGCTGGTTGGCTACCGTGAAAAGAGACTGCTGGATTTCATGAACCATCAGTGGGGTGCTTCTCACGTTACGATTCTCTGTTGCTTTTTGGGTGAAGCTTTGAATTGGCAATATACCACTGGTGCAGTACATTAATTTTAAAAAATACAGTTGCTTTGTTTCAATAGGAAGAAGCTGTTGGCAAGTACTATCTTAATATATGTATTCGTTGGCAAGCATGGGCCTTGCAGACTTGGAAGGCTTAAACAAGTAATAAAGAAATGTGCATAATGAATCTTTATCAGTGCAACATTTAATTAAGAGTTGAATAAAGATTCTTCTCTTTTTATAGTATTAAAGGTGTATTGAATGGTATTGAATTTTTAAAAAAACCTTCAAGGTCCATTCATCCGAAAATCTTTGTGTTCACAAATACCAGCAGTGTTCCGTTTTTGTCAGTTTCTTCTAATATATTTTGAGTATGTATAACGTTCCTGAAATATAAATGCTTCCATTTAAAAAGGATGATGTCAGTGTTGCCATGGTAATTTAAAATTGCCCTGATCCAGTTTATACAATTTATACAGATTTTTTTTGGCAGATCTTCAGAGCGGCAGAAACTCGGCCTGCATTCATGTATAAGATATATCTTGAATTACAATTGTATTAGATAATGAAAGGAAATTAGTTAGAAAATTAAGTAATAAATAGAGTCAAGTACGTAAGCATATATTGTCTCAGACCTTATGTAATGGTGAGCTCTTGGTTGTACTCAACTCCATTTGGAGTGCGTGTTCTTACTCAAACTAAATGATTTTGTACTAGACTTTTTTGTGTATTAATTATGATCAGGGTCACAATATTTTGTCGGGGAAATAATTATAGCAGTTATATAACTATTATTTTGTCATTTTCCTTAAAGTCAAAATCGCAACTTGAAAGCTGGTGGAAAATAAATAGGAATCCACTCTTTCTCTAGTATCTGAAGTTCTCAGAACTGACTAAGCACTTAAAATGCAAAATGAACACTCTAAAAGCAATAACAGTGCCTGAAAGTGAAGAGAGGAAGCTGTTTCCTTTGCCAAAGGGCAGAGTAAATACCGTATTTTATGGCGTATAAGACGACTGGTCATATAAGACGACCCCCAACTTTCCAGTTAAAATATAGAGTTTGGGTATACTCGCCATATAAGAAGACAACACCCGGTGTATAAGACAACCCCTGACTTTTGAGAAGATTTTCCTGGGTTAAAAAGTAGTCTTATACGCCAGAAAATACAGTAAGTGTTTCTTCACTGATCACCTGAACATGTAAAGTGAAGGTGCTTGGAACTCCTCAGTGACAAGACTGGAGGCTACCACTGAGAAAGCCCTATCCCAGGTGGTATGTACAGCTGTGGACTCCTTTAAAAAACTAAAGCCTTAAGAAGCAATAATACACAGCACCAGCTTGGCAAATATCACACGGTTTTTTAATTGCCTTTTGTTTAGTGCTGGCTTCTGGGCACTGATTCGACCATGGAGGCCATTTCAAGACAGAATCCTACAAACTGTTCTAGTTGACACAAGGACTTGAGGTGACCAGGCCTGTTGGAGCTCTGCTGCAGTGGAAGAAGGGCTGGCTTTTGATTTTCGAACCAACAAACGTTCCTCCTGAGCAGTCGTCTTGCGGGGTCTGCCAGACCTGGGCTTGTCAAAAACATCTCCAGTCTCTTCAAATCTTTTTTTAATTCTTTGTACTTGACGCTGAGACACATTAAAGGTGCCAGCCACCTCTGCAGAGGATCTGGTCTTCAGTCTCCTGATAATCAAGGCTTTGGTCGCAGGGTGGATTTTTGGCATGTTGTCAGAGGTCAAGTTGCAGTTCAAGTGAAGGTCTGGAGTGCTGGAGTTCTTTTTATACACACCCACTAATTATCTGATCAATCCTAGTTTAGGCTGTAAACTAGGATTAGGTGCATTATATGACAAGGCGACAAAACTTTTGTCTCGCCAAAATCTGACCTTTCTGTGTTCATTAAATGATCAATATTTCAGCAGTGAAGCAAATTTATTTTCTTTTTAAAAACCTCATTTGGGAGGGTTTCAGCTTCCATATGAGTCA
Organism: Aspidoscelis tigris stejnegeri; assembly: GCA_023333525.1. Taxonomy (NCBI): domain Eukaryota; kingdom Metazoa; phylum Chordata; class Lepidosauria; order Squamata; family Teiidae; genus Aspidoscelis; species Aspidoscelis tigris. The sequence goes on from JALMGA010000001.1 coordinate 256,368,977, forward strand.
TTTCTAAAACCAATGGATGAATTTTAAGTCAGGTTATAGGCTTTGGTTTCAACAACATGGATAAGCGACAGAACTTTTGTCAGGCACTGTAGTAGAAGGCCTTTCTTTAGATACTAGGAGCCCAAGCCATTTAGGGGATTCTAGGCCAAGGTTTGAGCATTTTAAGCATTGGTGCATGTCCCCACTACTTCTGGTTCAGCGTGGACCTCTTCACACATACACATGCATACAAAACCGATTTAGCAGTGCAGTTAATAAAATTAAGTCTAGACCATGAAGGTTTATTAAGTACTACTTTTTTTGCTGTAGCAGGCTGTAACGGCTTTCATTCTGGGAGTATTTGGGCTTGTTATCATCTTGTGCTTTGCACTGGTGCTCTTTTTAATATCTGTTGGGAAAAAAACACTCTTTACTATGGAATATCACTAATTTCTCATACCCTCTTTTTCTCTTCCCTGGACTTGTGCTTTATTTTGGCTGTAATCCTGTGAGTAAGAACAGCACCTTTTCATTTTCAACCATGTTGGTTTTGGAGCTTTAGAAGTGATAACTGTGAAAGATGGGTTAGTGAGGTACTGAGAGTTAAAATTTAGTCTTATATGTTTTCTGTTTTATGCTCTTATGACTGTCTTTGTTTGTTTCTTAGCTCATGACCAAGTTAAATACTGCAAAATATATTTCCTGTAGCATTGTACCCATTGTTGTTATGCAAGCATAACTTGGATGGTATTTGGACCTTCATTTGAAGTCTTTCCTGATGAGACAAGTGGTTTTTAAACAGCAGGTCTGTTCAGCCACTGAGCTGGAAAATGGTCAAAGTCTGGCATGGCAAGGTTTTTATCCTGAATTTGAATGTCAGTTTAGCTTGACAGCCGCAATCCATAATTGATAACGGTCCTTAACTATTTTGTTTCGGAAACTTGGAGGTTTAGAATGTGGTTTTCAGTGTTAAGCTGAGCTGAAAGACCCTTTCCTTGCTGTCTCAAATAAATAAGAAAAAAATGTAAGTATCTTTGCTTCCTACTTTAAAGTAGCCTCCGTCTGTCACAAGCTGAAACTATTTGACCATTCACCCTTCTTTCTAAGATTTTCCCCCCCAAAATCTCAGAAAGAAGAAATGAGAGAAATGAGAGAAGAAATGAGTGGCACCTTTACAAGTTTTTGTATATGGAAGGAGGCATAAACATGGTTCAATGAGCTTAAGTGGGAAGTGTTATTCATAATCATTCTTTTTATCTGTGTATCAAAAACTGTCATTTTCCCTAGTCCTTTTTAAAAAATTGTTGGATATACAGAAATTAATACCATGCAATACAAATTATATAGATAACAATTTCTTCCTGTAAACCAATATTTTATATACGCCACTTCCCCTACCAGCCCGTTCTCCAATGATTTCTTCTATTTCTTTTTGGAAATCTCTGATTATTCCTTCCCTTCCTTTTGTTCCTTTGTAGTCTCAATATCAATATAGCCAAACCCCCCAAGTGGACCTGAGTTCCTTCTTGACCTTGTTTCATTCCATTTTTATTCCTATATCTCTTATTATATCCATCATAAACAATTCCCTTACGTAATATTTCCCTCTCCTTTTTCCATTTCCACTTATCTTTCCACCCCTGCAGTATAGGTTTTCTTGCCACCAATAATAATTTCAACAAAAATCTTATTTTTTTCATTTCCTTATTTCTCCTCCTCATTCTCCCTAAGAAAGTGATGGCCAACCTATGACACGCATGTCACAGGTGACACGCCAAGCCATTTTGGGTGACACACATGGTCACCCTGGCACCTGGGCATGTACTGCTTCCTTGTCCTTGAAGTTATGAAATACCAACTTTCAATTGAATATTAGCAAATGAAATTCAGCAACAAAAGTCACTAATGTAAAGAATTGTTTTTGCTTTTAATAAAATACATATGTCAAAAATATAACTTTTTTACTAGAGCTACAAATATCTCAAAATTATGGATATTTCTAGATGTGACACAGCACCCAAGTTAAGCTAGATTTTCTTGTGAATTTTGACACACCAAGCTCAAAAGGTTCACCATCACTGCCCTAAGACATATCTCATGTGTGCATTCATTTGGTTCCTGAATTATCTATTTGATTTCTTTCATCGATTGTTGCCAGCATTTTTTGAACCTCGCTTCATTTCTACCACATATGCATGTAATCTGTTTTAACATTACATCCATGCCATCATTTTGGAGGTCATTTATCCTAGTCATATCCTTGGATCCCAAGCTTAGCAATCTTCCTTCTTCCTAAGAACAGCTTTCACAGGGAGCAGAGGGGTTAGGAGACATAATAGTTAACATGGTTGTCTGCTGGGGCAGAAAAGAACTTTGATATTTTTTTCTTCACTAGACATTTCTAGCAAAGACACTTGTATTATTATTTTAGAACACTGGCACACAAAAATGGGCTACAAAATATAGAGTAATTTTCTTTTGTATTCTCTTAGGAAATAACTTAGAACAAATAATCTTGTCAATGGGTAAATAACCATATTTTGCAATTAACTGGAATAATGGGGTATATGAAACTTTATGTAAACATCCTGTAAACTTTTCTGATAAGATTTTAAAACTGTACTTCTGAATTTGCTCTTGATATTTTTTTCACTGTATATCACTTCTAAAATTGAATATGAGTTATGCCCAATTTTAATATTCCACATGTGTATTGGGCTCTGGTTATATAATCTGATGTCATTTCTTAAGTGAATTCAGTTCTTTGCATTGGATCATAAGCATTGGGAGTTCTCACATACTTAGCAAAATGTCTATTGTACATGGAAAGAAAAAAGTTGAACATTTGTGCAGTTTCTATAGAAATGAGATGAAAAGTGAGAGTAAGTTTCCTTATCACAGATCGTAATGTATCATTCTTTTGAGATACAATTCAGACTGTTTTCCTCTGAATAGATTTTTTTAAACAACTTTTCAGAGAGCCCAATAAGATGGACTTCTCTTATATGTGTTCATCATGCAAGTTGGAATAGAACTCAAAATTCACCAGGGTATTCTGAGTTTTTCACTTGCATCTAGCCATTGTGGCAGTGTTGTTCCCTATAGATGGAGTTATTATGGGCCTACAAATGATGCAGCAATGATCCCTTGGCTCATAAAAAAATGGGCACTCTAGTGGTTTCTAAAGACTTTTCTAGTTTTCCTCATCCCCTCTTAGAAGCCACTTAACTGTTCAGAGAAAATTTATAGAAAGCAGTCTGCACAACTACAGCATCAAACCTGCAGCCTTAGATGGGCAACAGAAATGTACGTATGTGCACTCACTTTCTCTACTAGGTTACATTGGCATAGTCAGGGACCTATTCTAACTTTCAGGGTTATTGTAAGACAAAATGGAGGGGCTGAGCTCTTCTTTAAAGACAAGTCAGCAACCAAACACCTTAAAAAGTCAGCTCTAGTAGCTAAGCTGACAGACAGTTTCAGGCAAATCCTGTTCCTCCAACAGGCCTGGTGGCTGGATTGTGTTTGACTATAGCTCCTAATTTAAGCCATGGCCATCTGACAGTTCATTTAGAAACAGAAGGAGGGGTTATGCATCTCAAAGGGAAAGGGATGGTGATCTATCTATGTGTGCCAGATTGTGAAATGTTTTGGGGTGCCTTGATTTGAATTGATAACCTTATCACCAGAAATTGCCACCCAAGAGAATAGGATGAAGATCTCAATTATCAGTTTGTCATCTGGTAATCGTGAGTTTGAAACTGCTGAGACATAATATGCCTCCAGCAGAGACACAAGTGACAAGTTCAAAGGTCAGAACTATCCATCATAAATCCTGGGTCATTTGCTTCAAACGGCTAACTGACCCTGTAACAGTAATTGACTCATAGCTTGCCATATCTCATAGGTTTCTTTTAAGGATGAGATGTGGAAGTGGTATGTACAGCTGTGAACTCCTTTAAAAACCTAAAGCCTTAAGAAGCAATAATACACAGCACCAGCTCCGACCCCTGGATAATTACTGTAGTGTGCGTTTTGCAGCCAACAGAAGCACCAGCGTTGGTGTCCAGTTGTCCTAGCTGAGAGGGTGAGAAGGGAGGGCAGATTCACTTGTCCGCTTGAGTTACCAGTAGGTGAGGTCAGTTTGTTCTGTGTAACTGTACTATTGAAACTGAACTAAACAGCCTTCTCTTCACAAAATAAGCTCACCTGAATTTAAACCAAGTCTGATCTACTTTGGCTTGCCACGACCCATGAGAAAGGAAAGAGGGAAGAGCTCATTTGCATTGATGGCTGCTGCCAGCTGACCTGAGGCTTGCAAATTGTCTCCAAATTAGGCGTCTCACAGCAGAAGCTGCAGCAGAAGACCATGGCGTTGATTCCACAAAAACTTTTGCTAGCCCTAGTAGACAGCCATACCTTCTCCATAACTGTATTTGGATATAGCTGCAGTTTGCCAGTTTTTGACAGTGGGACTCCTGGTTCAAGTGCCTCCTGCTGGTTCAAGGACAGATAAGCAAAATATTGAACCATGGTCATGAGAACATTCTGGAATATCAGAACATTCTGGAATATCAGAATATTTGGAGCAAGCTGGTTTTATATGGGATGGTTTTGTTCTGAGCAGTAGCCCTCAAAGCTTGTGGCCCCACTGGAAATGCCCAGAACACAGCAGCAAACCACTCTTTGATCTGATCTCCTCCAGAGTTGGATCAAAAAAGAGTTTTGCACTGGGCTAGGACTTCAGGCAGTGCCAATGAAGCAGCACATGTACCAGTTCCAGGTGCTTCCATGTGTGCCTCCTGGTTTGGAGTCTGAACTGATCAAAACCCAATTCTGTGCAATTCTTATTGACCTCTCAACTTAAGCGGTCTTTTGTCTAGGTTGCTCCTAAACAAATTTAGAGAAATTTCTTCAGATTTAACCTATGAAGAAGTTAATAGGAACAGGAGAGGAAAGCAATGAACACACTTCATATAGTAGATTTATATTATCTACTTCATGTGACCCTGTATACAGAATAGATCACAGTTTGAATACAGCAGGATTCAGAAAAACTTCAGAATCTCCTAAGACAGGTGGTTGGAAACCTGCTTATTTCTCCCATGTTTGGGATTAGGTTGAAATACTAAAGTTACCTTCAAGAGACTGGGAAGCGTAAAGAGCTCCTGCAGTTGAGCCTATTTAAAAAGCATTATCTAGGAAAGCACACAGTTTCTCCGACAACAGTGGGACTTGATAGTATATTGCCTCTATCAAGAGGAAACTGGATCAGACCAAAGAGCCATCTGGCTTGGCATTCTGTTTCCACAATGGGAAGCGCGTAAGCCAGGCAACATTCAGCCACATATGTTCCTTGGCAAGTGGTCTTCAGAGACATACAGGTTTCATGACTAATAATATTGATAGTCTTGTCTTCTGTGAATGTATTTTTCTTGCTAGGCAGTGCTTATCTACAGCTTTGACCAGTCCATTTTCATTCAGAATATGAAAACAGGCTGAGTATGCAACATCCCTTATGTCATATATCACTTTAAACATGAATGAATCTGAATGAACAGAAGTAGATCACAAATCAGTACCTGATCTTTCTATACTTTCCCCTCCCCATTGATGACAGTGACATTTATAATCTGCTATTCCTTCATAAAATTCAGAGCAGCAATATATGGCATTATGGCAGTGACTTTGAAAGGTTAGGCTGAGAGTTGGTGTCTTGCTCCAAATCTCTTCACTGTCCAAATTAAATTTATTTGGCGCTTGACTAGAACAGAATACAGTATTATAAGAGTTAACTGTGTGGGATGGGAAACAAAACAAACTCTGAATTAAAACCAAAACTTCAAAAAACTTCACAATTACTCAAACTAAATATTGAGCTGCTTGAAGATTGTTTTCTAATTTTAATGGCACTGGCACAAAATTTTGCTACTCTCCTTGTAGAGAGGATATTTCTGCCAGTTAGCAACTTGTGTATGTAAAATTAATCTGATCTGCCTGGTAACTGATTTAATATTGGGGTAATGTATTGATATCTAATGTCCCCATAGAATGGACAAGATAGCTTGTCCTATTGTTTTCTATTTCATTCTCTTGACAGGAACTCAGCAAGAGCTGTTTTTCTGTATCTTCCATCCGAAACTGCTGAGGGGAGAACATTTAGGCATGCTAATGAGAATGTCCTATACTACTTAGGGACCTGGAGAAAGGATGGTTGGTTGGGAAATATTGTTACTTTGACATTTTCCATCAACCTTTCCAGTGGTCACTCTGAAATGAAAGATCACAATAATCCTTTTTTGCTGTTTGAATACCTTTACGTAGGCCCATTGACTCAAGTGTATTTATTGATATACCCAATGTTGTTTCTTTACTATCTAAGAATTTGAGTCCAGATCCCTTTGTTCAAAGGATACCTTTATTGTTTTTCTCTCTGGTCTGTTCCTTTTCTCTTGTAGGCTGCATAGAGTCTCAGTGAAATCTGCAGTGGAGAAGGCAAACAAGTCCACACTGACTGGATCTGTCTTTTGTTTCAGTTTTCAGACAAAACCGATAGGGACTACTACACTTTGGATGATATGTTTGTTTCCAAAGCGGCAATGAGTGAACAAAGTGGGAAAGAGGAGGAAAGGCAGAGGAAACAAGCAATCCGTGAGCACCGGCAGCTTACAGCACAGATGGAGAAATGCCCTTACTGCTTTGGTGGCGCTGAACTTCCAAAGCACTTGATTATTGCGATTGGCAGCAAGGTAAGAAAGTGGTTTATTTTGACATTCGCTGCAGAGAAGAGAGGATGTTTTATGAGGTTACAGCGAGATTGTTTTCTGTGACCTGAATTTACTGTTCCAATTAAGGGGAAATAAATAGTTTGTCAAGGATGTGAGTGATATGACTACCCTGAATGATATGGATAATTTTCCATTCATTCACATCTGCTGATGACTTTATAGCATTGGTTTATATAAGAAATAATGCTAAGGTTGTATAATGCAGGTTAAGAATTGGGGAGCCAAAAGAGTTCTGGGATAAGGGGGGAAAAGTCACCTCTCCTCCTGCTTCTGCTCATTATTTAAATTTATTAATTGTCTTTCAGACATACTGGAAGTGATTTACTAAGTGATCCCGTGAGAAAAAAAAGCAGCTGTAGCAATATAGCTTACATTATGCAAAGCAATGAATCTCTGTGAAAACCCAGTCAGTCTTGGGTAGATGGAAAGAAAAAAAATGAGTAAATTGCAGGGTATGCAAATTCAAGAAAAGACAGTTTGGTTTGAACCATCTTAAGTGAAAACAGTTCTCCCAGTTCATCTTAAGGCTAAACTGCTTTGGGCTAGTTTGGCCATGGTGGTAAGTTTAGGGCAACCACCCTTGTTTCTTTGGTCCTGCCATCTGTCTTTGGTAGTCAAAGCAAAGACTCATTTCTGTCAACCTTTGCAAGTTAGCCCAGTCTGGGCTAGAAAAATCTCATAGGAAAACCTGAATTCACTATGTTGAGGTTATTCAAGTTCTTTTAAAATCTGCCAAGTTTGGATATTCCTTCTAAGGACTGACCTTAAGTCAGATCATAGGATTGCAGCTTGTGGTGGATTTCAAAGGAGCCCAATAAAGCAGTAGACTTCTCCATGCCAGTGCAGGGCTGGTGGGAAGAACTGATGAAGGAGCTCAGAGCAGCCATGGTTGAATCACGGAAAGATGGACTTCCAGCGACGGACTTCCAAGAAGCTCAATAAAACTATGCATGGTGGTTCCAGGTATCTACTGCTGGCTTTGTCCCACCCAGCCTGTGCCAGTACTGGTTTGGGGAAGAAAAACTGTTCTTTCTAACCACTGCTTTGTGTGAGCCACAGACATTTTGGATTAAGGTATCACCAAAGAAGTGAACTATTTAGCCTGAGTGCAGTTGGTCAAATTCGAACAAGTTTTGCAGTTTGTACATATTCCAGATCTGTATCAGTATGGATGATAATTTCTTAGTTTTAGAGTAAATGTTACTTGTAAGTTACTTGTAAGTTGATGTGAAAGTTTTTATTTTAGCCCAGGTACCCTAGCTAACTGCAGAATAATTGCCCTGTCCCTTCAAAATCTTTACTATTGCAGAATTTTTTAAAAAAAGAATATTTATTTTGTTTCCCCATTTTATTACTTTTTTTTTGCCTTTTAATCATATAAGGCCCTATGGATGTCTAATAATGAAGTTAAAATACATGCACATTTTATTATAATTAATTATAAATTTAAAATTCATAAAGGGATGCATGCTTTCCTTTTCCCTCTAACTGCCTGGACCTAAACTAGAAACATGGGAGACAATATTTTCTCGCCAACGCAATTTCTTTGACATCTCCCCAAGTTCCAGGATGCATGCCTCCGTCTGCTTTACTTATGCACGTCCATTCTTCTATTGAGTTATTTCATTTTTACCCTTAACATCACACCAAAATGAGCTCCTCAGAGAAGCTTACAACCTATCTAAAAATACTAAAACAGTAAAATTATCCAATCCAAAAGTAATTTTCAGAAGCATAAAATCTAGAGGAAAAGCAAGCATTGCAGAAGCTTCAAGTACTACAATAAAAAAAAGCTCCAAGCGCTTCTGTTCTGCACACTCAGATGGACAAAATTAAATCTGTGAATTTCCGAATAATGGAAAAAAGCCCATTCCTGGTACTCTGTTATATGTACCTTATAGAGCAGAGGGAGTGGCTGAAGTGTCTCTACTAAAGATGTGATTGTGTGGGCAGTTTAATGCAGGAAGGCACAATACCTTAAGATACTCAAGCGTAAAACAGTCTGTTGCTATGAAGATGAGAACCAGCACTTGGAATTGATTCAGTACAGCAGATAAACTGTTATAGGAGTCTTACTGCTCCATTTTGCATCCTTACCTCTTCTACATTTTAACAGTACTTTTTCCAATATTTGTTACTTATTGACAGTATTCTGTTTCCCTTTCCTCCTTCGTTGTATAGAAGCGTTTTTAGTGCAGTAAACATTCATTAAAGATTAGAATTATCTCTCTGAAATTTAGTACATATCGCTGGCAGTGGTCACACTTAAGGTTTAATCCAGTTTCAGTCCACTTTCACAGTGAGAGAACACATCAGCAAAGTGACCAGTAATTTTCTTTCCACACTATCTATCTCATAGGTGAATATTCTGAGTTATTTAACACTGAAAGAAAACAGCTTGTCACTTTGCTGTTGTATTCTCTCACTCTGAAAGTGGACTGAAGCTGGATTAAACCTTAGGTGTCTCCTCATATCCACTAATCTGAGAAAGGGATTAGTGATGTTGAAAACTAAACAAAATTAGTGCCTGTGTTCCAAGAAAGGAAACTTTGACCAGGAAGCACATATCCAGGGTTACTAGGCAGTGTGCATTACCTGATATGGAATAATAAGGCCTTTCTGGTAGATCTTAAAGCCCAGGCAGGTGAAAAGCTTCATCTCATTTAGCATTTTATGAATCAGCATCTAACACATTGAATTTGGCTTGGTAGCACAGAGACAACCAGTAAAAGCTTTTCAGAATGTTTTTTGTATTAATCCCATGGGCTGAATCAGCTGCAGCTTCAAGGATACAGAGCACATTACAACAAGTTCATAGGAGGCTTTGTGTTTTGCAAAATGATGCATTTCTGCTGTTAGTATTCCGTGGGGTCAAAAAAGGCTTTGTGATTCAAAGGCAATTAGTGTTGAAAATCTGCTTTGCTTGATCCTTATCACATTAATATAACCTGGGAGCTTACCAGAGAATAGTTTTCTATGACAAGGCTATCTTACTGGGAATAATGATATCTGGGAAGCTAGCTGGTACGATGAGGAGAAAAACAATTGGATGACGGGTACATCAGTGGCTACTAGAATGGATGCCTAGGTATTGCCTCCGAGTTGGAGAGACAGGTAAGATACCTCTAAGACAACTGCTGGGATTTGAGAGCAGGTGAAGGCTTTGCCCTTGTCTTCTGCTTGAGATGCCCAGAAGCAATTTTAGAGCCACTGTGAAACAGGATGCCAGACTAGATATGCTGTGGCCTGATGCAGTGGGGCTCCCCTTATGTGACAAAACTAGCTCAAAGAGTATGTATCTAGTCACATCTGATTCTTTGTGACCCCATGGACCACAGTATGCCAGGCCTATCTGTCCTCCACAGCCTCCTGCAATCTGCCCAAGCTCATGACTGTTGCCTCCATAACCCTAACAATCTCATCCTTTGCTGTTCCCATCTTAGGCTTTCAATTTCTCCCCCAGCAATATCTTTTCTAGTAAATCCTTAGCATTATGTGTCCAAAGTATTTGAGTTTCTGCTTCAGTATTAGTCTTTCCAGTGAGCAGTCAGAGTTGATTTACTTTAGTATTTACTGATTTGATCTTCTTGCAGTTCAAGGGACTCTCTGAAGTATACTGGAATAAATATACTGGAATAATATACAGTTTTGCCCTTTCCCAACCTGAACGTCCTTCCTTCTGGGTTTAATTTTGCAGAGTGTTTTGTGATAATTATATTGGCTTTCTGGCTAACAACAGATTTCCAAGGTAGCTGATAGCCAATGAAATGTGATCCAAACTTAGCACAATCTATAAAATTTTAGCACGTATGAATTGGAAGCAGTCTTGGAGGTCATCTAGTCCAGATCTCTGCTAAGCTGTTACTCACAGCTGGTAATCCAGTGTCTTTGGAAAACTGTCAGTGTGTGAAAGACTTACTATTCCACTGATTAACAGTTCTTAAAACTGGGACGTTCCTTCTAGTGTCCAGCCCAAATTTCTTTATTTCCATTTTTTTCTTGTTGGGCCTAAGGCCACCTTCAGAGGCAATAGAGAACGTACTGCCCCCTCTTTCACATAACAGATTATTAGTTACTTGTTTTGATCATTTGGCAAGAAAAGCAGCACTTGGTGGGGTTTGTTTTGTGTTGTTACTTCCAATTTCTGTTATATGGACTGTGGATTTTTCTTTATATATCACACTTTCTATAAAATACTCAAGGTGGTTTGCAACTTACCTCTAAAAACAAACAAAAATAGTAGAACATATAACAAGACATAACAAGTTAAAAAAAAACCCTTCAAAATACAACATCATGTTAGTAAAATGCAAAACAGGAAAACATTCAGGTTTCTCAGGGCCAGTTGCTACTGTCCTCACCTAGGCTGCCCCTTAATATCCAAGGGTAAATTTGGAGCAGATACTCACTGGCCCCCAGTTCTGTAAGGAACATCTCCCAAGCAGCAGCAGGGACCTGATCACAGATGATAAGAAGGACAGCACAGTTGTGTAATGGTCTCATCCAGTTTAAATGAGGTTTATCTGATTTATCTGGGTGCATCCAAAAGTCAAGCAATTGAATGAGTCCAAATCAAACATGTAAAACAAGCAGATGGTTTTCTTTGGATCCTCCATAAGTCTTTAACCTTCTGTAAGCAAAATTCTTTCCTGTAAAACCAAAAAGTCAGATTATTATTTTTTCTTCTGTTCTATACAATATCAAATTACTCTGAGAGTGCACAACAGAACTATCTCAAGAATGGGGGCTTTTTGAGGGTGGTTATTTCTTTATTGTCAGCATACTTTATTTTCATAACAGAAAAGGCCTGTGCCCATAGCAGGAACCTCACAAAATCTCCCAAGTGGAGCTACTTCTGGACAGGGAGTTATAAAAGTCCAAAGCCCAATCAGATAATTCTACAGAAATGGTTGATGTTGTTGAAATACCAGAAGAAATGTAAATTTTCCTCTTGACAAGGATGAGAGATCATAGAACAAAGTGTGTTTTAACAGCATGATTTAATTAATGCAACTTTTTTTTCAAAAAGGCAAAATATATTTGTATTGAATGATATCAGTGAAATTAATGCTGAAGCACCAAAGCGCTATCTAAATGAATTGTCTCAACTTTAAAGGGGAAGTGTGGCTGTACTATAAGTGTTCTGAGAGATCAGAAATTATATTCACGTAGTAAAACTATGAGCTATAAGAGCACAGGTCCCTGCTGTGAAAAGCCTGCAGTATGTAATTCTACAAAGAAGCAAGAGACACAGCAAACGGAAGAAGATTATGGGATTATTGTAGTTTTGCATATTGGGTAACAGTAGGGTATAGTGCTAGTGGGTTGGGCTAAAGGAAGAGTTACATCCTGAGGATTAAGTTAAAGGCAATGGAGGAGGGTCTGTCATGGAGGGAAGTGTATGCAAATAGGAAAGCAAGGGAGAAAGATTTTAAAAATAAGGGTCTGTGGGTCTGCATGCTGCTACTTTGGGAACTTTGCTTTCAGAAAAAATAGAGGAAAAAGTGAAGGTGAATAAGTCATTGAGTGGGGTATTGCAAAGGATAAACATTGGATTGGATTGAAAGCCGACATAGTCACTTAAAGAGCAGTATTGTACATTTGGTAATGAAGGAGGAGAATAATTTTGTGCAGAAATCAATAGTAAAAATTGACACAGTATAATTTTCAGTCAGTTGAATAAATTGAGTCCTTCTAACAGCAAGATCCAGCGTCACTGAAGCCAAAGATAGACATGATGTGGGTCTGCACGGCCCCTCCTTCCCTCAGCTGTCATCAGAAGGGGCCACATGAGGAGAAAGAAGAACCTGGGAAAAGAACCTCCATGAGGTCCCAGTGGCACCCTGGCTGCATGTGTTTTTATGTGTGGTAGCTATAGCTTCTTTGTTTTGTAAACCACTCTGGGATCTTAAGGTGAAGAGTAATATGCAAATAGATGGATGGATGGATCAATGGATCAATGGATGGATGGATCAATGGATGGATTGATGGATGGATGGAGCTAGAAGCATTTAAGAACAAATGAGGTTAAGAGTGCTCCCCAGATGCATTTTCTTACTCAAACTAACTTCTCTATGGAGTACACAGAAGAGGAAAGACAAGAGTGGTCAGAAGTGCTCAGGGAGGGATTTAGCCACTGCTAAACAAATCAAGCACTGCTTTTATGAAACACAATATTGAATGTACTGATTATAAGTTTAAATCTTTATGTTTTCCTTTCTCTAGGTATATCTTTCATTACCAAACTATCAGTCTCTTACCGAGGGCCATTGCTTGATATCTCCCATGCAACATTACACTGCAGCCACTCTTCTAGACGAAGACATTTGGGAGGAAATCCAGGTGAGCAGAGCTTCAGGTTTGTTGTAGCTTGAAGGTCATTTTTCTGCTAAATATTTTTGAGTTTAATGTTGTTTGCAAAGAATTTGTGTACTGTTCTTCATTACAAATTTCAAGTGTTTGGCAATAAAAACAAATCTCATATGTTAAAATACGAAATCATACTGTAAAAACAAACAATTTAAACCAGAAAGATAGTGAGTCCACTGGTGACCATTAAATACCTAGATAAGGTAAAAGAACCAAAATTTGCATTAAGCTTTGCATCAGATTTTTTTTTTCCAGGAATGCGTTACTGCTTCTTGCTGGGTCTTTCTTTTCACTACTTCCCCCCACAGTGTGGTCAAATTATCCATGATGTGCGAAGGTCAAAAAGACACGCAACACTCAGACAATGGAAGTCTACCTCCACTGGTCTCTATGGAACTGATCCCATAGAACATAAGAACATAAGAACATAAGAGAAGCCTTGCTGGATCAGGCCACAGCCCATCTAGTCCAGCATCCTGTCACACACAGTGGCCCACCAAATGCTCATGGGCATCTCAAGCAGAGACAAGGACAAACCTTCTCCTGCTCTCGAGTCCCAGCAGATGGCCCTAGAAGCGCCCCATTTCCTCCCCCCCCCCTCAGCCTGAAAGATGCACCTAGGCATTCGTTCTAGTAGCCATTGATACATCTGTCATCCATAAATTTGTCTAACCCTACCTTAAAGCCATCCAGACTGGTAGCTGTCACCACCTCTTCTGGCAGCACATTCCATAAGCCGATGACATCTTCTAACATGTAGATGAGCTACATGTTAGTTCCAGAAACCTTGTGTGCAAGCAACTGTGTCACCAGATGGCTTTGTAAGCATATCTTGCAAAACTCCAAGATTGGATTTATTGTGTAGACACCTCAAGATCCTCATATCTCAGAGTAGAACTGTTAGTTGAGCAGGCAGTATAGCCTAGTTCTTTCATGGCCTTCTTTGATGCTTGATTGGGTATGCTTCAGAAGGAAATGCACAATAGTATTCCATTGTAACAAGAGGCCTCAACAAAACCACCAACATTGTCTACTGGAAAATTCATAGAGCTTTTAGAAATGTTGTCTCTGGAGTGATCCACCCATCTTAATGGATCTACCATCCATGAGCCACTTTGGTCTTGTGGTTAGAGTATCTGACTCTTATCCTGGTAGCTTCCCAGTTCGAGTTTGCTCTCCTACATCAAGCCAGCTGGGTGACCTTGGGCTAATCACAGCTTTCTTTCTGAGCTCTCACAGCCCCACCTACCTCACAGGTTGTCTGTTGTGGGGAGAAGAACAGAAGGTTTGTCAGCCACTTTGAGCCCCCTTAGGGGTGAGAAAAGTGGGGCCTAAAAACCAACCCTTCTGCTTCTTCTGCTGCATGAAATGAGGAATTTGATCATGACACCTATGGGCTTATTACAAGTCTTTTTCTGCCGGCCGAGCATTTACCTACACTGCTAGTTTTGTGCTGGATTGCCTCTTCTGTGTAGACCAGAATCAACTGGAGCCTGTTTGCATCCTTTCTATGATAGCTGCCTTCCTTCCCTACTACAAAGAGGGCACCTGAGTGTGCAATGTAATATTTAAATACAGAAGGTATGATGGCTTGGGATTACAGTAACACTTAGAATCATTCAGGTAATACTGAAAAGTTCCTAACAAATGTGTAAAAGCTTTACAGCTAAGATTTTTACATTAGTTTGAGCAAAAGCATTCAAATAATGTAAAACGTAAGAATAGCACAGGGAGGTCGTAGAAAGTTTAGCAACATTTTCACGTGCCAGGTTGGTTAGATCTATATTGTTTGATTTGGAAAGAGAGTTTAGTACTTCTTGTTCAGATAACTGATTTGTATGCATCTATATGGAGCACACTAAGTACCTGAGAAATCTATAAATTCACACTAACTGCATTAGGACCATGTTATAATGAGCAAGCTCATATACCAGAATAGTGTTAATTTTAAGAAGGGATTTCATGGTGCACACATCTTTTGCTTGAATAACTATTTTTAAAAAAACATATCGGTAGAACATTTCAAGTATTTTTGAGAATGGAATGAAGATTAAGAATAGTGTATTGACTTTTTAGGTGAATGTGGTAAACAGTCTTTCATATACAATGTTGAACTTTTAAAGACTACCAATTTTTTTTAACAAAAACGAAGTGCTAATAGTGAAACTGTGCTTAGAAAAAATATCAGTGTGTTTGGGACAAGAATGTTTCATAATGATATGCTTAAGAATATGCGCAATAATTTATTTTCACTTACTACAATATTGTACATTGATAGTATAATTATTTTGTCACCTACTCCCTTATTTATTTGCATTTCTGCCCTTCTCTATATATTAATAACTTTTATGAACAAAGCATGATTTTAAGTAGCATTAGCAAACTGCAGGTGATGCAAGTGGCATGAATACTAATTCAAATATGGATTGAACAAAGAAATATCAGTCCCAGAGATCCGTGCGAACATCTGAATGCCCAGAACTTGCTCTGTCTGAGCTCTAAGTAGGTTAAATCGATATGTATCTCATATTGAGTTAGGTTAGATACTGGGGAAAAGGGAGGATTTGTATTTTTTGAGATTCCCACGCTGATGTGCAAATTTTGCATGAGGCTCCCTCATTGATCTGTCTGAATTAGAGCATCAGATTGAAGCTGAATGTTTGACATCTAAAGGTTTTCTTTGACAGAATATTTAGAGGCAACCCATGATTTCTGGGAGTTGTACTTAAAATGACAGTGAGACTGTCTTTTTTGGTAACAATCTGTTTTCAAATCTGGCGTATTATTTTTTATAAAATTTGAAGCCTAGTAATGGCTTCCACTTGTGGATAATGTTGGGAGGATTAAACTAATGAACTGGAGGTCATTAAAGTTACGATTTTTCCTGGATTTGGTCTTACGTAGTGGTAACTACAGTTCAGCAGACAGCTAAATATAAACTCTGAGAAATAAAAGAGAAGACTAATGGGGAAGTGTAATTAAATATGCCTGGGAAATTTTTACAAAAACACTTATGCTCTTTGCAGAATGCATGAATCTTCTATCTCCAGAGTAGCTTGGTTAATTATGTGTCCACTAAATTGTAAAAGTCATCCAGAATCTTTGTGATAACTGAGGAGGTTCAGAATTCTTAAAAATTTGTTTTCTGTGAACATGATCTCTTGTATATCCAAATTTTATTCTTTGTAACATGTTGAGACAGTTCCATATAATACACTCTGATATATGTGTTTTTTTTTGTCAGCAGTTATTCACTGTTGTGTGTATGGATGATTGCCACCTACTTCTATAAATGAGCTCCACCACCACCCTTTTTTTTTTGCCTCTGTGTGATTTGACTCTTCCATATTTTCATTTGAAGTTGAGGAGGGGCAGACAAAGGTGATCTCTCTAGGGAACAATTGCCCCTACTGTAACAGTGAAAATTTCAGTCTCCCATCTGCCATAGAGGTTTCTGGATCTAGGCAAAGTTTAGTGTAGAATGCTTGTATGTCAGTCCCTCCCCAAACATCTCAGATCCAGTCCCTGATATCTTTGATCAGCAGTATCCTTTGCAGATGGTACACTATAAGAGTCGGTAGTAGGAATCCCTAAGGGGCAGTGGCCTTGACTATTTTGGGCCACATTATGCATTCATCATCATTTTTAAGGAGCAAGCAGTACATTCTGCTGCACTGAGATAGCAATGTTCAAATGTGAAGTGGATATATATATATATACTGTTTTAATATATCCTGTCATTGTGAGCCAGTTTGGTCTAGTGGTTAAGGAGCCGGACTTCTATCTGGGAATACCAGCTTTGATTCCGCCGTCCTCCGTGAAGCCAGCTGGGTGACCTCTGAGCTCTCACAGCCCCACCTACCTCACATGGTGTTCTGTTGTGAGGAGAAGCACAGAAAGCTTTGTCAATCACTTTGAGTCCCCTTAAATGGGCGAGAAAAGTGGGGTAGAAAAGCTAACTCTTCTTTTTCTTTTAATATATGTTTAATTTCAGATAGAAATATAATGAATGGATGAATGAATGAATGAATGTGTCATTTGGTTTGTTAGGAAATGACAATGAACTAGGAGTTCAGATGTTTGTGAATATTTATTTATGTATATTTTTTTCATCCTGATAAAGTCATTCACTTAATTTGCCTTCCCATGCACTGCTTTGAATATCAAAACAAATAGTTGTGCCTAAATCATGGTTGTGTTTGGAAATGTAACATGGGAATTGACTCCTGGAATTCTATCTGTGCTGGGCATATAGTAAGGCTTCAAATGCTTTTAAAATTATCAGTGACTTAGAAGTTCTTCGGTCCTGGAGTTTTCAAATTGTTATAATCTTAGAGGAACTCATTTTGAAGACAGTTCTGAACACCTGCCCTCTCTCTACTTGATAGCATCACATTTCAAGTTTGGGTACCGAAATCATCTCTCACTGATTGGAAATCTAGACGTGGATTTCCACCATATCTCTTTGTTTTTTAAAAATGTCAGTTCCCAAGCATCCCTCCAGGTAGTCAATTGATCTATTCCATAATAAGTTGTGACATTCCATTTTACTGAGAGGATGAGTGAGTGTGTAACAGGTCAAGTCTGTTACCATAACAGGTAAGGTAAACTTCTGCACAGTGGGAATGAAAAGTTCTAAGATTGCTTTTCTTTAGGGAAATGGTACTATCTGACTTAAAGGTCAGTCATGCTTGATGAAAATGTCACTCTTTGATAAATGGTGGAATTGGGTGAAGAGAAGGAAAGTGGTGGCATTTGGTGTCTATGCAAGTAAAGGCATTAACTCTGAGGAAGCAATGAAACACTGGGGCCTCCTGTTATTTCTTCTTCCATTTTTCATGCCTTTTAATACTCTGAACTTCAGTATGGCTTCTGTTGAGTGTGCAAAGTGATACCTGATATATGCAACATGCAGAAAAGGATAAACATGTATATTAGTGCTGACTTAATTGTACCTTTTTGTTGAATACCGGATGAAATTAACCAATGGCAGTGTGACGTCTCAGTAGCGACATCCACTAGCTGTATTATTAAATTCTTTCATGGTTGCAAATTGTTTGTTTTTTGCTTTCCCCCCTCTGCTCCCATGTTTAGGCATTCAGGACAGCTTTGGTAAAGATGTTTGAAGCCCAAGAGTTGGACTGTGTCTTTCTTGAGACAAACTTAAGCATAAAGAAGCGCTATCATATGGTTTATGAATGCATCCCTCTTCCAAAAGAAATGGGAGATATAGCTCCCATCTACTTCAAGGTATTTTGAGTATTTTCTAGTATGTTTCTTCATAATGCAACTCTGTTCATGTGCTTCTTATGGCTCACATTAACTCATTTTAAAATAAACAGTTAAACTTTATGGTTGCTTAGACAATCCACATAGACACAGTTGGAAATAAGCAGATTGATCCCATCCCACCATTCCTAGGTTTGATAATCTTGTCTCGGCAGAGTGTATTGGATCAGTGATCAGAACTAATACATAAAGTAGCTACTTTGATATCACTGTACAAAGTGATGTACTATACAAGCTGTGTTGTGTTAAAATTTAAAGTTTTGGTTGTTGTGTCCCATATTTTGGGACTATTTGAATATAGTTTAGGGACCTCTGGAGCTATTTAATTCAGTAATACTAACAGAAACAGAAAATCATAATTTCTGATGACAATAGTAACATGGTGTGGTGTGTCTGTATTTTGATTTTTTTGTTTGTTTTAGAGGAATGAATGGAACAGTTACCCATTTCTAGCTAATTTGTATTAGTTTGTAGTTGTGCTGCAACTCTGAAGATACAAAAAAAGAAGTGAAAGGCACTGAACAAAATTAGTATTAAGTCAGTATTCATTTAGCTTTAATGTATGTAAATGGAATTCTACAAATTGCATGAGGGAGTCAAGGTAATTTCTTACATTATAAAATTAATATGCATTATTTTAATTGCAGGCTTACTTCTGAGCTGCTTTATGACACAATTTAATTCTAGGAGAATTTCTTACATTTTTCCAATAATTTTTCAGAAAGCTATAATGGAGTCAGATGAAGAATGGTCCATGAATAAAAAACTGATTGATCTGTCTTCAAAAGATGTTCGCAAGTCGGTGTGTATTGAAATCTATTTCTTATAGTATAAAGCGCAATTCGTCATATAATTTTTTTGTCTCTCCTGAAAATCTTGAGCAAGATTTCAAAAGCAAAACTAAGATGTAATTAAAACTGGTTCATGAAAAATTGGAATATACAAAACACTGTTCCATATTACTTCAAATAGCCACACACGCTCCATACGGAGATAGGTATTTAGGTGTGCAAACAGTCCTTTCTCGTTTCCTTAGGAGCAAGGTGAAGCCTTTATGTGGGCATGACTACTTTTCTTCAGCTTCCTCCAGGCCTGGGGGAGTTAGGCCAGACAATTGTAACACCAGTTTTTGATCCAGTAGTTAAAAATGCAGTAGGAATTATGAATAAATACAGTGAGACTTGCAGTGTGTGCTCCAGCCTGTCAGCATGAATGACTGGTGTCTGCTTGAGCAAGGTAAAGGTTTTGTTGTTGCTGGGCTTATTTCAAAACCATTAAAGGTCTGCAATATAAATCCATGCCATAGTGTTTATGACATCCCAAAGCAAAGATCTCTGAGCAACTTAAACATTCCCATTAATGTGTTAGTCTCAGCTTATCTGCATGGAATTTTAAATGTTATTAAACGGGCACTTCACTCCAGGGTTTATGACCTTTATGTAATCTGGGAAACTATTTCAGAATGTTCCTTAACTTCCTATTTTTGTCATACAATGAGTTCTTTCAAAATGGGCCTGACCGGTATTATATAATACTTCTTCTTGTGTTGTTTCCCAAAGAAGCTTCAAGTGGCAAGTAAGTACACGGTACAAAGGAAATGGTTAAACCTAAACTTCATGTCAGATTAAAGCACCAAGGGAACCCAAAGGCGCTTTTGAGGTTTTATTGCTTCAGCCTTGTGCTTTCCTTGTCTGGCATAGAACTTCTGCCCATTGTGGATGTTCCAATTCGAGATATTTGAAACATACAAAATCTGACCAAATTTAAACATTCGAACAAATTTTGAAACTTTCAAATCATTTGTATGAATTATGTGGACATTTGTATGTGTACTTATACGTACATATTACATACGTATCTGTACACATCTTATTCATATCCATACGCATTTGTACCGATACATACGGGAAAAGAAGGGATGTGTACGGGGTAAAAAGAGGATACATACAGATGTGTACGAATATTGTCAACATTTTTATCTTCAAATGTGAATTGAATATTGGTACAAATAGATAACAAATGTATTTGATTCAAATCGAATGTGAATACATTCAAATTTTAAACGTTTAAATTGATTTGGATCTTTGGATATTCGATTCTAATTGAATGCTGAAAATTGCATTTGTGTACACTCCTAGTTCCATTGTCAGATTGAATACCTTTTCCATAGGTTGTGTGCTCTGGTTTTTATGTATGGTTTGATTTTGTGGATGGAGTGGGTGTTTTATCTACTCCCAGGGTGTTTTTCCACTGCAGCCCTTAGATCCGGATCTAAGGAATGGGTACATTCCTTAATCCGGATCTAGTAGATCCAGATTAAGGGAAGCACCCAATGTGCTTCCACGGGAGGTGTAGCCCCCATTAGCAATGGGTGCTAACACCCCTGCTGTGGAAACAGCTTTGCACCCATGTGGGGAATCCAGATCGACCCCCAAGGGGTTGATCTTTTACTCCAGGTGTTTTGGGGGGCAGGGGGGTGCAGTCTTCGAATCCACTTCGAATTGACTTCGAAGTCATTTTGAAGTCTGTGCAAAATAGCTCCGGAGTGCCTTTGAAGTCTGTGCTGATCTTCAGAGAGAACTTCAAAATGACTTTGGAGTCACTTCAGAGTCACTCCGAAGTTCACTCCGAAGACCAGCACAGACTTCAAAGGCACTCCGGAGCTGTTTTGAACAGACTTTGAAATGACTTCAAAGTGGCTTCAAAGTGTCTTTGGAGCCTAGGTTTAGGGGGGGGGCAATAGGTGCATCCCCTCCCCCTAGCCTCCTCTGGACCCCATTGGATTTTCTGGCAGAAGACCCCATTGTAGACCCCATTAATGGGGTCTACAGGAAATCTGGATTAAAGGCCAAAATGTACCCATTAGATCTGGATTTCCCCCATGGCAGTGGAAACAATCGGGTCCCAAATGGGTGCCATGGTAGAAATAGGATCATCCGGCTCACACCCAAATGGGTCCTAAATGGGTGCTTTTTGACAGTGGAAAAACACCCCTAGACTCAAGTTGTATCCTAATAATTTTGCTTTAAGTACTCTATTTTGAAGGCCTAACATTAGATGTATTTCTTGGATTGGATGAATTAAAACTCTGTTTATTTGCAGGTTCCAAAAGGTTTGCCGTACTTCTGTGTAGATTTTGGCCTGCAAGGAGGCTTTGCTCATGTTATTGAAGATCAACACAAATTCCCTCATTATTTTGGCAAGGTATCGAAATGGGCAGCTTCTGGTCTAGCATATATTGCACAGAATAAGCATAAGCTTTGATTATGATATATGTAAAAATATTCTGAAGGCATGAGATATATTTGAAAGATCAGGGGTTTAGATGTGTTGTTAAACAATTCCACATGTTGCTGAGATCTCACCAAGAAAAGAGAAGGTTCCAATAAATGACTGAAATAAAGGGCTTTATTTAAATTTATTATGAATTATGGAGTTTGAGAATAACAATGATACGTCCACAGAACTCCAGTGAATAGATTTGCAGGAAATGGGGTAGTCTTACAGATCGTGCACAGTCTTTGTGGAAAGTCGTTTGTATAGCACATTTAGGGTTGTGCGTCACCTGTTCTTCAATGTAGTGCTAAAGCAATTCCCAAGTTGCTTCAAAATCCTTTATTTTCAAAGGTAGTTAAAAATGATAATTTTTTTCTGTCATACTTTTAAAGGAAATAATTGGTGGCATGCTAGATTTGGAGCCTCGGCTTTGGAGAAAAGGACTGCGTGAAAACTTTGAGGACCAGAGGAAAAAGGTGTTGAATTTTGCTCAGCGCTGGAAACCATATGACTTTACCAAAAGCAAAGAATGAAGATCTAAGCAATATGCGGATATTTGCGGGCACTACCCTGATCCTAAACTTTCAACATGTATAATATCTATCATTTTAACAGAAGAAACTAAATGCAACATGGATGGTTTTTACATTCCTGCTACAGAGGAAAATTTTCTTTTAAGCAAAGACAGTTTAGAGATTTAAGACAGACGTGTTAAGGTTATCTTCAAATCCAATTACTTACATTGACGTAATAATGAATAATTCCAGGGGATTATGTCTGGTGAAAATTAACTTCTTAATATTATGAATAAAAAGACCATTTTGTAAACAGTTTTTCCTTGCTACAATCTTTCAATAATTGCTTCTTGAAGTTCTGTAAAATGTGGACTATGTATTTTCAGAAATAATAACAGCCTCCACTTGAGTTTCAGGGTACAAAGCACCCACAGATTTCTCACCTGTCCCTTCCAGGGCATTGCAAACCCATTGAGGACAGGACAACTTCCAATTTCATGGACATGAGACCCTGTGACACACAGCACCTCCTTCTCATGCAGGACATGAAGAACCGAGTCAGCCCACTGAGTGTGGCCTTGGCATGGATGTTGAAATCCCTCAGCACTACTGTGGCACAGGGGCTTCCAACACTACATCCTTGAGCACTCGGATAGGGAGGTCACTGGGCAGCAGGGTGGGTGATACAGCATCATCTCTATTCTGTTCTTGGAAAACTGAATAAAGGCACTCATACACAAAACTCTAATATAAAGCAAATGGGTTTCCAACTAAACATTAAGAAGTCACGGAGAATGAAGCATGTTGATGCCAGAATACATGGTAAAAGTGCACTGCCCCACCTGGCATTCTCTGGAAGAATTAAGATCTGATTTCACCATTTTTTATTTTATTGGAGAATTGTGGTTCCTTTGAGAAACGGCAAAGAGCAAAGAAAGAGAAGGATCCTGAAACAACTGCAGCACATCCTATTTTTGGATTTTGTGCTTTGATTTCCTTATTTTACAGAGTTGTAAGTGCAGTAGTTATCCTTGAAAGAGCAGAAGGGTATTTAATTTTGTAATATTTTTTTTTCAATGAGACTCCCTTTGTTCCCAGAAGTAAAACCAAAACTGCAGACTTAAGGATGATTGTTCAGTCTAGGACAAGCAGAGTACATGCTTCAATTCACCTAAAACCTTTGCGCCAGAGTTGTTTTCCCTTTTCTAAAATTCATCCTTATATCATTTTTGAAGTTCATGGAGAATATGTCCTTTTTAGTCTTCTCTGCAAGGATGGAGACTAATTTGCCTAGTTCACTTCCCGTTTTTAAAAAAGGACCTTGAGCTACAGAACTTGAGAAGCTCTCCTTGTCAGAGGTCTGCAGATAAAGCATGGGGTAGGACTGTGAAGTTTTAAAGTTTGTATTAAGACCGTTTTTAATTAAACTATTTTTATATCGCCCTTCATGAAGTTCTGAGGTCGGTTCACAAAGAGTAGCAACTGCAAGGAAATAGCATCAATAAAAGAGTAAAAAAATATTAGCTCAGTTTAAAAAAAGAACCATAGAGAAACTTTGGCTAAGTATCAAGAGGCAGCAAAGAGGAAGGAAGGGAGGGAGGGAGGGAGGGAGGGAGGAAGGAAGGAAGGAAGGAAGGAAGGAAGGAAGGAAGCCATCCCTGCCAAAAGAGGAGACGACCCTTGTCATTCCCCCTGGGGATGGTCTAGTGGTGGCAGCCTAGACCATCCTGCCCTCTTAATGACTCCAGCCTGGCTGGACAATGACATCTTGAAGGAAGTGATTCTTTGCAGGACTTGAGCCTTTTGTTAGCTACTATGGGCTCTATTTGGCCTCAGCTACTTTAGGGTGTTGTGTTTTTTTGTTTTTTGTTTGCTTTGTGCTATTCTGCAATGTTTTAGATAAGGTGTGATTTTATAGTGTTTGTAATAAAGCTCTCCCTCCTGCACAGCTGTCGGATGGCCCAGGAGAGCCGGGTACACCCTGGGCTGGGCATAGAACACAATTTCGTGCTCTACACCTGGAACGCGAGTAGGCCGCCCTGGGACAGGCTGGGGTAGTTCTGAACGAAACTGCTGGCCCAGCAGAGCGAATGCTCCATCCCAGGGTGTCCTACTCGCGTTCTGGAGGCCCTAGTGTGAATAGGCCTAGGTACTTTGGGGGTGCCCAATCCACCCCAAACTTATCTGGCACTTCACTATATCCCGGGTAAGTGTGATCCTGCTGCCCTGCCCCATGCACCCTTCCCCTGGAAGAGGTGTGAATGGTGCATGCTGGAGCATACAAGCTGTACCTCAGATGCAACTAGTATAGCTGTAGAAGCAGCTCTGTAAGGTGACTGTAAGGTGTAGGTAAACTGTGCTGGAATATCCCCTGATGACCTCCCTGAGCCAAATGCAAAACTTCACTCAGACTGTTGCAATCCCCATCCTTTAAGGTTTGTCACAATGTTGGAGCAAACCCCAAACTCCAAGCAGAAGTTCAGTACTTGGGCCAGCAGGTAAACGCAATGAGGACTGAGATTGGTTGATGATGAAGAGATAAAGATGCAGAGACCTAAGGCAATAACCAGACTTTAGGGGAAAGTAGGGTAGTTTGGCCATGAACCTGTTTGAGTGCTGGCGAGTTTTAGTTCACTATGAATTAAACCTCCCAGAATTCAGTTCAACCCACCTGAATGGAAAGCTTCCCTAGTAAACTGTAGGAGCATGAATGAGCAGCTGCTAAAAGAAAAAGGGCTCCTGGATGTCTTCAGCCCTCTGGAATACTGTGGCCTGGACCTCTGGCTCAAGGATAAGGTGTGGCAACAGTCCTAGAAGTTATAGAGTGTGGGCCTGTTTCATTTCCCAAATCTACAGAAGTATTCCATGGTCTGATAAGTGTCTGTCCTTGATTACTCACTCTTAGCAAGTCTCATAAGGGAAGAAAACTCTTGTCTTCCTGTTGAAGATGTGCATTCGGTATGCCTGCTGGAGGGCACTCTCATTACAGTGGAAAAGCATTCTCAGTACAGTTAATTTCCTAGACGTAGACGGATGCTGCCTCTGCAAATTGCTTCTCATGATGCTTATTTACTTTGCAAAAGTCTCCCGCTTGCTCCAGAGTAACTTACTGTTCCTTCAGCAAAGAATTCCCTTTCAATTTCTCCAGGGACAATAGAGCCCTTTGAAGCCACAGGCCTGACAATTTTCTGCTAATTTTACTATTTCTAGTCTAGCAACTTCTCAGCAAAAGCTGATGGTTGGAGCTCAGGTGGAAGTGGCAGCCAAAAGCCCCTTCTGGACACAGGTGAACTGGTCACAGTTTTCCATACTCTGGTAACCTCCAGATTGGACTATTATAATGTAGTCTATATGGGGATGCCCTTGAAGACTGGTTGGATGCTGCACTTAGTGCGAGCCTGGCTGACCTTCACGGCCATCATGAAGACCACCTGATGATGTCATCCATGACATCACTTGTACAGCCCGACCCAACTCTAGGCTACCTTCTATTGTTCTTAGACCAGCAACTTGAGGAATTTATATCATAAATATTCTAGTGAACTGACAGGAGAAAGCTCTAACAGAAAGAACACTGTGATAATAACATCAATTTAGATAAAGGATCAGATGTACCCCCATAGAAGCAATGAGATGACACACAAGTAATTTTAGGCCTATTACCTCATTATAAATGACAGAGCTGCGTTTAGGCAAATCTGCAAAAAGCAGACAAGCAACACAGAACAGCCAGGGGGCCAGACGTTTAGAAAGCAGTTTTTCCGTGACAAGTCCTTAAGAGATGTAAGAGGAGCAGACAAAAAAAAAAAAAAAGATTTGAAAAATGAAAATAATAGAAACTCATATATAAAGGGTTTTTATACCAGATTCCGGGCCCTGCAGATGTTGTCAAATTTTAAATCCCAGTGGCCAGAAAGGATGAGAGCTGTAGTCTAGCAATAGAGTTCCACAGACTGGTATGTGCAAAACACTATTCCGAAGCATTTAAAACGGGCCCCTCAGCATTGAAAGTGACAGTTGTGTGGGTGAGGCAGCATTTGCTGAGCCCTTGGAAGGTGGTTGGGAACTTACTTGCTTTTGAGCTGGCCAAAACTGAGCTGCATATTTTTTGCTTTAACAACATTGTAAACCATTGCTGCCTTGGCCTTTCCCAGCAGATAAGTGCTAAAGTCTGATTAAGACCCATGGAAACTGCTTTAATTGGGATCAGAGCCTCCATTTTGAACTTCATATTTCTTCTGCTTCTCGGCATAGTGAACAGATACGGTATTTATATGCATTTCTTGTTGAAATGTTTCAATAGGTTTTGCAATCCATTTTTCTGCAAGTTATAGTGTCTATCTCTTAAATTCCTTCTTAATCAAATCTCAGGAGTACTGTGAGTAGGTATTTGATTATTTGGGAAACGTTTGAATAAAGGCTTTACATTAAAGGGAATTTCATTATAATAAATTAGAGGTTTGTGTTAGATATTATGATCTTGTGTTTCAACTTTTGCAGCGTGCTACTATCTATCTGCTACTAAACTGAAGCTGAATCCAGACAAGACAGAGGTGCTGCTGTGTGTTACTGGGTCTTGGGTCCATGTAGTTAGGAGTCACCCTGTCCTTGATGGAGTTGTAATGCCCCGGAAGAGACAAGTACAAAATTTGGGGTTGCCCTGATGCTTAAGACTCAGATGGAGGCTGTGGCCAAGAGTGCTTATTCCCAACTGAGGCTGGTGTGTCAGCTGAAGCCCTTTTTGGACAGAGATAACTTGGCCGCAGTTTATCCATGTTCTGTTAACCTCCAGATTGGACTATTGTAATGCACTCTACATGAGGCTGCCCATGAAGACGGTTCAGAAGCTGAAGCTGGTGCAGAATGCAGCTAGCAGGACACACATGTTCGAGCTCATACTGGTGTGATTCTGAAGGTTGCATCCAGACGTCAGTTACTTATTCCTCTATATTTGGATATTCTAGCAGATCTGGAGGGGAGGCCCTCCTGGTTATCCCACCACCTTCAGCAGCTAGGCAGGTGGGCACCCGGGAGAGGGCCTTCTTGGTAGTGGCTCCCAGGCTGTGGAATGGTCTCCCACTGGAGGTGCATCAGGCCCCTTCTCTGTTTATGTTCAGGAAGGCGGTGAAGATGTACCTCTTCACTCAGGCCTTTGGTTAAATGCTCCCTCCGCTTTCTCCATTGCAAACTCTACTGTTTTTTTTAAACTGTTTTGGTATCATTTTTTAAAACATTATTATTATTATGCTGGATTTTTAAACCTTGTACTGGTTTTAGTATTGTTTTATACAGTTTTGATATGTTTGTTTTTAAATGTTGTGAGCCGCCCAGAGGCCCTTGGGTATGGGGCAGGATATAAATATAAATATAAGTAACCGACATCTGGATGGGGTCTTTAAAAATTGATTCTGCTTATGATTGTAGACATTCAGCAATCACCTCTGTATAACATGATCTTTGATTAGATTCTCTGTTATGAATTAGAACAATTTTGCTGTTATTCTGTGGTGGTGGTTGTTATTTCTTAAAAATTGAATTTCTGAAATACCTGTGGAAATAGTCTTCCAAAATCCAGAACTCAGTGTGTAAAAGGAGATGGATAAGATTAGAAACTTCAAGCTCAGCTGATTTTGTAACATATTATTTAGCCACATTTATCAGTTCACCAGCTTTGGTTTTACCCCCTAGAACAATTTAGACAGAAATTGGCAACGCTGAATGGATTAGACCTTAAGCTATGATTACCCCTGTTGTTTTTAAGGGCATTTTATTCTCGGTTGATAAATTATTTTTTTTATCAACTGCAATTTCATAGTTATAGGTATAAATTTTATCAGGCTTCTGATTTACAGCGCTGCATTTTCAGAAAACATATTTATAGACACAGGATTTCCCTAACACTTAAATCTATCGCATCACAGAGCTATATTTATTTTGCTGTTGTTAAGTTTTTAATTGGATCCCACTGCTCTGATTTCATCTGTGCTTTTATTAGTCTGAAAACCATTCGGTGGTTTTAAATATTACGATGTAGAGATTTTAAAAATATATATTAGAAAGTGACAAGATCAAAGGAAAAGAAAGAAAAATCTTTATAATCTTAACCATAAGAACATAGTAGGAGTAGGAATGTTCTGAAACATTCATTTGAATGATTTGAAACATTTGAATGTACAGATATGTGTGTATTACATATGTATCTGTACGAATCTCATACGTGTCTGTACGCATTTGCGTTGACTGCACAGGACGAAAACGAGATGCATACAGGATCAAACGGGATGCGTACGAAATGCATACAGATACGTATAACATATGAATGTTGTCAACCTTCGTATCTTCCCATTCGAATCTACCATTCGAACGAATAGATTTGAATGTATTTGATTCAAATTGGATTTTGTTGCAGTCGGATTCTAAACATTAGAACGTTTGCACATCCCTAAATAGGAGCTTGGTGGGACCAGGCCACAGCCCATCTAGTCCAACATCCTGTCTCACACAGTGGCCCACCAATTGCTTTTAGGCTTCAAGCAGAAGACAAAGTCAAAACTTGGTCTCAGTTCCCTACAAGTGGCTTTCAGGGGCTTCCTCCCTGTCTCTCTTCTCTCTTATTCCCTTGTCCACAAGACATTATCTAAAATCCTTCCTTTGGTGCTCCTGTAAGCCAAGGTCTTCCAGGGACCTAATCCTCACAGCATAGTACTGTAAAGCCTGGAGTGCATATCGTAAAAGGATATTTCTTTTCAATCACTCTACACAAAAGAGAAATACTGTCACTGTGATACTCACTGTGGACCCATCTACATTTCTCACTGGGAAAATCTGAATAAATAAGTATGACCTAAGCTGGGGGTGAAGAGTTACTGATGAGGATGGAAGATTCAGGCAGTGTCTCCATTATCTAGCAAAAGTCCCTTAAGTGAGGGCACTTTGTGTTACTTCCAATGGAGACTTGTTGCTTTGATTTAGGTGCTTTCACTGAATAATGGAGAAGCAGCCATAAAATGCTTTTGTTGTTATTGGGTACCACTGAATAGTAGCTGACTCCTAGGGTCTTTCCACACTTGGCCTCCTAGTTGCCTCATGGTGTGTCCTGAGATGGAGCATCTGCACTTCGAGGAGCTGTTTCCAAACCAGAAACAGCTCCTTCCGTGCACTTACCTTTACCTGCGCTGGAGCCAGCAAGGCTCTGGGCAGGCCCATTTGCATGTCCATGGTGCTGGCCGGTCAGCTGACATGGTGTTCACAAGTGCAGTGACACGTTAACATGACATGTTGTGCAAGCCCTAAGTTGAACCTGGTGGTGGTTCTGGCGCTCTAGTGCTGACACCAGAGCAGGAAGATGGTGGCATCCAGACACCATCTGCACTTCAGGTAAGTGTTCAGACACATTGGGGGAGGAATCATGTGTACTCGCATTCACCAGTGCGAATGCTTCATACACACGTGGACAACTTTGCCTTTTCTGTCTCCCGGACAGGAAGGAAAGTGTGAATTTGCCCCTGGTTGACTGCCTGTGCACCTCCATGGACACCCTTATGCAATTTTCTTGGCATACATACAAAAGTAGTATTTTATTTTATTGTTTAGGCTGCTTGTGAACCACTGGGAGACTTTGGGTTGATGACTAAGGATGCATGCACTCCTTCTCCAAACTTTGATAGGGATGAGAAAGTTATTGGAATAGTTTTCAGTTGTTAATGACCTGTTCTGAGCTTATTTGGCAATCTGGAATGGTCTGCATGGGGCTAGTGGTAATCCGGAGCAAAACCATAGTAGATGTGAATAGTGATGTACTAGATGAATTGGAACCACTACCATGAACTGGCTCTGTCTGGTTCAGAACAAGTGGTGGTGCAACTACATGTAAAATGAAACAAGAAAGAGTGTGGGCGTGACACCAAGGAGGGACAATGAAGGCATGTTCACAGTGTCACCCTAACATAAAAGCATTGGAAACACGTGGGGGCGGACACTGTCTCCCTGAGGTGCCTCCTAGCTGCCCCTTTCTGGTGTCTGAACATTAAGGAGGTGGACAAATATTCATAAGATTTGAAATTCATTTGAATTTGGTTGAATTTGAATGGAATGTTTTGATACATTCATATGAGTACTGTTGCACGAAGCCATAAGTCTCTTGCTTCATTTGCAATGTTCTATAACAGCTACTGGGCCTGTTGCCATTCCTTGCCTTCAGAAAAGCTCCCCTGATCAAGGATGTGCATGAATATTTATAACTTTCAAAATTCATATGAATTCAGTCAAATTCAGACATTCAAATTTGAATCGAATGTTGGCACATTCAAAGACTGAGGCTCTTTCCACACGGGCTATAAAAATGGATTTAGAGCCTCTTTGGGGAGGGATTAAGACATGGCTTCCACAGTGGAGGCCACATTGGAGCCCTGTTGAGGATGCCGCATCCGCATTTCAGCGAGCAAGACCGGTTTCTTAAACCGGTTTTGCCACCGAAATCCTACCCGGATGTAAGACCTAGGATGTAAGAATTAGGTCTTACATCTGGCTTTTCCCCTGAAACCGTTTTGGAAGCAAACGCTTCCACAATGGCAGGAGAAAACCCAATTGCGGGTGCATGCCCAGCTGTCAGAGAGGGAGAGCGCATGCTCTCCCGGTTTGACAGCTGGGCACTCCTCCCGGCCTCTGCGATTGGCTCCATCAGAACCAGGCATTGAGAGGCTGGCAACTGGCTTCCCCGGCTTCCCCTCGCAAGGGGAAGCCACAGCCTACCCCCCCTACCCCGCCCAGGGTCATGTGCTCGCGCTCGCCATCTTACCTCCTTGCTGCTGGGCCACTTCTGGCAGTGGGAGGCCCGGCGTCCACTGCATGTGCATGCGAAGCGGCCTCCATTGGCCAACCGCCCTCATGTGTGGGGCCTCCAAGAATCTGTCCCTGTTTGGGGCAGATTCTTTTAAAAAAATGTTTCGCCGGAAAACGGATCTTTTAGATCTGTTTTCCAGCGGCATGTGCGGAAAGGTCCTGACATTCAAATTTGAATCAAATGTTTTGATACATTTGTATGAAGCTTCATATGGGATTTGTATGGGATTCTTATGCAATATGTATACATTCGGATGAGATTTGTATGGGATTGAACATTTGTAGCAAATACGAGTCCTACCACATTCGAAGGGAACTATTCAAACAAATATTAATGTTCTTGCATTTGATTTGATACAAATTGAATACAAAGAAAACATTTGTGCCCATCCCTACTGAACACAGCTCTTGCTTACACAATCTGAAAATATTACCCGGCACTGTTCTGAGCGAAATTGCACCATGAAGTTGGCTGCATCTAGATGTCACTTGCTTATTCTGCTATATTTGGGCATTCCAGAAGCACAGAGACTCCAGAATGTCTATGTTTTATTCTGGAATATTGGGTGTTTTTCCACTGTCACTAGAAGTACCCATTAAGTACCCATTAATGGGTACAAAAATGCCATTGCGTACCCATTAATGGGTACTTCTAGTGACAGTGGAAAAACACCCATTGAAATATAGTGGAATAAGATACCAGCATCTAGATGCAGCCATTGTTGGTATTTCTTGTATGTCTGACATAACTGACATCCTATGGTGATTTACAGAAACAATACCATGCGACAATGGTAACAGGGCAACTTTGTGACAGGGCAGACACTGATGAATGGCTTTTACAGGTTTAACAGTGGAGTATTCTTACAGTGTTATTTATTGGAATTCTTATACCAGACATGGTACAAATCAGGTTGCAATCACTTCATTAACTTTTCCCAGGAGAGTGAAGACCCGGACTCTATAGACGAAGCCGTTTCTTCCAAATTCTAGAGCAAAAGGTGAGCGAGATCCTCTTTTGTATCTCTTGGGAGTACAGAATAAGGACCTCTTCTGTCTCCCTGCTTTAACAGCAGAAGATAAAGGAGGGAGCAGGTGTTAGCTAAACAGCTGGCAGCTGGTGTTTTAATGTGATACATGAGTTCCTAGTGTCATTAGCATTTACATTCATAATGGCAGAGCAAAGCGAGTGTTAAATGTGACATTTAATTGAAATGCTGGTATCACTTGCTGTCAGTTTCATAATTTGTGCTAAGAAATTTATAAAACTCATCATTGCCAGTGCCGCGAGAACAAAATAATCTTTTTCGTCTTAATATTAGCAAACAACAAGCCAGATATGCTTGGATTCCATTTGTCCTTTCTAATATTGCATCTGCTCCTGGGAGCTGTGGCACTGTGAATTTTTCTTCACTCACTCAGGAAATGTCGGAAATGCCCATGTCACAGCTGATACTTTAAAAATTGTGTGGAAAAATCTCCACAGCAACTCACAACGGAAGTGCATCTATAAGACAGCAGATGACACCAAAAGAAGACTTCCCGAACTTGTACTTATTCAGTGAAATAATTTCTTATATACACTAGGGCAGTTTGGTCTAGTGGTTAGGGAGCCAGACTCTTATCTGGGAATACCAGATTTGATTCCGCACTCCCCCACAAAGCCAGCTGGGTGACCTTGGGCTAGTCACAGCTCTCTTCTGACCTCTCACAGCCCCATCTAACTCACAGGGTTGTTCTGTTGTGGGGAGAAGAACAGAAGGTTTGTCAGCCGCTTTGAGTCCCCTTAAATGGGTGAGAAAAGTGGAGTAGAAAAGTCAACTCTTCTTCTTCTTCTTCATATATTTAGTACTAAGCCTTATTCTGGAATATATCTCAGATTAGGGACCTGAGGCCTTTTCACACTTTAGCTGCTAGTCCTCAATTAGTGAACTTCTGGGGAAGGACACCTACAGATCGAGGAGGCTGTTATAGCCTCCAAGTGTGGCTTCCCTTCCCAGAAGTTCATTAATTGTTGATTAGGGTTAGGTTACTAACCTTAACCCTAAGCTTATCTGGAGCGTCCGGGCAGCAGCCATTCACACCATTTCAAGTGATCCAGGGTTGCCTGAGGCACTGCACAGGTGTGCTGGCCCCTCAGACGACCATAGACATGACTGTCAATGGCACTGATGCACGCGCAGTCTCAGAGGGCGCCACAACCAAAATGAGGGCACTCAGAAGAGGACCCGGCCCCTGGGATCAGTCACAGGTGAGTGGCCGATTGCTTGGGGGTTAGTCTGTTAGTGACTAATGCTCCAAGTGCAAGTGCTAGTCAATGTTGGTTAATTGTGCTGGGAATTGCAAAATTGCCCCTGCATTTTGCATGCTTCTGCAGACTATGACAGATCTTGAGTGAGCCCAGTGCAGAAAGGGCCAAAGCTGCTGTATGCAATGAAATATTAAGCCTTTGCAAAAACATACTCTATTATTTGGAAAGGTGATACAAATTTCTTTCCCTACCCTTTCTGCACATAGTAGCTTTAGGCCATGATCAGTAGATTTACTGAGTCTCCTAATCTGGATCATGAGGAAGCAAGGGCTGGATCAGCACCATTGCACTGACAGCAATAATCCAGTTCAAGCCTCCCCAAGACTGCAAAGCTTGTGGGAGTTTTGCAGCTGTTCCCACCCACCCCAACAGCTGGGAACGAGTTCCTAGCCTTGGGGTGCACAGGTGTGGATTGGGGTGATTATCAGATGCACTGGACCCACTGATTCTGGTGCAGAAATATTTTGGACCCGTTAATCTGGATCTACAGCAGGAAAGTGCAGAAAGGGCCTTTTTTAGCTGTTTTTATTCTCTGTACCCTGCTTCAAGATTATATTTTACTGGGAAGTGGTGTATAAATATTTTAAATGAATAAAATAAATAAATAAATAAAAACTTGGGCTGTGTCTCCATCCGAGGTGAATTCAACAATAACATATATGTTAACAGCAAAAAGGTTGAATCACAGTTAGAAACCAGGGTCTTTATGCACTTAGCCTTATTCTGGAGTATATCTCAGAATAGGGGCCTGCTGTCCACATGCTAGGTCAGTCTATGGCAGGCCCCAGATGAGGCCTGCCATTGTTTGCATTATCATGTCGACAACAGACCTCTATCCTGAGATATATTCCGGAATAAGGCCAAGTCCAGAAAGGCCCTAGGATTAATAATGGAACCTCTAGAGCTGGCCAAGTCAAGGCTAGGTGTATAGCAGAGCCTTTCCAATAAATCTTTCATGCTGTTGTGTCTAAAGAGTGGCATGGATGGGACAGGAAGGGGGGCTTGATAGGCAACTGGCTTCAGAAATTATTGTGAGAATGACACACAAAGATGTGACAATAAAATACACTTCTTGTCATAAAATACACTTCTATGTATAAATCTATGTATAAATTGAAGGGGGCAGTATTTGGCTTTGCATGACCCCCTCCACAAGTGTGGGGGGCTTTGGCTTCCCATGGCAACTCCCTCCAGCCTTCCCAACCAAGTAAAAACTTTTTTTCAGTTTCTCTGGAGTGGTGAATGAGTTTCCAGATCCCCCCATCCCTTCTTTCCCATCCTGCTTTGGTCCCTCACTCACCTTTTGCTGCCACTGCCTCTGCTGCCATCACACTCTCCTCTGAGGCTGAACTAGGCCTTCCGGAGGTGCATGCACAGCTGGAGAGGCCAAACCCTCTAGAAATTGTGGGAAACCTCATGTTAACATCCTTCTGGCCCGATGATTTTGGATGAATGGAAGCTTCTCAGTCATTTAAAAGGTAGTCCCACCCATGATGTCTTGCAGTAGACTACATGGTAGCCTACTCATGTGCAAGTCAATATGCTCTGCTCTCTAGGGATGACTGATATTGTAGCCAAAACCCTTTGGGGTACTCCGTTAAGTGAAGCCTTGGTATTGTTGCTATTGGTTCCTAAGTTGAAGGTACAGCTGGGTCAGATTTGATCTTGGTGCATTTCTGCACTTGGCTTCCTGTCCACTGGATGGGAAAAGTGTGTGGCTGACTAATGGGTACTAGCGTTTGCACTTGGGGACACTCATACTCATTACACTAAGCCCCATGTGCCCAGAGACCTACCTATGTCTGGGTGCATGTCCAATCGCCAGCAGGGCTCTGTCATTTTGAGTTCGGAGCCTGGTGCAACTGTGCGTGTAACGTCACCACGATGATGGTGACACTCCCCACATGTGCAGTCATGTTTGGAGTCCTCTGAGGTGCCAAAGCACTTGTTTAGCACCTCAAATTACCCCTCACACCAGAATTGCTACGAACGGTCATGGCGCTGGACAACACAGATAAGCCTGGGGTAAGGATTGGGTTGCATGTAAGCAATAAGGTAGCATCTGGTAAGGCTGGAGGTGTTTCCTGGTTATAAATGCCTCCTGCAAGTGCAGATGCACCCTACCAGATGTTGCCCTATTGCTACTACAAGGCCAAGTGTGAAATGGCCTTTGGTGACTACATGGGTATAGACGTGCAGTTTTCCTCAAAGGGAGATACTGGAGATTGATCAGGTGTTCAGTTGCCATCACCATCCACCAGCTGAGGAGCCATATACTATCATATACATTTATCTGGAGCACATTGAGGATTTTATTAAACAGCACATTCTCTAAAGTGCTTTTCCTTCCACCTAGAAAATATTAGGTGATACAGGCCTGAGTCTCGGTGAGCAAGCTTCATTCTGTTTTCCAAACCGGCTGGATTAACAGGCCTTGGATTTGTGTGTGAGAAAAGATCTCACTGAAGCATAAAAGGATCAGAGGACTGAGCTTACAGGTAAGACAAATGGAGAGCAAAATCTATACGTGCTGTGCACCCAGCCTGAGAATGAGTGAATGGCAGTGTGACTGAACAAGACAGAGGAAGAAGAACAAAAACAACCTGCCATGGAAACACAGAAGAGACCAGGGGAGCTTTTCCGAAGGCAAGAAACAGCAACGGGCCCCGCAGCTGCCACTGAACATTGCAAAAGAAGCAACAAACCGATGGCTTTGTGCAACAGTCTTTGGAGAGTTCATGAAAAGTTAGCGGTAGCCACAAGCCTTGCTGAGGACTTTCTGTCTGGTCTCGCTGTGATGTCAGTAGAGCAAACTTGGTGTGGTGGCTAAATTGCTGGACTGGAACCAAGGGCCCTTGCGCAGCTTTCATGCTTACTTCCATTGTGAATGCTGTGGAAAGGCACTGCAGGGTGGCTGTGGCTGCACAAATGCAGGCTGCATCACGGTTCCCATAGCAACGGAGCATGCTGGAATTTACCGTGGCAGTTGCTATGGTGAAACAGAAAGTTGTCAGACATTCACACTGTGCAGTGTCCAGCAGAAACAGAAATCCCGGGTTGGCCCAAGGCTGAGTTTGCTGAGAAACTGCTCAGAGCAGTTTTTCAATTGTACTATTGTGTGGTTCTATTCAGTTGTTATTCTGTGATTAAAGCCAAAAAAATGGCTCCTCATGTCCAGCAGTGTTATGGGAAACTTCTAGCTCCTGAGAAAAGGTCAGTCTGACCTCAGAACTAAACTCGCAACACAATTGGGCATGGGAAGTCATGTGTTCTTGTGCGATGAGAATTATATTTTTACACTCACAGACACATATATTCATTCTCTTACTAATTCTCTCATTCTCACTCATCCTCTGATTGATATATGTTTTAGGTCTGCCAGCTGATCCAGCTCATTGCGTTCCTGCCTGAGTGATTTATGGCAGATAATTCTACAACAAAAGTTTGTGATGGACTATCTGCATTGCAAAGGCTGCTAGGAAAGTTGGGGACGATGCTGGTGCTTACAGTGGAAATGCCAGCCACCGTCCCTGCACTTAACTTCAGCGGGCCAGTATCTTACTGAAGTCAAGTGTGAGCAGTCCTAATTCATCTACAGCAGGTTAAAACTAAAACCCAAGCAGAAATATTTATTTATTAAAAAATAAATAACTTTTCTCTAGTGCCTCTTTCCAGACCCTGCAAATCTGGATATGCCTTACTAGGATTATTTTGCACCTCAATTTTTAAGGAGTGAGATCTAAGACATACAGGTACCAATAGATGCCCTCAGGCCAGGATGAGATGATTAAACATGTGTATGGTCTGACATACGACTAAGGATGAGTTGAGCAGGGGTGCAGCTGGAGGGCTATGTATAGTTTTTGCTGCGGCCCTTGCCATCATGCTGGCTAATGCAAGAGAGGATAACCCATTGGTATTCTGGTGGAGACATCTGAGAATTAAGACAGACTAGAAAAGAACTTGGGATCAGTAATTATAAATGATACATCTGAAGTAGAGGTGTGCATGAACATTTGTAACATTCCAAATTCGTACTGAGGTGGACCAATATTTGAAGCATGCCATTCAGAATAACCAAAATTCTGTAAAGTGAAGGATAATGCTGTGTGGGGGGTGACACAGCATGGCTGTGCTGTCATGTGCCACATCATGATTGCCATGGCAATGGCCAGGGATGTGATGGATGTTGCCTCAGTCATTGCCTTGGCGATCTAGATGGACCAAGCCAGATCATCCACACTTGACGTGCTGCTGGCCCACTTGGAAGCACACCAGTACTTCAAGTACGGATGGCTCCCTTTGTCCTTGATCTTTGTTTCCCTGGAATGATATACAAATTGAACTGAATAGTTCAGAATATATTGGTATCCTCCCATGAGCTAGGGTAGGGGAACAGTCTCTAATCTGAGATACACCAGTGGAGTAGATCTGGTGACCCCAACAATAGATCTTAAAACCTAATCCTGAGTGGTCAAGAGAGTGACCCCAATTTCATCCCTGAAAATAACCTTTGGTTGGAGCATGTAGTTAATTATTATTATTTTTTAACAAAGGAGTTAATGGCCTGTCTTCTGTGATGTTCCAGAATCCAAAGCAGCCCCTGGTTGTCTGGGTCAGCTTTTAGTTTTTCATAAATTTAACACACAAAAGCAAACAGCGGGAGGCATCATATATTATGCCCAGATAACAAGAAGTTTTAACTTGTTCAGATTTGGGATCAATGTGCCATCTGTGTTTCTTCTGAGTACTTGAAATTGTGAACGTTTGAATCAAATATTGGCTGCATTCAAAGACTGATGTTTGCATGTGAAGTGAAAGCTTCATTCCAAGCTTCATTCCGTTCATGAAGGTGAGGAGAAGGACTGGATGTGCTGGCAACAGTGATGCTAAGTAAAGCGACTTAGTCATTTTAGTCTTAGTCACTTAGACTCAGTTACCTCCAGAGTGGATTCGGAGAAGATTTGGAGGTGAAACTGGTGGTGGTGGAGATCAGGTAGGGGTGCCACTGTCAACGTATATTCAACAAACATTTGAAGCAGATTTGGAGCCTAGCACATTTGAAGTGGCTCTGTTCGCATAGCCACTTTCCATAGCAATTTTCCATCCCATTCACTTCAACCCAAAGTGAATTGGGGGGAAAATCATGCACATTCCTACAAGTGTTCCTTTTTGCACGAGGGCCTATGGAACGCATGTTGGACGTCCTGGGATGGAGCATTCACTCCACTGGGCTGGCGGTTCCATTTGGAACTGCCCCAGCCTGTCCCAGGGTGCCCACTTGTGTTCTGGGTGTAGATCATGAAATTGTGCTCTACACCTAGCCCAGGGCATTCCCGGCCATCCCACAGCTGTTCGGGAGTGCATTCGCACCCTCCCTCCCTGGCAGCTGTGGACCCCGCCTCCGGCAGGCCCCATTGGG
The DNA here is from genome assembly GCA_023333525.1 of Aspidoscelis tigris stejnegeri. NCBI lineage: Eukaryota > Metazoa > Chordata > Lepidosauria > Squamata > Teiidae > Aspidoscelis > Aspidoscelis tigris. The sequence continues at coordinate 256,407,767 of JALMGA010000001.1, forward strand.
CAGGCCTGTCGTGTTCCTTCTCCAGTTGCTGTGGACCCTAGAGCTGGCAGGAACCTGCCTGGGCACCCACCCACTCGGGCATGGGCCTACGCGGGGATGTGCTTGCTGGGTTCTGAAGTGGCTGGCATGCGCTGCTGGCTCTGAATGGATAGCTACCCACGCATGGTCCCTTACAGCCTGTGGGAACCGGGGAAGGAACGTGACAGGCCTGCCCAACCCTGGGTCGAATTCGACCCAATGGAGGCAGGCCTGGGAGGGGTGTCCTGCCCTCACACCAGCCTTTTTGGGCTAGGCCACTTGGGGACGGGTTCCCCTTTTGCACGTAGGTGGTTAGGAATGTGTGCCCATGCATTTCTTACCTGCCTAGGTGTGAATGGGGAATCCATCCCCATGTGTCCTAGCCTTGCTGCATTACAGCCATTCAGTTGTAGTGCGAAAAGGCCTCCTGTGATTCTGCCTTGGCCAGCTTCCCAGCCCAGTGAGTGTACTAAGTTGGTGGAGGCCAACTTGTGTGAATACTCAGAGACACCAGGATCCCTGTGCTAAACCCAAGCACCTTTTTCCTTCTGTGTGGATTCTATTGCAGTTATTGGTCCTGAATCTCAAAAGCAACCAGTCAAAATCCCTAGCTTGTTTGTTTCACTGATCAGCAGTTCTGAATATGAAAACTTTTAAGTGTGACAAGGGAGAATTTGTATGCTACAGTTGCTGCGTCGTATTCTTTGAATTAACTTGTGGGAATAAATCCTGCCTGACTTTTCAGTTACTTTCAGCTGCTTATTGGAATCAAAACCTAATTGGGAAAAAATCTGGCAGTTTTATTACCTTAACTGAAGGCAATGTACTATAACTTCCCTCAAGTATCAACTACTTCAAGCAGGATTCAGGGAGAATTTGACTGGGAAAGGGGAGATGCAGCCCAAACTCCTGGCTTTTTAACTTTTCAAGCATGTTAATTTTCCCCTTAGATTTCTCAAGTGAGTTTCAGAGATGGGTCTCCCCATGAGCACTTTGATCTCGTTCATCCTCTGTAGGTTGGATGAAGAAAGATGAAGTCTTAGCAAAATCCTCAAAGTGAAGAATGGAGGACCACAGGGTATTCAGGGGAGAGCTCAATTCTGTCCCACAAGACACGCAGAAGGGTTTTCAGTAAAGGTAAACGCATCCTTATATTTCATTTCATAAACAGTCTCTCAAGAGTCTATCACATTCACTCTTCTTTAAAGTTTCTTCTCTCTTTTGAATCTGCATCCAGCTCACATTTCTGGAGAAGTGAAGTAGAATAAATGGCTGTTAGCCATTCCATGCTTACCGGCCAGGGGAGCTCTGAGGGAAGTCCAACATGGACCACCTGCATTGCGTGGATCTATGTCTTAACCAGACACAGCTTTAATGCTCAACATTTAGACAAGTTTATGGATGACAGATGTATCAATGGCTTGGCTACTAGAATGGATGCCTACGTACATCTTTCAACCTGGGAGAACAAGCATTTGCTAAGGCCATTTGCTGAGATTCAAGAACAGGAGAAAGTTTGTCCCTGTCTCTGCTTGAGATGCCCATGGGCAACTGGTGGGCCACTGTGCGCAACAGGATGCTGGACTAGATGGGCTGTGGCCTTATTCAGCAGGGCTCCTCTTATGTTCTTATCTATGCTCCCTGCTGCCAGGTGTGGTTCCAATCACATGTCTCTCTGCTGGAAGAGGTTTGAATGGAGCCTGAAGAGGGTGGCACACGCATGGTTTATGCTGCGTTGTCCCATAGCCACAACAACAGAGCCACATGGGCATGTTGGTGCCGTTGCTGAGGTTCCCTGATCGATGCCATGGCAGTGATTTGTACCTCGCCAGCACTTAGGGAACTCCTGGTGAGGTTAGGGTTTGATCCGGCATCCCAAAATGCAGTCTCTGGAACTATTGGCCATCTTTGCTTCCTCAGGAGATTTTCCTTGGGGAAGCAAAGGTGTGAAATTGCCCTTAGTTTCACTCACCAAAGGAACCTTTGCTCCAGCATCTTTCCTGTGGCCCCACTTGGGTTGCATGAGGAGCTTCCCTGGCTCCATTTTTGTTGCTGAGGGCTGTACTGGGCAGCCTCTGCACAGGCATGGTCCCCTCTACTCACATGTGTGGTAACCTGTGTTCAAACATAATAAAGGGGCACCTCAAAGATGCTTCAGAGGGACTGTGTGTGGCCCTCATGGCCCCAAACCTTCCCTCATCAACCTTTTCCACCACAGGAATGTTCAGGAAAGGGATGAGGGGCAGACTGGTGTGTGAACAATCCCACCTCAGTCATCCTTAAGTTGCCAGAGAGGAAGGGAAGGGGGCTAACAATCGGGGATGGCCAGGGAATCACAGAACTTTATCCAGATCCAGATAAGCAACCCAGAACAGAGAAAAGCGCAAGGAGGGGGGGAGAGAATTCAGAGTAAATATTGCAGGACCGTCATGATGTAGCAATATATAATGTGAACTGCCTATAATAATGTTGGCATCACCTCTCTGTATAACTCCTGTGTGTCTGGGCCCTTAGTTTCCCCCTCAAATTACCAATCCCTGGCAATACCTAGAGACAGCCAAGGTAGGAGGGTTGTATTTTAAATATGTTTTAGGGATATTTAATATATTTAATATTTGTATAGTTGTGATTTGCCCCTGGGACCTTCAGGTGAAGGGTGAGATATAACTTCTGAAGTATATACTTCAGAACATTTATACATATACATCCATATCCATATCCATATCCTTATCCACATCCACATCCATCCATCCATCCATCCATCCATCCATACATACATCCATACATCCATCCATCCATACATACATACTTGTATGTTCAGTCCTGTAGCAGGGACAATAATGAGTGATGCCTGTCCTCTCCCCACTACTTCCAAAGTATTCAAGTATTTTTGTGTATTACTAAATCAATTTACACAACTCATATATCAAAGAGCACCTTCCCACCCAAACGGTGTCAGATCAAGAGGGGAATATCCCCTCTGTCAAGTTCCACATTGTATGGGAATAATATTGTTGAAAGGGAAAAACAATCTAAAAATCCATTATAACGGATCAAACAGAAGTCTGGGAAAGATGGCAAAAGAAATTATTTCCCACAACACCTCTGTTAATTAAATGAGCATTTTCACTCATTTCTCGTGTTATACCCAATGATGTTTGGGAAAGGCTTGAGTTAAATGGATTAGATAACATGCAAAGCTATTTTGATGCACAAAAAGATGTTGTCATCGGTTGAATTAAATTGGCTTACAGAGAACCTGATTTTCATTCTCAAAAACCAAGGTACGTACATGACAAATTATAGTCCAATTTACTACGTATGAGGTGACACTAAAGGTGATCCAAGACTCTCAAAGGCTTAAGTTCAAATATCTATTTTTTATTAATTGAATTATAAAGACCCACTATAAACGCAATAAAAAGAAGTTCTGAATCTGACATACATGGATCTATCATAGATGATAACTGGCAGAAGTTAACGAGACTGAGATAGAAATGGTACCCCACAGCCATCAAGATGAGATACTTATATGGAAAAGTGGGTCGTTTCCATGCTTTCTGTGGTTAATCGGGATTAAGGAGGTCTGATCTTCAAGATCTGGTCCTCACTCAGTCCACTCCATCAAGTTCTGGATATATACGGATACCTCATGTGTCTCCAAGGGGTGTTTAGCACTTGATGGCAATGGGTGCTAAACAGGGCTGTAATGTAACACTCATCCCAAGATCCCAATTAGGCCCAAGCAGGCAATCTGCCAGAGATGCGGTGCGATTGGCCTGTGAAACTGTCAGTCAAGAGTCACATCTAAATACTAGCGTGTTGATGGCAAGCCCCTATTCCTGGATCTCTCTCAGGATAAGATACAGGGTGGAAAGGTCCTGGTGCTCATTTTTTATTAACACATCATATTTTTAGAGTTTTTATTATTTTTCAAATTCTAGCCTGGATTTCTACTCTAGAGTAGATTCTTCTCTATTTCTAAATTTTACACTTCTGCATTATAAAGACGTTGCTACCAACCACACCACATCTGCTTTTACAGAGCAATGCAGTATTTTTCTTTTAAAATTCTAACCCATTTTCACAGCTGCAACCTTCATTTATGTGGGTGTGTATTCAGAAGAAAGTTCTCACCAAATCTAAAAAGAGTTCCCATAAAGCTGGCAACAAGGAACACCAGGTTCTGTTCTCGCTGATCAAAGGAGCATGCATGCTTTTTGTTTTACCACCTCCACAACCTAAATTGGCAGAAACTGAACTTACTACCTCCCAAATTTCTGTAGTTACAGTTTTCCAGGACAAATACTGCTTATACCATTGGCCACTTATATTCCTTAAGAAACCATCTCCTAACTGGCATTGAACCATTTTCTCATCCTAAGAATGAACATTCGATTTGCCTCTGGAATGATTTACCTTAGCCAAGATAATAATAGAGTCGGTCAATAGGGATGTGCACAAATATTCATGCAATTTGAAATTCATACATATTCATACAAATTTCATCATTTGTGGGTGAATTGAATGGATCTAGCCTTTGGTGAAGCTTCATAGAAGCTCTGATGAAGGCCGGATCTGCCCACCCCTGTCCTCCCATCCCTGCGGGCTGTGCCCCCTTACTGTAAATGCAATGGCGGCTTCTGCTGCCATTCACACCCTTCTCCGAGGCCTAACTAGGCCTCAACTCCCGTGATTCCCAGAAGGAAGAGGTGCATGCTTCAGAGGAGTGTGTGTGACTGATGAGTAGGGGAACAGGTAGGGTTGTGGCAACTGAAGCATAGCTATGGGGGGAGCAAATATAGGTCAATGATGGAAGAAATGCCTGGAAAACAGAGGTTCACATGTCCAGTTACCAGCACACTGTTACAAAGCTCATGCCATGCTATACTTTCATTAATCATGGACAATTGAAAATACAGCATAAATTTGTGTGGCAACCTCACCATAACGGAGCCATAATTGTGTTATGTTTCCTCTGTTGTGATGGGGCCAGATGCACTCAAGGGTAGCAATACTCCTGAGTGTGCTGCTTAAACTGTAATGATCTATGTTGGAAGTGGGCAGCAAAAGAGTGGGAGCTCTCATAGATCAGGGCTGTGCCGCTCAAACAAGGGGTGTTTTCCCACCGTGCTCCTTTAATCTGGATCTAAGAAGATCCAGATCTAAGGAATGGGTACTTCCCTTAATAGTAGATCCAGATTAAGGGAAGTACCCAATGTGTTTCCATAGGGGGTCTAGTACCCAATAGCAACGGGTGCTAGCCTCCCTACTGTGGAAACATTGGAGCACCCATTTGCAAATCTGGATTGACCCACAAGGGATCTGCTTGTCACCCCAGGTGTTTTTGGGGACAGGGGGTGCAATCTCTGAAGTCCCTCCGAAGTCTCTCCGAGATTGCCTTCGGAGGTTAGCAAATGCTCCAAAGTCCCTCTGAAGGCAACTTCGGAGATCAGCAAAGGCTCCAAAGACAAACCCTTTGCATATTAATTAGCTCCTTGTGAGCAGGGATGAGTCAGCCTCAATATGCACCTCTTTCCATGCCTGAAGGTAACAGTCCGCTTTGTTCTCCCTTTGTTCTTGGAGGTTTGTCTTTGGAACCTTTGCTAATCTCCACAGTTGCCTTCGGAGGGACTTTGGAGCCTTTGCTAATCTCCGAAGGCAACTTCGAAATGGCTTTGAAATGACTTCGAAGCCAAATGGATGCCGTGGTGGAAATGGGGTCATCCAGCTCACACCCAAATGGGTCCTTAATGGGTGCAAAACACCCTAGGTTCACCAAACGCAAAAGAGGACAGTCTCCCAGCACTTTCAACACTGGCACTGAAGAGGAAAGTACAGCAGGTGTAACTTATAACACAAGCAACCCCTGCTGAAATTCCCTTTTCTGTGCAGTGATTAAGAGAGCAGGAAGCTTGTGCTCTCTTTTACAACTCCTCTCCAAGGAGCCATTGCTTTTCAGAAGCTATGGGATTTCTAGCTTTGGAGGGCTTTACTGATGGCCACTGAGCTTTGGGAGTGTGGGAGACACAGAAATGAGGCAGCTTTTGTTTCCTGCCGTCACTTCTACTCAGTTACAATGCAACAGAGCAAGGCAGGTGCCGGCTAAGGAGAAAAACGCCCACATTTCAGTTTTCTACACATCAGTACCCATCTCTTTCTGTACTGGACTGAAGTGAAACTTCATAGAAGTCCAAAGGGCTGCATGGAGCAGTTTGCTGAGGGGAGGAGGAAATCAAGATTTGCACCCCAGTCAGAAGTATCCAAGTTCAACTTGAATGAGGTAAAAAAGGTGATTTATTGGGAATTTGGTACTGTTATTTTTATATACAGCAGGGACAGGCCTTGGAAAAATTTCTTGTTTGGCCTACAACAACTACAGTCCTATGGGACCTATGGGACCAGGGGGATGATTGAGGGTAAACAAAAAGATAGGGAACACTTTTTAGAAATAAACTCTGTTTATTAGAAGGTGAGATGGGTCCAATCCAAAAGGGGGCAAGAACCTTAGCCTGTTAAGAATGAGGGCAATGTGAATTTGTAGAGAGCTGCACGAACTTTACTACTAGTTATTCACTACTAGATCATTATGGCAATTTTTCAGAGGCTATGTTGAGACAAAACGGGTGACCCAGAGGCCCCTCAGAGAGACTATGAGTGAAGTCACACTTCCGCTTCTTGGGGAGAACTTGCCCGGGAAGTGAAAACGGGGAAGGGTACAGGCATCCTCATTTCAGGTGCCAGCTCCCTCCCCTAACCTCACCAGTGCTTCTTTCAGCACTGGCAAGGTGAGGTTGCCACCACTATGTCAGAGCACCACAGCAACAGTGCCAACATGCTTGTGTGGCACCCTTGCTGTGCCGATGGGGCAGCTGAGCATTAACTGCAACTACACTACTCCTCCCCCGGCCCCTCTCATCTCCCCTGGCTCCCTCCCCTCTCCCTGGCTCCTTCCCCTCCTCTGGCTCCCTTTGGACTTCTCCTGGGGGGACAAGTGTGAAGGGAGCCCTGCCTGGTGGCAGCGAGAGTAGTTGTAGAACTACATGCTTTCAGGGAGGTTTTGCGTGTGTGGTGGGGTAGGGTATAATCAATCAATGAATCAATGGGATGGTTTAGGAAATCCTGCATTGAGCAGGGGGTTGGACTTGCTGACCCTAGATGTCCCTTCTAACTCTGTGGTTCTATGATTTTATGATTCCATCAATCAATCAATCATCAGTCAAATATTAATTGAGCAGGGGGTTGGACTTGATGACCCTAGATATCCCTTCTAACTCTGTGGTTCTGTGATTCTATGATTCCATCAACCAATCAATCATCAGTCAAATATTAATTGAGCAGGGAGTTGGACTTGATGACCCTAGACGTCCCTTCTAACTATGATTCCATCCATCCATCCATCCATCCATCCATCCATCCATCCATCCATCCATCCATCCATCCATCCATCCATCCATCCATCCATCAAATATTAATGGTTGTTCTGAAACATTCAAAAACTGCATATCATGACATACTGCAAGCACAGCACTGCTTTGCCCCCTGACTTGAGTTCCTATGTGATTTTCATGGAGCTCACTTGCTCTTTAATGACCCCACATGCCAAGGAGACCCTGGGGTTACCAGGTGAAGTCCTAGCAGGCCCCAGGCTTCTTTACTGCTGTTCAAACAGGATTGAACAGTAGTACAGTATGTCCACACCTAGGCTTAGCGGCTGTTTTTCAAGAAGAAAGTTATTTGCATACCCCAAATACCCAAGACTGCCACTGTAGCAATTTTAAGATTGTTGTCATCATCATCATCATCTAAATTTAAATCAAACTTTGGGAGATGTGTAAATACTTTAAAAAATATGCATACCATGACCATAAGGCCGTGATCATAAAACTTCAGTTTAAACTTTCTTCAGTCCATCTTCAGGTCTGACTGCTTACACTGCCCAGTCTTGCAATGACTTTTTGCCATTCATGTTTCCACAGCTGACACTAAATGCAGTTGTCAGAATGGACCTGCCCTCCTTCTCCATTGTCTTCCTTATCCTTCTTTGCTGCTTCTGCACTAATGACGCCCGCCCTTACGATCAAGTCATCTCCGTGCAAAATGGAAGCCCTTGGGGTTATTGGGGGAAGAAAGAGTTTTGTCCCCTGGGTTTTGCTTCAGGTTTTGTGATCAAGGTAATAATTGCTGTCTGCCCTGCTTTGCACACACCTTCATGTTGAGTTGGTGGCAATACTGATTGTATCTGTAGCTTCTTCCTCAGCAAAAAATGTAAATTCTATAACTTGGAAAGGGGCAATTTAGATCATGGAATCTCAATCCTGGTTTCATACATAAATTCACTGATTCTGACCACAGACCAGACCACCCTGCATGTGCTTTGAGGCCAGACATGGAGGCCACCAAGGGCTAGCAACAAAAGGACCTAGCCTCAGAGCCTCTAGGGCAACGGTTCTCAACCTTCCTAATGCTGCGACCCCTTAATGGGGTTCCTTATGCTGTGGAGACCCCCAACCATAGGGGCAGAACAACAGGGAGGTGGGAGGAAAGGGCAGCGGGAGACTTGTCGCGACCCCTCTGAAAGGGTAATTCGACCCCCAAAGGGGTCCCGACCCCCAGGTTGAGAACCACTGCTCTAGGGGATGCATTTTGGAGCATGCTTTGGTGCACCACTAAAATCACTGTCCTGGGAATCCCAAAGTGTTGTAGGATATGGACTTTTTTGTTTGAAATACTACTAGAGGAATTGGTGATTGGCAACTGAGTGACTGATGAATAGTCGATTCATGTACTTGAGTGCCAAAAGTCCTTGATGTAAGGCACCACTGCCAGTAAATCTTCAGGTGACAGTCATGTTGCACAGAAAGCAAGATGTAGCAATGCAATTAGGCCTTCCTTCATTGCATGTCAGTTTTTATAATTGGGGCAACCATAGAAGGCTTCCCTTCCTCACCTTCCAAAAAAATGCAATGAAAAGCAACCAAATAAATAAGTTTGGAATAAAATACTAGTGACTCGTGGCTAGAGTAGTCTCTCTCTGACTCTTCTCTCTTCTACTGCTTCACTTATCCATTCTGCAATAGGTGGAACCATACCAAGGTGGTGGAAAACATAATGACGATACTTCCCTTAATGGTCTTCGACTGTTTTGTAATGATGATACATTTATTTCCTCATCTGTGGGCCCGTAAGTATTAATTTATTAACCAAAAGGCATATTCATTCATTCATTCATTCATTCATTCATTCATTCATTCATTCATTCATTCTTTCTTTCTTTCTTTCTTTCTTTCTTTCTTTCTTTCTTTCTTTCTTTCTTTCTTTCTTTCTTTCTTTCTTTCTTTCTTTCTTTCTTTCTTTCTTCCTTCCTTCCTTCCTTCCTTCCTTCCTTCCTTCCTTCCTTCCTTCCTTCCTTCCTTCCTTCCTTCCTTCCTTCCTTCCTTCCTTCACATAGTTACAACAAAACAATATAGATTAGCTTGGCCTTGGACACTGCATTTCATTCTAACTGGATGCCTGGGTACATCCTCCAGGCTGGATGCCTCTAAGGGCCATTTGCTAGGATTTAAGAGTAGGTTGTTTTGCCCTTGTCTTCTGATTGAGAATGCCCATAAGTGATTGGTGGGCCACTGTATGGGACAGGATGCTGGACTTGATAGGCTGCAGCCTGATCCAGCAGGGCTTCTCTTATGCTCTTCTAAGTAAAATGGAGGGAGGAAGTCCAGTATCCAGCCCATGAATTCTTTTGAAGAATATAATCCAGTAAATGAACCAAGGGTGGATGATTGCAACCTCATTGCACAAGTGGAAGTCTGTTCAATGGGTGTATGGGTAGGATTGGCCCCTCCCATCCCCAATAGCTACATTTGGCATAAAAGTATGAATTTACTTCCCACAGCAACTCCCTCCCCATTTTTTGGCAGGTGGGGTGGCTGGACCCAGATGTACTATTGCCCTGTGCCATCAAAACTCGTGTCCTTTTCTTTGCAAGTGGAAACTCCCCAGGGGCTTGGAGACGACACAGGAGCAAACAACATCCAGTTCATATGCAGCGATGACACAAAACTGGTAGGAAACTCACACCATTGGGGTTATTTTGGGCCATGGAGTCCTCAGTGCCAAGGAGATACTTACATATGTGGACTCCAGACCAAGGTAGAAGTTCCACAAGAAGACGATGACGACACATCGTTTAATGATGTGAGGTTCTTCTGTTGTAAAAGAAATAAATACTTTCGCCTTTAAACATAACTGGAAGAGTTTCCAACCAAGCTCTGAATTTATCCATCATTAAATCTGACATTTGGACAAATAATTGTGTTCATCTCTATTTTTTATTTAAACCTTTTAACTGCATATATCATTTCTGGGTTGAAAGGGAAGAAACAAATCCAGGGCCTTTCTGTCCCTGGAACAGTGTCCCAAGGCAGAGATGCGCGCAAATATTCAAAGACATTTGAAATTCAAGTTCATCCAAATTTCGACATTCAAATTTGAATCAAATGTCCACAAATTCAAATTTAAACATTTGAACAAATTTTGAATTTCAAATCTATTTTTTTGAATTATTCGGAGATTCGTGCGTGTACGGGTTTGTACATGATACATACACACATGTATGCATCTTTCCAGCCTCCATATGCATTTGTACTAATCCGTACGGGGCAAAAATAGGTTGCATATGGGATAACTACGGGATGTATACAGATGTGTACAGATGCATATGGGATGTGTAACAATGCGTACAAGCACATATGAATGTTAAGTGTAAATTTGAATAAAAAATTTGAACTAATAGATTCGAATATGCTTGTTTCGAATCGCATTTTGATAAATTCGAATTTTAAAAATTCAAATTGAATTGAATTTTTGGATATTTGATTCAGATCAAATGAAATCCCAAAAATTGCATTCATGCACAGCCCTATCCCAAGGAAGTGAAGATCCAGTACGGAAGCCGGCATTCACAACTACGCACTGTGGAAATGTGATTGCTTCCAGGGAAGTTAATTGAAGTTCCTCCCAGGGAAGGGCAGTCACCGCCATGCTGCTATGCAGCCTTTACATGGAAGTATGTGCAAAGGTTCCATGTGGAAGTTTACTAGTATAGCTGTGGTCCCACATGCTTGGAGCTGCTCCAAGAAGAAAGTAGCTCCCTGCGGTGTGGATGCTCCATACCAGAACATCCCTGGACATCCTGAATGCTGAAGTGTGAAAAGCTCCTCAGTTGTACTATAATTGTTTTGTTTCTAGTTGTTTCATCTATGCAGGATTACAGCAGGCTGCAGCATGCAACTGACCTTAACTCAACACAGCTAAGAAGGAGCAAATCTTGTTAGTATTTGAATGAAAAACCATGAGAGACTGCAGTCTTGATTATATCCTGGAAGAAGTCATAGGCAAACCACTCTAGTTTGGCACTCATTCTCTGGTCCAATCCAGACTAGGGAAATACAGTGCCATTATGGCTGGACTATGGTGGGATTGTCCCACGTAGCTGTGGCAGCTGCTTTATACCTCCACTATATTCTCCCTAAAATGCATGATAGATAATTGCAGGAAAACCCAACGCTGGTAACAGGTTTTCCCAAAATAGACCTATTACTCACCTGGTGGAGGGAGACCCCATCATTGCTTTGGCTGGCCACCACATGGCGGGGGGGGGGGGGCTGAAGAAGGTGTTGTGCTTGCACACTGGCAGTGATGTGCACTTCTGGGAATTTCACACCAGCTGAATACCCAGATGTGAGCATCACTAATATGTAGGGATGTGCACAAATATTTGCAAATTCATTATTCATACAAATTTGTATGAATTTGGACATTCGTACACAAATCAAATGTTACAATATTCGTACAAATAGTTCAGACATTTGTATGAATAGTTTGGACATTTGTTGAATGGGGAGGTGGAAAAGTGGCTGTGCCAGTCACATCTGCAATGGATCCAGAGTGCATTTGACATGGATCAAGAGCAGGCTAAAAGTGGATTCAGGCTGCATTTGACACTTTCAGAGTGGATTTGTTACAGGCTATGTGTCAGATATGTGTTGGATACATATGCATTCATCTTGGATACATATCAGATACATATCCAATACATATTCATTCCTATTGGATAGTCATATGAATTCATGCGAATACATTGGTATCAATTTGAATCCTACCGTATTGGAAGGGTATAGAATCCTATCCACATTCGTATTCATATGAATATGGATTTTTAAACATTTGATTCATTACGAATCAAATTCAAAAAATCCATTAGTGCACATCCATACGAAGATACACAAAGACAGTGTCACCCTCCTGTGCTGATTTCGCTCACAAGTGATAATGCCAGAGAGGCAATATGCTGGATTATCACTTGCTAGTGGGATTTTGGAACAGCATCTGGAAGCAGCCTGAATTCAAAGAGGTAATGCGGGATATGAGAAAGATCCCCATGAATGACTCTTCCTGAGTCCTGCCAGACACATCTTGCAAACCCTGGCTTACTTGCAAGTCTGGCAAGATGCATGCAAGATCACCTCATTGAGGGCTTATAGCAACCAGCCAAGCACCTTGTCCCCTTTCTTTTGCTTCCCTTGGTTTTTGTTTTTGCAGTCCTTGGCAGCTCCCAGAAGTTCCCTGTAAGGCAACTTTGTATGCATATCACCACCCTTGCAGGTAATCAAGACCCTTATGGGAAACACAGCATCTCTGCTAGATTTCCCATGACAGTGCTCCAATGCTTTTATTGCATAGCAAGTGTCATTGTACAGTGATTGCCAGTCCCAGTGCAATCCCAGGGGAGTTGCAGAGTTTTCCAGAAGTATGGAGATAGCCTAACTGTTTGGGGTAAGGCTTGGTCTGCTTTCCAGAAGTAAATGGTGGCCTCCACTAACCCTTATATGGTCTATAGATTTAAACCAGGCTCAGAGTGTTTCTGCACTGGCCAGTATATGAGACCTCCAATTTACAAGGAGCCTTCCTTCTGCATGCTGGTGAGGTCTAGGGGAGGCCTGGCTCACTTGGACTCCACTCCCTGGCGTATGGCCTTCCTCAGACTGCACCAGCTAAGGTGGAATTGCCCTCATGCTGCGTAAACCTTTGTTTTCTATTCTGATTTGAAGCAGAGCATCCCAGGTCTAGAGGATACGCTCTAACGTATACTCCACCTTCAGCTGGCTTTTAGAGATTAAAAGAGTATAACTTTTAAAAATCTGCTTTCTCCAATGTCCTTGTGCAGAAAAAAGTCACTTCCTCACTGGGCCTTATTCTAGGACAGGGGTAGGCAAACCACGGCTCGGGAGCCACATGCGGCTCTTTGGCCCCATGAGTGTGGCTCTTCCAGATTAAGAGTACCCTAATTAAGTTAATAACAATGTATTTACTATATAGTTTAAGTTTAAAAAATTTGGCTCTCAAAAGAAATTTTAATCATTGGAATGTTCAATATTTGGCTCTTTTGACTAATGAGTTTGCCAACCACTGTTCTAGGATAAATTCTGGAACAGGGGCAGTCTGCAATAGTCTGCACTAGACACATGGATGGCAGGCCCCTATTCTGGGATATCCCAGAATAAAGCCCAGTGTAGAAAGGGTCTTGGATTGCAGTCTGGACAGTGAGGGGATGTATGAAGAGAGGGAAATGTTACCAGAAAGGTCAATGATCTGATACCTGCAGGGAAAGGGATTCACTTCCAATTGCTGGCTCTCTCCTCCTGCTAAGAACTGGGGCCTTTATGAACTTGGCCCAGAAGTCAACCCACAATGCACTCCCAGATAGACCATCTTCACTGCAAGGAACCATTTCTGACTCAGAAACAATTGCCTCGATGCAGAAGTGCACTGAAGGTTGACTATGTGTGGAGCATAATAAATGAATGCACCTACCAATCACTTCCGTCCAGAGGTGAGCCTATCTGCCCTTCTATGGTACACAGAGGGGCATGTGATGCACTGTGTAAGTGTGTTGGTGTGTCACATGATGTGCCAGGCTGAGTGTGCAAGTGCATCATGTCCCAGTTGTTCCAGTGATGGCGACAACGCGTGCGCACTGGTGCTAGCATCTGGATCAAAGATGATGGCACCCAGACACGCATCTGCACTTAAGGTAAGTGTCCAGATGCATGGGGTGAGGGATGGTGGATAGAAGAAGAAGAGTTGGCTTTTCTGCTTCGCTTTTCGCACCCATTTAAAGGGACTCAAGGCAGTTGACAAAGCTTTCTATTCTTCTCCCCACAACAGAACAAACACCCTGTGAGGTAGGTGGGGCTGTGAGAGCTCAGAAGAGAGCTGTGACTAGGCCAAGGTCACCCAGCTGGCTTTATTTGGGGTGGTGATGGAATTGAACCTGGTATTCCCAGATAAGAGCCCGGCTCCCTAACCACTAGACCAGACTGGCTCACTAGGCCCGGTCAAATGTTAGTACAAGCATGGGCAAGTTCACCATTTCTGTCCTCCAGTGGGGACAGGAAGTGTGAATTTGCCTCTGAGCACAGGTTTACCCTCTACACTCAAAGAAGTAGGTAACCTTTAAAAAGGCCGAAAAAATTTGCAGGTGTGTAGAGAATGTTTCAGTATTGATAAAACAGTGACCCCAAGTGTTTTGTTTATGTGCATAGGAATGTAAACATCATGATTCTGCTACCAATTATTGTCTGCCATCACAACTGATAGCAGTTTCCGTTTCTATGAGAATATGACTCTGCAAAGCTTTTTCTAGTCAGGATTTTGTTTCTAAAAGAAAAACAACAACTACACTTTAATCAGATCATCCTCCTGCCATTTCTTTTCCATCAAAATTTAATCCCTGCATTTTTAAGTTTTCATGTCTGTTCTTCCTTTTATTTATTTATTTTTATTTGTTTATTTATTTATCTGTATTTCTATCCCGCCCTATACCCGGAGGTCTCAGGGCGGGTTACAATATTATAAAAAATCTTAGACAGGTCCCTGCCCTCAGGCTTACAATCTAAAGAGACAAGATACAAAAGGAAAAAGGTGTGGTAGGGAAAAGGGACACTCTTAATTCTTTTAGTTTTGAAGAATTATTTATAAATTCTGGTATGACTGTTAAACAGCAAACTTTCAGCTTTTTTTGCTTTAGGCAAGTGCACCGCTTTTAATAACTTTGGGGATTTTTAATTAGAAATCTTTACGCTAGCCTATGTGACTCGAGAATCAATAGCCTTACTTACTTTTGTCATGCAAGATGAAGGGGGGAAAAAGGGAAATTCAGGGCTCCTTTTTTAAAAACCAATAATTGGCTAGCAAAGGTTTCATTTTCTCATGCTACCCAACCCGTCTCTCAGCCGGCCCACAGCTTAACATTTCAGATGGCATCGACTCTGTTATGGTAAGAACAAGTTGTCTCCCTGCTCGTTATTCAAATTGCACAATGGGTGAGGATCATTAAAACAAAATCAATCTAGAAATAAATTCCTGTGGGCAGGGAAAGAACAAACAATTCCCATTTGTGGAATTTCAGCATCTCCAGGTCTCAGTCGGTTACAAATCACTCAGCGGCCATTTCTGACCTGCCTTTGGCAATTGTGATAAAGCAGTCCGAGGACAACTTAATTTGTGGTGAAAAATTACATTCTGATTTGCCAATACATTAGGAACGTTAAGAAGCAAAGTCTTCTGTAGAAAACATCTGGGATAAGTACATCTTTGTAAAGACTGCCATGAAGGAACCAATGTGAGATCTCCAGGCTAAAAGTCACGGGGAGACCTGGGGGCAGAGGCAGACATGGAAAAAAGAAGAGGAAGAGGAGGAGTTGGTTTTTATACCCTGCTTTTCTCACCCACTTAAGGGGACTCAAAGTAGATGAAAAACCTCTTTTCTACTCTCCACAACAGATACTCTGTGAGGTAGGTGGGAGAGAGCTGAGAAAGAGAGCTGTGACTAGCCCAAGGTCACCCAGCTGGCTTTGTGCAGGAGTGTGGAATCAAACCCAGTGATTACGAAATATAAGTCCGGCACTCTAAACACAAGACCAAATTAGCTCACAGTAAGCTAGGCTGCATCCACACAGGTAGAATATAGCACCATTAAGGTGCTGCTATAGCGGGGTTGCCTCACGTACTGTTCCAAAACAGTTTCAGGGGAATAGCCAGATGTAAGACCTAATTTTTTAGATCTTAATCTGGGTAGGATTTCGGTGGCAAAACCGGTTTAAGAAACCAGTCTTGCGCACCAAAATGCAGACGCGGCGTCCTCAAAGGGGCTCCAATCTGGCCTCCAGTGGGGAAGTCACATCTTAATCTCTCCCTGAACTAGCTCTAAATCCGTTTTTAGAGCCAGTGCGGAAAGGGCCTAAGTTGTCTCAGAGGTGCCTTTTTTTTTCCTGCTGTGTGTGATTGCAGCTCAAATATGCATTAACTATCCTGGATACAGCTCCTGGGCATTTCCTCTTTTTCCTAGAGGCTCACAAATGAAACGTCTTCTTCTGGAGGTTTCCCCTTTTGAACCACAGCTTCTCTGTGGACGCTGCTGGTGGAGTCCCAGGGAAGTGAGAATGGCACTTTTGGCAGGTAGGTGCCAACCCACTGGGAGAATATGCTGCTGTTATGTGGCAGCGGTTTCTGTCAGCTTGTTTGTGGAAGAAAAGAATATTCTTCCTCAGTGAAGAGGGTTCTTCTTTTGATCTGAGTTTTAATTATGCTTCCTACCGATTTACACGGGACAGATGTTAGACTAATTGCTCTGCAATTTCCTGCCTCCCTTTTGATCTCCTTTTAAACACTGATGGTACATTGGCTACATTCCAGTCCTCTGATACGCAAGCCAAACTGAGCGGCAGGTTGCAAACTTTTCTCAGATGATCGATGCCTTTTTTGCCCCTACATTTTAGAGTTTTCAGTTGTAAACAGTCTTTCAAAGCCATTTCCTACATCTAGGGCCTTCATAAGATACAGAGGGGGAAAAATATCTCTGAGGTGCCTCTGAAAAAACTTTGAGGTGGGATTGTTCACACACCCGCCTGCCTCCCCCCTCACGTTCCATGCTAGAAAAAGTGGATTGGAGAAAGATTGGGAACACAAGGGCCACACACTGACTCTCTGAGAAGCCTCTGAGACAAAGGCCTCTTTTGAAACTTTTGAAGCAGTTCTAAAAGTTTGTCATTAGAGAGAAGAAGAAGAAGAGTTGGCTTTTCTATCCTGCCTTTCTCACCCATTTTTAGGGGGACTCAAGGCAGTTGACAAAGCTTTCTATTCTTCTCCCCACAACAGAACACCCTGTGAGGTAGGTGGGGCTATGACAGCTCAGAAGAGAGCTGTGACTAGCCCAAGGTCACCCATCGGGCTTCATGGGGAAGCGTGGTATTAAACCTGGTATTTCCAGATAAGAGTCTGGCTCCCTAACCACTAGACCACTCCGGAGGGAAGAGGGTGGAACACTAACAGTCGCAAAATACTTTGGTGATGTCACCACAAGCTGTGAAGTACTTGTTTTGAAATAGCCTCTTGTTTTGAGTTATCTCCCTCCCCAATATTGTCCCAATAATGTAGTAGTTCTGGCATGTCTATGTACCATCTATCACCTCCTTCACTGCAGCAAAATATTTTCTTCAGGTTTTTCCAGCCACTCTATTCTGTGTCAATAATAACCTTTTCACCTTGTTTCCTAGTGATCAAACAGCTGCATAACTGATTTCTTGCTCCTGTGAGAATGGGGAGAGAGGGAGAGAGATTTCAAATGTCCAGCAACATGTTTCTTCTTCTTTTTCTCTCTTTCTCTTGCTGTTGTTGCCTTTGCTGGCATTATGACATTTGCCTTTTGTTTTGCCTGAATGTGTGGTCTTTCATGTGATTCCCACCTGGATAGCAATCATTTTTGTTTTTTATGAAACATAGAATTATTGTTATTGTTATTGTTAATCAGTAGTAACAGCAACAGCAGCAGTGCTTATTTATAGTGCCCTTTCCACCAAAGGGCAGTACAAAATACAAAATACAACACCCCTGCAGGTAATGTCATACAATCAGTATTGGTTGCTAGGTTACTTAAAATGCATACTTAGTATTTCTGCTGCTTTTGTAAGTATGTATTTAAGATACCAATCTTAATCAAAGGCAAGTTTTTAAACCCTTCCAAAAAAGGAGTAAGTCTGTTTCTAGCCTAAGCTCAAACGGAAGAGAATTGAACAGCCAAGGGACCAAAGATCATGGAACACCTGTAACCTGGAAGACATAGTATTTGTCAGAGGGAAGACCAACAGTGCTTTATTTGCTGATTGCAAGTTCCTAACCAGCACAAGCCGGGGTAACCTAGATGCCAGAAAATTTGGGGTGTCCAGTCTAAGGGTCTTAAAAGCCAGTACTAGGAGTTTAAATTGATCTCTGGCTTGATTGGCAGCCAGTGAAGAGAGTTACGGTGCACTGAGATACATGAGAATTTTGATAGGTTTAAGACCACCCCAATGGCTGTATTTTGAACTAAAGCCACCAGCATGAAAGAGCACTGTGTATGAAGCAGCAATTGTTTCAGCTGATAAGAGTTTCTCTAATTCTGTGAATATTAAACAGATGAAAACTGCAGGCTCTGGCTGTTGTTTTGGTAAAGGCCCGTAAGGTAGATGATCGTCCAGTAGAACCCCAAGATTCCTAGTAGAATCGTAGAGTGCCATGATCATCAAGTCTTTCAGCAAGTGCATTAAGAGCCTTCCTTCGGAATATGGGAAACCCAGCCCACTACTGGTATGCTCCGTCTGTGCCGGAAAGAGGCCTCTCATCAGAATCACTGGTAGACTTCGAAAGAGTGCTCCCCAAAAGCGTCCCTCCACACCAGGCTCAGACGCTAGGAACTTGCATTCCTAGCCTTTGGAAGCGTGTGGAGGGGCTGCAGCTGTGAAGCTTGCACAAATTTTGCAGCTGGGAGGAGGTGTGTAGACAGTGTCTGGACCCACTGATCTGGATTTAGGCCAGGTAAGTGCAGAAACGGGCTGTGTTTGAGATTCCTGGTATGTGCCATTTGGGAAAACAATGTCAAGGAATATAAGGTGGTTTTATATTTCTAAGATTTAGTTCTTTTTTGCCAGCTTTGGTACAACTAATTGAGTCATATGGATTTATGCTGAAATATTCTGTTAATTGGTCCTTGTGGGAACTAATGCCAATTGCTAATTCAGTAATCTTAAATACCCTTTGGGCACCAATTTCAGGAAAGTTCTGAAGAGGTTTTGGGATACATCTTCCCAGGGAAATTATTATGATGATTTCATTCAATATTAATATGTTGTATACAGTTTTCCCCCAAGTTTTAGACAAACCTTACCTTAAGGAAATTTCATAGATATACTTAAAATGAATACTATTTTCTTTTGTAATTTTTTTGCAGGTATCAGTAAGAAGTCTTTAGTTTGTTTGAACAATTTGATAGGATTTTCTTTTTTAAAAAATAAAATTTTAATTTTTGGAGATTCTTTGTTCCATTAGATTTTACCTCCTAGTCAATCCAGTACTGAAATTTCCATATGTTCTTAGTTTACCTAAATGAAGACTGTTGGGTTCAATTTACAATATTGTCAGGAATTTTATTAGAATTTCTTCAGCTAGAAAACAAGGTAGATAGTTCCCCATTTTTATCTGTTCTCCTGTGACAAATTAAGGACCTGTTCACACTTACTTTAATGGAGCAGTTCTGGCTGCTCGAGTGGTCTGTCTGCACTCTGCATTGCCGCTGTCATCCTAGAGTGTCTGGAAACTCCCTCCAGCTGCCCCAAATAAAAACTTGTCCGCAACTTTACCAGAAGCAGCTGGTGAGCTCCTGACCACAGTGCTTGTCCACTTTTCTGCATGAGAGTGCCATAACGGAATTGGGCAGGGTGCTTGGAGCTGCACAGCTGTGTGCCACAAGCCAATCACCAGGGCAACATCTTGGCATGTGCCAGATATTATGGCTATTGCCATGGTGATCTGTTCAGGCCAGGCCATCTGTACTTCAGGTGCTGGTAGTCTGTTTGGGGAGTACCCCAGCACTTGGAGTGTGGATGACATCTTATATGCCTGATCTTAAACTGTGGGATGATATTGTTATACCATCCCTCTGAGTTAAGTGCAAACAGGCCCTAATATTAGAGGCAATCCAGACCTAAACACTGGTAGAAATTCATTCATTCATTCATTCATTCATTCATTCATTCATTCATTCATTTTCTTTCTTTCTTTCTTTCTTTCTTTCTTTCTTTCTTTCTTTCTTTCTTTCTTTCTTTCTTTCTTTCTTTCTTTCTTTCTTTCTTTCTTTCAGACCTTGAAAGATAAATCACATTTTTATGTTAGATCAGTATAAAAATTATTAAGGTTAAAAATGATATATTTTTTAAATCTTTGCCATATTATCCACTACTTATTTATTTAAAACATTTATATACTGTTTTATTATCTAAAGTAGTTTACATTAGAGACTTAAACACAAGGTTTTACCTCATTGCCTATTGGCAATGTGTTCACTGATGAAGGTGTATAAATTCATGCACACTGTGGACAAAGTATATGGAGAGACGTTTTTCACCCTTTCCCAAAACACTAGGAGCAGGAGTCACCCAATGAAGTAAAATCCTAGAGAAATCTGGAAAGACAAAAGAAGGATAGAAATACTCCACAGCTCACCATAGATCGGGAGTTGTAGGGAACCTGAAGCAAGCCTCGCTAGATCAGGCCATAGCCCTTGCAGTCCATCCTCCTGTCTCACTCAGGGGTCCACCAGTTGATTCTGGGCATTCTCAGAAGAAGACAAAACCTTCAACTGCTCTCAGTTCCCTGCAGATGCCCATGGGAGGCATCCTGTCTGTCTCTCCAGTCTGGAGGCAGGACTTAGTTATCCACTGACACACTTGTCATTCATGGATGATGTTAAGCCCTGCTGGGTCAGACTACAGCTCATCTAGACAGCATTCTGTCTCACGCAGAGGCTCACCAATTGCTTATGGGCATTCTCAAGCAGAAGACACCCTGCGAACGGTTGTTAGAGGCATCCTGCCTGCCTCTTCAACCTGGAGGCAGTGTCTAGCCATACATTCTAGTAGCTATTGATATGAATGCGTCTAACCATGGATCGCTTTTCCTCTCCCCTGTAGAAACTAGTTTGTCTTAGCACAGAACAAAAGGAATTAAGGACCTTTCAGCATTTATACATCCTCTCACTGAGAACAACAATCAGACTGACCAATAGACTGATGGGGTTAATCAAGGTGAGGAATGTTGACCTACATTATTATTATTATTATTATTATTATTATTATTATTATTATTATTATTATTATTATTATTATTATTATTATTATTATTATTATTATTATTATTAGTTTATTTCTAAAGCGCTGTACATGTACTCAGTGCTGTACATGTACTCAGCGCTGTACATGGGAAGTTGACTAGCTTTCCTCATTAATCCAACAGCAAGCAAACAAAGGGACAACTATTTCATAGCCACAATGATGTGTCCTTCTATTGACTTTTAGCAGCTTACCCTGCTTACAATAGATATCATTATATCTAAGGTAACGATGTGCTGAGTCCTCTGAAGTCTGTGGACTCTTGCTGCCATTGTGATATGCTTACTTTTGCAATGAGAGTACTTCAGCATAATGCAGCTTTATTGATCTTGTATAAGGACGTACAGTATGTATGTATGTATGTATGTATGAATGTATGAATGTATGTATGTATGTATGTATGTATGTATGTATGTATGTATGTATGTATGTATGTATGTATGTATGTATGTATGTATGTATGAACACACGTAGGTATGAACGCATGCATGCACGCATGTATTTGAATGTTTATATCCCAACCTTCATCTGAATGTCCCAGACATGTCACAACAATAGAATGTTAAAAACTGTAAAACAGTGCATATCCTATATTAGAATAGAATCCTTTCACTTGAACTTTCTGACCAGATTAACAGTCAGAGAAAGCTAAGCATCAAAGCCTGGATGAAGGGTTATGTTTCAACCAGGGGGAAATTCACACTTTTTTGCTGTTCCTCTAGCCCACCTCACTCACAGGCACCGCCATCTTTCCTACAGATAATGCACCATCTATACCGGTGATGGCCAACCTATCACACGCGTGTCACAAGTGACACGCCAAGCCCTTTTGGGTGACACACATGGCCACCCTGGCACCTGGGCATGTAGTGCTTGCTTGTTCTTGAAGGGTACAAAATACAAACTTTCAATTGAAGATTTGGCCACAAAAGTCACTAATGTAAAGAATTATTTGTTTTTGCTTTTAATAAAATACATATATCAAAAATATAACTTTTTTACCGGAGCCACAAATATCACAAAATTATGGATATTTCTTGATGTGACACAGCACCTGAGTTAAGCTAGGTTTTCTTGTGAATTTTGACACACCGAGCTCAAAAGGTTCACCATCACTGATCTATACACATTCGTGTTCCAGGTCACCTTCACCTTTATAGCCCCTTTTCTATCACTTGTCATTGAGAACCAGGGAGGTGCAAAGCTCATTTTAGAGTCTCATCACTGACCTTTACAAACTGTAGCCCTTTATGCACTGCATGATTCTGCACTGGGACTTATGGGCTGCATCCAGATGTCACTTACCTATTCCACTATAATTGGATATTCTGGAATAAAGCATAAATTCTGGAATATCCAAATATAGTAGAATAAGTACTGAATATGAACTGTCAACGGTGTTTTGGGGGCTGGGGTGGGAAGGAAGGGAGTCTGAACAACTGAGGCTTCATTGATGCACAAAGTGGTGCCAAGACTGGATGAATGTGTATGTGACATTCAGATTAGTTGTCAGAGATAAAAATCATGCTTAAGCAAATGCCCAGCATCTCAGGACAGGTTGCATCTGATCTTTCAAAGCCAAATTCAGGTAAGAGGAAGAAGGAAAGATGGTACAGAAGGTTCCTGGGGAAACATACACGTTCTTCCTCAATACATTCAGAATTTATTAAGCCACGTAAGGCCTAAGAACTGCTCTTAAGGTACAAGGCGTCCCTTCCGAAATAGTAAAATGCTACTTTCTATCCTTCTTGGGAAAGCAATTGGAATGTGAAACCGTATTCTAAATAGTGCATGAAGCACTATTAGAAAAGTGGTACTTGGAGTTCCTTTTTCTGAGTTACAAGGGAAAATATTTGCTGTACAATCTATTGGGATTTCACTTCTGTTTTTTTCTTCAGCACAAACATCGTCACAAAACCAGGGGCCTTTCTACACTTGGCCCAGTAGTTTGGTTCCAGCGCGTTCCCAGATGGAGCATTTGCACTGAAAAGGGCAGTTCCCCACTAAGAAATGTTTCCTTCCATGCAAACTACATGTGGAACATTATTTTGTGCGCAGTGAGGCCATCCACACCTCTGTAGTGCAGAGGTGGGCACAACACACGACTTAAGTGTGTTGATGTGTCACATGATGTGATGTGCTGGCACCAGTGCCCGTGTGTGGAGTATTAGCATTGTCCCAGTGACAGCATTGGGATACATGCAGTGGTGCTGGCATCTGGGGGAAGGCATCCATTCTAATAGTTACTGATACACCATTTATTTGTTTGCTTGCTTGTTTGCTCGTTGCATGCATGCGCGCATGTGGGTGGGTGTCCCTCTTTATACTGCCTTTCACCTAGGTCCCAGGCAAGAGTACAAAATAAAGAGCAACAATTAAAAGCAAAATCAAATAAAGTCTGCAAATAACAAGTCCTATGTGAACCATTGCTGCCTTTCTTTCTGAATAGCAAAATTATCCACAATTTTGCACATTTTCATTTCCATGGCTAGTCAGTCCTGAGCATCTACTGCTATGCACAGTATTCAGCTTTTAGAAGAACCTCTGCAAATGATGCTAGCTGAGCGTTTCCCATCACTTACAAACTGCCATTTTAGCAAGCACCTGTTGCAAACTGCCTTTTGAAAGTCTTTCTCATGTTCCAAAGCATCGCTTTCTGATCCTAGCTGGAACACACTGAGGAATCAGTTAGCTACCCTATATCCAAACATCATCCTAACATTGATATTTCCATGGAGGACAGGTGTATCTATGGGTGCTTCTGCACTTAAAATATAAAATCCAGATTAAGGAAACCTGGGTTTCTAAAACCCGTCATTGGCGAAATACGGATGAAATAGGTATGGATCTACATAAGCATTGCTGGAACGGATTGCAGTGGATGCAATGTGGACAACATAGCACCGATTTCTTAGAAGGATCTGGCTTCATCGCAGAAGTGCTGCCCAAGTTACCACATGATTGGATAACACACCTGTCAGTCACAGGCCACAGGAAATGTGGGACTGCGCAGGCACAACAGGGGCAGACAAACAACTTCCGGTCCCACCCATATCCATTCCGGTCCCTGTGTAGAAACGTCTTCTGTTGATCTGGAATTTGCCTGGAAGAACTGATTGGGGGCCTCGTTTTTAGATCTTCCATAAATCTGGATTCAATGGGCTCTGGACCCAAATAAGAATGGATCTCCTGCAATGGTGTACAGAAGCAGCATGCTTAAAGGGGCTTTATTTGATCCTGATCTGAGGAAGGTACCTTGGGTATGCGTGCCATATGTGTCCTTATCTGATGCTTAATAAGCTCTTCAGTGCATGTGCGGAAACACCCTATTGCTCTTAGAATGGATGCCTAGGCGCTTCTTCCATGCTGGAGAGACAGGCAGGATGCCTCTAAAGTCCTTTTGCAGGTCGTTGAGAACAGCTGTAGTGCAATTAGGCTACGATACTCTGGGATGCCTTCCCCGTTCACACGTAGGCAGGAAAGGAACATGTCTCCACGCGTCCCTACCTGCCTATGTGCAAATGGGAAAAGTGTCCTAGCCTGAAGAGGCTGGACGGGGATGAGGACACCCCTCCCAGGCCTGTCCGCCATTGGGTGAGAGAAAACCCAGGGGCGGGCAGTCCTTGCCGGCCCCTTCCCTGGTCCCTGCAAGTTCTAGGGGACAGGATCATGTCCCCTGAGGCCCTTAGGGATCCCCCCAGGCACCCACCCACCCCCATGGCCTGGGGATGCATGTGCTGATGTGCGCCTACCAAGTGACCTGGCTCAGCCGGTGCATCCCCCGGGCCACGGGGTGGGTGGGTGGTGGTCCCAGGGACTGTCTGCGGGGCTGAGTCACTTAGATTTAAGTGGCTCAGCCCTGCAGAGGCCAACGATCTGCCCTGATGGGCTGGGGGATGTGTGGTCCTTGGTAGACCAGCTCTATCCATGCAGCACTTTGGCTAGGCCCGGTCTACCAAGGGATCCCACATCCTCTGGCCCATTGACAGCTGCTGTCTGACCTCTCCCGGCCCTGGAAAGGGGTGAGGGGTGGCTGAATTGGGTGTCTCCCCAACTCCTGCAAGTCGCAATGGGAATGCAGGAGCTGGGAGTGAGCCACCCTCCCTCCCCCACGGGCACAATCACTCGCCTTGCCGGGCACGGGGTACGATCTACTGCAGTGTGTACAGGCAAGCACGCTTCTGGTAGATGGGACCTACTTGGTCCCGTCTACCGGCATGCACACAGCCGCGCAGACTCATGACAGATCGCACCCTGGGCCCAGCAAGATCAGTGATTTGCATGGGCTTGCCAGCTGTTGGGCCGCTTTTGGCCCAATTATGTCAGGGGGTGCATGTCCCACAGCTGTCAGGGAAGGGAGGCTTGCGAACGCTTCCCTCCTTAGACGGCTGGGGCCGGGCCGGAACGTGCTGGGCCGCATGTAGAGTACAATTAAGTACTCTACATGCAGAACGTGTGGAGGGCGCTCTGGGATGGGCTGAGGTGGTTCCGAATAGAACCGCTGGCCCAGAGGAGCAAATGCTCCACCCCAGCATGGCTTCCAAAAGGCCTCAAGTGAAAAGGCCTCAGGTTGAAGGCATTGCCTTTGTGTTCTGCTTGAGATGACCATGAGAACTTGGTGGGCCACTGTGTGAGTCAGGATGCTGGACTAGATGGGCTGTGGTCCAATCCAGCGGGGCTCCTCTTAACTTCTTAACACACGGAGAAGCAATTTCATCCCATATAGTTGCTTTACTGTCATTTCCAATCCTTTTGTATTCTTTCCACATCTATCGTCTTTCTAATAAGAATCAAATCTTGTTAACAAAAAGAAAATCCTTTAACAGTAAAAAAAGTCTTCAATGTTTTTGAAAGAACATCTCAAAAAAGGTAAAAAAAATCACACAGCAAGGGACATCGACTTTAAAATACGATGTGCAAGAAATGATACATTTTGATGAATTTTTTTCACAGAGGTCTACAAAGGCTTCACTTTGCACAACGTTTGCTGTAAGAATGGAAGAAAATAGCTGATTTGATTGGATCTGGGGAACTTGTCTTAATGAAGCAATACACTGTAATAGAGACCGGAGACCTTTCCGCGGTTATGTCCGGAAGTGTCCCAGTCCGTCCCAGGGCAGCCTAATTACGTTCTGGATGTACAGCACAAAATTGTGCTCTACACCTGGCCCAGGACTTTCCCAGCTGTCCTACAGCTGTCTGGCAGGGATAGCATTCACCCTCTCCCTGGCAGATAACTGTGGGTCCTGCCTTGTAGCCATTGGGTCCTTTTGGGCCCTCTGGACAACAGCCCCTTTCGGGGGAAGGGCGAGATTGGGACGGCCTGATTTTTGCTCCCAAAAACTGTAGGTCACCCAATTGGGTTGGCTACAGCTTGTAGGGACCCCCTAGGCACCCCCCTACCCAGGGGCCTGCAACATCCGCCAGGTCCATGCATGATCACTTATTTTTTTGGACCTTCTGGTCCAACCTGTTGCTTACGCGGCTGGCCAGGGCAATCTGCTGCACTGACCTGATGTCACAGCATCATGTCAGTGTGGGGTCAACCTACCAGAGTGCATGCCTGCACGCAAAGTGGCACATCGCCCTGGCCGGCTACACAACCACCATATCGCACTAGTGGGTCTGAAAAGGTAAGTGATCACATGGCTGGGGAGAGGGCGTGACCCCCCTGGGTGCCAGTGAGCACCTAGGGGGTGTTGGGCATCTGCCACAACCCAATCCAGGCTTCACCAGCTGCCAGAACACTGGAGCAAGACCGGGCCGTCTGGTCTTCGGCCTCCACAGGGTGCAGTCACCTCAATTGCAACCCAATGGCAGCAGCAGAGGGTGGGGACTCCAGCCCATGTGTTGGCCTTTTTGGGCTAGGACACGTGGGGATGGGTTCACCATTTGCACCTAGGCAGCTAAGGGACACATGGGAATGGCTATACAGTAGTGTGAAAAGGCCTCTGGTCGCCATACTGGAGCTTAACTCCCCTGGGACACTGTCTCCACTCACTGGCTTAGGAGTGGTGGGTGAGGGATAGAGTTGCCTGCAATCCCCATTGAAAAAGATGCCTCTTCCATCTACATTTATTTTTTTTAAAAAAAGGTAGCTTTTGGTTCCAGAATTGCAGTGGTTCCAGAATTGGGCTGCCTCCAGTCAGGGTGTAAAACCTGGAACTTCCCTTGACATGTACTAGCATTCACATTAGTACATGCCAACCCATGTCCCCTCTACATGGCCAGTGGATGCATGGTGTGGATGCATAGCCTGGGCACCGCCATCTTGGTTCATGATGCTGGCATCACTGTGTGGGCATGGGCACCATCACCAGGATAACATCTCCTTGCCGTGCATGTGCAGTGATACCAGCACATCATGTGACGCCACAGTGCACTTGCATGGTGCATCAAATGCTCCTCCATGTCACATAGAGGTGTGGATGGGGACACCACTGGATGCTGCTGGACAGAATAAGGGCACGTGCTCCACATGTAGTTTGTGGGCAGTGTGCTTCTGCTCAGAAGGTGTAACAGCGTCTTCAAGTGCAGATGCTGTGTCTGGGAGAGTGCTGCATGCAAACTACACAGCAAAGTGCAGAAAGACCTCTGGACTAGTACTCCAGGGCTACGTTGAGATCGCAAGACATGTTCAATCCCACCTCAGTCCCAGGGTATTGGGGAGATATCCTGTGGTATTCCTATAGTGGGAAGAAGGATTCTCCACCCACTTTCCACCATTATAGTTATATTCAATTACTTGTCTGCACATTGCTCCTGGGATCCACCATCTTGGAGATGGCCACTGTGCATGTATGGGGCCCTAAAATGGTGGCAGTGCATGTGTGGTGGGATGTACATGGTACGCCAATGGCAGGAGCACAGCTTCTGGACAGGTAAGTCTGTTTGCTAGCTCCCCACTGTAACGGCAACAAGTGATAACCATTTAGTAGTTTTTTGGGTACTGTCTGGAAGCAGCCTTTTATTCTACTTATCTTTCAAAGATCTGTTGCACTTCACAGAAGCAGTGGTAATAAGGCTGGTAAAGTTTAGACTAATTCAAAACATCCTAGGCATACAGTGGACAATTGTGCCTTTTGATTAATGAGGGAACCCAGCCAACCTCAAAGACAGATAAAAGGCTCCCCTGAACTCTAGGATCTCTACCACCTCCCAGTCTCTCCACAGGGAACTCACAATGAAGTTGTTCTTTGCCACCACCATCTCTCTGCTCCTCTCCGGCTGCCTGTGGAGCATCAATGCCCAGCGCCAAGTTGCCTCTGTCCTTACAGTGGGCAATGGAGGGCGAACGGGTCAGTGGGGAGAAAGGCAATTCTGCCCTTCGGGATTTGCCACTGCATTTTCACTGAAGGTAAACTCTCCACTTTTCCCTCCACTCTTTGCTGCTTCCATTCCATTATGTTGCGGTGTTTTGCTCTGATGTGAGGGAGCCAACTTGGCGAAGTTCCCTCTCTTTCTCCACTCAGTGGTTCCTCAAGGCCTCATCTCAAATGAGAGGAGGATTTGGTGGATTTCCATACTTAGGGTGCCTCCAGGCTGGGAAAGATGCAGCACAGCAAGTTTGGTGCTTCCATCCACCTCAGTAGAAGGACAGCATTCTCCACCCTTGCGACCCACAAAGGAAAAAAGATGCTGGATATTATCCAGTATCTTTTTTCTGAGTGCTTACCTGGATTTCCTGTGCTCCTCTTGACAGTGACGGAGCTTCCCAGCTGGCTGACGGGAAGCAGCTGCGCTGCAAATTTGAACCTTCCAATCTTCCAGTTTGACCCATTCAGAGTGGATACATAGTAGATACATGTGGGATTCGTACTGAACTTTCGAATTGAATTCAAATCCTACCACATTCAAAGGGATCTACTCAAACAAATATGAAATTCATGCACATCCCTAATCTTGTGATTAGTGTGCTGGACTCATATCTCATAGTCACTGGGTTTGATTCCACACTCCTCCATAAAGCCAGCTGGATGACCTTGGGCTAGTCACAGCTCTCTTTCTGAGCTCTCATAGCCCCACTGATCTCATGGGGTGTCTGTTGCGGGGAGAAGAGCAGAAGGTTTGTCAACTGCTTTGAATCCCCTTTAATGGATGAGAAAAGTGGGATGTAACAACCCACTCATTTTCTATTCTCTCTTAATACTTCTCCTTTCTCCTCAGACTGATTCCATTCGAGAGCATGGGATGGAAACCTCTGTTATCAGGGGTGTTCGTCTGCATTGTAGCGATGGCAAAACAGTTACATCTTCAACAGAAATGTAAGTAGTAAGAAGAAGAAATACTATCTATTTTTTCATATATAGCTCTAATATCCCATTTGAACAGATTGGCTGTAGTCTCACACCGTGTTTAAGATGGCCTGAAGCAGTCCCTAGCTTCCAGGGATGATACCCATCTGGCATTCAAATTAGCCAAGCACTAAGAACCTTTTTCGATCTATTGTCCAATTATATTTTCAGGGCGTGATCATGGAACAAAACTATTCGGGAATGTTTCTTAAACTTTGCAGTTAGGAGCTTTAATGTACTCTTTGATTTAATTCCTGCTTTGTTCTATCACTAAATGCTCCTCTGAAGAGATCATAGACGGGGAGAAGGTAAGTGGGAAGACACCACTGATGGGGATGGACACAAATATACAAAAAATTAAAAATTTAACCGACTTCAATAGAATTTGGACATTTGAATTCAAATCGAATTCATTCTGATGAATTTTCTGAACATTTGTATTCATATGGATAGAAATGTATTCAATTCGAATTGAATGTGAATATGTTCAAATTTTAAACATTCTAACAAATTCAAATCTTCAGATATTCAATTCAAATCAAATCCCCAAAATTGCATTTGTGCATACCCCAAACCATTGAATTAACTGTTATGTTCTGCAATGATGAGAATTATTGATTTGAGCACAATGTACGGCCCTTTTTTACTCGGGCCTCATTCAGGATTATATCTATCCACATGTTGGTACAGACCACTGCAGGTCCTCCCTTGGCTCTGCCATAGTCTGCACTAGCATGCGGATGGCAGGTCCCTGTACCAGGATATAATCCGGAATAAGGTCCAGTGAAGAAAGGAACTACAAGTCATTTTCTTGGATTTTAAACAAAAAATGTTTAGAAAAAGTACAGTAATAAAAATTGCCATTTTGAAATATACAGTGCTAAAACACCAGGGGCCTGTATGCACTTGGCAAAGAGGGGAACTCCAGATATGCTTCCACACAGAAGAAGAAGAAGAAGAAGAAGAAGAAGAAGAAGAAGAAGAAGAAGAAGAAGAAGAAGAAGAGTTGGCTTTTCTACCCCACTTTTCTCACCCATTTGAGGGGACGCAAAGTGGCTGACAAAGCTTTTCTGTTCTTCTCTTCATAACAGAACACCCTGTGAGGCAGGTGGGGCTGTGAGAGCTCAGAAGAGGGCTGTGACTAGCCCAAGGTCATCCAGCTGGCTTTGGGTAGGAGTGCGGAATCAAACCGGGTATTCCCAGATAAGAGTCTGGCTCCTTAACCACTAGTCTACAGGAGTGACCTGCCCTGTAGGTGCAGAGGAAGGGAGGGGTAAGAAGCAAATTAGGCTTGGAGGCTCTGCAGAAGAAAGACTCGTTGACCATGGTCTTCCAGCATCAAAGGGCTGCTTTGCACCTACCTTCAGTGGGATACCACTCTACTGAACTTAAATTCAGAAATGGTGGCCAGCATGTGCTTGAAGTACAAATGCTGGCCACCACCTACCTCACAGCCCCACCTACCTCACAGGGTGTTCTGTTGTGGGGAGAAGAATAGAAAGCTTTGTCAAAAGCCAAACTTTCTTCTTTGCTAGGGTGCCCGTGGTTGAAGATGTGGATCCAGCCAATATCATTATAATTATTTGCAAATGAAAGGGTTACAGTTTCCCACAATCAGAGATGTGAGGGATTCACAGACTGATTGTCTCTTGAGTAAGAGTTTGGCTCTTTTCACAGGAGGGGTCGCTGGTCTGCCGTAAACTCTTGCCGGGGAAATAATCGACTGAGCTCCTTCTCCCTAGGACTTTCAAAATTCCCCAACCAAATGGCACGGCATACTTGGATGGTAGCCAGCAGTCTTCAGTTTAGGTGTTCAGATGGGACGCAGCTGAGAGGATCTGAATCTACATCGGATTGGTTTGGCGGATGGAGCAATAGCTGCGGGCAGGGTGTTTGTGGCCTGCAAGCAAAAGTGGATTCACAACTAAGAATAGAGAGAAGAGAATCCGCAGTCACGGATATGAGGCTTTTCTGCTGTTGATTATATATGCAGAGCTGCCAGCTTTCTGGAATTCTATGATCTGTAGCCATCTAACCTTCCATCTACCTATAAATCATTTTCAAAAGCAGACACTTGTCTTAGTCTTTTGATTATTTCAGCTCCTTTTGTGTCGACCATTAATTCAAGATACCAGGGGTATTGTAGTTGTATTTTGTATTGGTTCAGATTCCTATGTCCCTTACCGAAGTCTCAGGGCAGTGAACAAAATAACAAGTGGTAGATGTACACACCAATCTACCTTGGGCAAGTGGCCTTTGAGTAAGCTAGCTATTAGGCTTTGGGCCTTTTCACGCTTCAGTGAATGGGAAAGTCTGGGGAGGCTCTGGCACAAAGCATCCACAGTGTGGAGCTTCTCCATTCCAGAGCAGCTCTGCACCTGCATGACCATCGCCCACCACCAATACCCATGGAATATTAAACAGTTCTCTGCAGCTATACTAGGAACATACTAGGAACATCAGCATGGTTCTAGTACAGCTCTGATCATACCCTTTGCGCTACTTCCATGGAAAGGGTGCATGGGGGCATGACAGTCTTCTGTGCATGGTAGTTGCTGCATGGAAGCAATCACTCCCAGATGGGAGCAATTGCACTTCCATGGCACTATAGTAAGTGTTGGGAAGCTTTAGGATGTTCCTGTGGTTCACTTTCCTGGGATATCGTCCTAGGCAAATGAAAAGTGTAAAAGCCCTTTGGCTGTACTCCAGTTCCTGCTCAGTAATTCCACCTTCAATTGCCTTCCCCAAGGGTAACAAGTGAACTACATTTATCTACAGACGCTTCAATAGGAGACATTACAATACAATTGGGGTGGTGGTGGAGGGGTTATGAAAACTGTAATATGTGGGATTTGCATATCTGAAACTTCTTGGCAGTGCAAAATCACTTCTGCCAAAAGAGAAACTCTCATTTCAGAAGTTAAAGAAATGGAAAAAAATATATATTCAAGGAACCTATCACAAACTAAATGGTAAGTCTCAAAACCTCACTGTTTTAGGTTTGGAGATGGAGGCTAAAGCTCAGTTGTGTCTCCAGAACAAATCTTGTGTTTAAGGAAACAAGAATTCAGAATTATTAGCACCTTTATAAAATAAAAAAACCCACAGTCCTAACACTATGAGATAACTGTAATTTGATTGCTATTGGTCAAATGCAAATAAAGGACATAATCACAAATTTCCATGAAGATCTTTATTTAGCACCACTACAGTCTTAACAAAATCTCCTCTTTTCTTTACTCAGTTTCCCTCCCCAAGTTGACACAAGAACAACAGGATTGGGTAAACAGGGATATCACTTTGCAAGAAATTGAAAACACAATAAAATCACTTGTCTGAAAAAGGGTAAACAAAAAGAACAAGTGAATTATTACTGGTGAATATCAGTGCTCAGCGTAGACTTTTAAATTCCAAACATCTTCTCACAAAGGAACAATTTTTTTTATCACTAAACTGATCGATCTGGAATTATACAGGTTCATTCCTGGTTGATCAATCTCCAACCCTATCCATATAGCCCGAAACAGATGCCCTGGGAGGCCATTAGCCCTCATGTTTTTTGATATATACAAAGTCTTTGTGTTCAGTATAAATGTTATTAAGGTTAAAATGATATATATTTTAAAATCTTTGCCATATTATCCACTATTTATTTATTTAGAACATTTATATACTGTTTTATTATCTAAAGTAGTTTACATTAGAGATTTAAACACAAGGTTTTACCTCATTGCCTATTGGCAAAGTGTTCACTGATGAAGGTGTATACATTCATGCACGCTGTGGACAAAGTATATGGAGAGACGCTTTTCACCCTTTCCCAAAACACTAGGAGCAGGAGTCACCCAAGGAAGTAAAATCCTAGACAAATCTGGAAAGACAAAAGAAGGATAGAAATACTCCACAGCTCACCATAGATCGGGAGTTGTAGGGAACATGAAGCAAGCCTCGCTAGATCGGGCCATAGCCCATGCAGTCCATCCTCCTGTCTCACTCAGGGGTCCACCAGTTGATTCTGGGCATTCTCAGAAGAAGACAAAACCTTCAACTGCTCTCAGTTCCCTGCAGATGGCCATGGGAGGCATCCTGTCTGTCTCTCCAGTCTGGAGGCAGGACTTAGTTATCCACTGACACACTTGTCTTTCATGGATGATGTTAAGCCCTGCTGGGTCAGACTACAGCTCATCTAGACAGCATCCTGTCTCACACAGTGGCTCACCAAATCCTTATGGGCATTCTCAAGCAGAAGACACCCTGCGAACGGTTGTTAGAGGCTTTCTGCCTGCCTCTTCAACCTGGAGGCAGTGTCTAGCCATCCACTATAGTAGCTATTGATATGAATGTGCCTAACCATGTATCACTTTTCCTCTCTCCTGTAGAAACAAAAGAAGTTAAGGACCTTTCAGCATTTATACATCCTCTCACTGAGAACAACAATAAGACTGACCAATAGATGGGGTTAATCAGGGTGGGGAACATTGACCTACATGAGAAGTTGGCTAGCTTTCTTCATTAATCCAACAGCAAGCAAACAAAGGGACAACTATTTCATAGCCACAATGATGTGTCCTTCTATTGACTTTTAGCAGCTTACCCTGCTTACAATAGATATCATTATATCTAAGGTAACGATGTGCTGAGTCCTCTGAAGTCTGTGGACTCTTGCTGCCATTGTGATATGCTTACTTTTGCAATGAGAGTACTTCAGCATAACGCAGCTTTATTGATCTTGTATAAGGACGTACAGTATGTATGTATGTATGTATGTATGTATGTATGTATGTATGTATGTATGTATGTATGTATGAACACACGTAGGTATGAACGCATGCATGCACGCATGTATTTGAATGTTTATATCCCAACCTTCATCTGAAATGTCCCAGACATGTCACAACAATAGAATGTTAAAAACTGTAAAACAGTGCATATCCTATATTAGAATAGAATCCTTTCACTTGAACTTTCTGACCAGATTAACAGTCAGAGAAAGCTAAGCATCAAAGCCTGGATGAAGGGTTATGTTTCAACCAGGGGGAAATTCACACTTTTTTGCTGTTCCTCTAGCCCACCTCACTCACAGGCACCGCCATCTTTCCTACAGATAATGCACCATCTATACCGGTGATGGCCAACCTATGACACGCGTGTCACAAGTGACACGCCAAGCCCTTTTGGGTGACACACATGGCCACCCTGGCACCTGGGCATGTAGTGCTTGCTTGTTCTTGAAGGGTACAAAATACCAACTTTCAATTGAAGATTTGGCCACAAAAGTCACTAATGTAAAGAATTATTTGTTTTTGCTTTTAATAAAATACATATATCAAAAATATAACTTTTTTACCGGAGCCACAAATATCACAAAATTATGGATATTTCTTGATGTGACACAGCACCTGAGTTAAGCTAGGTTTTCTTGTGAATTTTGACACACCGAGCTCAAAAGGTTCACCATCACTGATCTATACACATTCGTGTTCCAGGTCACCTTCACCTTTATAGCCCCTTTTCTATCACTTGTCATTGAGAACCAGGGAGGTGCAAAGCTCATTTTAGAGTCTCATCACTGACCTTTACAAACTGTAGCCCTTTATGCACTGCATGATTCTGCACTGGGACTCATGGGCTGCATCCAGATGTCACTTACCTATTCCACTATAATTGGATATTCTGGAATAAAGCATAAATTCTGGAATATCCAAATATAGTAGAATAAGTACTGAATATGAACTGTCAACGGTGTTTTGGGGGCTGGGGTGGGAAGGAAGGGAGTCTGAACAACTGAGGCTTCATTGATGCACAAAGTGGTGCCAAGACTGGATGAATGTGTATGTGACATTCAGATTAGTTGTCAGAGATAAAAATCATGCTTAAGCAAATGCCCAGCATCTCAGGACAGGTTGCATCTGATCTTTCAAAGCCAAATTCAGGTAAGAGGAAGAAGGAAAGATGGTACAGAAGGTTCCTGGGGAAACATACATGTTCTTCCTCAATACATTCAGAATTTATTAAGCCACGTAAGGCCTAAGAACTGCTCTTAAGGTACAAGGCGTCCCTTCCGAAATAGTAAAATGCTACTTTCTATCCTTCTTGGGAAAGCAATTGGAATGTGAAACCGTATTCTAAATAGTGCATGAAGCACTATTAGAAAAGTGGTACTTGGAGTTCCTTTTTCTGAGTTACAAGGGAAAATATTTGCTGTACAATCTATTGGGATTTCACTTCTGTTTTTTTCTTCAGCACAAACATCGTCACAAAACCAGGGGCCTTTCTACACTTGGCCCAGTAGTTTGGTTCCAGCGCGTTCCCAGATGGAGCATTTGCACTGAAAAGGGCAGTTCCCCACTAAGAAATGTTTCCTTCCATGCAAACTACATGTGGAACATTATTTTGTGCGCAGTGAGGCCATCCACACCTCTGTAGTGCAGAGGTGGGCACAACACACGACTTAAGTGTGTTGATGTGTCACATGATGTGATGTGCTGGCACCAGTGCCCATGTGTGGAGTATTAGCATTGTCCCAGTGACAGCATTGGGATACATGCAGTGGTGCTGGCATCTGGGGGAAGGCATCCATTCTAATAGTTACTGATACACCATTTATTTGTTTGCTTGCTTGTTTGCTCGTTGCATGCATGCGTGCATGTGGGTGGGTGTCCCTCTTTATACTGCCTTTCACCTAGGTCCCAGGCAAGAGTACAAAATAAAGAGCAACAATTAAAAGCAAAATCAAATAAAGTCTGCGAATAACAAGTCCTATGTGAACCATTGCTGCCTTTCTTTCTGAATAGCAAAATTATCCACAATTTTGCACATTTTCATTTCCATGGCTAGTCAGTCCTGAGCATCTACTGCTATGCACAGTATTCAGCTTTTAGAAGAACCTCTGCAAATGATGCTAGCTGAGCGTTTCCCACCACTTACAAACTGCCATTTTAGCAAGCACCTGTTGCAAACTGCCTTTTGAAAGTCTTTCTCATATTCCAAAGCATCGCTTTCTGATCCTAGCTGGAACACACTGAGGAATCAGTTAGCTACCCTATATCCAAACATCATCCTAACATTGATATTTCCATGGAGGACAGGTGTATCTATGGGTGCTTCTGCACTTAAAATATAAAATCCAGATTAAGGAAACCTGGGTTTCTAAAACCCGTCATTGGCGAAATCCGGATGAAATAGGTATGGATCTACATAAGCATTGCTGGAACGGATTGCAGTGGATGCAATATGTGGTTGCCATGCGGACAACATAGCACCGATTCTTAGAAGGATCTGGCTTCATCGCAGAAGTGCTGCCCAAGTTACCACATGATTGGATAACACACCTGTCAGTCACAGGCCACAGGAAATGTGGGACTGCGCAGGCACAACAGGGGCAGACAAACAACTTCCGGTCCCACCCATATCCATTTCGGTCCCTGTGTAGAAACGTCTTCTGTTGATCTGGAATTTGCCTGGAAGAACTGATTGGGGGCCTCGTTTTTAGATCTTCCATAAATCTGGATTCAATGGGCTCTGGACCCAAATAAGAATGGATCTCCTGCAACGGTGTACAGAAGCAGCATGCTTAAAGGGGCTTTATTTGATCCTGATCTGAGGAAGGTACCTTGGGTATGCGTGCCATATGTGTCCTTATCTGATGCTTAATGAGCTCTTCAGTGCATGTGCGGAAACACCCTATTGCTCTTAGAATGGATGCCTAGGTGCTTCTTCCATGCTGGAGAGACAGGCAGGATGCCTCTAAAGTCCTTTTGCAGGTCGTTGAGAACAGCTGTAGTGCAATTAGGCTACGATACTCTGGGATGCTTTCCCCGTTCACACGTAGGCAGGAAAGGAACATGTCTACACGCGTCCCTACCTGCCTATGTGCAAATGGGAAAAGTGTCCTAGCCTGAAGAGGCTGGACGGGGATGAGGATACCCCTCCCAGGCCTGTCCGCCATTGGGTGAGAGAAAACCCAGGGGCGGGCAGTCCTTGCAGGCCCCTTCCCTGGTCCCTGCAAGTTCTAGGGGACAGGATCATGTCCCCTGAGGCCCTTAGGGATCCCCCCAGGCACCCACCCACCCCCATGGCCTGGGGATGCATGTGCTGATGTGCGCCTACCAAGTGACCTGGCTCAGCCGGTGCATCCCCCGGGCCACGGGGTGGGTGGATGGTGGTCCCAGGGACTGTCTGCAGGGCTGAGTCAGTTAGATTTAAGTGGCTCAGCCCTGCAGAGGCCAATGATCTGCCCTGATGGGCTGGGGGATGTGTGGTCCTTGGTAGACCAGCTCTATCCATTCAGCACTTTGGCTAGGCCCGGTCTACCAAGGGATCCCACATCCTCTGGCCCATTGACAGCTGCTGTCTGACCTCTCCCGGCCCTGGAAAGGGGTGAGGGGTGGCTGAATTGGGTGTCTCCCCAACTCCTGCAGTCGCAATGGGAATGCAGGAGCTGGGAGTGAGCCACCCTCCCTCCCCCACGGGCACAATCACTCGCCTTGCCGGGCACGGGGTACGATCTACTGCAGTGTGTACAGGCAAGCACGCTTCTGGTAGATGGGACCTACTTGGTCCCGTCTACCGGCATGCACACAGCCGCGCAGACTCATGACAGATCGCACCCTGGGCCCAGCAAGATCAGTGATTTGCATGGGCTTGCCAGCTGTTGGGCCGCTTTTGGCCCAATTGTGTCAGGGGGTGCATGTCCCACAGCTGTCAGGGAAGGGAGGCTTGCGAACGCTTCCCTCCTTAGATGGCTGGGGCCGGGCCGGAACGTGCTGGGCCGCATGTAGAGTACAATTAAGTACTCTACATGCAGAACGTGTGGAGGGCGCTCTGGGATGGGCTGAGGTGGTTCCGAATAGAACCGCTGGCCCAGAGGAGCAAATGCTCCACCCCAGCATGGCTTCCAAAAGGCCTCAAGTGAAAAGGCCTCAGGTTGAAGGCATTGCCTTTGTGTTCTGCTTGAGATGACCATGAGAACTTGGTGGGCCACTGTGTGAGTCAGGATGCTGGACTAGATGGGCTGTGGTCCAATCCAGCGGGGCTCCTCTTAACTTCTTAACACACGGAGAAGCAATTTCATCCCATATAGTTGCTTTACTGTCATTTCCAATCCTTTTGTATTCTTTCCACATCTATCGTCTTTCTAATAAGAATCAAATCTTGTTAACAAAAAGAAAATCCTTTAACAGTAAAAAAAGTCTTCAATGTTTTTGAAAGAACATCTCAAAAAAGGTAAAAAAAAAATCACACAGCAAGGGACATCGACTTTAAAATACGATGTGCAAGAAATGATACATTTTGATGAATTTTTTTCACAGAGGTCTACAAAGGCTTCACTTTGCACAACGTTTGCTGTAAGAATGGAAGAAAATAGCTGATTTGATTGGATCTGGGGAACTTGTCTTAATGAAGCAATACACTGTAATAGAGACCGGAGACCTTTCCGCGGTTATGTCCGGAAGCGTCCCAGTCCGTCCCAGGGCGGCCTAATTACGTTCTGGATGTACAGCACAAAATTGTGCTCTACACCTGGCCCAGGACTTTCCCAGCTGTCCTACAGCTGTCTGGCAGGGATAGCATTCACCCTCTCCCTGGCAGATAACTGTGGGTCCTGCCTTGTAGCCATTGGGTCCTTTTGGGCCCTCTGGACAACAGCCCCTTTCGGGGGAAGGGCGAGATTGGGACGGCCTGATTTTTGCTCCCAAAAACTGTAGGTCACCCAATTGGGTTGGCTACAGCTTGTAGGGACCCCCTAGGCACCCCCCTACCCAGGGGCCTGCAACATCCGCCAGGTCCATGCATGATCACTTATTTTTTTGGACCTTCTGGTCCAACCTGTTGCTTACGCGGCTGGCCAGGGCAATCTGCTGCACTGACCTGATGTCACAGCATCATGTCAGTGTGGGGTCAACCTACCAGAGTGCATGCCTGCACGCAAAGTGGCACATCGCCCTGGCCGGCTACACAACCACCATATCGCACTAGTGGGTCTGAAAAGGTAAGTGATCACATGGCTGGGGAGAGGGCGTGACCCCCCTGGGTGCCAGTGAGCACCTAGGGGGTGTCGGGCATCTGCCACAACCCAATCCAGGCTTCACCAGCTGCCAGAACACTGGAGCAAGACCGGGCCGTCTGGTCTTCGGCCTCCACAGGGTGCAGTCACCTCAATTGCAACCCAATGGCAGCAGCAGAGGGTGGGGACTCCAGCCCATGTGTTGGCCTTTTTGGGCTAGGACACGTGGGGATGGGTTCACCATTTGCACCTAGGCAGCTAAGGGACACATGGGAATGGCTATACAGTAGTGTGAAAAGGCCTCTGGTCGCCATACTGGAGCTTAACTCCCCTGGGACACTGTCTCCACTCACTGGCTTAGGAGTGGTGGGTGAGGGATAGAGTTGCCTGCAATCCCCATTGAAAAAGATGCCTCTTCCATCTACATTTATTTTTTTTTTAAAAAGGTAGCTTTTGGTTCCAGAATTGCAGTGGTTCCAGAATTGGGCTGCCTCCAGTCAGGGTGTAAAACCTGGAACTTCCCTTGACATGTACTAGCATTCACATTAGTACATGCCAACCCATGTCCCCTCTACATGGCCAGTGGATGCATGGTGTGGATGCATAGCCTGGGCACCGCCATCTTGGTTCATGATGCTGGCATCACTGTGTGGGCATGGGCACCATCACCAGGATAACATCTCCTTGCCGTGCATGTGCAGTGATACCAGCACATCACGTGACGCCACAGTGCACTTGCATGGTGCATCAAATGCTCCTCCATGTCGCATAGAGGTGTGGATGGGGACACCACTGGATGCTGCTGGACAGAATAAGGGCACGTGCTCCACATGTAGTTTGTGTGCAGTGTGCTTCTGCTCAGAAGGTGTAACAGCGTCTTCAAGTGCAGATGCTGTGTCTGGGAGAGTGCTGCATGCAAACTACACAGCAAAGTGCAGAAAGACCTCTGGACTAGTACTCCAGGGCTACGTTGAGATCGCAAGACATGTTCAATCCCACCTCAGTCCCAGGGTATTGGGGAGATATCCTGTGGTATTCCTATAGTGGGAAGAAGGATTCTCCACCCACTTTCCACCATTATAGTTATATTCAATTACTTGTCTGCACATTGCTCCTGGGATCCACCATCTTGGAGATGGCCACTGTGCATGTATGGGGCCCTAAAATGGTGGCAGTGCATGTGTGGTGGGATGTACATGGTACGCCAATGGCAGGAGCACAGCTTCTGGACAGGTAAGTCTGTTTGCTAGCTCCCCACTGTAACGGCAACAAGTGATAACCATTTAGTAGTTTTTTGGGTACTGTCTGGAAGCAGCCTTTTATTCTACTTATCTTTCAAAGATCTGTTACACTTCACAGAAGCAGTGGTAATAAGGCTGGTAAAGTTTAGACTAATTCAAAACATCCTAGGCATACAGTGGACAATTGTGCCTTTTGATTAATGAGGGAACCCAGCCAACCTCAAAGACAGATAAAAGGCTCCCCTGAACTCTAGGATCTCTACCACCTCCCAGTCTCTCCACAGGGAACTCACAATGAAGTTGTTCTTTGCCACCACCATCTCTCTGCTCCTCTCCGGCTGCCTGTGGAGCATCAATGCCCAGCGCCAAGTTGCCTCTGTCCTTACAGTGGGCAATGGAGGGCGAACGGGTCAGTGGGGAGAAAGGCAATTCTGCCCTTCGGGATTTGCCACTGCATTTTCACTGAAGGTAAACACTCCACTTTTCCCTCCACTCTTTGCTGCTTCCATTCCATTATGTTGCGGTGTTTTGCTCTGATGTGAGGGAGCCAACTTGGCGAAGTTCCCTCTCTTTCTCCACTCAGTGGTTCCTCAAGGCCTCATCTCAAATGAGAGGAGGATTTGGTGGATTTCCATACTTAGGGTGCCTCCAGGCTGGGAAAGATGCAGCACAGCAAGTTTGGTGCTTCCATCCACCTCAGTAGAAGGACAGCATTCTCCACCCTTGTGACCCACAAAGGAAAAAAGATGCTGGATATTATCCAGTATCTTTTTTCTGAGTGCTTACCTGGATTTCCTGTGCTCCTCTTGACAGTGACGGAGCTTCCCAGCTGGCTGACGGGAAGCAGCTGCGCTGCAAATTTGAACCTTCCAATCTTCCAGTTTGACCCGTTCAGAGTGGATACATAGTAGATACATGTGGGATTCGTACTGAACTTTCGAATTGAATTCAAATCCTACCACATTCAAAGGGATCTACTCAAACAAATATGAAATTCATGCACATCCCTAATCTTGTGATTAGTGTGCTGGACTCATATCTCATAGTCACTGGGTTTGATTCCACACTCCTCCATAAAGCCAGCTGGATGACCTTGGGCTAGTCACAGCTCTCTTTCTGAGCTCTCATAGCCCCACTGATCTCATGGGGTGTCTGTTGCGGGGAGAAGAGCAGAAGGTTTGTCAACTGCTTTGAATCCCCTTTAATGGATGAGAAAAGTGGGATGTAACAACCCACTCATTTTCTATTCTCTCTTAATACTTCTCCTTTCTCCTCAGACTGATTCCATTCGAGAGCATGGGATGGAAACCTCTGTTATCAGGGGTGTTCGTCTGCATTGTAGCGATGGCAAAAAAGTTACATCTTCAACAGAAATGTAAGTAGTAAGAAGAAGAAATACTATCTATTTTTTCATATATAGCTCTAATATCCCATTTGAACAGATTGGCTGTAGTCTCACACCGTGTTTAAGATGGCCTGAAGCAGTCCCTAGCTTCCAGGGATGATACCCATCTGGCATTCAAATTAGCCAAGCACTAAGAACCTTTTTCGATCTATTGTCCAATTATATTTTCAGGGCGTGATCATGGAACAAAACTATTCGGGAATGTTTCTTAAACTTTGCAGTTAGGAGCTTTAATTTACTCTTTGATTTAATTCCTGCTTTGTTCTATCACTAAATGCTCCTCTGAAGAGATCATAAACGGGGAGAAGGTAAGTGGGAAGACACCACTGATGGGGATGGACACAAATATACAAAAAATTAAAAATTTAACCGACTTCAATAGAATTTGGACATTTGAATTCAAATCGAATGTCTATACATTTGAATTTAACGTTCAAATGAATTTTTGAATCTTTCAAATCATTCTGATGAATTTTCTGAACATTTGTATTCATATGGATAGAAATGTATTCAATTCGAATTGAATGTGAATATGTTCAAATTTTAAACATTCTAACAAATTCAAATCTTCAGATATTCAATTCAAATCAAATCCCCAAAATTGCATTTGTGCATACCCCAAACCATTGAATTAACTGTTATGTTCTGCAATGATGAGAATTATTGATTTGAGCACAATGTACGGCCCTTTTTTACTCGGGCCTCATTCAGGATTATATCTATCCACATGTTGGTACAGACCACTGCAGGTCCTCCCTTGGCTCTGCCATAGTCTGCACTAGCATGCGGATGGCAGGTCCCTGTACCAGGATATAATCCGGAATAAGGTCCAGTGAAGAAAGGAACTACAAGTCATTTTCTTGGATTTTAAACAAAAAATGTTTAGAAAAAGTAAAGTAATAAAAATTGCCATTTTGAAATATATAGTGCTAAAACACCAGGGGCCTGTATGCACTTGGCAAAGAGGGGAACTCCAGATATGCTTCCACACAGAAGAAGAAGAAGAAGAAGAAGAAGAGAAGAAGAAGAAGAAGAAGAAGAAGAAGAAGAAGAAGAAGAAGAAGAAGAGTTGGCTTTTCTACCCCACTTTTCTCACCCATTTGAGGGGACGCAAAGTGGCTGACAAAGCTTTTCTGTTCTTCTCTTCATAACAGAACACCCTGTGAGGCAGGTGGGGCTGTGAGAGCTCAGAAGAGGGCTGTGACTAGCCCAAGGTCATCCAGCTGGCTTTGGGTAGGAGTGCGGAATCAAACCGGGTATTCCCAGATAAGAGTCTGGCTCCTTAACCACTAGTCTACAGGAGTGACCTGCCCTGTAGGTGCAGAGGAAGGGAGAGGTAAGAAGCAAATTAGGCTTGGAGGCTCTGCAGAAGAAAGACTCGTTGACCATGGTCTTCCAGCATCAAAGGGCTGCTTTGCACCTACCTTCAGTGGGATACCACTCTACTGAACTTAAATTCAGAAATGGTGGCCAGCATGTGCTTGAAGTACAAATGCTGGCCACCACCTACCTCACAGCCCCACCTACCTCACAGGGTGTTCTGTTGTGGGGAGAAGAATAGAAAGCTTTGTCAAAAGCCAAACTTTCTTCTTTGCTAGGGTGCCCGTGGTTGAAGATGTGGATCCAGCCAATATCATTATAATTATTTGCAAATGAAAGGGTTACAGTTTCCCACAATCAGAGATGTGAGGGATTCACAGACTGATTGTCTCTTGAGTAAGAGTTTGGCTCTTTTCACAGGAGGGGTCGCTGGTCTGCCGTAAACTCTTGCCGGGGAAATAATCGACTGAGCTCCTTCTCCCTAGGACTTTCAAAATTCCCCAACCAAATGGCACGGCATACTTGGATGGTAGCCAGCAGTCTTCAGTTTAGGTGTTCAGATGGGACGCAGCTGAGAGGATCTGAATCTACATCGGATTGGTTTGGCGGATGGAGCAATAGCTGCGGGCAGGGTGTTTGTGGCCTGCAAGCAAAAGTGGATTCACAACTAAGAATAGAGAGAAGAGAATCCGCAGTCACGGATATGAGGCTTTTCTGCTGTTGATTATATATGCAGAGCTGCCAGCTTTCTGGAATTCTATGATCTGTAGCCATCTAACCTTCCATCTACCTATAAATCATTTTCAAAAGCAGACACTTGTCTTAGTCTTTTGATTATTTCAGCTCCTTTTGTGTCGACCATTAATTCAAGATACCAGGGGTATTGTAGTTGTATTTTGTATTGGTTCAGATTCCTATGTCCCTTACCGAAGTCTCAGGGCAGTGAACAAAATAACAAGTGGTAGATGTACACACCAATCTACCTTGGGCAAGTGGCCTTTGAGTAAGCTAGCTATTAGGCTTTGGGCCTTTTCACGCTTCAGTGAATGGGAAAG
Source organism: Aspidoscelis tigris stejnegeri (assembly GCA_023333525.1). Classification (NCBI taxonomy): domain Eukaryota; kingdom Metazoa; phylum Chordata; class Lepidosauria; order Squamata; family Teiidae; genus Aspidoscelis; species Aspidoscelis tigris. The sequence continues at coordinate 256,452,369 of JALMGA010000001.1, forward strand.
TCTGGGGAGGCTCTGGCACAAAGCATCCACAGTGTGGAGCTTCTCCATTCCAGAGCAGCTCTGCACCTGCATGACCATCGCCCACCACCAATACCCATGGAATATTAAACAGTTCTCTGCAGCTATACTAGGAACATACTAGGAACATCAGCATGGTTCTAGTACAGCTCTGATCATACCCTTTGCGCTACTTCCATGGAAAGGGTGCATGGGGGCATGACAGTCTTCTGTGCATGGTAGTTGCTGCATGGAAGCAATCACTCCCAGATGGGAGCAATTGCACTTCCATGGCACTATAGTAAGTGTTGGGAAGCTTTAGGATGTTCCTGTGGTTCACTTTCCTGGGATATCGTCCTAGGCAAATGAAAAGTGTAAAAGCCCTTTGGCTGTACTCCAGTTCCTGCTCAGTAATTCCACCTTCAATTGCCTTCCCCAAGGGTAACAAGTGAACTACATTTATCTACAGACGCTTCAATAGGAGACATTACAATACAATTGGGGTGGTGGTGGAGGGGTTATGAAAACTGTAATATGTGGGATTTGCATATCTGAAACTTCTTGGCAGTGCAAAATCACTTCTGCCAAAAGAGAAACTCTCATTTCAGAAGTTAAAGAAATGGAAAAAAATATATATTCAAGGAACCTATCACAAACTAAATGGTAAGTCTCAAAACCTCACTGTTTTAGGTTTGGAGATGGAGGCTAAAGCTCAGTTGTGTCTCCAGAACAAATCTTGTGTTTAAGGAAACAAGAATTCAGAATTATTAGCACCTTTATAAAATAAAAAAACCCACAGTCCTAACACTATGAGATAACTGTAATTTGATTGCTATTGGTCAAATGCAAATAAAGGACATAATCACAAATTTCCATGAAGATCTTTATTTAGCACCACTACAGTCTTAACAAAATCTCCTCTTTTCTTTACTCAGTTTCCCTCCCCAAGTTGACACAAGAACAACAGGATTGGGTAAACAGGGATATCACTTTGCAAGAAATTGAAAACACAATAAAATCACTTGTCTGAAAAAGGGTAAACAAAAAGAACAAGTGAATTATTACTGGTGAATATCAGTGCTCAGCGTAGACTTTTAAATTCCAAACATCTTCTCACAAAGGAACAATTTTTTTTATCACTAAACTGATCGATCTGGAATTATACAGGTTCATTCCTGGTTGATCAATCTCCAACCCTATCCATATAGCCCGAAACAGATGCCCTGGGAGGCCATTAGCCCTCATGTTTTTTGATATATACAAAGTCTTTGTGTTCAGTATAAATGTTATTAAGGTTAAAATGATATATATTTTAAAATCTTTGCCATATTATCCACTATTTATTTATTTAGAACATTTATATACTGTTTTATTATCTAAAGTAGTTTACATTAGAGATTTAAACACAAGGTTTTACCTCATTGCCTATTGGCAAAGTGTTCACTGATGAAGGTGTATACATTCATGCACGCTGTGGACAAAGTATATGGAGAGACGCTTTTCACCCTTTCCCAAAACACTAGGAGCAGGAGTCACCCAAGGAAGTAAAATCCTAGACAAATCTGGAAAGACAAAAGAAGGATAGAAATACTCCACAGCTCACCATAGATCGGGAGTTGTAGGGAACATGAAGCAAGCCTCGCTAGATCAGGCCATAGCCCTTGCAGTCCATCCTCCTGTCTCACTCAGGGGTCCACCAGTTGATTCTGGGCATTCTCAGAAGAAGACAAAACCTTCAACTGCTCTCAGTTCCCTGCAGATGGCCATGGGAGGCATGCTGTCTGTCTCTCCAGTCTGGAGGCAGGACTTAGTTATCCACTGACACACTTGTCTTTCATGGATGATGTTAAGCCCTGCTGGGTCAGACTACAGCTCATCTAGACAGCATCCTGTCTCACACAGTGGCTCACCAATTCCTTATGGGCATTCTCAAGCAGAAGACACCCTGCAAACGGTTGTTAGAGGCATTCTGCCTGCCTCTTCAACCTGGAGGCAGTGTCTAGCCATCCACTATAGTAGCTATTGATATGAATGTGTCTAACCATGTATCACTTTTCCTCTCTCCTGTAGAAACAAAAGAAGTTAAGGACCTTTCAGCATTTATACATCCTCTCACTGAGAACAACAATAAGACTGACCAATAGATGGGGTTAATCAGGGTGGGGAACATTGACCTACATGAGAAGTTGGCTAGCTTTCTTCATTAATCCAACAGCAAGCAAACAAAGGGACAACTATTTCATAGCCACAATGATGTGTCCTTCTATTGACTTTTAGCAGCTTACCCTGCTTACAATAGATATCATTATATCTAAGGTAACGATGTGCTGAGTCCTCTGAAGTCTGTGGACTCTTGCTGCCATTGTGATATGCTTACTTTTGCATTGAGATGAAGGGTTATGTTTCAGTCAGGGGGAAATCCACACTTTACTGTTCTTCTAGCCCACATCACTCGCAGAAGCTGCCATCTTTCCTACAGCTACCGGTGCCAATGGCAATGCAGCATCCATGCACACTCATGTTCTAGGTCACCTTCACCTTTGTAGTCCCATTTCTATCACTTGTCATTGAGAACCAGGGAGGTGAGAAGCTCATTTTAGAGTCTCATTACTGACCTTTACAAACTGTAGCCCTTTCTGCACTGCATGATTCTGCACTGGGACTCATGGGCTGCATCCAGATGTCATTTATTTATTCCACTATAATTGGATATTCTGAAATAAAGCTTAGATATTCCAAAATCTCCATACTTTATTCTGGAATATCCAAATATAGTAGAATAAGCAACCAAGATGTGTCTGCAATCACAGAACTTTCCTCCATTCCCTGGTTTTCTGGATTTAGGAGCCCCTTAAACAGGATGATGGGCCTTCTGATCTGAGTCTTAATGTCAATCAAGGACGCCCTGTCCCTGTTCATACAGCTCTGATTGCACTGGACAAAGCCAGATCCAGATTGTTCTAGATCACGGGAAGTGTGCAGACAGCGCACTTCTGAGTTCTGGAACTACTGGGGTTGCTTATCACTGCCTTGCCATAGCACACTGTCCAAATGCACCCTCAAGTTCCAAGGCTAGAAACATTTTTCTTAGCCTTTAGAAGTGTGTGGCTGTGAAGCTTACAAAAGCTTTGCAACCTTGGGGAAGCATGGGCCAGATCAGTACATGCTGCGCAAATGGCAGTGATGTGGCCATCCCTACACATATTCCTGATCAGCAACAATCCATATAATCCAGATCAGTGGTACCCATTGATCCAAATCAACTTCAAGTAAGTGCAGAAAAAGCCATAGTCTGTACTAGCATGTGGATGGCAGGTGCCTATTCTGGAGTTCAATCTGGAATAACGCCAAGTGCAGAAAGGTTCTGTGTTTAGGAATCTAGAAATGGTCCAGAGGGATCCCCACTGCCTGCCAAGTCTCCTGTGTACGGCAGCACACGCATCATCCCTGTGGGAGGACTATGTGGTCTTTAGGAAAAGGTTGACTAAATACACAAAAGCAAAATTGAAAGGCAAGGTCAGGAGCATTCATGAAGCAGGAAAGGTCAACGGTGTTTTGGGGGCTGGAGTGGGGGGAGGGAGGGAGGGAGGGAGTCAGAACAACTGAGGCTTCATTGATGCCCAAAGTGGAGCCAAGACTGGATGAATGTGTATGTGACATTCAGATCTGTTATCAGAGATAAAATCATGCTTAAGCAAATGCCCAGCATCTCAGGACAGGTTGCATCTCATCCCTCAAAGCCAAATTCCAGTAAAAGGAGGAAGAAAAGATGGTACAGAAGGTTCCTGGGGAAACATACACATTCTTCCTCAATAAATTCAGAATTTATTAAGCCACGTAAGGCCTAAGAACTGCTCTTAAGGTACAAGATGTCCCTTCCGAACTAGTAAAAGGCATCTATAGTAAAATGCTACTTTCTGTCCTTTTTGGGAAACCAATTGGAATGTGAAACCGTACTTGGAGCTCATTTTTCTGAGTTACAGGGGAAAATATTTGCTGTAGAATCTATTGGGATTTTACTTCTATTTTATCTTCAGCATTAACATCGTCACCAAACCAGAGGCCTTCCTGCACTTGGCCCAGTAGTTTGTTTCCAATGCATTCCCAGATGGAACATTTGCACTGAAAAGGGCCATTTCCAACTCATAAATGGTCCCTTCCATGCAGAAGTGCACTAGAAGCAAACTACGTGTGGAACACGATTTTTGTGCGCCACACATGAGCTTGCCACAACCTGTGGTGTCCAGTTGCATCCAGCAGTGAGGCCATCCCCATCTCTATGGTGCACAGAGGGGGGAATGACACACCACACAAGTTTGTTGATGTGTCACATGATGTGATGTGCTGGCACCAGAGTGCATGTGTAGAGTATCACCATTATCCCAATGACAGTGCTGACACATATGCAGTGGTGCTGGCATCTGGAGGAAGTACCTAGGCATCCATTCTAATGGTTACTGATACACCCTTTATTTGCTTGCTTGCTTGCTTGTGTTTGTGTGCATGTGTGCGTGCGTGCGTGTGTGTGTGCATGCGTGTGTCCCTTTTTATACTGCTTTTCACCAAGGTCCCAGGCAAGAGTACAAAATTAAAAGCAACAATTAAAAGCAAAAGCAAATAATGTCTGCAAATAAGGAGCCCTTTGTGAACCATTGCTGACATTCTTGTTGAATAACAAATTACCCACAATTTTGCACATTTTCATTTCCATGGCTAGTCAGTCCTGCACATCTACTAACATGCACAGTATTCACCTTTTGCAACCTCTGCAAATGATGCTAGCTGAGCATTTCCCATCACATACAAACTGCCATTTTAGCAAGAACCTGTTGCAAACGGCCTCTTGACGGTCTTTCTCATATACCAAAGCATCTTTTTCTGATCCTAGCTAGAACAAACTGATGGAATCCGTTAGCTACCTTATATCCAAACATCATCCTAACATTGGTAATTTCATGGAGGACAGGTGTATCTATGGGTGCTTCTGCACTTACCATATAAAATCTGGATTAAGGAAATCCGAATTTCTAAAATCTGTCATTGGTGAAATCCGGATAAAATAGGTATGGATCTACACAAGGTCCAAAACGTCCACACGTGTGTTGTTTTAACAGATTGTGATGGATGGAATACATGGTTGCCATGCGGACAACATAGCACCGATTATTAGAAGGATCTGGTCTCATTGCAGAAGTGCTGCCCAAGGTACCACGAGACTGGATCACACAGCTGTCAATCACAGGTCACAGGACATGTAGGACTGTGTAGGCATGATGGGGACAGACTGACAACTTCCGGTCCCACCCACATCCGTTACTTATTCTGGTCTCTGTGCAGAAGCATCATCTGTTGATCTGGAATTTGCCTGGAAGAACTGATTGGGGGCCTCGTTTTTAGATCTTCCATAAATCCAGATTCAATGGGCTCTGGACCCAATTAGGAATGGATCTCCTGTGATGGCATACAGAAGCAGCATGCTTAAAGGGGCTTTATTTGATCCTGATCTGAGGAAGGTACCTTGGGTATGCGTGCCATATGTGTCCTTACCTGATGCTTAATGAGCTCTTAAGTGTAAGTGCAGAAACACCCTATTGCTCTTAGAATGGATGCCTAGGTGCTTCCTCCATGCTGGAGAGACAGGCAGGATGCCTCTAAAGCCCATTTGCAGGTTGTTGAGAGCTGGTTGAAGGCATTGCCTTTGTTCTGCTTGAGATGACCATAAGCACTTGTGGGCCAGTCAGGATGCTGGACTAGATGGGCTGTGGTCTGATCCAGCAGGACCGCTTATGTTCTTAACACACGGAGAAGCAATTTCATCCCAGATGTTTGCCTTACTGTCATTTCCAATCCTTTTGTATACTTTCCACATCTATTGTCTTTCTAATAAGAATCAAGTCTTGTTAACAAAAAGAAAATCCTTTAACAGTACAAAAACGTCTTCAATGTTTTTGAAAGAATATCTCAAAGGTTAAAAAAATCACACGGCAAAGGACACCCACATTAAAATGCAATGTGCAAGAAATGATACATTTTGATGATTTTTTTTCAAGGAGGTCTCCAAAGGCTTCATTTAGCACAAAGTTTGCAATAAGAATGGAAGAAAATCACTGATTTGATTGGATCAGGGGAACTTGTCTTAATGAAGCAATACACTGTAATAGAGACCAGAGACCTTTCCACACTTCAGCAATTGGAGATGTTTGAGGATGCCTGGCATGGAGCATCCACACAGCGCAAAGACGCATCTTTCTTGGAGTAGCTCCAAGCATGCAGGGCTGTCTCCAGTTGCTGTTGGCCGTGGAACACTTTTTAGTGCAACCCCAGATGAAACCTTCCCATGTACTTCTCTGACCATGGTGGTGGGGCAGGGTGACTGCAACGGCATATGTGGCATCTGGGGTTGTGGCAACTGCAGCTGTGGCATCTGGGGTGGCTGCAGCTGCAGCTATGGCATCTGGATCCATGGCATCTGGTTGCTGGAGCAACAGCCCACTGCACATCATTGTTGCTATGGCAAGATAATCAAACCCAAACAGGAGTAATTGCACCTCCACAGCACTTACTTAAGTTGCAATAAGCTTTGCAATGGGGTCAGGATTTGCAATGCAAAATGCAGAGTCCTGTTCACACTAGGGCCATGGAGTGCAATTAGGCAAGCCCTGGGACAGAGCATTTGCTCTGCTGGGCGGGTGGTTCCATCCAGAACTGTCCCAGCCTGTCCCAGGGTGGCCTAATTGTGTTCCAGGTGTAGAGCACGAAATCATGCTCTACACCTGGCCCAGGCTGTTCCCGGCCATCCTACAGCTGTACAGCAGGGAAAGCACTCCTAGTCTCTCTGGCAGACAGCTGTGGGCCTGGGCCTCCCCCGCGGCCGTTGGGTCCTTTCGGGCCCTCTGGCCAACAGCACCTTTTGGGGGAGGAGCGTGATCGGGATGGCCCGACCTCGGGTCCCACAAGCTGTAGCTGACCTAATCTGGTCAGATACAGCTTGCAGGGACCCCCTAGGCACTCCCCCCCACCCACCCAAGGGCCTGTGCCACCTGCCAGGCCCGTGCACGATCACGTACCTTTTCAGACCATCTGGTCCATTCTGGGGCTCGCATGGCTGGCCAGGCCAATATGCTGCTCTGCATGCAAGCGCGGAACGGTAGTCCACCCCCACACCGACCTGATGTCACAGCATCAGGTCAATGTGGGGCCAAGCTACCGAAGCACGTGCCTGCACGCAGAGACTTTGAAATACCCAGATGTGCATGGTACGCCAATGGCAGGAGCATGGCTCCCAGGCAAGTAAGTCTATTTGCTTGCTCCCCATTATTGCCCACTGTACCAACAACAAGTGATAACCATTTAGTAGTTTTTTGGGTACTGTCTGGAAGCAACCTTTTATTCTACTTATCTTTCCAAGGATCAGTTGCACTTCACAGAAGCAATGACAATAAGGATGGTAAAGTTTAGAGTAATTCAAAACATCCTAGGCATACAGTGGACAATTGTGTCTTTTGATTAATGAGGGAACCCAGCCAACCTCAAAGACAGATAAAAGGCTCTCCGGATCTCGAGGATCCCTGCCACTTCCCAGTCTCTCCGCAGAGAACTCACAATGAAGTTGTTCTTTGCCACCACCATCTCTCTGCTCCTCTCCGGCTGCCTGTGGAGCATCAATGCCCAGCGCCAAGTTGCCTCTGTCCTTACAGTGGCCAATGGAGGGCGAATGGGTCAGTGGGGAGGAAGGCAATTCTGCCCTTCGGGATTTGCCACTGCATTTTCACTGCAGGTAAACTCTCCACTTGTTCCTCTACTCTTTGCTGCTTCTATTCCATTATGTCCCGGTGTTTTTCTCTGATGTGAGGGAGTCCACTTGGCGAAGGTCCCTCTCTTTCTCCACTCAGTGGTTCCTCAAGGCCTCATCTCAAATGAGAGGTGAATTTGGTGGATTTCCATACTTAGGGTGCCTCCGGGCTGGGAAAGATGCAACGAAGCAAGTTCGGTGCTTCCATCCGCCCTCAGTAGAAGGGCAGCATTCTCCACCCGGCAACCCACAAAGGAAAAAGATGATGGATATAATCCAGTATCTTTTTTTCTGAGTGCTTACCTGGATTTCCTGTGCTCCTATTGCCAGTGGTGGAGCTTCCCATCTGAGTGACGGGAAGTAGCTGCGCTGTAAATTTGAAACTCCAGTTTTGGGGACCAGAGGCAGCTCCCCCCTTAATTCAAAGCTTCCAGTTCTCCAGTTCAGAGCCTGGGCTGTGTCTGGAGGCACCAAAAATCACATCTTAATGTCTTGGGTCTTACATGGGGAGTATATTTGAATCCCATTTAATGGATGATATAACAAGCGGGACATAACAATCCACTCATTTTCTATTCTCTCTTAACACTTCTCCTTTCTCCTCAGACTGATTCCATTCAAGAGGGTAGGAGAGAAAACCTTGTTATCAGGGGTGTTCGCCTGCATTGTAGTGATGGCACAACAGTTACATCTTCAACAGAAACGTAAGTAGTAAGGAGAAGAAATACTGTTTTCTTTTTTTAGATATAGCTGTAATATCCCATTTGAACAGATTGGCTGTAGTCTCACACCGTGTTTAAGATGGCCTGAAGCAGTCCCTAGTTTCCAGGGATGATACCCATCTGCCATTCAAATTAGCTAAGCACTAAGAACCTTTTTCGATCTATTGTCCAATTATATTTTCAGGGTGTGATCACGGAAGAAAACTATTGGGGAATGTTTCTCAAACTTGGCAGTTAGGAGCTTTAATTTACTCTTTGATTTAATTCCTGCTTTGTTCTATCACCAAATGCCCCTCTGAAGAGATAATGGGAAGAAGGGAAGTGGGAAGACACCATTGATGGGGATGGACACGGATATTCAAAACACTCGTAATCACTCTTCTTCATCTTCCATTCTTACTTTATAATGCCCAATCTATCCCAAATGTACCCGGTGCTTCACAAGGCACCTGGGAAATGTGATCACCTCTACTGGAAGTAATTGCCTGGATGCTCTGTCTCAGGCTGGATCTCTGCCAATAGTAAGTGAACAAAACAAAATGCATCAGGCTGATCAACAGGGTAGTTCCAAGGCAAGGAGTCAAGTTGGCAGTTCATCTGGAAGCAGGTTTATTGCTTAGTTCAGCGGTTCTCAACCTGTGGGTCGCAACCCCTTTGGGGGTCGAACTACCCTTTCAGAGGGGTCGCGATGAGACTCCCGCTGCCCCTCCCTCCCCGTCCCAGCTGCCCTGCCCCTGTGGTTGGGGGTCTCCACAACATGAGGAATTGCATTAAGAGGTTGCAGCATTAGGAAGGTTGAGAACCGCTGGCTTAGTTACAGCATAGGCATATAACAAAGTACATAGTAAAATACTTGATGGTTAAATGCTGTCAGGCAGGGCTAGCTGCCTACCATAATATTTGCATGTAAGATATCTGCCACCTATGAGATTCTGTATATATGTATATAATGGCTGCCTGTTGTTTTAGAACTGACAGTTGACTCCCCCCTTCCTGCTGAGGTCAAGTGATACATTTGTGTTTCAAGGTTTTAGCTCCAAGTTTAAATTGGTTTTGAGAAATAGGTATTGTTCATTGGTTAAGGGCCAAACCCCACCCAACTATGAAACATATACATATGCTGGGCTTTCTGTTCCAAGTTGCTCCCAACAAGAAATGTGCTAACGCTGAGCTGAAATAAATCACTGTTCATCTTTTTCAAGAAAGAGTCTTGTGGTCATCCTTTGCCAGCCTGACGAATGCATGGATTTATAAATAAATGCATGATAATTGTCATAAGACAAGTGAGAGAAAGTAATAATGGATGATTAAGAAGAATGTTCACATGTGTGTGAATGAAAGAATATGGCTCACAGCACACATGGTCACACTGCAGGATTGCTCCTGGAGTCAGGCTGACCTTAATCTCAGGAGCTGGGAGTTCCCATAACAAAAACTGGACTTGAGCAGCCATAATAAAGAATACAATAACAGGATCTGTTGATAGGCTATTTCAACATATTCGGCCTTGGGCCTATGCATGAGATTTCCATTCCTGCAGTACATCTCACAGTGTGAGTGTCTGACAACAACTGATCCATCCCCAATCTTCACTTCCCTGTGACGATTTCCCAGGGAAGTGAAGGTGCAAATTTGCCTCAGAAATGAATCAAATATTGTCTATCTCCAGTACAAGTCCAATATTGCAAAACTGATGGATGCAGTCCTCCCTGGATTGTTTTTAAGGCACTGCGAGAAAAGGACAGCATTTAGCATAAGAAAAGCACAAATCTGGCAAGGAAGAAAGGCAGTGCATAGTAGAATACGCAGCATTGGCAATGGCCGTTTGCTTTTATGCTGAGCATTTAATTATAGTACCTTGCTCTTCAGCGTCAAAGCGGACTCTCAGACTGGCTTGACAGAGGAAGAATGGTGAGTAATGACAGTGAAAGAGGTTCTAGTGCTTTTGAGAAAAGTGAGACATTTTCAGCAATGGGACGGTCTTTTCATTTCCATTCACAATTGTCCCTTTACAATCCTAGCAAGGCAAAATCTAGATTGGTTGATTGGCTTCAGATTAGACATAACCCTAAGCCAATTTTTCAATGACTTTATCTTATTAATTGACTAACATCTGTACCAGATTAAATGTCAATGAAAGGAAATTCTAGCCAAATGATGATGAAGGGAGAAAAATGCTCAACAGCAAAGCACAACATTAGCACAAACACCAGAGGAATGAGGAGAAGAAGAGTTTTCTTTTCTACCCTGCTTTTCTCAGGCATTTAAGGGGACTCAAAGTGTCTGACAAAGCTTTTCTATTCTTCTCCCCACAACATAACTCCCTGTGAGGTGGGTGGGGCTGTGAGAGCTCAGAAGAGAGCTGTGACTAGCCCAAGGTCACCCAGCTGGCTTTGTGTAGGAGTACAGAATCAAACCTGGTATTCCCAGATAAGAGTCTGACTCCTTAACCACTAGTCTACAGGAGTGGCTTGCCCTGTAGGTGGAGAGGGAGGGAGGGAGGGAGGGAGGGAGGGAGGGAGGGAGGGAGGGAGGGAAAAGAAGCAAATTTGGGCTTGGAGGCTCTGTAGAAGAAAGACTTGTTGGCCGTGGTCTTCCAACATGAAAGGACCGGTTTGCATTTACCTTCAGTGGGATACCACTCCACTGAACTTAAACTCAGGAATGGCGGCCAGCATGTGCTTGAAGTGCAAATGCTGGCCACCACCTACCTCACAGCCCCACCTACCTCACAGGGTGTACTGATGTGGGGAGAAGAATAGAAACTTTGTCAGCCGCTTTGAGTCCCCTTAAATGTGTGAGAAAAGCAGGGTAGAGAAGCCAACTCTTCTTTTTCGTTAGGGTGCCCATGGTTGACGTTATGGATCCAGCCAATATCATTATAATTATTTGCAAATGCAAGGGTTACCGTTTCCCACTATCAGGGCAAAAAGAGAGAGAGGGATTCACAGACTGATTGTCTCTTGAATAAGAGTTTTGCTCTTTTCACAGGAGGGGTCGCTGGTCTGCCGTAAACTCTTGTCGGGGAAATAATCGACTGAGCTCCTTCTCCCTTGGACTTTCAACCTTCCGCCGCCAAACTACAAGGGTTACTGAGAGGGTAGCCAGCAGTCTTCAGTTTAGGTGTTCCGATGGCATGCAGCTGAGAGGATACGGATACGCATCGGCTCGGTTTAGCAGATGGAGCAATAGCTGCAGGCAGGGTGTTTGTGGCCTGCAAACAAGAGTGGATTCACAACTAAGAATAGAGAGAAGAGAATCCGCAGTCACGGATATGAGGCTTTTCTGCTGTTGATTATAAATGCAGAGCTGCCAGCTTTCTGGAATTCTATGATCTGTAGCCATCTAACCTTCCATCTACCTATAAATCATTTTCAAAAGCAGACACTTGTCTTAGTCTTTTGATTATTTCAGCTCCTTTTGTGTCGACCATTAATTCAAGATACCAGGGGTACTGTAGTTGTATTTTGTATTGGTTCAGATTCCTATGTCCCTTACCGAAGTCTCAGGGCAGTGAACAAAATAACAAGTGGTAGATGTACACACCAATCTACCTTGGGCAAGTGGCCTTTGAGTAAGCTAGCTATTAGGCTTTGGGCCTTTTCACACTTCAGTGAATGGGAAAGTCTGGGGAGGCTCTGGCACAAAGCATCCACAGTGTGGAGCTTCTCCATTCCAGAGCAGCTCTGCACCTGCATGACCATCGCCCACCACCAATACCCATGGAATATTAAACAGTTCTCTGCAGCTATACTAGGAACATACTAGGAGCATCAGCATGGTTCCAGTACAGCTCTGATCATACCCTTTGCGCTACTTCCATGGAAAGGGTGCATGGGGGCACGACAGTCGTCTGTGCATGGTAGTTGCTGCATGGAAGCAATCACTCCCAGATGGTAGCAATTGCACTTCCATGGCACTATATTAAGTGTTGGGAAGCTTTAGGATGTTCCTGTGGTTCACTTTCCTGGGACGGTGTCCTAGGGAAATGAAAAGTGTAAACGCCCTTTGGTTGTACTCCAGTTCCTGCTCAGTAATTCCATCTTCAGTTGCCTTCCCCAAGGGTAACGAGTGAACTACATTCATCTACAGACGCTTCAATAGGAGACATTACAATACAATGGGAGGTTATAGAAACTGTAATATGTGGGATTTGCATATCTGAAACTTCTTGGCAGTGCAAAATCACTTCTGCCAAAAGAGAAACTCTCATTTCAGAAGTTAAAGAAATGGAAAAAAAAAATATCCAAGGAACCCATGTCAAATTGAATGGTAAGCTTCAAAATCCCACTGTTTTAGGTTTGGAGATGGAGGCTAAAGCTCAATTGTATCTCCAGGACAAATTTTGTGTTTAAGGAAACAAGAATTCAGAATTATTAGCACCTTTATTAACGCATAAAAGACAAAACACAATCTTAAAACTATGAGATAACTGTAATTTGATCTCTACTGGTCAAATGCAAATAAAGGACATAACCACAAATTTCCATGAAGATCTTTATTTAGCACCACTACTGTCTTAACAAAATCTCCTCTTTTCTTTACTCAGTTTCCCTCCCAAAATTGACACAAGAACAACAGGATTGGGTAAACAGGAATATCACTTTGCAAGAAATTGAAAACACAATAAAATCACTTGTCTGAAAAAGGGTAAACAAAAAGAACAAGTAAATTATTACTGGCGAATATCAATGCTCAGGGTAGACTTTAAAATTCTAAACAACATCTTCTCACAAAGGAGCAATTCTTTTATCACTAAACTGATTGATCTGGAATGATATAGGTTCATTCCTGGTTGATCAATCTCCAACCCTATCCAGGTAGCCCGAGACACTATATATTGTGACGACCCAGGATTAGGCAGGGTCCTGAGTTAAGAAAATAAAGTGAACTGCTTGTGTTAAAGTTGAACTGACTTAAAAAGTGTAAAGCATTAAAGTTACATTTACATTTGTTTTAAACTTTAAAGACTCTGCTTGAGGCCTGTTTCTGGCTCAAGGGAGGGGGAAAGAGTTGTCGTAGTAACGTAACAGTAATAGTGTAACCTAAGTATTGGAGCTCGGCTCAGAAGGAGAAAAAGGCCTAGAAACCTAGAAACCTAGAAGATTTGAAGTCTGTGGCCCTAGTGGCCAGATTGAAGTGAGCTGGACGCCCGGCTGGGGCTTAATATTTGGTGGCCGCCGGCCGTGGGCGTTACGACCCGGGGAGCTCTGGTACCACCTGCCTCCTTTTAGCGTAGCCAGGCAGGCTAACAGACAGCCCAGGTGCCCATTCACTCTGCCAGATCCTCTTAGATCCTCAGCACAAATTGGATCTTCACTGGCCCCCTGTTTGCTAGTTCTTTCTAGATGTTACCACAAATAGAATACTGAGTCTTTAATTAACCAAACTCAAAGGTTTATTGTTACAGAGTAAATAGAATAAAAGGAATAAAATGTATGATTGAATCAGTTATGAATTCTATAGTCCATGTGAAAGGAACTAAAATGGTAAGGGAACAGAGTAAAATCCTTTGCTTGTTCACCCAGCAAAAGTTCTCATTTCATACAGTGGTTTCCTGACTGAAAATGGCTTCCCTCTCTTAGTCTGAGGTAAACTTCTTATGCTAATTCACCGCCTCTTAATAACTTCTAGCCTTTGAAACCCTTTCCTTTTGTTTTGATACAGCTTTGTTTTTCTCTTCTTTATATCTCTTAGTGTTCTGTCTCAAAACCTTGTCAGTTCTTTCTCTCCCTCTTTCTAACTTAGAGGTGAGGCCTACAAACACAGCAGCCCTCTTCACTTTTCAGAGATGCCCTCATTTATATATATAAATGACTGTGTCAAAGGCTATGTGTATATATATATATACATAGCCTTTGACACAGTCTCCCATGCCTTCCTTTTCTCCTTACTAGAATGCCTGGGGTTTGGGAACCAATTAATCACATTCCTGAGATCTGGATATGAATTCACCTGTGCAAAAATAAGAGTCAAACAAACATTATCAGAATCCATAACATTGACTCAGGTTACTTGACAGGGTTGCCTCCTGTTTCCTTTTATTTCCTCTAACTATTAAGACTTTAGCTACATGCCATTCCCGGTTACCATTTCAATAACTTCAACCAGTGAAGGGACCCAAAGCGCAAAGTCTGCTGAGTTCATGTTTATACTGCTTGTGGGAAGCTCCTGGATGCATGGAGCCATTTCTGGTTAAGAAACGAGTGAAGATGCACCATCTGGGAGCACCCCTCATCTAAGAACATAAGAACACAAGAGAGGCCCTGCAGGATCAGGCCACAGCCCATCTAGTCCAGCATCCTGTCGCACACAGTAGCCCGCCAAATGCTCATGGGCATCATGGGCTCATGGACAAACCCATTCCTGCTCTAGAATCCCAGCAAATGGCCTTAGAAGCACCTTGGTTCCTCCCTCCCCAGCCTGAAAGATGCATCTAGGCATTCATTCTAGTAGCCATTGATACATCTGTCATCCATAAATTTGTCTAACCCTACCTTGAAGAGATCTAGACTGGTAGCTGTTGCCACCTCTTCCGGGAGGAAATTCCATAAACTGATGACCCTCTGAGTGAAGAAATACTTCCCCTTGTCGGATCCGACTCTCCTACCCATCAGCTTCATAGAGTGCCCCCGGTTCTAGTGTTGTGGGATAGAGGAAAGAAGTTTTCTTGATTACAGAAAGGCCTTTTGTTTCAGAGACCATCTGGAGGGCAAGGAGGACCAATTCAATGCTCCATCAGGTTAATGGTACACTTCCCACCTCTGTATGAGTTCCATTTAGCCCTGTAAGGAGCTTCAGCTATAGTTTATGTTCTGATAAAACATTCTGACTGTGTTTTGCAGTGACTCAAATTCTGGTGGTGATATCCCATCTACTTTTAAGTCATCCTTGTACAGAATATGATTTATTTTACCACTTTGTTATAGTACTTCATGACTGCATTTGTCTTGTTCAATATTATTGACAATGGTATTACAGCAGTGATAAAGATCAGAGGTGAAACAGAATCTGAACTATTCCAAATTTGATGTTGACTATTTGCAGTCACCATTGTCAGCACACAGTTGCACATTTTTATTGCTGTGGATACAAACGTTCTAATATTTTTGCTATATTGAGGATTTCTAGATGTTTCTCCATCCAAATAGGATTCTGAATCTTCATTGTAATAAATCCATGATGTATGTAGTTTTCTTTCTTTCTTTCTTTCTTTCTTTCTTTCTTTCTCTCTCTCTCTCTCTCTCTTTCTTTCTTTCTTTCTTTCTTCTTTTGAAATTCTTTAAAATCATTTATCAATTAGGAGTTGCTGTTTGGGGCCTTTCTGCACTTGCTGGTATCAAGAGACCTCTGATAGGGATTACGAACAGACGTTCATGACAAAATCTACTAGTTTACTAGTGAGCTCTGAGTAGTTTTTGCACTTGGCTTCCCATCTGCTGGACAGGAAAAGTGTGTTAAATACTAATGTTCACTGTGTTCACTCCTGGGAATGCTTGTACATGTCAGGCTAAGCCCCATGTTTCTGGAGACTTTTTTGCATCCAGGCATGTGTCCGATCCCCAGTAGGCTGCTGCCATCTTGTTTGTGGAACCTGATGGGTCTGGGGTCACCTGAGGTGCCAGTATGCTTGTGCAGCACCTCAGACGACCCCCTAGCACTGGGAATGATGCAAATGATCACACGTTGGATGGGACAGGTAAGTTTTAGGTAAAGCTTGGTTTGCATGTGGTGGTCAACAAGAGGAAGATCTGGCAGGGCAGGAGGCATTTCTAGGATCTAAATGCCTTCTGCAAGGGCAGCTGCAGCTGCCCAGATGTTAACTTATTGTTGACTACAGGGCGAAATGTGAAAACACCTCTGGTCTGGAACGTGGAAGCATGCAGCACGCACTCCTTTGTGTTCCCAACCAGTGGGGGAACCATTTCAGCAGTGCACCAAAGTGCATTGCCAAAATGGATTTTACAGGGACTCTTTGGAGGCCTCAGATCACGGCCTCAAAGCTTGTACAACATCATCACGAATTCAGCACTATTCCTGATCATGGGCGTATTTGCACTTAAGCCTCTGGTATGCAATCAGGACAGCTCTGTATCTGTCCTAATTACATACCAGAGGCCTAAGTGCAAATAGGTCCCATACCTTGTCATGGTCCAAATCAATGCGCTTTGTTGATTCAACCTCCCCTGATTCAGATGATGGCCTTTTAGTGCAGAAAGGTCCTTTGTTCCTTCAGAATTTCAGCAGTTTCTGTTCTCTTGTTTCAGGGGGAAAATTGCCTTTAGCAATCAGATGACTTTTGGATTGGCTGATAAACCCAACCAACAATTTGAAGATAGTTGCAAGAAAGTGATTGGTTGATAATTGCTGAATATTACCACTAGTATTTCATTGCTAACATAGTCCTTAACATGGTTATAGTTTCATCAGTTACAGTTGTTGGAAAGAAGGTTTAATTTATTCTCCTGTCACTGTATGTAAACAGATAAGTATTGTTTTCATCTGATGGCGCACATAGTTTGCTTGAATCGTTTATATGGGCAGTATATCAAGATATTTTCATTGTTCAGCACAGAATTACACATCAAATAGATTGGCTTGGGATATTATGATTAATCTTTGGATGTTTAGTTTTTGCCTGCTCAGTGTAATCAAAGCTCTTGTTGTGATTCTTTATACCTAATAATGTCAGTCCTGCCAGCTTCTATGGGTGTAACCAGACTTGCAAATACTACATATTCCCATGCACAGTCGGGACATGGGCGTCACAGCTGACGCCCAATACTGCATAGCGGCAGGCAATTAAGAAATGCCTGAGGATACCATTTTGGATGCCTAGTCCAATCAGAGCACGCAAGGAGGGGGCTGTTCTGCACGAGATGGGGATGGCAGAAACCTAGACTGAACCATAATCTGGTCTACTTCCCAGTGTGAAAAGACCCTTACTCTTTGCTGGTGGTAGACTCCAGATTCAAATAGAAAGACAAAATAGCACAACTATGATATCTTGAGGTAGTGTTGAAGGTTCACACACATGCCGAAGTAATCACATTTTGGATTTCCTAATATTTATGATATCTCAGGCGCTTGGTTGCATTACCTGGAATTTCCCTTGTGTTAGCAAATGCCAAATTCTGTATCTCCAGCTCTGTGCAAGTGCTGAATGTAACAGCTTAATATTAGACATGACTGTATTTATTGTTGTTCTGTTGTTTTGCCTCACTGCTTTATGAGGCAGCAAATAATAAAAAGAATCCTTGATTTTTCAGAGTTTGTATTTCTCCTGTTTATAGCCTTTAGGCTTTGTAAACTAAATGGCTTCTGATAATATCTAGTGTAAAAATATATTTCCATGATGTTGCTGTTTCCAGCTTCCATGCGCTAGTTAACTGAGGCATTTGATGGGATCTTTTTGCTGAGAGATTATAAGGCTTAGCCACATTTAGTGCTTTTAGAATCAATGCTTCATAATCAGGTACAGAACTATTCATTACTCCACACCGTTAGTGGATTACAGCCTAGGAGCCAGCAGAATTTCTGGACCAGCCACTGTTTCTCAGCTTGATCCTACCTCACAGGATTGCTGGGAGGATAAAACGTGGAAGGAAATTGCACCTTCTTCAGTTCTTTGGAGGAAAAGGGGATGGAAATACCATAAATAGTGTTTGAGCAACTAATCCAGTTCCAATGAAGCCACCCATGGTTCCTTAAACTCTCAGTTTTTCATAGTTGATAATCACTTGAATGACAGTTTTGCACTACAGAGTGGTTTATGGGAAGCAAACCATAGCATTCTGCCAGAATGTCTGTACATAAGATTTCAGTCTTACAGACTGAGACCAGAGCTTGTCTTCAAACCCAGTCTTAATCTTGGTAGCATGGAAGAAGCAGAACAAATGTCAACAGTCTGAAATCAAAAGCCAAAATTCACCGTCACAGGCTCAAGGATGATCAAGAAGTGAAAAGCCAGGATGCAAGTCAGGAGCCAGGAAGCAGATACCCAAAGCAGGAATTCAGGTGGTTATAGATGCCAGGAAAGGATCATTGCCAGCAAGAGCTTTTGAGCTCTCTCCTAGGTGTGAGATACCTAACTGGGCTGGGGTTTAATTACTTGGCATTTGCTGTACAACCATTCAGATCTGTATAAAACAGATTTCTCACATCTTTGGGCCTTTCCACACTGGCCGCCAAAAAATGGAGCTTTTCCAGATCCGTTTTCCAGTGACCCAGTCTTTCTGAGGATCTGTCCCAAATAGGGACAGATGCTCGAAGCTCCACATGTCTGCACACACGTGGGGCGCTGGCAGCAAGGCTGAATTGGGGAAACGGATTGCAGTGGGTGCTGTGCAGATGTACCAGCACCCATCCCAATCCAGCCTCCAAAGGCCCCCAGGCCTCACCCATTGGCTCCCTTGCAGCCAGCATGGGGAGGCGGTCAGCTGGCTTCTCTGGGGTCCCCCTTACCCGAGAAGCCGCAATTGCAGCTTCTCAAGCCAGGGGACCCCACAGCCTACACCCCCCCATCCCACCCCGAGTCGCGCATGTATGATCGTGTGCTTACCTGGAGGTGTCCAGGCCGATTCTGCCAGCAGGAGGCTCAGAAGCGTGGGTGGCTAATGGGAACCCAAGGCACACACATGTGCGCAGCATGCCAGGCTCCTGCCAGCAGAATCGGTCTGGCCACCACCAGGCAAGCACGCGATCGTGCATGCGCGACTCTGGGTGGGTAGTGGGGTGCAGGTCGCCCTCACCCGAGAAGTGGCAATCGCAGCTTCTGGGGTGAGGGGAAGCCCAGGGAAGCCAGCCTCCCCATCTCTGGCTGCAAGGGAGCCAGTCAGGGTGGCCAGGGGGAGGGGCGAGCTGTCAGAAAGGGCCATGTGGTGGCTCCAGCAAAGGGGCTTGGATGACCTCCGCCCCTGCCTGTCATGGAAGCCCCAATGGCATGCTGGGGAGGGCAGAAGCAGGCAAACCAGCCTGCTTCCACCCTTCCCAACATGGCGGGCACCGGCAATCCGGCTCTTCCCCTGCCATGTCTGGAAGCGTCCTGCTTCCAAAACGGATTAAGGGGAAAAGCCGGATTGAGACCTAATTTTTTAGGTCTTACATCAGGGCCAGATTTCAGTGGCAAGACTGGTTTTAGAAACTGTTCTTGCTCCCCAAAATGCGGAAGCGCCACCGAAAAGGAACCCTAAATCTGTTTTTAGAGCCAGTGCGGAACGGCCCTTTGTTGTGTAAAAGGGGATCTAGAAAAGTCTGTCTCATGATTTATTTAGGCGCTTGCTTGTGCTTGGACATCTGCCAAACCTGCCTCTGTGTTATTTATGTCCAGTTTCAACTCAGCTACAGAGGTAATCTCTAAACAGAAAGAATCTGAATTAGAGAAATCTTGCAGAGGGTATGGCGTGACACGCATCTATTTTTGGAAGCACAAATAACCTGCCAAAAAGGGACATCCTTCCAAAATGTCAAGATGGCTACAGTGTTGCCTCTTATGTCCATCTTGAAAATAGTCCTGTCATTCTTGGGTTTTGAGATTAACTATTTCTTAGAGAAGACAGGATTGAAATGGGAGGGATGCTCAGAGGTATATAATTTTGTCCTTCAGTTGTGCACTGTGGTTTTCTTATGAATAAGCTAACATGTTGCTGCGCTCAGTAAAGATTTCGCAGTTATGCTTGTTTCACTGTGGACTGTTCTGGGGCTTGAGCTAGTCTTGATACAACAGCACTTGAGGAGAAGAGTATGGAATAATTCCCTCCAACAACCACCTTGGCTGCTACGTCATCAGACATCCACATGCACAACATGGATATGTAGAAGGCACCTGTCCCCCAAATGCTGCTCTCTAGAACCCACCTCAGCCACAGTTTCACCAGGCATCCACATGCGCCCAAGTAGTAAGCAGAAGCATTCAGTGGTGCACAAAGTGAGCTCTTCCATGAAGGAGTCTGCCCCCAGATACCTTCCACCACAGCCACAGAGTCTTGGGACCAATTTGCACTTGGCCTTGTAGTGCAAGCTAGGATAACATCTGGTAAGGAGCATCTGCACTTGCAGGTGTTTCCAACCCAGAAATGCCCCCTGCCTTACCAGATGTTACCCCTATTGTCTACTAGCAATGGTGCATGAAATAGTGCACCACACACATCCCGACCCTAACCAGAACCTTGCTTTTCATGTTCAGTGCCATGACCATTTACACCATTTCTGGCACCTCAGATAACCCCCTCAGATCACCATCGCTGTGGTTCTATTGCCAGAGCTCTGAAAACAAGATGGCAGCCCCCAGACACCTGCCCAGATACAGGTAAGTCTCTGGGGCGTGTGGGGCTTAGTTTGGTGTGTACTAGCATTCCCAAGTATGAACGCTAGTACAAGTTAGTAAGAAATGCACTTTTCCCATCCAGCAGACAGGAAGCTTAGTGCAGAAATTTCCATAGTCTTAATTAGGTATAATTGGAGAGTAGATAGATTTATTTCTGCATAATTAGACCTAGGATTTGATTATTTTTTTCCAATCAATAATACATGATTCCTAGCCCAAGTGAAATTTGTGTGTTTACAGCAACTTAATGCCAAATGAAAATGAGGCTTATCTTCTTGTTTCCAAATCTTTTATAGGAATATTTTGCCAAATAGCCTTCTCTTGTCTCTGTTAATCATTGCACTTTTACAAAAAAACCAACTTACTTCACTAGATCACGATTATTGGAAATTCAAAGATGTTTGTGGCTTCAGTAATTTCAGCTATTTATTGCTCCAACAAGCCATACACAATATGCTTCAGAACAAAGGCCTGATTTTTTCATTTCTTATACTCAGAAAAGCTTTAAATTCCTGAGGTGAGATACTTACCTGCAAAGGGCCAATATGGATGTTACCTGTTTGTCAATTAAAATATTCTGCCCACCCCACCCCCTAGTTAAGGAAGCTTGGTTTTGGTGATCAGTCTTGTTGATCTATTTCCCTTTTACTTGTAATATTAAGCACCATTTAGGCATTACACAAATGTCCTCTGGCAAAGAATTAGCCCCTTTTTGAACTGGGCCTTATTCCAGATTATATCACAGAATAGAGGCCTGCCATCCACGTGCTGGTGCCGACTATAGCAGACCCCTCACTTCAGAACTGTGGAGGAGAACCTTCATCTTCAGAGAAAGGTAAAGGTGAAGGGATTGATCAAATTAGGATAATGATAAGTATGATGGACACCAGAGGTGAGATCATTCCCAAAACTCATTTTCTTTAGATATTTTCATTGTTTGGGGTAAAGTGGTTTCTGGGGAAAGAACATCTGAGGAAGAGAGAGATAAGTGGGATAAAAACATGTGTGAAGTGGGACAGGTCAGAGCTCCACCATCATAACAAACCCAGAACTTCTGTTGCCACAGCTCCATCAGGACCACCCTTGCTCCATGTGGATTCAGAGGCGCTTATGGGATAGAATTATAGCAGATGTGCATTGCTAATTATAGTAACCCTCTAATTACTTTACTGCTCCAGCACAGCAGTAAAGCCCTAAGACATTATCTGAGTGCACATTCTTTACCAACCCCAAATTTTATGGGTCTCGGAATTCCAAGATATGACTAGCTCTGAGCAGAGTAGAACAATTTGGTGACACTAAGTTCTTGAGAAGC
Source organism: Aspidoscelis tigris stejnegeri (assembly GCA_023333525.1). Taxonomy (NCBI): domain Eukaryota; kingdom Metazoa; phylum Chordata; class Lepidosauria; order Squamata; family Teiidae; genus Aspidoscelis; species Aspidoscelis tigris. Next base: position 256,474,520 of record JALMGA010000001.1, read on the forward strand.
CAAAGGTTTAATAAGTACCTCAGTTAGAGAAGATCTGAAGTCAGTAGGACAAAAGAAGGACTAAGCTGGTGACACATGAGCAGAGAAAGTGAGCCAGTTTGGTGTAGTGGTTAGGGAGCTGGGCTCTTATCTGGGTTCGATTCTGCCCTCCCCCATGAATCCAGCTGGGTGACTTTGAGCTAGTCACAGCTCTCTGCTGAACTCTCACAGCCCCACCCACCTCATAGGGTATCTGTTGTGGGGGGAAGAACAGAAGCTTTGTCAGCTGCTTTGAGTCCCCTTAAATGGGTGAAAAAAGTGGGGTAGAAAAGCCAACTCTTCTCCTTCTCCTCCTCCTCCTCCTCCTCCTCCTTCTTTTCCTCCTCCTTCTTCTTGACAAAAGGCAATCAGAAGGAAACCCAGGAATTGGTCCAAGTCACAGTAGATGAGCGTCAAGCTCAAGATGATGTCGAAGGTCATTTATCTGATAAATAACAAGGCCAAAAACAAACTCTCGTAGATATTCCCTGGTATTGAGGAACATCCACCTCACACTTCTGAAGTATCTGGGGGTTTCTGCATTGGCTGCGGAAACTGGTTTAACACCCCATTTAAGACCCATTTTAAACCCTTAGGTACTTACCTTCCTCATTGGAAACCTCTTTAGCAACCCTTCCAAGTGGCCGCTTCCGTATTTTGGCACTCAAGATCCATTTCTAAATTGGGTCTCACTGCTGAAAACCGGCTCAATGGGAAGACCTCAAAAATGAGGTTTCCAATCCGTCCCTTTGCCTTGATCCATGTGGAAGCAGGACACTTCCACACATGGACAGGTGAAGGGATGGATGTCCCTGCGGCCGCCATCTTGGGGAGGGTGGAAACAGCCCAGTTTGCCTACTTCCGCCCTCCCCCGTGTGTCGTGCACCACCAGAAACACGCGATGTCTGGCAGCTGCATGCCCCAGTCCTGTGGCTCCAGGGTTGGCATTGGTGGCGCGGGAACATGGCTGACTTTTGGAATGGGTTCTGTGGCTTCCGCAAAGCACCCAGACCATCTGTCCTACTGGATCCAGCCTCCCCGTGTGCGTGCGGATGCGTGAGGGCCCTTTGGATCTGTCCCTATTTGGGATGGATCTTTCAGGGGACGGCTCACCAAAACAAGGATCTTCTTGGATCCATTTTTTGGCGGCACATGTGGAAGCACCGTCTAATATCATTTGCAAGAAACCCCAAAGGCTGTAGTTTGATATGTGGCCACTAGAGTCCACCCTACAACACAGCTAATTGCCAGACTGTTTGTGACAGGTTCTCCTCAGTGGTTAGTGTGAAGCAAGTGTTTCTAACCATAGATTTCAGAGAGGAGAAACTGTCCTGCTACTGTGCCCCCTCCTCATCCTACGCCATACTCAACCTGTTGTCCCACTACCCCTAGATTCTATGGAGGAATTAAGATTCACCTGTTAGTCCTATTGAAACTGGTTTAGGGGTGGTTGCATGCAAATTCTAGTGTCCCCAACCCAATTGTAACCAACATTAAAGGCCAGAGAATGCACCCTGGAAGTGTATTTTCTGGGCTTTGGTATGGATTAAGAAACCAGCATATGGACACTACCATCTTTGAGCTGCTTCTGAGCCACTTTTTTTGTTGTGCGTGGATGCAGCCTAAACACCTACTTTTAATGACAAAGGGCCCCCAAAAATATCCTAATGTGGATATTGGAATTAAAGTACTTTGTACTACCTCTAAAGATGTGCCTTCCATTTGAAACTGTTTTCTCATTAAGATCTTCTGAAGAGGATCTCTTTCTAATCATATCTTACCAATATTTTGAGCATGAGAAAACAGTATATTGCTCCAGGATTTCCTAGTCCAGTTCCCCTAGAATACAAGAACATAAAAGAAGCCCTGCTGGATCAGGCCACAGCCCATCTAGCCCAGCCCCAGTGGCCCACTAGTTGCTTCTGGGCATCTGACCTCAGAAGTTAAGTAGTGTTGGATCTGGTCAGAACTGCACTCAGATGGGAGACCTGCTGGGAATACAAGGTCCTGCAGCTTAAACTAAGGTCCTTTCTGCAATAGGCCTTATCTTGGACTATTTCCTGGAACAGGTGACTGCTGCTCTCATGCTATAGCAGGCCCTGCTCTTGGTCAGCCATAGCCTGCAAAAGCAAGCAGATGGCAGGGCCCTATTCTGGGATATAACCTGGAATAAAGCACACTGTAGAGAAGACCTATGAAGTTTTCTTTCTTTAAAGTAGATCCTGGAAGAGAGCAATGCCAAACTAGTTTTGGAGTGTTGCAAAGAAAACTGCTTGGTTATGTCTGGAAGCAAGTCTGCTTTGTTAGCGCTTTGCTGAAATGATATTTAAATAACAAGCACTTACATGATGTTATACTTTCCACTGGAGTGAGTTTAAAAATCTTTTTGCTAATAACCACCAGGACACAAAGCAGAGAAATTAGTGAACCGACACAGTAATAAGATGTGATGAGTCCGCAGGGTTAGTCCTATATTTAGAGAAACTGCCTATACTCCTTAAGGTTTGTGGAACCCAGGTGGAGCCCGCTGGACTTGAAAATATTCAAGAGTTGTTTTAACCAAAGAAGAATTTGTCCGAATCACTTCAAACATGATCAGGTGCTAGCATGTGGACACTAGAGAGCCAGTTTGGTTTGGGAGCCAGGGTGCTTCCGCACTGACCCTTTAACACCCATTAAGACCACATTTTAGACACTTGGGAAAACTGCCTCCAGACAACAGCACCCATTAGAGACACATCGGGAAAGCCGCTTCCTCATTGATGTGTCTCTAATGGCTGCTAACTGGCCCTTAAACCGGTTTCCCAGAAGACTACCTAGAATGTGGTCTTAATGGGTGTTTTCGCTGTTAGGAAACATCTGAAATGGATGCCTCCACACAGCGAAAAGGGTCCTAACTTGGCCCTCCCCCGGCCCACCCTGATTGGCTCCACTGGAGCCGAGCAAGGTGAGCCAGGGGACTCCAATTTCGGGTCTCCCCCTCACCCCAGAAGCGGCAGATCGTCACTTCTGGAGCTGGGGGGGGGGCTTCACCTATCCCCACCCCACCCCACCCTGGGGCAACCAACTGTGAACCTCTCCTTACCTTAATGCAGCCAGCCCGATTCTGGCTGCAAGGTCCCAGTTGCCTTTGCGCCTGCGTCCTGCACACCTCCTGATTGGCCAGGGCAGCGCCTGGCTTCAGGAGGCTCTCTGCGCAGGCGTGTGGCCCTGCCCAAAGCGCGCCTCCAGTGCAGATGAAGATGGTGTGGGGCTTGCCCTAGTCCACACTAGTAATTTGTTCTGGAATCAGGGCCAGTGTAGGAAGGGCCAGACTAGGGTTATGTTTATAACTAAGTTTCAGTCCAGCATCAGTCCACTTTCAGAATGAAAGAACTCATCAGCAAAGTGACAAGCTGATTTCTTGAGTTAGATAATGGAGAAAAAAACTATTGTGAACCGAAGCTGAGTTGAAACATAGGTGTGAACAGAGCCATGCTACAGTAAGATAAGCATTGAAAAGATACCCCCCACTTTTGCTGAAGCATATCAAAACTTCACAAGACTACAATGATGTTCTCTTGCTTCACGTCAGTGGAGAAAATTGCTGACAAAAATAACAGCCCAGGCTTCTTTGAAAATCCGGTTGGAGGCTGAAAATTGTATGGCGCATGAGTCTTAAGCCCTAATTTCCACTTAGAAAGGAGGGCACAGCTTTGCGGCAATGGGTGGTAGGGCAGCTAAGAGAAAGTAGACCTTAGAGTAAGAACAGAGCTAATAGATGGGAAACACTAATAAGGCTGCAGTTCTGTTCAAATGTACATGAAAACCGAAGCCACTGAACACTGTAAATTGTGTACACAAACTGAAACATGGAGAAAGGTAAAGGATTGCCATACGGAAAAGCGATCAGGACTCCTGTGCAGTTATTGCAGTCAACACGCCACTGTTGTAAAGGTGGTGCAAAGGTGTCTTCGCAGCCTCATTATAAGTGTATATGTCACTTGAAACCACACTCATGTGCTTCCTAGATCCATTCTATGCGTGGATGTCTCTTTCTTGAACCGGATCAGACTGCTAGCACTGGTATACACCACGTTTTTCAGGTCTACAACTAATCTAGAGGCCTATTCATACTACAGCCCCTAGTGCAAGATTAAAACTTCTGGGGAAGAGCATCCGCACCTTGAGGAGGCTGTTACAGCCTCCAGATGCCCCCTGCCTTCCCAGAAGTTCCCTAATTATGCACTAGGTGTGGAGCACAAAGTCAGATCACACCTTTACTTACCTTACCAATTCTTTACCTGGCACGTCCAGACAGTGGCAATTCACACCTTTTCCGGTGCTCTGGGGTCATATGAGGTGCTGTGCAAGCGTCCTGGTACCTCGGACAACCATAGACATGACTGTGCATGTGCAGAGTGTCAGCTTCATCATAGAGACGGCACTGACGCATGTGCAGTCACGCTGGGGGCTGCAAACAAAATGGTGGCACCTAAAAGAGGACTGGCCCTGGAATCGGTCACAGGTGAGTGGCCAATTGCGCGAGTGCAAGCACTAATTAATATTGGGTGATTACATTCCTTTCCTGTCCAGCAGACAAGATAGGAAGTGTGAAATCACCCCAGTTTATTGAGACCTTAGCATGGTTCTGTTCCTGATTAACATTAGTCCCATGCAGATGCTGTGCGCTAGGCAGCCCCTTGATCTGGATTAACAAATAAGTGCAGAAAGGGCCCACTAGCTTTGATTCCCCTATACAGAGCTGAATATGGGTGTTTTTCCACTGTCACTAAAAGTACCCATTAAGTACCCATTAATGGGTACGTAATGGCATTTTTGTATCCATTAATGAGTACTTAATGGGTACTTCTAGTGACAGTGCAAAAACACCCTATGTCTGTGTGGTGGCCAGGGATTGGCATCCCAGTCTTTGGCAGTGCCTTCAGTTAGTGAGTGGCAGTAATTCACCTTGCTATCATTGCCACTGGCGCTGCTCCATTCCAAATAGGAAAATGCTGAGCATTATAAAGTCAGTCCTTCCCCCAGGAGTTCTTTCAAGCATCTATGATTGACAATTTGTAATGATGACCCCTGCTTAGTAAGATGACTAGGAGCTCTTGAGTGTTTGAGCACAAACGTTCAGGGTAGATATATGTAGTCATGTCGATGAATGCCCAGGGTGCTGCAGAAGAACAGTGGGGAGTTTATCGGTGACACATTTTGGAAATACATCACCTCTGAAGAATTACTGTGTCATCATTCTAGGAGATGTATGTGCGTGTGGCACGCACACACTCTCACGTACATTATGGTTTCCACAGAAACAGAACTGAATCTTTCCTTTAATATCACACTAGAGGTCTAAGCAAAACTGAGAAAAAGATCATGCATTGTCAAACCATTTCAATTCTGACACAGAGAGCCCCACTACGCTTGTTAATAACCGACTCTGCAACTCTGATGACGCGCACAACCGCGTAACCTGCAGAAAATGGCAGATTCTAAAAATGTGTTGCCGCCGGCTCTTCTTTACTCCCTTACCAATGTTCCAAATAACATGCCCAGAGTCTGAATAAATTACATAAACTACTAACTCAAATGGTCTCTTCACTAATTTCTGGGAAACAGGTGGGTCTTCCTTGGCTTTTTTTAGAATTCAAGATGGACAGGCTGATTAATTTGAGGATGTCTGGGAAGTGATGGAATGAAAGCCTTGATATTAGAGATCAAGGGAACATTTATTAAAATTCCATAGTTGCCTAATGCATACTCAGTTACATCATTCATGGTTTTCAGTAACTGGCCATAGGCTGTGAGCTTAATATCACTTTGCTGTGAATGAGCCATGATAAACTCTACAGGATTTGTTTCTAAGGAAAATATGGGCCAATTTCGCACTTCCCTTTCCATCAGCTGGACCAGAAAAGAGCCCCATGTGATTGGTCACCCACCTGTGACTGATACTGGGGTCGGCCCACTTCTGGGTGCCACCATTTTTGTTGCGGCACCCTGAATATCTGCGGATGCACCATCCCTGTCGCTATGATGTTGCGGACACTCTGAGCATGTACAGTCGTGACTGTGGTCATCTGAGGTCCCAATGCACTTGTGTGGAGCACTGGAAAAGGTGTAGATGCTCGCCGATGGATGCACCAGGTAAGGTTTCGGGTAAGGTTAGTAAAGGTGTGGAGCCCAATTTCATGCTGCACACTTAGTGCATAATTAGGCAACTTCTGGGAAGGAAGGGGGCATCTGGAGGCTGTAACAGCCCCCTCTAGGTGTGGATTATCTTCCCCAGAGGTTGTCTAATTATGGACTATGGGCTGTAGTGCAAATAGGGCTGTTTCCACACTTAACTTTCTGTCCCAGTCTAGCTGATGAGCCATCCTGGGTCACTTCCAGTGGTAGGAGCAGCCCTCTTGTCCCAGAACAAGCCTTTTGCACTCAGAACCAGAGGCATTTTCGCACTACATCCATTCCATTTGGAACGGGTGTAGGACGGGAAGCCTAAGACACTTCAGGACGCTTTGACCATTCACACATAGGAGCACAGGAACGCATGTAAGCGCATTCCGGCGTGCCTGTGTGCGAATGCTCAAAGCATTCTGAAGTGCCTTAGCCGGCAAACGCCGGCAAGGGGCGGGGAGACGGCTGCCGAGGCTCCTGCAGCCGGCAAGGCAGGCAATCAGCTGATTGTCAGCCAGTGCCGGCGGGGGAGGGGAGCCCGCGGCTGTCAGGGAGAGAGAAACATGAGCGAATGCTTCTCTCCCCGAACGGCTGCGGGCGCTTCATCCGTGCCGGAACGGATGTAGAGCACTTTAAAGTGCTCTACATCTCGAACGCGCGCAAGACAGCTCCGGAAACGTCGGAGCACAAGCCCCGCTGCGGCAATGCGTATGCCACGTTCGAGGCTGTCTTGCACGCGTTCGAAAATCCCGTGTGCGAAAACACCTCAGGTTCTCTGTTGGCTAGAAACTTAGGACCTTTCTGCACTTACCGGGTATAGATCTGGATCAGTGCACCCAGAATAATTGCCCCCCCACACTCCACAATCAAATACTTACCTGATTCGGTTGTGGAGCTGGTCCTCCATGACTGCATGTGTGTCAGCGCTGTCACCATGACATCGCTGATGCTTTGCGCATGCACAGTTGTGCCTATGATCATCCAAGGTGCCATTGTGCTTGTGCTGCACAATGATGACCCCAGAGCACTGGAAGAGGTGCCGATGGCCATGCCACTGGATGCTCCAGGTAAGTTGTGGTAAATGTTGCTTAAGGTGTGGAGCACGATTTGTGCTTCACACCTAATCAACAATTAGTGAACTTCCAATGAGGGTGGGCACGCTTGTAGGCTGTAGCAGCCTCCTTGAAGTGCAGCTGCTCTTCACCAGAAGTTCACTAATTATTCACAAGAGATCCTAATGTGAATAGGCCTTTGATGCTAAATAAGCATTGAGGAATGGAAGAATACTTGAGGTAAAATACTCCTGGTAAGTTTCATCTCATGTACTTTATCATGCTGAAAATACCAGACAAAAGTATCCCATCATAGTAGTTCCCTTTTGGGTGCTTTGAAAATACTTCTGAAAGAAACTGATTTTATTCACACTTAATTTATTGATGATATAAAATTTTTAGAGGAATCTTACCAGGAAAAAAGATGCTTTCTCTTCTCTTTTGTTTGATTATACATGATAGGAGTTGCAGTTCTTAATATTAAACTAAAGCAACATATCCAAAGATATGTGTTGGAGTGCATGGCTGTCTCCAAGGGGCATTGTGGGATGTAAGCAAGAACATAAGCTGTGGCCCATTAGATGCACACTAAAACCCATGGCATACATTTATTTTTCTGCACATATGTCAAATTGCATACAATATTGCCTTGCTGGGAACTTCCAGAAATTGCCATGCACTGGCCACTTTTATTTCGTTTGCTCCTTTTTACACTCTGAGGCAGAACCCAGAAGGCCACAGTGGACTGACACCATATGAACATTGCCAGATCTGCAGGTAAGCAAAGTGATGATTTTGATCTTAATTAACTTATTAATTCATTTGCATTTTTATCCTGCCTTATACTGAAAGGTCCCTGGGTGGTTTACAGCATTAAAAACCAAATGTAAAATGAACATACTAAAACAGTAACAGTGCCTGAATGTGTGTGTGTGGGGAGAGCTGTTTCCTTATTTAGCCAAAGGCCAGGGCAAAAAGGCATGTCCTTCACCACTCAGCAACACAAGTGAAGGTGCACTTCAAGGGGAGACTACTCCATAATCTGGGAGCCATCACTGAAAAGTCTCTACCTTGGGTGCCTCACTATGAGAAACATTTTCAGGGCGTTGCAACTGGCATTGCACTGAGAAGGCCATGGAATACCTGGTAATCTCAATGCAAATTCTGCGAAGAACTTAGTGCTTTCTGATAATGTGGAAAGAGTCTTTGTCAGTCTGTTGGCGTGTTGACCAAAGAGTGATTCTGCACTGGCTTCTCTTAGACCATACCATTGCACCAAAGAGAGGTTCTTAGTATGCTTCCTGGTCCAGTATACCAACCAATGCAGAATCGCCCAAAGTTTGCACTGCTAGAAGCCCTAATTCCAGTTTAGAACATACAAAGTGCTCCACTGGATTGAACTCATGGCTCTTCTGGTCCAGCTGTGTGCTCTCCTAGTGGTCTACCAGATACACAGGGAAACCCACCAGCAAGACACTGCTCTGCTCCCACTCTCCCAGCAGCTGGTCTTCTAGATGCCTCCTATTGCCAGAGGTAGGCACACTGTCATCAGGGCTACAAGTCACCGATAGCCCTGACTTCCATGATGCTAAGAAACTAAGAATTGGATTAAACCCATGCAGTAAAGGAAGGAAGGACAAGCAGCTAAGTGGTGGCAGCTGCTTCCATACAGTAGTGCTTCCATTCTTACTTCTGGCAAAGGAGGTAAAAGGTGAGATGGGACCACTAGTTGCCAAACCAACCCCACCACCACCAAACCCCCAAGGCCAGGAGACCCTGGCTGTCCACATGGCATGCATCCAGGCCTGGATTGGATGATCCTGCCACAAAGACAGCCATTTTCATAACTATGAAGAAGGATACCACATCAGTTAGACTACAGTTCCTAGATCTCTTGGGAAATCAGAAAACCGTGACTTGTTTATTACAGAGGCAGAAACTTTGGCTTGTTTCATTGAACAACCCAGGATGCTAAGCTCTTGGTGATCAAAAGGAAACTTGCAACATACTGGGTTTTGTCTATTTGGTAACCTGAATCAGTGGGTCCTATGGGCTGGATCTGCAGCATTTGCACTGATGGCATTGATCTGCTCCCCCCTCCCCAATGTATCCACTTCCCCACTCCCCACCCTGGCTCCTAACCTCAGAGTCTGGGAAGGTGCTTTCAGTATTGTGCTATTGGCCCAGGATTTCCAGATCACAGAGTCATGCCATCTGCACACCTCCCATGATCCAGAACATGACTCTTGGGCCCAATCCCCAAAAGACTTATTAGCCCCTCTCGGCTTCCTCTGCCATCACTCTGTTATAGCTGACTTTAAAAGTCCCCTCCACTTCCGGAATAAGCGTCCCCATGGTAGCCGTGATCTAAACGGACTTTCCGTCCCCAAGGAAGCCTGTTTCCTTTCCCCGCATCTCCACCCCCGCCCCCTCTCTTGTTAAAAGGAAAAATAGCCAGATCTCCGTCTCCTGAAACGGCTTCCCGCCCCTAGCAAAGGCAGATGATCGCTCATTCATTCATTTTCAGCACTTACTTTCCCTCAGTTCTCTGTTAGAAAAGGCTTTCCGTCCCTGCAAAGTCAGCGGCTGCAGCCATCGGCAGCGCGATCCTTCGCTCATTCTCTTTTAAGGCTTTCACAGATCACTTGATAACAATGTTGCAATTCTGAGCAATTCTGGCTCTTTTTACAAAGGAAAGGAAGCGAACCTGCTGCATTTCTCAGATGTGTGAATGCTTTTTGGCTGTGTGTGCAGGCAAGCAATCCCCGCCCCTTTTGCCACGGAGCGTCCTCAAGGCAGATATAGTGAGCAAAACCCGCGAATCGCCGAAAGGGCGCTGGAACTCTTCTTTAAAGTGCACGTATTTTATCGCGGGTGTCTCACTTTCCTAAGCTCCCTAAGCGCCTTGTAAAGCCAGGAATGGGGCCGCTCAGAGGCAAAAGAAGAGTTCCAGCAGACTTTCAATTGCATGGGGACAGGGCCTTGATCCAACTGAACAGATCTTTAATCTGAATCTGGCTCCATCCAGTGCAGACTGAGGAGGACCAGAGGGCGCAAGGGCTCCTTGATCCACATTACAGTTCAGATGAAGAGGCAAGTGATCTGGATTAAAAAGGACTCCTTAATCCAGACCACTAGTGAGTGGAGAAAGGGCCACAGGTGCAGTCGGGAGCAATTGTCATGGTCAATCCTCTGGGTCTGCCAGTTTCATAAGATATCTGAGACCTGTTGTCCCCGATTTGTTCCCACCGGGGTTAGCTGTTCCTTAGCAAATGCAAATGACAGTGTATCTTTCATCTCCCATAAGAATCACATCTACTGTCTAATTACTCCCTCTGTCAAAATATTTTCCAAACACGTTTAACCTCCCCGCCCCACCAACCAACTTTTACATTGAGATTTCCCCCTTCCTTTTGAGACCATGAATAATCGTCCTAGCAACTAAGCCTATGAATAATTCCCTTTCTGTTCTGCATATTGTTACCTGCCAGGTATTCAGAGTCTGATTATGTTGCTCCACTGCTTAAATTTCGCCCCCTCAGTCTCTTCTTTCAAATGATGTGCTCTTTTATTGCCACACTAATCTAAGAAGAAACTTAGTTGTGCATGTTCCCTTCAACACCATTATTGAGCTAATATACATGGAGCGCTTTGATTACTCAGAAAGCACTGTATGAATGCTAACGGTTATTAAGGATTTAATTAATTTCCCCATAGGATTCAGCTAGGTTGGAGCTTTCTTCTTTTTCTTCCCTTTTTTTTGACAGAGTTGGTGTATCAACTACGGTCCAGAATGGGTCAGCAGGTTTGTGTCCATATGTTTCTGCATGTCTATCAGTCAGCTTGGCCACAGTGGAATAGAGATGGGCATGAATGGGTTTTTTGACATTCAACTTGTAAAGAATCCAATGTTAGAAAATCCGTGTTCGAATATGTATCCAATACGAATACGTATCTGATTTGTATCCCTCTGAAAGCATCAAATCCGAGCTGAATCCACTTTTAATCCACTCTCAATCCATGCCGAATGCAATCTGGGCCCGTTGCAGATGCGACTGGCAGCCATTTAATGAATGTCCAAACTATTCATAGGAATGTCTGAAACATTCGTATTCGTATGATTATTAATGCATGCATGTTGTAACATTCAGTTCATGCATGAATGTCTGAATTCGGATGTATTCGAATGAATAAAGAATGTTACAAATATTCATGCATATCCCTACAGTGGAGAAGAAGGAGAGAAAGAAGAAGAGGAGGAGGAGGAGGAGGAGGAGGAGGAGGAGCTGGCTTTCATACTTACTTTCCTAACCCATTTAAGGGAAGCTCAAAGCAACTGACAAAACCTCCTTCTCCCCGCAACAGACATTCTGTGATGTAGGGGGGACTGTAGGAGCTCAGAAAGAGAGCTGTGACTAGCCCAAGGTTATCCAGCTGGCTCTGTGGAGGAGTGTGTCATCAAACCCAGTGACTACAAGATATGAGTCTGGCACTGTAACCACAAGAGGGGGAGGTGTCCGCTTCCCCAGGTGCTTCTATGAATTCACATCCTGTGTGACAGAGCATCTAAGGAAGCAATACTTGAGGAGCTTTCCTCAGAAGAGCAATTTCCCCACCAAAAAGGTGAGATAAATCGGAAAACAGATACGGAGTCACAGCCTTAGTTGGCTCGGAAGGGCTGTTGCCAGGAATCAAAAGGCAGTGTAAGATATGAAAAAGATTTTACAGTTTCCTCTTCCCATGCACCACCAGATGCAGGCAGCGATCCCTGCCATAGATTTGCGTACCTTCATATTTGCCGAGGTGCACAAAATTGCCTTGGTGGGAACTTCCAGGAGTCAGACGTGTGTCTGCATGCTTGCTGGCTCCCAGAAATTCCCTCCAAAACAACTTCACATGCACCTTGCCAAACCTCAAGGTAAGCAGGGCTATCATGGAAAAACTGGGGTGCAAATGCTCCTGTGCATGCCAAACCAACCCCCAACATGTCCACAGATCTACCTGGGTCCAGATGCATGCCTGAGTGACACCATCTTCTGTGCAGAGCTCAGCATTACTGCACGTGCACTATTGCTGTCACCGTGGTAATGGTGACAGGCATATACAGTTGCGTTTGGTGTCATCTGAGGTGCCAGCATGCTTCCGTCGTGCCTCAGACAATCCCTGGAACTGGCAGGGGTGTGAATGGTCACTCCTCTAGCCAGAACAGGTAAAGGTTAGGATGCGTGTGGTGCATGATTTCATGCATCACCGCTAGTAGCCACTGAAGCAGCTTCTGGAATGGCAAGAGATGTTTCTGATGTGGAAACGCCTCCTTGCAAGTGCAGATGGTGCTTCCCAGAAGCTACCACAGTGGCTACTAACAGGTAATCTGGTGTTGCTGCCAGAATACCCTTGATAATCTTGTGGTAAGTTTTTGCATGTTGCAAATGGCATAGCACTGGGTAGGCCACAGGGATATCAGGCCATACCAATGTCTGGAGACAGACTCTGGACTTGTGTCAGTTATATTTTACTCGTTTCTGAATAAAACTCAGTTTTCAAATCAAGCCATCCCTGTTGACTGATGCTCTGCCCAGACCTGGGGCATTTCTGCACTTAGCTTACATGTCAGCCTAACCCCCATACGTCCGGAAACTTACTTCTGTTTGGGCACATGTCCAGTCACTCACAGGGTGCTGCCATTGTCATGGCAACAATGATGCTTTGTGCATGCACAGTTGCATTTGGGATCATCTGAGGTGCCAGTGTGCTTGCACTGGGAATGGTGCAAATACACATGAGGTAAGTTCCAGGTAAGGGTTAGTTCAGGTATGGTGCACAATTTTGTGCACCACTGCTAGTTTGCAATAAGTTACCATCTGGGCAGGCAGGGGCTGTTTCTGGACTGTTAACCTATTGCAAACTATGAGGGCAAGTGCAAATTGTCCTCTGATATCACTGCAATCATTTGCTGCTCATATTGTCCCCATTGAAATCTTTTCAGATTTCCAATCCATTTCCAGTCCTTACTGTCACTATAGCTCTGCGGTAAAGCAACTGTCCTGAAAGTAGATTATTGCACTTCAGCCTTTGGCGTCTTTCTGCAAGGATGCAATGACAAGGCACTTCTACTGTATATCTACCAAAAAAAGATGACCTGGATGTGTCCGTATAGTCACAAGAAGTGAACTCAGACTCCATCATCTCTAACAATAGCAACAGTGTTTTCTAGCTCCATCTATATAACATCTACTTAATGTTGCTAGCTCAGGCTTCTTCCCTATTTATAAGAAAACTTCCCCTTACTGTCAAGACATAGAAAATATTCTCTTACCAAACTATAGTGAATATCCTGTTTGCTTTCTGTACACACCCTGAGTGCAAGGGATAGGGAAATTTTTAAAAATCCTATACTATTTGTGACTTTTCTTCTCGGTAATTCCCATTCAGACTGACATTTGTGGGTTCTGTTACAACATATGTAATGCTTTCAGACACCATTTTTCTAGTTTGTTCTCCATGCCACTGGTCACAGCTATATTCTGTGAACCCAATAGAACTGGGAATGAACTACTCTGAGAGCCATAGTAGTACAATGGCTAAAATGCTGAGCTACAACTTAGAGTCGCTTGTTTCAAATCTCCACTGAGACATGAAACCACCCTGAGTAACCTGAAGAGAACATAAGAGGAGTCCTGCTGGATCAGGCCACAGCCCATCTAGTCCAGCATCCTGTCTCACACAATGACCCACCTCTGGACTGCAGCTATGAAATCCACTTCAGGGCCTCATCACTCCACATGTTAGGGCAGATCTATGAGGTCTTGCCCCCTATTGGTCTGTGATCTGAAATACTTTTTCTTCAGAATCTATGATTTTTAAGGAACAAAATGATATCTCTGAGCAGCACTGGCTTCAAGCTCTTAGCCAAGGGCTAGGTGATTCAAAAATGAAAACAACAACCAATAAAGCACAAGTAAATTGCTGAAGCAATTACACAAATACCAATGTAATTGCATTCCAGACCAGATGGAATTACTGCACAGTTTTATAAAAACACATTAGTCGCCACTGCAGGTAAATTAACTTCTCTTTTTAATGAGCCTGAAAGAAAACATAGTAGAACAAGAAGATGGGATTTCCTGATGAGACACGAGGCCTCAGTTCTTTGAAAGAGTTTCTTCTTAAGGTTCAGTATATGCCAGTTGGGATAGAAGATAATACTGGGGTTAAATATTTGAAGGACCAACTTGATACGTATTCCCATAATCTATCATCTTTCTGCTGATGCATTCATCTTGCTTGCTTTTGCTTGGGAATTAACAGCCAAAGTATGCATGACAAGTCATGTGCTTTAATATTTCAGAAATAACCAGTAGGAGTTCTGCCAACTAATGTCATGGAGGAGATGCTAAAGAATAGCGATGTACATGGACATTCATATTATTCGTTATTTGGACGAATTTGGACATTCAGATTCTAATCAAATGTCGGCACATTCAAAAGCTGACATTCGAATTTGAATTGAATGCTTCAGCACACTCATACAAAGCTTTGTTACGTTTGTGAATCTGGGAGGTGGGAAAGCAGCTGTTCCAGTCACATCCGCAATGGATCCAGAGTGGATTCAGGGTGGATTTGCCGCATTCCAAGTGGATACATATGGGATTCATATGAGACTTGTATCTAACATTTGTATTGAATTCATATGGAACATTCGTATCGAATCGAATCCTACAGCATTCAAAGGGGATCTATTTGAATGAATACAAATTTTCTTGCCTCTTCTACAGGTGGGGATAAGTGTGTATTCTGAGCCTAGAATGCACATTGAGATGCAACTAGGGGAAAGAAAGTTCCCAGTGTACGTTTTGAGAGAAAGATGCTCTTGGAACATTAGGCAGGTATCTGATTAGTCCACTATTAATGTCTCATGGGCAGGAATTCTTGGCTTTTGTTGCACTTAGCCTCTGTGGGATAGTACCCCATAGAAGTTAAATTCAGGGATGTTGGCCAGCGTTTGCACTGCACCATCCCCAACTTACCTGGGATCTGTTGCGCTCTGGACAGTCCATCTGGGAAAGTGCACACACCATGGCAATAATCATGGTGCCCCTCCATCATGTAGCCTCCACACAAGGAATAGTGTGAACACTGCTTCTATAACTATGGAAAGAGTGGGATGGCCCTGTAAACTCTGGGCCATTCTGGGATGGAGGCAGCACCACAGAGTGTGGAAAGAGTGGAGGCCAGTCCCAATCATCCAAGTGTGAAAAGGCCCTATGAAGCATTGCTTCTCTCAATTAAGCTGGGAAGATCAGCAACATTCATGTCCCCTCCTTCGTTCTCAGTGGGAAAACCACATACTGGGGCAGTGTTTAACAGCAGTACTAACAGATGGGTTTACTCTGCAGTTCTTTCTGTGCTATACTTTCACTAATGCAATATCCATCCACCCACCCACCCACCCCATCCATCCAGTCCTGTCTCCAGCTGACAAGCTGCAGACAGCAAACATGCGCGCATGCACAGAAGAGCAGCAGCAGCTACAGTTAGCAACAGCAAAGTCCAAATCCAAAGTACCTTGGGGGCTTTAGAGTGAAACAGGTCATCAAGAGAAGTCCAGGGTCAAAGATCAGAGCGTTGAGCAGTAAATCAAGAAGCAAGGTCATGGAATGCCAGAGTTGCAGCTTTAAAAGCATTTGTCTGCAACAAAGCTTATCAGAACATTCTGCCTTAAATAGGCAGGTCAGAGTCATGTCTCTGCTGCAGCTGACAGGTGCGGATTCTAGGTGATTTATGCACCTGTTCATGCTCACGTCTCAGACTGGTTGGTGAAGGGTGTCGCCCGGTGTGCTCCAAGCCTGAGCTGCTGTCACTTGGAAGTATGATCTCAGCATCCTCACTAGCTGCTTGCGGCAAGCATTCTTCATCTTGCTAGGCCAGATAGTTTGCCTGAGCTTGACTGGGCATTGCGACTACCCCTTCATACTTGGAGGAAGGAGCACTGATGATAGCGGGCATGACACTTCATGCATCCACGCATCCACGCATCCATGCATTCATGCATCCACGCATCCACACATCCACGCATTCATGCATCCATGCATCCACGCATCCACGCATCCACGCATCCACGCATCCATGCATCCACGCATGCATCCACGCATGCATCCACGCACCCACCCACCCACCCACCCACCCACGCACCCACCCACCCATCCATCCACCCATCCATCCATCCATCCATCCATCCATCCACCCATCCATCCATCCATCCATCCATCCATCCATCCATCCATCCATCCATCCATCCATCCATCCATCCACCCACCCACCCACCCACCCATCCATCCATCCATCCATCCATCCATCCATCCATCCATCCATCCATCCTATACCTGCAACTGTATTTTTTTTTAGCGAACTCACTAAAACCAGTAACAGCACCTAAAAGTGAGGAGGGGGAAATGTTGTATGATGAAAAGACATAAATGAGGGGAAATGCAGCTAGCCTTCCTTCCTGCTTATCTAGATGATTACAGCTAGTCATATAAGGTGCTCTGTGATGAAAATTTCCTGCCCGCCTGCATAGGTGTTGATTAATGGTTGCCAGATAGAGAGTTGTTTGAGATATTCAGAGCTCATTGTTTCACTTCAGGGTACATTTTTTTTGTGTGATGCTATGTTTTAGGCTGCTTCTTTTGAATTCTCCAAAGATGGAATCTAAGATTGTGCGTGTGTTGATTGCTAATTCATTCATTTAAGTGCCAGGTCAAAGAAGACAAGTGGATTCCTAGAAAGCTAGCACTCAGATGAATTAGCAATCAACGTACAGAAGTTTCACATCAATATAACAGGGGGAAAAAAAAACAAGGACAAGAAATGCATGCAACCAATCATGCACCAAAAGGATGGGACAACCTACTATCGTACGATTAAGCAGATATGGCCTTCACCATTGGAACTGTTAATTAGACAGGTAAAGAAATGCCTGCAAATTGAGAAGATAGCTTGGAGAACGCCAAAAACCCAGCACAGAAGAAGACAGTGATTTCCTCGCAGAATAGATTTATACCCTAAGAATGTTCCCTCCTACCTGAATGTGGTTATCAGAAACCTATTTCCCTCTTATATTAAAAGCTAGTGCACTGAATTAAAAATATGAAGGGATGATAAGGTCATGTCGAGCAATCTGTAATGGAACACGTAGTTTATAGTTTGGTCTTGTGGTCAGAATGTCAGACACTTATCTGGTAGCCTCCTGGTTTGGTTCTGCACTCCTATACAGAGGCAGCTGGGTGGCCTTGGGCTAGTCACAGCTCTCTTTCTGAGCTCTCACAACCTAATCTACCCCACAGGGTACCTGTTGTGGGGAGAAGAACAGAAGGGTTGTCAGCTACCTTGAGTCCCATTAAAATGGGATAAAATTGGGTATAAAAACCACTCTTCTACTACTACTACTTCTACTTGGGATTCAGAATCTTTGGGGACATGAGATACATATGATACATTGAGGATATGCCAGATACCAACAGACACACAGTTGATGAACAGGAGGAAAGAAAACATGCAGACAGACTCTTTCCTTTTCTACAGCCCTTTCTGCATTGGCCCTTATTGTGGATTGTATCCCACAAAAGAGGTTGGCTGTCCACGCGCTACCAGATTACAGCAGCAGCCCCAGACCTACCATAGTCTGCACTAGCTGCATTCATACAGCAGGCCCCTGTTCTGGAATATAATCCGGAATAAGACCCAGTGCAGAAAGGGCCTCTGTTGGTTCTCAGAAACCCAGGTCCAGTACAATTCAATGATTTCAGTGTGGTTGGGGAAAACCTTTTAAAATCATGTTATTTCAAAAAAAGCCATACTGCTCTTACTTTCCTTGCTCCTTTTTGAACTAATTTTGAGCCATCTTTGCCACTTTGGTACACAGGGAGGTGTTGAATTGACTTCTGTTTGGCTGTTATACAGAGGTTTCTTTCCCAGTTTATGTTTGTTGTTGTTGTTCTTTAGTATTTAGTCATGTCTGAAGTTTCGTGACCACATGGACTACAGCACACCAGGCCCATCTGTCCCTCACTGTCTCCCAAGGCCTGTTTGCACTATGCCCTCTAGTGCACAATTAGTGCACCTCTAGGGAAGAGCATATGGACGCTGAGTAGGCTGTTGCAGCCTGCAAGTGTGCCTCTTCTCCCCAGAAGGGCACTAATCATTGATTAGGTGTGGAGCATGAAATCGTGCTCCACACGTTAACCACCGTTACATAATCACTCACCTGAAGCCTCCAGCAGTGTGACCTTTCATTCTTGCTGGCACTCTGGGGTCTTTGAGGTTCCACTCAAGCGTGCTCAGACATTGGGTGACTGTAGACGTGACTGCATGTGCGCAGAGTGTCTGTGTTGTCAAGGCAACAGTGCTGATGCACATGCAGTCATGGAGGGCACTGCAGCCAAAATGACAGCGCCCAGAGGACGACCGACCCCCAGATCGAATATGGTAAGTATCTGATCCCGGCAGGAGTGAGTGAGTAAAGTTGACTAGCACTGAAGTGTGAGTTCTACTCAATGTTGGGTCATCAGGTTCCTTTCCCAACCAGTAGCCAAGAAGGGTAGTGTGAAAACACCATTGGAGTCTGCTCAAACTCATGTCAGGTCACCTCTATAACATTATTTTTCTAAATAATGGATGATTCATCAGTGGTGATCATTTCTATTAATTTTTCATAATATCAACATCTACATTTTCTCATAATTCTTCTCCCTCTTTGTTTTCTTTCTGCCTTCTTTTGTTGAAATGATAATATTCAGTCAAGACATCCTTATCCTTCTAATCAGTGTGGAATACCGTGAACAAATTACGGTGACCTTCATCTTGTGATCTTAATATCTGGGCAAGTCTATATGGGAGAAAGTGCTCCTTCAGATAACCAGAGCCCAAGTAAGATCACATGAACTGCTTGTCCAATAGGGGGCCTCAGTGCGCCGTGTGGTGCGCGCTCCCGGCATCCTCGCCTCATTCCGAGGCCGGACACCGAGAAGGTAGGACCTACGCGCACGCGCGTGTCCCATCCCTGGGCCCTGAAACTGGGGGGGGGGTCATCTGCGGGGTGTAGGCGCCTACATCTAGGTGCCTGCACCCCGTAGATGGGCGAGGTGGGTTTGGGGGATGGGTGGGGTGGGGGCTGTGGGGAGTGGGGGGGGTGATCTGCGGGGCACAGGCGCCTAGATTCAGGCGCCCACGCCTCACAGATGGGCATGATCAGCGTCGGGGCGAAGCCTTCAGAGACCGGAGCCAGGAGTTCCGATCTCCGAAGGGGTCCTGCCCCATAGGGACCTTGCCCCGGGCCCCACGATGGGTGCCCGGGTGCCCGGGCATCTTCGTGCCAGCTGCACGGGGCCCGATCAAGCCCATATAGCCGGCACGAACCGGGGCAAGTGGCTTGACAGCGCTGCCCGCCCCTTGGGTGCTCTCACCCAATGGGAGGCAGCGTTGCCAGCTGTATCCCCACCCCTGGCCAGCCTTTGCCGGCTAAGTAACTTCGGAACGCTTTTACCATTTACACACAGGTGCGCCGGAACGTGTTTACGCGCGTTCCTGCGTTCCTGTGTGTGAATGGTGAAAGCGTCCTGAAGTGTCTTAGCCCACGTGCTCTACACCCGTTCCAAATGGAACAAGTGTAGTGCGAAAAGGCCTCTGGTTCTGTCTTCTGCAGACAGGACAGGACCAAGGAGAGGGGCATGGCCTCACAGATCTGTATTTATTTATTTTATTTATTTATTATTTGTATTTCTATCCTGCCCTATATCCAAAAGTCCCAGGGCAGTTGACAACATTTAAAATCAGACATATATTGAAACAACGACAATATATATAAAAACAGTAACAGTATCTGTAAAGTGGGCAGAGACAGCATATCCCCATTTACAGGGAAGGAGCCTGATGCACCTCAAGGGGGAGACTCTTCCATAGCCTGGGGGCTATCACTGAGAAGGCCCTCTCCCGGGTGCCCACCCCTTTTGCTACTGAAGGTTGTGGGACAACCAGGAGGGCCTTCTCTCCAGATCTTAAGGCACAGGCAGGCTGATATGGGAGAAGGTGTTCCTTTAGATATTTGGGGCCCAAGTCATTTAAGACCTTATATGTTAAAGTTAATTCGTGTTAATTGGCCTCTGAAGTGAATTGACAGTCAATGCGGCTCTATATGGCCTAGAAGTGTTCTACATGGGCCCTTAATTTGGATTAAGGGCCCATGCAGAAAGACCCCCTGTTGCCTTTGAGCTGCTTTTAATGTGTGTGGATGTTGCCAAAGCTTCAAAAGGCATCTCCAGTCTAAAGTAACAGCTAAAGCAACAGTCAGGTTAGTGGTATACTTAGCTGAGCCAAACAGCACACTTTTAATTCTTTTCACCAGTGCTGGACTTTTGTGATTGATGGCATAATTTTCTCTGAGCTCTTCCATGGGATTTCAGAGCCTTTTTAAAAAGGAGACAGAATGGTTAGTACCAATGGGATGCTCTGGCAGCATAATCATCAAGCTGGTTCTTCATGATAACCAAATAAAAGGAGGATTGTTAATCAAATGCTTTCCTTACAAAAAGAGGTTTGGTACCAAAGAAGGGAAATGACCGCTGATGTTCACTGATGTTGCAAAGTTCCTTTCACTGACTTACTGCAGCAAAGATGCTGAATGATCACTAACGAATGAACATTTTGCATTTTCTAAGGTCAGGCCTATTGTTTCTCTTGCTTCGTATCTTCCAGTGTGGCACTAGATGTCTTGGTATACAAGTTAAAAGGAAAGCATTTGCAGACTCATTGTTCTAGCCTGGGCTGCATCCTGACATTCTCTATGCTTTGCCACCCGTGCACAGCTTTTTCCAGCCTGCAGCAGCAGTGAAGCAACTGCCTTTGAATGCTCCGCAGGTGACAGAGCTTCCTGTCTGGTGGATGGGAAGCCACTGCGAAGGGAATCCTTCCGTCTGGCAGACTGGAAGCCCCTATGGCATTCCTTTGCAGCATAGAACGTGTCAGGACACACAGTCCTCATGTCTTCCTTCCTTCCTTCCTTCCTTCCTTCCTTCCTTCCTTCCTTCCTTCCTTCCTTCCTTCCTTCCTTCCTTCCTTCCTTCCTTCCTTCCTTCCCTCCCTCCCTCCCTCCCTCCTTCCCTGGCAATGCTTCGGGTATTCCTCAGTCCTTGGCAGCTGCAGAATGCCAGAGATTCACTGCTTTGGATTAACCTGCACTGTGGGTGGGAAGATCACACAGGCTTTGCCTTCAAAGGCTAGGAATGAAAGTTCCGGGCCCAGTGTGTGCATGCTTTTTAGCAATGTGCTACGCTCCCAGAACCTGGAGGCATGCCTTCTGCATATGCCTTGGTCCCTCAGATGGTACTAGTTAAATGGTACTACCAGAGATCTGGATTAAGGGTCTCTTAATCCAGATCAGGCTCCATCCAATGCAGACAGAGTCAGACCAGTGCAGGATGGGGCCTCCTTGATCCAGATTAAGGGTCCATGCAGAAAGGGCCAAGTAGACCTCTGTGGGAGCTGCAAATTCAGACTTTCTCCAAAAGCAAGAACTAAATAAAAAACTAATCTTCTTTTCGTACTTTTGCTTCCAGCAACACAGTTCTAAATTGCTACCTAAACTATATCCTTGTAAATGTCCAGATGAAGAATTAGTCCTTGTTAAAACAAAATGATTGTAAATATACCCAGCCAACGATCTTAACCGCAAGCCAGAAAAACAGAAGAAGGGACTCAGAACAGCTTCCCTGCTTCATTCCCTGTCTTGGTGGGGAGGAATGATGGGTGTGGGAACAAGGAATAAATCAAAAAGGTTTAATTTGGAATATTAGCAGCACACAAGCTGGCTGTAGAATGATAGCTGAATACCCTCCTGTTTCTGTATGGATTAAATTGGAATGTAAGGAGTCAAATACTAAGAGGTAGGGATATGCACAAATGCATTTTTCCATTTGAATTCCCTTTGAATTGAATATTTGAATATTCTATTTGAATCGAAATATGAAAATCCGTATTTTAAAAAATCCGATCCGAATCCAGATTATCTGGATCCGTATTTTTGAAAATCCAATTTGAAGTCAATGATACAAATGTTGGGAACATTTGTATCTGATTTTTGAATCCGTTCACATCCCATTTTTAGCACATTTGTGTTCTATTTGCATCCCGCATTATATGTGCAAATAGACCCAATATTCAGATGCAATAAACGATGTCGTATTCAGTGAAATCATTCAAAAATCTGGATTCGGTCCGAATTCAGAAATTCAGATTTTCAAAAATCTGATTCGAATTTGAATATTGATATTGGCTGAATTTGAATCGGATTTTTGAATTTTCAAATATCCATGCCCATCCCTACTAAGAGGTGGAGATTTAATCTGTCTACAAAGGCAACCTTAATTAAGGCCCATTTCCATTACTCCCAATGGAGACCAGCTCCCCTGAGGTCCAACTAAGGTCCCTTCACTGTGTAAAGAAGATTTAGCCTCCTTCTTAACAAAAAGGAATCTGATACTAGGCTTGAGCTCAGGTTGAGTCCACACATAAAATGGATAGCAGGAAAAAGGTGTGAGCTGTCAGAACTGAGGATGGATTGAAGAAGGTTTGGAGTGAAGGTGTGACCACAGCCCTAGTGTGACAGCATGGGCAAATGCTTGACATTTTACCAGGATCTGCACAGAGAACTTCCAGCTGTGCCTTAACTAACATGCTGCCAAGAATTTGATTAAAGAAGTATGCTATCCAAACAGCAGCTTCCATGCCCACTGCTCTGAGTTATGCAAACATCACGGCCAGGGAACCTTCATCCCCCGGTTGTAATGTTCTCAGCCAAGGGTCTTCAGACACCAGCAGAGAAGACACAAGACAAGGCAGGTCTATTCAAGTGACAAAAGCTGGACACGTGGAGCCCTGTGTCATTGCTGCACTCATCCAGCATTATAAAATAGTTCTCAGAAATCTCCTGCCCTATTCTTTGTATTCAGAAGAAAACCCCATTGTCAGAAGTAGGGATGTGCACAAATTTGTGTGTGTGATTTGTATTGAATTGAATGCAAGAAAATTCATATTCGTTCAAATAGATCCCCTTCAAATGTGGTGGGATTCGAACTCCATATGAATGTTCAATACAAAATCCTGTTGGAATCCCTGCTATGAATCACCTATGAATTGCCTACAAATCACTTACATATCCCCAATGTATTGGCTCTGAATATGTCAAATCCACACTCAATCTACTTTGAATCCACTCTGAATCACTCTGGATTCTTTGTGGGTGTGACTGGGTAGCCACTTTCCCAACTCCCCAGGTTCATGAATGTAATAAAGCTTCATACAAATGTACAGAAACATTCAAATTTGAATGTCCGAATTTGGACAAAGTCGTATGAATTTTGAATATGATGAATATTCACGCCCATCCATAGTCAGAAGCAAAACTGGGGATCTGACAGGCAGGGCGGTGGTGGCATGCAGACAGTAGATCACTGCATTGAGTATGATTCTTAATGTGGAGGGAGAGAGAGCAGATCCTGCCTTATTAATTCTTATTTTAAAATAATTTCTTAATTACTTTCAGCTGACCAATTTGCGTCATCAGCATATTTCAACCATCTCTCAAATTGAGGATGGGCTTTGACTGCCATCACTTGCAGTTCCCCTATTTCTTAAAAAAAAAACATTTTTTTTCAGAGGAACTTAAAAAAAATTGGGAATCTAAAATTATAGAATTGTCGGTATCTTGATTACATTTGTTGACTTCTTGCCTCCTTCTTGATGTTTTTCTTGAACCTCTAATGTTCCATCTCCCAAGACTTTATTTCTTCCTTTTCATCTGGGGCCTATTTGCCCTTGGCTTTATTCTGGTATATATCCTGGAATAGGACCCTGCTGTCCACATGATAGCGCAGGCTATAGGGTGTCCCAAGTGAGGCCTCCCAGAGTCTGCATTAGCATGCAGACCACAGAACCCTATCCTGAGATACACTCCAGAAAAAGGCCAAGTGCAAACAGGCCCCTTTTTTCATACTTAGAACCCAAATCATGCAATTAATAGGTCATTTTCTTCTGTAGATAGTCAATGATAGTCTGTGTAAAATTTACCACTGACTTATCTTTAGTCAAATTACTTGCTTTGTCCATTCTGCAAATTCCATCTTTTTAATTATTCAGCCATCTGTCTTTGGAGTATCTCCACCATTCTAATGATGTGTTTAAGAAAGAGGCTAAGCAGATATAGTGGCTAAGGATGTGCACAAATGGGTTTTTGGCATTCAATTAATAAGGAATCAAATGTTTAAAAATTCGTATTCATTCAAATAGATCCCCTTCGAATGTGGTAGGATTCTATTTGGTATGAATGTATTCATACAGATATCCAATGTGAATGCATATGTATCAGGTACATATCCTGGATATATATCCTATACAAATGCATACATATCAGATACTTATTCTATACCAAAGCATATGCATTGGATATGTATCAGATAAGTATCCTATAGGAATGCATACCTATTGATATGTATCGGATACATATCCCCAGTTTAACGAATGTCCAAACTTTTCATACAAATGTTCTGAAATTAATACGAATGTTAATGTATGAATGTTATAACATTCAATTTGTATAGACTTGATTTTAAATGTTGTTACCCACCCTGAGACCTTTGGGTATAGGGCGGGATAGGTAGGTAGATAGATGCTACGAATATTCATGCACATCCCTAATAGTGACACCATGCAGCCTTGTCTTAGGGCCTTTTCACACAGTGTATCCCATTGAAGTTAAGCTTAGTTCAGGAATGGTGGCTAACCCTTACAGCACAAGCACCAGCACCAATCCCAACTTATCCACCAGCTCTTGCAGTGCTGACAGTCTGTCCCAGACAGTCTGCATCAACATAGCACCTTCTGCACCAGCAGCTTCTGCTGCTTGCCAGATTGTTGCTATGGCAGTCGTGATGCGGTGAGCAACTGCGCGGCTGCAGTCCATGCAGCATTTGCAGTCCTATGCGCTCCTGCTAAAACTGTGGAGCATAGGAGGATAACGGTGCTCCTGGGTACTCCAGGATGGAGGTGGCATCACATTGTGCAAATCAAGCATCCCAGCATACCCTGATTTGTGCCCAAGAAGTAGGCGTGAAAAGGGCCTTGCGACCTTCACGATTCTAAAGCATGCTTTCCTTTCTGTTTTCTGCTCTTACTGTAGCTTCCATTTTGTTGCAATGATTTCTCAGAAGGATAATCAAATGTTCTGGCATACCCATTACCTTTAATACGTTCCATATTCTCACTAAAATTAAATTTAGTAGGCTAAATCGTAGCAGACTTACTTAGGAATATTTTACCTATCCACCCACCCCTGTACATCCTCAAAGATTTGTATGAGAAGGTGTAGTGTTGGATTTTGTCCTATATAGCAGCAAAACTTGTTTCACCAACTAGTCTAAACCTAAGATGCCTCAGAGAGATGATGTTTAAGAGAAGATAATGGATCAGCACACTGAGTGTCAGACAAGCAACCTTTCTATTTTCTTTTTAACTTTGCTGCATTTATCTGTCCTCTCAGCCAAAGAATGAACCATTCTAATACAGCAGTTACAAGAAGATACTGTTTTTATTTCTTTACAGAGTGGAGTAGGATTGAATGTTGCATTACATATCTGGGACACCGGTTTTCTATTAACTTTTATTTTTTTTTCCTCATTCCACAATTATCTCCTCAAGGACAAATAGAGGTAAGGTTCCCCCACCACCTGGCTAACCATATGAAGAATGAAAGCAGAGGATATAATAAATCAGAAGTCTTGGGTTTTAGGTTGAATGTGGCCATTCCAAAATTCGGGAGAAAAGCAAAAATCATTTTGAAACTACAGTTCCCATGATCCTTAGCCAAAATTTCCCTGTAGGGATTGAGGTATGAGTACTAGGATGTTTCTTCTAGAGGTGTGAACAAATGCAATTTTTGGGATTCGATCCAATTTGAATAGAATATCTGAAGATTCAAATCTATTCGAATGTTTAAAATACGAATGTATTCACATTCAGTTAGAATCAAATACATTTGTATCTATTCGTACGAATATTTGATTCCTATTTGAAGATACAAATGTCAGCAACATTTGCATGTGTCCATATGCATCCATACGCATCTGTAGGAATTCGTACGCATCCCATTTTTATCCCGTATGCATCCTGTTTTCTTCTCGTATGTATCTGTACAAATGCGTACGGTTATGAATAAGATGTGTATGGATATGTATGTAATGAGTGAGGATACCTACACATACGAATGTCTGAATAATTCATACGAATGATTCAAAATGTTCAAAAATTCGTTTGAATGTTAAATAGGCATTCTGTTCAAGTTCAGATGTCTGAATTCTATAGAATTTGATTGAATTTTGAAGATTTGTGCACATCCCTAGTTTCTGTACTAGCAATGAAGACCCCATTTAGAACCCATTAGGAAGTCGATTGGTACCCGATTGGTACTGATCTGTCATGCCCTGTTTGTAAACAGGACCCCATTAGGATCCCATTTGTTTACACTAGTAAAAGTGAAATCCAGATTTAATGGATTTGGGGCCTTTAAATCCGGATTTAGGGTAGACCCCTTTAACAGTATCTTCAATCTGGTCTTCAGACATGAAGTCTGGATTAGAGAATGTGTATTCGCACTGCGACTGGGGCAGTGGGGTCTAGGGACAGGCTTAGGAGCCACCACTTGCAGTGGGGCGGCTCAGGCTCTGTCCCGCCACTCACAGGTAGGTAGCCATGCCATTCCACGATGCCCACTGTTGATGGAAATGCACCTTGATTGATGTCCACATTGGCCAATCATGCCATGCCACTGGTAGCCCTTCCACTTTGGCCCAAACTGATCCTCTGGATGGGTGCTTCAGCATTCGCACTGTGACCCTGTTTAGCACCCATTGCAATTGGGTGCTAGGCGGCCAAAGCGAATGCATGGGGTCCTTGCCAAGATCTGGATCTTCAAGGCCCAGATTCAGCGAGGACCCCATTTCAAAAATCCAGATCTTTTAAATCTGGATTAAGAGAGGTAAGTGCAGAAACACCCCTAGGGTGCTTCCTCACAGGCCCTTTAAAACACATTAAGCACGGATTGGGAAATGCGCGTCCGCATTATGTGCCTATTTGGCACACTTCCAGGCACACGTGTCTGCATTGCACGTCCCTTTCTAATACGGATTTTGGCGGCAAAACTGCTTTGGCACCGCTGTGTCCGCATTAGAGGGGGCAATTAAGCACACTTCCAGTGGGTGCGTCCGCACCTATCCGTGCTTAATGTGTGAATAAAGGATGTTAGTTACATACCACATTTCAAGTGGTTTTGCGCTGTGAAAACGCATCCATTTAGATCTGGATCTACCCCGTTAAACTGGATCTATCTGTGATCCGTAGTTATTAAAACCGGTTTTACTAAATCCGGGTGCCATAGATCCGGTTTTATTAGCCCCTGTGCGGAAGCAGCCCTAGAGGTGGAAGAGAGAGGGAATCATAAAATGGAGAAGTACTTAGTTTATTCTCCTTATAAACACAAGTTTACTGAGTGTACGCCACTGAACCGGTTAGTGATATTCAAAATATGGTCTGAAATCCTTTTTGAAGCATTTGAAAAGGCCACAGCCCTCTAAAAAGGGGCTTGATAGATTCCTCATGTGTCTCCTCATCACCAGTTTTCTGTATATATGTATGATGAGGTCATTTTTGGAATATTGTGCACATTTCTGGTCAGTACACCACAGAAAGGATTAAATGCAAAAAATGGCAACCAGGATGGTCAAGAGAATGAAAAAACTCCTTTACAACATCAGGCTACAACATATACGGCTCTTCGGCATTTAAGAGGGGCCCTGACTGAATGTATAAAATCATGCATAATGTAAAAAAGGTGGATAGAGAAAAAGTATTTTCTCTGTTTTTCACTAGAACCAGGGGGCAGTCTATGAAACTGAGGAGCAGAAAAATTAGGATTGGCAAGGGGAAGTATTTCTTCACCCAGGGGGTCATCAGTCTATGGAATTTGCTGCCAGAAGAGGTGGTAACAGCAACACACCTTGATACCTTTTAAAAAGGGTTAGAGTAATTTATCGAGGACCAGTATATCAAGACATGTAAGAAGTGATGCCTAGAAGAAGAATTGGCTTTTCGACCCCACTTTTCTCACCCATTTAAGGGGACTCAAAGTGGCTGACAAAGCTTCTATTCTTCTCCCCACAACTGACACCCTGTGAGGTAGGTGGGGCTGTGAGAGCTCTGAAGAGACCTGTGACTAGCCCAAGGCCACCCAGCTGGCTTCATGGGGGAGGGCAGAATTGAACCCGGTATTCCGAGATAGGAGTCCAGCTTCCTAACCACTAGACCAAACTGGCTCACAGATACTGCCTCAAGGTTGGAGAGACAGGCAGTGATGCCTCTAAAGACCATTTGCAGGTAACAGTTTTGTCTTCTGCTTGAGAGTGCTGAGAAGCAATTGGTGGGCTGTTGTGTGAGATAGGATGCTGGATTAGATGGACTGTAGAGCTCTTCTGATGTTCTTATAATCTAATAGGGCACAGTTACTTGAATCCTATTGTTTATGACAGTGGTTCTTAAACTGTGGCCCTCCAGATGCTCCATGAACAACTCCTGGCATTCCACTTCCAGCATTCTGTTATCAGAAACAACTTGAAGACCATGATTTGAAAATCAATGCCATTCAGGAACCAAACCATACAGTTATATGAAATATGACTGTTACTGCAGTGCTTACAATCAGAGCCTTTGTGCATCTACCTTAGTTAAAACTGCTCCACACCTATACTAGCAGACAGTCTGGTACAGTCTGGAATACTCTATCTGAAGAAAACACACTCTCATAGGCCAAAACACTTTGAGGGACCTATTTCATTGGCCCTCCAGGGACGTGGTGACACAAGTGTTTAGGTTGACCTCAGTTCATCCTCAGGTCTCGCTACTCACAATATTTTTATTTAATTAGTTTTCCAAGCCAGTCTACCCGCATTAGATTGTCTTAACTGTAGTCCTCATTTTTACAGCACTGGCAAGGACTCAGCCTGTCCTGGCATTCCAGGCCATCTTCGCTTCCTCAAAGTGTGAACCGGGGGACAGGCTAAAGGAGCTTGAACTGTGCTGTTGTGGGTGGGTCCAGTCTTTCCTTTGGCCAATCAGCATGCATGGAGTTTGTGAGGCACCTCCCCTTCTCTCCTCAGTTTATGTGTATGATTCCTCTATCTAGCATTTTTAACACAAATTTATTATTATTATTTTAAATTAATTGCACAAAGAAGAAAAGCACATAAAAAAGGAAGGGTGGCATGGAGATGGGGGAGCAGGCTTTAAAAAGAACTGCAAACACGCACCCTTGCCTCCCTTGAGTGACAGAACGGCAACCAATCAGAAAGGAGATAGATTTAATACAGGAAAAGGGGTGGAGAGCCAAGAGCTCCATGGAGGAGGCTCAATTCCATCCTGCAGAAAGGTGTGAGCAATGCAGCCCAAGGCAGAGACAGCCTGAAGACTATAACAATTTAGGTGCGAACACAGCTGGTACGACCTCAATTCAAATTAATGAATAGGTTGTCCTGTCTTAGACATGTGTGACCAAGGTCCAGGAATCCCCATTATAGGTCAGCACACCTCTTAAATAGGTCCTCCCAGAAATATTGAAGGCCAGGAGCAAAACGCTCAGCCTTCAAAGGCTTCTCATTGGCTTTGAAGCCAGCAGCTAGAGCTAAGCCATGATAGGCTGCTGGAATGAGGACAGCACTTGGAATGGGATATTTCTAGTCAGCCCCAGTGTGGTCTGTGCTCTCCACACCCCACTACATGATCTGGAACAACCCTGGAGTGCGAAAAAGGACAAAATCACAAACTTTGGGGAATTATTAGCCTTATCATTTTGTGTAACTTTGCCTATATACAGAACAAGAACATAAGAACATAAGAGGATCCTGCTGGATCAGGCCATAGCCCATTTATTCCAGCATCCTGTCTAAGAGAGTGGACCATCAATTGCTTATGGGCATCTCAAGCAGAGACGAGGGCAAACCTTCTCTTGCTCTCAAATCCCAGCAAATGGCCTTAGAGGCATGCTGCTTGTCCCCCCAGCCTGAAAGATGAACTTAGGTATCCATTCTAGTAGCCATTGATACATCTGTCATACATAAATTTGGAGACGGATTGATATATTTTTATTTGAGTAAAGAAAAATATTACAGTTAGGTTCTATTTTAAGAAAAATTGAAGTCAAGCTGGGTTCTTATATCAGCATAAGAACCCAGCTCGACTCAATTTTTCTTATAATAGAACTTAACTGTAATAGTGGGGCTTGGTTAAAATTGAGGTTTAACATTGTCAATTAATGTTAGAGAATTCTATTATTGTTGTAATTGCACATATAATTGCCTGAATCCTGTGCTTATCTTTAGTGCTTGTCCTCAGTGCATGGAAATTGTAATTATATGATTTTGTAGATAATCAGCTAAACTCCTCCTATATTACATTTGCAGTCATTCTGGGGGAGTAAATTCATGGTAGGTGCAGACACAGGCAAAGTGGCCAATGGGTATTTAACCTCAGACCAGGTTAGCTACAACTGACTCTTCCATCAGTTGGAGCCCCCAAAGATGGACATCCAAACCATATCTGAAAGCTTAGATTCAATGAAGAACTATGTCGTAGCATAACAACCCAAGAACTGAAAGAAGTGAATCTTGGAAAAGTTTTACTACCTGAAAACTTGTTGGTATATAACATCCTTTATATACCATGACCCATTCTCAACAGAACATGAAGATGGTTTGCCCCCTGTCTTGATTCTGTGTGCTGAGAGTCTTCTCTGGTTTCCATTCTTGGCATTCACACATTACTGATATTCCAACTTCTTTAGCTCCAGGTCAGCATGAGCCTTCCTAAAAGAGGTTTTGTACTCAAGCGTCATGATGCCAGGACCTAGTATGACAGTATGCTTATGTACTGCCTATGAACAACCACATGGTCAGGACTCCATCAGGCCTCCTGTTTACACTATCAAGCCCTGGTATTGATGCAGCCATAATTTTATACAGCACAGTTTTGCTTGCACGGAGCTGGAAAAATGTGACCTACCTTGCATTGCTTGTCTTTGTGCAGCGCACATTTACTCTTCCATAGTCTGTAAATTATTATTTACGCCATATAATATGATATTGGACATCTGCAGTGAACCGGTTTGACCTCCACCATTGATGGGCAGTTGAATTGCAATGGTGGACTAGGACCATACCTCCAGTTCATGGCCATGATGATTTTGATAGAACCTCTGGAAGGCTGTTGAACATTTGGGGGACTTAGTGATCCATCAATGGTGACAAATAGTCACGGCATGAGAGGTGGCACACAGCTATCTACCTCATGTACTAAGAAGGTGCCATGCCACTACAAAGTGAGTCATGGCCAACTTAAAATGCTACTGAACCTGAGCAGTGAGGCTGTGCATTTTGTAAGGTGTCTTCCAAAGGGCAATGAAGCCGAGGAGACACCTTAGGCATGGAGGGCCACTTTGGTGGAATTACGGTCTGTTTTTTCTTTACAGTGCTTGCTATTGATTTACATTTATGATCTTCCCTTCCTGATCAACTCAATGTAAAATAGGATACAAAAAAGGAAAGAAAAAAGATTCTGTCTGGCATCTTGTGAAGGCAAAAGCTTTCAAAGAGATTATACATGCACATTGCCAAGATACTTCGTCTAGAATAATAATACCTGTTCTGTCAACTTGGCATTTCTAACATCTTCCCCTCAATACCATGTAACCTACAATGACGCTGACAGTTTACAGAGCACCAGAACTGGCAGGCAGTGTTTCTCTAAGAATCACCAGGTAAATTTTATCTCGACGTGAAAAGCATTTTTCTAGCATATTGAATGCAAGCAGGCTTCCTGATTTGATTACTTTTCCATGGGAACTTTCCACGTTTCAAATTATAGTTGTACTGTAGATCCATCTGAGTTGACTCTTAATCAAATCTCCAAATAGCTGTACATCTAAACTAATGTGACAACCAACGCAAGGCAGTACCATTTAATTATATACTGTGGAAGTAAAGAAACAGCTTGGGGACACTGGAAGGGCCACATGCTTTTCAGAGCATGGTTTGAAGCCAGGTCCTTTTGTGTATCACATCTTCCGTTTTGCATATAAGAATAATATAGGTGAGAATCATTGGCCCTTTCTGCATGGACCCTTAATTCATATTAAGTGATCATGCTAGTATCTGCATATTAAAGTGGACCATGGAGCACTCCCCCCCCCCCCCGGTCTTGCCCTATCTACATGAGACAGATAGGGTTGGTTTAGGAAATCCTTCATTGAGTAGGGGGTTGGACTTGATGGTCCTAGAGGTCCCGTCCAACTTGATGATTCTATGATTCTATGATCTGGATTAAACTAGTCCACCAAGAGGAAACAACACAACCTGATCCACAACATGGGTGGCATGCAAAACGCATGTCTTTGATTTCCGTAACTGCTAGGTGGTATTTTTCAGTGGCATGCTATAGCTCGCTATTGAAGATTGCTCCCACAGTCCCAAGCCCTCAGAGGTGTGGGAAGTGCAGTCTTGAAGGTCACATGAGCTTTGAGGCCCCACAGCATGATGACCTGAATCAGTGCCACCAGTGCAGACTGTACTGATCCTGGACAGTAGCCAGCTCAGAGTTGTGGTGACGGCACCAGTGTGCCTGTGCAGTGCTGTCACTGGAAAACCTGGAGATGCAGCATGTCATCACACCTGTGTTGCCAGTCATGTGCTCCTCCAGCACATCTTCCAACTGGAAGATGTGTGGATGAAGCACCCAGAGCCTTACCAGCTCTGCCACTAGTATAAGGGTGGCAGAGTTTTAACTGCACACTTACACTGCTTGGGAGATTCACTGGGATGCCCAGATCTGTTTCTGGTTAAGAAATGGCTTCATGAGGTGTGAATGAACCTTCTGGGAGCTCCCCTGCCTTCACTACTGAGTCAAGTATAAGTTCAGACGAGTCAGGAGTTGCCAAGGAGATGTAAAGAATGCCCCATAAGAGACACTTACCATTTACCTCTTAATAAAGTCAGGCAGAGACAGAGGGCGTTTTAAAAAAATATTTATATAAAGAGGAGAATCACCAGAGCTGTTTCACTCCCAGGTGATAATCAAAGGTGTGAGGGATGCAACCCTCTCTTTTATCCCTAATTCCCATCTGCACGGTCCCTTCTTCTGTTGCCCATTGGCTTCCGTACTATGAAGTCACAATCTTCTCAATCCGCCTACTTCATGCCCTCCTTGATATGACCCCTCCCCTAACATACAATGTATGTTCATTTATTCCTGCCTCGTGCCTCCCATAGGTGTGTCAGTTAATATGCATGAGGCTCATTACTGGGATTTATCGATGCACTCTTCACAAAACTATCCCTAACTTACAAATTTCTACCTAGGAATGCTTTTACCTACACTTCATACATCTAGTAAGTAACAACATTTCAATCTGTCACGCTTCCCTAGTAATAATACGTGATAATATACTATGGAGGCAACCCAGTAAGCTGGACAACACAGGCCAACATTTCTTCAAAAGCTTAAAGCTGTCAAACCTTGAAAATATAGAGACACCTAGTATAGCCTCCCGGTTATAACTGCCCATCAATGCCTGGTCCAGCGTAGGCTGAAAAGCATTTAAATCTATCAACTCATGTAAACAAGAAAAGAAATACAGAACCTTTCCAGGATCTTGGTGAGATAGCTTTCTTTGGGGTCATGTAAAGTCCAGGCCTAGTAATCTCGAAGTTCAGTCTCTTTAGGAGTCCTAATTTTCCTCCATGGTTTAATTTTGTAAGGGTACATAGAGGCATATAGAAGCATATAAAAGTCTTATTTTGTAAAGACACAAACTCTTCCTCTCAGAGACTTTTTGTCTGCAACAGCACGTACAGAGTTGTGCGTTTCTTAAGTAGGAAACGGAGAGTCACATCCCAGGTGGCGTAGCTGTTTCACATGGAGGCGATCTGAGCGGCACAGCTGTTGCCATTCTCTCCTGAGAGAACTTAGCTCAGGCATTGCATATCATCTGAGTTTGAACGATCCCCATTTGCAGGGACATAAGCAGTTTCCGCTTTTGGCCCCTGAGGTGCACCTCCCTCACTTTGGCTGGCAGGAGCAGGACCTTCCTCCAAGGAGCCGGAGAGGACATGAGGGCATGGCACCATCACACCTTTTAAACTAAGAATGGAAAGCCTATAAACCACAGGATGCTCTTGGGTTTCTCTTTTTGGGCTCAGTCTGCACTGCAAATGAGCCCAAATGGTGACAGTTGTCACCTCCTGAAGTTTTTGTCTTGCAGCTCCCATTAGCACGTACCAGCTGGGGCTGTAAGAAGCCATAGTGCATCCCTGCAATAGTAATTTAACAACAAGTTTCCTTTAATTTTGATGCTAGAACTATCACATTGACACCATGGCATTCTTTGAAAACGTGAAAGACCAGGGGACGAAGAAGAAGAAGAGTTGGCTTTTCTACCCCGCTTTTCTCGCCCATTTAAGGGGACTCAAAGTGGCTGAAAAAGCTTTCTATTCTCCCCACAACAGACAACCTGTGAGGTAGGTGGGGCTGTGAGAACCCAGAAGAGAGCTGTGGGGGAGGGCGGAATCAAACCTGCTATTCCCAGATAAAAGTCCAGCTCCCTAACCACTAGACCAAACTGGCTCACAGAAAGAAATTAGGAGCTCTTCATTCAGTAATTGCTGTAAGACAAGCTAGATTTTTAACATCTATACTATTTATTTTCTTCTTCCCTTTTTTCCATGGAACTGTTTTGTACATGATGCTGAGATTTTCCATCATTAGAGTAATACATTCCGGTACTAACTTCACTTCAATTTTGTCCAACTTAACCATTTCCCTATTCTGTGTGCTCATGTTGCTTCCTCGCTTTCTAATTTTAATTAAACTGAAAACAATTTAGCAGAATGAAGACCCAAGAGAGTAGGAATGTTTGGTGCTTTTCTGTGTGTTCATTTCATTTTACTTCCCAAGAGGAAATTCTGTTTCTTATGTTCAAAATACGTGCAAAAAATTAAGTCAGCTATCTCTAGGATATATTCAGCAACAGTTGTCCACAATGGCTAATATATGTGGCTTGTACGTGGCTAATGCAATGCTCTATCCATCATATAGTAGAGTGGTGCAAACATCTAAGGCCTATTTGTGCTATGGCCACTAGTGAAGAAGTAATGAACCTCTGGTGAAGAGCATCAGCATGGGTTGGAGGCTGTTACAGCCTCCAAGTGTGCTCACCCTCACCAGAAGTTCACTACTTGTTGATTAGGTGTGGTGCACAAACTCATGCTCCACATGTCAACCAACATTTACCAGACACTTACCTGAAGCATCTGGGCCAGGAGCATTCACTCTTCTTCTGATGCTCCAGGGTCATTTGAGGTGCACCCCAGACCACCCCAGACGTGACTGCACATGCACAGAATGTCAGCACCATCACATGTGCCATCACAGAGGGTGCCGCAGTCAAAATGGTGGCACCTATAGGAGGACCGAGCCCCAGATTGAATTAGGTAAGTATTGAATCACCGGGGGTGGGGTGGGGGACGGACAGCCAAAGTTGATTAGTGCTAGTCAGCGTTGGTTAATCACTCTCCTTTCCCGTCCAGCGGACATGCAAAAACACCCCTAGCCTGCATTCAATGAAACATGAGTTGCATCCGCTCTAGGCACAAAACACATCTGGTGGAGGCCTGAGAGGCATAGGTTTTGCACATAAGTGTTGCCTGCCAGCATGCAGCATGCGTCTGTTGGCCCACATATGCAGTTGAAGGCATTCTTTGAGAAAAAGTGAGAAGGATGACTCGGAGGGTGCTTGCACCACTGCCAGATGGATAGATGGTGGCCATGTTACTGACCTATTTGCTCTAAGGTGCACATGGTAGTATTTTTTTGATGTGCTAAAAAGAGCCAACTTTGAAAGCCATGCTGTTATTTCCAAACTGTTGTCGTGTCTGATTTTTTTGGTGACTTTTTGTCGGTGGACCATAGCACACCAGAGTAGTTCTGTCTTCCACTGATTCCTGAACGTTGTCCAAACTTGTGCTAGTTGCTTCCATGACACTATTTATCCACCTCAACCTCTGCTCTCTCCTTCGCCTTTTGCCTTCAGTCCCAATTTCCGTCTTCTGTAGGTTCTCTTACCATTTTATGCATTCTGCTTCCATCCCAACTCTGCTGATTGGAGAAAGGAAATATAAGCAATGGAGGGTTTGACTTGTCTCAGTGCTTCTGCACTTCCTTGAAAAGTGTGACATCTCATCTGATGTGCACTACCTCCAGCAGCATGCTGTCCCTAGTGCAATGAACGTGAACAGATTTCTCAGTCACACTATTACCTTCAGGCTCCAGAGCAAAGGAGTGGTTGACTGACAACACTCTACAACACCAGCGCAGAAATGCATCTTTAATTGTAACTCTGGAGTGACTGTGTGCTGGAAATCCATCTGGCGACCAAACATTTTATTGGAAACAGCATTATTTTGCAGTTCAACCAATTCCTTTTGCAGGCAGGTCATTTCCCAGGGAACGCTGATGTTAAGACTGGAGTAACCATTTATGCATTGCCAGAGGAGAAAACATATAGAAATACTCTTCTTCTTCTTCTTTTTTTGCATATACAGAATGTCAAGATGTGCCAGACTGGTTTGGGTGGTTGGTTCACAGGTCACAGTGAACAAGAGGTGTTTGAAGGTTCATTATCAAGTGGAACAGGTCTACTGTTCATACAAAAGTGTTCACTGTCGAGGTGAAAATACAGTACTTTTGGCAAGCTGTTTGAAGGTTCCTTCAGCAGGTTCCTTCAGCAAGGGAGGAAGCAGTGGGGTTGACAATTTCAGCTGTCAGGGCAGATGCCCCCCTGAGACTGAGGAGGAGAAGGGGTCTCACCCTGGTCCTTCACAGCCCTTGGGGTGCAGGGATGACTGTTCTGTTGAAGAGGAGGAGGAGGTAGTGGTTTTTCTACCCCGCTTTTCTCGCCCGTTTAAAGGGACTCAAAATGGCTAACAAAGCTTTCTGTTCTTCTCTCATAACAGGAAACCCAGGGAAAGGAGGCACAAGGGCTCTCCACCTCTGGCTCCACAGGAGCCAATGGGGTGAGGCCAGGGGCAGGGCCCAGCTGTCACGGAGGGAGAGCGTGCAAATGCTTTCCCTCAGTACGGCTGGGAGCGCGTTGGGATGCGCCAAACGCACCAGGATGGTTTCACAGCACTTCTTTGTGCTCTGAAACCAGAACGCGTGGAGGGCACTCTGGGATGGGCTGAGGTGGTTCCAAATGGAACCGCTGGCCCAGAGGAGCGAATGTCCTCCAGGCATTCCAAACCCCCTCATGTGAATAGGCCTCATTTTAGGTAAGTAGAAAGTTATTTTGCTGTTTTGTGGTTATTTGTGCCACCTTATCTGGGGCATGTTTGACCTCATATCGTGTATTGGAACAGCATCTTAAGAAAGGTTGGAGCAAAATGATTTAGAAAAAGGCAGGAAAGACAATCAAGGGACTGGCATCAAAGCCCTCCAAAGGTGAGACTGACAGACCTGGGGCCTTTCTGCACTTGGCCTTATTTTGGAATATATCACGGGATAAGTGCTTGCTGTCCACAGGTTAGTGTAGACTATGGCAGGCCCCAAGTGAGACCTTCCAAAGTCTGAATCAGCATGTGGACAACAGTCCTCTGTCCCAAGATATATTCCAGAATAAGGCTAAGTGCAGAAAGGGCCCTTGGTATGTTTAGTCTTCAGAAGAGGTATGCAATAGCCATCTTCAAAGAATAGAGGAAAAGGTCATAACATTTCATCCCAGAATGAAGGACATGGCAACAGGTTTCAGTTACAAGGGAGATGTTCGTTGACTGCCAGAGAATATTATCTTGCACTTTAACACTCAAACTGGTTCTCAAAAGAGATGAGGCCTATTCGCACTAGGCCTCTGGAACGCAATTAGGACAGCCCTGGGACAGAGCATTCGCTCTGCTGAGCCGGCGGTTCTGTCTGGAACCATCCCAACCTGTCCCAGCGTGGCCTAATTGCGTTACAGGTGTACAGCACGAAATCGTGCTCTACACCCAGCCCAGGCCGTTCCAGGCTGTTCCAGGCCATTCCACAGCTGTACAGCAGGGAGAGCATTTGCGCTCTCCCTCTTGGACAGCTGTGGGTCCCAATCCCCGGCTATTGCCATTGGGTCAAGTTCAGCCCAAAAGCTGGCAGTCCCATGCAATCAACTTACTTTGTCGGGCCTGGGGTCCTCCTCGTGCAGCCTGGCAAAGCAATCTGCCACTCTGTGTGCAGGACCGCATGATGGTAGACCGACACCACACTGATCTGACGCTCATCCCATCAGGCCAGTGTGGGGCCAAGCTACAGGAGCGCATGCCTGCACACAGAGTGACAGATGACTCTGACAGGCCACATGAACATCGGACCCAAGGCCTGATGAGCAGCCGGGGCGATGTGCTGCTGGGGCGATGTGTGTGGGGGAGGCCGTGAGCCCCATGGGTGTCAGTGGGCACCTAGGGGTTTGTGGCAGCTGGCGTAGCCCGATCTGGGGCATGCCACCTGCCAGCACACCTGGGCGGGTCTTTGGCCTTCTCGGGGTGCAGTCGCTTAGATCTAGGTGGCTGCACCTGGTGGAGTCCCCCCTGACCCCCATCCCACCCCCAGGGCCATGTGCCTTCCCGTGGATGCACGCATGCACCTCTTACCTGGTTGGCACCAGGGAGTGGACTGGCAAGCCTGGGGGTGTGGCTTGCTGGTCCAGTCGGTGGTGTTTTTTGCCAGGGAGAGCAGATGTAGGTTTTGCATTTGTCTTCTGCTTGAGAAGCCCATAAGCAATTGGTGGGCCACTATGTGACACAGGATGCTGAACAGGATGGCCTGTGGCCTGATCCAGCAGGGTTTCCTTTATGTTCTTTTCCTGAGAAACAGCGATGGGCTCAGTATGAGGATTCAAACACAGAGGGTCCTGTGCTCTAGTCCGGCATTCTCACCCCTATAGTGCACTGAGGCTGTGGGCTCATGGGCTAGCTCTTGGCTTGCAAGTAGAAGCTCGTTTGTTCCATCTGTGTTGGACATTCAAACGCAAAGCAAATGCTTCTGTGCATTGGTTGAGTGTTTTGTTATGTTATTCACAAATGTGGTGAGGTGGCAAAGTGGCAGCCCAGTTGCATCTGCAGAGGATTCAGAGAGTGGCTTCAATGCAGATTCAGAGTGGATTCAGAGACGATTCCAAGCATATTTGGAGGGGATTTTGGGGTGGTGACGACCGGCAGCAGGGATTCAAATCAGATTTGAACAACATTTGCAGCGGATTCAAATCTCACCAAGTTCGAAGTGGCTCTATTCACACAAATGTGAAGTGAACACGAAAAAAAATGTGTGCCTGCTCCCAACTTCCTTGTTTTAGGATCCTCCGGTCAGATGAAAAAGGTGTGAGAAAGGATGGAATCTTATACTTTTATGGAGCTATTCTTTTTGCTGCAAGAATCAAATCTTGTTGGGAAATTAGTTGTGGGAAGACCCATGGGGAGAATTTGAAAAGACAAAAGGGACCCAACAGCTGAGAAAAATACAGAGGGTGAAACTGCACTTTGTGCCAGCTGTGTAAACAACCAAAACACCTTTCAATCCCCCAGTGCATTTCAAAATCCCATCTTTCTCGTGGGAAATTTTTTTTCTGCACAAGCGAGCCAGGCCTTTGAATCTGTTTGTCGATTAGATAATCATGTGATGCGTATTGCAAACAAACGATCCTGCGCCCAGCAGGAAATGCCACTGGACTCAGTGAGGCAGCTTCCTGAGTAAATATGCCTGTGTGTGCGTGTTGCTGAACAGCACAACTGCCCAGCTACGTTACAGAACTTATCATAACAGCTACTTTTATTTTCCCCTTGAGAACTCTAAGGCAATAGGAACTGGAGATGATTCAGTTGGGTGTATGTTAGCTTTCTGCAGATAAAGATCCTTATTTGCACCATCTACGGTGATTGAAAAGTCCCCATTGTAGAGATGTTGGATAGCAAGTATTTTGCTGGCAGAAATATAGACAGTAGAACATAGTATGGATGTGCACAGCTATTGGTGCTATTTGGAATTCGTACAAATTCCAGCATTCGCGGACGAATCGAATGGGGCCTACATTTGTAGGTTCTATTTGTCTGCAAATTGAATTATCCAGTATTTGTCAAAGCTTCAGCCAATAGCTGAAGTGCCCTAAGGCTGGTAAAGATAGGGGACAGCTTGAGTATTTGCTTTGGCAGGTAAGAGACATGTTCTCAACACGTCCCTTACTGGCCAAGGTGCAAATGGTCAAGCTGGCCCCCGGCTGTACCTGGATGGAAGTAGGGCAGCCCTAGGACGGGACGGGATGGTTCTGCCCCAGGGCTGTCCTACTTCCGTCCAGAGGCCCAAGTGCAAATAGGCCTCTTGTTTTGCTATGTTGTACATTTCTCTTATTACCCTTGCACTGCTTGAGAAGTTCCAGTGTATTTTATTGGCGAATTATTCATTCATTCATTTGGCTTATATATTACAAATTTACAGATAAAAGATACAGCTGGAATGCCTTTATCGGAACTTAACAATTAAATAATTAGCCTCTGCATGACTGCCAACATTTGGTCTTGGTTCTGGTCCCAAAAGTTCCACCCTGTACACCTTTAGTCAAGAACAGACTCCAGTGATGTCAGAAAGGTTAAGGTTTCCTTTCCCCTTTTGGAATGCTAGAGACTGCAGCAGAAATCAGCTCAATAATTGGGCTTGTTGCTTTTCTTCCTCTTCCTCCTCTTCCAATTACATGTTAATCAAAAGTGCTCCTTGTTCAACAAGCCAGCACACTTTATTACACATTCAGACTGTGTACAAATGCTCAACTTGACTGATGATTAATTTGTAAAGAGCATTACTTGGAATGGTGATACACAAGACATCAAGCCGATTGAATGATGCCAGGAGAGTTACTTAAGCTTTTGTGGTCCAAAGGTGAAGTGGGGCAAGGGGAGAGGAAATTGCAAGAGGAAGGTTTTCAGGAGAAGTCAAGATGAAGGTCTCTCTTCATCTTCCAGCTTTTATTTTCCAAATGATAATTTTGAGATATTTAGGTAACTTTTGTTTTGTCAGTGCTGTTTATTGTTTGTTTCAAGGTGGAAGTTCAAAATGCTGGCCCTGAGCTACAGAATTCAGCCTGTCTGCACTGGACCTTATTCTGAATTGTAGAATTCAGTCCTTTCTGCACTGGACCTTATTCTGGATTATATCTCAGAATAGGGACTAGGGATGTGTACAGTTTTTTTGTGTATTTGTATTTGATTTGTATTGAATAGAATGCAAGAAAATTCATATTCGTTCTAATAGATCCCCTTCAAATATAGTAGAATTCAAATTTGATATGAATTTTCAATGCCATACAAATCCCATACGAATGCATATGAGTCCCATACATCTCATACAAATCCCATACAAAGCTTCATACGAATGTATCGAAACATTCAATTTGAATGCGAATGCCAATTTTCTAATGTGCCAACATTAGAGTCAAATGTGAATGTCTGAATTCAGCCAAATTCGTATGAATTCTGAATGTTACGAATATTTGTGCACATCCCTAAAGACCTGTCATGTGTGTGCTGGTGGAGACTATGTCAGATCCC
This sequence comes from Aspidoscelis tigris stejnegeri, assembly GCA_023333525.1. Taxonomy (NCBI): domain Eukaryota; kingdom Metazoa; phylum Chordata; class Lepidosauria; order Squamata; family Teiidae; genus Aspidoscelis; species Aspidoscelis tigris. The sequence continues at coordinate 256,516,515 of JALMGA010000001.1, forward strand.
AGGTGGGGTCTGCTCTAGTCTGCATCAGAATAAAGATGGCAGGTCCCTGTTCCAAGATATAATGCAGAAGAGCCTCTATATCCAGCAACGTCTAGACTAGGGGTGTTTTTCCACTGTCACTAAACGTACCCATTAAGTACCCATTAATAGGTACGTAATGACATTTTTGTACCCATTAATGGGTACTTAATGGGTACTTCTAGTGACAGTGGAAAAACACGCTAGATGTTCCTGACCTACAAATCCCATCCCTCTAGATGTTCTGGAACTACATTTCCAATGAGCCCCAGCCAATTTGGCTAATGGTAAGAAATAATGGAACTGTAATTCAGGAACATTAGGAAATCACAATGGGATGATCCACAGTGGTATGGCCTTACTGTGTTTGCTTTACTTGCCATCACAGCATGCAGAACATGGGCACCAAGGGCAGATCAACTCCCTTCCCTTTCACAACTTGGGACAGGGCCTGTAAGCTGTCCACATGGCTGTGCAGACTTCACACAAGCATTTCTCTAAACCTAGGGTCTTCAAATGCTGCTCTCCAAAAGTTCCTGGAATACATTTCCCATTATTCATTGTCATTGACCAGGCAGTCTGAGGCCAATCAGAAATATCTGGTTGGGTGGAAGTTGTAGTTCAGGATCATCTGCTTTTATCATTGCTGGATACATAATCCTGAAATAAATAGATGTCACCAGTCTGAAGGCAATACCTGTATTACAGTGGCAGAGCATCTGCTTCCTATACAGAAGGTGCCAGGTTCAATCTCTGGCAGGTATTCAGAAGACAGAAATAGCAAAACGCTTCCATACTGTTGGCAAGAAAATTGTGTGGATATGTTCATGCAGTCACTATGAATCAAGCTCATCTCAAGTATGCCTTTACCTTTATCTCAGAAGAGGACAAAGGCACACATTTACATAATATTTGCATTTGATTCAATCATCCACAATTTGGCTCATTGGAAGGGCAAAGATATATTTCTTTATAGAAGCAAAACAATTTATTTCAGCTAAGAGACACTGACAAAAAATATGTGCCACGTTCTAGTACAAGAATCAAGAAAGGATGCAATTAACTTCACTAGTATATTATGTCTTCTAACAAAGAAACATTCAGTTTGGGTAATAAAAATGGAACTGAATATAAGTAATTAATACTAGAATTGTCAAATTTGGGGTAAAAAGTTAAATACACAGATCTAGTTGAAGATTATTGATTCCATCTATCTTGGTTATCGAGTTACTGACTCAAAGTTACTGAAAGAAAATTAGGGGTAAATGATTGTGGTGTTTAAAATGTGGGACTATTTTAATTCATGAATATGGATTGACACTGAGAAATGTCACTAATTTACTGTGGGAGTAAATTGGAGGGGGATGTGTGGGGGAGCCATGTGGGAGTAAGTTGGGGGAGATGACGTCCCAACCTTGACTTGGAAGAATGTCTTGATTGTAGAAGGTATCAGTCCGTATCTGAGAATCTTATCTGGGAATACTGGGTTTGATTCTGCCCTCCCCCATGAAGCCAGCTGGGTGACCTTGGGTGAGTCACAGATTTCTCCTGAGTTCTCACAGCCCCACCCACCTCACAGGGTATCTGTTGTGGAGAGAAGAATAGGAAGCTTTGTCAGTCACTTTGAGTCCCCTTAAATGGGTGAAAAAAGCGGGGTAGAAAAGCCAACTCTTCTTCTTTTTCTTCTTCTTATGGACCTTACTAGTGTGTATGGTAGTATGGATCTATGAGGCTCTGCCCCTAATCTTGATCAGGGGGGGGGGGTCCTGGTTGGGATTATCAGTGTTCCAGCGAGTCCTGGTGAAGAACACAGAGACATGAAAAAAGCACACCTTCTATGTTCGGGACTAGTGGGAACTAGGGATGTGAACAAATGCAATTTTTGGGATTTGATTTGAATAGAATATCCAAAGAACAGAATTGATTCAAACATTTAAAATTCAAATGTATTCGCATTCTATTCAAACGGAATACATATGAATCTATTTGTATGAATTTCCAATTCGTATTTGAAGGTATGAATGTCAACAACATTCAAATGTGTCTGTACGCCTCTGTACGCATCCCGTTTTTATTCCATACACATCCTGTTTTTGTCCCGTACAGTTCCATACAAATGCATACGGAGGCGAATAGATGTGTACAGTTAGGTATGTAATGCGTACGTATCCGTACGCACACGAATGTCCGAATAATTCATACGAATTATTCAAAATTTTCAAGAATTCGTTCGAATGTTAAATTTGAATTTAGAGACATTCGATTCGAATCTAAATGTCCCATATTCAATTGAATTTTTTTAATGTTTCAAATTTTTGTGCACATCACTACTGGGAGCCTCTTTTCCACAGCACACCAAAGTATGCAAGCAAAATGGCTCTCCCAGAACTTTCCCCCCGTACCTTTGAAGCACTCAAAATCCAGCCTTGAACTTTGTTCAAGCTTCAGGATCAAGGCAGGAGCTGGTCTGTACCAGTGCTGGTGTGCAGATGGCCCAGTCCCAGACCATAGCAGCTGAGATCTGGACCAGTGGGCTTTGCTGGTCAAGAGCCACTGATTCAAGTCACATCCTTTCAGGGCAGAATGGCCTATTTACATTGATAAAACAATGAAGATGCTTCTGTCTCTCCTCAAGAAATACAATCCAAAGATGTTGGAGGTGGCCAGCTTTTTGGTCAAAACAACACTTTGAAGCTTTGGATACCTATCAGACATTGTTGGATTGAGGTGCCAGATGAGGTTTTGATGGGATGGCGCTACAGATTATAATGAATATTTCAGAGATCTGAATCACATCTGTTTGAGAAGCAGAAATACACTCAGACCTCTGTATCTGCTGATCTAGTAACCACAGTTTCAGGTTTCCACAGTGACCAGACCAAGCCCCCCCCCCCAATGCCATTAGGCCTACCTAGAGCTTCTCAGAGGCCTGGGGCACTCAGGAAATTGCTGGAAATGACGAGATTTCCTATCATTCCTGTGACACTGAGTGTGATTTCACAGGAATCATGGAAAATCGAGTGAGATTTCCCATCACTCCTGTGAAATCTTGCAGGATTTCACAGGAACGTTAGGAAATTGAGTGCATTTCCTTGCGTTTGAAATATCCACAGTCTTTCATTAACCACGGTAGGACCTGGAACATTTTCCCTGTGGATACGGAGGCCCAACTGTACAAGAAATGACTGCGCTCCTACCTGTTAAGGGATTTTGAAGTTTCAGACTCAAGAATGCAACAGGATGCCATATTTGAATTCCCCCATGCTTCAAAGCGCTGGAGCAACAGTTCAGATGATGATTCTACCTCCCCCAATCACATTGCCTGGTACAAATGGCCACATCCTGCAGGTGGGGTCAAGCTCAAGATAGGCTGCCTTCTTTCCATGAACCAAATCTGTGTATAGCACCAATAGTCCTTGAAAAGGAAGGTCTAGGAATATCCTTTTTACTCCCGTGAATTCCTTGAAGACTGCTTCCAAGCATAGAGAAGTGTTAAATGCTATTTGTGGCTATTATTTATTTCTTTATCCCCACTTGACAAATCCACATGATTTCTGAACTTCCAGTGTTGAAGCTCATGTTTGATTTCAAAGCTGGCATAGCTCTTGATAAATGCTCCCTGTTCCTCTTTTGCACAAGCTACACCATTCAATTTCACCTATAATTTATATGGTTAGCAAATAATAGAACAAACATCCCATCTCTTTAGGCATTAGGTATTTCTCTAAGCAACGACCGCAGTTTCAACAGTACTTTTATCGTAGCTATCATTATGTGGGTTTATTAGTTACATTCATCTTGCAGAGTGTGGGTGAAAATGTGCCCTTGAGACAATAAGCATATACAATGGCTGAACCACCACCTTCTAGCTCAACTGCAAAGCTTTCTACTTGATCCTTTCATACAGACAATGTCTAGCAATGCATTTAACAGCTGCCGCACGCTGACTGGAGTGTCTGGTAACTGTCACACTTCCACCATTTTGCAAAGGTTTTCAGAAAGGCAAAACAGTGTTGCCCCAAAACAGTAAAATAATTTACTTATGAAGAAACAGGAGTGCTAAGCAGTTCAAAACAGTGCTTGAAACATTAATTCTGTATCATCCAGAAGTCTGCAGTCTGGCTCACATTTTACTAGGCTCCTGTGACAAAGATGGCACTTATAGGGGCAGGATCATGTACCAGTGTAGACCTTCCTTCCTTCCTTCCTTCCTTCCTTCCTTCCTTCCTTCCTTCCTTCCTTCCTTCCTTCCTTCCTTCCTTCCTTCCTTCCTTCCTTCCTTCCTTCCTTCCTTCCTTCCTTCCTTCCTTCCACAGTTGCCTCACTCGCTACCATTTCACACTGCTCTGATCTAACTTTCTAGCTCAAAACACCATTATAAGAAGGGAAAGTGATCTTTAATCTTCTACTGCCTTGTTAACATGAGAAAGAAGTGCTACGGTGGGGGGAGAAGCAGTGAACAAAAACTGCTGCCAAAGGACTCCATGATCTCCAGAAGCAGATTTATATAGAGGGTGGGGTTTGACTTGCCTACCCCGATGAAGTCAGGGTATGGCAATGTCCAATTGCTGACTGCATGGGGAGGGGTTTCTGCTGGGAGGAGGAGAGAGGGGAGGGGTTTCTCCCCTGCCAGGCAATAAAGAATGGAGTGAGTTTGCATTATAAGGTAACAGTGGGAATGCAAAATACCAGACCTCGCTGTTGATTTTTTTAAAAAAACTGATTATAAAAAAATTGCCTAGTGGGAACCTGGACTATAAGTACACAACATATACTTAAATTTTGATAGAGGTGTTTTTGTTTGTTTATTATTATTATTATTATTATTATTATTATTATTATTATTATTATTATTATTATTATTATTATTATTATTATTATTATTATTATTATTATTATTATTCCTTTATAAGATTTTTTTAAAATTTCTAAAAGGCACTATAAATAAATTGCTCCTTTTTATTATCTCCCTTCTCCTGCATTTGGCATCCTCTTTAAATTGAGCTGTGAACCCCTTGCCTATTAAATATGGTACATGGTTCCTAACAGATGGAAGTTCAAACTGATTCTTTGCTCCAGGTCTTAAACTTTCTTCATCTCTGCTGGGAACTTTAAGAGGAAATTGAGATTGCCAGATGTTGTTTCAACCAAGCCTGGTCAGGAGCCTCTGTTCTGTAGATTGCCATGCCTGGAGAAAAGTGGGGAGGACATAGAGAAGTCTTGCTTTGAAAATCACAAAGGGCTACTTGAAGAGAGATGTTTGATGTTGTATCCTTGGTTTTCTTTGTGCTAAAGAAGAATACAGTGCATTAGGAAAAAACAAGGACAGCCAGTATAATAGCATGCACCACAGGCCACCTCTAGCAGAATCTGCACGAATGGGAAGTAGAGATATGCACAAATATTTGCAACATTCGAAATTCACACAAATTTGGCTGGATTCAGACATTCGAGTTTGAATTGAATGTTGGCACATTTGAAAATTGACATTCAAATTCAAATCATATGTTTTGATACATTCAGATGAAGCTTCGTATGGGATTCGTATGCTATTCGTATGGGATCCATATGGGATTGAATATTTGTATTGAATACAGATCCTACCATATTTGGCTGGCCTTAGGATATATCCAAAACTGTCTTATTTTTTATGATCCTGCAAAGCCACTCCTATACCAATGCATACGTATCCATAGGTATCTGATATGTATCCCCAGTTTAACGAATGTACTAACTATTCATACTTATGTCCAAAAGATTTGTATTTGTACAAATGTTAATGTACAAATGCCATAACATTCGTGTATGAATGTCTGAATTCGTCCAAATTCATATGAATATTCACACACATCCCAATTCTTAAGTGGCTCAGGTTCAAGTGTAGAAACAAGGGTGACCCTGTGGAACTTTAAAGAGGCTTTCTGAAAAGCCACCCTTGGTGCTTCTACTGGTGTCCCAGGAGCTGAAAAGATGCAGAAGTTATTGCTAGCCCTGTGTCATGTCTCATGCCCTGTCTGACTGCTCAGATGAGGAGTTCATCCCTCCTGCAACCCCAGACACAGGAGCCATGCCACAGGGGTCCACCCTGGAACCTGCTTCTGTCCTCCCCAACACAGACAGTTCATGGTCAGATGCTGACCCGCACTCAGAGCCAAGTTTGCTCAGGTGAGAGAAAGCCCAGGTGTGGCGATCCACTGGCCATCATGACAAACAGCTGTGCAGGAGGGGGAGGGACAATGCCAGCCCTCATAAGCACTCTGTCCTAGCCCATCACCTCCTGTTGCAAACAAAAAGGTCTTTCCTGGCAACCCCTTGTCTCATGCTTCTATCCAGATTTCTGACCCTCGGAGTGGTTTACAATGGATTCCTGGTAAACTGACCTCTGACTTCCTCTGACTTCGCTTGACTCTCTTGCTCCCTGACTAATTCTTTGGACTGACCTTGCTTCTCACTGCCAGTAGGCCTGCACATGCTTGTGCTTCATTGCTGTTGCCCACTCTGAACATGACACTCTGTCCCCTAGACAGTGAGAACACCCAAATTTCTATCATATTGGTGCAGCCTGGACCCATAATAAGAGGAGTTGATAATTCCAACACGAAAGTTCTTTTTTTTTTCCCTTAGGCCAAGTCTTGTGAAAGTGGTATAAATGTAGTATCACTGCAACTTGCACATTCTGGAAGCTGAAGCATTTATGCTATTGGGTCATAACACAAGCAGAGTTCTGCTACTTTGATGTAACAGCATAACTCCCGCTCATTGTGGACAAATGGCATGTGTGTGCATGCTTTTGCTGTGTCTGGGATAAAGCACTGTTAAGAAACTCTGATACTGGAGTCATACCAGTCTTGCAACAAGGTGTGGAACTGGTTTTGGAGTGACTCTAGGTAGGTAGGTAGGTGTGTACAATTGGTGCTGCTACCAGACAGGGGTGTTTGGCACCTCATATTCAATATGTTAGCCATCAACACATCAGCCTGTACTTTTAGAAATGGGACTCATCTTTGTCTTTTACTGAATAAAACAAAGTGTGGATGTTGCTCAGTGTGTAACCTGCCTGTTGCCAACATCTCACAGGGTAAATCAGGGGGTAACAAAAATAAAGTTACAATGAAGAGTAAAAAGTCCCAACATGACAGTTTAGTAAGAGTGATGAAATGATCGGCTGCTTTTCTGAACACTGTATCACAACTTTATTTTCATTGTAGGTTCCTTCTCAGACTCCTTCCTGCTTGCTGTGTTTTGCGACACCCACTCATTCATTTCCCCTTCTGTCAAGAGCGAAAGCAAGACCAAGTACGTCATCCATAGACGACATCAAAATCTGGCCCGGCCTCTCAAAGGATGAGGTAGGAGAAAAAGGAAAGTGGAGTTGGTGTTCTGGCTAAAACTATAACCAGACACTGAAAAAAAAGAAAAAAGATGAAGCATATCTGAAGAGCCTCTGAGGCAACAAAGAAGACTGAGGTGGGATTGTTCACAAACCAGCCTGCTCCTCCCACCTCTCATGAATACTCTGTGCTGGAAAAGGAGGATTAGAGAAGGCTTGGGAATACAAGGGTGACACACTGTCTCTCTGAGGCACCTCTGAGATGCCGCTTGTGTTGTGTCTGAATGAAGATGGGGAAAGGCAGGGAAGAAGAAAATTTGCACAGTTAATAGTCAAGAATCAATAACCCATCAGTTGTCAAAAGAAACAGACTTTGCTTAGTCCAGGAAGATCTATAAAAAAAGATTTATTTATTTATTTATTTATTTATTTATTTATTTACTTACTTATTTACTTACTTACTTATTTACTTACTTACTTATTTACTTACTTACTTACTTACTAACTAACTAACTAACTAACTAACTAACTAACTAACTAACTAACTAACTAACTAACTAACTAACTAACTAACTAACTAACTAACTAACTAACTAACTAACTAACTAACTAACTAATAACTTCCCAGGGCAGGTCACAATGTATGATAGGATAACTATTAAACATGTTTAAAAATATAACACCCCCACCAAACCTTCCTCTTTGCCTCCCACCCTGACAGGACTATACTGAGAGGAACTAGAAATCAAAGGCCCAGGACTGGGTGAAGAAGAATATTTTAACCAGTCATGGAAAACCATATAAAGTTGGCACCCGGGCTGACCTATGTTGAGGCTGTTCCAAAGCTGAGGGGGGAGGAGACTGCCACAGAAACGGGCTTCTTTCATACCACAGCTCCTCCTGTGGAAAAAACTCCAGACACAGAGCCTTTAAATGCTTGAATGAAGGATAAAATGAAAACAAACCGATTTACAGTTGTATTATCTATGGGTGCTTCCACATTTGCCGCCAGAAAACGGATAAAAGAAGATCCATTTTTCGGCGAGCCGTCCTCCAGAAGACCCATCCCAAATAGGGACGGATCCGAAAGGGCCTCTTGCGTCCGCACACATGCGGGGAGGCCAGATCCAGCAAGATGGATAGTCTGGGTGCTGTGCGGAAACCACAGCACCCATTCCAAAAGTCAGCCGGATTCCTGCACCGCCGACGCCACCTCCGGAGCCGTGGGACTGGAGAATGCAGCTGCCAGTCACTGTGCATTTCCGCCAGCGCGTGGCGTGCTGGGGAGGGTGGAAGGAGGCAAACTAGCCTGCTTCTGCCCTCCCCAAGATGGTGGCTGCAGGGAGATCCGTCCCTTTGCCTGTCCATGTGCGGAAGCATCCTGCTTCCACATGGATCAAGGCAGGGGGACAGATTGAAGACTTCATTTTTGAGGTCTTCCTGTTGAGCCAGTTTTTGGTGGCGAGGCCTGATTTAGAAATGGATCTTGCGCGCCGAAATGTGGAAGCGGCCACCTGTAAGGGTCACTAAAGAGGTCTCTAATGCGGAAGGTAAGCACCTAAGGGTTTAAAATGGGTCTCAAATGGGGCGTTAAACTGGTTTCCACAGCCAATGCAGAAACACCCTATATTTAGGTTTCGATTTATACACACTGCTGCTATGGAAGCTCCATAATGGGCTGATTTTAGGGAAGTGGAGCTTTGATACACACATATTTTATTTTATTTCATTTGCGTACTTGCATTCTGTCTGCTTCATAATGAGTCAAGGAGACAACCAAGAGCCAACAAGAGTATTTTTAAAAAGAAAAGTTCACAGATGTAAATTAAGAACAACTTTGAAAGGGCACCCTCCTCTTCACCTTTGTCTATACAGGGTAGACAGCCTGTCCTAGCCCTGTTGTTGAGACAAAACACATGGATAGGGCACCTATTGCCCTTCAAAGTAGCCAAAAATAAAGCAAGCAGAAAAATGAGAAAATAGTAGAAAAAGGATACAGAGAACTCTATTTTCTGCCACCTGGTGGGCATTGGGAGTTTTGTTGCCCAGATATGGCCACTCGGCCTTAAAAGCACAAGAGAAACTGATGAAATTTGTTGGTGAATAAACAAAAATTAAAGATGCAGCAGAATCCATGGTTCAGTGGATATGGTGACCTTTTTCTCTCAAAGGGACCAGTGATCCATTCCTAGCAGAGATTAGGCAAGTCCAGTAGCCAACCTACCCTTTCTGGGCAAAGTATTGGAGAGAGATGTGACTTTTCAACTGCAGCCCTGCTTGGAGGAAGCTGATTATCTAGACTCAAGGGGCACCCATTTTGGTAATGCAATTTGGTGCACTTCTGAAATGTGTCCCCCTGCTAAACTGGAACAAAGAAGTATGTGCCCCCTCTAAGCTTCCCTGTTCCCTTCTAGTGGTCCCTGGTCCACTTTGTTCAGGGCAGGGGGCATGGCTTCTCTAGTCTCTGCACCAGAGTGAGGAAGAGAGAAGCTCAGGAGTAAGTAAAGAAGTAAAGAAAACTCCTAAATGGATAGGAAGCAGACGCTATATTTTTAATCCTTCCTATTGTCCCAAACCTACCTGAAACTTCCCACGGAGCTGAGCAAATGCACAAGCTGCCCCGTCCCCCTAGACACTTTACATGGAACTAAGTGCAAAGGCTGCATCTGGGGCTGTACGAGGAGTGCCATCTATGCTTGTAGTATGGCTGTGGAGTAATTTTTACTACTACACAGCTGTTGAATGTGGGAATGACCACACACACTTGGAGTCACTCCAAGATGGAAGCAGCTACATGGTGCATGGATACCTTGTGGCATCCCTGGCCATCTCCAAGGGCCAAGTGCAAAACAGGCCCTTGATAATGCCTTCAACCCTCAACAACTTTTCTGAAGATTGTAATGGCCTTAACCAACATTTATTTGGCATTTTCTACTCTGGCATGTGTCATTGCTTCCAAGGCTAGGGAATGCTAGAGCAGGATTCTTATGGAAGCCTTAATGCACACCAATCCTCAGTTAAAAGGCCAAGAAGTCTTTATGACACAGAATGTTAATACTGGCTTATATAATTCTAGGATCTCCAAGTGAATTAATTATTGGTTGATTCATTCCCCATCAAGAATATGTAATTCTACTTTTATAGCAACATAATATGTCATCAGTCAAATTGTCATTTGTGTTCTTTTAGGGAAAATGACTGGTTCCCAGCGAGCTGGGGAAAGAGTTCTTGAGTCATGCTACGTATCAAAAATATCATAAGAAATTACTAAAAGCAGCTGTTGCATCAATAAAACAGCAAAGAAATGGCCAGAGCCCCCCATTAATAAACACCTTTGCCTAAGAGCCCTGATGGTGTAATGATACAGCAGAAAGAACAGTTTGTGTTGTGAACTGGGTACTGTCTGTGCCCCAGAGGATGTAACAAAGGAAGGGGATTGATTTTACTGGGCAGGTGTTTCTCACTGCAATAACAAAATAATTTGCCTTTGAAATTTCTCAAATGTATTCTCCTTTCTTTCATTGGATATGGAAACTGGATTCCATTGGATATGGAAGTGGATTCAGTTGGATTGAGACTATGGCCCTTTTTGCACTTGGACTTATTCAGAAATATATTTTGGGATAGCGGCCTGTTGTCCACATGCTAATATAGGCTACAATAGGCCTCATCTGGGGTCTGCCATAACCTGCATGATCATATGGACAGCAGGCCCCTAGAGAAGGACAACCAGAATGATTAAGGGGCTGGAACACCTCCCTTATGAAACCAGACTGCAACGTCTAGACCACATCAGTCTGGAGAGACGGTGTCTAAGAGGGGATCTGATTGAAGTATATAAAATTATGAATGGTATAGAAAAGGTGGATAGAGAAAATTTCTCTATCACACAATACTAGAACCAGGGGGCACTCTATGAAGCTGAAGGGAAGGAGAGTCAGATCCGACAAACTGAAGTATTTCTTCATCCAGAGGGTCATCGGCTTATGGAATGTGCTGCTGGAAGAGGTGGTGACAGCTACTAGTCTAGATGGCTTTAAGGTAGGGTTAGACAAATTTATGGATGGCAGATGTATCAATGGCTACTAGAATGAATGCCTAGGTACAACTTTCAGGCTGGGGGGCAGGAAGTAGGACACTTCTAATGCCATTTGCTGGGATTCAAGAGCAGGAAAAGGTTTGTCCTTGTCTCTGTTTGAGATGCCCATGAGCATTTGGCGGGCCACTGTGTGTGACAGGATGCTGGACTAGATGGGCTGTGGCCTGATCCAGCAGGGCCTCTCTTATGTTCTTATTCTGGGATATAATCCAGAATAAGGCTAAGTGTAGAAAGACCCCTTGTCTACACTTTGCAGAGCCCTTATAAAGCAACCAGGGCTGTGGTCACACTTAAAGTTTAATCCAGCTTCAGTCCACTTTCGGAGTGAGAGAATACATCAGCAAAGTGACAAGCTTGTTTCTTTCAGTGTTTAATAGCTCAGAAAATTCACCTTTGGGATAGATGATGTTTGTGTAGAAGGACAGAGGGGTAGGTAGAACCTTACAGGCCCTGATTATTAGCGGAAGTTTTTGAGTTGAACGGTTGACAAGATTTCCTGGGAGGTATTTTCATGCCAGACAGGTAGCGGTCCAGGATGTCAGCCGTTTTTGTTCCAGCATGAAAACAGCTTTCCCTTAACCTTTTCTATAAGGTGCTTCCTGACTCCCCCAGCACCCTAACCTCAGGAACAGGAAGTACCTGTGGGTCTAGGAGCACAGCACATTTCTTTGCCACATCTCTCTCTGAGTCATGATGTCATGTGGGTGGTTTGCATGTGTTTTGCACAAATCATCCTGTCAGTGGGCTACACCCTTCCCATGTGGGGATGCAGCCTAAATCAAATATACAAAGACAGCAAATGACACAGAAGAGAAAGGAAAGATGTGTGCTCGAAATAACTGGAAAAGGCAGGAAGTAAAACTCATGGATCAGGGGGTTGAAAAGAGTTATGGGCATAATTTCTGGAATAAAAAGTTTGAAATGGCAGTGGGCTGGATGTGTTGCTAGAAGAAATTATGATTGATGGGTTGCAGAAATACTTGGCTGGATATCAAGAGACCAGAGAAGACCAAAGACGCATCCATATAACAGATTCTAGATGGAATAAAAAGTATGTCAATAATTATGAAGAACAACCACTATAACGGAGTTGTGGAGAACTTTTTTTTTCCCTGATGATGACAAGGTCAAAGACTCTTTCCGCATTTAACTCATGATCTGGATCTAGGAACTTCTAGTCTGGATTCTGGGACATCTCATCTACACATTAATGTGGATCAAGGAGGCTTTGCCCCCTGTTAGTCTTGCACAAGATGGAGCTACATCTAGATTGAGAGGTCCTTAATCTAGATATATTGTGGTCCTGTTTAACTGGGTCTACAAGAGGACTAAGGGCCTTGTTCTAGATTACAAGGGCAGTAAGACAACATGTCTCCATGGTCCAGGGATTCAGGTCAAATGGCCTGTAGTTCATCATTAGGGACCTTCTGGGGCAGAGCATCCACACCTTGGGGAGGCAGTTACAGCCTTCAGGTGCCCCCTGCCTTTCCAGAGGTTTCCAAATCATGCACTAGGTGTGGAGTACAAAATCATGCTCCACACCTTTACTAACCTTAACTACTTACCTGGTGTGTCTAGCGGCAAACATCCACACCTTTTCCTGTGCTCCAGGGTCTTTTGAGGTTTTGCACAAGCATGCTGGTGAGAGTTGGGAGGGAGAGTTCAATGCTGGGAGCTTGATGAAAACCCCACAGGTTTTATGTATTCGTAACTGAGGATTTCTGAGTCTGATTTGGCTGATTTTCAGAGTCAGAAGTCAAAGTCAGGGTTGTGTCAGGTGGAATGTGCAGGTTTTGGTAGTTACACTGTTTTCTGGGAACCAGACTCTGCAGATTTTAAGCTTATATAAAATATGACTCCTCCCTTCAAACTGAAACAATTATTCCATGTAAAACATTGAGTAACTATTTCATTTAAAGCATCTTTGATTTTATTTAGTTCAAGATCATCTCAAGGAGGTAGCAGTGCTAAATATGAATTGAGACATTACAAGGAAATATAACTTTTGAAGAGCCCTTGAAGCATTTTCTAATTCAAATTGTAGAAGACTGTTGATAAAACTTCAGTATTTCAACCGAAGTGCAAGTTCAATAACTCCATTTTCCTTTTCAAAAGCGTGAAAATACACATACACTTTTTTTTGGTTTTGCATTGAAAATTTTATAACAAATTATTTAAAAGATCTAAGAAAAGATTTGTATGATTTTGAGTTAAGTAGTGTACAAGAGATTGCTAACAATGTAACAAGTGTTATTTCTATATTTATACTGTATATCATTCATTAATGAAGTACTTTTTTTTAAAAAAAAGAAGTGTCTATCTTCTTTGGGGTACAAGCCAACTTGACTTTTTTGTTTGGGCCTCACTAATCTGATGGAAGTCCTGGCCCAGGTTCATTTCCTGCTATCTGTCCTTAGCATGATCCACAGGAGGTATGCAGCCCCCATAGGTCATGGAAATGCCACATCTGCACAGGACATGGTATGGGAGGAAACCTTAGTGAGAAAATGGCACCAGAACCTACTTCAAAGGAAGAAGTGGTCTCCCAAGCATTCTCCAGTGGTAGACCAACCCAGCCACTCACATGTGAATGGCAATGAGTAGTTGGAATGGTCTACTAGACACATGGAGACACCATCATTTCACTGTGCTTTTGGGCACCAAGCTAAAAAGCCTTGAGCAGCAAATTCAGAGGCTTCACACCCAACTGTTCCTCAAATCTTGGGTTTGATTGCTCAACCCAACCCATGATCAGCCTCACATGCTGTAGGGCAATGTGGCGTATATGGATCCTGCCCTTAAAAAGAGGCAGGAGTACTCAAGATCAGCTACTCAGATTTTTCTGAACTACAGTTCCTTTCATTCCATGGGCTTTTTTCCACTAGCATTAAGTATCCATTAAGTAGCCATTTGGGACCCATTAAGGACCCATTAGACTTAGAGCAGGAAGACCCCATTTCCATTGCAGACCCCATTAGAGCCACATTTGTTTTCACCAGTTCTAGGGAAATCCAGATTGAATGGGTCCTTCAGGACCTATAATCTGGATTTCCTGTAGACCCCAATAAAGGGGTCTACAATGGGGTCTTCAGGCATCAAATCCAGATTATACGGAACATATTTCCACTGTGACCAGGCAATGGGGTCTAGGGGGGACTCCGTGTGTGTGTGTACACACAATGGGGGGGGGAACCCAAGGCTCCGAAGCCTGTGCACAATTGCCGAAGCAGGCTCCGAAGCAGGCTCTGAAGCAGGCTCCGAAGAACAGCACAGGCTCCGAAGAGGACCCCAAGTGAGAGCAATTCCAATCCTACGGATCCTTGTCAAAGGATCCAGGGAATCTTCAAAGTTTGTGGCAGATTGAGAAAGCTCCAGAGATTCTCTGGAGCTGCTCTGGAGAATCTTCAAAGAATCTCCAGAGCGTCTACGGAGATTGCACCCCCTGCCCCCCCAAAAAACCTGGGGTGATGGGCAGACCCCATGTAGGTTGATCCAGATTTGCCACATGGGTGCTCTAGTGTTTCCACTGCAGGCAGGCTAGTACCCATTGCTACTGGGTGCTGCACCACCCGTGGGGCCGCACGGATTAGATCTGGATTAGTTGAAGGACCCATTACTTAGATCCAGATCATCTTAGATCCAGTTTAAGGAAGGTCAGTGAAAAACCACCCCATGAAAAATAATGGTGAATCTTGTAGTTCAACACCAACATTTAAAAATACCACTGATGCAGAACATGGGAAAATCTGTCCCTGATACACTTGATACTCTTTTCACTAACATACACTAGAACCAGGGGCCCTCTATAAAGGTGATGGGTAGAAAAGTTAGGACTGACAAGGGAAAGTATTTTTTCACCCAGGGGGTCATTGGTCTATGGAATTTCCTTCCAGAAGAGGTGATGACAGCAAGCATCTTGGTGTCATGCCCTGTTCAGCCTCCTCAGAGGAAGTTCTGCCTGCAATGCCACCACAGACTGAGAAGCAACCACAGCAGGGCATTGCAGACATTGAGGGGCTAAGGCCAGTTTCAGGGGAGCATGCAGACAGCTCTGACAATGAAGCTACAAGCAGTGAGCCTCATGAAAGGCCTTCCTCTTGCCTCCTGAGACAACAGAAGCAGCTGAAGCGCAGATCAGAACAATTAGCTCAGCTGAACTGTGGGTGGGGTAATGATTCCTCTACTTATTGAGCAAACACACCTTGCTTCAGTGTTGCAGACAACTTCATGCAACTCCGTGCCTGTGGCTCTGACTTTAGACTCCTTGGTAACTTGCTGACTTTCTGGACTGACTGACTCTTGCTGATTTTCTGGATGCCTTGACCTTGGATTTGAAGTGACATTGAGCACACCTGAGCCCCTTTGAAATTGAGTAAGCTGTGCGAGTGTTTGCCTACTTGCCTTGCCTGCCTGAGATGTGACACTTGGATAGCTTTACAAAATGATAAGACAAATTCATGGAGGTCAGAAGTATCAATAGCTTCTAGAATTCATGCCTAGGTACTGCCCCAGTTTGCCTTTAAAGGCCATTTGCAGGGACTAGAAAGCAGGTGAAGTTTTTGCATTTGTCTTCTGCTTGTGATGCCCAGAAGCCATTGGTGGGCCACTGTGTGAGACAGGATGCTGGACTAGATTTGTTGTGGTCTCCTCTTACATTCTTACAAGAGTTCCTGCCCATCATACCAAACATTATGAAGTTAAATGTAGCAACAGTAAGGGAACTTCAGATGGCAGGTACAGACAGGCACTGCTGATAGGGGTGTGCACGAATGCAATTTTTGGATTCAATTCAATTTGAATTGAATATTTGAATGTTTGATTTCATATGAAGAGAGAGAAAAAAGACTGTATTCAAATTTGAACCGATTTGAATAAATTAATATCTGTATGATTATTCAATTCCAGTTGTTGCAGACATCTCTCTATTCAATCCAAACCGACCAGTCTGGTCAACAATTGCCAACAGCTATAAAATGGCAACCCTAGAGCCGTTGTGGGACGTGGGCATTTAAACGGCCAACTGAGATGGCTGAAGAGAGCCAGAATCACTCCCCCTCTCTTGCCAGGTCAAACAGGTACCATATAAATGTAACCATAGACTTTCACATCAACCACTCGCCTCTATTCATTTACATGATCATTACACCCATTTATGCAAAGTTGTGAAAAGTCATTTTGCAGAATTTTCTCTGCAGAAAATAACATTAATTAGTATTTTTTCTCCCTCAGCCTTGATTTTAAACACCTATCAACTGAAATTTAAATAATTACAGCTGCTTTAGAAGGTTTTCAAGAATGGTTATCAAGTATTTAAAGGGAAGTATAAAAGGTTGCATTCTCAATTGCTTATTTAGCTCTATTGCAAGAAAAAAGGTTTAAAAAATTGAACTGGTGGTTTGGAACCTACAAAGAAGGGTCTTAAGCTCTAGTTACTAAGGGCCTTTTTGCTTTTACCTGATTGGGACAGCATTACATGCTCTGGGATGCTCCATTTGCGGAACGTGGTGCTGCTTCCATCCTGGAGCAGCCCAGAGCATGTGAGGCTGTCCCAATATTCTGTAGCTGTGGAACAATAAATACTGCTCCGCAGCTCAACCAGGAACATCTAGTATGCTCCTCTTAGGCTTCCAGATATAGTGTTTGCACACTTCCTGATGCCAGTTCTAAGGCTGTGCAGTCACATGCCACATTGTGATTGTCTGGCACATGCTGGAGGTTGCCATGGTTGTGGCCTTCACCATGGCAATCTGGACAGTCTGGGACAGACTGTCCACACTGCAAGGGCCACAAGGTAAGTTGGGGTGCTGCCAACACTTGCGGTCCATCCACCCACCATCCCTATACTTCAATAGGGTGGTATCCCACTGAAGTTAAGTGCAAAAAGACCCTAACCTCATATATAACATTAATAAAGAAGAAGAAGAGTTGGCTTTTCTACACCACTTTTCTCACCCATTTAAGGGGACTCAAAGCAGCTGACAAATCTTTCTGTTCTTCTCCCCATAACAGAACATCCTGTGAGAAAAGTGGGACTGTGAGAGCTCAGAAGAGAGCTGTGACTAGCCCAAGGTCAGTCAGCTGGCTTCATGGAGGAGGGCAGAATCAAACCCACTATTCCCCCATAAGAGTCCGGCTCCCTATCCACTAGACCAAACTGGCTCACAAGTGTTATGAAGAAGCTTTCTCTGTATACAGTATATTCTGGTGTATAAGACTACTTTTTAACCCAGGAAAATCGGTAATTACCGTATATCTGCAATTTCATACTATAGTTATTAACTTGCCAGGACACAACAGGGAAAGCCGATCGTGAATGCTCACAAAGTGGCATGAAATATACATTCATGAGCAACTATGTATGTAGGCAGTGACAGAGCATCAGGCAACCATTTTGGACCCTGGGTCTGTCTTCACTTACCTTACTGGGTGCCTCATGGAACGGGCTAAGTCCCTGCACCCTCTGCGTTGGCTGGTATACCAGACTAGCAAACATACTAGGAGCCACAGGTAGGTGAAGTCTAAAGAAGGCCTTGTCCTCAGGCGAATTTGCACTTGCAGGAGGTGTTTACAACCTAGAAATGCCTCCTGCCTTACCAGATATAAACTTATGTCAAATAGTGGTGGTGCACAAAATCATGCACCACGCGGAAACCAACCTTGCCTAAAAGCTTACCTGTTGCATCCAGCACCTCCAAACATGGCGACACAAGGCCTCCTGCAAGGAGCCCCCTACTCCAGCAAAGGGCATGATGCAGACTAGGGCATTGTACATTCAGAATCTGGTTTGTTAAGAGAAAGCGTGCCTCTCGGGCTGTGATCACACTTAAGGTTTAATCCAGCTTCAGTCTACTTTCAGTGTTAAATAACTCAGAAAATTCACCTTTGTGACAGATAATGTGGAAAGAAAATTAGTGGTCACTTTGCTGATGTGTTCTCTCCCTCCAAAGGTGGACTAAAGCTGGATTAAACCTTAGGTGTACCCATAGCCTTGGATTGCCAGTGCATAATGATAAGTAATGCCATCACAGCTTACCCCACAGCTCACACGACATTGCACAGGCCTGAACCTAAGTGATGATAAGTGCCCTGTTAACAGTGACGAAACTCTCTTTCTTCACATGGCTGTGTGAACAGGAAGAGCTTTCATTCTGCTTCTCCTGCTCTTTCCTGGAGAAGAAAATGGGCTCACCTAACTGTATTGTGCTGATCTATACAGTAGCAACTTTTACCTCGAATAACAAGGATTTATCATGCTATTTCATTCATTCATTTGCACGTTTATCCTGCTGTATACCTGAAGGCCTCAGGGGTGGGGGTGGGGAAGCATGGGGGGGCTACAACCATAAAAACAAAATATAAAATGAATACACTAAAAACTGCACCATTAACAGCTTTGTTTAACTTGGGAGGGGATTTCTTTTTAATAAGAAAAGGGAATATCTATGACAAAAAAGCACAGAGTACTTTATTCTTTTTTTTTTCTTTTTGCCTCTACTAGGAAATGTTCATTGTGATTCATGGTGCCACTTCTGGAATCTCTTTGGAAGGATTTTTTTTTAAAAAAGAAAGTAATAACTTCAGGCAAAATCTAGATGAATGTGTTTAAGATCTTGGTTTCATTGCTGACGCTTGGCATTCAGTCACAGTCACAAGGGCATCGGACTGCTGTGGAGAGGAGTAAAAGCCAGTCACAATTTATGGCACGCCAGATGTCGAACGTGTGATGCAGACTCAGTAGATGGTGACACTGCTAATGAGAGGGGATACCAGCAGCAAAATATATTGTTTGATTAATTACATTCTGTCAGCTTGCTGCTTGCAGATGGAAACAAAAAAGGCAGAGAAAGAGGAAGAAAATACAACTTTAACGTAATTTGTTATTTGGATGTTTATGCAAGATGTGCAGTGATCCCACAAATGTTGTCCAGGGGGATTGGATTGTCCTAATATTTCTTCACGCTTCATGTCAGTTCTTTATCTCTTTGCCAGGAGATTGCTGCTTAACAGAACTCTTACAAAACCCCATGAGATTTCAGCCTGGGCTGAAAACAACCCAGGACTGTTCATAAGGCTAGGAGAGGGAGTTTTTAAAGCCTAACCCACCTTTGCACTAACCTGAGGCATTTCCGCACTGCAACGCGTTCCAAACGGAACGCGTTCAGGCGGAAAGCTTAAGACAGCTCCGGGCGCTTTCCCCGTTCACACACAGACGCGCCAGAACGCGTGTAAACGCGTTCCGGAGCGTCTGTGTGCGAATGCTCAAAGCGCCGGGAGCTGTCTTAGCCGGCAAATGCCGGCCAGGGGCGCGGAGACAGCCGCGGAGGCAGATCGACAATCAGCTGATTGTCAAACAGCTGATTGTCGAAGCCGCGCCGGCGTCGGAGGCGAGCCCGCAGCTGTTCGGGAGACAGAAGCAGGCGCGAACGCTTCTCCTCCCGAACGCCTGCGGGCGGCTCGTCCGCGTTGGAACGCATGTAGAGCACTTTAAAGTGCTCTACATTTCGAACGCGGAAAAGACAGCTGCGGACACGTCGGAGCGCAAGCCGCGCTCGGGCAATGCGGATGACGTGTCCGCAGCTGTCTTTTTCGCGTTCCGTTCAGCCCCGTGCGAAAACGTCTCTGAATAATCCTGGGACCAGTAGGTACCTTCTAGTGGACTTTCTGCACTTTTTGTCCCTTCTGGAGGACAGAAATAGTACACTCTCACTAGTCCGGGTGCCACCATCTTTGTCCTTGCAGCTAGTGCACCGATTCGTGCGCCGGTGCCATCACTGGGACAGTGGTGACATAATGCACATGTGTGCTAGTGTCCCAGGTCACCAGAAGTGCCAGTGTGCTTGCACGGCACCTCATATGACGCTCGGCGCCAGAAGAGGTGTGAATGCTCTCTCCATTGGCCAGAACAGGTAAGCCTGAGGACACATGTGGTGCAGGATTTTGTGGTGGAGGCTAGGGTACCTTAAGAGATAGCAGGAGATGTTTCTGGTGTGCAGTAGCAGGCCGAGTGCAAAAGGGCCTCTGCATTGGCTGGTATACCAGACTAGCAAACATACTAGGAGCCACAGGCAGGTGAGGTCTAAAGGAGGCCTTGTCCTCAGGCCAATTTGCACTTGGCCTCATAGTTCATTATACGTTAACATCTGGGGAAGTGTATCTGCACTTGCAGGAGGTGTTTACAACCTAGAAATGGCTCCTGCCTTACCAGATATAAACTTATGTCAAATAGTGGTGGTGCACAAAATCATGCACCACACGGAAACCAACCTTGCCTAAAAGCTTACCTGTTGCATCCAGCACACAAGAGCACTGGCACCTCACATGACCCCAAACATGACTTTGTGTGCACACAGTCACACAGCGGGCTCCAGAGGCAAGACGGTGGTACTCTGCCAGCTACTGGACACGGACCCAGACTCCAGGGGCGTGGGATTTAGTGCAACGTGTACTAGTGTTCCCAAGTGCGAACGCTAGTACACGTTGATCCGTCACATACTTTTCCCGTCCAGTGGATGGGAAGCCAAGCGTGAAAGCAGCCCAGAACTGCCATAAGTTGATCATAACAAACCAATTTGTTTTACACTTCAAGTTTTAGCTTTAATGGGAGTGGAAAATATAGACCCTTTCTGCACTTGGCCTTATTCTGGAATATATCTTGGGACAGTGGGCAGTTGTCAGCCTGCACCAGCATGTGGACAGCAAGGCCCTATGCCAGGATATATTCCAGAACAAGACCAAGTGTGGAAAGCCCTGTGGAATTTTTAAAAAATAGCTTACATTTCTGGTCTAAAATCAATGCCTTGGTTGGCCTGCTCTAATCATCAATCAAAGGTGGAAAAACATTTAATGTTTAGTATGCCTATGAAATGCTGCATTGACTTTACTTGCTTATGGTCTGAACAGATGGACCAAACATGGCTGATTCTTAGGAATTTCACAACAAGGTAGACTCTGTGGAGCACCTGCCCAAGAAGATACAATACACTTTCTGTTTGAATGTAAGTTTTACTTCACTATTAGGTCACAACATCTACTCCCAACTTTTTTTAAAAAAATCAAGTCTAGAGGTAATGGAAATAAATTGTGTTCTTTTATTTCAAGGCAATTGTCAATATGTGACACAAAGAGGAGTGTCCTATATTCTTACTGCCGATATGTTAACAGCCTTTATTGATAGTATAGGACTGTCTTGCTCAGGAGATAACATATATTTAGCTGAACTACGATCAATAGCAGATCTATTCTATGCAACCTGTGGCCTTTCCGCACACGCCACTGGAAAATGGATCTATGAGATCCGTTTTCTGGCGGACCGTTTAAAAAAAGAATCTGACCCAAATAGGGTCAGATTCTCGGAGGCCCTGCGCATATGCACATGTACGGGGCAGCGGCAGCAGGGCCGGATAGGGAAACGGATTGGGGTGGGGGCTGTGCGGACGCAACAGCCCCCATCCCAAACCAGCTCTGCCAGCGCATGCCCAGCTGTCAGACGGAGAGCGCATGTTCTCTGTTTGACAGCTGGGGCCACCCACTGGCCTGCACCATTGGCTCCCTCGGTGTGAGCCCAGCAGCTGGCTTCACCTTCACAAGAGAAGGGGTGATGGCGCCTTCTCTTGCCAGGGAAAGCTGCAGCTGCCACCCCACACCCCACCCGTGGCCGCGTGCTCGCTTTTGGGGTGCTTACCTGGTCGCTGGTGGGGCGATTCTGAGAGCAGCAGGGCCTTCTCTTGTGGGGGGAAGGCCAGGCAAGGGGGCAGCTGGCCGTGCCATGGTGGAGGCCGGTGGGTAGTGCTAGCTGTCAAACAGGGAGCAAGCGCTCTCTGGGTGTGTCCATGCGCTCTCCCTGTGTGATAGCTGGGCATGTGCCGCCAATCTGGCTTTTCCCCCCTCCACTTCGGAAGTGTTCTCTTTCGAAACAGTTTAAGGGGAAAAGCCAGAGGTAAGACCTGATATTTTCAGGTCTTACATCTGGGTAGGATTCAGCAGCAAAACCGGTTTAAGCAACCGGTTTTGCGTACCGATGTGTGGACGTGGCGTCCTCAAAGGGACCCTAATTGGGTTCCCTACGCGGAAGCCACGTCCTAATTCTTCCCGCATCTGGCTCTAAATTCGTTTTTAGATCCTGTGCAGAAAGGCCCCTTTATATGATTGGTGGTTGTGCGGGTTTTCCTTTAAATTTCTATTTAGAGGTTGGTCATACATGAGTTTTAGGATGACCTGAGTCATCTAGCAGGATGTGTGATTCACATTATTTTAAGCTATTATGAATTGCAAGCTGGCCTACAGCTATTAAACCATCCTAAAATGTAGTCCTCTTTAAATAGCACTGATGTGGACTGAGGCTGACCTGGAATTCCAGTCTGGCTTCCACTTCCTCATGTTTGAGTGGTGGGATGGCCTAAAGAAGGCAGAACTGTGCTGTGGTGGGTGGTGCCCAGCATTTCCTTTGGCTAATTGGTACACACAGAGTTTGTGAGGCACCTCTCCTCAGTTTAGGGGTACGATTCCTTTTTCTAGAATTTTTATGCAAATTTATTTGTATTATTTTAAAAAAAATTAATTGCAAGAAGATAAGCACATAAAAAGAAGGGGTGTGTGGAGGTGGGGAGCAGGCATTAAAACAACTGCAAACACATACCCTCTTCTCCCTTGAGTGACATGAACAGCATCCAATAGGAAATGAGATAGATGTGATGTAGCAAAAGGGGTGGGGAGCCAAGGGCTTTGTGGAAGAACATGAGGCCAAACTCTGCAGAAATGTGTGACCAATGCAGCCCAAGGAGGGGACGGCTTCTGTCGATCTACGTCTGACCAGCACTGGTACAAATTCAATTCAAATTCATTCATAGGCCAACCTGATTGGGACTTGTGTGACCATGGCCATAGTTTATTGACTAATCAATAAAGTACTATTTTTGTTGCCTAACCAGCTACAACGGGTACCTGCTGCCACCAGAGAGTGAAGCCATGATCCTTCCCCTCCCTTATTATGGAAGGTCTCTGAAATCCAGTGCAGCCTCCAGGCCAACATCCTGGCTGGATGCAAATTCTTCTACCTCCATACTGATCATTAGATTAACAGAGGGTGGACAGGCTCTCCTCTTGAAAAGAAGCTGTTTTTCTCAAACACATTCCTTGTGTGTAGCTCATGCACACATGTGTGTATTTATGTATCTTTACTGCTATGAAATAGTCATTAGTCTGCCACCCGCAAAGCTTTAGTCAGCATGGTATCTGTTATAGTCACGCTGTTGATTTAACCACCAGTTGCTTTGAAGAAGACGACGACAATCAGTCTTTTTTTCTTCACTTTTTCCATTGTGGATCATTGTGCAGATTGGAGACTTCAACACTGGCTTCAGCTAGACTCTAGCTGCTAGAGCCTCCCCCCCCCCCCCACATGAGTCACCACTGGGGTCAAGGTTGCATATTCTTCTATAAATGTATAGAGTGGGTATATCATAAGAAAAGTACAGTATTGGAGAATATGAGTGCTGGAATTCAGCATAGAGACTGGGGATTCAATCAGTCATACTTAAAGAGGTGCCCCCTGGGCAAATTTGAGTCTGTACTGACAGACATTTTTCCCCTGAGTTCACCATACCCCATCTTGAAACCTGAGAAAGGATGCCACTTCAACATTCAGGATTTCATAGCTCTGAGGACATCACTTCCCCTAAGCTTGGTTGAGCAGCCAGTGGGTAGCACCCTTATAGTCAGGGTAGGTGTTAGATGACTTGGATGCAAATATAGGCTGTGATGTGAAAAAATAAGGTAGGTTCTGAGCTGTATATTTGGATAACTGTTTGGAAGGGCCTTTGTGCATATGTCTGAGGATAAGATCTTTTGTCTAAAAGCACTCTTTGATCACACTCTGTCTCCACTTATCTGGCAAGGCAGCTTCTGAGGAGGCACCGGGGAGAGGCATCCATGTTCACCTGTGAAACAAAGTCTTCTCCATCTCTACTTCCAAGTTGGGGAGGGGGTCTTTTCAATGGTGAACAGAATCATCAGGGTACAAAATCACATCCTGCAACACTGGTGCTTTCAAGGGCAACCATGCCTGAAATGGAATAGTGTGATCACTGGAAGGCATCTGCTCCTACCACACATGGAGATGCAGTAGCTGTGGGGCTTTTGGGGGGCAGGAGTTTGCTGAGTGGAGACCTGGCGTGAAACATGACAACTTGAGATATGCAAATACCATTCTATTATCTGGAGGAAAGAGGAAGAAGAAGAAATAATTAGGAAAGTCTAAATAGAAAGTGCTACTTCTGGATTAGCTAATGTAAATCTGATAATTAAGAGTTAGAAGCCCTATATTATTTTGTACCCCCGCAAAGAGCTTTCTTGCACCTTTTGCACAGGAACCCACAAGGGTGGGTTCCACGCCCTGGTGGCAGTCTACAGGTCTCATGAGGTTGCACATATTTATCTGTAATATGTGGCATGGGTGCAGCCTGTGTTTAGGGACATCCAAATAATTTTTTGTATTATGATTGACCATCTATTTACACCTACCCAGCTGGGGGCAGATATTATCCCTTGTGAAATGCTGGGTTTCCTGGCTTCTCTTCTTTTCTCCTGCTTTTTCAAGCATCCATCCAATAAAACATTTTTTAACATTTCAGATACCTTGTTGCTCATCATATTGACTCATAAAATGCAGTCATCTGCCATTATTTGAAAGGGAAACATGATCCTATCTAAAAAAGAAGCCAAGTGAGAGAAATGAAAAGCGCTGCAGGGATTTTGAGATTATATATCAAGAATAAATCGAGATAGCCAAGTATCCAATTCATAATTCAAATGCACAATATAGTGTTTTTTTACAGCATGGATATTGTGTAAAACGTACCAGCAGCTGTCAAATGTTGTTGGCATCATCGATCACTTCTTGTTATGCAACCCTATCTGCTCCGTATCCTACCATCGGTGTAAGTACAAGCTTAGATTTTTGTGTGACTATCGAATCAAACTGCAAAGATGGTCCTAATCATTGTAGCCTACTCAGGGTGTTTTTCCACTGTCACTAAAAGTACCCATTAATGGGTACAAAATGGCATTTTTGTACCCATTAATGGGTACTTAATGGGTACTTCTAGTGACAGTGCAAAAACACCCTCAAGGTGCCTCCAGACAGGAGTAATCAGCAGTGATGGTGGCTCAGCAGCAGGAGGGAAAGTACACTGTTAAAAACTGCTGTTTTATTAGCAGTTATTAACTTCATACTTTCCCTTGCCTGGCAGAGGGAGCGAAGTTTTTGATCCTCCCATCTGGATGGCGGGACACGGCTCCCCAGGAGCTCTGCCCTTCCTGCACAGCTTTCCCTCATTCTGTAGGGACAACAGGAAGTGGTTGCCCAGGAAATCTGAAGCTTTAAGACAGTTTTAAGCTGTCTGGACATACCATCAATCCTATCAGTTGCAATTTGCCTATGAGGGATGCTTATTCTAGAAACTTGCCCTCAAATGTTTCTTCACATTCCGAAAAACTGTGCATGCCTTTTGTCATTTCAAAATGAATGTAGATTGTATGTTTTAAACATGAGGGCCATCTACACTGGCAGAGTTACCCACTTCTGGAAGATGAACGGTTCCCATGACAGTTCTCGTTGATTAAGCATTCCGTTCTAGACGTCAGTTTAATTAATTAATTGATCAATTATTTGATTTGATTTTTATATGGCCCTCTTCCCATAATCTCAGAGATAAGTACAATAAAGTCAAATTAGATAAGCCAGAAAGTAAAGATAAAGATAAGCAACAAGAAATAAAGATTAAAAATAGAAATAAATATGTGTCATTCGGAGCCTGTTGCAAGGACTATGAAAACAGTTGAACAAGGGTGTTTTCCCACTGTCACTAGAAGTACCCATTAATGGGTACAAAAATGCCATTACGTACCCATTTAGGGGGACTTAATGGGTACTTTTAGTGATAGGTGAAAAAACACCCCAAGAGAGGCCAGAGATGGTGTGGGTCGCTTGTGGAGACACAGAAAAACTCCTCACTCTTTTCCTCAAACTGGCAGTTCTCAGTACCTTCACCATGATGTATGGTTGCTGTTGTTCATTTGTTCAGTCATGTCGGACTCTGAGACCTCATGGACCCCACAGGCCAGGTCCATCTGTCCTTCACTGTCTTCTGGAGCCTGCTCAAGCTCATGTTAGGTGCTTCCATAACACTATCCAGCCATCTCATCCTCTGCCATCCCCTTCAATCTTTCCCAGCATCAAGGGTATTTTTTCCCCCAATGGGTCCTGTCTTCTTATCATGAGGCCAAAATATTTGAGCTTCAGCTTCAGTATTTGTCCTTCCAATGAACAATCAGGGTTGATTGTCTTTAGTATTTGGTTGATTTGATCTCCCAGCAACGCAAGGGACTCTCAGAGGTTTTCTCCAGCAACACAATTCAAAACATGAGATTCTTCAGCATTCAGCCTTCTTTATGGTCCAACTCTCACAATTATATGCTACTACCAAGGAAACTATACCTTTGACTATATGAACCTTTGTCACCAAGGTGATGTCATTGTTTTTAAATATGCTATCCAGGGGCAAATCCACACTTCACTTCCCATCCGGGGGATCGTAAGGCAAAGTTGCTCACATGTGTACTCAGCGTTTGCAATCGCAAATGCTAGTACACGTGATTCCTCCCTGCAAATGTCTGGAAACTTACCTGCAGTGTGGAAGGTGTCTGCACACTACCTTCTTGGAGCCCCGATGCCGGCACTGGTGGACATACACCAGCACTGTCACTGGGTTAATCCTGATGTGATGTCTTGCACCACACATCAAGTGGCCTTCCAGCACCAGAGAGATGCAAATGGGCCTGCCTGAAGCCTTACCGGTTCCAGCACAGGTAAAGGTAGGTTCACAATTAAGTGCTCCACACTACGGAAGTGCGGGAAAGTTGTTTTGGCATTCGATTTGAAGCGAATCAAATGTTAAAAAATCTGTATTCGAATATAGTAAAATTCTTTTTGATATGAATCTCTTTGTACATATTCATATGAACATTTGATATGTATCAGATATGAATGAATATGTATCAGATACATATCAGATATGAATGAATACATATCTGTACGAATAAATAAGTATCTGGTATGTATCTGATACGAACAAATATGTATCTGATACGTATCCGTAATATATACATGCTCTGAAAACATCAAATCCAACCTGAATCCACTTTTAATACACTGTTGATCCATATTGAATACAATCTGGATCCATTGCAGATGTGACTAGCATGCCGTTTTTCCACACTCCCAATCTTACTAATGTCCAAACTATTTGTATGAATGGTCAGAAACATTCGTATTTGTTCGAACGTTAGCATTCAAATATAATAACATTTGATTCGCGTTTGAATGTCTGAATTTAATCGAATTTTGAGTGTAGTGAATATTTGTACACATCCCTACTCCACACGTAGTTACCTTGCGGTGTGCTCCTGCCCAGGAGCCTTTTCTTTTCTTTTTTTTTAAATTTTTTGAAACAACATAAAAAATTTCTTCCATTTTCTCATATCACATTGTTACATTGCCTTAATACTTTATGGGTGTTTTCCCACTGTCACTAAAAGTACCCATTAAGTACCCATTAATGGGTACGTAATGGCATTTTTATACCCATTTAATGGGTACTTAATGGGTACTTTTAGTGACAGTGGAAAAACACCCTATATGACTTCCTCCATTTTTCCGGCTTCTCTTCTTGATGTCGCTTATTTCTTTGCTTCCCTTTCAAGTCCCTTGTTACTTTTCAGCGAACCCCTTAATTTTTAGCCAAAACCGTCCATCGTTACTTCTGTTTCTCATAAATAGTTAATAAAGGGGCCCCAGTCTTTCGTAAACCTATCTGTTTTGTCTTTTAGTAAATTTGTTACTTTGTCCATTTCAGCCAAGTCCATCAGCTTAACTAACCATTCTTGTCCTGAAGGTATCTCTTCCTCCTTCCATTTTTGTGCGCACAACAATCTAGCTGCTGTCACCATATATAAAATCAAAGAATTTATATAATCCAAAGTATTGTCTACAATTCCCAACAGAAACAATTCCGGTTTGAATATAGAGAAGGAGGCATTTCTGATTCGGGAACGGCTCCTTCAAATGCAGATGCTGTGTCTCAGAGCGCACTACAAGACAACTGGTGGGCCAGGTGCAAAAAGGCCCAGGTTTGCATAGCTTCAATTCCATGGCTGCACTGATCTTTGAGCCCAAGAACATAAAATCTGTCAGCCCATCCATTTCCCCCTCTCTATTTGCCAGGAAGTGAGGAGACTGAATACTATAATCTTAGTTTTGTTTTTGTTTTTAATGTTGAACTTCAAGCCAGTTTTTCACTCTCTCCCTTCATCCCCATCAAGAGGCTCCTTGTTTCTTTTTTACTTTCTGTCATCAGAGTAGCATCATCTGCATATCAGAGGTTGTTGAAATTTCTCCTGCCAATCTTAATTCTAGCTTTTGATTCATCCAGCCTGGCATTTTGCATGATGTACTCTGCATTTAAGCTCAATCAACGGCCTTATCATGCTTTTTAAAAAATCTTGAATCAATCGCTTGGTCCATGCTGGGTTCTCACTATTGCTTTTTGACCCACATACAGATTCCTCAGGAGACAGGTAAGTTATCTGGTGCTCCTACCTATTTAAGAACTGGCCACAATTTGTTGTGACCTGCACAGTCAAAGGTTTCGGTGTAGTCAATGAAAAAGAAGTAGATGTTTTTCTGGAACTCCCTTCCTTTCTCCATAATCCAGTGAATATTGGCTGTTTGATCTCTAGTTCTTTGGCACTTTCGACAACCAGCTTGTTTCTCTGGTAGATCTCAGTTCACATATTGCTGAAGTCCAGCTTGAAGGTTTTTGACCATTATTTTGCTAGTGTGTGGAATGAGCATAAATGTTCAGTTCAAACATTTCTTGGCATGGCCCTTCTGTGGGACTGGAACGTATACTTGACTTTTCCAGTCCTGTGGCCTCTGCTGAGTTTTCCCAGTTTGCTGACATTTTGGGAGCAGCACTTTAACAGCATGACCTTTTAGAATTTTAAGTAGTTCTGCTGGAGCTCTATCACCCCATCAGCCTTGTTGTTAGCAGTGCTTTCTAATGGCCACTTGACTTCCTCCCTCCAGTGAATATTTTTGGAACCTGACAAAATATTATTGGTCTCCAAAGTGGTCTACAGGCCACTTCTGCCATTGCTGTCTTTCTGCATAGATGAAACAAAGCAATTCTGGCCTGTGCCATATCTGCAGAGTGGGTTGCGAACAGAGCATTCCTGGAAGCAATTTCTGCCCCCAGGAGTGGACCTAATGCTGTTCACATGCAACCAGAGGCCTTTTTGCACTAGGGGCTTGGGAATGCACGGAAAACATGCAGGGACACAGTATACGCACTGCTGGGACAGCTAAGCTGTCCCAGCCCGTCCCCGAGTGCTTTCTGTGCATTTGAGATGTAGAGCAGTTAAAGCTGCTCTACATCTGTCCCTGCGCGTTCAAAGCATCCCTGGCCATCCAAGGAGGGAAACATTCGCACACGCTTCCCTCCCTGACAGCCGTGGGCACGCCCCCCCCACCAACATTGGCCGAAAATTGGCTGAACAGGTGGCGGGAGCCATGCAAATCACTCACCTTGCTGGGCTGGGGTTCCCATCGCACAGGTGTCCTGACTCTGGTAGATGGTAGACGGGACCCACAGGCCCCGTCTACTGGGAGCACGTGCGCCTGCAAAATGGGAACCCCAGCCCTGCAAGGTGAGTGACGGCCTCATGCGGGGGGAGGTGGCTCGCTCCTGGCTCCTGTAGTCCCATTCAGGGGTGGGAGGAGGCCGATCTCTGGCTGCCTATGGGCCAGGGGATGTAGGACCCTTCAGTTGACCAGACCCTGTGGGTCCAGTTTACCAAAGTCCCCCATCCCCCGCCTGACCGCGGCCACTTGGGAGCCTTTGTGGGGTCGAGCCTCCTGGATCGAAGCGGCTCAGCCCCAAAGAGCAGCCCTGGCACCCCTAACCCCCACCCCAGGGCCCAGGGATGCACCCGCGCACATGCAACACTTACCTTCTCGCTGTTGTGGCTCACAACGAGCCGAGGCAGCTGGAAGCACGCACCATGTGGGCACGCCATGGCTCCTGAATAGGCAGACTGCTCACATGCACCTGGCTGCCTACTGGCACAGTCCAAGAGGACTCTGGATATTATGACAGTTGGATAAATCTGGTTAAGAGAATCACAGGGCAACAAATAAAGGAAGATTGGTCTGAGTACTGTAGCTCACTGGAAGCAAAGGGGCCTTGAGGTGGTTCAGAAGTGCATGGAAGTACTAGGACAATCCAGGCCAAATCTGTCCCTGTGCAAGTTGTAGAAGCAGAAACATTACTGTACATAAATTTGCATCAGGACTCTGGTATTATCTCACAATCCCAAGTATTGAGATTTTAAAAACTAGCAGCATAATGAGAATTGCTGCAGCCTGTTTGAGATGGTTAGCAAAATGGTTTTGGTTGAAAGACCAAAGACTATTACAGTTGGAAGGAGAAGGACTCAGATATGGCTGGCATGGTTATTTGTGGTATGATAAAGTGAAGGTTAATGCAGACTTCAGGAACCACTCTGTGAGAAATACTTTGTTTAAGACCTGGTTGAATGATAAAAACAAGCTTTATAGGCAGATGCCGCTTTGGGTATCGCCACATGAAGGTTTGCTAAAGGAGTTTGGGGAAGGGAGATACTGGTGTAAGTATGAAGATATGGTATACAAAAATGATAATACTAATGAATTTGATTTTAAATCTAGGGAACAATTGATACAGTGGTTTACATATGTTCAACTAGCTGATATATATAGAAAAAATAAAGAGAATCTTAATTTTCAAGGAAAAAAATCAGGACTGGGAGATAAAATTTTAAAAAGTGGAAAGGGGTACAATTGGTATTAAATATAAAATACTTCTTCAGATTGAAATAGAACATGAACAAGTAAAAGAATGCATGGTCACATGGGCAAGAAATTTTTGGTATAATATCCAGATGGAACAATGGGAGAAACTGTGGACAAAAGATATTAAATTTATCAATTGTATGTTATTAAAAGAAAATATCTATAAGTTGATGTACAAATGGTATTTAACACCGCATAAATTAGGGAAAATATACCAGAATATGTCAGCTAAACGTTGGAAATGTAAAAAAAGAAGGGAATGTTTTATCATATGTGGTGGATGTGTGAAAAAGAAAAAAAATGGGTACAACTATATAATTGTTTTTGTTGGGAATCATAGATCATACTTTGGATAATATGAATGTACTGATGTTATATATGGTGACAGCAACTAGATTATTATATGCACAAAAATGGAAGGAGGAGGAGATACCTACATGACAAGAATGGTTAATTAAGCTGATGGACTTGGCAGAAATGGACAAACTAACAAATCTACTAAAGGACAGAAAAACAAATCTGTTTTTGGAAGATTGGTCCCCTCTTATTATCTATCTACAAGAACGGGAGGTAATGATGGAAGATTTTAACTAAAATCTAAGAGGTCATCCGGTAAATAAGAGACTGGAAAAGGAAGCAAAGAAACAATTGACATTAAGAAGAGAAGCTGGAAAAACAGGGGAAGTCATATAGGCAATGTAATAATGTGTTATGGAAAAATGTAAGAGGTTTATATATATATATATATACTTTTTATGTTATGTCGCTTTTTAAAATAAAAAATAATGATAAAAAAGAGAATTGCTTCTCACACAAAAGACAAACAAAACCATCCTTAAAAATCACCACAACTGAGGGAGAGAAGAGAACATAACAATAATGCACTTCACAACCAATATCTCCAATGGTATACAAAAATCTCTTGAATCAGCCTTAATTGTATAGCAGAATAGGACAACACTCATCTACCAGAGTATTTTCCAAATGTTTCAGGAAGGAATTAATGCCTTGCAGTCTTTTAAAAGTCTGCTTAACGTATTAATGTACTTTGGTCCTGGGAATGGTGACCTTTAAGACTAAAATAAAAATGGCAGGTCATTCTGTACTCAAACGTTAAAAAAGGGCAAGACTGTAATTATGTTAGCATTGAAAAAAGATCAGAAAACAGTAGTTACACCTGGGGTGACAACAGCACACATGACAAAATGGCCCTTCATTCCAGAAACGAATTATCATGGCACCTATATAAACACTTAACACACACTTAAATAAACCATGTATTTTTGGGCACCATTTAAGTACATGCAGCACAACTGATCTGTATGCTCTGAAAATGTGCGTGTGCATGTGTGAGAGAGAGACTGTAATGAGGAAAACAGATATATGCGGTGTTTGAACTAAGGGCGTGCACAAATGCAATTTTTAGGATTCGATTCAATCTGAAAATTCAAATCGATTTGAATGCTTTACATTCAAATGTATTCACATTCGATTCGATTCAAATAGATTCAAATCAATTTGTGTGAATGTTCACTCTGTATTTGCACATATGAATACCAACAACATTTGTCAAGAAGGGCTGCCACATTAAGGCTGTGGTCGCACATTCACTTCAAATGTTCTTCAGTCCATCTGCAGCCCTGACAGCTCACACTTTTTCATTCCTATCCATTTTATTTGCAGACTTTCCATTCAGGGAAATCCAAATGGTGGGCAGAAAGTCCGCAAATAAAATGGATAGAAATGAAAAAGTGTGAATAGTCAGATCTGAATCTGGACTGAAGAAGGTTTTAAGTGAAGGAGCAGGGTTGGCTTTTATACCCTGCTTTTTTCACCCTATAAGAGGACTCAAAGTGACTGACAAACCTCCTGTTCTTCTCCCCACAACAGTCACCTGTAAGGTCGGTGGGGTGTGAAAGAGCTGTGACTAGCCCAAGGTCACCCAGCTGGCTTTGTGTAGGAGCATGGAATCAACCCCAGGGACTACAAGATATGAGTCTGGCACTCTAACCAAAAGACCAAACTGGCTCACCACTGTGAGTGAACTCCCATCATTCCTTGCCATTGTCCAGAGGAGCTGGAGGTCATGGAAGTTGCTGTTCTACATGATTTGAAGGATGGGTTTGACTCCTAGTCATTTCTGGACATACTGTGTTGCTAATAGCAGCAGAGAGACTACAGCTGACAGTTGTGAAGGGAAGAATTAAACTTCTTTACACACCGTAGTTCTGAAGAAAATCTCCCTTACGTGATCAAGAAGTAAATAACTCTACCCTAACTCCTATATGGATACTGAAGAATTCAATACAAGGTACACTAATGACGATGAAAGTTTCAGATGCTTGCTGTTTCACTGCTTGACGTGTTTGTGTATGTGAGAGAGGATCAACACATGCATGCCCCCCCCCCACAAAACAGATGCAAGCATTTTTTCTACTTATTGAAGAATTAATCTAACAACTGGGGTGGCATGACACAAACTGGTCATCTTTGGAAATGTGCCACATTTTAGGTTGAAGTGTGTGATAACAGAATTTGATTCAGAATTCCAGAACTCTAGAGATATCACCGGGTTTCACACACCCACGTGTCTGGGGTCTATAGGGAAAACGTAAACAGGGCTTTCCACAGAAATATTTTTGATTTGGAAGTTGCCAAAATGAAGTATATTCTAGCACCTAGCAAAAGTCTAAGGCTACCTCCGGATTGTACATTGGATACTGCAGTGGGGCTGAATCCCCAAAAGACTTATTTGCCTCTCTAGTCTCCCTCTACTGTCACTGTATTCAAGCTGACTTTAAAAATGCCCTGCACTTCCGGAATAAGCGTCCACATGAGGCTCAGCAAAATGCGCGTTTAAAACGCACCTTCCATCCCCACAGAAGTGTGTTTTCTTTCCCCGCATCTTTCCCCCCCACCCCCTCTCTTGTTCAAAGGGAAAATAGCCAGAGACGTTTTCGCACGGGGTGAATGGGACGCGTGGGAGACAGCTGCGGACACGGCATCCGCATTGCCCGAGCGCGGCTTGCGCTCCGAACGTGTCCGCAGCTGTCTTTCTCGCGTTCGAAATGTAGAGCACTTTAAAGTGCTCTACATGCGTTCGAACGCGGACGAGCCGCCCGCAGGCGTTCGGGAGGAGAAGCATTCGCGCCTGCTTCTGTCTCCCGAACAGCTGCGGCCGCCTCCGACGCCAGCGCGGCTTCGACAATCAGCTGTTTGACAATCAGCTGATTGTCGATCTGCCTCCGCGGCTGTCTCCGCGCCCCTGGCCGGCCTTTGCCGGCTAAGACAGCTCCCGGCGCTTTGAGCATTCGCACACAGACGCTCCGGAACGCGTTTACACGCGTTCTGGCGCGTCTGTGTGTGAAAGGGGAAAGCGCCGGGAGCTGTCTTAAGCTTCCCGTCCTACTCCCGTTCCAAATGGAACGGGAGTAATGCGAAAACGTCTCAGATCTCCGTCCCTCGAAATGTCTTCCCGTGCCGACAAAGGGAGTGATCGCTCGCTCATTCACTCTCAGCACTTACTTTCACTCTGTTCTCTGTTCAAAATGGCTTCCCGTGCCGGCAAAGGCAGTGGCTGCAGCCATCAGCCGTGCGATTGTGTGCTTATTTACTCTTAACACTTTCACAGATCACCCACTTCACACCTGATAACAATGTTGCAATTCTGAGCAATTTTGGCTCTTTGAAAGTTCTGACCTTTACAAAGAAAAGGAAGGGAAGCTGCAGCATTTCTGGGAGATGTGTGAATGCTTTATGGCTGTGTGTGCAGGCAGCAATCCCTGCCCCTTTTGCCACGGAGCGTCCCCAAGATAAATGTTGCAAGGAAAACCCGCGACTTCCAGAAAGAGTGATGAAACTCTTCTTTAAAGGGCACGTATTTTGTTGCGGGTTTTCCTGCTTTTGTAGCTCTGGAAGCTCGTTAAAAACCCTGGCATGGGGGCGCTCGGAGGAAAAAGATTTTTAGCAGACTTTAAATTGGGACAGGACTTAGGAGGGAATCATCTGGAGTATTGCTCCACCACCATTATTGAGGGATGTGCACAAATATTTGTATCATTCAAAATTTGTATGAATTTGTCTGAATTCGGACATTTATATTTGAATCAAATGTTGGCACATTTGAAGACGGACATTTGAATTTGATTTGAATGTTTCGATACATTCATCTGAATCTTCATATGGGATTTGTATGCTATTTGATGGGATCCATATGGGATTGAACATTCGTATCCATTTCGAATCCTACCACATTCAAAGGGGATCTATTCAAACAAATATGAATTTTATGCATTCGATTCAATATGAATCAAATACAAAAAAAAAAAAAATGTGTACATCCCTACCATGATTGCTTCTTCCCTAGATAGTGCTGTGGCCAGTGCTATCCTTGCATGTTTTTGTGATGTGCAATCCCAGCAATTTGCCTACCACTTAATTCCTAGATGTGGATCTAACCACCACCGTGCATGCATGGTCAGCTGTATCAGCCTCCACACAGGCATGATGGAAGGAACTCTGATGGCAGCTCCATCCAGAAGGTAAAAAGCTCTCTTACTGGAAAAACTCACAACCAACCCTGGGTTTTCCAGCAATAGTATTTTGTGCCTTTTAGGGGCTAAAAGCAAGGCTATGGTGGAGTTGCTTATGATGGGTGAGGTGACCTCACCATGGCAACACCATAATGGTGATCTATTTTAGGGGTGTGCACGAATGTAATTTTCAGGATTCGATGCAAATCAAATATCCAAAAATTCGATTCAAATTAAGCAAATTTGAATATATTCGTTCAAATTTTCAATTCAAATGTGCCCTTACAGATGTCGACAACATTCGTATGTGCCCATACGCATTGTTACGCATCCCGTACACATCTGTACACATCCGTAAGCATCCCATAATTACGGTATGCAACCTGTTTTCGTCCTGTACAGATCTGTACAAATGTGTACAGATGCGGGAAAGATGCAGTAAGCATAGTGTATGAACCAATACACATGTGAATGTCCGGATAATTCGAACAAATAGATCTGAAATTCAAAATTCGTTTGAATTTTTAAATTTGAATTTATGGAAATTCAATTCGAATTTGAATGTCGAAATTCAGAT
The DNA here is from genome assembly GCA_023333525.1 of Aspidoscelis tigris stejnegeri. Classification (NCBI taxonomy): domain Eukaryota; kingdom Metazoa; phylum Chordata; class Lepidosauria; order Squamata; family Teiidae; genus Aspidoscelis; species Aspidoscelis tigris. The sequence continues at coordinate 256,553,016 of JALMGA010000001.1, forward strand.
GAATTGGATCGAATTTCAAATATCTTTGAATATTCATGCACACCCCTAATCTATTTGCCATGTTGGATGTGGCCTAAGTCATGAGATGAAGTGATTCACCTCTAGTAGTTCCTCAGCCATGTTGCAGAAACTGTTGGTGATGGATCTGTGTTTAATATCAGCCCTTTTCTGACAAAAGGAATTTTCATCCCTCTTCCAGAGTGACTGAAGGAATACAGAGAAGATTGTGCAAACAAGGCTGCTAGTTGCCCCCTAAGCACCATGTTTACTCAAAATAAAAGCAAACAGATGCAGAACATTTAGTTCTTGCCAGCTTTTGTTTACCCTCAAGCGTTGGGCAGGAAAATACTCAGACCGTGAGAGGATAGGCCCGGAAGTCTCCTCCTTTGCCCCATGTGGCATCATTTCTTCTCCCTGCATGCAAGCTTTCCTCAGCTTCAGCAAAAGATGCTCCTTTGAAACAGAGCCACTGGAATTGCTCGAGTCAAATGGAGATGTCTCGAAGGCATATGTGTTATTCTTTAACTTAAGAGAAGTTGTTGTTGCCACTCTTCCTTTGCAATGCTCTGGTCCTCACAGCTAGCCTCTGATTTAGTAATCTGCTCACACTACTGATGGATAATAATCCCGCTCTTCCAGTTCTGTGTCCTTCCCCATCCAAAAGCCACTCAATGTTCCCCAGCTGCTACTGATCAAACCTCTTCATTCAGTTGCAGCAGAGAATCCCTCACAGCAATTGTGGTTCTTTCCCCTAAGATGTTTTCTGCTTCTGCCTAGCTCAAGGTTTCTCCATGCATGCTGATAAGCACTATCTCTTTCGCACACATGATTTCCAACACCATTTCTAAGCAGATCTCCTTCAATATAAAGGATAGTGTTCGGACCACAGGGAAAGAGGTAAGCGGCAATTCATTAAGGACATAGAAACATAAGAGGACCACAGCTGGATTGGGCCACAGCCCATCTAGTTCAGCATCCTATCTCACACAGGGGGGACATCAGTTGCTTCTGGGCATTTTATAAGTGGAAGAAAAAGCTAAAACTTTCATCTCCTCTTGATTTTTGGCAAATGGCCTTTAAAGGCATCATGTCTGTCCCTCCAACTCAGAGATTGTATCCAGGCACCAATTCTAGTAGTTTTTTCTCTAAACCCCTTTTTTACATCATGCATGATTTTATAAACTTCAATCAGGTCACCCTTTAAGCACCATCTTTCAAGACTGAAGAGGCCTAGATGTTGCAACATGATTTCATAAGGGAGGTGTTTCATTCACTTAATCATTCTGGTTGCCTTTTCTGAAGTTTTTTCCAATTTCACAATATCCTTTCTGAGGTATAGTAATTAGAACTATACACTATATTCCATAGTTAAACTTTGATTCTGCCCATGATGGCAGGATACCATCCCAAATCATGCATCTTAAGAACATAATAACACAAGAGCCTTGCTGGATCAGGCTACATCCCATCTAGTCAAGCATCCTGTCGCACAACACAGTGGCCCACTGGTTGCTTCTGGGCATTTTTAAGCAAAAGACAAAGGCAACATTCATCTGTTTTCAGTCCTTTAGAGGCATCTTACATATTTCTCCAATCTGGAAGCACCTGTCCTCCATGAATTTGTCTTCCTGTAACATATCAGTATATCCAGTCTGGGTTTCTGATGGCACCCCAAGGCAGAAGAACTCAAAGTTCTCATTTGGTAACTGGAGGATGTTAGATTTGGTATCAGGCAAGCTTCCCTATGGACACAATAACAAAACATGAGGCTACCACCAAAAGGACAGTTCCCTATGAACTCTTTCCTAGCTTTAATTAGAAAGGGTAAATAACGAAAAGCTTCAGCTATTGATTTGTAGGATTTGGGTCAAATGATACAGGACTAGATACCACTAGACATCATGGTTCAAAACCGTATAAGGCTTGTATGTTCCTACCTGGGCAGAGAGGCCCCTGTCACTGGTTCTGCTAACACATTGGCCATTTCTGCACCAGTCCTTATTCTGGCTTATGTCTCACAATAGGGACCTGCCTGTTGTGGGGCCTGTCAAATTCTGCACTGGCATGTGGATGGCAGGTCCCTATTTCAGGATATAATCTGGATTAAGACCCAATGGAGAAAGCACCATTGTCTACTAACTCAATTTCGCAAACTGTTTTCCAAGGCTTTTCCTTATAAAGAAATGACAATAATCAAGTAGAGAGGTTATTAGGACATACACCACTAATGCCAAACTGTCTTCATACATGTGAGACAGAGGCCCTTTCTGAATTGGCCCTTAATCTGGATTAAGGGCCCGTGCAGTTTGGATATAGGCCTCCATTTCTGCTTGTTAATACAAATAATAGAGACCCTGCTCCCCAAGCACTGGTCCAGTTCTGCATACATAGAGCATACATTAGATGGAACCTAATCCAGATTAATTGGTCCTATCAGAGGGACCAGGGCCTTGATCTGGACATGGGAGTTGTGCTGACAGCCACCTTCCATATTTGAGATTACTGGCTTTCTGAGTGGTGTGACGTAGCTCCCCCACAAAAAAAGTATGCCTCCCCAGGCCCTGGGGCTAGGAACTTTCATTCCTAACCCTCAGAGATGCAGGTGTGCAGCTGTGAAGCTTATGTGAACTTCACAGCCACAGCATGAGGTAATCCAGATCAAAGCTATCCTGCCCACACCTCCCTGGTATCTGGATCAGTGGGCTATTCTGCCCTTGCTGAAACAAGTGCCCAGATAGATAAGTGCTCACAGTTTTGCCCTGCTATCAGGCAGGGATATCAAGAGTCAACTGCAGGATCCAAAAAAGATGTTCTTAGTTGAATTTCTTTCCTTTCCCGGACAGTATATATCTTTTAAGCAAAAAGTAGCTTAGATACCTAATAAATGCACTACATAAATTAATGAAAGACTGAATGACCTTCCGTTTTCCTTCAAATATTTGTTTTCACTCTCAGCTAAGAAAAAACTAAACATCTCTTCTGTTCCTGGGCCTTTTCTAGTTTTGGCATGATCCCTAATTAAAACATTAGATAAGCCAAAGGTATTTTGGGCTTTGATGGAATATGTGATGTTGTCAGCATAACTTCCATGAACTATTTAAGAGTCTGAAATGGGGAGCGTAGGCAGAGCCTACAAAGAGCAGGCGTGAGGATTTGGATAGCTTTACTTTCATTGTTTTTAAAGACGTCAACCTTCTTCAAAGAACCTCTCGGCGTTCCCTTTATTCTTGAAGATCGAATGCCACATTGTCAGACAGTCTGGCTTGCAACTTATTACAACTCTTTCACTTCTTTTGCACGTAATAAGTCAAGCTGGTAGAAATCAAACATCCTGGGTATTGGAGCTCTTTTGGTGTTTATGCCAAGCATTTAATTGTAAATGACAGGCGGTTTCCCCCTTCCCTATAAAACAAGCCTTTTATATCACATTTCAAGATCTTGAGCAACATTAACAGCAATACTACTCAGGGAGCAAAACATTGCAGGTTGTATATCCAGAGAATGTCATTTCTATCAAAGTGGATACAAGCAGTTTCTGGTAGCAGCCTTTGAGAGATCAGTCCATTTCAGCAAGCAGATGCGTGCAACACTGATTTAGAAAAAAAGTATTTGGGTAAGAAAAGGTCAAGAGACTACCCACGTGGCAGATGAGTGACTGAGGTTAAAAATAAAACAACAGCAGCAAAAATATATCCAGTAAGTTGTGATAAAGAACTGATCAGGACAGTGAATTATAGAAGAACTCTGAAGAGATCCTTACCTGGTAGAGGGTCAAAAATGCTTGTTGTTTCATGATGATGATAGAGAAGAAGATATGCGTAAAAAACGTTAATTGAAATCAGTGTAGCTCAGGATTTGAATAAAGGCAACAGGAAGACCTTAAATACAAAGCAACCCACTTATAATAATTCTCTGTCTGTTAAGACTGCAGCTACAGATGGTTGTGACCTCATGGTGTTGTCCACAGAGTGTGAGAATGCATGTCACTGGGATGCTTGGACTGTTGACAGGGCATTCCAGTGACAGACACTTTTGGGGAGGTCTTTCTGTAGTCAAGGGGTGTTTTTCCACTGCAGCCCTTAGATCCAGATCTAAGAAGATCCGGATCTAAGGAATGGGTACATTCCTTAATCTGGATCTAGTAGATCCGGATTAAGGGAAGCACCCAGTGTGTTTCCATGGGAGGTGTAGCACCCATTAGCAATGGGTGCTAACACCCCTGCTGTGGAAACAGCTTTGCACCCATGTGGGGAATCCGGATCGACCCCCAAGGGGTCGGTCTGTTAACCCAGGTGTTTCGGGGTGGTGGTGGTGCAGTCTTCGAAGCCACTTCAAATTGACTTTGAAGTCATTTCGAAGTCTGTGCTGATCTTCAGAGTGAACTTCAAAATGACTTTGGAGTCACTTTGGAGTCACTCTGAAATTCACTCCGAAGATCAGCACAGACTTCAAAGGCACTCCGGAGCTATTTTGCACAGACTTCAAAATGACTTTGAAATGACTTCAAAGTGGCTTTAAAGTAAGCATCCTCTCCCCCTAGTCTCCTTTGGACCCCATTTAATCCCTTTAATCCGGATTTTCTGGCAGAAGACCCCATTGTAGACCCCATTAATGGGGTCTACAGAAAATCTGAATTAAAGGCCAAAATGTACCCATTAGATCTGGATTTCCCAAATGGCAGTGGAAACAATCGGGTCCCAAATGGAAATGGTGATGGAAATGGGATCATCCAGCTCACACCCAAATGGGTCCTTAATGGGTGCAAAAATGGGTACTTTTTGACAGTGGAAAAACACCCATGGTCCAAACCAGTGTATCTGGATGTGCCAGGCCTCAGAAAGGCATGGTCCGGAGCAGTGATGTCTGCACAACGGCCCTAGCCCAGACCAGACCCTACCCTGGTCCTGAAGGCTCCAAATGGTCCAAAAGGGTAGGAATGAAAGTTCCTAGGCTCAGAGCCACCAGAGAACCCATTTTGGTGGCACACTTTGGTGCACAACAAAATGGGTCCCCCGGTAGACCAGAAGATGCTTTCCTCCATGTTCCAGACTAGGCGATGCTGGTCCATTGGTAGCACCTGATGTTGATGTCTCAGAAGTTGTCCAATTTCTGGAACTTGGGAAAACATTACAGGGCCCCAGAACACAGCTCCTGCCACCACCACCTATCGACATGGAAGTGGCAGCAATGAAACCCAGCCTGGGATTGTGAGGTAGGCCACTTTAAAGTGATTTCCTGCCTGAGTGATTGCAGGTGCATTTTTGGCATCCAGGAGGAAGCCAGGCTTGGGGCTCATGCAGCTGTGCTTTGTGGACCCTTAGTTCCAGATCACATCTGGCAAGGTCCAAAAGAACCATGTGGATGTTGCCGCAGTATTTTTTAAAAAAGCAATTATTCCTGGTGAGTGCCAACAGAGTTGGAGACAGAACAAGACCATGGTGAATGAAAAGTGAAGTGGAAGCATGGTTGGCAAAATCCTGACCTTTATGGAAATATGAAACCTCTTTTTAATTCTCGACAGTACAGGTGAAGAATAATGCAATTTGCGGACAAAGAAGGTATGTAGTACCCCACTTGTCTTTAATCGCCACAGCCAAAACCAGGCTGGCTCCAGATGCTGACTCAGTATTGTGGGAACAAGCAAAATTCTGGGGAATAACCACTCTTGAGCTATCACTTGTTGGTTATACAGTGTGGGGAACGGTGCAGCCTGTCTATGTTGGAATGACGCACACATCTGGGTATTTCGCTGGTGTAAAATATCCAGAAGTGTGCAACCACCACTACTGTACATGTGTGCCCTCCCTCACATGCACAGTGGTCATGTCCAAGATGGCAGACCCCCCTCCCCCCAGTTTAGTTATAGTGCTATTTCAGGAAAGCCCGCCATTAGAGTTGGGTTTTTCCACAATAAGCTATGGCAAGATTTAGGAGGGTTATAGCAGGCTATTGTGGGGTTGCCAAAGATATGCACTATATATTCCCTATCTGGACAGGACCCAGGCAGGGTATCAGCTTGATTTCTGCAGGGTTTTCTGGGAATGAGCATGTGCCCTAAAAGTGTGAGCCAGTTTGGTCTAGTGGTTAAGGAGCCGGACTCTTATCTGGGAATACTAGGCTTCATTCTGCACTCCTCTATGAAGCCAACTGGGTGTTTTGCTGTGGGGAGGAAAATAGAAAGCTTTGCCAGCCGCTTTGAGGCCGTGAATCCGGAGCAAACCTGAATTACTCTGATCCGGAGTAATACGGGTTCTGGTGTGGGTTTCCGGCCGTGAACAGCACCAGGCGCACATTGGGCTGTTCCCAAACCAGACCTGCAAGTGCGCATAAGCACATCGGCAGACGGCGAGGAGAAGGAGGAAAGGGGTGCCCTCCTCCATGAAGCCAGCTGAGTGACCTTGGGCTAGTCTCAGCTCTCTTCTGAGCTCTCACAGTCCCACTTATCTCACAGGGTGTTCTGTTATGGGGAGAAGAACAGAAAGATTTGTCAGCTGCTTTGAGTCCCCTTAAATGGGTGAGAAAAGCTGGGTAGAAAAGCCAGCTCTTCTTCTCCTACTATATAATCATGTTTTTCAAACTGCATACAGATCATACATATACACTTTCACTTGGTTGGGATACAAAGTTACCCCACTTCTAATGAAAAAGGGATTTTTTTTAGTCTTGTTTTTTTAAGGTGAAGGATGAACATTTTCTTATGTGCATTTTGGTGACTACATAAAATGCTCAGTCCCTCTGGAATGTGGAACGCTGGAAAAGAAAACAAACAAACAAAAGGAAATGGCATGGAATATTGTAAGGGGGAGAATGACTGACTGGAACCCTGAGCAGGAGCACTACCAAAAAACTTTGCTGCAGGCCCTCCTAGAATCATTACTGTTGTTGCTACTGCTAATATAATATCACTGCGGCCATAATGATATTATTAGAACGCTTATATAATTCTTCAATATTCATTTTGTTCAATACACTCTCACTAATGCTTGCAATATTCCTGCAAGAGAGGTGAGTTCGATTAGCTGTATATTACAGGATTTTTCTAGGTGGCAGAAAGGTGATTCTGAATGCAAACATGAGTTCATGGACAAGGTGAAATGTAAGCCTGGGGATTCGGAGTTCTCAGTCCACTCTCTTAGCCCCAAGCAAGACTCATGTTCTGCTAATTAACAAACATTATTAAGGTATAAATAATAAAGTAATATCCACAGCCGCTGGTAATGTTTCCTCCTGTGAAATGTGTTATCAGCTGCATTGCATAAGCTACCAGCACATGGATTCTAGCTATTTGCAGCTGTAGGCCATAAGCAGTATTTGGGAAAAGTGCGGTGCTGGGGGAATTGAGTTTAATATAGGCTACCGAAGAGGAGATTTGGAAAGAGGCACCAGTAAACAGTGGTGCCTGGTGCCCATTGATAGTTTGAAGGGAAAGGCAGCTGAAAAGAAGCAGAACCAGAGAGCAAAATGGGGGAGTGTGTGTTATAAACAACTGCAGTTCTATACAAACCAACAGGACAAGCCACTGAACACACTCAATTATGCACACGTTGCCCAACACGAGCAAAGGACAGAGGTGCAGTAAACACAAGCTGTGAGCAACTGGTGGAGATCAGGTGCTGCCTAGTTTACCCTCGTGGGACTGTGGTGGCGAATGAAAAATACCAGAGCCACCACTGGGCAGTTGTTGAATGTAGCAGGGATGGGCAAGAAATCTTCGTCAGGGTCACATTCGTACAAAGTCATACAAACAATCAAAGGTGCCCAGTCTTTTGTAGTCCCCCCCCCCCCAGCCGCATCCCCTTACCTGGAAATCTAGCCACAGCCTCTGCCGCCACGGCCTCCATCACCACCACGTCCTCCTTCGAGGCTCAGCTAGGCCTTCTGGAGGTGCATGCACAGATTTAGAGGCCACCCCCATCCAGCAAATCATGGGAAAGCAATTCTCCATGATTCTGAGGGTGGCCTCTCCAGCTGCACGCCCATCTCTGGAAGCCCTAGTTGAGCCTTGGAGGACAGTGAAATGGTAGTGGCGGTGGTGGTTGTGGCAAAACCTGTAGGGGGTGACGAGGACAAACTTCCTGACAGTGAGGGCGATCAGTCAACAGAATAGGTTGTCACAGGAGGTAGTGAGCTCTCCTTCACTGGAGGTCTTCAAGCAGAGGCTGGACCTACATCTGCCTAGGATAGTTTAGGAAAACCTGCATTGAGCAGGGGGTTGGACTCAATGACCCTGGGGGTCCCTTCCACCTCTATGATTCTATGACTAGACAGATATATCACTATTTTATCCTGCTGTTTGACAGGGACCGCGAGAGGCAATTGCAGAACCTAAACAATTTCCTCTCACTGTCTGGAGGCAGCCTTAGAGTGCAGGTGCTTAGCTATGGCCCGCCAGATGTTCTTGGCGCTGGCACGTGGAACCTACTTCAGGGATATCTGGAAGGTTTATGTTGAGCATCCCTGTCTTACAGTATACTCTTTGCATGGGAGTCTTATTAACATCCTCCGTTTCTTGCCTATCTCCACAATGCCACCTTTAGTTATGTTATTTTCCTCCAAAGATGAATCTTGGTTATCTGTTTTCTGTCCCCACGTGTGCCTCCCGCTGGCAGTGAGGCAACACATGCCTGTGTCCATTTCTCAGAAGTGTGGGTTTTAGAAGCTGCCACCTGCATAGACCAATGTCCTCATCTGTGGAGGGGGATGAAGGGGTGAGCAGGAGAAAATTTAGAGAGGCACACTCATGACTCAGTGACTGCAATATCAAGTCAAGCCTAGCATGCACAATTGGGCCATCACAAGTACCAGAGCTTTGACAGGACCTGCATGTCACTTCAACTTACTTCAGACATAATGAGGCCAAGTTTACCCAGCACCTGCCAGTCTCCAAGGTTTGGTTCACACATGTGCAAGCTTCTCTTGATAGCGTTGTGCCTGAAATGATAGGGAAGGTTCTCTCTGCGACAGCGCATTTCAGTCAAGCCATGCTGCGCCAGATGTGATGTGATACGATGTGCCTGCCTTTGGAAGGAGCGATAGGCTGCTAGCAGAGTGTGTTTTGCACGTGGAAGCCCCAAAGTGGAACCTCTCGGATCGTTAATGAAAGGATTAGGTAGCAAAACAGAGAACAAAGTTCTCCAATTCAGAAATATTGGGATGGATAAACAACACTTCCAAAGGATTGGGATGTTCTGGACTGCTCATTTGGACATGAGGGGGACCTTCTGGCTCTCCCTCGTAAGAGCAAAGTGTATACCAGCCACCTAACTTTAGCCTATTTCCTGACTGGCTTGCTTTCTAGTGGCATAAATCATTTTAATCCTTGGGCCTTGAGTCAGTTTGGTCTTGTGGTTAGAGTGCCAAAATCTTATCTGGTGGTCACCAGGTGTAGTAATCGCAAAGGTTTGCATGGGTTTTCTCCTGGCTTCAGCCTGCCATTCATCAAGCCTCAGAGTAAAAGGACTCGCCCTGTCTCTACAAGCGTGCAGTGCACACTCAACACCAGCAGGGGCTGGACTCATAGCCTAAAGGCTTAATGGAGGATGACCGCATGCTGCACGCAGAGTACAACCTGTTCTCTTCCTGCCTGCCACAGGATATGACATCAGAAGGACTTCTGACCTGCCCAGCTGATGGACTCCACCTATCACCTACTTGGATTTTCTCTTGAGGTCACTTCCTTCCCCGCCTTCTGGTGGGGGATATAAAAAGTCCTGCACAGAAATAAACGCTCTCTTCCAGCTGATCTCTGCGTCCTGCCTCTTCTCTCTCCCTCCCCATTTTCTAGCTCTCAGGGACAGGCCAAACACATGGGCCTGATTCCCCAAATTATCTGGGCCAGTCAGGTAATTTGAAGACTTTCGCAACATCTGGCGTTCAGGAGCTGCAGCAAGCTGCTGTTGCTCCCCATTCCCCGGAGCCCTCGCATTTCGTGGCGTAAGCCGGATACGCCACAGCTGGCAGCCCAAGCGTGGGGCAGAACCCATTGGAAAGAGATCCAAAGCTGCAAAGAAGGATCATCACCAAGGGACATCAAGGGCGATTGTGCCAGCGGAAAGTCCACGCTGCGTCTGAAGGAGGGACCTCGTGGCCTGCACCTTTTGCTACAGGAACGGAGCAAAAAGCCCACGCGCACCAGTGCAGTAAATATACTTTTCTTCTATTTTTTCTTCTCTTCTTCTTTTTATCACTTTCTGCCGTTCCATCGCGATGGGGAATGGACAAAATAAGCATGTTACCCACCACGAGCGAGAAATTAACTCTTTATTACTAAAGCATGGATTACTGATGCCAAAAAAGATATTGACTAAGCTAGCCAAGAAAATTTCGAAACGGTGGCCCGATATTCCTTCAATAGACATGGCCACATGGCAAAATCTAGAAGAAAGGCTTAAAACATGCCCCCCTGTGAAGCCGGAAATTATGATGGCATGGCAACTATGCCAGTTTGCCCTTCAGTTAGAAGAGAATGGCAAACCAGATCAAGGGACTACCTGTCCTAATTCTATTCAACCGCCATCAAACCCAAGATTTAACCTTACTCCTCCAGCGCTCTCTAGCAGCAATTTACCAGAGTCTCAGTCTCCTCTTCTATCTCCTGCATGCAACCCAGTCTCTGATGACTCTCGAGGAGACCTTATGGACACTATGTCCCCCAACTGCTATATGGCTGCTCCAGATGGAGGTATAATTCCAAATTCTACAGCTGCCTGTAACCACCTGAGTGACCTAGGCCTGGAATCAGTGGAAGCCTTTGATACTTTCAAATTACAGCAAGAAATACATCCAGTGCCAACTTTCCTCCATCATGAAGTTAAGAGGCTCCCTTCTCCTCCTGCTGCTGCTGCTAGACAGAGAAACCGGGCTAAAACACCCAAACCTTCTCTTCTAGCATCACACAAAGAACTGAAATATAACTTTAAAACCCTGCAACTAGTCACAAATTTGAAAATTTATGATATACTCATAATGGTCTCCAGCCTTGTGGCCCCACGCCGCCAGAACGGATTTCAATGGGCGAAAGAAATTGTATTTTTGATTTTTAGATTCTACATGCATTTTTGGATTCGCCCTGCTTCCTTCTGCATCCTAGTTTTTGAGCACAGCCCAAGCAAGGCCTCCTGCTGCTGATCAGATCTGTACCCTTATAGACTTCAGCATTTTTTTTCTCAAAAGGTTTCCTTAATCCAACTTTTTCTCAGAAAAGAACTGTTTTTCTAAATTTTAAAACTTAGCCTGCATTTTTGCCACAGAGCATCCTGATTGTTCTTAATTATTCTTTTTGTCTTCGTAACAATGCTGATCTAGCTCCCTCTTAAAACCTGTTTTTCTGGTCTGGCTGTACCCACCAGCACATTTGCATTTGTATATTGTTGGTTACCCTCTCTGCAGCAAGAAAGAGGGGACCTCAAAAAGCAAGCCTTGTTTGTTTTGTTTTTTGTTGTTTATAAAGATTTTTTGATTTTTATATTTACTTTCAATGTAATTGCTCTCTGCGACTAAGAGCGAGCTAGTCTTTACCCTATATCATCCACATGCGCTAAATGGCCTTGTATCAAAGTTTTTTTTCTTTTTTCTCTGAGAACTCTGTACATGCTCATGAAACCATGTTTCCTTTTTGCGACCCCTACTGGCAAGTTTTTAGAATGCGTCTTTCCTTTTTCTAATTGAGAGATGTCCTTTTTGCTTTTTTAAACAGTTTTTTTTTTTCTCTCTTGCCAAAAATTTTATCTTTGATTAAGGCTTATTTGGGATGCTAAGAGGAGACAATTCACCATTCCCTTGTTTACTGAGTCACAGATTTAAGCTAAATCTACGAGCAGTGATCTACCTTCTCTGAGTCTCCTTCCCAGCTCTTACCAGCTAATGATTGTGAATTCAAAGGACTATTTTCCCTGCATCTCTCCAGCTTGCAGACAGGAAAGTTTGCCTTTAAACAGCCATTCTACCCAGAGATACCGGTTGATTGCGACTTTCTGCCAGCGTTTCCAGCCCTTCAGTTTAGGAAGCAGTATACTGAATGCATCCTGGTGCATTTCCCGGAGGACAAAGCCTCAGCATCATGAATCATCAACCAGCAGCCTGTAAGTACCTCTTACACACTTCTACTTGGATTTGGACTACACATTACTCCAGAGAAAGTCCAACTTCAAGAACCCTATCGTAGGACACAAGGTACTGCAGTCTAGCTCTGCACCATCCTATCCACAGTTGACTCCACCGACCCGGATGGACTTGATGGGGCTATCACATACTTAGGACAACTGGACTGGGCTTGTCCCAATTTCACATTACCTAATGGCCTGCTGAAGCCACCCTTTGACCTCTTAAGAGGAGACAAGACCTTACCTCAGTCCACCCCTTCACTGCAGAAATTGCAAGATAATAATAGAAGGTAATTCCCTGCTCTCCAAATGAGTTGTGGACAGGCTACCACAGAACCAAGCCTTGAAGCTTGAGGTTTTATATCTTGGCTAATCATCCATGGAGCTTTGCTCTAACTCCCTGCTTTACAGATCCTGTCCGTGGACTCCAGACAGCAGGGATTAATAGACTGGCTATTGTAGCAGCCCTTGAACTGTTACCCCATACCCAGACGCCTCTAAGCTGCCCCCACAGCCTTCAAGGCTCCCTTTGCTCCATCTTGAAGTCCTCCCAGCAGCAGTTCTCTCTGCTGCTCCCTCCCTGCCACTCAGGGCTCCAAGATCCTGGTCGAAAGGACGAGAACCACAACAATGCCAGCGCTCCAATTAACATATTAAGACAAGGATTCTTCGCTGCATGCCTTGGGAAGCTACAGCAACCTGCCAAGACCTTTCAACAAGAGAAACCAGAAGGCAGACCCCAGAAGGATGTGCCAGCCTACTCCATCGCAAATCGTGCATTCCTCCAGCAGAGCACCAAGGTACCATGTAGGCAATTTTCCATTGCCTTAGTGTAATGTGAAACAACATGTGATCCTGTCCACACTGTGCTCCTATACATCATTTTCCTCAAAGAGCTAACTCTGGAGATGTACAGTCATGCCAGCTCTGACAGATGGGCACAACTTCCTGCCCAGAGCAGCACGTATTCCTTTCTCCATACCTCTGACTACTCCCATGATCAATGATACAGAGAGGACCACTGCGAAACACTGTGCCAACCATCCTCTGCCTCTGCTAAGCTTCGCCATCAAGGGAGAACACAGAGAAGCAAGATAGACTACAGCCCAGCCTAGTCGATTTAAAAAACTTTTGGACTTTTGCAATAATGGGACACTGAGTCAACTCCTAGAATTCCTGCTCATTCTGCAGACACAAGCTCATCTTAGCTGAAAGAACATTTTTGAAAAACATTTAAATCTATTAATCAAGAAGGAGGGATTAAGAGAAACATCGTATCCAGTTTCAAAACACTCCTATTTCAAAATTCCCTCACTGAGAGACATTTTGGATAGGCAGTGGCAGACCAGCTCACTAGAGAATCTACGAGCACCTCTTGCCTGCATCCTTGGAGAAGAACCAACCAACATGCTCCTCACTCAAAATTTAATCTCTTTTTCTATCCTTTTATATCTCTTGACTAATCTCACCAATTCTAAACTTACCTATGGTAACCTTGAGTCTGTAACCTGGCTGAACAGCTGACAGTGACACCTTTGGGGAACCTCAAAAGGCACATGCCCGGAAATTACTCAACTCAACTCAAGCTTCTCTCTATTTCTGAACAGGCTATTATTCTTGATGTATGTCTCCTATCCTTTAGTTTCTAGCTACTTCCATCTTGGTGGTAAGAAAACCTTTGAACTTTACCTACTAGCCTCTCTAAAGGCACTATTTGCTGTCTTAGCCGGAAGGGCCACATCCAGCCCTGGAAGAAACACTTGGCCTCGAAGTCCTTTCACTCTCTATCCTCTTTCTCTCTCTCCTGACTGACCATGGTGCAAACCTTACCTTGCTCAAAACTCCATCTAAGTCTCTGATGGAAGTTCAATCTATAGAAACTTGACCTTTTGGCTACCAGATTTATCCCAGTTAAATTTTGATATTTTATTTTGCTGTTACATGTTAACATTGTCTTTCATATCTCCCACAGCATCCAGGAACCTTCTACCCTCTCTCCTTGACATTCACACAACCATATAGAGATGGTTTTGTCTAACTTATTTGTACAGTTTTAAATTTTAGGTAGTTAGAATTAGTTCAAGCCGGCTTGTAGGTAGTTTAGATATATATAGGTACTGTAGACAGATATAAGTTTCCTTTCATTGGTGGCCACCAAATGTATTGTGTGTGTGTGCATGGGTGTGAGGCGCGCATATTGAGTGCAATTTTTGTTCCTTGTTACATTCATTGTCTTCATTTGTTGCTGTGGTCATTGTTTTGATGTGTCGCTATTGTAATTATGTTGATATGCCATGCATTGATTGTCATACGTAAACAATTTTAAAAAAAATTTATGTAAAATAGGAAAGATGAGATGTAGTAATCGCAAAGGTTTGCATGGGTTTTCTCCTGGCTTCAGCCTGCCATTCATCAAGCCTCAGAGTAAAAGGACTCGCCCTGTCTCTACAAGCGTGCAGTGCACACTCAACACCAGCAGGGGCTGGACTCATAGCCTAAAGGCTTAATGGAGGATGACCGCATGCTGCACGCAGAGTACAACCTGTTCTCTTCCTGCCTGCCACAGGATATGACATCAGAAGGACTTCTGACCTGCCCAGCTGATGGACTCCACCTATCACCTACTTGGATTTTCTCTTGAGGTCACTTCCTTCCCCGCCTTCTGGTGGGGGATATAAAAAGTCCTGCACAGAAATAAACGCTCTCTTCCAGCTGATCTCTGCGTCCTGCCTCTTCTCTCTCCCTCCCCATTTTCTAGCTCTCAGGGACAGGCCAAACACATGGGCCTGATTCCCCAAATTATCTGGGCCAGTCAGGTAATTTGAAGACTTTCGCAACATCTGGCGTTCAGGAGCTGCAGCAAGCTGCTGTTGCTCCCCATTCCCCGGAGCCCTCGCATTTCGTGGCGTAAGCCGGATACGCCACACCAGGTTTGGTTCCACCCTCCCCCATGAAGCCAGCTGGGTTGCCTTGGGCTAGTCACAGCACTCTTCTGAGCTCTCACAGCCCCATCTACCTCACAGGGTGTCAGGCAGGGCTAGCTGCCTGCCATAATATTTGTATGTAATATCTCTGCCACCTATGAGATTCTGTATATAATGGCTGCCTGTTGACAGTTGACTCCCCCCTCCCTGCTGAGGTCAAGTGATACATTTGTTTGAGAGGTTTGGGTGCCAAGTTTAAATGGGTTTTGAAAGATTGTTATTGTTCATTGGTTAAGGGCCAAACCCCACCCAGCTGTGAAACATATAAATATGCTGGGCATTTTCTGTTCCAAGTTGCTCCCAACAAGAAAGGTCCTAATGCTGAGCTGAAATAAATCACTGGGTTTATCTTTTTCAAGAAAGAGTCTCGTGGTCATTCTTTGCCAGCTTGAAACAGGGTGTCTATTGTGGGGAGAAGAACAGAAAGTTTGTCGTCCGCTTTGAGTCTCCTTAAATGGGTGAGAAAAACGGGGTAGAAAAGCCAACTTCTCCTCCTCTTGCTGTCAGGTCTTAAGCCAGCCAGGTCTAGGGGGCAAACATGTGTGCACATACTCAGGGCTAGCAGTAGTAGCAAACAGCTAAAGTTCAAAGTTCTTTTGGGGAGCAAGAGTAAACCGTAGTCAAACATTCCGAGTTCCAAGATGCCAGAGGGTCTGGGGTGTCAGATTAGGGATGTGCATGAATGTATTTTTGACAATCAAATCCGAGTAGATTCTAATGTCAAAAAATCTGATTCGATTCAGATATTTAAGATCCGAATGTCATAAAATCTGATTCGAATCGGATTATTTGAATCCGTACACTCGAATGTTAGATTCGTATTTAAGGATATGAATGTCAACAACATTCGTAATTGTTATAAATATCTGTACGAACTCTGTAAAAATCCATACGCATCCCATATGATCCCATAGGCATCCCGTTTTAATCCCGTATTTTAAGCGCAAGATACGTATAATTTTTGTGCAGATTCATATACAACAGATACAAATCTACACATTCAAAATTATTCAGAAATCCGTATTGGATTTTCGATAATCCGATTCGAGTTCGAATGTGCAAATCCAGAGTTTTGAAAATCCTATTCAAGTTTGAATGTCAACGTTCGACAGATCTGAATTGAATATTTAGTTTTTGAATATTCGCACACATCCTTATGTCAGATACCAGTCCCAGGATCAGAAATACAAAGAGCACATGAACCGGGGTTGCAGGAATAACAAGACGTTGTCTGCAACGACATGGGGCATGCTTAAGTAGGCGAGGGAGGATCATGTCTCCTTGGGCGCAGGTACTTGCCCTGCAGACGCAGTGACCGTGTCAGCTCTTGTCACTCTTGCCTCAGAACGCTTGACAAAGGGCACTGCCCAGTGTTTCCGTCCAAGCTGTCTCCATCTTGGGCTACAGGGTCAGTGTTCACATTGAGCCCCTGAGCAGCGCCTCCCTCGCCCTTCCTGTCAGGGAAGCTGGGCTCGCCTTGGTTGTCCCAGGCAACAGATAGTTCTTTTCCGGAGGAGGGGATGATAGAATGAGGCATGACACCTCCTTCCCCTTCTCTCCTTTCTGCATGAACCATTAACCCAGAATTAAGGGCTCCGTGGTGCTGATCTGGGCCCCAACAGATCTGCATGTCAGTGAGGATCTGTGGAGCTCCACCCCCACTGGTCCATTCTGTCTGCATTAGACAGAGTGCGATCTAGATTAGGGAGGCCCTGTTCATTACCATCTGTAGACTAGCTTGATTGAGTCTACTGACATATTAGAGGGCTCTAACAAAGCATGCCTCCCGTGATCTGAACTATCCGGCAATATGTTTCCTCTGTAACTCTGAAAACATTCACATGTAGCCCCCCCCCAAAAAAAGGGGGGGGAGAAGCAGTGCCTTAGATATGGTAGCGTGTGGCCCTCATGTTCCCATCCCATCTCTAATCTCCCTTTTGTAGCCTAGAATGTTCATGAGAGTGGGCAGGGGCAGATGGATGTGTGAAAAATCCCATCTTCAAACCATTTCTAAGGTGCCTCAAAAGTGCCTTTAAAAAAAAAGAAAAACCTGCATATGAATGCAGCCAGTGCCCTCAGTCACATTGTGCACCAGCTGCTCTTAGCAGGAGTCTGATACCAGGAAGATATGTTCTTTGTTACATCCTCCAGGCTGGAGGGACAGGCTGGATGCCTCTAAAGGTCATTGGCAGGAAATTGAGAGCAAACGAAGGTTTTGCCTTCATCTTTTGCTTGAGAACGCCCAGAAGAAATTGGTGGACCACTGTTTGAGGCATGATGCTGGACTAGATGGGCTGTGGCCTGATCCAACAGGGCTCTTCCTATGTTCTTATATCGTTACCTACTACTGAAGCTCATTGCCATTTACGGGGCTGAGCACCATGACATTTCTAATTGGACCCCTTTAGTTCAACATCTACCTTCCATAGAAAGCCACTTCAGTTTGCAATCTGGGTAATGCTAGGACTGGGGTGGGCTGTGGCCCCATTGGTAGGAACATTTGCTTTGCCAGTAGAAAGCCAGGGGCCTTTTCGCACTACAACCGAATGGCCGTAGTGCACAAAGGCTGGGCCACAAGGGGACACATTCCGCATTCACATATAGGTAAGTAAGGAATGCATGGGGACATGTTCCTACTTCGTCAGGTATGAATGTGGACCCTGTCCCCGTGTGGCCTAGCCTGAAAAGGCCGGCGTGGGGGCAGGACGCCCCTCCCAGGCCTACCACCATTGGGAAAGGTTTGACCTGGGGCAGACAGGCCTGTCTCGTCCCTTCCCCGGTTCCTGTGGGTTCTAGGTAACATGATTGGGTCCCCTAGAGCCCACAGGACCCTTCCAGGCACACACACACACCCGGCCACGGGCCTACCCAGGGACATGCACGCATGCATGCCACTTACCTCTTTGTCACCGGATTCGAAGTGGTGAGCCCAGCTGGTGACGTCATTGCGTCTGTGTGCGCCACCGGCTCTGATTGACCAGCTACCCACGCCTGCACAAAATAGCCGGGATTGAGCCCGCAAAAGTACAATTTGGGACCTTCCAGTTGTTTTTAACTAAAGCACCCAGCAGCCAAGGCCTGGGATGATCAGCCCTGGAACCCATAATGGGATTAGAGAATAGACTGGGGAAGGGTACCCTTGAGAACAGAAGCAAGTCGGAGTTGGTTTCCATCAGATTTAAAAAAAAGAGGAAGCAGTAAACAAAAAAAAAATCAGAGGAAAAATGTGTGTTTTTCTAAACTTCTGGGGACGGCAGTCTTTTCTTCAGTTGTGCAGTCAGAATAGAGCCACTAGTCCCCCCAAAATGCTTGCAGGGATGGCCTCTACATGGAAAGGAGGGCCTCAAAATGATTCACAAGCAGGGGTCCACAATGGCAAACCAGGCAGCACCCCAATGGGCTGGCAGCACGGAATCTGGATCCTTTGCATCCATGCTTCAAGTTAGGGTTGCTTAAAGCATGTACAATCCACCCCATTTGTGAGTTCGGTTATCCTGCGGACCTGCATAGACCTGCAGCTTCCCATTATTATAGCTGCGCGCCTCTTCTGACCCCTTCAAAAGGGTTGCCCTACCCTGTCCCTATGGGCAGCGGCCGCCACTGTGTGTCCTTTCCTTCCCTCTGCCACTTTTGCCAGACAGAAATTCCCATTTTTGGATTGGAAAGTATTTAGCCCTTCTATTTGAATACCGGTCCGTTTTAATCTATGTTTTCTATCTGCGTTGCCATTGATTTTCAGTAGTGTTGCACACACGCTCAGAATCCACTAACTTCATTATTATTTTTTGCTTCATGTAATGAGTTTTACAGATGTATTTAGTAGCAAAAATAGACCTTTTCCCATGCAACCTTCCCCCAAAATTCCCATGCTCCACTCTGACCCCGCTTGCGAATCAACCCATGGCACACACAAGGTACCAAGCCAGCCGGATTCCAAGGACGGCAACTTCTGTGTCACACTTAAGGTTTAATCCAGCTTCAGTCCACTTTCAGAGTGAGAGAATACATCAGTAAAGGGACAAGCTCTTTTCTTTCAGTGTTAAATAGCTCAGAATATTTGCCTTTGGGATAGATTACGTGGAAAGAAAATTGCTGGTCACTTTGTGGATGTGTTCTCTCGCTCTGAAGGCGGACCGAAGCTGGATTAAACCTTAGGTGTGACCACAGCCCTCGTCTTCTCTGCATAGGAAACAGAGGCCCTTTCTGCACTTGGCTTTATTCTGGAATATATCCTCTGATGGCAGTCTGTTGGCTATAAGCTAATGCAGACTATGCCAGGGCTCACTTGGGGCCTTCCATAGTCTGCATAGGCATGAAGATGCCAGGTTCGTACTCTGGGATATATTCTACAACCAGGCCAAGCGCAGAAAGGCCCAGAGGCAATGCTATCCTGCCCTATACCCAAAGGTCTCAGGGCAGGCCACCGTGAAAAATTGGCATATTGTAAACTTATAAAACTAGTGACAGTTAAAATGGTGACAGGTGAGCCAGTTTGGTCTAGTGGTCAGGGAGCCGGACTCTTATCTGGGAATACCGGGTTCGATTCTGCCCTCCCCCATGAAGCCAGCTGGGTGACCTTGGGCAAGTCACAAGTCTCCTCTGAGCTCTCACAGCCTCATCCATCTCACAGGGTGTCTGTTGTGGGGAGAAGAACAGGTAAG
This sequence comes from Aspidoscelis tigris stejnegeri, assembly GCA_023333525.1. Lineage (NCBI taxonomy): Eukaryota > Metazoa > Chordata > Lepidosauria > Squamata > Teiidae > Aspidoscelis > Aspidoscelis tigris. Next base: position 256,572,762 of record JALMGA010000001.1, read on the forward strand.
CTTTGTCAGCGGCTTTGAGTCCCCTTAAGTGGGTGAGAAAAGCGGGGCAGAAAAGCCAACTCTTCTTCTTCTTCCTTCTTCTTCTTCCTGCATTGGAAGGGGACGCTATTCCCCTCAGCCCAAGGCCAGTGTTCACCTGTCCCCTGAACACACACAGAGGGCGCCTTATGCTGCTGGTTGCTGAGGGGCCAGTTCTCCTTCCAGGGCTTTCAGGGCAAGAGGAACTGCCCAATGGCAACTGATCTTCTCTGGACACTATATGCCGACGCCGGTAGACCGAAGAGGCTGGGGGGGGAGGGCTTGGAGGCGCTGCTCTGGTACCCACCGGACCCCGGCGCGGGTTCCAGAGCCTTGACCACCTCGAACGAGAGGGGGGGGACTCCCCCGGTTTCTGCCGCTCTCCTGCTGGGGCGCTGGCACGCCGAGGAGGCCTGCCTGCCTGCCTGCCTGCCGCCTGCCTCTGCGCGCCTTCCCCGCCTGCCACGGCCGCGTCCCCTTTCAAATTTGGCGACAGGCGAGACGCGCCTTCCCAGTGGCGCGCACGTGACGCCGGCGGCGGCGCAAGCCAGGCAGGCGGCGGCGGCGGCGGCGGCGGCGGCGGCGAGAGAGGCAGGGAAGGCAGCGGCAGCAGCAGCGGGAGGAGGAGGAGGAGGCGGCGAGCCGCGGCTGCTGGGGGCGTCGGCTTTAAATCCTTGCAGCCGGGCGGCCGCGAGCACAGGCAGGCGGCGCATGTGCCTCCCAGCAAGGGCGCCCAGGCTCCACTGACTCGCCGACAATGACCGCCGCCGCCAGCAGCATCCGCACCGTCCCCGCGGGTCTCCCCGGCCGCCGCCGCCGCCTCCCCGTCCCGCCGATGCTCCTCTCCGTTTGAGGTCTCCCTGCTTGTCGCCCGCCCGCCCGCCCGCCTCGCCTCGCCGCCGCCAGCCATGTCCCGGCGCAAAATCTCCTCGGAATCCTTCAGCTCGCTGGGCTCGGACTACCTGGAGACGAGCCCCGAGGAGGAGAGCGAGTGCCCCGTGGCCAGGCTGTGCTGGAACGGCAGCCGTAGCCCCCCTTCATCCCAGTCCGGGGCCACCACCCCCGTGGCCACCGCGGCCCCTCCGTTGGAGGTTGCTGCTGCTGCTGCCGCTGCGGCGGCGGCCACGGCTCCCTCCTCCGCGGGCTCCAGGAGGGCTCCCCGGCGGAGACGGGTCAACCTGGACTCCCTGGGCGAGAGCATCAGCCGCCTGACCGCCCCCACGGTAAGTGCGCCGCCGGCGGGCCGCGACCAGGTGCGCAGGCGGCGGGCAGGGCTGTGGATGCGTCGTGCGCGAGGGGAGCGGTTATGCAGGCATCTAAGGGAGCGGGCGGGAGAAGAAGCAGAAGCCGCGAGCTGCGCGTGTGTCTCTTTCCACACGTGACGCTCTACACGCGTGTTTTTCCCCTTTTCGCGTGTTTCTTTTCACTTCCCCGGTCGAAAGCCCCGAGCGCCTTGGTGATCGCTTGCCGTGTTGTTGCTCCCGAAGCCACGCTCACTGTTCTTGGTGGGGAAGGCTATAAAACGTGGGGACTCTCAGGACACGTGTCTCCGTATTTCCCCATCTCCGCCCAGCATGCGCCACCGCTCCCTCGAAGCTCGGACGTATTTGTCGTTTGCATCTTGTCCGCTGCCCCCGACCAGCCCTCTTGTCTTCTCTAAACTCTGCTTCCAATACTTGGGAGCTGTTTGGTTTCGGCTCTCTTGGGTCCCGCATCTCAGCACAGTTTGGTCTAGTGGTTAGGGAACTGGACTCTTACCTGGGAATACCGGGTTCGATTCCTCCCTCCCCCATGAAGCCAGCTGGGTGACCTTGGGCTAGCCACAGCTCTCTTCTGAGCTCTCACAGCCCCACCTACCTCACAGGGTGTTCTGTTGTGGGGAGAAGAACCGAAGCTTTGTCAGCCGCTTTGAGTCCCCTTAAATGGGTGAGAAAAGCGGGGTAGAAAAGCTAACTCTTCTTCTTACAAGGAGGCAATAAGGATTTGAGGGTCTTATCATTCTAGTAGTACCTGTGGTGGGCAGGTATTGCAATTTTGCACAGGGTCAGTACAAAATAATCAGTGCCAGAAGTTCAAAATCCTGGTTACTCTCTTGTCTGTGGGGTCATTCCTAGAACGTGCACACACTCATACCCACCCATCTCGCTTGCCTGGGGTGCAGTTTGATTTGAAGTTCCTCTTAAATCTTATTTTAAAAGAACCAGTTGATCTTTGTTCTTACCAGTTTCTGGTAGAGCAGCCTTTGCTCATGGCTGCTGTGGGGATCCTGTATTCCAGACTAAATAGACCTTAGTTTGTTTTATTTTCTTCTATGGAAGCCCAAAGAACTTAACATGAGGTTTTTAAAACTGACTTCTAAATCTTGCATCCTACCTTCCTTCCATAAGAACCCAAAACATGCTACATGTTGCTTCCAAGTGGTGACTTTTCCGGACACTAACTGATCCCAGATATGCTTAGTTTGAGTAAGGTAGTAGCAGTGTTCCTGCCTTAAATTTATCATATTTGCTTTCTATCTGGTCTTTCTTCAGGTGTCTTCTAGCAAATGTGATTTTTTAAAATTTATCTGGACTCTTCACTCTAAATCTTATATTTTCTGCTCTTTATAAATTTCAAACGGACCATTTTCCGCTTTCCTCTTCTTTTCTTTCTTTCTGCTGGAGTTTCCAAGGATCTGTAGGATGATTCAGAGAAGAGATAGTCAAGAAATCACTCTTAATTCACGGCTAGATATTTGTGCTGTGGTTATAAATACTCTTCATCCCTCTCCCGCAAGGCTCTTTTGAGCATCTTAAAAAGAATCCATCGTTAGATCTTTCCTAATAATTATTCTTCTTTGGCTGTTTCTTTTTGGCTGTAATTGTCCTTCCAACTTGGATCATATTGCTGGATTCCCAGATTCTCAGGCTTTGCTCTGTAGCCGTTCTGGATCTGGTATGGACAGTACTGTTTCCTGACATTTTTGGTTTCTAATTGTGTTCCAAGCTGTTTTTTTTTTTTTAATATGAACCCTGCCGGGTTTCAAACGTGTTTGCTTTTTCTCAAGGGGAAGGGAGAAAGAACAGCATTTAGGTGTAATGTGTAGTAATGCCCTCTAGTGATGTGCAGTATCTTATCTCTGCTGAGAAGCTCTTTCTGGGTCTGCAGTTTGGAACAGGGAGTTTGGAGCTGTTTGGTTACAGCTTTTGTAAAAATGGGGTTTGTGCAAAGAGGAAAGCCCCGGTGTTGGTGGCTGAGTTCATATATGCAACAGAAAAAACACTTCAGAGGTGGTGTAGAGATAGTCTGAAGACGGTTTGAAGATGAGATTCACCCACCACTCTTGTTTGTGCTCTGTCCCGTGAACATTTCTAGGCTAGAAAAGGTGGGTTAGAAATGAAATGAGAACTTGAGGGCCACATGCTGCCATGTGGCTCTGAGGCACATTAGAATCACAGCTTCTCATTGCTTCTATGGAAACGAGATTGGGATGGTTACCATGTCACGCCTGGTCCAAAATGTCAGGGGATCATAAATTGGTCTTAACTTATGCAGAATACATGCACTGTAGCCCATCACCCACCATTGTCCAGAGAGTGACATGGATGAATTTAATAATTATCTCCCTTTTTCAGTTTTTCAGAAATGCCAGATGCATGTGTTTTGCGGAGGCTACAAGAAGAGTGTGGGTTCATAGAATTAAATGGTTTTGAACTAGTAGGCGTGAATGGAAGTGGGGTCAAGACAATCTTAGGTGGAGACCTCCTGATCAGCTTTCCAAGCAGCTTTAAATTTACAGATAAAATCTTGTTTGGAGGGTATAGCTAAATATACTTGACCCTCATCAAGTCGTTTCTGAACCAACAGCAATTTTAGGATTCGTTTCCCCCCCCCTCCCCCAAGACAACCTTGATTTTTCAGTATCCCTTGGAATTGCAGGTTTGATCTCTGGCACTTCCTGGGAAGAAAGTAATGGTGAATGAGTGTTTTTTCATCTCATTTGTAGCGGTTTTGGGGCTGTTATGCCGTGTTCCAGGTTTCTTCTTCTGAGATCCTAAGCTTTAGGATATAGCTGCGATATCCATCTTTAGTGGTCTTTGCTCTTGGACAAGTCAAGGGTGACATTTTTTTTTTCAGCCAAGAAGACTGCATATAATCTCTGTAATCATCATGAGATGACCCTGATGCAGTGGCATCTCACAGCAGCGTCACCTTGTTGTGTTCAAAACGGCAAGCACTTTACTGGGTATGTATAGAGGATTGGTAGGTTGCAGAAATCCTCACAGAGGCTTCATCCTCCATTATGTCCCCCCATTACTTTAATCAGGGAAGATCAAAGCTTTGGGCATGCATGATGAATGTGCAAGGTGCAATAATACTGTCCCAAGCCAAAGACCTTTAATTTCCCCCTTCTCAAGTCCCTCAGTCACATTCTGGTGTGACAGAACTTCTGAGAACTAGTCTGTTTGAAATGACTAGTAGACACTTAGGCCGGTTCTGCACTGGCTGGTGTACTAGACCAGCAAGAGGACTGAGACCCCCCTTCTCACGGTGGTGTAGTTTTAGGGGTACACCAGGTGGAACTCCCCTTACTCCGCACCACCATGCAGAAGGGAGAATCCTCCTATGTGTGCTGATCTTGTACACCAGCCAGTGCAGAATCACCCATAGAAACTGAATAGGGAAAGAGTTAACCGCTCTCGTTCCGCATTTTACTCCTGCTTGTAAGACATTCCGAAGCGATAGTGAAATACAGAGTGATAGGCATGTGTTTAGATATGACAACTGTGTGTGAATATCTGCAACGTCTCACCAGCGCTCGGCTTCAGAAACTATTTTCAGTAAAATGTTTTGGCCGGCTTGGAAGAAGCATCACCCATTTTTAAATAAACCTTTCTCCCAGTATTTTGTTTCTCTCTCCTGCAGTCCAGACACAGAACCCTGTAATGGGGCTTTGCATAGGTTCTCTAAGGGCTGGAAGCTGTTTCCACTTTGGGTGCGTTCTTTTGCTTGCTGTCTTTTTGTTCCCAAGGAGAGCTGGCTTTGGTTGAGAAATCCTCAACTTTCTATCTGTTATCTCAGTTCTTGTGGCAAGAGATGCTTTGGCAGGCTGGTTTATCCATCTTTGGTAGCAATTGGTAGAACACCATCCTTCAGTACTCCAGTCCTGTTTGTATAATCATGAATGGGCTTCCTTAGTATGTGTGCAAAGGCTTATAGATGCTATACAATGTGCACAAAATAACACAAGCAAGAATTTACAAGGACATGGAGATCCATTACTTGCGTTCACCAAGATACTAACAAAAATAACAGTAAAAATGAGCACATCGAGTACAAACTTTCTGGATATTTGATATGCAGTTGAATGCATTCAAATGAGGAATGATTTCTTCACTGGAGAACGGAGTCCATACATTATGACATAAAGGCTGTAAAACGCAGCGGATCATGCTAGGAATGTTTAGTGTTCCTTGAAATGCTTTTATAGTCCCTTGAAAGTGCCACATTTTCACTCGGCGTCTGTGTTGGAAAAGTTTGTTTTGGTGTTGATGAAACACTGAGAGAGCTCAAAAATTGCAGCTTTAACCTTGGACAGTAGTGATTATGCATACTAGCACTGTGTCAGAAGCCAGGATAGATAAGTCCATGATTTCTTATGTCAGACAGAAGTGCAGTAAATAATTATTTTTCTCCCTTCCCTTGTCTCCCTTTCTAGCCCTTCCTTGTAGAGTTTGATCCTCCCCAAGTTTTTATGTTTATCACAGTGGTGAACAGCTCTAATCTTTAGGGAGAAAAATGTTCAGTGTTGAAAAAAAAAGTAATGCGTTGCTGGAAGATTTTGATGTGGAACATGGACCCATGAAAGATTGTCACTGAGTTCTAGATGCTAGATCCATCTAGAAGTGTAAAAACCTTCCATCCATATAAGTCCATCTATACTGAAGCTTTCTTTTCCTGTATCAAAATGTTACGACTATGTTAAATTATTTCCTCATTGTTTCCCTTTGAATGTGCATTTCAGTTAGCAAAAGAATGTAGGCTTTTCTGCAGGTTACAATATGGCTTGTTGCATTTTTTTCAGGGGGGTATGCTATGTTTCATAGGTCTTCCATGAACCTATGTTTTCTGATCTAGGTACAATATCCATCTTCAGAGGATCTGTTCTGAAGATGTGAATAGTAACTTTATCCGAAAGCTCAGCTGCACAGAAGAACTATGGAAGACAGCATAACAACCCCAAAACTGCAACAAATGAAAAAGCAAAAGACTTTTAAAAGAGAATAGTAGCAGCTGCATATTTTTAATTATTATGTATGTATTTGTTTATGGTCCATGCCCAGTGTAGATGCAAGACTATGGATAAAATGTACAGCTATATATGACATAACACAAAGAGGCCAGGCACATCTACAGCGGCATATTATATACTTCCTAAATTCCCCAGTCTCGTCTTTTTCTGGTTTGCAATACGCTGGTGAAACAGACTTGGGTATGGAACTGTCTGATCGGGAGTGGAATGATCTTAAGTCCAGCAAGATTCACTGGAACACCGCCACAAGAATTAAAGAATTTAATTTTGAAATGCTGTATGGATGGTACAGAACTGATGCAACTCAGGCCCTTTCATCATTTAGCAGCTGCAGACCTCAATCAGTAGGTCCAGATTCACCGGATCTACTGATCTGGATTACAGGGAGGCAGGGGCACTAATATGGTTCAAGCCTCCCCAAGGCTGTGATGCTAGTGTGAGCTTTGCAGGTGCCCCCTCCCCCAGAATGGCTATGAGTGAATGTTCCTAGGTTTGGGTCTCTGGGTAGGGGGTGGCATGCGATGGCGCAACATTGAATTTCTCTGATATTGAATAGCAGTTCCCCATAATTCTGGATCATAAGAGGCATGCCATTTAATGATCTGGAACTTAGTCTAGTTGTAGACCTGGTATATCAGGTCTCCAATGGGTCCAGATTAAGAACCACTTAATCTGGATCATGCTACATCTTTGCAGATGGAGCTGGACTTTGCAGACGGGGCAGGACCTCCTTGATCTACATTAACGTGCCGATCAGGAGGCCCAGGATCAGGGTCAGAGGCTTTTTGATCTGGATCTAGAGGTTAGTGCAGAAAGGACCTCAGGCTTATCAGTTCTACTATAGCACCTTTCTTCTGGGGGTAGGTAAAGTTAAAAACAATTTACTTTTACCTCTGGTGGTCCTGTCCAGTTATGACATCTTTCTGGACGATCATTCATGACAGTCATATATTGGCTGAAAATGTACTTTTTCTACAGAATTGTGACTTTATTTTCCAAAATAGCAATGAACTCCTTAAAAAAAAAACACTACAAAATTCCTTTTAGCTGCAGCAAGTCTTACTCTAGCACAAAATTTAAAAAGTGAGTTAATCTAAGTTAAAAAAGGATGATATCAAAAACTGTGGGACCTCACGAGGGAGGAATTTATTACAGTCCAAAAGCAGAGGAAGGAAATACATTCAAAATACATTTTGAAAATTAACATGTGGAAACTGTTGATAGACCATTTGCCTATATTAGAAGATCACTAGATGCCCCCAAAGTATATTTTAACATTATGGCCTGATGATCTTTAATTATGCTTCTGTGCTTTCATTCTGTGCCCAATTGTTGATATTCAAACTACTTGTTCATTTTATTTTAAACTGGTTTGTATTTATATCTTCCGTTCTATGACTGACAGTTTATTGTTTAGTGATGTATTGCATAATAGTCTACTTAATGAAGTCTTACAATAAGCTTGGTTTCAATAATAATAATAAAACCAACAGCTGGTAAAAAATGTTATAGTTATAACTAGGGCTGTAAAGGATGGGGTGTGTTCAAGCCTGTTTCTTCTCTTCTCTGAAACACCAAAATTTTAATGTGTTTTTAATTGCCAGTTTTCCTTGTTTTTAATCCTTCTTGTAAACTGCTTTGGGATTTTTATTTTTTTTTAATGAGAAGCAGTATATAATTGTCTTAAACGCATAACCTGATTATTTATTTATATAAAACATTTCTGTAGGGGCAAAAATCCTAAGGCATTTCATGGAACAGTACATAAGAGGAACCCTGCCCATCTAGTCTATCTAGTCTAGTGGCCCACCAAATGCTTCTTTACATTTTCAAGCAGAAAACAAAGGGAAAACATATGATACTCTTGAATCCTTCCAAAGCCTTTAGAGCAGGGTTTCCCAAACTGTGGGTTGGGACCCACCTCTAGGAAATTTAACCGTATTTGAAATAACTTTTTTGATACAATTTTTTTATTACTTAATTAAATAATTACATTAAAACTTAGTTATTTGAAAAGTCCTTTATTCATATTGGTAATGGTTAAATTTCCTAGAGGTGGGTCCCGAGTTGGTAAACTTATATTAGATGGGTCGTAGCCCAGACAACTTTGGGAACCACTGCTTTAGAAGCATCCTGCCTGTCTCTCCAATGTAGAGGCAGAACATAAGAACATAAGAGAAGCCCTGCTGGATCAGGCTGCAGCCTATCTAGTTCAGTGTCCCGTCGCACACAGTGTCCCACCAAATGCTCATGGGCATCTCAAGCAGATACAAGGACAAACCTTTTCCTGCTCTCGAATTCCAGCAAATGGCCTTAGAAGTGTCCTGCTTCCCCCTGCCCCCAGCCTGAAAGATGCACCTAGGCATTCATTCTAGTAACCATTGTCTAACCCTACCTTAAAGCCATCTAGGCTGGTAGCTGTTACCGCCTCATCCGGCAGCAAATTCCATAAACCGATGACCCTCTGGGTGAAGAAATACTTCCCCTTGTCGGATCTGACTCTCCTACCCACTCCTACTCCTACTCTCTATACCATGCATAATTTTATGTACTTCAATCAGTTCCCCTCTTAAACGCCGTCTCCCCGGACTGAAGCGGCCTAGATATCTAGTACCTAGGTATCCATTCTAGTAGCCATTGATATACCTGTCCTCCATGAATTTTTCTTAAAGCTCTCCAGGCTGGTTGCTGTCTCCGCCTCTTCTGTTAGTAAATTCTAAAGATCGATGACCAATTGGGTGAAAAAAACCCTGCCTGTCAGCTTCATAGAGTGTCCCCTGGTTCTAATGCTGTGTGAGAGAATAATTTTTCTTTATCTACCTTTCCCAGGTCACCTCTTAAATGCCACCTTTCAGTGCTGAAGAAGCCTATGTTTTGCAGCCTGATTCCCGAAGGAAGGTGTTCCAGCCCCTTAGTCATTCTGTTTGCCCTTTTCTGCACCTCTGTCAGTTCCACGATTGCCTTTCTGAGATGGGGTGACCAGAATTGTACACAATACTTTAAATGTTATAAATCCCTAAAGTAGATTTATAAAGCAGCACAATTATGCTTGCTGACTTGTTTCTTATTCCCTACCTAATTCCTGCTAGCCTTGATTTTGCTTTTTTTCATTGCTTCTGCACCCTGTGTTGACACCTTAATTGAGCTGTTTACCAGGACCTCAAGCGCCCTTTTCTGGTCTGCTGCAGAAAGCCCAGACCTCCATCAGTTTATAGGTTCATTGCGATTCTTTGTCCCAAAGTTCATCACTTTGCACTTGCTAAGATTGAAGTGCGTTTGCCACCTGGTTGCCCATTCACCCGATATCAAGAGATCCCTTTGGATCTCCTTACAATCCCTTTCAGTTTTTACTGTTAATTTTACGATTTAAACAATTTAGTGTCACCTGCAAGCTTTGCTGTCTCACTACTTTCCCCTACTTCTAGATCATTTATGAATAAACTAAAAGCATGCTGAACCTTGGGGGACCCCACTTACCACCTCTTTCCACCCTGTCCTTTTATTAGTACCGTACTCTGTTTTCTGCCAGCTACCAAATCCAGGGCAGGACCTTTCCCTTTATTCCATGACTGATGAGTTTATTCAGGAACCTTAGATGAGGGACTTTGTCAAAAGCCTTCAAAGTCCAGAAAGGTTATATCACCTGGATCACCTTTATCCACATGCTTATTAACACTCTCAAAGAATTATGACAAGTTTGTAAGACTTGATTTACCTTTGCGGAAGCTGGGCTGATTTTCATTTAGCAATACGTACTCCTCGATGTGTGCTTTAATTTTATCCTTAATAATAGTTTCCATCTGTTTACCTGGAAGTTGGCTGGTTAAATTGACTGGTCAGCAATTTCCTGGATCACCACAGAATCTTTTTTGAAGATTAGTGTTACATTTGCTACCCCCCAGTCTGCTCTTAGGGAAATACTATATATTTTGTCTAGAAGCTCAGCAATTTCACATTTGAGTTCTTTGGGAACTTTTCAATAAATGCTATCTGGTCCCTGTGATTTGTTAGTATTTAGTTTATTAAGACATACAAGGATTTCCTCCCTGGATACCTCTGCCAAGTTTAATATACAGTAGTCTTCTTCCCTGAAAAAATGAACTTGGCTGCAGTAGAAGAGTTGGCTTTTCTACCCTGCTTTTCTCACCCATTTAAGGGGACTCATCTGGCGCGGCTAATCCGCACACGCGTTGCTGTTTCGGACACATCCGGTGAGGTGTGTCCGCACAGCAACACGCTTTAGTAACACTTTCCCTGCGGTGCGTCCGCATTTTCGGGTCCATTTAGCACACATCCTGTTAGGTGCCATCTGCACCTATCCATCACTAATGTGTGCTAAATGGGTGTTACTTGCACACCACATTTGAAGTGTGCCTAATGGGGCTTGCGTTGTGAAAATGCATCCATTTAGGATGCGTCCGCACAACGCAAGCGTGCCTACTGGGGCCCTCCCCCGGCCTGCCATGATTGGCCACTCGGAGCCAAGCATGGCGAGCCGGGGAACTCCTACCTTTCGGATAGCCGCTTCTGGAGCCAGGGTGAGCTTCCTTAAAGCCCACCCTAGCCCACCTGGGGGGAGGGGAGCCGACGGAATCCCCTCCTTACCTGTTCAGCGTCCCCACGATACTGAGAGGAGGATCCCAGGATATAGCGCGCCTGTGTCCTGCGCGCCTCCTGAGTAGCTGGGGCTGCTACTGGCAGCCCTTGCCCTCAGGAGGCGTTCTGCACAGGCTCTGCCCACAAAGGATGAAGTGTGATTCAGATCAAGGGGCCCTTGATCTGTATCACTGGTAGACATTGAAGTCTTCTGACTGACCAACATGGCCTAAACCAGAACAAGAGGGCATGTAGAAGGCACAACTCTGTGTTCAGTACTACCAGAGCCCCTGTTTCAGTGTTGTACCAAAACGCATCACTGAAATGAGCTCCCCAGGGATTCAGAAGCTAGGAATTTTTGGTCCGATCCCTTTGGAGCCTTGGAGGCCAACCCCAAAGCTTGTATGTCAGGTGTCATAAAGATGTTCCAGACCACGATTGGATGTTGTCCAGACCAGCAGGCCTATCCATTCCAGGTCCTCTGATTCATGTTATATTGATCTCTGTAAATGCTTGACTTTGAAATCCTCATCTGTTGGTCTCAGGGAGTTGATACTTCTCTGGCCATATCTACACTGCAGGGATTGAGCGTCTCACCTACCACATCCTCCCACTCCACTGTCCTACTCAATGGGGCGCTGTGAGGCTGGTGGGGCATTGGAAACAGTGTTAAAATGGCACCAGTGACTTCTGAGTTAACCTCTGGCTGACATAGAGGCAGCCTGAATGCTTGTCTTCAGTCTGGCATGGAAGGTCTTAAAAATGTCTCACAACCTAGCATACCAGCTGTGGACTGCTAGTTCTAATCCTGTCTCGGTGACAAATGTGGACACACCTGTTCTGGCAGCAGTAGGGCCAGGATACTGCCAGGTTGGCTTCAGATCCTGGTATAGATGATGCCTCTGTGAGAGGAGATTGATGGATTGCAGAAATTGCTGTGCAGTGTTGCTTGTAAACTGTTTTTCATTTTTTAAAAGAATCCATGAAAGGCGACTGCTCATGCTTAATTTTTATCTCACATAAAAAGTGTGTTTGGGGAGAACAGATGTAACCATGTTATCTCTGTGACACTTGTACTCTGAATTCATTAATTGGAATTGTGTTACATTGATTTCCCCCCCAATCATATTGTTTCCTACCTGATCAGACTCTTTGAGGCAGAATGCCAAAATTAATTGAAGGCAGTACAGATGTTCTGCTTGATAATTTCATAAAATGTATTGGTCAAAGGGTGTTTTTAGTTTGCTTTTCATCTCAACAGATGGTAAGGTAGGTATAAATTACATTGATTATTTATAGTAGCAATAACATTTACTTGAAAGCAGAATAACTAAAAAAAATTAGAAAAGTTAAGTAATTTATCACCAATGATAAATAAGGTAGTAGTTTAATTCATTTTGATGTCATAGTTAAAAAAATAATCTAAGCTTTAAGTGAACTGATAAAGCTAATAGGGTTTCAGAATATTTAGCTTGACAGTAGCTTATTTAAACAATGGCATTTTCACATTTTTGAGCACTTTTAAGTCTTCTTCACTGAGATAGCTTAAATAAACACATACCTTTTTGGTATGGAATAATATATTTAATTGTTCATCTGAAGATGCGGGGGTCTGTTTAAACTTTCAGTCTCTAATATGCCACAAAAATTGGGATGAAAAAGGCCTCTGTATCTTTAAATTATATGTCTCACTGAAAGCAGGTAGATGTGAGAGACAGCTTGTGTATCTGCTTGAGATGCCCATAAGCAATTGGTGAGACAGGATGCTGGACTAGATAGGCAGTGGCCCAATCCAGCAGGGCTCCTCTTCTGTTCTTACATAGGATGAAAGAGGAAAGGGTGAAGCAGTGGTTGCAAATGCTACAGCAAACCAAGCATAGATTACGTCTGTTCTTGCAGCACAGAGTGATTACCAGCCATTCTGTGCAGGAAAAGGGGCTTTTGTTTGTGCACTCAAAGGGTGTGATCTGGATCAGTGGGTCTGGACCAACCAGGGATCTGTTTGCACTTGGCTTTATTCTGGAATATATTCTGGAATAGGGGCCTACCGTCTGTGTGCTAGTGCAGGCTACAGCAGGCCCCAAGTGAGCCCTGCCAGTGTCTGCATTAGCATGCAGACAACATACCTCTGAGTCCTGAGATATATACCAGAATATGGCCAAGTACAAACAGGTCCCAGGACTGCTGATTGAGATAGTGGTGCGCAGTGGTCTCAAACAGCACTGTATGTACAACAACGCTGGTCCAGACACGCCCTGAAGCTTTGGGGGCTGACCTCTTGAGGGCTTCAAAGGGCTAGGAGCCCCCAGGACATCAGATTCATCAGTGTGCTTTTGTGTGCAACCAAAATGGATCCTTCAATAGTCTGAAAAGTGAAGGTATGCCTTATGAATGCTTCCATTTTCTGGATCTGGGCCTACTGATCCCCTGGTGGACCTGTTTATTCGAGTCTATTGATAGTCCAGATCAAGGCCAGTTTATCTGGATTACATTTTGCTCTATGTGGAAGGACGATACCAGTGGTGCGTGGGGCCTCCTTAGGGTTGATCTCCAATGCAGAAAGGAGGCCTGTGCTGTCCATTGTAGACCAGCGGAAAGGTAAGTGAAGAAAATCCTCCTGGCTTGGTGCAGACTGCTGCTTTTCCAGTCACAATCAAACCCATCCTTTGCCACTCTGTGTGAGCTCTCATTCATCTGTACTTGTCTGCTCTCATGGAAACAGGTAGATCAAGGGCCTATTTGCACTTAGGTCTCTGGTGTGCAATTAGGGGTGTTTTTCCACTGTCACTAGAAGTACCCATTAAGTACCCATTAATGGGTACAAAAATGCCATTACGTACCCATTAATGGGTACTTAATGGGTACTTTTAGTGAGAGTGGAAAAACACCCTAGGATACTCTGTACCGGAGCTGTCCTAATTGCATACTAGAGACCTAAGTGTGGATAGGCCACAAATATACAGGGTTTTCTTTGTCATTACCTTTTTGGCTGGTGTGTGGGGTGGGGTGTTTTTTCTCTCTCTCCTAACTTGCAGGGTTTTAACTTTGTAAACTAGCCTTGAGGATCAGGGATGAAGCCTCAGATTAGCACCACTGCCTTGGTTTCAGGTACAGACATTTGCTTCTGGAAAAGTCCCTTTCTTGAAATGTTCACATTGCATTTACTAAGACACCATTTATGCTGCATAGCACTTTCCAAACGTTGTGGGCTTTTATATATGCTGTCTATGTGATAAATTTGTGTTATTATGCCCCATATTACAGATGGCGAAACAGATCGAAAAAGTGTGTTTTGCTCAAGGCTATCTATTGAACAAATGACAGAAGAAAAATTAGAACCAGCGATTTTCAAATTTCTCCTGCCCCCACTTCAAATTGATTGCTGTTCTCATCCCAACGTGAGGACATAAGTTCTTCCATTTTGCATTTACATAGTAATCAGTTTGGCAGATGTTATAGAGTACTTCCTTGAGTGCTGAAACTTTATTACAACCTTATATTATCATGCAGAATTTCTGCTCCCTGACCTTTTATTGCAGATGAGAGTTTTAATTTAATGGTGGATTAAATGGTCAGTAATATTTCTCATCCTTCTAACCAGACAATAGTTAACTTGTCTGGTCTGCAGTTGCCATTTAAACCAGATTATTTAAAACAGTATAATAGAAACAGTAGTAAACAGCTGGCCAAGAAATGGTCACATTGGTAAACATCAAATGTCTTGGTGCACTAGAATTTCTTTGGTCAGATGTACTCAGACTGGCTCTCCATGGACGTGAAAGACAGTCTGGCCGATGGCAAAGAATTATGGGAGCTCTGATTCAGGTGTGGCTGAATACCTGTTGTATTCATCAACCACAGAAAACCACAGGAAACAAAAGAAAGCACCTATGGTCTTTCAGGGAAGGGAATATGATAAACACAAGGTGCCAAAGCAGAAAAGTCTTCTCAGGTTGATGCAAGATGGCTGTTCACTGGTGGTGGCACAACAAGGGTGCACGATCATTCTCAGATCTTGAATATCAAGCACATTGTTCCAGAAGGAGGCATTCAATCACATAATCTAACCTTCAATTAGATTTTTTATGCTGATTACAAAACCTTAAGCTTGACCTAGTATTTCATTGGCATTCAGTATAGTTCCTTGAGCTATGGGGAAAAGGCGTTTAAGAGTGGACCTGACTGAAGTATATAAAATCATGAACAGTATGGAAAAGGTGCATAGAGAAAATTTATTTTCTCTATCACACAACACTAGAACCAGGGGCACTCTATGAAGCTGACGGGTAGGAGAGTTGGATCAGACAATGGGAACTATTTCCTCACCCAGATGGTCATTGGTTTATGGAATTTGCTGCCAGAAGAAGTGGTAACAGCTACCAGTCTAGATGGCTTTAAGGTAAGGTTAGACAAATTTATGGATGACAGATGTATCAATGGCTACTAGAATGAATGCCTAGGTACATCTTTCAGGCTGGGGGGGGGGAGCGGGACACTTCTAAAGCCATTTCCTGGGATTTGAGAGCAGGAAAAGGTTTGTCCTTGTTTCTGCTTGAGATGCCCATGAGCATTTGGTGGGTTACTGTGTGTGATGGGATACTTGACTAGGTGGGCTGTGGCCTGATACAGCAGGGCTTCTCTTATGTTCTTATGAAGGGAGTTCTGCAGGGTGACTTCATGTTCACTCCTCCAGATGTGGACTCAGCCACACCGTCAAAAAGAAGCTCCTGATGTCTAGCTAAAATCTGCTTCCTTGTAACTTTTGATGGTGCCTCTGCTGTGATTTGATGATTGCCTCTATGCTGTGATTTGGGATGTGACTGAATGTATAAAAATTGGTGTTGGTGGATGTATAAATTGGGAGGTGTCAGATGGAGGGACAGAAGAAAGATATTTAGTACATAAAAGGGATGAACTATGGGCCTGGTTATTCCCTGAAGGGCTGTGTCCTACAGAGTGCTGCATGAAACCCAGAGGTACTGTAAATTAGTCTTCTGAGCAAGACTGTTTTGATGGCTGTTGTCAGCATTTGTGAAAACATAAATTTCATGGTTAGGCAGAAAAACTTGCAAAGACAAGTATATAAACGGCAGTGAAAAATGAGGTCCCGTTTCCAATGCACTTTTCTGTAGACTGGCTGAAAAACTAGGGATGCGGGGAACACCATAGTCTTATTAAACTGGAAAAACACACACACTCCATTGTGAATACGATGTGTTCTAGTTGAGTTGGGATAATAAAAATGGATGGCCTAAGCATAATCTTTTGCAGTGCAGTATGTGCTTAGCCAAAACAGCTCCTTAACTGAAACTTGGGCTGTTTCTGTGCTTACTTGGTCTGGACCATCCCAGCAGCATGGGAATAGTGCATCCCTGCTGGCATGCACTAGTATTCACATTTGCAAATGCTATTGCAAGCCAAACCAGTCTTCCGGATACCCAAACACTCACCTGAATCTGGGTGAGCGCCAAGGCACCATTAGCGTGGGTCCAGACATCTCCATCTTCTCCTTGGAGGCTGGTGCGACTGTGCATGTGCCATTGCCATCACCAGGATAACAGTAACACCCCACACGTGCACAATCATGTTTCTGGTCACTTGACATGCTTGTGCATCTCATCAGTTGAGCCCCGGCCATGGAAGAGGTGGTCGGGAAAGGTAAGTTTGCGGAAGTGTGTCGTGCACAGTTTTGTGTGCCGCCACTAATAGCCGCTAAAGCAGATGGTGCTTTCCAGAAGCTACCGCAGCGTGCACTAGCAGGCCAAGGGTGAGTTGGCCTTGGATTGAAGATCCATGCAGAAAGGGCCTTTTAAACAGGCCTTTTAAACAGACTGTGAGAATCTAAGGCTAGTGCTTGCCCTACAGAACAGAGGCCATCTTGCATTACAGCCAAATGGCTGTAATGCAGTTAGGCTAAGACAGTTTGGGACGCTTTCCCCATCTGCACACAGTTTATACGCGTTCCTACCTGCCTACGTGCGAACGGGGAAAGCGTCTCAGACTGTCTCAGCCTGAAAAGGCTGGACAGGGGTTTGGATGCTCCTCCCCGGCCTGCCCGCCATTGAGTGAGAGCACCCAGGGGCGGGCAGACCTGTCAGGGGCCTTGCCTGGGTTCCTGCACGTTGTAGGGAACTGGATCGGGTCTCCAACAACTGTAAAGAACTCTGGGGGACTCGTTTAAGCAGTGCAAAATCACAGAAGGTGCACACCCTTCTGCGTGCCTCCCTGTTTTATTTTAGTGGCCCCTAGCCCACTGGCAAACCATGCAGATAGTGCATACTAGTAGTGGGCATAGGGTCCTTTAAATTGGTCTGCCATGCAGGAAGAAGGCTGCTGGAGCCTTTCATGGCCTCCAAAGCCAGGATGTTTTGTTTCTGGCTGTCAGGAATGTCAGAGACTGGCTTTGAAGCTCACATGAGCTTTTGGGACTGATGTAGCACTGTCTGTCCCAGAACAACCATCCAGATAGCTGAATTATTCCAGCTGGGAACTGTAGAAATGGCTCTGGACGATTTAAGACAGACAAATGGGTCCTCCACCAGCACCAGACACATACATAGTTGAAGTATGGAATTTGCTCTAATAAGATGTGGTGTCGGCTACTAACTTGGGTAGTTTCAAGAAAAAGTTTGAATAAATTAAGGGAAGTCAGAAGTCAGGGCTATGAATGGCTATTAGCCCAGATTGCATTGTGGTAATAGGAGGAAATATTTTTTTTTAAAAAAATGTTATTTGCATGTATTTCTAACTGCCCTATAGAAAGAGGTGAGAAAGAGAAAGGCAGCTGCTGGGAGAATGTGAGCAGAATAAACTGTGTTCATGTGCTCCAACTGGGCTTTCTTGCGCAGCTTCAATTTGGCATCTGGGAATCATGCTAGCGTCCTTTGGGAAACAGAGGTGCACACATTAGAGAAGTCCCTGCCTTTTGGTAGCTAGCCTGCTCCCCAATGGGAGAGCACCAGTGGAAGGCCACTTTCAAACATACCAGGTGAAGTGATGGATGGAGCCTGCCACAGTTTTCCTGGGTTCTCAGACATAGGCTGTCTGAGGTACATCACACACACACATATACACACCGACCTGCAATTTCAAAGGCTGGGGAACTTTTGTTCCTCAGCCGCTGGAGTTTGGCCAGGACTAGCAGATAGCATGCAGATGGGTGCCAATGTGACCCCTGCTGGCTCTGCCTTCTTCGCGTGCACTGTATACCTGCTTTGAACTGCTTGAAGGTAAGTTCTTAATATTTATTTACTTATTATTTACATTTCTATCCTGCCCCATAGCCGAAGGTCTCTGGGCAGGTAACAGCTGTTAAAACCACAGATTAAAAACAGAATATACATTTTTTTAAAATTCAACAAATCTAAAACAATACACAGCATGTTTAAAATGATGGTATCTGTGCTGGAATGGGAAATATAATCATTGCAGCCAAAGGCCAGGGTAAAGAGGTGCGTCTTCACCTGTAAGGAAGGGACATGACACACCTCGAGGAGGAGACTATTCCATAGTCTGGGGGCCATCACCGAAAAGGCTCTCTCCTGGGTGCCCAACAACCTCACTACTGAATGTGGTGGGATGACCAGGAGGGCCTCGCAACTTCATCTTAAGGCACGGGCAGAGTGGAAGTGGTATAGAAATATTTTAAATAAAATCAAAATAAATAGGCCATGGATCCAGTCTGGGGAGACACTTACATTCTTCTGCTTAAATGAATTCAGCAAGTTTCTATTTTAACAACTTTGATTGACAAAATGCAGCATGTATAGAGCTGTGTTGTGGTAGCTGTGTTTGCATTTAAAAGCTAAATAAAAGCAGAATCAATCATTTGGAAGTACTTGGTAGTGTGGCCTGTGTTACTGAATTCATTTGCCCTTTCGGTTGCCTTCCTTGTTTCACTTCTGGCATATCTGTGAGTGGAAACGTGAGTTGCGTGTTTGTGCCTCCCTGGTTCTACTTGCTTATGCAAGAAGCAGTGAATGTTCAAAGTGGGTGAGTCACAGCGTATTTGTCTTTTGGTGACTCCAGCTAATGATCACAAATTCACTTTCCTAGATCTCTTATTGCGCTGAGTTTTAGCTTCTGCTCTTGGTCAGATCAAAAAACAATCAAACTAAACCTCTAAATTCCCATATAATGCATAATGATTAATCAGAATTTGTCTTTTTCTCCATCTGCATCCTTTGTCAAGACCTTGGGTGGTTGACCGGTAGAACTTCAGTAAAGGTTGGATTAGAAACTCCCGTCACTTCTGTCTACTGAGCCAGGCGTGACTGATGTAAGGTAGCAGGGTGCTGCCTGGTGCACTATTGTTTCCTTCCTCACAACACAGTTTTGACTCAATGTGGACTGCAGATGCGTTGCCTGTATGCCACCCCTCCTGCCACTCCTAAGGCCTTTTCGCACTACAGCTGGATGTGTCCATGATGGTACACATGGGGGACAGCGTAACCATTCACATCTTGGCCTCCTTTGGGAGCTATTGGCGCACTGGCTGGCAGCCCAGTTCTGGGGGTGGGAAAAGACTGGCCCAGGGACGTGTTGGGGTCCCGATTGGGCCGGCGGCAACCAGTGGGAACCTTCCGGGTGCTTGCCCTCACCCAGGGGTGTGTGCCTCTCCTAGGCCCCCAGGCCCCACTTACCCGTCCGGACCGCTGGCCCGGTCTGGATGGGTCTTGCTGCTTGTCAGGAGCAATCTGCCACGTTCTGAGCAGGTGCATGCCACGGCGTCGCCCCCACGCTGACCTGATCATGTCCACTGGGCTGTTGCTACTGTGATTAGTGATGCCCACCCCAGTGCAGCATCGCAGTGCAAATGCTGCATCTGCAGCTGTATTGAGAGTGCCCTAGGCACAGTTAAGCTGTGGAGCAGTACAAACTAGTGTGCCACTAGATTCTCATTAATGTGTGGATCTAGGGGTCTACAGATCCCCTTAATCTGTATTAAGCTCCGTGCAGAACAGCTAGTGGAGATCAGGGTGGCTCTTGGCTGCTCTGGGACAGAGGTGGTACCTTGGGGTGTTTATGCTTTTTCCCAGAATGCACCAGGCTGTCTTGATTGGCCAAATGCTAGTAGGCCCTAAGGCTATGACAACAGTAAACAGTAACAACAAAAACAACAACAATGTGCAGGCAAGTTTCTTATTTGAGAGAAAGTTCATTCACTGTCTAACCTTCATGAGTTGTTGGCTTGGTCTAGTCCAGTCTATGTTCCATCCTGTGCAGACTATGATGGGGCAGGGCTTGCAGGCCCTTTCTTGTTTTGGTATACCAGCAAGTATGGGAAGATCCCTAGACAAAATTTGTTTTGGTTTAGGCCTAGCAGTTCTAAATGCATGCTGCCTGGTATAATATCGGAGCCGGAAATAACTTTGAAAATCTTGAACATAATGCTGTATCCAGTGATACTCATGATATTGAAATGTTTCACCACAGTAAATCTCTTTTCATATCCCAAATAATGTAAAAATTACAATAATAAAAAAGAAAGCTAATATACTGTACTTTTAGTATGACCTGATCTATAATAAAGATTCTGTTTTTAAAAGAAAAGAAAGCCAAAGTGGCTTCTGTAACCGATATTCCTGCGTGCTATTCAGGTGTGTGACATTTGAGGGCTTTGAACATTTGAAGCAACAGCAGGGTGGTTGAAGTGCTTCAGTAGCTCAGCTAGGAGCCACTTAGCTTCTGGATGGGAATTTGAGGGGAGGATCGTTTTTGGATTTAGATGGAGAAGTATTGAAATTCTCTCAGCAATGGCCTACGTGAATTGCCAAACTCCATGGGATGTCTCTTCTGTCCAAATGTGACCTGTGACATTTCCAGATTTTTAATATGGGCTTGTTTTCAGTGATCTTCCCTCATGCTCCCATGAGTCAACACAGTATCGTTCTTTCAGTCATTACTTGCTTGCATTTCTAAGCAGCTTTAAATCTCAAGAGGAAGGTATAGATTCGCATCGCAGATCTTCAGAAAGAGCACTGACACAGAGTTATGCTGGTACCGTAATGGTTTAAGGATTCAGTAAATGCTGCTTATGCTGTTGCTAATGCTCTCAGAAGGAACATACAGCCAGAGGAAGAAATGGATTCTTGAGGACAAATTCACAGCCACAGGGCCTCCAAGATGTTGAAGGAACCATGAAGAAGGTCTTGAGCTTCTTGCTATTTGTTAGAAAGCACAGAGGAAATAGTAGCAACACTGTCTGTGAAGTCACTGTTCACTAGAAAGTGTCACTGTTTTGAGAAAGATGTAAAGATGAGGGATACAGTAAGTATTTGCAGTGTCACCTAGAACTTCCCATGTGCACCAGCTGTTGCCATGGCAAGCAGATGATGTGGCACATGGCTGCACTGCCCACCTCATGCCTGAAAACGCACTACCTCGCTCTGCCGTGGGGACAATACAGAATGATATTGAAGGTAAGTTATTAAGAAATAAGGGAAAATAGCATAAGAGGTTGGTGATGTCCTGAGGCAGCAGGGCAGCTTCTGCAAGACCATTCTCCTGATTGCCTTTATAGCACTGCAAGATTACGTCTGGACGAGTGGGGAGGTCTGTGCAGATAACTGCACTCACCTAGCAAGCTCAATGAGCCATGAATGGGCAGGATTGAGATAAAGCCCTTGTTGCACTGGACCTTATCTTGTATTCTGTCCTGCCATCCAAATGCTGGTTCAGGCTGTGGCAGGCCCTTCCTTGGGCCTGCTGTACTCTGCACCAGCATGTACACTCTTTGGACAAGAAGAGTGAATATAAATGTACATATGCAAACACCAGGAGCCTTCGAGCCAAAATAGGGGAGCTAGAAAGCTTAGTTACGGAAAATAGGATTGATATTATTGGCATAACTGAAACCTGGTGGACCAGTGAAAACCAATGGGATACAGTCATCTCAGGTTACAAACTGTACAGGAAAGACAGGGAAGGGCGACATGGAGGTGGTGTAGCCTTGTATATTAAAGAAGAGATAGAATCTTATGAACTGGAATGTCCAGGTGAGTCTGACTCTTCCACAGAAGCAGTGTGGGTAAAAATACCAAGCCAAAAAGGAAGTCTAACAATAGGGACATGCTACCGTCCTCCCAACCATACGCCCGAAGGAGATGAACAATTGGAGAAGGAGGTATCCCATAAAGATAGGGTGGTTATAATGGGGGACTTCAATTATCCTCACATAGACTGGGTGAACTCCTGTTCAACTCAGGATAGAGGGAGAAAATTCCTAGACCTACTTAATGACTGTTCCATGGAACAAATGGTCATGGAGCCAACCAGGGGAAATGCAGTCCTGGACTTGATCCTAAGTAATGCTCAGGACCTGGTAAAGGACGTCACTGTAGCTGATCCAGTTGGGAACAGTGACCACAATGCAATAACCTTCAACTTAAATACAGAGAGTAAGTTCTTAATAAAGTCTAACACAGAGACCTTAAAGTTTCATAAGGGAAACTTCCCCAAAATGAGGAAATTAGTGAAAAGGAAATTGAAAGGGAAAGTCAAAAGAGTTAAATCACTTCAAAATGCATGGAGACTACTTAAAAACACAATAATGGAAGTACAACTAGAATGCATTCCTAAAAGAAGAAAGGGGACTTCTAGGTCCAAGAAGAAACCAATGTGGCTCACAAATGCAGTAGATGAAGTCATTAAAAACAAGAAGAGTTCATTTAGGAAATGGAAGGCTTGTCCAAATGAGGAGAACAGGAGGGAACATATACACTGGCAACACAAATGCAAGACAGCCATTAGGAAAGCTAAGAAAGATTTTGAGGAGCACATTGCTAAAATCATCAAAAGAAATAACAAGAACTTCTATAAGTATATCAGAAGTAGGAATCCAACCAGGAGAGCAGTTGGACCACTAGATGGTAAAGGACAGAAAGGGGTAATTAAAGAAGAAACGGAGATTGCAGAGAGACTAAATGAATTTTTTGCTTCTGTATTCACGGAGGAAGACAGAAGACACATGCCAGTAGCTGAGCCTGTATTTTCTGAAGAGTTAAACTGTACAGAAATAACCAAGGAAGAGGTCCTGGCATGTCTTAATAAACTAAATGTGAACAAGTCACCGGGACCAGATGGTATTCATCCAAGAGTCCTTAAGGAACTCAAATGCGAAATTGCCGAACTTCTAGCAAAAATATATAATCTTTCCCTAACCTCAGGCCCCGTACCTGAGGACTGGAGGGTAGCAAATGTAACACCAGTCTTCAAAAAAGGATCCAGGGGTGATCCAGGCAACTACAGACCAGTTAGCTTAACGTCAGTTCCATGTAAGGTGATGGAAACCATTATTAAAGGCAAAATTAGTGTGCATATGGAGGAGCAAGCATTGCTGAACAAAAGCCAGCATGGCTTCTGCAAAGGTAAATCATGTCTCACAAATTTATTGGAATTCTTTGAGAGTGTCAATAAACACGTGGATAAAGGTGAACCAGTAGACATTGTCTATCTGGACTTTCAGAAGGCTTTTGACAAAGTCCCACATCAGTAAACTCATCAGCCATGGAATAAAAGGACAAGTTCTGTCCTGGATTTGTAACTGGCTTAAGGGCAGAAAGCAGAGAGTAGTAATAAACGGCAAATTCTCAGGGTGGAAAGAAGTAAAAAGTGGGGTCCCTCAAGGCTCAGTACTGGGACCAATGCTTTTTAATTTATTCATCAATGATCTAAGAAGAAGGGGTACATAGTAAAATAGCAAAGTTTGCTGATGATACTAAATTATTTAGGGTAGTAAAATCTGAAAGAGATTGCCAAGAGCTCCAGAGGGATCTCTTAGCATTGGGTGAGTGGGCAACCAAGTGGCAAATGTGCTTTAATCTTAACAAGTGCAAAGTAATGCACATTGGGGCCAAGAATCCAAATTACGTCTATAAACTGATGGGATCTGAGCTTTCTGCAACACACCAGGAAAGGGATCTCGGAGTTCTGGTGGACAGTTCCATGAAGGTGTCAACCTAGTGCGCGGCAGCAGCGAAAAAAGCAAATTCAATGCTGGGAATAATTAGGAAGGGAATAGAAAATAAGACAGCAAGTGTCATTTTGCCCCTTTATAAATCCATGGTGAGGCCACATTTGGAGTATTGTGTACAATTCTGGTCACCACACCTCAAAAAGGACATTGTGGAATGAGAGAAGGTGCAGAAAAGGGCAACCAGAATGATTAAGGGTCTGGAACACCTCCCTTACGAAACCAGGCTGCAACGTCTAGGCCTCTTCAGTCTGGAGAGACGGCGTTTGAGAGGGGACCTGATTGAAGTATATAAAATTATGCACGGCATAGAAAGGGTGAATAGAGAAAATTTCTTTTCTCTATCGCACAACACTAGAACCAGGGGGCACTCTATGAAGCTGATGGGTAGGAGAATAAGGTCTGACAGGGGGAAGTATTTCTTCACCCAGAGAGTCATCGGCTTATGGAATGTGCTGCCGGAAGAGGTGGTGACAGCTACCAGTCTGGATGGCTTTAAGCTAGGATTAGACAAATTTATGGATGACAGATGTATCAATGGCTACTAGAACGAATGCCTAGGTGCATCCTTCAGGCTGGGGGGGGGAGGAACTGGGGCACTTCTAAGGCCATCTGCTGGGACTCGAGAGCAGGAGAAGGTTTGTCCTTGTCTCTGCTTGGGATGCCCGTGAGCATTTGGTGGGCCACTGTGTGCGACAGGATGCTGGACTAGATGGGCTGTGGCCTGATCCAGCGAGGCTTCTCTTATGTTCTTATGTAGACATCGGGTCCCTATTCCAGGATATAATCCAGAATACAGCCCAGTGGAGAAACAACCTAAAGCTTAGTTATGGAAGCATAACTGAGATGCTTAGCTGCAACTTACAGGCTGATGGGTTTAAGTGCTTTAATGTTGAAGGCCCATGTGCTGTGGAGAGATCAGACTACTGTGGAAATTCTAATTGGCTGGGTGTTTCTGAAGCATGCTTCAGTCGAAGCTGACAGAATTTGGCAAATCTCTCTTTGGGTTCGATCAAAGGAAGAATTGCTACTCCTATCTGCTTCTCATGAAGCCAACAAAGTGGTGTTTGGTCATTCAAGGTTCTTCTGGCTGTGCTCACATGTGACAGATTCTCCTTTGGGGTGCAGAGTTTTCACATGACCTTTGCTTGACTTATGCGTTTACAGTTATTTTGACACTGGACAATGACTATCTTAATCTTACTACATTGTAAATCCTACTGGATGCTTTTGGAAGGAAAGCAATTTATAAACACTCCTATCAATCGATCGATCACCTCTGAATGTACATGCCAAATTAATTGAATAAGAAACTCTGGCGTTTTACAATTCTGGAGACTTTTCTCATTGCTTGTTCCGGTCCACTGAAAAGGCAAATGCCTGAAAGATGAAGTGTGCTGCAGCCAGGATCATTTTGTATTCCATAAAACCAAGAACAGTCTCACAGCCAGTACATGTTGGCTTTCTTCTTTCTTGTGCTTGACTTGTAAATATCTTGGAACAGGGACTAGATTTAAAGGTAATGTCAATGAAGACAGTGATGTAAGCTCATTGAAAGGACTTGATGCTGGTGGCAACAATGTAAGAAAAAACCCACAAATACTTAAAAGAGTAAGATTACTCTTTGCGTAGTTCTAACATACTGTTTATGAAGCCTCCAGATTTTCTTTGTTTAAGTCTAATTGTGCCACCCCTGGCAGCTGATCAAATTGGCCCCAAATGTAAGACGAAAGCCAGTGATGAGTTAGTTTAATCACGGTGTACTTCTTTTATCAGTTTCTTCCCAACTTGAGCCATGCTATATTGCTGCCAAATTGTTCATTTTCCTAACAGTGTCTGAAGAAAATTTCTGCTCCATCAGGTTCTTAGGATTTAAACACCTGCCTCTATAAAGGACAGAAAAGTGCTGCTTTCTGTGAAATTTCATCTAGACAGAGTTTCTGTTGATTTCTTTTTCTTTTTTTGCAAGAGCACATTTGATTCTTTTCAAATGTTTTCCAGAGACAGTAAATTTAACTCCTGCCGAGAGCAGAAATAATTGCCTGATCTAGTTGTTGTTTTTTTTAAAAAAAACCCAGCAACAATCACTTTAAAGGTTTAATTCTGCTTTTGTCCTTTATTTTTCAAGTGTGGGCTGAGCAATCCATCTAAATCCCATAGAACAGGTAAAAACACCTATAGAACAGAAAAAAAACACCTATGCATTTTTAGGGTTTGATGCTGAACATCCTACAGATCTGAAGGTTTTGCTGCAGTTGCTGTAAAGGATAATTAAGCTGTGATTTATCAGTATTTTTATTACATCGACTTGGCATGAATTCTTGGTTTTTCATTCTTGTTGGCAGCATGGAAAAAAGGTGACTGAACCATGATTCAGACCTAAAATTCTACTGAGGTTCAAGATGGTTTATTAAAAGCAATTTAAATTTGCCTCTTCATTAGAGATTGGAGGTTGCTCTCTCTGATGCCAGGTTATTTACTGATTGATTTTGAATTTGAAGAAAGATTGCCGTATTTATTTATTTTTATATAAATAAGTGGCAGTTTTTTGCTGTGCAGCATTGGATTTTGCTTCGGGGCGGGAGGGGTTCTGCAGAGCTTTCTAAAACCTTGTATGAGCATTAGACAGCTGTTTTGCAGCCCCTGTGAAGTGTATGTCCTGTCTGGATGTAACCAGAATTGTTCTAACATCTGGAGTGTGGAAGCATAATAGAAATTGCCCTCTTTTGTGCCAGAAAACTTCCAGATCAGTTGGGCAGCACTGTCAAAAAACCTATGTATGTTTACATGAAGTGGGATGACATCACAATGCATCACACTGACAGATAGAAAAGGGGAAAGCGCCTTGTGAGTCGAACAAGTGGAGTGATGGTCCAAGCTGACGGCTCCATTAGCCAGTCATATTGCTACGCTCTTGCTTCTGTCCTTGAAAGACAGAATTTTAAGCCAATGAGCTTGGCAATGGCGTGAGCATCACATTCGTCTCACTTAAAGTGGGTTTTCCATGAGATTGTGGACTGGAAAAAGACCCTTAGAGATGAGGAAGGAACATATTTTTCTGCTGTCACAGAAATGTCATAATTTCTACCCACTACGAGAAATTTTTGAACCCTGTGATGTTCTCAGGGATTTGAGCCCTTATTTCTTCTCCATCGGTTCTAGGCTGGACAAGTTAAGCTGTCGGGAGTGCTGTATTTACCTTTTGGGGGGTGTTCTGCTTTGATCACAAGAATATAATTATTGTGCAGGGAATGTAGCTAATACCAAGAAATAAATTTATATTTGCAGCCAGACAGGAAAACTTGTAGTCTGGATTGCCATATGGACTCTAGGTCAGGAGTTTTATATGTTTAAAATCTATGTGGAACAGGCTGACATTGGCTAGTTCTGTGGAGACCTGCAGCCTCTTCTAAAACTAACAACAAAAAGAATTCCACATTCATTGCAAGGGATTGGGATGCTAAATAAGGATATTAAGGTAACGAAAATAACAGGGCAGGTTTGGCTTTGGAGTAGAAAATGAGACAGGCCAGAAACTAGTAGAGTTTTGGTCATAGCAAACATTGTTTTCCAACAGCCCCAAAAGTGGTTCTGAATGTGGACGTCATCAAAATTAGATCAACTATATACTTTGCAAACAAAGACAGTGAATGCTGTACAGTCAGTAAAAACAAGACCTGGAGCTGATTGTGGCTCAGAGTATGAGCTTCTTGTTGCAAAATTCAGGCTTAGATTAAAGAAAGTAGGGGAAACCATTCAACCACTTAGGTATGACCTAAATAATATCCCTTATGAATATGCAGTGGAGGTGATGAATAGATTTAAAGGATTTGATCTGGTAGAAAGAGTGCCTGAAGAACTATGGACAAAGATTTGTAATATTCTGCGGGAGGCAGCCACAAAAACATCCCAAACAAAAAAAGCAAGAAAGCAAAAAGGCTGCCTGATGAGGCTTTACAAATAGCTGAGGCAAGAAGGAAAGCAAAAGGCAGGGGAGGAAGGGAAAGATATACCCAGCTGAATGCAAAGTTCCAAGAACAGCAAGGGGAGATAAGACGGTCTTTTAAATGAGCCATGGAAAGAAACAAAATAAAACAACAGAATGGGAAAGGCAAGGGATCTCTTCAAGAAAATTGGAGATATCAAGGAAATGCTTCATGCTAAATTGGGCATGGTACAAGCAAAAAGTGGTAGGAACTAACAGAAGTAGAAGAGATAAACTAGAGGTGGCAAAAATGCGCATAAGATGCACATCCTAGAGAATGAAGCCATGTGGAACTTAGGAAGCATTGCTAACAATGAAGCTCATGGAGGGGATGGAATTCCAGCTGAACTGTTTAAAATCCTATAAGATGATGCTGGTCAAGAGCAGCAACAAAATATGGCACCAGATTTGGAAAACTCAGCAGTGGACACTAGGTTGTAAAAGATCAGTTTATGTTCCAGTCTCAAAGAGAAGAGTATTGCCAAAGAATGTTCAAAATACCCAAAATTGCACTTATTTCAGGGTATGTCCAGACTTAGGAAAGCTGCACATCAGAATGCACAGCCAAGATGCAGATTTCTGATCCTGCGTGGTGGCGGTGCATTATGCCACCACTACTTCAGATTTACCTACTGCAGAACAATCAATATCGCGGCACAGTATAAGGCAAATTCAAATGTTCCCGCCAGTCTGGACAGGACAGTGAGAACAGTGAATGAGAGCTGAGCCTGCAGCTCAGCTCGATTGGCTGCCCCTTCCCATGTGCCATGGAAGTCTCTCAGCCACCAAGTCGCTGCAGGTAAGCTGCGTATTTTTATATAACTGCGTATTTAATCCGCTAATCTGGAAGCTGCCTCACTCACTAGCAAGGTTATTTTCAAGGTCCTGCAAGCCAAGATCATGCAGATATGTGAATCAAGGATTATTAGAAGTGCTAGGTGGTTTTCGAAGATGCAGAGGCATTAGAGATCAAATGGCCAACATTTGCTGGATAATGGAGAAAGCAAGGGAGTTCCAGAGAGAAAAAAAATCTACCTCTGCTTCATTGATTACACTAAAACCCTTGACTATGTGGACTACAACAAACAATGGCAAGTTCTTAAAAAGGTAGTAGTACCAGACCCCCTTATCTGTCTCCTGAGAAATCTGCTTGTGTTCAAGAAACAACAAGTAGAACTGAACGTGGAATAACTGATTGATTTAAGATTGGGAAAGAGGTACAAAAAGGCTGTATGTTGTCACTCTATTTTAAAAACCTATATACAGAATAGATCTTGCAGTATGCTGGGCTGGACGAATCAAACCTGGAGTAAAGATTGGCAGAAGTATCAACAACCTCAGATATGCAGATAGTATCACTTTGACGGCAAAAAATGAAGATGAATTAAGAGGCCTTTTCGCAGTACAGCCGAACGACTGTAGTGCACGATGGCTAGGACACATGGGGACGCATTCCCCGTTTGCATCTAGGTAGGTAAGGAACGTATTGGGATGCGTTCCTTCCTGCCTAGATGCGAAAAGGGAATCCATCCCCGTGTGGCCTAGCCTGAAAAGGTTGGCTTGGGGGCAGGACGCTCCTCCCAGGCCTGCTGCCATTGGGTCGAATTTGATCAAGGGGCAGGCAGGGCATTCCTTCCCCTCCTCGGGTTCCGGCAGGCTCTATGTGACCTGATTGGGTCAGCTAGAGCCCTCAGGAACCCACCAGGGGCACCCCCAAATACAGGCTGGGGCTTAGAGGGGACGCACATGCGCACACAATTTACCTCATCACTGCCAGGTTCAAAGTGGCGGGCCTGGCTGGCGGCATTGTGTATCTGCATGTGCCGCTGGCTCTGATTGGCCAGTTACTCGTGCCTGCACAGAAGGGCCAGTTTGATGGTGCTCGCAGATACAAAATGCCACCGGCCGGGCCCACGACTTCAAACACGCTGGTGATGAGGTAAGTCCCTCACACGTGCACACATCCCCGGGTAGGGCCCAGAGTGGGGTGGGGTCTCAGAGGGTGTCAATGGAGGCTCAGCCGCCTCGATCTAGGTGGCTGAGCCTCCATGGAGGCCAAAGATCTGACCCAGTGGGCTGGCAGATGTGCCACTCCATGCCCTAGACTGAACCCACAGACAGCATGGGCCCGGTCTACTGCATGGAGCAGCACATTGCCCCGGCTGAAGACATCGCCACTTTGGTCTCGCCCTGCCCTCAAAAGGGGGGGGGGAGACTGAACTGAGGGTGCTCTGGTGTCCTGCTGACTACGACAGTCCCGATCGGACTGCAGTGGCCGGCAGTGAACCCCTAGGTGCCCAGCAGCACCCAGGGGTTCAAGCCACCTCCCCCAAGCCCATGACAGCTTACCTTATCAGGCCCGGGGTGCTCCTCACATGGCCTGGGGAGCAATGTGCCATAGTCTACGCAGGCGCGCACACTCCCAGTAGCTCGGCCCCAAGCTCACCTGACTTGTCAGTGTGGGTTCGGTCTACTGGAGTGCACACCTGTGCAGAAAGCAGTAGATCTCTCTCCGGACCATGCGAGGAGCACCCCAGGCCCAGCAAGTTGAGCTAATTGTGTGGGCCTGGCAGCTGTTGAGCCATTTTTGGCCCAGTAACAGTAACAGTAGCAGGGGGCAGGGCCCACATCTGTTTGGTCAGGAGAGTGCAAATGCTCTCCTTCCCGTACAGCTGTGGGATGGCACAGGATGGCCGGGAACGGGTGTAGAGCGTGATGTTGTGCTCTACACCCAGAACTTGAGTAGGGTACCCTGGAACAGGCTGGGGCAGCTCCAAATGGAACCGCTGGCGCAGCAGAGTGAATGCTCCATCCCTGTGTGTTCTACTTGCGTTCGAGAGGCCCTCATGCAAATAGGTCTAAGAAACCTCTTGATGGGCATGGAAGAAGAGGATGCTAAAACTGGCTTGGACTCAGTAAAAAAAAACAAGTTCCCATCACCTTCTGACAAATGGGGGTGGGGGGAAATGGAAGAAGTGCCAGGTTTTATTTTCTTGGGTTCAAATGGTGACTGTAGCCATGAAATTAAAAAATGATTGCTCCTTGAGAGGAATGCTATGGGAAACCTGGACAGCATATTAAAAAGTAGAGAGATCTCTCTGCCAGAAAAGGTCCAAATAGTTAAGCTATGATTTCCCCAGTAGTAACATATAGCTGTGAGAGCTGGATTATAAGGAAGGCTGTGCCCTGAAGAACAGAGTATGGGCCGATTCACACTTTGGCCTATAGTAAACAATTAGGGAACATCTGGGCAGGTGCATCTGCCCTTGCAGGAAGCGTTTACTTGCTAGTAATGCTCCCTGCCTGCCCAGACGTTGACTAATTGCTGACCCAACTTACCTCAGCTTACCTGATAGTGTCCAGATGGCGACCATTTGCACCTCAGCTGGACGGGGAGGTCATTGGAGCTGCTGCACAAGCATATTGGCAGCTCTGCTGGACTCCTGACACAACTGTGACTGCACAGGGCATCAGCTTGGTCATAGCGATGCCACTGACACACGCACAGCCACAGAGGGCACTGCACACAAGAGAGGACCGGCTGGCGATTGAAAACAGGGTAAGAGTTTGATCATGGGGGGGTAGGCAAGGGCGAGTGCTAGTCAACGTTAGTTGATTGCACTCATTTCCTGGCCTCGGGACAGGAAGGAAAATGTGAAAATGCCCTATTTCGAATTGTACTGGAGAAGATTTTGTGATTCCGGGGAAATAAAAAGAGGGAAGAGACACTCACTCCCAACCCGGCATTCCATCTGCCTTGCACTCACTCCCTAGAGGCTAGTATGAAGAAAAATGGACACTCAGGACGCGTCTCCATGGTCTCTTTTTGCTTCCCTCTTGTGTCGAATTTTAAAAATGCGCGTTGTAATTCGAAGTAAAGTATCTCCATGTGGTTTGGGGCAACACGGATTTAAAACGTACTTTCCTGTCCCCCTGCTTTTTGTGAGCCTGCATCTTTTTCTTCCCACCCCCACCCTCCGCCCGCTGCAGTGATGACAGGCAAAACCCTCAATTGAACCTCCAGAACACAGCACAGATCATTTCTTTACTTGGCTGCCAAGAGTTAAAAGCAGTTACAAGCATCACTGAAAGCAGCTCACTCTCTCCATAACAAATACGTGCAACATAGTTACAAGCATAACTGAAAGCAGGCTCCCTTCAAATGTCAAATTCAACTGCCTGCATTCACGTAATGGCAACTGATTAGTGAACAAGTAAACCTACAAAGTGAAACTTTATTTCACTTCAGAGGCTGCATTGTTAGGAGGGAGAGAGAGATATTTGCTTGCTGAGAAACAATCTCCCTGGTAATGATAATTAGTATCACCTTTCCCTGTTAGAAAGCACAAAATCTCTCTCCCCCTCCGAAGTGAAACAATGTGACAGTTTGGAGCTCCACTTGTGCAAAGAGCTTGAATGCAGGCAGCTGATTCTGACGGCCCGTTCTTCTGCAGGGATCAAAAATGCCTAAAAATTCAGTGGAATGTGGGAGAAGATGTGGATAAAGCATCTCCATGCTCCCAGGAAAATCTGTGGTTTCCCCCTAAGTCGGATGTAGTCTTGTTTAAACAGGGTTTTTTTCTGCTGCAGATTTTCCTCCTTTACACCTGATGTAGCCTGGAGTAAAGCTTTGCATGGAGACACTTCGAGGCAAAACAAGCTTAAATCCGGAGTATTTTTGGCATGTAGACGCACCCTTAACTACCTCTGTGTTCAGCTGGGTCATGCCTCCCTCCTGGGAGCTAAAAAGGGGAGAAGGGACACAGGTTATGATATACATTTTGATATCTTATTTACTGAGATTGGTGTGTTTTTAACTAGTTGTTGTATTGATTTGTTGTGTTCTTTGTGTTTTTTCTGTTTGTTGTAAACCGCCTTGGGCAAAATTTCCTTTTGGAAAGGCAGTATACAAATAAAAATGGAGATGGAGATGGAAATCAGTCAATCTTGAAGAAAATCAAAGCCTGTTCATTGGAAGGACAAATTTTTTGGCAATGTAATGAGAAGATGGAACTCATTGGTACTGGGAACAAGTGAAGGCAAAAGGGAAAGGGCACAACAGAGGATGAGATGTATAGATAGTGTCATGAAATCAACAAACATGAGCTTGGGTAAACACCAGGAGGCAATGGAGAACACAGAGGTCTGGTGTGCTAACATCTATGGGATCATGAAGAGTCAGAAATGACTTAATGACTTTACAACAACAAAAGGTGCATCTTATATCCCTATTTATTATACATGGTGGGGTGCATGATAACATTTTGCCGATTTTCCTGCTTCTTCAAACAGTCTTAACGTGTGTCACAAAAGAATGTCAGTGCCCTACTATGAGATGACCGATCTATGCTTATTCGAATCCTAGATTTCAATTCTTGAGTCTTCTATAGCGGGCAGATTGTAAGTCATCCTTTAATTCACTTCAAAGCAATGAAGCTGAAAAGTTTTGTTATAGGAATTTAAGAGCTTTGTAACATTATTCCCCGTAATACTTTAAGTATGTTTCATTCCAGCCATGAAAAGTGTCTTCATCTAAAGCAGTGGTTCTCAGCCGTCCTAATGCTGCGACCCCTTAATGCAGTTCCTCATGTTGTAGAGACCCCCAGCCATGGGGTCTGGGCAGCTCAAATGAGGATGGGGTGGGAAGGCAGGAGACTCGTCGCAATCCCTCTGAAAGGGTAGGCCAACCCCCAAAGGGGTGGCAACCCACAGGTTGAGGACCACTGATCTAAAGTACTGTGTAGTATTGAAAAAACCTGTTCTTCCAATAGATATGAATAGATACATAAATAAAATACATCAAACTATTGCCCCATTTCTCTCCCTTTTTCCCTTTCTCTATAGAGAGAACAAGAGAAGGACAGAACGATAATTTATCCCTAGGTAACAGTCTGTGGAAGAACAGAATTTTGTTATGTGGTGTGTATGAGAGAAATTAAGTACCATTAAAATGTTCTTGCCTATCCCTGTGTAGGTAATACTAAATGTAGGGGTCTTTTGGCAGCAGGACCCTCTTCAACAGCCATCCCTCAGCGTTCTAGTGAACAGATCTGAGGCCTTTTCGCACTAGGCCTTTTGGAATGCATGTAGGACACGCCAGGACAGAACATTTGCTCCTATTGGGCGGGTGGTTCCATTCGGAACTGCCCCAGCCCTTCCCAGCATCCTCCTACACATGTTCCGGGTGGCTGACCAATCAGAGCCGGTGCCGCGTGCTGATACACAGCGATGACGTCTGAGCTGGGCCATTTCATACCCAGACAGCCATGAGGTAGGTGCTGCGCACTTGCATGCGTGTCCCTAGGCCAGGGTGGGTGGGTGCCTGGGGGGGAGGTTCATGCAGGCCTAGGGGATCCAATCCAGTCCCCTAGACCTAGCAGGAACCCAGGGAAGGACCCTGACAGGTATTCTTCCACCCCTGTCTTACCTGACCCAATGGCAGCCAGGCCTGGAAGGGGCGTCCCGCCCCCATCCCACCCTTTTCAGGCTACGACACTCTGGGACGCCTTCCCCTTTCACGTGTAGGCAGGTAGGAATGCATGTAGACACGTTCCTTACCTGCCTCTGTGTGAATGGGGAGAGCGTCCTAGAGTGTCGTAGCCTAAATGCGAAAAGGCCTCTGGAAACCACTTGGGATAATTCGTTAGGAAAGCTCACTTTCTTGGGAACAAAGAATATTTCTCTGTCCATGTGATAGTAGGGCCTGTTTCCACTTACCTTCCTTGAGCGGTTCCAGCTACTCCAGGGGAGGCCTGTCCACATGCTGCACCAATGTCCTGCAGTGTTCTCAAAATTTCATTTTATAGAATCACAGGTTCTTGATAGCTCTGAGTTCCTGAAACACAGAACTCAGTTCCTGGCTCGAATCAAGTGATTCAGGCCAGGAAGGGAGAGGCGGTAGGTACTGTACCAGTTGCAAGTTTCTCAGCTTCTGAAGTTGAAGACTGGAGCCAGGTGAAATAGTGTGGGGCTCCACATGCTGCTTGGACTAGTCCAGCCATCTGCATGAAAGACAGCTGAACTGGCTCAGAGCTGGGGAACTGTTTGGGAGACTATTTTAAAGCATCCTGTCTTATACAGTGACCCATCAGTTGCTTCTGTTCCTTGTGTTCTCTTCACGCTTAATGTGTCTCTCAGTAAACTGCTTTAGGACATAAATGAGGAAGAGTTGGCCAGTAGAGCCACATCACCTGTCTGCCTCCTTTATCCCCGTGGTTCCTCTACTGCTTTTTCTGAAAAATAAAATGTGGAGTGGGGTGGAACATGCGTGTGAAGCTGTGCAGGAAGGGAGAGCAAACTGAATCAGCAACAAAATGTTTCTGAGCACACAGAGTGGGACAAAACTAATGGACAAGCGAGATGCATGTGACAAGGAAGGAAGCCATTTTTCCATTTCTGTATGAACAAATGAACGCAAAGGGAAGTTGCAGGGACTGATAGTTTGCTCTCCCCATTTGGACACTGGAAACTTTCAACCTGTACAAATAATTCCTTTATTTTGTTGATGGAAGAAGAGGCCTGAGGCCAAACCTATTTTCTTTCTTACTTGAGGACATAAGCTGAGTCTTCCTGGATCAGGCCACAGTGAATCTAGTCCAGCATCCTGTCTCACACAGTTTGGGCTTTTTGTGCTTGGCTTCCCAGCCATGGGAAGCTTTGGATGATATGGCCCAGAATGCACTAAGCATCTACATTCCAACCCTCACTCAACTCATCTGCAACTTACCTGAGGTGCACACAAGGGTCCAGAGCATGTGTGCAGTGCTGTCCCCAGGACAACCGCATTCCACACCAGCAACCTATATGCTGCGTCACATGCCCCTCCACCACCTTGGAAGTAGTGCAAATGGCTTGCCAGAGACTTACTGGCTCCAGTGCTTGGTAAAGGTAAGTGCAACCTGCCCCATATGTAGTCCACACAGCATGAGCCTCCCGCATGGAAGGAGCTATTTCTGGTTAGGAAATGTCTCCTTCAAGTGCAGATGCTCAGGCTAAGAGTTTACCCTGCATTGACAACTGGGTCAAGTGCAAATTGGTCCAGTAGCCCACCAGTTGCTTCTGGTCATTCTCAAGTAGAAGACAAAGCAAAACTTTTAGTTACTCTCAAATCCCTGGAAATGGCCTTTAGTGACATTCTACCTGTCTCTCCAACCATTGATAGTAGCCACACTCAATCAAGGCAACTCTGCTATCTTTTGTTCCCTCAAATGGCATTCACCTTCTCTGGAAATTACAAATATGCTCCCTATTACTTTCGTTGTTTGTAGAAATTGAAACATTGTCACTTAGATACGCAGTTGCCATGTTCTGTATACACATCTTCCTTGCTTTGATTGAAGGGAGGCAGGCATAGAAGTGATGGAGGAATTTTTGGTAGCAATGCCTCTTTCAGGAAATAGTCTCCTTGGAGGGACTAATTAGATGCTTGCATTAGGGAAACTTTCATGATTTTGCAGCATTTTAATAATTACTCATTTTATCTCTTAAAAGTATTGTATTTAGCTCTTTGTTGGATTTTGAGGAACTCTTTTAACTGAAGATACTGCACCTTTTAACTGGTTTTATGCTAATTTGTTTGCTGCAGCAGCAGCTTTGCTATAGATTATTTTAGCTGGGTTCTCAATATATATATATTGTTTTTTTATTTTTTTAAAATTTCTGAGCTGCTTTGAAAAAGGGGTTAATTGGCTGGTGCTTCAGCAGCTTACCTAATTGTCTCATTCCTCGTGTGTGTGTGTGATTAAGCTCTTTTCTGTGTTTAGTTTTTTGGATTTCAAAGGCTCTTTCTGCATTACATGGGCTAGTATGCTGGAGTGGGCTACCATAGACTCCTCCAAGGACTGATTGCATTCAGACAACCTGTTGTGGCCTAGTCACCACTACCTGGTATCTCTGAAATGCACTTGGAAGTGGTATGGATGGAGTATGTGAAGGAGGCTGGGAACTAAAGTCTCCAGCCTTTACAGTTTCTGGGAGGGGCCTTTTCAGTGGCGTGCCACTGCCTGCAGCACTTCTTTTTGCACTACTGAAAAGAGTCTATTCTGGTCTATGAAGGTGTGCGCCGTTTACACGCCCTTTGTAGCGTAGAATATGGACATCAGTCCATTTTGGCACCTTAACCTGCACCAAAATCTTTGCCAATGCAGATACAGAATGATTGGAGGGTGGGGTTTGCTATAGACTGCACTAGCTTGCGGACCACAGGCTCTAATTCTGGAATTTATTCCAGAACAAAAGGTAAGTGTGGAACAGGCAAAAGAAACCATTGCTGATTTAATGGAGGACTAAAATATCAGGACAAACCGTGAAATATTGATGTGCTTGTGGAATAAAAACAGCTTGCTTCTTCTGGGTTGCTTTCTTTCTTTTCTTTTACTCTGGGGGAAGCACAGCAGATGTGTGAGGAGAGAAAAAAGCGTGTAATTGGAAAAACATACATTAGATTAAGTGATAAAATCAGTAGTCACCTCCATTCAGACATTGTGCTGAGAGCTCAGCTGACTGACAAACTGCTGATAACATTTTTATTATTATTTCTGTGTTTTCTTCTACAGTCTCAGACCATACGGCAAACTCTCCAGAGGACTCTGCAGCATTATGAGCATCAAGTTATTGGGTAAGTAGAACATGTTTTGGAAGAACGGGAAAGAATGGGCAAAGAAATAGAAGATAAGCTGGAAAAATAATTGACAAACACGAAAGCAGTTGACAAGTTTGCCAGCATCCAAACTTCTCTTACTTATCCTGCTGTGTTTGGATATTCTGGAATAAGGCATGAATCTCCAGAATCTCCATGCATTATTACAGAATCTCCAGATATTGTGGAATAAATAAGTGATGTTCGGATGCATGATGGAGTGATCTGTGGGAGGCCATGCATTCTGGGAAGTGCTCTACAGTAGCTATATGTATCTTGGAGAGTTTGCTGGTTTAGCCTTCAGTAGGAAAACTACTTTAAAGTATGCCACCAAAATCAACCTAGCCTGCAACTTCAGTAACCCTCCTTGAAGGACCTTGTTTCATCTTTCTCTTGTACCATTCATTGGGATTTTAGCTGTGTTTCTATGGCTTTTTTATAGTTTTGGGAGGAATGAATGGAATGCTCAGTAATGAATCTTGTCCCCTAATAAATTTCCCATTAAACAGAGGTGTCACCAAGTTTTCCTGTTTTCTTGGCAAAAATACAAAAATGGTTTCTCTCGCCTGTTCGTTTCAACCCAGCACTGGGTATTCAGGTAGTTTCCCGTTTAGGAAATTTTTAAGCCTGTCTCTGCTTAACAAATGACTGTCAGGATGCTGAGGGTGGTTTATATTCAGGGTGTGTGAGGAGGTTAGGCCTGGGCCTGGGTTTCCAAGCCAGTCATTATAAACGTGGGAGCAACTTGGAATTTCCTTCAGCAAGGCGCTGGCAAGTGTTACTTGCCAGCACTAGGTGGCACTGTGTTTGAGCACTTTTTTAACATTATTGCCAAACTGGCTGAACTTTCAAAACACATAGGGAACTGAATCTCACCTGTGTGCCTTTAGTTTGTCTTAATACATTTTACTATAAGTCTTATTTATTTATTAGCTTCTTGGTTAGTTAATATCTAGTAATTCACCCATCATGATTTCTAAAGGACTTTCAGTGGTTATGCTTTGTTTATAGTTTTCAAAGAATACATACCTACACACAATTTCATTATGGAACACTCATTCCTCTGAGGTGTACCAGGTATCTTTTATGTGCTTTATGAGCCCCATGGATGCCCCCTGCAACCCACCCCCACCTCAGGCTGGGGCCTACTAGGGACGCGTGCCGGGTTCGAAGTGATGGGCCTGGCTGGCAGCATTGTGCGTCTATGTGCACCTCCGGCTCTGATTGGCCAGTTACCCGCGCCTGTGCAGAACGTCCAGTTCGATGCCAGGCATTCTGCGCAGGTGTGGATAACTGACCAATCAGAGCCAGTGGCACGCGCAGATGCACTTCGGACCTGGTGGCGACAAGGTAAGTCGCATGCACGTGCATGCTTGCTCAGGTAGGCCCCAGCCCGGGATGGGGGGTGCCCGGGTGGGCCCCTGTGGGCTCTAGGTGACCCAATTGGATCACCTAGAGCTTGCAGGGACCCAGGGAAGGACCCAGGGAAGGAATGGGACTGGCCTGCCTGCCCCTGGGTCGAATTCGACCCAATGGTGGCAGACCTGGGAGGAGCCCTTTTCAGGCTAGGCCACATGGGGATGGATTCCCCTTTCACATCTAGGTGGGAAGGAATGTGTGGGGATGCATTCCTTACCTGCCTGGATGTGAAAGGGGAACCCGTGTCCGCATGTCCTAGCCTTTGTGCACTACAGCCAAATGGCCTCAGAATTCTTATCTTCAACCGTGTTTGTGTATGTAAAATGCTGTTGTGATGCCTTATGAAACACTTGAAGTGGCCATGCCCTGATTAATTAAAAGAGTATTAGGTAGAATACCCAGCAGGAGTGTTAGGACCAGCAAGAGAAAGTATGGTCTATGGAATTTACTACCTGAAAGGGTGGGGGCAGCAGCAAGCCTGGATAGCTGCTGCATCCTCACGTGAAGGAGCCATTTCCTAATCAGAAATGGCTCCTTCTGCCCAGAAACCCACCCCACAATGACTACACGTGGTGCAGGTTGACCCTACGCCATTCATGAACCTACCTTTACCTGCTCTGAAGCCAGTAAGACTCTGGGCACACTGATCTGCACCTCTCCCAGTGCTGGAGGAGCACATGACGCACTGTGCAAGTGTGTTGGTGCATCATAGTTGCCTTGGTGACAGCATTGGAGCATATACACTGACACCAGCACCAGCAAAGAAAATGGCAGCACCCAGGTACCATCTGCCCTTGAGGTAAGTGTCTGGATGTATTGAGGGAGGGATCATGTGTTCTAAGCCTGTCCACTTGTGAATGCTTAATGGATGCATGAACAGGTTCAAGCTTCCCAAAATTCATGGAGGGCAAGTGTATCTAGACAGGTGTATCTAGAATGGATGCTTAAATGCTGCCTCCAGGTTGAAGAAGCAGTCTAGATGCCTCTAAAGGCCATTTGCTGGGATTTGAGAGCAGGTGAAGGTTTTGCCCTTGTCTTCTGCTTGAGATGCCCATAAGCAGTTGATGGGTCTGTATACGGACATGCAAGGAGTTTGGGAACTATAATTTTCCCAAATGTTTCTCCTGATACAACTGGCCTCTGAGTAAATTATATTTGCTGGGGGAGCACTTGCAATAAGACAGATTAAGGGCACAGATTATATTCTCATTATTATCTCATTCTGTGGCTTGCCCATTGCCATAGATGCTTGGGGAAGTCGAGGAGAAGCCAGGGGTAGTTACCATACATACTTTGTCATCTTTTGAAAATATACTGAGTTCCTTTCCCAGTTTGGGTGTGTATGGATACTTCTGATGTTCGCTGTCAATAGCCCAAAGGGGTGCTCAGAGGTTTGTATGAAGAAATAGGGAGAACCATTATCTTTCAGCTTATACTTTATATAACTTCAAGGCTGTTACATGAAGGGATTATGGAAGACTGTGAATTGTACTGCACTGTAGCTTTCTAAAATTGCTTTAAAGTGTCTTAATATGGCAGAAATCTTGGATGTTTAGAAATGTGGACCATAAAAAAAACAGGGGAAGGGAGCAAATAAGTTTAACCCCCATTATTCTCAGAACCGATTTCTAAGCCCACTTTTCAGTTACCTAAATTCAGGATTTTGATATTTTTAGCACATCAAAGCTACAGTTCTGTGACCTTCACACAGAATGAATCATGTAATGGTTTATTTATTAATGGGTCAGATATTTTTGCGTTGTAAAAATATCAGACCTCACCGAACTGCTTTTCTGTTATGCTGAAGTGGTGAATGTACATCATCTTGTACTTGCTAACCAGAAGTGTGCAGTCCTATTTTTTTCTGTCTCCAGGGAAATGTGTATCATTTTCAGGTGTGCATGTTACAAAAAGAAACCATCTGAGGTCTGAATGTGAAATGGAAGATTCTGTTGTAAAAAAATACAGCAGACTATTACAGTTTCTAATTGTCTCAGCCTGAGGCCAGCTCACACTTGGCCTCTTAGTTAACATCTAGGCAGGTGCATCTACAGCCTACAAACACCTCCTACCTGTCTAGATGTTAAATAATTGCATACTAGTTGAATCACACTAATTGATTTTGTGCATCACAAGCAACCCAACCCTCCCCAATTCTGACCAATTCCTCACCTTTTCCTTACATGGCCACCATCTTCACTGTTGCCTGTGCAAGGGGTCATCTGAGCTGCCGCGCAAGTGCGCTGGCACATGAGATGACCCCGATGCAAAATGGCAGCACCCTGCAGAGGACTGGACGTGCAACCAGAGCCAGGTGAGTGTCCGATCATGCGGGGCTTAGACTAACATGTACTGATGTTCCCTAGTGTGAATGCTAGTACACGTTAGTCTCTAATGCACTCTTCACATCCAGCAGGTGCAGAAACCCTCTGGTCCACTGTAGCTAAGCAGTAGGAATTGTTCCAACCTCTGATTGAGAGACGTTGTTGAAACACACAGGAGAGTGAAGAGGAAAGGCACAAAGAAGTGCAACAAATTTTGATAATAATACTCTTTAAAAACATGAGAGCCTATACTGTTTAGTAATCTGTCTCTCATTGAGAAGGATATGTAAAACATAACAATCTTCTATTTGCTGTTTCTAGTGGTTGGTTTGAAGACTATTTGAATGTGCTTTCTTTTTCTCCTTCTCTTTTAAACTTGTGGTTTGCTTGCTTGTTATTTACTACTGGCAACAGCACTTCCCAAAGCTGATGCAATTGGTTTCCATTGCTCAAATGCTGCATTCAGATAGTGAGGGACAAGGGGATTTGTTGGCAATGTGAAACTGCCATTGCCATCAATGCGTAAGTTCTCTGGTAGGGACTTCAAAGGTGTCTTTGCAGTGTTGCCTTAATAGTACATGACAGCAGGCCCATGTTTGTCCTGTTTCTTTCTATGAGTGGTTGCCCCTTCACTTGCTCTGGATCCAACAGCACTTAAAGGGTTGTGGTACCAATTAATCAGGTCACAAGGAGCCAGTGATCTTGGTACAGATTTGATCTGGAGTACCACTAGTCACCTGCAGACCATGCTGACTATGAGCCAGATAAGTGTGGAAAGGTCTTGTTCTCTGAGATGTATGTTGTCTGTTTCTCAAGCATCAGTTGTTTAAGGAGCAATTTGGGGAACAAAAATCTGGCTCCTTGTGCCTACAGAGCTGAAGCCCTGCTCCTTAGCTAGGTCCTCCCCAGTCTAAAATGAGAGCAGTAAAATATTAGTCTGTTGTTTAACAACACAAATTAAGAAAACCTGTTTTTAAAAAAAATCAAGGAAGCAGTGGGTTGTGCTTCAGAGGCAGCAACTAACTATAGGCCAATTTGTACTTGGCCTCTTAGTTTTCAATTAGTCAACACCTGGGCAGGTGTATCCACAGTTGCAGGAGGCGTTTACCTGCCTGCCAATGCTCCTTGCCTGCCCAGATATTAACTGATTGCAAACTAGCTGTGATGCATGAAATCCCTCCCCAATCCCAACCAAACGCTTACCTGTAGCATCCATGTGGCAATCATCTGCACTATTTCTGGTGCAAGGGGCTCATCTGAGGTGCCCCACAAGCTGTGTGTGTGCAGGTGTGCATATTAAAATTATTGTAGAAAGTCTTTGCAAGTTTCGGCAAGTTTCTGCACTTTTACAGGTTTGCCCTTTACATTTTACAGCGTCTTTGTCAAGCTGAGTTCTGATGCACTTTTTGGTCTTAATAATGCTGGCACGTCTAGAGAGTGCCTTGGGGTGGTGTGGGAGTCTGGGAACACTGTCGCTTGGGGATTTGCCTTTGCAACCTTACTCATAGTAAGCAGAAAATGGAACAGATGTGGGAGAAAAAGAATTGAAATTTTCTGGCAAAAGGTTTGCTCTTTTTATTTTGATTTTGGGAATCGTGTTTCCTTGAACTTGTTACTTGTAATAGTTTGTGGGCAATTCTTCCTTCTGCAAGCCAGTGTGGTCTAAGAAAGGCCCTGGATGAGGTCAGCTGCATATGAACAGGAGGCCCTCTGGTCTCTTTTCTGGTCTGGTTTGCAGTCTGTGGGCACACCACCTTCTAAACTTTCCACTTTTCTCAGTTTTCCTTCCCATTATATAACTTTATTTTTCCAGTCATGTACTGGGAATGCAGAAGGAGATCCAGCTTCAATATTTCCCATAAAGAGAGAGTAATGCCTCTTCCGTATCATTAGCATGAACATGGAAATGACCACCATGTAGCTACCAGGGATGAGATTATGAGGTTTTCTTGTTTGCGACATGCATGTAAGAACTTATGTCCCTTCTGCACTGGATCTTATTCCAGAATATATCTTGGAATAGCGATCTGCTGTCTACATGTGCCATAGTCTGCAGTAGCATGTGGAGAGCAGGCCTTTATTCTACAGTATATTCCAGAACAAGGCCTAGTGCCAAAAGGGCCTTGGAGGACAAGGGGGAGCCCCTCCTCCCAAAGCTGATAATTCAGTTCTGTTCTTTTTCTCTTTTTGACATGCCTCTCAGGTTGCATTCAGATGGAGGATGAAAAGCACTGTTGTGTCTTGGTTGTGTTGGAATTGCCACATGTATCTGTGGAAACCCCAGCATTGCCCCACAATATCAGGATAAAAAAACGCTATATCCTTTTTGGGGAAGACATGATTCTGAATGCAGGTTTTCCTTAAATAGCACAGTATCCTACCTGTCCGCATGCTGCTTCTCAAAGCTGCCATCTTGAAAAAGTTGGCAAGATGGACTGATGAAGGTTTAAGGTGAAGATGTGATTATGGCCGTAATGTTAGGGCTTTGCAGAGGTCAGACTAATTTTCCTCTGAAAGCCTCGTTTCCTTTACATACTTGATCCTTTTTAGACTCCAGTGATCTTTTCTCTGTTTGTTGTTATGTACTCATTTCATTTTCTTATGTTTCTCTCTAGTTACAGAGATGCTGAAAAGAATTTCCACAATATCTCTAACCGATGCTCCTATGCAGACCATCCTGGCAGTGACGAAACGGAAGATGTCTCAGGAATTCTCCAGTGTACAGCAAATATACTTGGTATTGTATACATTTGTGCCTTCATTTATTAATAGTAGAAGACATTTTAAAGTGCCTTTTAAAAAAGAAAAAATCATGCCCTTTCCTTATATATATTTAGGAAGGCAGTAAAGACACACCTCTTTGCCCTGGCCTTTGGCTGAGGTGATTATATCCCCCCACCCCCGCCCAGTTACAGTGAATATGAATGCAATATGGAGTGTACTGTTTTAAATTTGCTGAATTTTTAAAAGTGTTTTTAATCTGTACTTTGTTTTTAATCTGTTGTAATCCGTTGTTACCTGCCCAGAGACCTTCGGGTATGGGGTGGGATAGAAATGTAAACAAATAAATTTTAGTGTATATAGATTAGCATCACAGGATGATTGTGCACCCCTGCCAGTGCCCCCAACTAATTGGTATCCATCCTCCAAGTGTGTGATAACCAATCTACTTGCCCAAACTCTGAGTAAGTCATGGGGTCCTGAGAAGAAGTATCTGTAGGGATGTGCATAAATGAGTTTTTTGCATTCCATTTGCATCAAACTGAATGTAAGAAAATTGGTATTCATTCAGATAGATCTCCTTTGAATGTGGTAGGATTCTATTCAATACGAATGAATTCGTATAAATATACGATATGAACGCATACAATCCAATATGTATCCATACATATCCTATATGTATCTGTATCTGGATGGAGGAAAATCGGCAGCGGGCAGCCAGCGATTCTCCCCATTGCCCAGGGCACACAGCAGCAGCGGCAACTCAAGCAAAGGGGCTTTAAACATTCACACATCTCCCCAAACCTGCCCTGCTTTCCTTTCTCCTTTAAAGGTCAGAACTCCAAAGAGCTAGAATTGTGCAAAATTGCAACATTGCTATCAGGTGTGAAGTGCCTGAATTGCTACAGTGTAGCCGCTGCTGTGAAGGTTGGATTTTTACACTGAAATC
This sequence comes from Aspidoscelis tigris stejnegeri, assembly GCA_023333525.1. NCBI lineage: Eukaryota > Metazoa > Chordata > Lepidosauria > Squamata > Teiidae > Aspidoscelis > Aspidoscelis tigris. Next base: position 256,617,676 of record JALMGA010000001.1, read on the forward strand.
ACTGTCTTTGGAAGCAAGCTATTGGGAGTGGGAAACCCTAAACATGGATTCTCATCCCTTAAAACGATAGGGTTCCCACAGTAAAAAATGTAACATGTATCAAGTGCACAATCCGGAGTGAGACCTGTTGAAATGAGGGTTAACATTTACAACTCTTTGGGGTGATTTAACACGCGGAAAGCGTGTTAAGCCAAACTGACGTGGGGTCTGTGAGGATTGAAAACGGATTGAAACTGAAATAAGCTTGTAATGGGATGCGGCCTAGGAGTCTGCAAACTGCTAGAACTTTTTTTAAAAAAATATTTCATAATTCTCTCACTTTAGCTATATGGTGTGCCAAAAGCTGTGTAGGGAAAGTCTTGGTGTTTGCAAATAACAGAGGCTTTTTATCTCTCACCTGTGCATTTTTGCGTGAGTGAGTTGTGTGACCATGCAAAGAGATCTCTCAGGTCTGCTTTGAAAAGGGAATTGCAGCTTTCTTTAATTCAGGCCAGGGGCTGCTGCTTTGGCAGCTGGCAAGTCCTGTTTCAAAGGTCATATTTAACACGTTTGCTGATGGGTACATTGCTAGTATGGATGGGTGTGATTCATGCTGGGAAAATTAATTGAGCTGTGTGTTGGGATTAACTAAAAAACTCTACTGGAGTGAATTGCCAAAGAAAGCCTGCAGGTTTCATTCGCATTCAATGTGGGAACATGATCTAGCTCAAGCCCTAAACTTCTAACTAATTTAGGAAAGAGTATATATAAATAATAGAGAATATATATCCATACGTAACTTATAATGCAGCCAGCTTTTCCATCCTAGTGCTCTCAGGTGAGATCGGTGTGGCCAAGGGGATCATGCTGAAAGAGAGTCCGGAATGTGGTAACTTCAAGGGATCCTGTTCCTGGTCCTCAGCAGTGTTTGTATTTTCAAAGGCAGCGAAAGGGAAGATTCCATGGGCGATTTCGCACTTCCCTTCCCGTCCACTGGATGGGAAAGGAGTGTAATCACCCTGTGTTAACTAGCCCTTGCAACTACAGCCCATGCCCCGCACGACTGGTCACTCCCCTGGGGCCAGTCCTCTTCAAGGCGCCACTATTTTGTTTGCAGCACCCTCCACGACCGTGCATGCCTCAGCACCTTTGCTATGATGACGCTGACGCTCTGCGCATGCACAGATGCATGTATGGTTGTCCTACGTGCCAGCATGCTTGTGTGGCACCTCAGACAACTCCTGAACTCTGGAAAAGGTGCAGACGCTTGCTGCTGAACACCTCAGGTAAGGAATTAGTTAAGGTTAGTAAAGGTGTGGAGTATGATTTTGTGCTTCACACCTAGTGCACTGTTAGGGAACTTCTGGGAAGGCAGGAGGCGCCTGGAGGCTGTAACAGCCTCCTCGAGGTGCAGATGCTGTTCCCTAATCATGCAATATGGCTGTAGTGCAAATAGGCCCTAAGTTGTTGGAATGCCCCCCTTCCCCCCCCACACACACATTCAGATTCAAAGCTTGGGTGGAGGAAGTTTGGCCATTTGGCCTTGAGGTTAGAGTATTGGAGTATCTGAAAGTCTCCCGGTTCGAGTCTGCACTCCTCCACAAAGCCAGCTGGATGACCTTGGGCTAGTTATAGTTCTCTTTCTGAGCTCTCACAGCCCTACCTACCTCATAGGGTGTCTGTTCTGAGGAAAGGAATGGGAAGTTTTGTCTGCCACTTTGAGTCCCCATAGGAAAAGCAGGTTATAATAGCCACCTCCTCCTCCTCCTTCTCTTCTTCTTTCTCCTCCCCCCGACCTGTCAAATTGTGGTGAGGGAATTCCTAGCCTTCATTTGACAGGCAAGAGGTTTAGTTCCTCCCTTCCCTCACTGCAGGATTGCTTGTGATTTTCAGACTGAAAGTCACAGCTAATCCTGCGGGCGGGTGCAGGGCCTGAGGTGGTGAGAGAAACAAGTCTGGCTGTGGCTGTGAATTTCTCTGCTGCCATTTGCCAGGTAGAGAGGAGAGCTTCCTCAGCCTTCGCTTTGAATCTGAACGTGGGGAGGGTGTGTGTGTTTCAGTGATACCGAATGACCCCATTTCCTGTTTGAAAATGCAGACGCTGCTGAGGGGATTGGTTAAGTTCCTTGAAGCATCGGTTTCAGCAGGGCTCCTGCCTTGCAAACACATGAGAAAGGTTTGAAAAGTCCTCCTGGCGCTGCAGACCACACTGTGGTGCTTGTAGTGGCCTTTCAGGGGAAGAGTGTGGCATATAGGCAGGTGCCGCACTCTTCCTCCATGTTGAAAGCACAATGAGGGTACAGTATAATGCTGATACTATGCTGTCAGTGTGGTTTTAAAACGTCATAAGGGTGCCATGGAGATAGTATCAGAATGGCGTAATGCATATGGTACCTTAGAGACAGTATGAGGAAAACAAGCAATTATTTATTTATTTATTTCCATTTCTATCCCGCCCCATACCCGAAGGTCTCTGGGCGGGTAACAACAAATCAATAGCAATTAAAAACATATTAAAAACAAGACACAGGTAAACATATTAAAATTGAATAATTAAAACAAGGTATTAAAAACAGGGCACAGATTAAGCTATGGTATACAATTAAAAGTTCTAATATAAGCCCTACATCTAGGGGTCTGTTACTAAAACTGTGACCAAGGGAGGAATGAGTCAACCTTGGCCAAAGGCTAAGGCAAAAAGATAAGCCTTTACAGCCCTCCTAAATGACAACAGGGAAGGGGCATGGCGCACCCAGGAGGGAAGACTATTCCACAATCTAGGGGCTGCCACTGAAAATGCTCTCCCCTGGGTGCCCACCAACCTCACTATCGAAGGTGGTGGAACAACCAGGAGGGCATCTTCTTCAGATCTTAAGGCACGGGCAGGACGGTATGGGATGATGTAGCAATGATGTAGAAACATCTTAAGCTGTGTTCAGACATAACCATAGAGGTGTCTCAGAGGCTCCTCAGAGGCTCCTCAGAGAGACAGTGTGTAGCCCATGTGTTCCCAAGCCTTCTCTAATCCACTTTTTTTAGCACAGAGGGCCAGATTGGTGTGTGAACAATCCCACCTCGAAGCCTTCTTTAAGCCACCTCAGAGCCCCCCAAGGAATGCTTTTTTTTGCTTTGCCTGATAACAGCCCAAGGTAAAACCATTTCCCTGGGCAAGGTAAGAGAAGATGCATATAGGTATTCTCATGTGATGTATATTTCTTTAGCGGTCACATAAACAGTGATTTATAAGCATCATTGGATGGGAAGAATGGAGAAAAGGTTGTAGGAACCGCCCGCCTGTCCTTCATCCTTCTAAATATAATTAGAAAATCAGAACCCTGTTGGTTTCACCAGTTATAGGCAGGGATCCCAATATTTTAGATGATTCTAGTTAGGGGTGGGGTGGGGACGAATTCATTCCACTCACATATACATTAATATCTGTGAATTCATATCTAAGCTGAAACAAATATTCTGATAACATTTTAGTGTTCTAAATTTAGTGATGCTGCTCTGTAAGAAAGGTATGATTGCATAATGCTATTCTGTACTGGTGGAAAACAGGAGCTGAATTCAGTTTAGTAGTGAACATGACACACACAGAAGTATTTTCTTGCAGAATTCAGCTTACAGCCCTGGTCAAAAGAGGTTTTGTACAAAAATGCATATAGGATGGTATTTCTTTCTTAAAATGCAAACTGATGTAGGAAGATGGCAGCTTTAGACTCCTTGTATCCAGTCTGTTAGGAATGAGATTTGATTCTTTGGTTTATAAATTAGGAGCCAGCCTCATGAAGATATACTTCCTTTTTTGACAGATTCAGTTCCCCTTCTTTTCTTGGCGTTGACTGTACTTTTGTATTACCATAGCAATACAAAACGTCAAAAGTAGCCGGGCGAGCAGTGAGCAAGCAAGAGACTGACTTCCTTTGTTACAGTTCAATATATATACAGTATACTTTAATTGAACTTGCAGAAATGTAAGCATATCTTAGCGCTTCTAAGGCCATCTGCGGGGCGCTTCTAAGGCCATCTGCTGGGACTCGAGAGCAGGAGAAGGTTTGTCCTTGTCTCTGCTTGAGATGCCCATGAGCATTTGGTGGGCCACTGTGTGTGACTGGATGCTGGACTAGATGGGCTGTGGCCTGATCCAGCAAGGCTTCTCTTATGTTCTTATGTTCTTAATTCTCATTTTTCCAAATAAGAAAAAACACAAGGAAAACCTGAGATCCATAAACAGCATTGAAATTAAATATTTATCATCTGAACTCAGAATCAACATAAATTTAAAACTCAGGAGGTAACACTCATTCACAGATTATCATACTTGTTGGCTTGGAAAAACCTTCCTTCACATCTCTCTCAGCCTTCACTTATTTTTGTTCAGGTTACCAGCTATGTAGGGATGGGTGAAAAATGTTTGTCCCCTTTGCAGTTTGTACAAATTGTGAAGCTTCAAACCTTGGCATTCAAATTGAATATTTGGCTAAATTTAAAGAGGGACATTTGCTTACAAAGTGAAAGCTTTTGTGAATTTGTTCAAGGCTTTGTTATATTTACAAAGGTGGATTCATGGATTCTTAGCAGATTCCAAGTGGATTCAGAGGTTCAACCAGTGGCGGCAGGGACCAGTGAACATTTGATAAATATTCAAAGTGGATTCAAAACTTAGCACATTTGAAGTAGCTTCATCCTCACGAATGCGAATTTCTGGCCCATTTGCTTTGATGTGAATAGGTAAAAATTCATGCACATCCCTACTTCTTTGGCTTTGATCCTCCCTGATTAGTTGTGGTGTGCAGTTACTATGAAGGTGGATTAGATTATCTAGATATCTAAAAAAAGATATCCTTCCTAATCTCATTTTCTTTGATTTTTTAAAATGTTTTTTATTAAGCATAAAATATCTTGCTACATAGAAATTATCTAGAAACATCAGTTGGTACCATTTATACTTTAATTGCTGGTTATTTATTATTTCTAATCTTCTTTTGAGTGACTGATTGTTATCTTTAACCTTCTCCTTTTATTTATTGTTTAACTTCTCCTTATTCTTAAAAACCTGCCTCTAATGTCCATAGACAGTCAATAAAGGGTTGCCACTTCCTAGCAAAAACTGGTGTAGTTTATCCCTTAATAAATGTATCAGTTTATCCAACTCTGCACATTACATCAATTTTATAATCCAGTCCTCCAACAATGGAATTTTTGTCATTTTCCTCTGTTGCTCATATTTCAGTCTAGCGGCAGTAACCATATATTGCAGTATAGCATTATATTTTTCTAATCTCTTATTTATCAATCCCAGTCTAAAATGTATTTGTACCTTCAACATATTTTGCATTTCAGTATGTACATCTGTAACCAAAAGACTTACTTCCGTGCATGTGAACCACCTCTAACCTCATTATCAAGGCAAACCACATTGAATATGGTGCATTACTGTTCACACTGCATCATATGTTGCAAATTTGGTTGCAGGTGCATGATTGCTTGTGTTTGAGCTTGGTCCAGTGTGATTGGCAGACCTTAAAGGCAGTACCACCTTCCCTTGAATCCTTGAGTATTGGGAGGAAGAGAGGGAGCTGTAAGAAAAAAGGGGTGCTTCTGCACTGGCCATAAGAACACATTAACAACACATTAAACACACATTCAACACCCATAGAAAACTTACCTTCCGCACTGGAGGCTGGATCTAGAACCCTTCGCGGCAGCCGCTTCTACGCTCCGGCACGTGAGACCTGTTCTTAATCGGGTCTCGCTGCTGAAAGATCCAGCCTCCAGGAAGACCTCGAAAATTAGGTCTTCCATCTGGCCCCTCACCTCGATCCTTTTGGAAGCAGGAGGCTTCCGCACATGGAGAGGCCTCCGCACAGCACCCAGAGGATCTGGCTGGCAGAATCCGTCCTCCCCGCGTGTGTGCAGATGTGCAGGGCCTCCTTGGATCCATCCCTATTTCGGATGGATCCTTGGAAGGATGGATCGCTGGGAAACAGATTTTCTTAAATCTGTTTCTTGGCGGCCAATGCGGAAGCACCCAAGGACTTATGGAGCCAAATTTATTAATATACAAAATCAACTCTGTAGCAGCAGTAGGCAGATAAAGTGTAGGTGTTATTCTGCAAGGTGTGGAAAAGGTGGATAGAAAAAAATTATTTTCTCTATCCTTCAACACTAGAACTAGGGGGCACTCTGTGAAGCTGATGGGCAGGAGAGTATGGACAGACAAGGGGAATTGTTTCTTCACCTAGAGGGTCATCAGTCTATAGAATTTACTATCAGAAGAGGTGGTGACAGCAACCAGCCTAGATAGCATTAAGAAAGGATGTTTTGGAATTTCATTCTCCCCTCTATTCTTCATCTTGCAAATTAATAATCATGATAATATTCATTTTTGCCCTTTCATTTCAACCTTACCCTGTCGTTCCTGCCTCTAGGCATGAAATATTTTAATTTAATTATTCTCCCTGGATCAGAAAACAATGATCCATCCAAACTGTATACTATTTCTTGGGGGGCCTGTTGGGATATTGTATGGGCTGCTGAATATTTATATTGTTCCAAGAATTTAATTCATGCCCTTAGGAAATAAATGCTCAAGTGAAGGAGAAGAATGCTGCTTTTGTATTGTTGTTGTTATTGTTATTGTTGATATACTTAATTGTTACATTTTATCAAACAAGATTCTGGAGGGAAAAGAAAACGATATACCTTAGTTTTGCAAACATCCTTCTTCTGCAGTGTTTTCTTAATCTGAAAATGATTGTAGAATATAGAGTGGTTTCTGGTAGGTCATGTAAAAAAAAGTATTTCTGAAATATGTGGGCCAGAAAATTCTTAAACCGGAGCCCTTGCTTTGCCAGACCTAGTACAGTTCCACTGACAATGATGTGGGGTACAGTGTATTTGTTCTGTCCTTTTAAACAAGCAAATTTACTAGGTTTCTCAGTGGGTATGAAGCAGGTGTAGGAAGTTTTAAGTTAAAGGGGGTAGAATTGAAATGATGTGGTTGACATGTGTACATGAATAAAGAGTGTTTGAGGAGGATTGATCTGGAATTGAACCAACTCAGGCTGTTCACTTGCCTGTACAAACTATGGCAAGTTTACTGAAGGGGCATGTGGAAGGGCAGATTGGTTAAGCATGGAATGCGTAGCGTGCAATTCTCAGGGCCCTTGTGCATAACCTAGGTTATCCTGCGCAGCTCTGGATCGAATCAAGGAATCTGTCTTGTACAGTCAGACCCCCATGTCTGTGGGTTTCAGGATACGTTCTGGTTCCTATTATGGTTACCTGAACCTGTGGATAATTGCAAACAGGCCTTCCGGTTCTGGAGTTGTGTGATCCCAGAACCAGAAGTGGTTTTCTGGCCTCCGGAAGGCCTATTTTGGTGTCTGGAGAGCGTGATGCCACTGGCGCCCACCCCAAAGGGTAAGAGGGTGTGTGGGAGGCGGGTGGGAGGCCTCCAGTGGCATCTCAGGCCCACTCCAACACTCTATGGAGGCCTAAATAGGCTTTCTGTAGGCTGAAGTAGGCCTTCTGGTTCTGGCCCCGTGGGGGTTGGGGTGGGGCTGATCCGGTAATCGCGGGAAACTGAAACTGCGGTAACAATCAGCAAATATGGGTTTTTTTTTCTGTATATGGATGGAAGTAATTGATAAGGTTGTGTGATTATGGCTGCCTCCAGACTTATGGCATACTTCTCTGTCCCCCTGAAGCCACTTCCCATCGGCCAGACCCAGTGATCAGAAGCCAGACAGGGACAGTACAGTCCCTTCTGGTATGCCTGAGAGGGCAATCGGAAGATGTGCTGTCCCACCAAAGCAGCTTCCCATCGGTCAGACGGGGTGCACCGTGCCCACAGTGGGGGTGCAGCATGTCCCGGAATAAGCAAAGTAAAAAAATGTTGATTGATCATCATATTTTTACTTCACACCCTTCAATTACATGCTCTGTCCTGACAGGGACAGAAGAAAGCTACTCTCCTTTGATGTAAGTCTGGACACAGCCAATGCTGTACAGTTTCATAAAATTTAATTAAAAAAAAATCAAGGAACCTGACCTACAGTGGGGTGGACAGCTATTGGCCTGTGAGAAGGGATGTCTCAACCCAACTTCGGTGTTTGTTAGGATCAAAAGTTCCCAGGCTCCGAAGTTCCTGTCCATGGCTATTTTAGTCAGGTGCCCAGAAATAGCATACCTCTGAGTGCCAAGTGAAATGGTGCCAGTATAAGTCTTTCTTCTGAGTCTAATGGATTAACCACTGGAGAAGACTTATGGAAGATTATTTCAGTAAATAATTACAGCTTTCTTTCTTTCTTTCTTTCTTTCTTTCTTTCTTTCTTTCTTTCTTTCTTTTTCTTTCTTTCTTTCTGTTTTAAACTAATTGGTGATATACTTTAAAAACCTCTAATTAAAAAAAAAGAGTGAAATGAGATTAGTAGACATCATAGAACACTAAGCACTGGTCCCATGTGGAATCCATCCCAAGCTGGAATGGATTGCTCCTGGCATGTAACAGGGCTTTCCACATTGGAACAGCCTGTTCCTTGCTAGCTCTGAATCTCATGCCAGCTTTGGAACTTGCACGGGGGAGCTATGAATTCTCTGAAGGCCAAGAGTGAAAGTTCCTTGACTTTGTTTTTTTAAATTTTTTCCTTTTTTTATTTTATTCTATAATATAAATTACAAACACTTTAGGTAATATTAAAACACATTTCCCCTCCTTTTCCTCCTGGTCCAGCTTCAACACATAATCTCTGGATCATATAATAAGTAAGTCCCTTTCCGTTCTTTGAAGATAGTGCCTGTTCTTAAAAAATTTAAGACCAACTTTTATCTTAAAATATTTGTCAGCTTATCCATTTCTACTAGATACCACATTTTGATAATCTAATCATCCTTAGTTGGAATTTCTGCCAGTTTCCACTTTTGTGCATATATCAGCCTGGCAGCAGTAACCATATATTGAAATAATCCCAGATGTTCTTGCAACAAGAAGCTGGTTTCCATTGTTTAATCTTGTTGTAAATTTGCACTCAATACTTCTTTGCACTTGCACATATCCACCACATGGGATATAATGTACCTGTTATCTTTCTACATTTGCAAAAATTATTTGGTACATTATTAAACATTTTGGACAGTGTGGATGGATTCATATGCCACCTATACATAATTGTATAAGTTTTCTTTTAAACTATAAGAGAACATAAGAACATAAGATAAGACCTGCTGGATCAGCCCATCTAGTCCAGCATCCTGTCGCACACAGTGGCCCACCAAATGCTCATGGGCATCTCAGAGACAAGGACAAACATTTCCCTGGTCTCAAATCCCAGCAAATGGCATTAGAAGCATCCTGCATCTGCCCCCGCAGCCTGAAAGATGTACCTAGGCATTCATTCTAGTAGCCATTGATACATCTGTCATCCATAAATTTATCTAACCCTACCTTGAAGCAATCTAGACTGGTAGCTGTCACCACCCCTTCCGGCAGCACATTCTAGTCACACATCCTTTTTTAAGAATATGTCTTGTTAAATTCAACAGACCTAATTATAAAGAGAAGTTAACAGTTTAGTAAGAGTATTGATCTTATGCACATTTTTCTGAGAATGGGTGCCACTGAAGTCTGTGAGACATCAAAGAAGAGATCCATAGGATGGTGCTATCAGTGTGGCAATTTATGTTTTGCTTTGTTTTTTACACAGATCAAAGCTGTATTGTGCTCACTAGAATACTTGTAAAGTATTTTAAAACAAGTAGCTTGCATTTTCCAATATCACTCCAAACTGAGTTGCTGAAATTGTTTTGCGGAACAGCAGAGACAAAAGAAACCTTTGCTTGTATTTGCTTCCTACTGACAGTCACCTGAATGGGTTTAATGACAGCTACCAGGTTTGACTAGTGTATTGGTATTATTATACCAATCTTGTGTAGCTCAGTGGCTTGGTTCCTACAAAACCAGCCTGTCAGTGTAAGGTAAAGGACGAGCAGCTGGGTGTCCTGGAGTGCAGAGAGAAGACCCAGTCTGTTGTTGTGTCAGTAGCATTGTGAAGGGGTGGCTCAATCTGCCGGTGTGCATCAGTAGCATCTCAGGCAACATCTGCACTGGGCTGCAGGCCCACACTAGCTCCCCTTGTGGAACTTTGGGTCTGCATGGACTATCTGGGTGTTCTTCCACTGTCAAAAAGTACCCATTTTTGCACCCATTTAGGACCCATTTGGGTGTGAGCCGGATGATCCCATTTCCACCACAGCACCCATTTGGGACCCGATTGTTTCCACTGCCGTGGGGGAAATCTGGATCTAATGGGTACATTTTGGCCTTTAATCCGGATTTTCTGTGGACCCCATTAATGGAGTCTACAATGGGGGTCTTCTGCCAGAAAATCCAGATTAAAAGGAGCCTGTTTCCACTGGTAACAGGCAATGAGGTACAAAGGAGGCTAGGGGGAGGGGATGAACTCATTGGGGTCCCCCTAAACCTAGGCTTCAGAGCCACTTTGGAGCCACTTCGAAGTCTGTGCAAAATAGCTCCGGAGTGCCTTTGAAGTCTGTGCTGATCTTCGGAGTGAACTTCGGAGTGACTCCGAAGTGGCTCCGAAGTGACTCCAAAGTCATTTTGAAGTTCACTCTGAAGATCAGCACAGACTTCAAAGGCACTCTGGAGCTATTTTGCACAGACTTCGAAGTGGCTTTGAAGTCAATTCGAAGTGGCTTTGAAGACCGCACCCCCCTGCCCCCCGAAACACCTGGCGAGATGGACCAATCCCTTGGGGGTCGATCCAGATGCCCCACATGGGTGCAAAGCTGTTTCCACAGCAGGGGTGTTAGTACCCATTGCTAATGGGTGCTGCACCTCCCGTGGAAACACATTGGGTGCTTCCCTTAATCCGGATCTACTAGATCTGGATTAAGGAATGTATGCATTCCTTAGATCCGGGTCTTCTTAGATCTGGATCTAAGGGCTGCAGTGGAAAAACACGCTCTGTCCACCAGGAGGGCATGCCTCCTAGACTGCGGTCACACTGAAGGTTTAATCCACCTTCAGTCCAGCTTCAGAGTGAGAGAATACATCAGCAAAACGATGAGCTGCTTTTCTTTCAGTGTTAAATAACTCAGCAAATTCACCTTTGGGATAGATAATGTGGAAAGAAAATGACTGGTCACTTTGCTGATGTATTCTCTCTCGGTGTGAAGATGGACTGAAGCTGGATTAAATTTTAGGTGTGACTCCAGCCCCAGAGATCAGCCTGTCTGCATGGAACCAAGTATTAGATGTGAAAGTGTGAAAACTGCCTCAGAGGCCAAATCATTTGAAATCCGTTCAGGATATTTTCAGTGAACAAGTGAAATTACAGAGCGCTTCACACTACAGCCAATAATGCACACAGAGGATGTTCTAGGATGGAGCCCCTGCACTTTACGGAGCTTCTTCTTGACCAGAAATGACTCCATTGATCCCAGAGCATCCCCCATGTAGTATTAGCATAGTGCAGTTAAAACTGCACCATGTTTTTACAAGTGGTGAGCTGGTAAGGCTCTATATGTTTTTTCCACTTGTCTTCTGACTGAAAAATGTGCAGCAGGACCACATCACTGGCGGCACAGTTCTGGTTACGCGCTGCACTGCCAGGTTGCCACGGTGATGGTGCTGTGCAGGTGCACTGGTGCCGCCATTGCAGCTCTGCAATGGCCGCCATCACGGTTCACTTTTGAATTCAGACGCTTTGCCTCCTGGTGCATGAAGGCAAAGTGCAATTTTCCCCACTTTTTTTTAACACTATAAAAGCAAACTCATGTCATACAAGGGACAACAGGGTTATTTTGGTTAGAAATGGAACACTTTGTGCAGTATCACAGTGTGAGTGACTCCATCATCTTTATTCCTCCCACTCCAAGAATATGCTTGTATGCTTTTCTGATCCTATTTAATATGGTGTCCTATAGAGTGTCCCTTGAAGTTGGTGGTTATTTAGCAGCAGTCTTTATGTTTGCTTCTGACCCACGATGGCTATTATTCAGTGAATGACGACTGGCATTGGGAAAGAGAAGGAAGGAAGGTTTCTATGGCGACTAGGCCTTTGGGAGGCCTTTGACCCATAACACTTGCAAATATGAAATATATTTGGCGATAACATAGCAAAGACAATTTTCCCATGTTGTTTTCTCTCTCTCTTCTATTGAGCACAGTAGAAATGGCTTGCCATAAAAGAGAATTGTGACTGAAGGGTAAAAGTGTAGCAGAGCTGTTCCTGGGAAACAGTAGGGAAGTACAAATTAGCTGTTCTCTTAAAGCAGTAGGTCCCTGGATGGTGGCCTTTAAGGTAATAGTCCATCCAAGTAGGACATAATTTGTCAGTCGGTGACTTGTTGGTCTTTGGTCCATTCTTGTTTTTGTGACATTTTGTTAAGATGCATGCATCTTCAAAAGAAGGAAAACAGTTCTGTGACCAACTAGTGCTGCAGTCTTTTCAATACCCTTCTTACTGGCAGGTCTTTCAGGTGGATAGTGCATGAAAAGAATCTGAAAACTGCTGTTCTCATTCTTCTCAGCATTATGGAAGAGGGATATCTAGTCTCCTTTATCAAGCCTTTATTGACTGGTGCATAATCATAGGAGATTTCTGCATGGTCTGGGTTATCCTGTGCCATGTTAAGCCAGGCTACTTGAGACAGCAGATGGAATTGAAGACTGAGCCCAACTTGGAAGTTTGGGAGTGGAAATACCTAGCCTTGCAATTTCTGGCCAGGACCTTTTTGGCAATGCCCCCAGGAAAGCCATAATTCCAGACTTCAATTATATGCTGCATTTTGATGGCTCGGTTTGGACAAACCTTGAAGACTGGGGCTGTTTTAGCCAGGTGCCCAGAATTTGCCTATTCCCTGGCTGCTATCTGTAAGCCCAATGAAACAGTGCCAGGCTCCCCATGTAAAGTAGACTGGACCAGCCCCTTGACACAGTCTACACACAAATGATTGGGTCAGTATTCTGTGAGAGAATGCATAGGGGACTACATAAAGGTGGTCTCCTGTTGAAATGGCCTCCCATGCTGTTTTCCCTCTGAGCTTGCTCCAGTGCGACATTGATTCCTCACTCCTCCATGAAACTGTTGCAGTCCAGCTCTGCAACCTGAATCCTTGGCTCTGGGAAACCTTAGGGGAGGCAGCTTATGGCTACCCCTATCTTGGCTGCAGTCCTGAGAACTACAGTGATACTTGGTTGCAGCCCAAGGTACCAGTAGTTACTGGTATGATCACCGGGTGCTGCGAAAGTAAATCCCTTATAAGCCACCGGCATGCTTATAAGAGATCACCATGTGCTCTTATGGTGAGTTAAAGGCGAAGAGCACAGGGGAAAGAAGTTAGGCGGGAGACAAGATGAGCTGGAAAGAGAGAGCTTTATTTCTGTGCAGAGCTTTAAATAGCCCGCCACAGGAGGGTGGGGAGGAAATGATGTAAAGCCACAATCCAGAGGCGGGATAGGTCGAGCCACATCAGCTGAGCAGGTCAGAAGTCCTTCTGATGTCACATCCTGTGGTAGGCAGGAAGAGGAGGGTTGTTGTCTGCGAGCAACTTGCGGCCGGACTCCATTAAGCCTCCGGGCTAAGAGTCCAGCCCCTGCCGGTGTAGAATGTGTACTGCAAGCTTTTGGAAGCAGGAAAATTCTTTTTACTCTGAGGCTTGGGAAATGGTCAACAAATGGTGCCATGGTCAATGCTATGGGGGGTAGGCGAGAAGTTTCATTGTAGGTTGTTGTCTGTTTATATTTTTATTGATTGTATATGTTTTATTGTCAGGCCCTTTGGAAGAAAGGGCATTAGAAATAAACGTTTTATTTATTATTATTATTAAGGGCTTGGGAGCTGGAAGGGAAACTTAGGGAAACTTGAGCGGCTTTTTACTATTACAACAGAAACCAACCTGGTAACTTTCTGAGCTCTCACAGCCCCACAGGGTGATCTGTTTTGGGGAGAACAATAGAAAGCTTTGTCAGCCACTTTGAGTCCCCTTAAATGGTTGGGAACAGCAGGGTAGAAAAGCCAACTCTTCTTCTTCTTTAACCAATATGCATTGCAGAAAAGGCATTCTCTGGGGCAGCTCCTGTCTTTGGAGTCTTGGGCACCCTAGTCAAAAGTTTTCTTTTGTGTTTCACTGAAAGTTATTCCACTTTTCCTCCTCACTTTCTCACCAAAAGTCATACTGTGCAAAAAGTCATACTGATGTTAACCTGTCCATTATCACGCAGGCTTGAAGTTTGAAGAACTGCAGGAGAAATTTGGGGCAGAATTCTTCAGTATCTGTTTTGATGAGAATGAGCGAGTCCTTCGAGCCGTGGGTGGCACCTTGCAAGATTTCTTTAATGGCTTTGATGCTTTGCTAGAGCACATCAGGACTTCGTTTGGAAGGCAGGTCACTTCAGAATCTCCGTCTTTCCTATGCAAAGAGCTCCCTGAAGGCAATCTGATGCTCCACTACTTCCACCCTCATCAGATTGTTGGATTTGCTATGATGGGCATGGTGAAGGCCGCAGCAAAGAAGATCTACCAGCTGGATGTCGATGTGGAACAGATCGCAAATGACAAACTGTGTTTTGAGGACGCAAACCCAGGCAACTGCAGCTGTCTTGCTTTTGTTATCAAAGAGCGTGAAAATGTGAACATCACAAAAGCGCCTCCACTAGGGACTTCACGGTCCCCCTCAGACCTGAGGATAAGCATCAGTACCTTCTGCCGAGCATTCCCTTTCCATCTGATGTTTGATCCAAGCATGCTGGTGCTGCAGCTAGGGGAAGGGCTTAGGAAGCAACTCAGATGTGACGCTCACAAGGCCCTGAAATTCCAAGACTGCTTCGAGATAGTCTCGCCAAAGATTGGTGCCACGTTCGAGCGGGTCCTTCTGAGATTATCAACGCCCTTTGTGATCCGGACCAAACTTGAAGCATCCGTCTCTGAAAATAAAGATAAGGTAGGAGAGTGCATGAGGTCTGGGCGGTCTACAAGTATAAAAATGATATATCTGGTGAAGGCCGGAGTGGATGAAACATAGTGAGATTTGCAGCTGGGTCTCCCACTTTCTTAGAAATTGAAAAAAGGCATTGCGAGGAAGGGAGTAAATTGGAACTGGGTTGAAATTTTTCTTGCACCAGCCTATCTAAATCTCATCCTTATAGTTGCATGTGAAAAGCCTGTTTGGTCTTGTGGTTGGAGTGCCAGGCTCATGTCTCATACTCAGTGGGTTTGATTCCGCACTCCTCCCAGCTGGGTTGCCTTGGGCTAGTCACAGCTTTCTGCTGAGGATAGGGAATACCAGGTTTGATTCCGCACTCTTCCATGAAGCGAACTGGGATAACCTTCTGAGCTCTCACAGCCCCACAGGGTGTTCTGTTGTGGGGAGAAGAACAGAAAGCTTTGTTGAGTCCCTTTAAGGGTGAGAAAAGCAGGATAGAAAGGCCAACTCCTACTCCTCCTCCTTCAGCAAGTAGCAGTTTAGGGGAGACAAGAGTGATTAAAATCATATCTCATTTATGGAAGGAACAGCCACCTCCATTCTGGTTTGTCCTCTCCACAGCTGGTTTTAAAGAACAAATTGTAGGAGTTATTATGACAGACCTCTTTGGATGTGTATTTACCTGCCCTGTCCCTGGGATGAATTGTTCTTGGTGTGGAACAAGGCTGTCCACATTGGTATGGCCATGTTCTGTGCCAGACCCCGTGCTGGCTCAGAAGCTCACACCAGCTTTGAAACTGGGTGCAGGAAGCCTCCCAATGCTCCAAAGGCCAGCAATTAAAGCTCCTGAGCATGGAGTTCCTGTGGGCTGTTTTGGCAGTGTAACTTGTTGGATCACTGAAATGGAGAATACTATCTGCACACTTCTGTGGTCTGATATACTATCTCCAAGTACTCTGGTAGACCTTGAAAAAGAGATTTGCCTGTAGACTGGACCAGGATGACATTTTGGGTGCCCTAGCTTGGACTATGCTCCTTCCTGTGTAGATGGACTGTACTAGTAGGAGACAGTGTCCCTTAAACCATAAGAACATGTAGGCGGAAGGACCATAGACTTCTTCCTGACTCAGTCTACTGGCAAGTGTGTAAACACCTTCTGACATCAGATGCTTTTCAGTACTGCCTATAAAGCTGGCCTGGCTGGCCAATCTCAGTGTGTAGAGAAGCTCCAGAAGGGTCGAAGGTGATCTTCTGAAACATACAAAACAGTTCTTCATAGTGGTAAGACAACTTGCTGTTTGCTTGGCCTGTTCTGCTCTTCCTAAGCTCTTGGGAAGGTTGAGTGACTACTCACCTGCTCTGCTATAGGTCGCAAAGGGAGAATAAAGTGGTGGTAGGTACAGGGAATCACCTGTACCTCAATGTTACCAGTGACTGGTAAAAATGTGTGCTAGCCCACACAAACAGTGGAATCTCTTAAAAGATGAGGAGCTGTTTTGGCTATTTTGAATGTTTTAGAGGAGCACTTGGTGTTCCTCTAAGAAGCCCTTTATATACCCAAGACTACTTGAGCCACTGTAGATGTTTCTATCTGGAATAAATCAAATTTCATCACCCAGCAGAATTTAACACAGGCTTTTAAAACATCCTACTGTGATTGAGACTTCCCTTTACGGGTCCTCGTCCAGTTTGTCGTTAATGTCAAGCACTGAGTGAACACCTCTTCAGATTTGCCTGCATTTGATGGAAAGGAAAGTGAATGCACAATATCATCAGCATATAGATGACACAGCTCTTCACCGTGGATGAGTTCATCTATCTTCTTAGTACAGATGATAAACAATACAGACAGAATACACTTAGACCCCTGTGACACCAGCTTTTTTGGAAATGGCCATTCAGGTGGGAAGAAAAGTACCAAAGCGTAGAATTTGCCAGTCTTGTGCAGCTGTTGCTGTCGTGACTGAGGCTGCTAATTCTGAAAGCTTCTGAGTGGTTCAGGAGAAAGAAGAGGGTTGAAAGACTCCTGTTTTCATCTAAGTATAGTTCATCTGTATCCAAAACTACTTTTGGTCCTAAACTAGACTATACACTGTTACCGCAGAGCTGAGTTCTGGAGGAACTCTTTTCCCCATTTAAAAAATGTGGTAGGCAAATCTAAGTGGCAAAAAACCTCTTCAGCTTCCCAAATCTTGTATCATGTACATGGTGAACCAATGTGGGTTTGGAAAGTGCACATATCCACCACATCACCTCATTAAGTACAGTTCTACTCCTTTGTGGGACTTTTGGAATTGTAAACCAGTAATGCAATCGTAGGAAATCTGAAGCAGGCCCTCAGGTATCGCTCCCTCTGTCTGGCAGTGGGTAGCAACTCTCCATCAGATGACACTCCCTTCATAAGCATTGGCAATGGGCAGCAGTGTCACTTCGCCCAGGTGGGGCCAGTTCCATAGTGGCAGCAGCAGATGTCCCTTTTGAATGGATGGCCAAAGATCATCTTTTCCCCTATTCCCATTAGTGCTGTAAGCTCACTCTGAACTCTTTGCATGGAGGATCACTTGTTCTATTAAGTTATGTGTAACAAATTTAAGTATTATTTTATTTAATACTGGTATGTATTCGTTAAAAAAAGTTTATGGCATGAAGTAAAAAAGTTAAAATCAATTAAGAACAATAGGGCGTTAAAAGAGTAGTAAAAACTGAGTGCACAAGGTGATAAGATGCCCGTGGTGTAGCTAGACACAGTTTTTAATGTGTATTAATTCAATTTCTGTTATGGGGGGATTATACCTAAATGTTAAGCCCTGTCTTAGATGTCCACTGTTTTCCTTTCAATATAGTGTGTTTTTCCACTGCGCTCCTTTAATCCAGATCTAAGAAGATCCGGATCTAAGGAATGGGTACATTCCTTAATCCGGATCTAGTAGATCCTGATTAAGGGAAGCACTTGATGTGTTCCATGGGAGGTTTAGCACCCAATAGCAATGGGTGCTAACCTCCCTGCCGTGGAAACACCTTTGTGCCCATCTGGGAAATCCGGATCGTCCCCCAAGGGGTCTGCCCGTCACCCCAGGTGTTTCGGGGGACCGGCACAGACTTCGAAGCCGCTCTGGAATCATTTCAGAACGTCCCCGAAGTCAGCGCAAAACAGCCCTGGAGCACCCGCAGTGTCAGCGGAAAATAGCTCCGGAGTGCCTCTGAAGTCTGCCCTAATCTTCGGAGAGACCGGTGATGGGACTCCGGAGGCTTTGCCAATCTCTTCGGAGGGATTTTGGAGGGAAGTCCGCGCTGTCTCCAATGTCTCTGCCAATCTCTTCAAAGTGACATCGGAATCATTTCAAAATGACTCCGAAATCACTTTGAAGCGTGGATTTCGGGGCTCCCCCCCATGGGTGCATCCCCTCCCCCTAGCCTCCTCTATACCCCATTGCCAAACTAACGTGGAAACAGGCTCCCTTTAATCCAGATTTTCTGGCTGGAGACCCCATTAATGGGGTCTACAGAAAATCCGGATTAAAGGCCGAGATGTACCCATATGATCTGGATTTCCCGAGCCGTGGTGGGAACAAATGTGTCCCTAATGGGCGCCGTGGTGGAAATCTGGTCATCCAGCTCTCACCCAAATGGGTCCTTAATGGGTACAAAAATGGGTACTAAGTGACTGTGGAAAAACACCCATAGTATACATTTACCGCAAAGGTTTCAGCGTTCACTGTGGAATGCTTCTCTGCTTCCTTGTGCCATATTAGAAATCTTCAGGGGCAGGATTTGAACGTTCCAGGAGAAGGGGATCAATTTGTAAATTAAATATGAACTAACACATTTTCATTGAGAATAGGCATTCTTAATTTCCATAAGAGTTTCTGTGTTTTGCATTGTAAAATTGTCAAGTTTTACTCTAGCAAAACTAATTTAAATTTTTTTAACTTGTGGACTATTTTTTGACCTTTTTTAGTTGACTTGTGGAATGGCCTGGAAGTCATTATATCCTGAGGGGCATCTGCCAGATATTGACTATGCCTCCACTTGAAGATGGATGTGGCTGCATGAGGGGAGGTGCTGTGGGAAAAGGCGCCCTCCTCACTTTGGAGCAAGGAGGTGCCATTTTCTGTGGTGCCTTTGTGCAGGGCAGGAAGAAACGGCCATACACTGGAGGTGCCTCTGGGAACAATAAAGCTAGAAAATGTCCCGTGTGATCTCTTTGACCATCTCAGTGTTCTAATTCCTCAGTCAGTCATTCACAGTCACGGTCACTGAGGGGGAAAAATTGACACTTGGCTGATGACTTCAGCCTCTCATAAAAAAACCCCTTTGATTTAAATTCTGGGTGCTTTTCCCCTTTCTCCAGCTAATATTCCTTAGGTTTACTTGTCAAAATGTCTTTAGACTCTGATGATTTATGAAATAAATTACATCGGCTAATTTGACAGCTGTCACTGATTGCCAGTGAACTGAAGGACAGATGACAACCCTTCAAAAAAATTATGTCAACATATTATAGCTGTGCCTCATTGAACTTCAATAACACCTTCGGTAGCCACACAGCATTTTTAATTAAGGGCAAGAGGGGCTTTCCTTATTAATTCCAAGGATGCTGCTGTTGAATGGTAGCACTGCATGCTTGTGACAGTTATCCACAAAAGCACATAAGCGTTTCTCACAAGGAATTTACTAATGCTTGGGTTGTTTGTTAGTATAAAATAAATAGAATAAGATTCCAGTGTGAGCACTGATTTGCTTTTGCTAATGCTTCTGTTGCTGTTTTTTTTTCTGCCCAGATTGCATATTTATGGTTTTTGTTTCATATACTGTAACTAGAAAGTTCAGAAAAATATTAGGTGAGAAGCTGCTATATTTTGCTGCTGTTTATGTGAAAAAGAGTTTAGAATATGCTTGCCTGCAAAAATATAGTTTTAGCTTCTGAATACAAAAATCACAGAATCTTGAATCTATAAGTTGCTTTGCTCAGGTGTAGCAATAAAGACATGATTACTGTTTCCAGGTTTGTGATGAAATGGTACATAATTACAAGCTTGAATTAGTGGGGCTAATTTGTGCTGGCTTATTCACTGTAGAATCTGAGCATGAACTCTTTCTTGGGCAGGCTTAGAGTTTATAAATGTTAAATATTCCACCTGTTTACACAGGTGTGTAAATAAGCAGATTGAAAAGGGAGAGGCGGGAATTCATTAGTAGTAGTAGATTTAATTTACCAGGGACCCACAAATTTGGGTTGGTCCTAGGATCCTGCTATAAATAATGCTTCATATCAAACCTATTGTGGACCAAACCTATTGGTCTTTTCTGTTCTGAGTTAATCCAGATCATGGTGTGTGGAATAACAGGACTCACTGATTTGGATCATGTGGAGGTATGGGCTGAGTCAGCACTGTCTGCACTCATGGTGCTGGTCCAGCCCATGGGTGGCTGCTCCCCACCCATGCCACCAAAAGCTAGGAATTACAAGCTAGTTGCCTTGGAGCTTGAAAATCACCCCCTGGTAGTTCCAGATCATGGAGATGTGCCATCTGCCTGTCTTCTGTGATCCGAAACAAGGCTCTTGGTCCACTTGTATATCTGGATTAAGGGCCTCTTAATCCTGATCTGGTTCCATCTCGTGCAGATGGAATTGGACTAATGGGGGGTTGGGACCACATAATGATCTGCGTTGTGTGCAGATGGGATTAAAAGACTACTTAATCTGAATCTAAAATGAGTGTGGAAAGGGCCTTTGCCTGGCTTTGATAAGCATCACATTCAAATTATAGCTGGACCTTACTGATATGAGCTTAAAAAGCCATTGTTTATGTATGTTGAGCTGAAACCAACAATGAAACATACCAAGCTGCCTGGTTCTTGGATCCTCAAACTGTGAGCCAGCTTGATCCTGTGGTTAGAGTTCCAGGCCCCAAGGTGTTGCTGGCCTGATCCATAAACCCACTTCAGATCCTGCCTATATAACCTTATAGCAAGAATCTGATTCTTACCCTTTTTTTTTTACTTGTCTGAACTTGTTGGTCCAACTCCTCTCTTGTAATTTAAACTTATTGGGTACTTTGGATACTCCGAGGGCTCCCATTTAGCTTCTTGAGATTTTATACTGGCCTTTGCTAACTCAATACTCAAGAGTTTTTGAACTAACTTCCTCCAGCCCCAACCAGAATAATTGTCTAAAGGGTACTAAGTTGGCAAAGCCTGCTTTTTATCATAGTTTTGGGAAAGCAAATGGAACTAATCAAGTACATGAACTGCTTGGTTTACGTGAATTCTCACTGCTTGCGTCAGAATCAGAAGTTTCAAAGGAATCATTTGAACTTCTTTAAAAAGGCAGGCATTGGAACAGCAGGGGAATTGGAGATTTGTGGCTTACATGCTTTGCTTTAAGTCAGAAAAGAGAGGGTGCCTTTTCCAATCCTTAATGGCCTTGGCTATGACACAAAAGAGGTGCAGCCCCATGAGCTATCACCGAACCAAACTGATCAATTACATTGCTTTAAGTGCTGGAGCACGTATAATATAGAGCTGATCTCTTGGAGTAATTCTGTTGATTTTCAGCACAAGGACTTTGCCTTCTGCTTTGGCTGTCACTGTAGGTTGCTGCTACGCTTCAGCTATTTGAGTGAATAGATGGGTACTTGTAAATTCCTAAACGGTGCAGTTTGTTACTTAATCTGGATTGCAAATTATTCTGGAGTATTTCTGCCCGGGGCAGAACTGGCTTGCTCCAGTATCATAATACAGCAAAAACAACCTGCCCTAAGAGAAAAAAATATTGCCTTACTAAAAAGAATGCAGTAAAATTTGTGCACTTTCCCCAAAACATATTAAGCATTTCACTGTTTATGAAAGTGCCCCAATTTTCCTACTGTTTTGCCTCCCTCCTTGTGTCGTCATGGGTTTCATTTACCTTTACTTGGATCATGCTTGTTGTGAAGATAAAAGGGACACCATGGGCAGTCTCCTTGGAGAAAAAGTGGACTATAAACCTATAAAGAACTTTTCAAGAGAAGGTACTGTATGCTGAGAGATCTACCAATGGACATTTGGGCTGAAAAGAGGCAAATTTGCACTTGGCGTTGTAGTTTACAATAGGTTAACATCTGGGCAGGTACATCTGCATTTGCAGGAGATGTTTACAGCCTAGAATCAGCTCCTGCCTGCTCGGATTACTTCATGCAAACCAACCCTTACCCAATTACTTACCTGTTTTGTCCACGCTGTGACCACCTGCATCATTTCCGGTATTGTGCAAGAGCACAGGCAGCTCAAATAACCCTGATGTGACTGTGCAATCAAAATGGCAGCGCTCTGCTGGGAATTGGACGTGCAACCGGACAGAGGTGTGTGTCCGGGTGTGTGTGTGGTAGGCTACTGTGTAGTAGCTTTCCCTAGTTAGTCTATTATGTTAATTTATTATGCCGTCTTCCTGTCCAGCGGATGTGAAGGCAACTTCAGAATGCCCCAGGTCTCTTACCTCATTGGGGTTAGAGTTTTACATGTAATATCTGAGGGTCTGCAAGAAAGATTTTCATCTTGCATGGAGAAAATGATACTATCTAGTGTTTTTGGAGGGTTTTCCATATAACATTCTTAGAAAGCATTTTGAATAAAATGGTGATATGGGAAGGAGAGGAAGGAAAGCTAAGCCAACAGGATGAGGGAGAGTGCTGATGTGAAACAAAACAGACATTAAGCAGACTCGTAATTTTGTTTAATTTGTTTAATGTTCACACAAATATGTGTCCTTGTCTCTTGGCTGGAATGTTAAGCATAACACTAAAAAGAGCTCAATTTGCCTCCCCCATCAACTCTGCAGAGTTCTTCATTCTTGTACTCCCTGTTCATGAATCATGAAGTATTTCAATTCTCCACTTTGCAGGCCAACATGTTTTTCTATCTCTTGACTACAGCGTTTCTGGCATTGCGCCCTGGGAATTTCTGAATAAAATAGCACCTAATTCTTTAGCTATCCAAATTTTCTGTAAGATCAGAGATCTTTCTTCCTGAGTTTAACAGTAGCAGTTGCAGAGGCCCCTGTTATGAGCTTTACAAGCTATTTGAGTCATGGGATGAACTGGCAGAGAAGACTTTGGGTACATGGGAATCTAACACTTTCAAACACATAAACAATCTTTATTTTTAAAAGACTGTTTGTGTAATCTTTGTTCTGATCTTTGTGTTTCCCACTGAGTCCATCATACCGCTAATTAAGTGTGATATATCCCACAAGCCACTGAGAGGCTGTGTCTAGGGGGTTTGGCCTCACATTCAGGCCTGGCAGTTACTAATAAGAAAGACATGATAGATTTTGGGAATTTTAAACCTTTGGTTAATACCTATTTAAAAAGAACACAAAACACTTACTCCCACCCCCCTCTTGACTGCTTTATCAGAAATATGGATAGAAGAGGCCCAGATTCTGTGGACAAGGAGGGAATGATATATGCACACATGTTGATCAAATACTTGCAAACAATAATCACGTGCTTCAAAAAACTGTAAACGGGAAACGTTGAGACTGGTGGTTCTAGAAACTATTCTTTGTACTACTATTTTTCTTTGTGCTTGTAGTTTTTAATGTCAGTTTTGCTATTTGGAGTGTCACCTTCTTCTTTCTTGTTTTTCAAATGTGAATATTTGTTTATTTGAGTAAAGTACAGCAAACATATACATCAGAAGGTTCTTCTTTCTGATGTTTGGGAGGCAGTTACTACTACATGTATTTATTTATTTAGCTTTTACCCCCACTTGATCCCCAAAGGTCTCCGGGCATGTGACAAGACAAAAACAAGTTTTTAAAAACTCCTGAAAACAAGAATATCTATAGAAGAACTGTCTCTTTGCCCTGGGGGTAGCTTCTTCATTTGCTCTTGCAGACCCTGCTCAGAGAAGAGATGATGCAAAGCCATTTTGGGGGTTCATCCCTGTGCTCAGAAGGCAAAATTAGGCAGGTCATAGATGTGACTTTTGAAACAAAAGACATAAATTACATTCTCCAAGATGGTTTTATTTAGAACTTGCTTAGGGCCTTGTTAAGTCTAGGGTAGACCCTGAGGTTTTTTTCTGTGAATGGTGTGTCCACATGTCTTTTCCCACCCAGTTTTTAATACTGTTTCAGGCTGTATCTCCAAAGGTGTGATGCATGCCACCTACAAACTGCACATCTCACCTCACTGAGGCTGGGAAATGAAAGTTTCCCAGCTCTGAAAATACTGTATATAGGGAGAGTTTTCTTAGTGCCAGAAATGCCCCCTCAAATGCCTTTGACAGAGTGCTGCATGCCTGGTATGGTTTCTGGTGTGAATTTGCCATGCACTTGGGCCTCCATGGACACTTTCTGCTACCATGCAGATGCAGTTACTAGTCTGGTATAGCTTTACGTTGCTATGTAAGCCAGTTTGGTCCAGTGGTTAGGGAGCCAGACTCTTATCTGGGAATACTGGGTTTGATTCTGCACTCCTCCATCTGGGTGACCTTGGGCTAGTCACAGCTCTCTTCTGAGCTCTCACAGCCCCACCTACCTCACAGGGTGTCTGTTGTGGGGAGAAGAATAGAAAGCTTTGTCAGTTGCTTTGAGTCACCTTAAATGGGCGAGAAAAGCGTGGTAGAAGGTTCTTCTTAACCTTTTATGTTCCACCTTGTCATAGACAACTTTGGGATTTTAAAATTAAAGAGTCCATAAATGTCTTAAGTAATGATAAATAGAGAATTCTATCTTGAGCCAACTGAATCCGTATGGGATGAAAACAGGTTGCATACAGGATAACTACAGGATGCATACGTACATATACAGACACGTACAGATGCAGGAAAGATCTGTAGGGGCATCTACGAATGTTGTTGACATTCGTAAGCACAAATTCGAATAGATTTGAATTTGCTTAATTTTAATAAAATTTGGTTTAAGCCAAATCTAAAAGATTCAAATCGAATCAATTTTTTCTCAATTTTTGGGAATTCGAAACAAATCCTGAAAATTGCATTTGTGTATACTCGTGGGATGCATCTCTGCAGCTCAGAGCTGTGGATACTTGCTCTGGAGACTGTGTAAGCTGCCACAGTGGTGGGAGACGTGGTGTCTCCCAGTCCCCCAAATTTCACTGAGGGCAAACAGAGAGCCAGGGCAGTAAATTACCCCCTTCATCCTCAGAGGAGAGATAAGGTGAGTCAGATGCCAACAGGTGCCCTGAAAGCCATTCAGCCTATAGGTTAGTAAGGTGACTTCTAGCCTCAGAGGCACTGGGAAGACATTTTGGCAGTGCATTCTGACCCATCTCCGGTAGTCTGCAACATGGAAGTACACTTTCTACATGCTCTTTGTATTCCATGCTGGTCTACTGGTGGATCTTTATATTGAGGTCCATGGGAGATCTGGACTAAGAGCCCCTTGATCTGGATTATTCTGTGCCATACGCAGATGGAGTGTACCCATGATGGGCAGGTCCTCCCATATTCCACGTTAATGTGTGGAGTAGAGATCCATAGTCTTAATCTGGAACCAAACTAGGAGTCAGTGCAGAAAGATCCTTAGGATCAGGAAGCCTCAAATTTGTGTAGGCTACAACTCTGCCTTGCGTTCAGGACTCAGGTTGAGTCCTCTCTCTGAATGTCGAACAGTGGTCTCTCTCTGGACAAGACCTCTGCTTGACATTCTGAAGGAACACTGTCAGTTTGTGTAATCAATACTAAGCTAGATGCACTAATTGCCTCTTTTGGTGTAAAACAGCCTCTAGTATTCCTATTCTAAATCCTCACTTAGCCTTGAAGCTCACTCAGTGACCTTGTCTAGTCACTTCTCTGGAACATGTTCTGTTATTTTGAAAGTTTTACGATGACGCTCAGGCCCATTTAATTTAATCACTTTTATCTATTTTCCAGGGAGATGTAACTAGTGTTTATAGTATACAGACTCCTCAGAGTGTTAATGTCGGTGGCTAAATATCTGTAAGTTCTCAAAATTCAGAGTAACTACTCTGTGTAAGCTGGTGGTAAAACTGGACTGACTCGATGTTTTATGTTCTGTGTTTTCTTTGTGGTGCTGTTTTTGTATTATAAACATTTTATTTGGGTCTGTGGGCCAAAACAATTCATTGATTAATTATATAATCACTTCCTTTCAGCCAAAACTGTTGTGGGAAGAAAAATCAGGAATACGGTTACACTTTGGATTCCTTTTGCCTCCCTGCACTTATGTCAAACGTGGTTCATTACGAGGCCTTGATCCCTTCTGCGCCTTTTTCTTCTACACTCTGGTGTAGACTAGAAGGGAACATGCCCCCTGCCAGACTCCTGTGTTCACACTGGATGGAACATAGTCGGGTTGAGGCAGACTACCTAGAAAAAAATGACTGCCTAGACAACTAGGTTTTACTTGTGACTAAACCATCCCTGGGAAGCATGTCGAAGGCTGCACACTTCCCTGTTGCGGTTTAGCAGTGCCACCAAAATGGATTCTCTGAGGCTGTGAGCCCAGCAACTTCAGTTCCTGGCTGTCAGGACCCCCACAGCAGACTCTGAAGCTTGTGCAGAACTTCAGATGGCCGTGTTCGGAGACAGCTGAACTGTACCAGCTGGAAACTATTCCAGTAGGAACAGTGCCAGCGGGAATGGTCCAGCTCAGCTAACTGTGGTAAGGTAAAGTATAGCTTCATTCACTAAATCAACAACTAAAGACGATGCTGATGGTTTTCCATATCATCTGACTTTTATGGCCGGGGCTTCTTCTTGAGTTGTTAAGGTTTCCATGCGAGATTGACTTCACTATTCAGATTTCTCAGACCTTCAGTGGTTCCCTCAGGACTAGATGGCATTAACTCCTTGCTTGGGATGGCTTTTCTCCTGCTTTCCCTACAGTGCTGGTAGGGAAAAATGATTTGCCATTTACCTGTGACCCTCATATGACATGGCAAAGCAGCCTCTGATCCAATATGGAGTACTAACTGATGTGTCAACAAAGGAGCTGTGCCAAGAGTGGACGCTGAATATGATGACCACCATGTTACCATGTACATTACTTTCACTTTCAGAATGTGAAAGAAATCATGAGCCAGTTTGGTTTTGCTGTTAGAGTATCTGGCTCTTATCTGGTAGTCTCTTGGTTCAATTTTGCGCTCCTACATAAAACCATCTGGGTGACTTTGGGCTAGTCACAGCTCTCCTTTTGAGCTCTCAGAGCCCTCCTACTTCACAGGGTGCCTGTTGTGGGGGGAAGAACAGAAGGTTTGGTGGCCATTTTGAATTCCCTGAAGGGTGAGAAAAGCAGGGTATAAAAACAATCCTGCTCCTCCTTCTATCAATGGTGCCTGCCCTACTCATGGGGGTGGGAAAAATGTTCTGCAAACCTGGCATGGGCCAAGTTCACTCCAGAAGGATAATAGTAGAGATCCAAAATGACCCACTACGGGGGGCGTTTCTGGTGCTTCATATAATGGCTCTGGATGGAAACTTTGATGCTAGGGAACTTTTCCTTGGCCTCAAACATAGCGTGTTATACAGTTGAATAATCTCACAGTAACAATTTTCCTCTTGAAGTACTATGTTTGGCCTGGCAAGGTTGATTAAATCAAGGAGGGATTCATTTTATTTCACACCTAAGTTTCACTCCACTTTCAGAGAACAATAAGTGATAAGCTGTTTACTTTTGGCATTATCTAGCCCAGAAAATCCACTTTTTGGTTACATTTTGTGGAAGGAAATAGACTGGTTACTTCTCTTGTTGTGAAGGTAGGCTGAAGCTGGAATAAAATTTAGGTGTGAATGCAGCCTATGGGTGTTTTTCCTTTCCTCCCTCCCTTCCTAATAACTTGGTAGAATATTCTGAATCTGAAGTATTCTGGAAAAATGTTCAGAGCACCAAGAAAGTAGAAGAAGGCTTAGGCTTCAAAAGTCCTTGTTCTGGAAGAGACAACGTGGGATGATTGTAGACCTCCTCAGTCATGTCTGCTGGTAAACCACTTTGGAGAGTTTTCAGCTGGGACAGTGCCTATTCCAATACTCACTAAGCATGCTAGGAATCTGCTTGATCTGGTCTGCTGACCAAGTCCAGATAGATTCTTAACCGCCAACTTAATTCAACCAAGTCTCTTTCTACATGTTTGTATTCTTGGGCGAATATGGGCTTAGAAACCCCGTATTTGCCTTGTAGCATGTACTTCCCTAATAAACCTTGTTTGGCGAATTGGCAGTGAAGCCTAGTTCCAGTGACTTAATTCTATCTCAGGGTGTATTGTAATGAGGTGATTTATCGCTCATCAATGCTCAGTGCTCATAATGAGTAGTTTTAATGAGCAGATTTAAAACACTGCCTACTGCCTGGTATTCCGAAGGTTAGAAATTGCTGAGGTGAGATGTGATTTAATACTGATGAGAGATTTTTTGCCATGGAGAATGTACACAAGGGGTGATAAAATTATCTCCAAATCAGTCAGACGTAGCATAGAGTACATCACAATTAATGGTAGTAGTCTGACCCTAGACCTGCAGTTTAAAATCATGATTCACTGACCTTTGTTAACACATGAAAATATCTTACGAAATTATATCCTATGGCTGTTCAAATCATGTCATGCTACTGCTAAATAAGGAAGAAGGAAGAGTTGTTTCAAAGGCAAGTATTACTGAAAATGAAAATTGAAATGAAAACATTTTAAAGTGCTGCGATCAGTTGTCTAGTTACTAAAACTTTTGATGCAATTAACCAAGTCAGAAAGTAAATCCAACAGAAAAACAAATGATTTTTTTTCAAATTTTGTAAACGTATAGATGGCAGTTTGTGAAAATGGCGGAAGAGGGGACAACAGAAATGAAACTAGTTAAGACAAATAGTTTGCAAGCGGAAAGAGATCACGTCTGTTGTAGTTCTGCAAAATTGTAGGGTGATATTAATAGCTTCTGCATGCCTGTGAGGTTTAAGGGAGGTGAGGTCTTCTCAAAACATCACCAACGTGTGAAAGGAAGGGTCCTAATGAGCCAGTTTGGTCTAGTGGTTAGGGAGCCGGACTCTTATCTGGGAATACCAGTTTTGATCCCTCACTCCCCCATCAAGACAGCTGGGTAACCTTGGGCTAGTCACAGCTCTCTTCTGAACTCTAACAGCCCCACCCACCTCACAGGGTGTTCTGTTGTGGGAAGAATAGAAAGCTTTGTTGGCCACTTTGAGTCCCCTTAAATGGGTGAGAAAAGTGGGGTAGAAAAACCAACTACTACTACTACTACTACTACTCCATCATGCTTCCTGGTCTGGTATATTGACCAGTCCAGGCCCATAGCCAGCTCTCACAAATTGGGGGTGAATGAGTAATATGTCACATCTGATCTTGCCCATAAGAAACTGGAGTTACTTATATTGACGGATTAAAAATTGTTTTGGGGGGAATGGGGAGGCTGTCCCCACCCCCCACCCCCACTCCAAATCGCCCAAGTCTCTCTGGGCAGAGTATTAAGATATATCTCCAAATCAGAAAGGCTTTCTGGAGGGGAAATGCCACAATTCTCAGTTTCCTAAGATCAAAGGCCCTTTCTGGGCTGGACCAGTGTTTCATGTAATCCATTAATTTTTTGCCCAGGAGACAACTAGTTGTTTATGCCGCTCATGAGCAGGACATGAACACAAAAATTTGCCTTGCTCACTTGTCTCCCAGTAGCTGCCTTCTAGGCCTCCAAGAAGACGTTGTCATGCTGGTAGCCATGAGTAGCCATTGGTGATCCAAATTTTCCCTTGCTGATACACATACAGGCAGCGAGATGTATTTGCATATCTGCCTTAGTTACATCTGCCTTACCAAACAAATAGACCAAATCCACAAATACAAGAGGGAAATAACAAAAGGTTTGGGGAAATAGCATTGTTAAAGTATTTCTTTTAAAAGAACAGGAAGAAAACATTATGAGGGAGGGGACAAAAAGATTCCATGAGGGGCATATAATTAGCCATTCATATGGCATACAGACTGAAGACATGTTTATGCTTATTGTGTTTTGTATAAATGGTGCACAAATTGTGCCTAGGAGTTCATGCTTCTTTTTGTGCTGTTTGCTCATTATGTTCCTACGCTGCTCAAGCTCACATTTAGCTGGCTGCGCCTTGCCACAGATGGGTTTAAACTGTGCATTTTGTGGAGCCAACACCACTTTACTATGGTATTCCCTCTTATCTAGTTGCACTTTTGTGAGCAGAATAGTACTTTTGAGCTTGTAAGCCTCTAACTTCCGCCTTTTCCCTAAGATGAGTGTGAATATACAGTCTTGGGGGAGAAGCGAAATGGTTGAGGTTCTGAGGAAGAATCCTCTGCTGTGTGGCATTTTGGGTCCTTTCTGCACTTACCTTCTGCACTTCTGGGCCCATTGATCCACATATTATTGCAGACCTCTTGACACTTCCACCTCCACTGGAATGCTCTGTTAGCTTTAGATGGAGTCCTTGATTGGAATAACTGGTAGACCTGTTTAAATAAGTCATAAGTCATGGTCCAGAACATGGGAGTCTTGCAGAAGACACAGGTCCCATATTTGGAAGTAGTTGGGGACAGACGGACACATTTTGGCAGTGTGTTGAAGTATGCACTGAAATGGATCTCCCACAGGCTCTGAGGCTAGGAACTTTTGTTTCTAGCACTTGGCGCTATTCCATTCCATTCCATTTTTATTTGTATACCGCCTTTCCAAAGTAACTTTGCTCAAGGTGGTTTACAACAACAACAACAAAATAAAGTAAAATGAGAATACATCAAAGAAATACAGCAATTAAATACAACAAGTAAATACAGCAAGTAGAAAAAAAACCAATTTCAATAACTGAAACATCAAATATATATCATAAGCAATGTACAAAATTCTAACAATAAGCTATGTAATCTAGAAAATATTAATAATATTTGCTTATAACAATTCAGGTTGTTGCCCAACCTGAAAGCTCTCATGTGCTTTGAGGCTAGGAAGGGGGTGGTTTGGACCAGTGCTGTCCTACAGGTGACGTTGTTCCAGACCACACCTTTCTGTGATCTGTAGCAGCAGGCCTGGCTGTTCCAGACCCACTAGTTTGGACCATGAACGAGGAAACTGGGTGAGCGCCTTCCATCAGGCTCCCAGCATTGACCCCTCCCTCCCAACTGTCACCACACAGGCTATGAAGGAGCCATCTTGCCTATGGGGAGTGGAAGAGAAGGAAACTGGGTCAGCACCTTCCATCAAGCTCCCAGCCTTGACCCCTCCTGCCCAGCTGTCCTCAAACAGGCCATGAAGGAGCCACCTTGCCTATGGGGAACGGAGGAGAAAAAGAAAATAAAAGTATTTTACCATTGCAAGAACACTGTTGCTGCCAGAGTGTCCCTGTTCCCTCCCAAACCATTTTCCTTTTGTATCTTGTCTCTTTAGATTGTTAGCCTGAGGGCAGGGACCTAAGATTAATATAATATTGTAACCCACCCTGAGACCTCCAGTTATAGAGCAGGATAGAAATACAAATACATAAAATACATAAATAAATGCAGAATGGGCATTGTTCTCCATGCCAGTCATCTTAATCACAGCACCCAATGCAGTAATGAATGAAACAAACTGTTGTTTCAGGAATCTCCCCAGTTCTTGTACAATCTCTGAAAAAGAATCCCCACATTTATTAACTATTTTAATAATAATTTGCAGACAAAGGGAAAAGCTGTTACTGCAAGGACAGAAGAAACAACTTATGCCCATTTGACATCTCACAGGTCAGGTTAAGGTTGAACCATCAGCTGTTTCCCCATTCACCTTTGCTCGGAGTTGTTTTAACTATTCCACTCCAGCCTGTTCTGGACCAAGCACAGCAGGTTCTGTTCATGTCACATTCTGGACCAATACTGGTAGCAATGCACAGATGCCATAGTTGTTCCAGTCCATGCCACTGGTTTCCCACGTGAAATATTGCCTACCCCTGCCAGTTATTGTCTGGGCCTCATCATTTGTGTCTGGTTGTGTCTGGTGTACCAGAGAAGGGTTGAACAGAGCAGAATCTCCTTATTGGAATTTCAAAAATGATATTTGAAGGTTACATCAGCTTCAAAGATGGGTTGTGGTGGAAGCACAGATGAGGTGCAGAAGCACCAAAAAATTGACCAGAACAAGACTGCATTAGTATTGTTGTAGACCTTTAGATAAAGTGTCTAATAGCTAATCTGGAATAGGGACCTCTTGCAATGATTATGGACTAGAATAGCACTAGGCCTGAGCAGGTGAAGCATAAGCAACCTCTTGGATCTGACTACTGACTGAGTGTGAAAATGGCCTTCATTTTGGTTCGAGCTAAGTGTATTTTTCTGGGGCTGCTGGTTTATAAATCACTGATATAATAGTGGATTA
The DNA here is from genome assembly GCA_023333525.1 of Aspidoscelis tigris stejnegeri. Taxonomy (NCBI): domain Eukaryota; kingdom Metazoa; phylum Chordata; class Lepidosauria; order Squamata; family Teiidae; genus Aspidoscelis; species Aspidoscelis tigris. The sequence continues at coordinate 256,649,944 of JALMGA010000001.1, forward strand.
TTTCCAGCAAATGTGGTATATGGTGATACCACACAGATTGTATACTTGACCACCAAGTGTCCTAGAAGCTTTCCTTTTGCATGCTGATATAGTCTGCACAGGATGGAGGATAGACTGATCCAGGAGGCCCAAAATATTGGCTTGGCCTGGTGTACAGGTAGGTGTCTTTCTAGTTTGACCAGTGGTGCAAACACAGAGGCATGGACCACAGAAGTTTGTGGATGGATCTCCTTGGTGGTCTGGTGTTCCATGGGGCCGGGTTTGCTGGCAGAACAAGGCCACCCCTTCTATGGTTTCCTTGGGTCTTTGCAGCTTTTGGTGGCCCAGTGCTCCAGCTTCAGAGCTGGCATAGCAGGAGCCATCAGTCCCAGTGGGAGTCAGTCTACTTGGTCCAGTCTACTGACCATATAATGTTATTTGTGATTATTGAATTGGCCAACATAACTAAAATTTCTAATAAAAATAGCATTGTGTAGATTTCAACATGGAGTTGTGAATAATAAAGTAGCACATGTTCAAATGGGTCAGCACAACCCCATACTTCAATACAGATATCATTTTCATGCTCAGAACCATAAATGGATATTTCTCAGTAATCCTGACTAGAGTTTTTATGCCAAATTCAAGGCCAGAGAATGCCTTTCCAGTGAAGCTGTTAAAGTATCTCTGAGCAAGGGAAATTTTAAAAAGCTAAATAAACATATATCAACAATCCATTTTTTAAAAAAGACTGATTCCTAAAAACATGTTGGCAGGCTGAGAGCATGTACCAACATTTAGTATAGTCATGAGTCATGTCATGGACAGTGGGAGAAACTATCTCTGATGGTTATTTATAAATGTTTGCACCAGTTGCATTCAGGAAAAATAACAAGGAAGGGTGACTTGACTTGTGGAGTAGAGGAACCAGCTAAGAAAGATTTTGAATTTGGATAAATTGTTGGTGAATTTTCCGGAGCAGTGTTTTCCATTGTTTTGCTCCTTGAAGCTATGTTCTGAGTTATAGTGACTGAAGTCTTATAATTCAAAATCAGTATCCTTGGTGTGCAATAGTTAAGAGTTCTAGGCTAGAGCCTAGGGCTGGATCTTTGGTCAGTAAAAAAAAAATCACTCAAAAGAGCTGTAGAGGTGCTAGTGTCTTAATCCACATTAAAGGCCAGAAAACATGTTTCTGCTACAGTCTCTAAGCTGTTTTTGATTTGCTGCTGGGCCTCTCAATTTCATGCACTGGTACGGACTAAAGAGGACAAACCCTCTAATAGGCTACTACATCTGCATTGGACACAGCATAGCCTTGTCTAGTTGGCCTAAATGTCTTTCCAAACCAGGATCCCAGTAGACCTGTTTCAGAAGGTGTACCAGTGGCCCATAGGTTGAGTGGAAGAGTGCCCACTCCTGTGCACCACCAAAATGGGTTCCTCCTGGCCTTCGAGGCCAGGTACTTTAGGCTCTGAAGTTCATCTGAACTTTGGAGCAACTCAGAACATGTCCTGGAACAGGCTGTCCAAATGTGGACTGTCTTTTTCTAAGGCAGGTGGGCAGTTCCAGCCTGGAATTGTTCTGAATGGAGCAGTTCAAGGTGGTCTGCTCCTCACCAAGCAAGTGCAGAAGTGGACACTATCTCTGAATGTATCCTCAGAGTCTTGTGTGTGCATTGGGGATGGTTAAAGCTAAGGAAGTAAACCCTGACAGGAAATCTTGTGTAGAGCTTGAGAGGGAGTTGGAGGGACAAACTCCTGCAGCCAACCTTGTGTTTGCAAAAGTGGAGTAGTCCAAATAATATTGCATCCTGGCATCCAACTCTTCAGTTGTCCTGACACAGTTCGAAGAAGGATCATAATTCTTTTTTTTTTTTAGTATTATTTCATTGTTAAGTCTAATTGGGAATACAAGATCATATTGACATGAGAGGGCAGTCAGTACTGTTGCCAATAAAACTGCATGTATTTGCCCATGTACTCCCCAGGAATTGACTGGTGACTGGAAGATTTGGAAGCCATAGTCTGAAGGATTTACACTAGGCAGATAACAGTTCTGCTATAGTCACTGTCTGCACAGTTGTTCCCATGGGGGAAACTTAAGATATTGGGTGACTTCCAAATGTGAAGCATGTCTGGCTTTGAATATAATGAAATGCCTTACAAAAAGACTCTGGGTGATAGTCTGTTAGTTATATATGCTCAGTGGGCCTTGGAAGTCAGTATTATTAGGAGAAGATGGAACTTCAAAGGACCTACTAAATATCCTTGTTGGAGTAGAAGGGTCATGACTTTACTGCTTTTTACCTGTATGACCTAATATATCAAACATCAACAGGAGCCCTGCTGGATCAGATCATAGCCCATTCTGTCTTACACAGTGGCCTACCAGTTGCTTCTAGCCATTCTTAGGTAGAAGACAAAGACAAAACCTTCACCTGCTCTCGATTCCATGAAAATGGCCTTTAGAGGCACCCTGCCTATCTCTCCAACCTGTAGACAGTACCTAGGCATCCATTCTAGTAGTCATTGATACACCTATCCTCCATGTATTTATCAAATCTTTTCTTAAAGCAATATAGGCTAGTTGCAGTCATGACCTCTTCTGGCAGCTAATTCCACAGACGGATAACCCTTTGGCATCCAAGGTACAGAAATGGTTTGTCATTGTCTACTTCTGAGGAGAAGCTGGAATTCAAACCAGCAATCCTCTGCTTTCCAGGCTGCTTGCATTACCTCTGTAAATTTCTGTCTTAAGGGGAGCTGGTCCATTTGGGAAATGTCAGCAGTCGCCTCGCCCCCCCCCCCCCCAAGTAGCATACATCTTGAGTTGGCTCTCCTTTTCTCCTCCATTTGTGGACAAATGTGCATATAATCCAATATTCCCAGTGAACTTGGTTTTCGTGGGGGGTTTGTGGAGAATTGCAGCTCTATAGTGCTGCAGCTGTTTTGATACTTGCCACCTCTTCCTTTGGTCTGCTTCCCATCTGCTCCATCAGCCATAATGGGCATCAGCCGCCATGGAGCAACATTATATATCAGATCTTCAAAATCTTCTCTGTTTCAAGAGTAAGGATTTTTATGGAGGGAGGAGGGGGATCCATCTGCTTATAAACTGAAGTCTAAAACCTCCATGGATACATGAAATTAATTGCACAGATTTTATTATTATTACTGTTATTATTGTGTCATATGAATATTTGGATTTCCCTTCTTGTGATTCAAGTCAAACAGCTCTTATATAAAATGCCTGGCCCTTTGAATATCTTTGAGCTATTCATTGCTTCAAGCAGTTTCATCTCCATAAGTAATTCTGTGAGTAATTTTCATCTCTCTGTTCTAAAATGGTATCAAATCCGCATATTGGGGTCAAACTAGTCGTGACATTAAGCTCATTTTGAAAGCCTGCACTGTGCTTGGAACTAACTGTGAGCCTTTCCAACATGTAACCGCAGGAAACCTTTACCTGGATAAGGTCTGCCAAGACTCTTTTTTTCAAAATCCTTCTCATGTTGTTTTCTGTCCAGAAAATGTTGCTGTTATGGACACTATTTGATCACATTATACAGTTGTAGGAGAAGAAGAGTTGGCTTTTCTGGCTCACTTTTCTCACCCATTTAAGGGAACTCAAAGTGGCTGACAAAGCTTTTCGATTCTTCTCCCCACAACAGTACCCCCTGTGAGGTAGGTGGGGCTGTGAGAGCTCAGAAGAGAGCTGTGACTAGCCCAAGGTCACCCAGCTGGCTTCAAGAGGGAGGGTGGAATCGAACTCAGTATTCTTCGGAGAGGAGCGGCATAGAAATTGAACAAATAATAATAATAATAATAATAATAATAATTCCCAGATAAGAGTCCGGCTCCCTAACCACTAGACAAAACTGGCCTAATATTTCTTTAAAAGTACATTACTCTGAATATACTGAAATACTGCTTCTGTTGTTTTACTGCTTCCATAAACTATCCTCCAGTTTAATGAATTTGAAACCATGCTGCGTGGAAGAAGATCTTCTGTGGCCTGGACAGACTTAGCAATGTGAGAGGTTGGTCTTGCTGTCTGGCATCTGCAGCAGTGTCTCCAGCGGAGGTGGATTGCACCTGAGGGACTGCTGCCTGCTATCTCTGGCTTTGCTGACATAGAGATGGCCCTCTTATGTGTCTTTACCTCATTAGCTTCTGGTGATTGGTGGAGCTGCTAAAGGGGTCTCTCCAGGTGATCTCAGTATACAAGACCCTGTTTTAGAAGTTTGGGGTCCATGACATTTAGGATTTTATAAGCCAAAATGAGACCCTTGAATCAGTATCAGCAGCATGTTGATAGCCAGTGGTAGTTTCTTTAAGGCAGGGATGATGCTCATCTGGCCAGCAGTACCCAGAATGCTGCTGCATTCTGTACTAGTTGTAGCTTCCGTAACAGTGTAAGAAATGTTCACCTGGTTCTCTTGGTGGAAACCAGTTGGATGTGGAAGCCCACAAAGATCTTACAACATTGGCAGTTTTATTTTTAGTGCTGTTGTTTAATACCTTTAACTTCCTGTTAGCCTTTTCATCAGCTGGTGCCTCGCGGATCAGCTTGCTCACTTTGGGGACATGTTAAGGCAGTCCTGCTTCCAGAGTGGCAGTTCCTTGGCTCCCACAGAGAAAGATGGTTTTCTGGATAAAGTGCCTTGATCTGAGGAAGAGGAAGCTGTTGTCTTAGAAGGCACCCATTCCTTGGAGGGCAAACAGGGGAAGCGGGATTCTTACAGATGACAATTCAGTACTTAGAAACATAGATGTATGGGGTAATAGTGGATATACCAGCAACTTGGAGATTTACCTGTCTGGTGCACAGGAACATCTATGCAAAACTGAAGCATATTTCTTTTGTAAGAACCCTTTTTATCAGCCTGTTGAATTGCAAAGAGTACTCTTGGGGGCTGAAATGGCCATTCTTTTTCATCTAGGCATGTGAAAATGTTCCAGATAGGTTCGTGCACTAGCTTTATTTGCCTTGTGCAGTTAGCTGGCATCTTCCGTGCTGAAAGGTTCTACCTTTTTCTGATATCAGATTCTCTGAATTGACTTAGCAGTGCCTAAATTCTTAATATTGCTTCTGTGTGAGCTTTAAACTCAAACTTGATTTATTTGTTTACTGTGAACAAATCCAGCAGCATTCCTGAAGTTATTTGTGTTGACCTTTGGCCACTTCCAAATATCCTTCTCTTTCATTTTCCTCTTTATACAGGATTTGAAAATATTTTCTGTGGTGATAAATCCCACACTCCTGCCTGATCATTCTTCTTCCTTTATGTGGTCTCTGGTCTCCATATAGCAGACAAAATAAATTCTGCATTGGGTGCATTGGTGTAGTCATAGACACTTCTTGATTTCTGACTCTAGACTATTTATGGCATTTTCTGCATTGTGCCTTATTCTGGATTATATCCTGGAATGGGGACCATGTGTCGACTATAGCAGATCCTGGGTAGGGGCTGTTCTTGTCTGCACCAGCATATAGATGGCAGGTCCCTATTCCAGGACATAATCCAGAATAAGGCCAAGTCTAATAAAATATTCTGTCCACCTTTCTATAAAGACTTCAGTCCTTTTGGTTTTGGCTTTTTATTGCAGTTCTATACATAAACTGTGTTTGGTTAATCAGCTGCGTTGTTTTGAAAGCTGTTGATACTTTCTCCAGTACTTTCTTCTACACTGTGCTCTCCCTCTTTGACAGCTCACCGATGGGGGAGGCCAGGGGGAGGGCCTTTGGAGGCTGGATTGGGATCGGTGCTGGTGCATCCGCACAGCACCCACCCAAATCCGGCTCCGCAATCCGGCCTTACGGACGCGTGGGGCTTCGAGGAGCTGTCCCTATTTGGGACAGATCTTCGGAAAAAATGATTAGCCAAAAAATGGATCTTTTTAGATCCGTTTTTCGGCGGCCTGTTCCCCTTGTGCACAGTAGAACAGTTTAAGGGAGGCCCTCCCCCCTGCTATATACACTGTCTGCACCAGGTGAAGCATAATCCAGATTAGGAGGCCAATAAAACTGGTCACTTAAAGGCATTGCAGCCAGGAACCTGTCAGGTTTTGTGGGGCTGGCTCAGGGGATAGACCAGAACAGCTGTCACAAAGCAGACCGGCTTGTTCTGGTCCAAGCACGATCTGTCCCAGCTTGGTGATGGATTGCTAGATGGGAGGTCTTTTCACACATGGGTTGGTAGTGCATGATTAGGGAACTTCTGGGGAAGGGCATCTGCACTTGGAGGAGGCTACTCCACCCTCCAAATCTTCCCAAAAGTTCCGTAATCATGCACTACTTGTGGAGCATGAAATCGTGCTCTATGCCTTCCCCAACCACTTACCTGTTGCGTCCAGTTGGGGAGCGTTTGCACCTCTGCTGGACGAGGTTAACAAGGCTGCTGTGCAAGCATGCTGGCAGCTCTGCCGCCCTCCTGACCTGACTGTGACTGTGCAGAAAAGCAGAAAGCCATATGGATTGTCATAGACATGCTGAAAGTTTTAGCTAGCTGAACAATCTAGTTTTTTACATTAATATCTTCTGAACTCACTTGTCAGGAGATGATGATTTGATTTTTCTTTTTTTTCCCCAAATACAGATTAATCTTTATGCAGCTTTCCTTAATCTGCTTTTTAAATGACTTGTCTTTCAAGTAATACCATAAATTGAAAAATCACATCTTTCCTCAGACCCTGCTGGTTTACTTTTTTCTGCCTTCGCTCTTTCGAGTCTTTATAGCACGTAGATCATGTAATCAATATATTTACAGTTGACGCAGAACAGTAGGATTCAAATACCAGTTTTTGCTTTGTTCTCCATGTTCTCTTCAAAATCTGTTTTTTAATTATGGCTTCCAACATTTGCTGCTGTTGGCTAGACTGGCTGGGATTGAATGAAGGACCTGAAGTACTGTACTTTGAGCACCTCTGGAATGGAGAAGCTGTTGTCTCCTGTTCTGAGCTCAGCTACACCTAGATTTTAATCCACATTGGGCCCACCTTTAGTGTGAGAGAATATATTTGCAGTATGACAACAATTTTCTGTTCACATTATCTATCCCCGAAAATTCCCCTTTGGGTTAGATGATGCAGAAAGAAAACAGTGAATCATTTTGCTGATGGCATGACATTCTGAAAGGGAATCAAACTTAGGTGTAGCCTGGCTTTTCATTAGGAAATTTGCTTTTACTACAAGGATCTAAAGGTCTAGAATGTGGGATTATCAGGAGGTCATGTTGGATTGCCGTACATATCCATGTATCCCCAACCACTCCCAGTGGGCAGTGGTTGTCCTTTTCATGACGTCACTAAAAAGCAAAATAAAAACTTCAGTAAGTTTAATTAATGTGGATGTTTACATTTGGGTAGAAATACAATCCTTATGCGTTTTCTGAATATCCCCAAAAGAGGGAATTTTATAGCATACATATAGGTCTTTTATTTTTATTTTTGTTTTATTGGAAATTTGTCAGTGAAGTAGAAATGGGCTTATTTGCAATAGTAGCAGATGTGTTCCTTGAAATCAAGAGGTGCTATTGGAAGAGGAGCTATTGCAGAAAGAAACCATCATTACTGCTACAGAATTTAAATAAAAGAGGACTGAAACAACATTATCAGCCCACTTAGGCATCTGAAAATAGCCTTGCCAGTTTGCCAGGTAAATGCAGCCCTTCTGGTGGGAACAGTGCCCAGCAGAGTGCATTATTCAGTTGAACTTGCTTTAGGACCAGATTTTGGAGACAGGAACAGCAGGAAAGCAGACTGACCTTTCATATCATCTGTAATGTTTTGTACAAATGAGAAGATTTTTCTTCTTCTCCTTAACCCTTCTGTACATGCAAAGGGACTTGGCAGCAAGCATAAATTGGATATTGCTGGTTCAGCTAGCTAATATACGTGAAGCTCTGAGACTTAGCGCGTAAAAGAAAACAAACAATTATGTACATAAAATCCCCAGCTATTGTATTCCTACAGCCTTTGTGCTCCAGTTTGGCAAGGCATTCAGATTGTTCTATTCTGCTTTACTTCCTTTAGGTAGGACAAAGCTTCAGTAGATTTAGTGACAAGGACCAGAGGGCAAAGTTCTTTTGGGACACACCCAAGGCTGTGGTCACACCTTCACTTTAAACCTTCTTCAGACCATCTTCTGATCACAGTGTTCACACCTTTTCAGTTCTATCCATTTTGTTTGTGGATTTTCCACTCCGGAAAGTCCAAATAGAGCATTGTGGTTAGAAGATGGACTGAAGGAAGGTTTAATGTGAAGGTGTGTCCATGGTCCAAGGGTCATCTGTGCCCCTCATTCATGTCGGCCAACAGATGCTGTGAGAAGTCTGCAGATAGCCCCTGGTGTCATGTTTTGTGGCTCCTGATTGCCAAAGATGCATCACCTCTTGTCAGCCACTTTATTTTTACGTTGGCTTGTAAAAGTAGCAGTGGCGGTTCTACACATTGCTTCAGCTGAGGGCATTACTGCTAAACCCTTGAAAATTATTTCTGATGTTCCAGTGAAGCGTAGAAGCTTTTGACTAGGCCTTGGTCTCTCTGGGATTTATGCAGAAAAGAAATAAGAGAAAGTAAAAGAAGGAAAGGTAGAGAAGCAAGTGGACTATGTGTCACCTTGCCACCTATCTCAGGGCAAAAGCAGCAGGAAAGAGTAGATATGGGGAGAAGCAGTAGAGTTTCTAATTGGGGAGCAACTTGCTTAAAGGATCCTCCCTAGAAAATCTCCATTTTCAGAGAGGAATTCTATACCATTTGCGTTTCTGCTTTTGGTGTTTCCCACACTCTTAGTCTGACAGTTTTAATTTATTCCCCGGACTGGACTGAACAAGAAAGTGAAGCAAAATAGTTGCCAATCAGCCAAGAATCCAAACATCACTTTAGCAATTATTTGATCATAGTGGTTCCAGGACATAATTGGATTTTGGGTGTTCCTCTTTGGTAGGAGGGCTCTCTACTTGCTCTTCAAATTTTGCAAATACAGTGGTACCTCGACATACAAGTGCCCTGACATACAAGTGTTTTGAGATACAAGCCGCCGAGCGAGTGATATGTTGCTTTGAGATGAGAGCAAGATTTGAGATACGAGTATGTAAATACAGTACAGTACATAACAAAAACAACTGAGGTGGTGTTTTGGGAGCTGGAATGGATTAATGGGAAAATTGCTTTGAGATACGAGCGATTTGACATAAGAGCAAGGTTACGGAACGAATTAAACTCGTATGTCAAGGTACCACTGTACTTTGCTGCTCTCTGTGGTGAATTGGTTAGGTTTGGTCATTGATAGTTCTCTTTATATTTGATTAATTGATTCTGTTGGGAGAGGGTGCATCCAGAATTTACTGGAGGTTGTGGCGATTAAGATTGAAAAGGTAAAGGGACAAAATGGCTTTGGCCATGTTCTTAGAACCTAAGAAAACACAATGTCTTCCTTTATCTGACTCTTAGAACTACTTTCCAGCAGGTGCCAGACAATTCTCCAGGTTCTATTGCTGTTTCTCAGTGCTTCCACCAAATTGATGGGCACATTTGCTGATTCCAAGGTGATGGTCCTTTCTGCTTTTGCAACTGTTGTGGGTAACATAATCTATTTCTGACTTCTCAGATATAATCAGTTGTAGTTCCTTCCTTCTTTGGTTGTATGTGTGCATCTTAATTTCTTTTTCGTCAAGTTTACAATTAAATCTTTTTTGCTATTAGGGCTGATGTCATGTTTTAGTCAAATAAAGACTAGTGTGCGACATAAGTTAAATGTATCATAAAAATACTCCAAGCTATGACTCAGGTGATCGGTATTAGTATTATTAGTATTATTTTCTTGCAGTACCTCATTTTGATTAGCTTTTGAGAGTTTGTGTTAAATTTAGCTGGAAATTACGTGAGTTGAATGGGTAGGGAGAAAAGTGCTTGAAGGCTTACAGTTTGTAGATAACAACTCGTGGGTAAAATTAGTGGGTTTTACAGATGATCAGAGTGAAGCAATTGCAGTTCTTATAGCTGACATTAGTACTGGAGCTGAATTATAGCACCCGCCATTGCTTACCTGCAAGTCTGTCATTCTCCCCTGCCTGGCTGCTGGGGTTTGTAGTCCAAGAACATCTGGAGGGCTGTAAGTCAAACCTCCTTGATCTAGACATCGTGAATTAATGTAGTTGGGATGGGATGGTGTCAAAACCAGGGATTAGATCAGTGATGGCCAACCTATGACACGCGTGTCACAGGTGACACACCAAGCCCTTTTGGGTGACACACCTGGTCACCCTGGCACCTGGGCGTGTAGTGCTTGCTTGTTCTAGAAGTGTACGAAATAACAACTTTCAATTGATTTAGCAAATGTAAAGAATTATTTGTTTTTGCTTTCAATAAAATACATATATCAAAAATATAACCTTTTTACTAGAGCTACAAATATCACAAAATTATGGATATTTCTAGAAGTGACACAGCACCCGAGTTAAGCTAGGTTTTCTTGCGAATTTTGACACACCGAACTCAAAAGGTTAGCCATCACTGGATTAGATTATGATCAGGTCATAAAGCCCTCTATCTTGACCTTTGACTGTAATGCCATGCATTAGTTTATGACTTATATGAGGTTCTGTGCCCTTCTACAAGATTTGGGAATTTGTGTTGCAAACCTGGCTTTATTGTTGCTGTCCTCCCTACTTGACCACAAGCATAGATCCTACAAGAATTTGCTGCACTGGAATTCTGTGCCCCTGCTGGCTGAATGAAACTGGCCATAATCTATTTGGCTATGGGGACCTATATGCCTGGATTGGCCCTGCTCACTTTACTGTAGGTGTCATTTTCATTTCCTTACCCCTTTAAAAAATTAATTGGCTTTTAGAAGAGAACTCTAGATTAAATACCCCTGCCTTTGTTCATAGAAGAATGGAGCACTTTTTAAGAGAGGCTATATGTGTGAAATCACATTTTATTAAATTGTAAATTAGAAGCTTCCTTTCTTTTTTGCAGTGCCTTTAATTCCAGTGGGATTTGCAGAGAACAAATATCCTAGTGCATGGTATTATGTCTGTAGTCTTTGCAGAAGTAACACATTTTTCACCTGGAAAATCTGGATTTACCCTGAGTAGCAAGAAGCCGGATCACTGACTGCAAGGTGCCTGATGCAGTTATACAGATTAACTATCCAAATCTTATCCCATGAATTTTAATTTTTTACCCAGGTTTCTTCAAAGCACTTTCAGAATTCCTGTACTTTCAGCTAATAGGAGGGGGGAAATGCATTTTATTAGTCTGTGCAAGACAAGTGATATACAGTGTGCTCAAATACATTTCCTTAATGAATTATTGGTAACAATTTTGTGTACTAATGAAACTAGATATGAAATTGCCATTATTATAATTAACCAAGCATTTTCAATGTGATTTTTAAGAAACAGAATTACCTTAAAATAGATAAAAGTGTTGGGGACTTTTAAAACGTTCATAACCTTAATGGAGAGAGGCAACATTCTTTTAGTGGTGTATTTCCCCCCACTAAATATAAACAGATTTAGTTTGCAGAGGGAAAATAATTTAATACCTTGGTTTTTTATTGCTTAAGTGTATTTAATAAAGTATTTCAATACTATTTGTTCAGAATAATGCTCCAGTAATTACTCTTTGTTTTATATTTAAAACACACTGCATCCACAACAAGGTTTGATGCAGATTTAACCCCTCTGTACATAACTTGCATATTCTCGCTTCCCATCTAAAGTTTCCAAAGAACATTGAATATGTAATACATTTACTAAAAGCAAAAGCAAAGAACAAAAGACAACTATAAAGAACTAAAAAGTCTCAAAACAAATTCTCATCACGCTCTTTGTAATTATAATTATCTCATAGCTCACTCCAATTATTGATAAACACCACTTCTTTTGATTATTACAAATAATCTTCAAATCCAACCAGTATATTTTCACTTCTACACAAAGTCAGTGAAGAGTCCTCAGTTTTTAGAAAAAGAAATTCAAGATTTTTCTTGAATCAAACAAGTCCACTTCTCTGTTTCTGCCGAATCTGACAGTTTGATCAACCATTTTCTCATTTTAGGTTGCAATTCCTTCTTCCAGTCTTGTGGTGGTGATGGTAGTGATGATGTTTATTTCTAGTGCCTTTTCTGCCAAAGGGTGGTACAAAAATACAAAAACAACAACAGCAATAAAACTTCAATATAAAACAGCCTTAATACATAATAATTTAATTTACACAGGAGGAGAATACAAACATTTTAGGGTTAAAATCCATCCTAATGGTTACCCCACTGTACTCATACACTGCAGTAATCTTCCATTAATATTTTCTAAGATCCATTTATACAGTCTTGATTGAAGAGGGATCTTTATACTTTCAGCTGCCTCAACTACAGCCAGAAGTGGTATGCAGACAATGTTGACACTGCCTAACCATCCCATGCTGCCCTAACAGATGATGTGGGTGGGGCAGGACACTGGGTGGCAGGTTCTGAGCAATCCTACTTCCACCAGCTTCTGTTTGGACAAATGGGACATGACCACCATTTGATCAAAACAAAAAACTTGCTCTAGTGCTGTGAATTGTATTCCGTACAATTCAAGTTTTTCTTTATGAATTTTGCATTGAATATCATGCTTTATTAGATGCAGCTTCTTTTTCCAACAGTTCTGTAGTACATTTCTATTTTCACAGTTGTGCAAATTGCAAAAAAAGCCTCTATCTTGGCAGGGATTTTCTATGCAATTTCTTTCATATATATATTTACCAGGCACTTACTGAAAACAAATCTTTTTGCCCAGGCCTCTCTCAATATGAATGTTTCATTTACCATCATTGATTTTAATAATGCTGTTATGTTATTGCTGGTTTTATTCTGTAAACTATTGCTGTTTGCAAGCCACTTCAAGATTCTTTTTTCCTAAGAAATACTTCAAATTAATAATGCATATTCATGTTTGTGTGAGGCAGTATGTAAGAAGGATCTTCATGCAATTCTAGAGATATTGTTTTGAGAAGAAGTAGATGTATTTAAATTTTAGAAAGTACAGAATAGATCAAGTCAACAGGGGGTCACTAAGTACCCATTGAAGCATCCATAAAGGACCCATTTGGCTAAGAGCCGGATGACCCCATTTCCACCACAGACCCCATTAGGGACACATTTGTTTCCACCACAGCTAGGTAAATCCGGATCATTATGGGTCCTTCAGGACCTATAATCCGGATTTCGGGTAGAATGGGGTCTTCAGCCTTAAAATCCAGATTGTAGGGAGCCTGTTTCCACTACAATCCAGCAATGGGGTGTGGAGGAGGCTCAGGGGGGGAGGCACCCATGGGGGGGTGCCCCACGGTCAAGACAATGGGTTCTCACAAGATCTGGATTAAAGGAAGTAGCTATTCTGTAGATCTGTATTTTCTTAGATCCGGATTAAAGGAGCGCAGTGGAAAAACACCCAAGGATACAGAAAGATGTTCTTGTTGCACTGTGATCCTGTCTCCATGAGCTGAAAAGGATGATTGCAAAAATCAAGTACTGAGACAGTGGTTAAAAAACACAATTACAGTACGGCTATATTGTGATTGCTACACATATCTGCAGCAACAAATTGTGCTTTTTCCACTTCCGTGAAAACCCCATGCACAACATGAGTTTTCCTGGAATAGCTTAAAAATCTACTTGTCTGCTAGTGCAAACCTTGCTATATAAATGCCCCTCTGCACTTACACATGGCTGAATCTGATGCAAACATGGACACTATGCATGTGTGTGTGGGGGAGGGGGGGCTGGTTCACACATGCAGTGTTGAAATATCCAAAGTCAGCCACCTCATATATTCTGTTGCACTGTGATCCTGTCTCTGAACTGAAAAAAAAAATTGCAGAGAGTACAAAGTGCAGAAGTATTCATTTTCATTAGTCCAAGAGCTTCAGTTAGCTACCACTGTACCCAAGTGAGGTCACATTTCAATTTCATGGATGGTCAAAAGGAGATGAACAGGCACCATACATTATTAGGTTTTGGCTGCTTCTGCACAGATGCGAAAAGGTTCTAGCAGCTGTCTTATCTGTAATATGGGATGGACTCTCTCAGAGTAGCTGTTGTTTCCTTCTCTCTCTCCTCCCCCCCCCCCCCCCCACAAAATGTGCCTTAGCCTCTTTGTTGCCAGCTGGGGTGCTTTTCTCCTGGGCCAAAGAAGACTGATTTTCTGGTCCAGTGCAAAAGCAGTCTGGCTAGATACCCTCACAGTTGCAGAACCCCTGTCCAGCAGTTGTGAGGCTTCAGGGACTGGGAATCACCAAGGAGCATTTGGCTTTTGTTCACTGTGCCTCATGTCTCAGAGGTGGCCCGTGCAAACTTTGTGGGAGTCTTGTCTTCTATTTACTTTTTGCTGTGGTTTTTCAAAGCAAAGGAACTTGAAAATTGTGCTTAGAAGACTGTACTGCCTTCTTGAGCAAAGGAATAAAATACTTAATAGATCCCCTAAAAGTAGTTGGCTATCATACTAGTGACACTAAAAAAGGGTTCTTTTTCTCCTTTCTGGGTTCTTCACTCTCCCAGAAATGCTGGATATATCTTACCACACCAAGCCCAATTTGTCCTGGATTGGAGAAAATACGATGCAGTTTAATACAAAAGAAAGTATCTCTAGGTCCCTTGCTCCATTACTGGGAAAAAAGGGTAACGTGAGCATAACTCCCCTTCAATGAAACCACTATAGAGTGGTAGGATTTTCTTATACTTTCTAAACATGAACCTATTCTTGGAACCAGCAAAGGAACAAAGCTAAGAAGGAGCTTGACCTTTTGAGGTTATTCTTTCATGATGAACACCCTGAGAGATATAGAAAAGCTTCTTCCAGTATGTTACTTGGATTGTGCTGTGAGGGAGCTTACAAAAAGAAACCTATTAACACTTTTGCAAGCTTTTTAGGAAAAAAAACTTTATACATTCTGTCACTCTTTCTTTTATCTCACACAAAGACTAAATGGTTCTGTTGTGGGATTTAGTACAAAGCAGCTTTCAGAAGACTTTTGTGCTGTTTGTGGGCATCTAATTTTCTACCAGAAAAATTAACTTGTTTTCATTGGTCTGACTAAGCTTGTGGCAGTGATAGATTGCGTTGGCATTGCACTGTGGTTTTCTGATGGAAGCTTCAGCCCAAAATTAAAAAGAAAACTTAACTGCTCCTGGTAACAGGCTGGAGCAATGAGAAGAAAATGCACTCTCACTGTTTCCACATTTATGTCTTTTGGGCTGTTTCAGTGAGATCAGTTCAACATGGTGACACAGAAGCTTGCACGAGCATTGAAGCCAGCCTTTGCAAACTCAGAGAGGTGGCAGCAAACGCTCTTGGCCTTGGAGTCCCTGGAGGACCCATATCCGTGGCATGCCTTGGTGTTTCACTGAAATGGGTCCCCCGCTAAACTAGAACAAGAAGGCATCTGCCTGCTATGTGGTCTAGTTGAGGACTTGCTAGATTGCCAGTAGACCTTTGGACTGTACCAAGGTGTAGAAGATAAGCCACTAGTTGCTACTCTATATGTGTGGAAAGGCAGCCTCTGGTTGATCAGTCCATTTAGTGCAAGGGTTTCAAACTGCAGCCATCCACATGTTCCTAAATTACAACCTCCAGCTTTTCACTTAAAACACTCCATGCTGGCTGGTAGTTCAGGAACATCTGGAAATACAGAATTGAACACATACTTATCTCAAGGATTTTGCTCCTCAGCTGTTTCATGGTCTTCTTCTTTTCCCTAACAAGGCATTTCTGAAAGGTGGATGTCCTCTCATAATTGATGCTCAGAACCGAAAGGAGAGGGAAGTGGGTTGGCAACATCTTATGCAGGACTCCATGATCTGATGCAGGGGCAAGTTTTTACAGAGATTGGGGTTTGAATTGCCTGCCCCAATGGAGTCAGAGTAATAGTGTCCAATTGCTGACTGCATGGGGAAGGGGATTCTGAGGAAGGGAGGGGGTTCCTCCCCAGCTGGGCACTGAAGAATGGAGAGTGAGCCTGCATGATAAGCTAGCAGTGGGAATGCAACCAGATTAAATTGCCTAGTGGGAACCTGGCCTACCAGAGCTATAAGGTAGTGCTGGCATTATCCGGTGGACATTTTACCTCTCAGGGTTTCTCCAGGTGTGGTTGGACTATATCTTCCTTTATGACTAATCAACCTGTTCAGTTATCAAGAATGATTCTGAGGATGATGGAAGCTATATTCCAGCAACATCTAAGGTAAACCTGGGAGAGTTTCGCACTAGTTCCGATTGGAGTGGTGTCCTGGTGTTCTGCACTTGTATGGGCTGTTGCAGGATAGGTCCCATGCTACACTGATACTTGCATGAGATTTGAAACGTGATCTGAAAGATCCAATGGTCAGGAAGTAAAGTTTGTGTGCAATTTGGTGTGCTACCAAAATAGGTCCCCCTGCTACACTGGCCCACAGAGGCGTGTCACACATGCCTTCCTGGGACAGTCTAGTGGCCTCTGGACCATGGAGGTGCCCATTTTGGCCATCTAGACTGCAGAAAGTGTGGACACAGGAGGCTGCCAGGAGGCATAGCCTCTCTAGAAGCAGGCCATACAATGCACTAGCATATGCTCAGAGTAAGTGCAGAAAGGCTCCTGGTTGGAAAAGAGTGATCAGTTTGGTCTTGTGGTTAGATTGCTGAATTCATATCTCATGGCCACTGTGTTTGATTGTGCACTCTTCCATGAAGCCAGGGGTGTTCTTGGCCTAATCACAACTCTTTTCCTGAGCTCCCACAGCCCCACCTACCTCACAGAATGTCTGTTGTAAGGAGAAGAACAGAAGATTTGTCAGCCGCTTTGAGCCCCCTTAAATGGGTGAGAAAGATGGGAACAAAAGCCAGCTCCTCCTGTTCCTGTTCCTCCTCCTCCTCTTCTTCTAGTGGATGCCTTGTTGACAATATTTTCCCAACCCACCTAATTGCTGCAAATTGGAGACTAGCTCCTAGCTGTGATTATCTTTTGAAAAAAGGGGGACACTGGCTCAGTGAAAAATAAATCAGTCATATAATTAATCCTATAGAAAACAGATGCCAGTGCTCAAAAGTTCAGCGATCTTATTTCTGAGACTTTGAACACATGTGGACGTATAAGGATACAAATAGAGAACTCGCCCTTAGCGTAAGATATAAAATGAGTCAGATCCAAAGTTAAAACTAAAGCAAAGCCAAAGCATGGCATAGAAATAAGGATTCTAATGACAAGGAAAATTTTTAAAAATTAAAGAGAAATAAATGAAACATGCACATCCAGCATCCAATTTGAGTAGTGCCAATGGCTATAAAAGGTTGAAGAGAAAGTATTCTGTACTTCAGGGAATGTTTTGTAAAAAAACTACATCTATAAGTATAAATTTAGAGACAAAAGAGATGGTCTAATGGCAAAAAAGAAGGTTGGATAACATTTCAGCAGTAAAGAATTACTGATTGTTCTTTTGCATGCTTATATAGTTGTGTGGTGCGTGGTAGAACATAAGCAGCAAAAGAAATGTGTTTTGATTATCATGCTGTTTTTCCTCTTTCCTCCAAGTTCTCATTCTTTGACTTCATTATCGTTATAAAAGGGCTATTAGGTAGGTTAGGCAGAGAGATAATTATTCCTTATATCTTGTTGTATCTGTAGAAAGCACAAAGCAGTCCTTCCATCTTGGCACTGATCATAGAAAGATTTGCTCTTCTGAAGCACAGCTTCTGCTTTATGTATTTTAAGACCATGCCCTAGGATATTTTCTGCTTGACAAGGAATTTCTGAGCAGAACATTTTACTAACTTTGTTTTTTTTAATATTGCTTTTAATTATTTTATGGGATCAGCCAAAAGCTGGAGATCTGACTCTGCTAGCCAGATCCTCATGGCGATACATGTATCTCTTCTCCTCCTTTATTTTTTTTTTGTATCCTCATCAGTTGTTGACAAAGGTCTTCAATTATAATTTTTCAGTGTTCCAAAGCTTCTTGGTTCATGGAGAAGGCGGGGGAGGAAGAGGAGGAGGAAGAGGAGAAAATGTTCTCAGAACATCTGACTTTTCTCCTGGAAGGTTAACAGCTAGATCTCTATGTTTCCCCACACCTGGTTCAGCAAAAAGATGGTCCCTATCTATAGGTCCTATAAAGTGTCTGATTCATTTTTTAAAAATAGTTTTGTGCCTGATGTGTGGGACTATGGTAGTTTCTACATGGTCCATTTGGTAGTGCTAGCTCCTGCCAGGGAATATTGCATCTTGCGGAATGCTCTGACTGCATGGCTGTTTAGCATGGGGTGTCCCCAGTGCAATTTTTGTGCCAGGGAATGCTCTAACAGAAGACCAAAGAGGTCTACCAAATGTTCTTGGGTTGCATACCTGTCCAACCAAAAAGCCTAGCACCATTTAGCTGGACTCTAGAAATAGCCTTGGAAATGGACCATATGTGAGGTGCCACAGATTTTCTCTTCCCTACATCTTCAGAGGCTGGGGAACTTTATTGCACAGCCTCCTAAGTGGGCTGGGATAGGAACACAAGACAGTGGACAGCCCTGGGGTGCACACCTCCCTTAAGAAATCAGCCTTAATGTCTAGGTATCTTCAGACTTGAAAGACAGCATTTAAGCATTAACCCAGTGGAAGTATATAAAATCATGCATGGTGTGGAAAAGATGAGTAGAAAAAAATGTCTCTTTTCTGTCACAGAACACTAGAACCATTTGGTACCTGTAGAAGTGGTAACAGCAACCAGCCTTAATAGCTTTAAGAAAGGATTGGACAAATTCATGGAGGACCAGTGTATGGGTGGCTACTAGAAGGGATGCCTAGGTATCACTTCCAAGTTGGAAGAACAGATATTTGCAGGAAGCTGAGAGGTTTTGCCTCCATCTTCTACTTGAGAATGCCCAGAAGCAATTGGTGGGCTACCATGTGAGACAGGACCCTGGACTAGATGGCCTGTGACCTGATCAGTTTCTTTGTTAGGGAGATGATTTATCTGACCCAAAATCCATTTTTAAAGTTCACCCTGGATTGGGATGGTAGGAAATATCAGTCTCCAGCATAGCATTTTTTTTCAAGAGAAGTTCAGAGCAATGGTCATGATGTACACAGTTTCTTTTCAAGGGGTGCTAGAACATGTCCACCCTATCTTGCTCCTTGGCAGTGAAGGATTCTAACACATAGGCCTGGGAGCTTTCTTCTTGGGGGTTAATGGCACATTATATTAATGGCAAATGTAAAAATTGAACTGTGAGTTCTCAAAAGTTAAAGCCACTCATAGAACATGGCTGACATTGGCACATTTATAATTGAATTATCGATTGGTGGAGCTTGCAGTTGTGAGCTTCTTCAATTGATTTGTTTGTTGCGTACGCGCACCCAAGAGAGATATGCCAAGTTAAGTTCTGCCCTTGAGCAAAGTAGAGAGACCTAGAGGCTTCCCTGCCCTCAGCTAGCATTCTTTTAGCTTCTGTTTATATATTTTTCACAGATGACTTTTTCTGTGCCAGTGAGCACAGCCATTCCAATCCTCTCACTGTGGAATAAAATATACCCTGCCAATCTTCAGGGCATGCATATACATTATTCATATCTTTTATTTATTTATTTATTTATTTATTTATTTATTTATTTATTTATTTATTTATTTCACTTTCCTGAGGACTAAGTCCAAAATGCATTATTTTGTGTTCCTCCATTTCATTGCATTCTCGTGAGTTAGACTGTATAGCAGTGGTTCTCAACCTGGGGGTCGGGACCTCTTTGGGGGTTGAATTACCCTTTCAGAGGGGTCGTGACAAGCCTCCCGCCGCCCTTCCCTCCCACCTCCCAGCTGCTCCGCCTCCGTGGTTGGGGGTCCCCACAACATGAGGAACTTCATTAAGGGGCCGCGGCATTAGGAAGGCTGAGAACTGCTGCTGTATAGGGTGTTAGAAATTGGTTGTGGTTGGATGGTTATGGTTGGATAATTTTCATAGGGTAGTTCTGGGGTTCTGATGATTGTGAGAGGCTCAGTGTTGAGTTACTGAACTCAAAGTAAATCTTTAAAACTAGAAACTGATTATTTTTCTCTTCTCTTTTGTTTACTGCAGGGCTGAGGAGCCTGTTAGGAAACAAAATGAGGTGGAATTTAGCTTAACAGCTCCTCCCTGGCTCTGGGTGCTGAGAAGTTTTACTTTTCTCTTTGCCCTGGCCTTTGGTTAAATGGGGATACACTTTTCTGTTCCCACTGGCAGATGCTGTTATTTTTTAAAATGATGTTGATTTTTGATGTTGCTGTCCACAGGATGGATGGATGGATGGATGGATGGATGGATGGATGGATGGATGGATGGATAGATAGATAGAGGTTCAAAAAAAGGCTGTTCTTGAAAAGTTCACCAGCCACAACTTTGATGCATGGCTTCTTAGAATTGAGCTTGAAGACAAAAAATGCAGATATTTCTTTAAATGAAAACAAACTTGAAGATGGTGATGATAAAAGAGCTAAATGGGAAGCAGATGTGAAAGCGAGTCATTTGTTAGAACACTGACAGATATCCAATTAGTCTATGTAAAAGGCCAAAAGGCTGCTCAAGATATACTCTCTGCTTTAAAGAAGAGGGTCTTTGGAGAGCAGGACAGAGGTAGTAAAGTAACTTGGTGCAGAGAATCATTAAACTACAAGAAAATGCAGATGTAGAGAAAGGTATAGATTGTTGCATTTAATAGATAAATTAGTAACATTTGGCACAGTTCTTAGAGAAGAAATAAAAATTGGATTGTTTTTAAGCTCATTGCCTAAAACATTTTCAGCTTTAGTTTCAACACTTAATGGAAGAGATGCTGTTTTTGAAGAAATTCTTGTTCTTATTAGTGCCAAATATTGCAAGCAACAAAGCCATCTCCATGAACACAAGAGTGAAAATGAATCACATTATATGGTTAGCTGAGCCAGAGCAAAGCAGGCAAGACATAACCCAATGTGATCCTTGAGAAGAGCACCTTAAAGGGACAAAAAAAACCAAAAAAACTTTATACTGTTTTAACTGTAACAGGCCAGGCCATTTGCAAAGGGCATGTCCATGCAATAAATACACAAATCAAGAGACATATAAACTACCCCCCCAAAATTGTCATTGCCATACGAACCAAGATCATAGGCTGAATTACAGAGCATGCCTAAATCAATACATAAGAGAACTGCAGACTCAAGGTAAAGCTACATTAATGTCCTGCAGAAGAGACGAATGCGAACATATTAATCAAACCGCTAGCAAGGGAGAAGTTTCAGACCTAGGGCAATTTCGCACTTCCCTTCTCATCACCATAACCCTCATGTGAGCGGTCACTCACCTGTGACTGATCCTAGGGCCGGTCCTCTTCAGGGCACTGCCATTTTGTTTGTGGTGCCCTTGGCGACTGCATGTGCAGCAGTGCCAGCACTATGCTGACACTTACGCTCTGCAAACATGCAGTCACGTCTATGGTTGCACAACATCTCACATGACACCCGAACACCAGAAGAGGTGCAGATAAACGCCACTGGACATGCCAGGTAAGTAATTAGATAAGGATAGTAAAGGTGTGGAACACAATTTTGTGCTCCACACACAGTGCATGATTAAGAAACTTCTGGGAAGGTAGGGGGCACCTGGAGGCTATAACTGCCTCTTCTAGGTGAGAATGCTCTTCCCCAGCAGTTCTCTAATCATGCCCTCCGCGCAACAGATGGAATGTTGTAAATTTCAAAGGCATGCAGTGTAGATAGGAAGTGTTGGATGTGGCATGCTTCTTTAAGTTAGGTTCTTCCTACTTTCCTGCTGCTAAGTTTCAGTTCGGATGCATCCAGACAGCTTAAAGCTGTCTTAAAGCTTCACATTCCCTTTGCAGCCCCTTCCAGTCATCCCAATAGGAAAGCAAAAGCTGCACAGGGCAGGCAGAGCTCCTGTGGAGCTCCTGTGCAGCCGTGTTCTGTCATCTAGATGGGACGGTCGAAACTCCACAGGATCCTGCTTTCAGCAGCTTTTAACTTCACTTTCCTTGCTGCACCACTGCTACTGACTGATGGTCATAAGAACATAAGAGAAGCCTTGCTGGATCAGGCCACAGCCCATCTAGTCCAGCATCCTGTCGCACACAGTGGCCCACCAAATGCTCACGGGCATCTCAAGCAGAGACAAGGACAAACCTTCTCCTGCTCTCGAGTCCCAGCAGATGGCCTTAGAAGCACCCCAGTTCCTCCCCCCCCCACATGACTAATCAGGTGACTGCCAGATCAGCAGCGGCAGCAAAGCTTTTGCCACTGTCTGGATGCACCCTTAGAGTAACTGAATGCTTCTGTCAGTTTAAGTCAGTTCCATTAAGTTAGTTGACGGTCGAGTCCTGCTACCTCTACAAGCTGATGCAGTCTTTCTCTCTTGAACACATGTAATGGCACATTAGGTGTCCATTTGTCTAGAAATGTTTAAATACTTAGGATAATTACCTGTTTTACTGTCTTCTTCCAACTGCAACAAAGTAATGTTAACCAAATTACTTGAATAAATGCAAGTTTTGTGTTACCTCTTCACAAAATAGTTTTTCTTCTCATTATTGCACTCAGAGCAGCTCAACCTGATCCAACAACCAATTTCTAACAAAAGGTTGGTTGGCAGTTGGGGTACCGAGCAACCACTGTGGATGGAGTGAATTTGTCTAGTTCCAATCAAGCAATACTATCCTTGGATAAAAATAAAGTGGCATGTAATTGTGTAGACAGCTTTCTTCTCCAGATGTTTTGGGCTCATATCAGTACTATGCAGCCTGATTGGGTTGTCTCTTTGCGATGGGACTATGGTCCAAATTTGAGTGGCGGTTGGTGAGAGGGCTTGGTGATGGTTCGATTATATTTTTGGATAAGGAGGAGTCCTTGCTTCTGAATCCCATGTGCACAAATTGTTTGCCAAGTATGATGCTCAGAGCATATACCAATTTCCTGCCTCCCCAAATATGTGTGGAATGTTAGTTTGGTAAAGAAGACATGAGGATGGTGCTGACTCACCAACATATGGATGGGTCAGCAGAAGTCCTTTTCCTGCCTGTATCAACCATTGGGAATTCATCATTTGGTGTGAGCCAGTTTAATCTTGTGGTTAGAATCTTGGACTCTTATTTAGTAGTCTCTTGGTTTGATTACACAAAGCCAGTTGGGTGGCCTTGAGCTAGTCACAGGTCTCTTTCTGAGTTCTCACAGACTCTGCTACTTCACAGGGTACCTGTTGTGGGGAGAAGAACAGAAGGTTTGTCAGCTGCTTTGAGTCCCCTTAAGGGTAAGAAAAGTGGGGTCTGAAAGCCAACTCCTCATCCTTCACTTGACTTTTATGGATACTGCATTTGGATATAAATGAATGCTGTCCACACATGCATGGCTGAACTGATCTTTTTTCCACCCTGATCTCAACCCGCAGCTATGCCAGAATCCCCTGTAAATACACACCAGCAACACCTGCCCTCCATCTTCTTCCAGAAGCTGGTTTCCTGCCTTTTCCTCATCACAGAACTCTGTTCAGAGAATGAGCATCAGGGCTATGTGCTGCAAAGCTGTGATAATGCTACTTAGAGTCAACATAGTCTCAAAAGAAAATTTACATGGTATTCATAGCGAATGAGAATTTTACCTTAGACCTTTCTCCTCATTTCTAATCTCTGTCCTGAACGTCTTCTCAAAACAGTGGCTTCCAACAGACAGGCATGTGCTCCTTTGTCCATTTTTTCCCCTTTGCTCAGCGTGCTTTTCAGCCAATTTGTTTACCTTGTTCTTTAAACAATGTGATGATTCTCGGAGTTAAAGCTGCTTGATTTAGCTGTAATGGGTGCTGAGGTTTCCGAATTTGCAGCTGTAATAAGAGCGCTCTTCTGAGTTGAGCTGGGAACATTACATCTCTTTGTAGTATTTAATACAAAAATGACGGAGGTGTTTTGCTTGAAGGAAGATCCTGTGGCTAATTTGGTTGTAAAATTGGAAATCTCTAGACATGAATAAGGATGCTTAAATGTGCAAATACATTCTTTTATAATTCTGCTTATCTTTTTCTACGTACAATTATGCCTCTGAGTTATTTCTAGCACGTGTGAGTGTTGCATAGTTCTGCAGTTCTTTTTTCTGTCAACTGTTGCCCCCACAGTAGGTTTTGCAGACCCTCAGCAGTTCTTAGTACCATTTTTACCAGCATTCCGAAAGACAGTCTTTTTGGATCAACCAGATATTTTACACTCACCACTAAATTGTGCCTTACTGGAAGTATAACTGTGGGCCCTGAACACAGTCAAAACGGGAACAATTTCACATGTGGTGCTTTTACTTCCAGAACAGCAATGATGGCAGGAACAGCTAAAAATCCCCGCAAAAAAAACCCAAACCAACACAACACAAGTGACCAAACAAACAATTGGGTTTTGTGCCAAAAGGAAAAATGAAATATAAAATTTACTCAAAGGGTTACAATAACCCCACTGAAATAACAAATAATAGATGAATTAAATTGGATAATACCATAAAAGCACCAAAAGTATAAAAACTCACAGTAAGAAAAGCATTTGTGGAGTAAAAAAATAAACCACAAACCACAGCCAAAAGGTATATATAAAATCTGAACAATAGAAATAAAAATAAAAATGTAGATAAAAATAGGCCAAACGCGTTTCGACTTAGAAGTCTTCCTCAGTGGCCAATATTAAAATGTATAAAATATACTTAAGAATAGCTGTGTATGAAAGTATCTCACTCAAAAGCAATATCAGTAATGAGCTGGTGCTACCAGAGAGTCTCTTATATAGTCTAATTCCAGAAAGGAAAAGAATCCTGCAAAGACTCAAACAGCATCAGGGATGAATAAGGGTGTAAACCAGAAAAACCTAAATAAACCAGTTAACATTTTCATTCAAACCTCTAGGAGATTCTGAACTCAAACGATGAATCCATTTGAGTTCCAAAAGCTGTAATTGTTTGATATTTTTAATGTGGGATAGTCCATCAATGCAACAAAATTTAAAGGAATCAGCAGGGTGGTTTTGTTCTATAAAATGCTTAACCATAGGAGCCTGTAGTTTCTGATTTTTGATACAGCTTCTATGTTCCACAATCCTGGATCTAATGCATCGGCTAGTCATGCCCACATATAAAAGTTTACATGGACATTCTATAATATAAACGACATTTTTGCTGGCACACATGAAAAATTTATAAATTTCATATGTCCTGCCATCCACTGGGTCAATGAAACATTTCACATTATCACTATTCCTACATGTGGAACAATGCCCACATATGAAATGTCCCCTCAAAGATGGAGTGCTCTGTATTCTAGGAGGCAGAACTTCGGCTCGTACCACCTTATGATGGCAACCAGCCTGGATAGCTTTAAGGATTACATATTCATGGAGGACAGGTGTATCAATGGCTATTAGAATGGATGCCTAGGTACATCCCCCAGGCTGGGGAGATGGGCAGGATGCTTCTAAAGGCCATTTGCAGGGATTTGAGAGCTGGTGAGACTTTTTGCCATTCTGTTTGAGATGTCCATAAACAATTGATGGGCCATTGTGTGGGACAAAATGCTGGACTAGATGGGCTGTGGCCTGATCCAGCAGGGCTCATCTTACATTCTTATGTTCTCTCAATACAGCCTCAGACACAGCATTGGCACTGTGATGCTGCGTTGGGGTCGGACAGGATTAGACTTATTTGTGGAGGTCAGGTGTATCAATGGCTAATAGAATGAATGCCTAGGACACAGTGATGGCGAACCTTTTGAGCTCGGTGTGTCAAAATTCGCAAGAAAACCTAGCTTAAGTTGGGTGCTGTGTCACATCTAGAAATATCCATAATTTTGTGATGTAGCTCTAGTAAAAATGTTATATTTTTGATATATGTATTTTATTAAAAGCAAAAACAAGTTATTCTTTACATTAGTGACTTTTGTTGCTGAATCTTCAGTTGAAAGTTGGTATTTTGTACACTTCAAGAACAAGCAAGCACTACATGCCCAGGTGCCAGGATGACCATGTGTGTCACCCAAAAGGGCTTGGCGTGTCACCTGTGACACGCGTGTCATAGGTTGGACATCACCGGCCTAGGTATATCCTCCAGGGGAGACTGACAGGATTTGAGAGCTGGGGAGGGGTTTGCTTGTCTTCTGCTTGAAGAATACCCAGAAGCAGTTGGTGGACTGCTGTCTGAGATAGGACGCTGGACTAGATGGGCTGTGGCCTGATCCATCAGTGCTTGTGTGCTAACATTACTCAAACTCCTGCTGGATTCTATCAGTGGCTAATTAGTTGCATATGGAAGCCAACAGTCTCCCATTAGCTAACCTTTAGAGGCATATCATCTCCTGTTCCTAAAGAAATCGCACAGGCACCAGGCTTGCAGCTATGAATAACATGAATTTGTTCAAACCTTTTCAAAAGCTTGTAAACTGGTGGCATATTCCAAAAATAAAAACAGAAACCTGCTGTTTGTACTAATTGTAACAGGGAGTCAGAACCACAGTTTTAGCTTCCATAAGTACAGTTGGCATAGTATACTTCTGAGTTATAATTCTGTTTGTTTTGTTTGTCTGAGTGCATCAAACATTTGTTCCCTTCACTATGGCTTATCATCTTGAGGTGGATGAGTGACTTTTGTGTTCTCTCATTGAGTGTTAAATTATACAAATGAGCTGTTTATGGTTACTGCAAATTGGAGTTTTCAGATCCAGCGCAGCATCGTGGTTAGAATTCACTGGATTCACATCCTGGCCTTTTCTGCACTGGCCCTTGTTCCAGATTATATCCCACAATAGGAACCTGGTATCTACATGCTTGTGCAGATTATGGCAGGCCCTGCTCACTTTTTATCATAATCTGCCCTAGCATGTGGATAGCAGGTCCCTATCCTGGGACATAATCTGGAATAAGGCCCAGTGCAGAAAGGGCCCCTAACTCAGCCATGAAAGTACACTGGACCCTAGCTTACATCTCGGGATTCTTATTTATTTATTAGATTTTTATATTGCCTTATTGCCGTAGTATCAAGGTGATGTGCAGTATAAAATCAATCAAAACAGAAAAATAAAAGTAAAGTAATCAGAATATAAAGGCGACTAGAAGATGAAGAAGAAATGGAAGGACAGTGGGATAAAAATGCTGTAAATAGTTAAGTAATTTAGTACATCAAACCAGTTTTTAGATCTTGTATTGTCAGCCTCAAAAAATTATTGTTTGTGAGAAGTCTTATTTGTGGCATTAAAACTGTAACTGTTGAGAAGACTACTATTCCTGCACTTATCATGCTATTCTGGTACAGGGCAGACCACCTGTACTGGAATACATTATCCCAAGCTGGCATGAAGTGCTTCTGGGGCATCAACATTAGATGGCCTGTTCCACATCGATCCAAAATCTTGTGTGAGCTTCTGAACTGAAATGGCATACCTCTGAACACTCCTAAGGCCAGGAACAAAAATGGTATACCACTCCCTAGTGTGCCTGTAGACCTCAAAAAAGAAGTGACCAGAAGTCCTAGTCTGGTCTGTCTTCTGTCTTGTGGAAATAGAGCATACTAGGTCAGTGATGGCCAACCTATGACACGTATGTCACAGGTGACACGCCAAGCCCTTTTGGGTGACACACATGGTCACCCTCGCACCTGGGCGTGTAGTGCTTGCTTGTTCTTGAAGTATACGAAATACCAACTTTCAATTGAAGATTTAGCAAACGAAATTCAGCAACAAAAGTCACTACTGTAAAGAATTATTTGTTTTTGCTTTTAAGATAATACATATATCAAAAATATAACTTTTTACTAGAGATACAAATATCACAAAATTATGGATATTTCTAGACGTGACACAGCACCCAAGTTAAGCTAGGTTTTGTTGTGAATTTTTACACACCGAGCTCAAAAGGTTCGCCATCACTGTACTAGGTGAAGATGAGAAAGTCTGGTCTACTGGCTAGTGTGGAAAGCATTTAAGGCACGATCCACATAGTCTGTGATGTCTGTGCCAGGTGTGTGGCAAGACTGTGGGGTCTGCTTACTGATGCATGCCACTGGAGACACAGCTTGCTGTGCAATATGATGGTTACATGAACCCCATGCCTGGTCCACTGCTGGATGCAGAAACTATCTTTTAGAGTGTTCCAGTGGAAGATCACTTGAAAATGGTCTCCCCCATGGGCCAGGCTGGGTCCTTGTTCCTACTACAGACATTCAGACAGGAATGGCTCAGGCCCCACTCTAGAGCCCAGTGTCGTTGTGTCAGACTCTGAAAGATGGCCTGTTACCTGAGACTTTGCAAAATGTTTCCAACTGACAACTTTGAGGCTAGAGAACTTTCGTTCCCTGGCATCAAAGGTAGGTTGAGGTAGCGGGTTGTCATGTGAACTGTCAGCATGCTTTGTGTGCCTGTCATGTTCCTGGCTCAGGACACTTTTTTCAGGCTAAGACCATTCTCTACAATACTCATGCAGAAGTTACCTGCTTCTAAAGATGCTTTCATGCTGGCTAGGCTAAGGTGATTTGTTGAAAGTTACCTTGTAAATTCATTGATTGAATAAGTGCTTAAAGACTCGTTGCTACAGTTTTTACCTCTTCTTCCTTCCTTCCTTCCTTCCTTCCTTCCTTCTTTTCAAGACCTACCACTGAGCTTTGCTTTCCCAAATACCATATACAAGGCACAAAGTAGGATTTTGTCAAGAGGTCCTATGTGGCTAGTATATGTCATAAAGAGGCATTGCTGCAAATCTTTTAGAAAGGTTTTTGTTGTTGTTGTTGTTGTTAAATAATTCATAAGAATCTGGAAGGAAGTTGGTACCAGCTGGGTCTGATTTAATCACAAGTAAAAATAGAATGGTTTTCTTGAACAAAATCACAAATTTTAGCTTTTGTGATTTGGGCATGAATTATTCCCACTAGTGCATTTTTGGTGCTGATTGTAGAACGAATCCCTTTTAAGAGGTATAGCCAGTCTTTAGAAAAACACATTTAGAGGAATAGGCATGCGGTATCGCATTCATGTTTCCCTTGATGCGAAAGCCAGAAGCACCCTGCAGAAGCCGGGCTGCATCTGTGCACATGAAAAGAAGTAGCTTGAAAGTGGTGCAGGGCGATTTTGCACCTTCACGTCCCCAGGAAAACCTCCAGGGAAGTGAAGATGGGGGATCAATCCAGTGTCTGCACTTCAGGATGCTGGATCTATCCCTAATCTCACCAGTGCTTCCCCAAGCCGTTGGAGTCACTCTTGTGGAAAAGCCAGAACACAGGCATACAAAGAAGATCCCATGCTTCACTTGCCTGTTTCACCTACACCTTTGGCTTTCAGGTGCCTTCCAAAAGTTAACGTCTTTTCTTCCTAATCTCAACTTTAGTTGCCACTGTGTTTTTTTAATGTGACTGGTGGTTGTACATGTAAGCTGAAAACACTTAAAAGGCCCTCTTCTGAATCTTGCAAGGGCTACCATCAGTTGGTACATAAGAAGAACTCACCTCAGATATCTCACTGTTGTTCAGGGATTTCCAAGTTAACATTAATCACTTAAAAATGTACTAATAATGTGTAAGTGAGCAGTGTAGATTCCTCCAAACAGGCACTGTGTAAACATGTGGCAGTATTATTTATGAGGTGCTGTTTCAAGGTTATTGTGGCATATCATGTACGAATTGGGTGACATTTCAAATGTTGGGTTAGCTTACAAGGAATTATGGAAATTGGGAGCTGGCACCTCTGAGTTTCAGTGCCCAGTTATTTCTTTACCTGGGCATTTGGTCCACAGTTTCCTCTGAATCTAGTCCAGCCAGGGAGGAAGGGAAAGAGAGTGAATGAGTAGGTTATATCTTAAATATGTTTTAGTCTTTGCCTCCCATCCTGATTCCTTTGAGTGAAGAGCAGGATAGCAGGATACAAATACATAATAGGAAAAGGCAGTATCTACAGTAAGAAATAAAGAATGTCTTTGAAAGTGAGAAAATCCATGAAGGCCTAGTAATCTAAGGCATGATCTTGTTTCGGGATCTAATATTGGCCAAACAGAGTAGGACAGCAGGAGCCTGCAGGAACACAGGTGGTGTGTGGGTTAAATCACATGGAACATGATCTGCTGTGGTTTCTCATTCTTTAAAATAAAGCACTCCAAAAATAAAAAGTAATGTCTCTCTCATTTTATTGATCAAAACATGGTAAATTGTGCTTAATACAGCTCTAATTCCTGGGATATTGTTCTTATAAACAAGCTATCTGATGAACCTCTAATATCTAATATCTGAAGGAACTCCTACTCCCATACTGACCTGTCTGTGCTTTAAGATCTGGAGAGGAGGCCCTCCTGGTTGTCCCACCACCCACAGCAGCAAAAGAGGTGAGCGCCCGAGAGAGGGCATTCTCAGTGATGGCCTCTGAGCTATGGAATAGTCTCCCCCTTGATATGCGTCTATCATCTTCAACACCTGCTTTGTCCAGATAGATGGGAGGCAAGTGGCTCATATGGCCAGGAGGGAGAACATAGACCATTTTGAATAGTATCTGGAACTACTCTAATCTGTACCAAAGCAGCAATTTGAGAGGTGCTTTTCTTCATGAGTCGGAACTTGGGCAATTGTTACGCTTTCCCTGCCCCTCCTGAGTGCCCAATATCTGGTTGAAGAGTTAATGCAGATCCCTTGTTATCCCTTTGAGTACAGAGGAAGGAAGGAAGGAAGGAAGGAAGGAAGGAAGGAAGGAAGGAAGGAAGGAAGGAAGGAAGGAAGGAAGGAAGGAAGGAAGGAAGGAAGGAAGGAAGGAAGGAAGGAAGGAAAATGCAGTCATCGTAGACACCATTCCTTGGGTCTCTCCCCTTTTTCTCACATGATGTCCCCTTCCGCAGGTGCTTAAGAAGAAGTAGGCAGAAATGTAAAACACTAGTTTTCTGTCCAAAAAATCAGGGCAAGGTGGAGTGTGTACTAAGCAGCTCCTTGATCTGGATTAACAAGTAAGTGCAGATGGGACCTCAGAAACATTTTGCCACAGTACAAACAAAAAATCTGTTGCAGCAAGGAGGTAGATAGGTCATAGATTACTCTTTGGTGCCCTCTTTTCTATAGAAAAAGGTACAGTACCAGCAGCTGGCAAATGAGGGTACAGTACAAAGCGTCTGGTACCAGCATGTGCCAGTTCTTCAGCTGTGAATTCAGTGGCACACCAGCAAATGTTTCTTCGATCTGATGTGAAATGAATCAAAGGGAGGTTTGCCAGTACAGCCTGGACTTCAGGCAATGATGAAGTACGGGCAAACACCTTCACAGCAAGGCTAAGACAAGCATACATTTTTTGTGTTATTAGAACGCTTAGGAAATAATTCTTGTGCTAGGTTATTCAACTTGAGGTTGCATTATTTGCTGGATGCTGTGATCTGTGCTCAGAAACAAGAGGAGAGTTGTGTATATTTTTCAGGGCACGCGGGTAAAGATCCCATGCCTTCCAAAAAATAAAGCAGGTGCTCATTTTGTGGATACCCTCTCACTTTAGTGAACTTAATTAGCTGTGTAGAATTTTAGTTTTCACCTCTATCTTCTTTCCCAGTAAAGTGACTGACATGCTCTCTCTGTCTCTCAGGTGCTCACTGTGGATAGCCTCTCATCTCTTTCAATATGGTACCTTTTATGTCTGATGTTGATCTCCTGCATCTTTTAAGGCTTTGCAGATAAATCAAAAAGGCTAAATTTGCCATCTTAGGGGTTGGAGGCTATTCCACATTACATAACACCCTGGAGACTCCTATAAATAACTTGAAATTTGTAATGGTAGCTTTTCTGCTATGAAGAATAACGTCTCTTGACAATTTACTCAGCTGGAAATCCAAGTGTGGAAGCTCAGGCAGAATGTGCTGGTATCTCCAGAAATGGTGTGGAGAAGCTCACATAAAAGCTTCCATTCATTTGATCAGAAGAACGTCTTAGCTGGATTGCATGCTTTGACCATTGAACCATTCAGTAGGTCTCTGGACCATGAGTAGCTATTTTACCAGCATAGTCAGTGTTTAGGGGTGATGTGATCTCCAGAGGTTCCCTATTCCTGAAATTTATCCTCTCTAAAATTTAATTCCTGATTGGCTGCTCTGTAGGTTTTGCAGGGAATGAAGTCTTGAGGCGCCCCACAACATGAAACAGCACTTCAGTGACTTGGGGCTGTGTGCAGTCATCCCAAAAATGTCCTCTGAAATGCCTTTTTTTTCCAGAGTGATTCTGCACTGGCCGATAGACCAAAGTGGCCAGTAAACTACCTGCTGGCACTAGACTTCCCTTTTGCGCCTCCCTTAAACCACAGCAGAATGTGAAAGAGAAGCTCCTAGTTCGAAAAATCAGAACAATTTCAGGGTCACACCTTCACTTTCAACTTTCTTCAGTCCATGGTCAGCTCTGGTTGTTCACACTGTTTCATTTCTGTTTTATTTGTGAACTTTCCACCCTCCATTTGGACTTTCCTGAATGGGAAGTCCACAAATACAATGGATAAAAATGAAAAGACATGAGCAGTCAGACCTGAAGATGGAGTGAGGAAAGTTTAAAGTGAAGATGTGGCTTTGGCCAAAATGGTAGTTCAAATGTACAGTTGAGAATATTGTTGACTAGAAATGATGTTTTAGGATATTTGCTGGCATAGTGTACAATGCCTTCTGAACATTATGGTTTACCATCTGCCTGTTGTTATTAATATTAAAATTGAATAGCCCTTTAATATGTACATTAGGGAGTTGTTTCTTCTCAAATGGGGCGCAAGTATTATCAGTATTACAGGAACAACTGTAATTCTTTGAACATTCAAAGTGACTTTGAAAAGGTCAAGAAGTGAAATGGAGGAAAGGTCTTCATTTGCCTTGCAGCCTCCAAGATCCTATTAAGTGATGTCCTCTTTCTAGAATGACCTTGTATCCCACAGAATTAGATGCAGCCAAACTCCTTTTGTGACAGTCAAGTGTCACAGAAAGCCATCTGCTTAAAAATACCATAAATCTAGAATAGGTTGAATTTGGCTCTCATATTTGATGATCCTTAGATGCTATATCCTACCTGCATGTGTTGTGAACTATTGCAATTATTTGCTATACCTTAATCTTTTGTTTATCTTATTTTCCCTTTAATTGTCTTCTGAATTTCACTGTTTGCTTCCTTCCCATTCCCCAGATGTACCTAATTGAGGGTGTCTCGTTCTACCTGATTCTGTAAAGGGTTTTCATATGTAAAAAATGCATCATCTGTCCTTGTAGGGATGTTGTTTGGACTCTATTAGGCATCCTTGATTCACAGAGTGACAAGCTCTGGCTATTCTCCAGATCTGAGCTTCAGGAAAAGCGGAGTATGAGGTAATGGTGGTGGGATATGAAAACTACTGCTGTCTTCTTAGTAAGCAGGTAACTGAGCCTAAGAAAAACAACATCAACTTCACAAGCGGATAGAAGGGTAACTTGGACTGCTCCAGTAAGACTGGATCAGCCGGAGTGCTCCATGTGTCCCAGAACAAGGTTGCCTCCATTTGGATGGATGTTCTGGGACAGCCTCTGTGCTGGCCTTGAAGCTCACATGAGCTTTGGAGCTGTTATCTGAAAGTTCTGGCAGCCAAGAAAGAAAAGTTCCTGGCTTCGGAGCTCCTGGGGACCCATTGTGGCAGTGCGCTTTGTTGTACTACTGAAATGAGTCCCTCTGGTAAGCCAGAACGTGGAAGCATGTACTTTCCATGCTGCTAAATGGTCCATTTTAGCAGCTGCTAGACTGTTAAAAAAGTCTACTGGTAAACTGGCCTAGGCAGCCATACTAGCGAGGGGGCATGGTTTCCCGTATACTACATCAGCTCTGCAACAACGTTCTACTGAACAACAGCAGATCTGGAGGGAGGCCCTCCTGTTTGTACCACCACCCTCAACAGGAAAAGGGATGGGCATCTGTGAGAGGACCTTCTCAGTGATGGCCCCTAGGCTATGGAGTAGTCTCCCCCTTGAGGTGCATCAATCACCTTCATTGTACACGTTTAGGAAGGCAGTGAAGATGCACCTCTTTGGCCTTCGGTTAAATTGGAATACACTGTCCCCTCCTACTTACAGACGCTGTTGTTTTAATACATACTGTTATTGTTTTAATAATGTTTGATTTTAAATGTTGTTGCCTGCCCAGAGACCTCTGGGTATAGGGCAGGATAAAAAGGTGAATAAATAAATAATGTTCTAAAACCCATGGCAAACTGCACTGTTTCATGCAACAAAGAAACCCCCAACAGATTAGTACTTGTCTCTATCCCCATGTCCTGTGCACCAGCTGACTTTGATAATATGTAAAACCCTCAGATTGTGGAACAGCTACCTCTCTGAGGTGTGCCAGGCCCTGTCATTGTATGCATTTGGACAATTCGAGAAAGCACACATCTTTGTCCAGGCCTCTGACTGAGGGAACAGCTGTCCTGCCCTATAAGGTATAAAGACCAGCAGAAGAGCAAGAAACATCAGTGCCAGCCTACGTTGGCATACGCCTTCTGCTGCCCTGCCATGCAAGGCATAAAGTTGAGTAGAGGAGCAAGGAACACCACGGCTAGCCCACAACTGTGTATGTTGCTGCTCCACCTTGATTTAATTCTAAATGTAATCTGACTGTGTTCCAAGGCTCTTACGGTTTAAGAACTGACAAGATGGAGCAAAGAGTTAGCACATTAAGAACTCCAGCAGCACTCAGCTTTGGAGAGGGGAAAGGAGGAGGACCTGGCATTGTTGCCTCTTTTTCCCTCTACGAATGTTTTATTTAATATATGATGTATAACTTGTATTTTATTTTTCATGGTTTCTGTAAACTGCTTTGAGTAATTTATTAGAAAAGTAGTATACAAATAAACTGAATGAATGAATGAATGAATCTCCTCTCCATGCAGGCACTACTGATTTAGTTAGCTTTTTATCTGTTTTTATTATGATTTTATTGTGACCTGCCCTATGATCATTGGGTATAGGGCAGGATAGAAATGTAAAAATAAATAAATAAAACAAGGTTAAGTGCGATTAAAAGAGTATTTGATCTTCATAAATAAAGTAGAATTTCAGGTTTGAAGATTCATCATCTGCAAAGCTTTTTCATGTAAATGTAAGAGTTTTGTGAATTTTATGGATTTCATGAACAACCTTTTAAATGCTCTATGTACGAACAAGTAGATCCCAGAACAATAACAGTGTGTCAGATTTGAAAACTTCTATTTTTAGGAAAGTGAATTGATGACAGGTCCCTTTCTCTTGCAATTTCTTCTCCTGGTTGAATCCTCCTCTGTGTAAAGTTCCGTTGCTCAAGGCTATTATTTCCTGTTGATTGACAAGCAAAGAACTTTGGCTGGAAATCTTTGTTGAGACATTCTTGGGCTATTACACACTTGCTCTTTATGCTTGTGGGAGTGGTAGATCTGGAGAGAAAAGCTGATCTTCTCTAGCTAGCAATTACTGGCCTTACTGAAGTCCTCTTTTGGGAATGCCCTGTGTCTCCCTACATCCTCCTTGGTACTTGAGCAATAATATTTATTAATTCAAACACTTCTTTACCAAAAAATCCCCAATGCATTTTGTAACATGACTTAAAAACCAGGATAAAATCAACTGAAACACTAAAATATTAAAACAATATAAAACCTGTATGAAAACATTGTTGATGTCAGGAAATGGGCTCTCCTTCACACCGGAACTGCCTCGGTGATAGATATATTTTCAACAGGTGCCGAGAAGATATAATTGCAGGTAAGTCATGAACCTCTGAGAAGATTTTGGTTAAGGTTTTGCCTTTTCTTCTGCTGGAAGATGCCCAGAATCAATTAGTGGGCCACTTTGTGAGACAGGATGCTGGACTAGATGGGCTGACAATTAAACATCAACAAATCACCAGGCCCTGACAGCATCCACCCAAGAGTTATTAAAATGTTCAGAGCTAAGATTGTGGACCTCCTAACAAAAAATATGGAGTTTGTTACTACACTCAGCTTCTATAGTTAAGAACTAGAAGGGGGGAAATGTAATTTCAGTTTTTTAAAAGGTCTCAATTGAAGATTCAGGAAATTATAGGACCTTTCTGCACTGTATTGGGAGGTCACTTCACGGTCTCATTGATCCTTGTGTTAGTGTGAATCAGAGAGGCCCTATCAGTACACTCCATCTGCAGAGGTTGGAGCGCAATCCAGACCAAGACGCCTCTGATCTGGATTATTGGTAGTTCTCAACATTGAGGCTATTGTATCAGCTCAGGCTGATCCAGATCACAGAACTGATCCAGAAATCACTACTGAGGACTCATTTTGGTGGTACACCAAAGTGTGCCATTGAAATGTGTTCTCTTGGGGCTCTAAGGCAAGGCTCTTTCAATGTGAGGCTGGTCTGGACCAGTGTCATCATGCAAATAGTGCAGTTCTGGACCACAGCATGCCACTATCTGGACCAGTGGGTCTTGCTGGTCCAGACCCACTAGGACGAATCACAGCTTAACCAGTGCAGGAAAGCCCATTTGTTATGGAATAAGTAACTGGCTTAGGAATGGAAAACAAATGGTAAGAGTACATCAACATTTCTCATAAAGGAGGGATGTAACAAGTGGGGTTCTCTAAGGTCCTGTCCTGGTACTGCTGCTTTTAAAAACATTTATAACTGATCTGGAGTCTGTAGGATACCTTAGTTGCTAATGATACCAAGTTGCCCAGAATGCTGGAAATAAAAAGGGAGTAGGAATCCTTCTAATGGGATCCCTACCCATTGAGGGTTTAGGCAGCAAACTGGTAGTTATTATTCATTGTGACTATTCAGTGTAAAGTGATGCACGCTGGAGCTAAATATCTATTCATTTATGCTAATAGACTCTGAGCTGACTTTGACTGATCAGGAAAAGGATGCTCTAGATCAGTGATGGCCAACCTATGACACGTGTGTCACAGGTGACATGCCAAGCCCTTTTCAGTGACACACATGGTCCCCTGGCACCTGGGCGTGTAGCACTTGCTTGTTCTTGAAGTGTATGAAATACCAACTTTCAATTGAAGATTTAGCAACAAAGGTCACTAATGTAAAGAATTATTTGTTTTTGCTTTTAATAAAATACATATATCAAAAATATAACTTTTTTACTAGAGCTACAAATATCACAAAATTACGGATATTTCTAGATGTGACAGCACCCGAGTTAAGCTAGGTTTTCTTGCGAATTTTGACACACCGAGCTCAAAAGGTTCACCATCAATGTGTCTAGATAGTAAGTTAATGAAGAAAGCAGTGCAGGAACTGGAGAGGGTTTCAGCAAATCTTGGCTACCAGCTAATAGTAGCCTATCTTCAGAGGCAGGTAGGAGGGAAATGATTTCACTAGTGAATGACAACCGGCGAGTAGTGCAGTTGATTTCAGCAGTGAGCAATTTCAGCAAAGAGTGAAAATTGAGATTCCAATTACAGCACACCTCAAGAACCACCCAGACTGGGGATGCAGATCAGGGGCAGGAGGAGAAAGGAAGGAACAAGGTGTTTCTGCAAAAATGCTAAGTTAGCAGAAACATGACCATCAGCCCAATCACATATGCTTGATTGTGTCAAGGCAAAAGTTCACACAATTAACACTGAGACAATGAATCATTCAGCTGGGCAAATAATGTAGAATTGCATTGGTTAGGTAAAAGCAATAGCAAATACTGCAAATTTTACTCAATTTCCTAGCCAGGTTTGTTAGGTAAATAACTCTTGTTTGCATGATACACAGTGCGCTTGATCTCATTAATATTCAACTGAACTGTGAAACCAGCTTGATTACCTTAGCTCCAAGTTAGCAGGAAGCAAACCATCTTTTGTAAAACACCGTCTGAGCCTCTTGCCTTGCCCAAGGCAATCTGTAGTTTCAGCTGAATTTGTCTTTATAAAGACTTCTCAAAATAGCCAGTGGGAGGAAGGAGCGGGGAGGGGGCAGACACAGTTTGTCAGGGTAGCCTGCAGTATTATGGAGTTTTTGGAGTAAACATTTAAAATCCTGTTTAGGGAAACAACCATATGCATGTGTAGAATAGTCAAACATATAATTGTTCTGTCTCTCTCTCTCTCTCGGAATATGTAGATTGTACAGTGAGGGGAAAGGTACCGGGTTAACTAGAATTGTGTAAATCCGTTGAGGCCATTTGGATGAGAACTGCTGGGTGAGAATTGCTCTCCTTGATGGGAATAGACAACTACATAGCTTTTGTTTTTTGGAGGAGGATGATCCAGCGGCTTGGTTTCTTGGTCTCATGCTCTGCAAACTTTAGTGATCTTGTAATGTGGTTGCTGGAGCATTGAATAAAGTGGGTTATTTCATCTCTAGTTCTAACATGGTTCTGCACATTTTTCCTCTTTCAAAATGCCCTAGAAATGCCAATCCCACAATGCAGTATGGTCACTGCATACCTGTGGTACCTTTTACTGTGGCGCATTAGCTTCACTCACACTGTTATGCACATATGCATTATTAATATAATTAGTAATCTTCTCCTTCTTCTCTCTGTTCTTCTGGAATGGTTTTGAGACCTTCTGGTTGGGCTGGACCGAGGCCCCTTTGGCACTTACCTGTAGATTTGGATCAAAGGGCTGTGGTCTGGATCCTGGGCCTCCTCATCTGCATGTAATGCAAATCAAGGATCCCACCCACATTAGTCTGGATGAAGACAGAGACAGATCTGGATTAAGAAGAAGAGATGGCTTTTATACCCTACTTTTCTCACCCATTTAAGGGAACTCAAAGTGGTTGACAAAGCTTTCTATTCTTCTCCCCACAGCATAACACCCTGTGAGGTAGGTGGGGCTGTGAGACTTCAGAAGAGAGCTGTGACTAGCCAAGCTGGTTTCATGGGGGAGTATGGAATCAAACCCTTTATTCCCAAATTAGAGTCTGGCTCCCTAATGACTAGACCAACAGTTCTTCATCTGGATGTATTGTAAATACGATGCAGTTGGACTAAAGGCTTGTTCATGCAGATGACATACCCCCATGACCAAAGACTACTAGAAAAATGTGTTGGGTGAAGGTTTTCTCCCTTTTCCATGTGCTGAAGCCAGGGAGTCACTCAGTGATTCAGGATAGACAAAAAGAAAGTTGTTTTACATAATGAATCTTCACATTTGGAAATGTTCTACCCCAAGATGTGGTGTTAGCTATCTACTTGGATGGTTTTAGAATTCGCTTGGATCAATTCGTGGAAGCTAAGGCTAGCTGTGGCTATCAGTCCTGGTGGCAGTGTGAGTGCATCTGGTTATAAGAGACTTTATGCCTGTGAAGGCCAATTGCTGGGACACTGTGACCAGGGCAGGTTATGTGTCCATGTCTGGCTAGTGGGCTTCCTTGTGCAGCTGGTTGGCCATTGTGAGAACTGGACACTAGGCTTATTTGACTGGAGATGCAATGCAATGGGACATTTCTTACATGGTTATTAGACCTGTTGGCTTGGTACCTATTACCTGTATTTAATTTTTTTTCTGCCTCTTTATTTCTAGAGTTCAAAAACACATATCAAACTTTAAAATTATAATTTAGAGAAAGGTATTTATTATATATTTTTGTCTTCATTTTGTGTTTATGCTCTTTTTAAAAAATAGTCTGGGTATAAACCTTGATGGCATTGTAAGAATTTCTCAATTTTTTTTCAGCTGTGGTTAAGAAATGCCAATTGTCCAGAGAATTATATATGTGCCTGTGATTGTCTACAGTTCAAGAAGACTGTTAGATGAACTCTAAAAAGAAAGACCACCATTTTCTTACCGAAATGACTTGAGATCCAGTGTACATTTCAACTCTAGTTCTACAAGACTAGTGAAGCATAAGAGAGCCTATTATCCAAATTTACCTTGATAGTCTATTATTATGTAATTGTGAGCTTCTACTTTATTATCATACTTCTCTTCTTTGCAGGTGATGGACATCAAAGGGCAAATGATCCACGTCCCAGAATCAAACTCCATTTTGTTTCTGGGTTCCCCATGTGTCGACAAGCTAGATGAACTTATGGGCCGAGGCCTCCACCTTTCAGACATACCAATCCATGATGCTACCCGTGATGTCATCCTTGTTGGAGAGCAGGCCAAGGCCCAGGATGGCCTGAAAAAGAGGATGGACAAATTGAAGGCCACATTAGAACGAACACATCAGGCTTTGGAAGAAGAGAAGAAGAAAACAGTAGATCTTCTCATTTCTATTTTCCCTGAAGAAGTGGCTCAGCAGCTGTGGCAAGGGCAACAAGTTCAAGCCAGGAAGTTTGATGATGTCACCATGCTCTTCTCAGATATTGTTGGCTTCACTGCCATCTGTGCCCAGTGTACCCCCATGCAGGTGATCAGCATGCTCAATGAGCTCTACACACGATTTGACCATCAGTGTGGATTCCTGGATATCTACAAGGTAAACGTGTTTTAGTTGTCTCCGGATCAATTAACGTACTGTGAATACTAGCATACTAAAGCTATGATTTTTGTAACAGGAGTAAAATTGATATAGGCAGTGCACAGTTGTGGCATAGCTGATTGAAAGGAAGAGCATTTTGGAATGACAAGAACTGGCATAATAGGCATTGTGCTTTCTCTCAGTCGGTACTGGGTTACATAAAAGCAGGTTGTAATGTATGAATTGTTACGGGTTTGCAGAGCAAATGGTCCCTTCACATTCTAGGAGTGAAGATTATAGTGTTTAATGTCCTGTTGTAGAAAAACACAATTCAAATATAATCCACAGATAGAAAATTTAGCATGCAACAATTGATGGGCCACAGTATGAGACATGTTGACCTAGAAGGGCTCTGCCTGATCCAGCAGAGTTCCTCTTGAAATTTTTCCACAACGTACCTTGTAGTCCAGAGCATCAAAAAGACCCTATCCCCCTGCTGGTATGTTCTGTGTGCATTGGACAGAGCATAGATTGGACCAGGTGGCCCAAAATGGCTGCTTAATCTGGGACACTGGTAGATCTTTTATAAAGGACTGTTGGCAGTCTAGCAGAAGCTCAACTGGGCCACGGAGGCATGCGAATGGAGTATAGGCCCACATGTTCCGGTTCAGCCAGGATCCATTTAGTGCTCTGTTGAAATGAGTTTCCTTGGGTTCTGTTGCCAGGAACGTTTGTTCCGGGCCTTCAGGAATGCCAGTAGCTGGTTCAGTAGCTTGTGCAGACTTTGAGGCTCCTGTACTGTCTGTACCAGAACAACCATCCAAATAGGGAAAAGCATTGTTCCTCCTGTCCTGTACAGCTGGTGGGCTACTCCACCTGATGCAAGCCCACTTTAGTGGTCCATCAAACAGTATATTCAGAAACACCTTTTCATTCTTATGTGTGTGACATACTTCTCAACATGACACTGTTGTCTTCCACTTGAAGTTTGAAATGATACAATCTGTTTTATGATCTCATACATCTGCATCAGGTACTGAGGCTTCAGAGGAAAGCTTCAAAGGAAGAGAAAACTTTTTCACTGACATAAAAACAAGCAAGGGAAAAAAAGGAAACTATATATAAACGTTGTGCTGAACTTTTGCTCACTACATCCAAACCAGGTGTAGAGGCTACAGATTGTTGGGTGCTGGCCAAGAAATAAAGCTAGGTAAAAAGAAAGAGAAAAGGATCTTTAAAAGCTTGCATGTGCCTTCTTGCAGGTCAGGGCATAAGTTAATTTTAAAAAAGCCTCGCCTGCACCTATCTTCCTGCAAACCAGGGCAAGCCAAAAATGGCAAGAGCTGGAAGCCCCTTAAAAAGGTCTGCAGGAGATAGAACTACAAAAAAAGAAGGAAAGAAAGAAAGGAAAGAAAGAAAGAAGGAAAGAAAGAAGGAAAGAAAGAAAAAGAAAGAAAGAAAGAAAGAAAGAAAGAAAAGATTTTATAGGTTATCTATTTAAGATAGGCCAAGTAAAGAAACAAGAGAATAATGTCTGTCTTTTAACCTTAAAGGAAGAGAAAAGCTGCCTCCAGACAATGACCTGGTATCCCATGAGGAGAGCTGGACTCTTCTCTTGGAATACCAGGTTTGATTCTGCCCTCCTACATGAAGCCAGCTGGGTGACTGTGGGCTCTCACGCCCCCAGCTACCTCACAGGGTGTCTGGTGTGGGGAGAGGAACAGAAAGATTTGTCAGCCGCCTTGAGTCCCCAAAAGTGGGTGAGAAAAGCAGGGTAGAAAAGCCAGCTCTTCTCCTCCTCCTTCTCCACAATTACCACTTCTTTGTGTATTTTTCAGACACGCTTAGAATGCATGGTGGGCCAAACTATGATGGTGGCTCTATCCAGAAGGTAGATAAACCCTGGGTTTTCCATCAATAATTTCTAGCACTTTTTAGGGGGGAAATAGCAGAGCTGTGGTGGTGCATGGGAGCACCCCCACTATCGGGTGCTGTAATGATGCTATATTGTTCCCATCTGGATGGAGCCTTAGAGAGGAAGAGAAAGGAAATTTTAAAGAGAAAAAGAGAAGCAAACAAAGCAAGCATAAGTTGGAACTAGAACCATTGACTCCCCAAAATACTCACTTGGGGATAGGACTGGCTAAAGCAGCAGCAGCTCTTCTCTGTTTTTGAAAAGATTCCAGATGTGAAAAATGGCCCCTCAATCATTCAGCCA
Organism: Aspidoscelis tigris stejnegeri; assembly: GCA_023333525.1. NCBI lineage: Eukaryota > Metazoa > Chordata > Lepidosauria > Squamata > Teiidae > Aspidoscelis > Aspidoscelis tigris. The sequence continues at coordinate 256,692,493 of JALMGA010000001.1, forward strand.
TATATGTCAGAACCCGCTTGCCCTTAAGGTTATGCCATTCCTCCAGTTTCATGCAGCCGATGGTGGCCCAGTCTCCCTGGCTGCAGAACATAAATATTCAATCAAAATAAGAAATCCCTAGAACATAAAATATGAAATGAACACAGAGTGACCAGTAAATGCTCACCTGTCAATATTTGTGCCCAGGCAGCTGTCTGAGTGATTAAGATTAAAGGGACAGATCCAACATAAATAGTTTGTTGAACCGATCAACAAACTGATCGCACTTCAGTATAGTTTTCAAGTGTTCTAATCAAACCATAAGCTGTTTTGGTTTTTTTTAAATAGAGCTTAACAAAATGGGGAGCAATAAAAACCAGATTGTTTAGAACTGGTTTTTCATGTCTCTGCCATGAAGTGGTGTGGTGCACCTTGAGAGTTGTGGCATTTTGTGTTGGGGGCGGAATGAAGAAGACTTGCCCTAGCTTCCTGTCACAGCAGTTCCAAGTGGTTCTATCACTGCTAAGTAATGTTAGATGTCCAGAGTTCCTCCATAACCATTGCCAGTCTGATCTGTGTGGTAACAGTCATGACCTACTGAAGAGGGTCACCCCTCAGTTTTTCTCAAGCAAATGCTTGTCAAAGTAATTTAATCCAACAATGAAAGTCAACAGGATCAAGGAGCCTTTGTATTTTTAGCTGGCCATGATCCAAACCAGTGGGTCTGAACCAGGAAAGTCAACTGGTTTAGAATATGGCATGGTGTGGTCTAGAACCATGCTGTCTGCATGATGAGGCTGGTCCAGACCAGCCTAAGGGTGTTTTTCCACTGTGCTCCTTTAATCCGGATCTAAGTAGATCCGGATCAAGAGAAGTACCCAATGTGTTTCCATGGGTGGTCTAGCACCCAGTAGCACCCAGGGAGCTAGCCTCCCTACTGTGGAAACACTGGAGCACCCATTTGCAAATCTGGATTGACCCACAAGGGGTCTGCCTGTCACCCCAGGTGTTTTGGGAGACAGGGGGTGCAATCTCCAAGTCCCTCGGAGGTTAGCCAAGGCTCCGAAGTCCCTTCGGAGGATAGCAAAGGCTCCGAATTCCCTCCAAAGGCAACTTTGGAGATTAGCAAAGGCACAAACCCCTTGGGAGAGCTTGCATATTAATTAGCTCCTTGTGAGCAGAGATGAGTCAGCCTCATTAATATGCACCTCTTTCCATGCCTGAAGGTAACAGTCCCCTTTGTTCTCCCATTGTTCTTGGAGGTTTGTCTTCGGAGCCTTTGCTAATCTCCAAGGCTACTTCAAAGTAACTTCAAAATGGCTTCAAAATGACTTTGAAGCCTAGGTTTTGGGGCTCCCCCCCCAAGGATGCCCCCTCCCCCAGCCTCCTCTAGACCTCATTACCAAACTAACGTGGAAACAGGCTCCCTTTAATCCAGATTTTTTTGTTGAAGACCCCATTGTAGACCCCATTAATGGGGTCTACAGAAAATCCAGATTAAAGGCTGAGATGTACCCATATGATCTGGATTTCCTCAACGGCGGTGGAAACAAATGTGTCCCAAATGGGTGCCATAGTAGAAATGGGGTCATCCAGCTCACACCCGTATGGGTCCTTAATGGGTGCAAAATTGGGTACTTTCTGCCAGTGGAAAAACACCCTAAAACTTGAAGGGGCCTTGAAGCCCCTCGGAGAATTAATTTTGGCAACACACTTTGATGCACTACCAAAACGGGTCCTCCAGTAGTCTAGAAAACATAGGTGTTCTGCATATCTCTGTGATCTGGGCCAACCCGAGCTGGCATGCTGCTAGTCCTCGAAGTTGAGGACTATCGATAATCCAGATCAGGAACCTCCTGATGCTCAATCTAGAACATCTTCTTTGGCCAGACCATGCCAAAGAGATTGTTGGAACATCTCTGATTCACACTTAACATGTGGCCAGAAGAGGCCCTGAAGAGTACAATAAGGGTTCCTAATATGTAACAGAGGGAAGTGAAGAAGCTGTGTTTTGTGCTTAAGTTGTTTATAATTGATGCACTGACCATGCCTTTTTTGAAGCTTAGCACTTACTTGATCTTGAGCAATTCATTGCTTAATGACTACTTACTAAGTGTGTTCTACCTCTGAAAAAAAGGAAGAGCGTTACTCTCTTTATTGTTTAGTTTCCTCCTGCTGCTGCGAACGTGTTTCTTTTGTTGAGAGAGGAGTTTCTCAAGGTGCCTGTTTAAATGGTTTGTGGAAATAAATGTGTCTGATTGGTGTTTTATATGCAAAAGCGTGAATACTGAATGCTGTGAAAAGGAGAATTTGTTGCATGAAAGATGCCAAATTTAGGGTCCAGTAGCATAGATGTGATCTGAAGCCCCATCATCTTCCTCATGCAGAAGCCTTTATTTTTGGCAGAGATGATCTGTTTTGTTGTTGTTAGGGAACTTGCCTGAATACCCACCTTATCTTTTGTTATCCACGATTGGTTGACTGTGTTTGTTAAGTGCAAGCACACAGGCATTGTTGATTCTACAGTAAATTAGCTCAACAGCCCGAGCTGTTCTCAGTGTAAAATCAAAATAAAAACACAACCTTCCTCTGCCCTTAAATGAAGAGAAAAAGAGAAACACCTAGTCTCTCTGGACATGCGTTTTCAGCTTCCTGCCTCTTTTCAGGTGCTGCTTATTTCTTGACAGCTTGGTGCAAAATAATTTCTTGCGGTGGACAATTTTACATTGATTAAGTTCCTTTGTCACAGCAGCTAGTGAGACCCAGGGTGCTTAAAAAGGAAGGAAATTCCTTCAGGTTTGCATGCCAGAAAAACACAATCATAAACTGAGAATGAGCATAGCTGTCTGTTAGCATATCATAATTTAAAATGACTGAACCTTCCTTTTTAGTACCCAGGAGGTACTTGGTAGGAGGTAAAGCTGGTGTGTATGTGTGTGCTTGCGGAGGGAGGGGATGAAAAGGATTCTCTACTTTCAGAAGGCGAGAAACCTTTTCTGGTCCCTAAGGGTCACAATTTGGACACCACATTAAAATAAATAAATTACAAGCCATCCTTTTCTCCCTCCTTTGCACTGAAGCTTAATTGCATTCTGTTCCAGCCTTGCCGTATGGCACTTCTGATTTCCCACAGCTGCAGTTGAGTCTTACTAATCCATATTCATGCAGAGGGTTCCTTGAGCAAAGAATCAAGGTTTATAGTTTAGTGACTGCCAGCAGGGAAAGCCACCGACATTACTGGGATAGAAATGACCGCATTCATCAGTGGTGACCCATCTGGACAAAATGGTTGTAAAGTACTCTTTTACTATTATCCATCACTCTCCACAGGCTTACTTTGAAAATATTGCTGTCCTTCAAGGTTCAGTGTCTTCTATTTTATGTTGTACTTTACAAGCAAGGTAGTTGAGAGCCAGCAGACAAATGGTTTAAGGTTTGTTAGAATTCATTTAAGTCTCTACCTCAATGAAAGTCTGTCTGTCTGTCTGTCTGTCTGTCTGTCTGTCTGTTTGTCTGTCTGTCTGTCTGTCTGTCTGTCTATCCATCATCATCATCATCATCTAGTTCTATGCCTGAAGGTCTCAGGTTGGGTCTCAATAAATTGCTATAGAAACAGATAAAATAAGGTTATCCTTTGCGTAGGTTTGAGAATGCCCTGTGAGTTTGTAATGCTGGATTATACTCCTAAATGAGGAAAGAAGCTCTGTAGTGATACTCCGGTTGGATTACTGCTGTGAACCCTGCCTGGAGCATCCCGTGATGACAATCTGGAAGCTGGAAATAGTGCATAAAGCCACAACTAAGGTGATAGTGGGAGTTTCCATCAGGAGCCACATCACACCAGTTCTTAAAGATTTGTACTGGCTTCCATTTTGTTTCCAAATCCATTTCAGGGTGTTAATGTTGACATTTAAAGGCCTACAAGACTTGACCTCAAATATCTGAAAAAATTATTTCTCCTGTATAGATCTACCCAATAATTTAGATCTCCTGTGAGCCAGTTTGGTCTAGTGGTTAGGGAGCTGGACTCTTATATGGGAATGCTGGGTTCAATTCCACCCTCCCCCATGGGGCCAGCTGGGTGACCCTGGGCTAGTCACAGCTCTCTTCTGAGGGCTCATAGCCCCACCTACCTCACAGAGTTTTCTGTTGTGGGGAGAAGAACAGAAAGCTTTGTCAGCTGCTTTGAGTCACCTTAAATGAGTGAGAAAAGCAGGGTAGAAAAGCCAACTCCTCCTCCTCCTCCTCTTCTTCTTCTTGGGAGGCCCTCTTAGCGATTCTGTCACTTGAGGGGGTTTATGGGATGGAATCCAGGAGGAAAGCCTTCTTAGTAATGGCCCCTAAGCTGTTGAATCATCTTCCTGCAGAGCTAAACCAAACAGCTTCTAAAGCCTAGTAAAAATGTATCTTATCTTATACATTCTGTCACTTGAGGGGGTTTATAGGATGGAATCCAGGAGGAAAGCCTTCTTCAAAATATGATTATGAAATCAACAGTCTGTGTATCATAATGCTAAAGAGACACGGGAACCCAGGTTATGTAATTGTCACCAAGACAGTAAAGGAACTCTCTAGTTTCATAGATTGAAGCCATATTCTTAAAAGCTTCATTGTGTGGGGAAATGCCATAAAGTCAACAGACGTATGCATCTGAGTGCGATGTTCAGGTTTTGAATTACGCAGGAACAATATATGTTTTATTCATACATGCAACAAAATATGAGTCAGTACGGGGAAAATGAATTAGGTGTGCTTGTGTGTGAGAGAGAGGAAGAAAGAAAGGGAGGGAGTATTAGAAATACAGATTAAATCAGACATGTACAGATTCTGGTTCATAAGTCTTAAAGCACTCACTGGCCTGGAGGTGGCTTGCATTTTAGTTTCCTGCTGGTAAATTACACATTAAAAGGCATCTAAAAATATACTTCCCTGATGTTACTCTCCTTGCAAGTAATTGGTGCAGTTGCTATAGAGATATTAGTTGATCGCAATGGAGATGGCTTGCGTGATAGCAAATGGGAGGGAAGATCATTTATGAACCACACTATATACTACTAAAAATAATTGAAAGCCTCGTGCGTGTGTCCATACAAGCAAGAAGAGCGTCACGCTGTGTTTAGCGCAGTACAGCCTCTTTTCTGAGACATAAACCCCAATTTCAGTGGGGCAAGTGAATATGCAATAGGATTACAATATAAGTTACAGCTGCCTGAACTCCAAAATCACAGCTCCAGTTCTTATACAGCATTTCTCAGTTACGTTACCAGCTTGCCGAGAGCCAAGCAGAAATTATTGCTTTTTAAGAAGTATTTTCTGAAACGCCAGAGAAGTGTCTTCTATGCACTTGTTAGTGAGGCCTGTCCACGTTTTGTCACTGCTGCAACTACCTCAGAGTAAGATCACCTTCATCTCTGAAGCAACCCAGCTGTAGGCCGCTAAAAAGCAGTCCATTGTCTGCCCAGAAACAGACAGATCACCCCCAGGGAGGTGGTTTTGCACCCTCTTTTAGGTGTGGTGTGGGGAGTCACATGTGGCTGCCAGATTGCCGTGGCAATATCTAACCACACAGCAGATGCTAGTTTGGACTTTGCCATGGCGATGTGGCTGACCCATTTAAGCTGCTGGTCAAGTACAAGGTTAGTCCAGTGTGTGCAGTGGAGGCCATAAGAATCAGGTAAGTGTAAAAAGGCCCTTTGGCTCATTTATAGTGCATTTCAATGTGTGATATCATCAAACAACCAAGTATAAGTGGTAAAAATGTTATCCAGTTTCCTGCATGGAAATTGATTGGGTAGGTCAAAGAAGCGATACAATGTATGTAGAACTAGAGAAGGGCAAAAAGAAATCTGTTCTACTTCTCTTTTTCTTAAAAATCAGTTCAAGATTAACAAACTTGGCTTTGCTCTGTACTAGGAATGTGCACAAATATTTGTAACATTTGTTATTCATATGAATTTGGATGAGTTTGGACATTTGTATATGAATTGAATGTTATGACATTTGTACATTGACATTTGTACAAATACGAATGTTTTGGAACATTTGTATGAAGCTTCGGAACACTTGTGAAATGGGGAGGTGGGAAAGTGGCTGTGCAAGTCACATCTGCAGCGGATCCAGAGTGAATTCAACATGGTTTGAGAGCAGATTCAAAGTTGATTCATGGCAGATTTGATGGTTTAAAAGTAGATATGTTACAGGATATGTATCGGATACATATTGGGTATGTATATCGGGTATTAGAACGAACTCACACAAATACATTCATATCGAATAGAATCCTACCACATTCGAAGGGATCTATTCAAATGAATGCAAGTTTTCTTACATTTGATTTGATACATATCGAATGAAAAAATACCCATCCATGAACATCCCTAGTCTGTACCTCTTCCGTCTAGCTTACTCATAATTTCAGCGTGACCAACTGTCTGTTTTTATTGTTTTGTTTTAAATTTATAACTGTGGGATTTTCTTCTTTTATTGCTTTTATTGACCAGGCGTCCCATGGTGAGGATACTGCAAGGTGAACTTGCGTCCACCTTGCAAGCGTCCCCATACAAAGCTCTAATTTGGGCTACATGAGGGAGAAAATCGTCTAAACCAAAGTAAAAAAAAAAAAACACCACTTGATAACTGTTTGCGCCCCGAATTATGGGACAAGAACAGGTATCCTGGGGGCATGGGGACACTCCCAGGTTACGATCGCAGCATTAGTGGGTGGGGTTTCACTGTCCCTGCCGCTAATGCTGCAATCGCAACTGTCCCCCCTTACCTGAGCACTTAATTGCCCAGGTAAGCCTGACAGCTGCCCTGCAATCAGCTGAGCAACTATCAGGGGGTTATAGCAGCTCTCATGTGCACAAGCAGAGCTCTGCTAATGATTAAAAGAGAGACGCAAGCACAGATCTAATTAATATGCACCTCTTTCCAAATCTCAGAGCTGCCTGTTACCTCCAGCCTTGGAAAGAGGTACATATTAATTAGCTCCTTGCTCGTGTCTCTCTTTTAATCATTAGCAGAGCTCTGCTTGTGTGCATGAGAGCTGCTATAACCCCCTGGCAGTTGCTCAGCTGATTGCAGGGCAGCTTGTCAGGGGAGTGTTTGCAGTAAATAACCCCTTACCTGGGCGATTAAGCGCTCAGGTAAGGGGGGGTGGAGAAAGCAGCATCATCCCATGCAGGGATTTGCTGCAGTTCTCATGAGAACAGGCAGGTTTGTCTTGAACCCACCTTGGCCTCCATTGCCATGGGGACTCCTTGATGCGAATCTGAATTCGCATTAAGGTTGCCCTGAAGCCACAGCGTGTCAGGGGCAGCCCCATGGGGATGCGCCCTGACTCTTGTTAGCCATTTCAGATCATTACAAAGTAGGCAGACTACAAATGCACAAATATAACATAAATACTGCCTTTAAATTATTTGAAGAGGCTTGTCCAAACATTTGCAGACTAGGGCTTTTCTGCACTTACCTTTGCTCCAGATTAGATGATAGTGTAATCCTCTTCAGGGCCTCTTTTGTCTGCACTGAAGAGAGGCCTTGCACCCTCTGTAGCAGACGAAGCGTGTTCTGGATCAGGAGGCCCAAAATGGCTTTCAGGGTTGGAATACTGGTAGACCTCAGTACTGAGACTCAGGGGGCTTCAGAAGAGCAGCATCAGCATCAATAAGTCATGGCAAGGCATGCGAGAGGAGGCGGGGTATGCAGGAGTGGCGGGAGGAGGTTGGTAGCTGCTTTGGGGAAGGTAGCAAGACATAGCAGGGGGTGGTAGGAGGCAGCCGTGGTGGTGAGGGCATCAGGGTGTGGTGTGGCAGCACCTGCACCGGCAACCACAGCAGCATGGGAGACAGGGAGGTAGACTTTTGCCTCACAGGGACCATTTCTTGGTGAAGCAGATTCCATGCTTCGATTATCCAAATTTAGGATAATCCCTTTCCAGGCAAACAGAAAAACCAGAAATGCCCGTTGGTGTCTGGTTTCCAAGGACTCAAGACTCCCTCCATCCTTTAAAATTAGAAGGTGTGACTACGGCCCTATTTTCTGATTGACAGTTCCCCTGATTTCAGATTCTAACTTTTAAAAAGGGTTATCGGAAAGATTTTTTAAAGTGGATGTTGTTATGTTACTATTGTATTTTAAACTGAAGCTGTCCTGAATTCTAAAATATTAAAAGGGAGCAAGACTGGGGAAACCTGGCTTTGCAAATAGTTGGGATGCAAATTGGATTCAGTAGTCTGATTAAATAAACAGGTTTGACATTAGGCTGTATTATTTTATTTTCAGTGTGTCCTATATGCTTTCAGGTGCCCTGGAGTATGGTTAGGAGAATTGTAAATTATATATAAAAAACTACATTTGTTGACTTTTCTCTATGTCAAAGACAGACTGAGGAGTTCACCAAGGGACCTGTACCTTGTCTGCATTTTAAAATAATTTTATGCGGTATACTTACAAATAGAATCATGAGCCCACCGTGGCAGATAAAATTGGCTCCATTGCATGTGAAAGGAGAACCTTCATATTTACGTTTAACTTTTCCCTATTTAAGTGTAAACAATAATGCCTGTACATATCTATTCAGTAGGTCCAACTGAATTCAATAGAAATTACTGTTAGTAGAATACACATAGGACCGAAGCCTAATGCTCTTTAGGTTCCTTGTTCAGAAGGCTTTGTGAGCCAGTTTGGTCTAGTGGTTAGGGAGCCAGACTCTTATCTGGGAATACCAGGTTCGATTCCGCCCTTCCCCGTGAAGCCAGCTGGGTGACCTTGGGCTAGTCACAGCTCTCTTCTGAGCTCTCACAGCCCCACCTACCTCATAGGGTGTTCTGTTGTGGGAAGAAGAATAGAAAAGCTTTGTCAGCCACTTTGAGTGCCCTTAAATGGGTGAGAAAAACAGGGTAGAAAAGCCAACCCTCCTCCTCCTCCTTCTTCTTCCTGTACTTTCCTGTATTCTGGATTACAGCAACATTCTGTCCCCCAGTCCTCTTCAGGGCATCTTCTGCTTGCATACTAGTGTGGACCAGAGAAGCCAGAACACTCCATCTCCATCAGACAGATCGTAATCCAGAACAGGAGGCTTCTGATCTGGATTACTGGTAAACCTGAATAAACAGTCTTCTAGCACTTGCAGAATCCGGCTCCAAAGTTTGCAAGGGATGTGGGGACAGTGCAGAGGCTAGACAGGAATAGCTGTTGCATGCAGATGGTGCTGTATCCATTTAAGGGCAATCCATAGGATGACTTACCTTAGATTATTTTTGTGTGTGCAAAATAAATCATACCTTTTTAGGAGAACGTAAGAGAAGTCCTGCTGGATTGGCCGCAAACCCATCTAATCCAGCATTTTATCTCACACAGTGACCCAGTGACTCAACATGTGCTTTTTGGCTTCATGTAGAAGACAAAGGCAAAACCTTCACTTGATTTCAAATCCCATTTTATTTTTAATTTGAAGGATAAAAAAGACAAAATATTGTTAAATAATCAAGTAGAGAATATATGATGGGAATCAGAATCAATCATGGATTTCCTGAAGGCTCAACATCTCCTCCTCCTCCTCCTCCTCCTTGTTCTTCTTTTAAAAAGCTCTTAAGCAGAGCAGTAGCTTCCCAATTAGAGTCTTGAGGGAGGAACATGACTGTGCAAAAGAGTCAGGCATTAGGGGAAAAAAATATACTTCAAGTATATGGATGGGTTGCCATATGGAAGCTCTTTGCATTCATGTGGGAGTGTTTTTCTGCCAATCACCAGGCTGTTGGCTACTCATTTACATTCATTTTCAAAGGATGCCTCCCCAACAGATGCAACATTTTGCTTGCCCTAAAGGAAGAGAAAGAAGAGGAGGAGGAAGGGAGAAGAAGAGGAGGAGGAGGAGGAGGACATCAGTGACAAGAAGTGGTGTATCAAACATAATTCAAAAAATCTTTAGAAGACTCCAGAATAGATGAAATAACAATTCTACAACTGCAAAAACCAGTGCTCCTTAGAACTAACTATATTCATCAAGGATGCCCCTTTCATTCATGGATAAGTAGTTAAGGTTCAAATTAACAATGGACAAAAGCACACACAGTCATTACTGTTCATTTGCAACTAGTACATCATAATACATGAAGCACTGATGGGGAAGTCTTACAGGTTAAACATAAAAAAGTCATCTATGACCTGTGTGCACATAATGGAGTGGACAAAAATGTACTTGTGTACTTCGAAACAGATTCTGCAGGCTATCCAACCTGTTCGTATTGGGTATGGCCAACCAATTTTCAGGTACTATCTCTAGGACTTGGCATAGCCCCATTCTTTGTCATCCTTTCCAGCCCTATCAAAAAGGGATTGGTCCACTTTTATGGTATTCAGTGACCAGTGAGACTCTTGAGGAGATCTCTGACATAGCATTCAATGGAAGATAAGAACAATAACAGGAGTAGAAGTTGGCTTTTATATCCAACTTTTCTCACGCTTTTAAGGAGACTCACAAGTGGCTGACAAACCTATTTTTCTCTGCACAACAGGCACCCTGTAAGGTAGGTGGGGCTGTAAGAGCTCAGAAAATGACCTGTGACTAGCCCAACATCACCCAGATGGCTTTGTGAGCCAGTGTGGTCTAGTGGTTAGGGAGCCGGACTCTTATCTGGGAATGCCGGGTCTGATTCCACCCTCCCCCATGAAGCCAGCTGGGTGACCTTGGGCAAGTCACAGCTCTCTTCTGAGCTCTCACAGCCCCACCTACCTCACAGGGTGTTCTGTTGTGGGGAGAAGAATAGAAAAGCTTTGTCAGCCGCTTCGAGTCCCCTGAAATGGGTGAGAAAAGTAGGGTAGAAGAGCCAACTCTTCTTCTTCTTTGTGTAGGGAGTGTGGAATCGAACTGGGAGAGACTATCTGTAAGAACCCAACACTCTAACGACAAGACCAATCTAGTCTGTTATTAAAATGCCCCTTTGGGTGCTTCGGAAGTGAGAGACCAAGCTAGGTTTACTTTCCCTTCTCTATCCCTATCTTGTGCTAGAAAAAAAAATGTCCTGCCTGCAGAATGTTTGTTGGACAAGAATGAAAAGTGTTCCATTTTCTCTTCTTAAGTCATGTTGTTAAGAGGGAGCCCAGCATTGTAGCTCAGAGTGATTCTGCTTTAGTTTTCCTTTTTCATATTTTCATGTTGTCAACTTGCATGGGACAAAATTAAGTTGTCTGGTTAGGCACTTTTTTGCAAAGTGGGTTCTGAGCCTTCTCCTAATGAGTGCCATGTATTTATTTATTTGTCTGGATTATCTATCGTCCGTTTATCCATCTGTCTGTGTCATTCATTCATTCATTCATTCATTCAGAATTTTCCCTTACCTGCTTTCTCATATTCAGATGTTGATAGGTCTAGTTTCTAAATGGGGTATGTCTGTTTTTAGATAAGATTATTATTATTTATTACACTTAAATCCCACCCCATTTGCCTGAAGGATTTAGCATGGCTTCTAAATTTAAGCATAATATATTTTTAAAAAAAATCTCTACAACTATCTGCAGCCAGTTCTTCTAAAAATATGTATGAGTGTACTCCCTTTGGAAAGTGATTGCTCTAGATCCGTAGAAGAATTAGCCCTCCCCATGATTCTGCTTGGTGAAGAAGAAAGCAAAGAGAAAGAAGGGGTGTTAAGAGAGGAGAGAGAAAGGAGAGGCCTGTGATCCCGCAGAGCTTTCGCTCTGATTCTTGCTATCATTGACACATGGCCTCTCTCTTTTTGATGGAGCAGAGCCCTTAACTAGGGGGTGGGGATGCTTCCACTGGTTTCGATAAATAAATAATTTACAAACTTGTGATGTTTGTGATTTTCCCTGAGGAAGAATTGTTAAACTTTGAGAAACTTTGGGAATTTTGTTTGGCTATAAAATATTCTCTGCATCTGCTGTTTTCTGTTACCTGCATCTGTTCACTTTTGCAAACTGTTCACACACATACGAAATATTAACATATTGTATGAATTAGTTTCAAAAGTTCAGGCAAAGTTTTGTGAGATAAGGAAAGTGTCAAACGCTGGTAGCATGCAGACAGCTGTGAAGAGGGCTGTCTTCTGGTAGCAAAGCCCAGAATATACCACAGTTGTGGAGGATGCACTTTTTGCCTCTGAAATGAGCAGAAAGCAGAATGAAAATTCCACAAATTGTAAGGTTCCATCCATATGGTTATCACAGTGGACAAGAAATGCCACCAGAAGTTAACCATTTTTGGTCTAATGCACAGGCAGTAATCATCCTGTTCATGCATCTCCTGTGTCATTCTACACAATACAGGGTGAGGCGTCTTGGCTGCCAGTCTGCCCTTAGATACTGTGTCCCACCCTATGGCCAGGGAACCTTTGAGGGTAGATTCTTTGCAGTTCAACAGGTGGGCCTTGAGAATACTTGAGGATCAGCTTTATAGGCTGTGTGGATGCAGCCACTGATAAAATTAACCACAGATCAAATGAATTGAACAGCAAGCAAAACAAAAGGCTTGAATACAGTACCAAACATACACACGGGCTCAGCTCTGACATTATAACACAAGATGCCCAGGCTAATGGCCTTTTAAGTGCCAGAACCCTCTGATCAGCATTTGTCAAGATCTCCATATACAGGCCCAAATACAATGGCACAGAAACATTCACCAGCAAACTCTAGGGATGTGCATGAATATTCATAGCATTCAAAATTCATACAAATTCAGCCGAATTTGGACATTCAAATCTGAATTGAATGTTTCAATACATTGATGTGAAGCTTTCTTATGGATTCGTATGGGATTTGTATGGAACGTTTGTATTGAATTCGAATTCTACCACATTCGAAGGGGTGTATTCGAATGAATACAAATTTTCTTGCATTTGATTTGAATCAAATACAAAAAAAAACATTTGGGCACATCCCTAGCAAGCACATATATCCTTCAGCACTTTCCTACCCCATTTAGTCTTCCAGCAATCAGTATATAAAGGCCCTTGTACACAATTCTTCTTGGTTATGACCTTGAAACAGAAACTAACTCAATTCTACTTCTGCTTCTCTTATCTGTACTGCAAGGCAAGAGCAGACCCAGTGAAATATTAAAGCAGGAATGGCCTGGTATGAGAAAGCTTGAAAGATGGCAATGCAGTGACCAAGCTTAAAGGATTCAAGCTTCCCCTCCAGTATATTTATCTGATCTTAGAAGCTAACCAGGTAATACCTGGTTAATATGTGGATGGGGGAAATCTCAAATTTGTCCAGGCAATTGCTACCTGTCAGGTTTTTTTTGTTGTTCAGCTTGTTGGCACTTTTATTCCTTTTATTCCAGGTTTGGTTTGTTGCCTTATTTCATGCTCTAAAGCAAGAACAAGGAAGCTGAAGATCTGTCATTTTTAACCAGGATGCCCAATAGTCAGGGAGCGTAAAAGCTGTGAGCCTTTCTGTTCTTACCTTTCTGTGGTCCAAACCAGTAGGTCTGGACCAGGCTACAGAAAGGTGTGATCTGGAATAGCATGATCTGCATGATGGTGCCAGTCTATACCAACTCCCCACCCTGGCCCTGAATCTCGTGTGAGCTGTGGGACTGGGCTCCAGGTGCTCCAAAGGACTAGTCTCAGAGGTTTGATGCGCCACTGAAATGGGTCCACTAGTAGTCTGAAAGATGGAGGCATGCCTTTTGCATGTGTTGGAGTTTCCTCAGTTGCCCCATTCAGGTCTTCCTAATCTGGACTATACTTCCTCTAGTCTGGATGGAGTAAGTGGGACCTCAGAGAGCCCCACTAGTGTACACACCACTGTGGTGCAGAAACCAACTATAAAGGCTCATTACAGATTAAAGGTAAGCGCAGAAAGGTCCTGTGTTCCAGCATCACCTGAACTGCACCCCACGAGCTGTATCTTGAATGCAGACTTGCATTACAAGGCAAAGGGTTGTGCACACAATTCTTTTGAAAATCAAGATGTTGTCAAGCTGTTGATAAAAATCATAAAGCAGCCTTGAATGGGATATCTTCAAGCGGTTTCAAATGGAATCCTTTATTTTAAATTTAATTCTGAGAACTGGTGAAGCTTTAGCTCGGTTGCCTTGATATCCAATCTGTTTTAGGTAATCCTGGACAGACTTTCAATCAGAAGTGGCCCCTTCTTCGCTTGCTGGAATAGCTTTCTTGTATCTCATCAACTCTCAATCTATTTTGAGATCTTCTTGAAAATTCTTTTCTCCCTTTCTTGCATATCCAGTCTTGCATCTAGGTCTTTATTTCCTCCTGCCCTGCTTAAAAACAAAACAACAACAACAAAAACAAAACTTTGTTCCTATATTCATATGGTTTTGAAGGAAAAAGAAAAAGCAGCACATATTACATGACTGTTACAGTTAGCATGCCTTTTAAATAAAGGTACAAGGAGTACTTAAATGCATTTGCTTAAAGACATTATGTTTAGTTAAGTAAAAAAATTTTCTACTGAATTGTGTTTAAAATTATCTTCTTTTTAACTAAACTAGAGAAATTGCAGGTAATACATAAGTAGTATCCTAATAGGATATTTTACGACAGCAGATATGTAATATTAGCTATTAGTTGACAAAAAGTTTATTGATCAAATTAAATTGCCCATCAGGAAAGACATCAAGAGCCTTACACTATACCCTTTCTGCACAGACCTTTTGTCTGAAATGAAGGGCTCTGTAATGCTGATCTGGCTTCTGTAGTACTGATTTATGAGCCTCCACTCCTCGCTGGTCCATTCCATCTGCATTAGATGGAGTGTGATCTGGATTATTTTCCTGTTTAGTATCACCAGAAGACCTGCCTTATTGAGGCTACCAGCATACCAGAAGACCGTGATCTAAAACACAGGAGGAATCCTCTCATGTTCTAAACTGCTGAGGGGCACGTTTCAGTGGGGCACCATAGGGCGCTACCAGAAGGCATCTTCCAGAGGCTCTGAGGCTGGGAACATTTGTTGCTGCTCTTGGAAATGTGGAAATCTGTCCTCAAAGCTCGTGCAAACTTTGAGGCTGCAGCGTGGTTTGGCCTTTATCTGTGCTGTCTTACAGACAGTGCTATTCCAGAACAGTCCTTTTTGTGGTTGGAATCAGCAGGTCTTGGTTACCAGGGATGGGTAAGTGCAGAAAAGGGCCTAGGTAGTAGTTACAATGATGTATAAACATGTCACACAGAAGAGGGTTTGGCTAAAAAAGTCCATCTTGACCAACCTCCTGAATTTATGGAGTGGTATTGTAGTTGTCACATCTCATGGGGTGGCCCTTACATAGTTTAGGGGGTACCAAGGAGAAGATCTTCTCAAGAAAGGATACTCTTTCAAAATGTTTAAAGATGGCGGAACTATAAAGAGAGCTTCTGCAGCTGATTTTAAAGAGAAGGCAGCCCTTCAGGACTTAGCATACTGGCAACCAATGTAATTCCATTCCATTGTGATGTGTGTCAGCCTAGCAGTACCCATCAACAACCTTGCTACTACATTCTCCATTCCTGGTCATTGCTGTCACCTGGGCTTCATGTCACAGCAATGAATTCAGGAGTTCCTTCAGAGAAGTATCTGTCCATTTTAGGGGAGTGAAAAACCATCAAGTATAGGACATCTCCCTAATTTATGGACTCAAGAGAATAATACACAAAGCAGGCTGATTCCACACTTCCTACTTTTACTGCAGAAACAAGTGCTCTGGCACTATAAGCAGGAGGAACTTTGGGTTCTGCAAAAGTTGCAACAGTGTTACATTGCAGTCATATAGAAATTACCACTAATCAGCTACTGTAGAAGAGGTGGTTGAGAGCATAACTCAGAAAAGATCGTAATAGCATGAGCAAAGTAAAAGCAGTAGATGTAGCTTTGCCAGGGATCAATAGGACTGAGAGCAAAGAACTGAAGAAGATCACAGACACCCAGTGTCCTTGGTGGTGGTGGTGGTGGTGGTGAAGCTATAATTCCTGAAAAGACCAAACTCTGGAAAACATGGTGATTCTTGGAAAAGTAGTATGTGGATAGACTTAATTATGACAGCAATGAAAATCTTGATCTAAGAAAGATTATAGAAATTAGCTTGGAGGAAGCCGATCCATATGGTCAGCAAGAGTTGACTATTGTTAGATGGCAGCAAGCATGCAAGCAGGCATACAAGTTATTGTATGAGATGCAATACCAAAGAAAGCAAAATATATTTGAAGGATATCAGAATAGAAAAAAGTAAGGTGGGGAAGAAACTCTATTAAGGAGCTGGACTCTTATCTGGGAATACCGGGTTCGATTCCACCCTCCCCCACAAAGCCAGCTGGGTGACCCTGGGTTAGTCACAGCTCTCTTCTGAGCTCTCACAGCCCCACCTACCTCACAGGGTGTTCTATTATGGGGAGAAGAATAGAAAAGCTTTGTCAGCTGCTTTGAGTCCCCTTAAATGGGTGAGAAAAGCAGGGTAGAAAAGCCAACTCTTCTTCTTCCTCCTCTTCCTCTTCTTCTTCTTTACTTGAAATTCTAAGCCTTTTCTGCACTTACCTTACTTTAATCTGGATCCATGGATCTGGAATAACTGGACTCACTGATCCAGTCGTTTGGAGGTGAAAATGATCTGATCTATGCTTCCCTGCAGCTGCAAAGCTCACATGAGCTTTGTAAATGCTCCCCTATCCCAGACAAGTAGGAACAAAGGTTTCTAGCCCCTGGGCTTGGGGAGTGCTTTTCAGCAGTACACTATAATGATATGCACCTCTGAAAAGCAGACTCTGTGCAGTTCTGTGATTGAGAACAAGGCCCTTAGTTCTTTTTTGGACTCAACTAAACTGGTCCTCTTAATCCAGATGTTCCTCCATCTTGTGCGGATGGAGCAGATTTAATGGTCTAAGAGGATTCTTAGGCTGGATTAAAGATAAGTGCATGAAGGCCCCTTACATTGCTTGGATACTAGCCTGCTTGGAACTGGTGACCGTTACTTGGAATGCAACTTAGAACTAGCTCCATTCCTTGAAGATACTTTATAGATCCCTAAATCCTTGGTTAGGATTCAAATTAAGAGTGGACCAAAGGGCTAATCATTAGATATGGTAGACTGTGCAACTAATACATAGCAAGTTATGCTGGGAAAGGGTCATTCAATCCATTTACTTCTTGGCGTTTCCACCCACCCACCCACCCACCCACCCACCCACCCACCCACCCACCCACTCACTTATGTCCCAACTCGTACCCAAAGGATGCAGAGTGGATCACACTATTAGAATATGTAAAAAGAGTTTAAAAATACTAAATGAAATTACAAATATAAACATTGTAATACAGTGCCCAGAAGGAGTTGATAAATGGATTTTCTGCTTAAAATGACCCCCCTCCCCACCATCACCCAGCTGTTTTCCACGTTGTGGGAAAAAAGGTAAGATTTCCCCTTATCTGTTTCATCTGTGGGAGAATTTCAACTTAGTGAAAGCAATTTTGACCAAATAAACATTAGAAAGAGAAAAGATTAAGGAGATTTCCTTCCTTCCAAACTCTCTTTGCTGATAAACACACAGCTGTGTTGGCTGCTTTTGAAGGCGAGGGGATTTCTGGGGATTGTACACTCTGTGAATTATTTAGTTTCATCTTTAAGTGGACAGGAGTAAATATAAGTTTATTTTTAGTGATCAATTTATATTTTTGGGTTAGTATGAAATGATTCAGATACTATGATAGAACAGATGCCTGCAAGAGAGGGTGACTCATAAATATAAATAAAAAGCTGTAGACAGTAACAAGGCAAACATCTGCCTACGGTATAAAGGTATTTGGTTCACAATCTGCTGGTGGATAAAATGAGAGTTTAAAGTTTTCAAAATTAGGGGAGACAGAAAGAGAAGATTAATTAAATCAGGTGACTTGAATTGTACGCAAATTTCAGACTGATTGATTTGTTTATCTCCTGGTCTTCCATGCATGGTGCATGCCCAGCTTCCATTTTATCTGTGATGTAGATGTGGCAACATAGTGCAGTGTGCATGGGCCTGTAACAGTGCAGCACAGTGGTGGTCATTCATATTAACAAGCACTAAACTAGCCCAGTACCTTGCCAGCAGTGTCCAGACTGTAAAGACCACATCCATTGTCTTAGCAATCTGCAGCCACGCACACTTGCTGTGCCACCTTCCCAGGAGCAGCCATTGCTGGGCAGGCTGTGGACTGCTTTTTAGCAGGCCATAGCTAGATCACTCCTGGGGTGGTGGTGTTATCCCATTCTAGGATGGTGGTAGCAGCATGTACTCAAGTGGAAGAAGACTACTGTCCTGAGACAGAGCAAAGGTAGGTGGCAGAGGTTTTTAGAGAAATAACTGCTAGGCTGTGGTATTTTTGTACGTTTTAGAGAGAGTTTGGGGCACTTGCTATGGCTACCTGTTTAGATAACTGAATTGACCATTCTCTCTCCCCCCAAGCTAGCCTGAGCATGTAGTCTGAGGGAGGAAGGGCTTGCAGTTGTTGGTGACTCAGGGGAACTAACAAAACCCGCATGCCCATGCAAGCAATTTGGTGCGGGAGTGGCTTGCTTTTGACCGAGTGTGGGACTGAAACCAAATCTTGCCTGTCCCCATTCTATTACCACTTACATGGGATGTATTCAGATATGGCTGTCCCCATGCAAACCGTGCTAAACCCCGGCACAGGGAAACAGCACCAGCTCCTCTCCACTCCCTCTCTCCTGATTGGAAGCCGGATTGACATCACCCCCACCCTGTGCTGCTCACTGCAAATACCATATCCCTTCACCTTAGTGGCACAGAGGAGCCAGGATGGAATGGCAAAAATAATAATTAAAAACCCCCACAGCTGTTTGAGCAAAGCCACTATGAGGTTTGGCAGCAGTTGAGCAGTTTTGTGCACCCCTGCTCCACCCAG
Source organism: Aspidoscelis tigris stejnegeri (assembly GCA_023333525.1). Lineage (NCBI taxonomy): Eukaryota > Metazoa > Chordata > Lepidosauria > Squamata > Teiidae > Aspidoscelis > Aspidoscelis tigris. The sequence goes on from JALMGA010000001.1 coordinate 256,711,330, forward strand.
GAACTGCGAGAACACCCGGCAAGCGGAAAAGGGAGAAAAATCAAGCCATTATCATGCTTGCCTTGGTGATTGGGGAAGGGGGGTGAAATACTTGTATAAAAGAGTCTCATAGGGCAGCAAAGGCCATTTGACCCCCTCATCATTTTGGCTTTAACGCCATTTAATTCTAAAAAATCTCAGCGGTTGTGATCTCCAGTGCACAAGGCAGGAATGATGAGCACAGGACATGAAGCCCCACCTCCCAATGGTGTGAGCACCAATCTCCTCCCCAGATAGCCTGGGACCATCCCCATGCGCAGGCTTGGCTCGCAAAGCAATGCGTGCCAAGCCACCAAACTGCGGCAAGAACAGTTTTTTTCCAGGGCCAAATTTGGACCTGGTTTGGATGATTTGGTCTGCCAAAATCAGCCCAAATCTAAAGGGCATGGGGATGCCTCTTCCCAAATTCGATTTCGATTCGGACCATAATGTGCAAGGGGATGCGCCTAAAGGGAATTAGCTAAGAGGGGTTAGCTAAGTTTGAGTGTTTACTCTAGTAGAGGTAGCCTGCTCTACTGAGACCAAGCAAAGGTAACTGGACTTTGGCAGAAGTATTTGGAAAAATAACTGCTAACTGTGGTACATTTGTGAGGTGAATCCTGGAGAGGGTTTTTGGCACTTCCTATGCTGATAGTTTAGATAACTGAGTTAGAATAGAAGTGACTCTGTACAGTACTTCTGACTGATGCTGGGTGTGGTGCACCCCCACCCCCACCCCACCCCAGCCAAGGTGGATCTCTTTTCCCTCTCTGGGTCTGGCAATTGTTTGAAATTAATCAAATACCCTATGTTATAATTCTCAGCACTGGCCAAGCCTTTCTCCGGCCTTGCACCAAAGAATGAACCACTTCTCCTGCCTTCTGTTTAAAGGTACAAGCAGAGAGTGTCTCTAATGCCACACACGGTGCCCTCTCGCTCGCTCGCTCGCTCGCTTGCTTTCCCTGTTCTTAAAGCTACAGCCTCCCTTTACCCTTGCGAAGCTCAAACCTTAATAATAAATACTACAGGCAAAAGTTCTTCTTGAAATTATGAAGGATAATCTTTATTGTTTTCACAACAATTGCTTTTATTAGAATAAATAAATAAAATAAATATGAGAACAAGGCTTGTATGAACAATCTAGTTCAAATAAGTGAATTCATTTCAGACTACACACAGTTTTATCAACCTAACCTCTAGGCTGCTTAAAAATTCTTCCCCTGGCTCATCCTAGTCTAAGAATTCTGGAACTGTGAGAGTAATCTTTCCTCAGGTACAGAATGGTTTCATCTAGATCTCCCTCCTTGAGAAAACCCAAGCACAGAACAGCTTTTCTTCTTTGGAAGTACTTTTTATACCTCCCGCCTGGCACAAGCCAATGCCTGATTGGCTGTACCTGTGGGCATTTCTTCTCCCCCTCCATTAGTATGCTAATCAGGGAGTTCCAGCCCACTGCTTACCTGTTCCTAATACTTTCTATGTAAAAGCCCTACATCAATAAATACATTTGAATACAACACAAATAGTTTACAATAAATATGTTTAAAAATAGACATGGGCATCACACTGGGGTATACTGGGAGTTCTCTAGAACTCCTAGTACAAAAAGACCCACAGATTAAATAGTTCCTTCCCTGCTGTTTTTATGAGAAGCATCATTTTGTCGGTTTTAATTGTTGGCTGCTTTGACATTTGACAGTGTGTTCTCAAAGGGGGGTCAGTATAAACCACATGGGGGTTGACGTGGATACTCAAGAGTTTGATAGTGTTAATCATTTCCTTGAAAAATCATATTTGTATTTTTTTCTTTATCTTTGGACTTTTTTTCTTTTACCTAGTGTGTGTCTATGTGGTAAGGAGACTGATTAGAATAATAATACCTAGGCTCTAGAGCAGTGATGGCGAACCTTTTGAGCTCAGTGTGTCAAAATTAGCAAGAAAACCTAGCTTAACTCGGGTGCTGTGTCACATCTAGAAATATCCATAATTTTGTGAATTTTGTAGCTCTAGTAATATTTTATTAAAAGCAAAAACAAATAATTCTTTACATTAGTGACTTTTGTTGCTGAATTTCGTTTGCTAATATTCAATTGAAAGTTGGTATTTTGTACACTTCAAGAACAAGCAAGCACTACACGCCCAGGTGCCAGGGTGACCATGTGTGCCACCCCAAAGGGCTTGGTGTGTCACCTGTGACACGCGTGTCATAGGTCGGCCATCACCGCTCTAGAGTGTCGGTGCTAACATTGCTCAGGGCAGTATCAGGAGAGCTGCAGAAAAGGGCGATCTGTAGGGCAGGAAAAAAGTGTTGCAGTTGATAAATTCTGTCCTGGTGTAGTTTCATTCCAGATAAGAAGTGACGCTGAAATTCGTCCATTTTCTCTCTAGTGCTAAATTAAACCAAGTGGAAAATACCCCAGAAGTAGCATTGCCGCTACCACTTCTCCAGACAGCAGTAGTGGGGGCTGAAGAATGTAAAATCTGTCAGTGGAGTCTGTTCTTAGTTCATCTCCAAGAGTGGATTTCCCACTTTGAAGGAGAGCAGCAGAACCATTGGAGATGGGAACTTGTGGTCACTGCACACCAGGGACCCTCACTAGACACTTCATTCTCATAATGTGAATGAAACCCAGGTTATTCATATTTATTCATCCAGGCAGGCAGGGGGCATTTCTAGGTTGTAAATGCCTCCAAGTGCAGATGCACCTGCCCTGATGTTAACCTATTGCAAACTACTGGCCAAGTGTGAATTGGCCTGAGGATTCAGTTTCAGTTAATAGCCCCCTATCCAGCCCACTACTGCCTCTAAGCAGGTTGATCCGGGGGTTTTCTGAGAAAGAGTGTCAAAGAGAAGGAGCTGAGATGGAGCCTGGTCATGAAACAGCCATGGGAGTTCCTCCAGGACAGGGGCTTCTCTGAAGGAGAGAAAGCTCCCAAGGAAAGTCTGTGAAGTAGTTAGGGAACATCCATGGTCTAGGTTGTGGTGTCGAAAAGAGTAATCCAACCCTCTTCAGCAGAGTTCCATTTTTTAAAGTCTTGCTTTGCTTCTTGGAGAGGGGAAGGCCATGTCACATCCCCACAGCATTGTCCTACCTGGAACTAAGTACATTTTGGTCCTTAGGTGAGCAGGATGAGGATTTCCATCCTGGTTTCCCTTCAGATCCTTGAGAAAGAGAGGTGGCTTATACCTCCCAGCGAGAGCTTGTTGGCATCACTGCTGGGAGCCACTGGCTTCAGGGTTCAGGGCTGGAATATGCATGGGCAGAGATCTACTGCTAGTGAGTAATCCCATACTCCCTTTCACCACAACATGGCTTCCCTTGCCTGCCTTTCTTCTTTTGCTCATCTGTCTGGGCATGGAGTGGGTTAATCCTTCCATTTTTGATGACTTTTTCCAAAGTCTGTTTTAACAACTCCTCTGGTTCGCGATTTGGGAACTCAGTGAGGCAAATTGATTTCTTCCTTCTGAGATTCTGAATGAGATCTTAGCCCTTATGTTGCCATGTGGGTGGAGAATGTTAGATGATAAGCACTGCAGGCTACAAAAAATAATTTCCCAAGAGCTGATGATTACACAGATACAAAGGAAGCTTGCTTGCTGCAGGTTCCTAGTCTCTCTGACTTGGATTGAGTCCCTGCCAGATGAAATAAATAAATAAAGAGGAATGCAACAGAGGGGGGTGGGAGGGCTAATCTTATTAGCAGGCTGAAGAAATGTCTTAACTATAATGCAGAGCATCCTATATGTTGATGGGCAGTGAATCAAAGGAAGAAAAGTCTCACAGTCATGTCCATAAAACCTACAGGTAGCAAGATTATTTGAAGGTACAAGATCCCAAAATCGTCTCCCTCCACCTTCTCCTTTCTATTTTTCTGTTCTATATGCCTACTATTATAATGATATGATTAAACTCCAGTCCCATTCAGAGAAATGGGACTAGAGCAGCACTTGATGGCAGCCAGTTTTGGTGGTGGGAACAATAGTTCCAAGCCTCCGAAGTTGCTAGCTGGGGTGATTTTTTTCATCAGCCATGCAGAAATTGGCCATTTCTGGGGCTGTTTCCAGAAGCCCAGTGAAATGACACTAGGCTTCATTCACTAGTTGCACTAGTTTACCACTCAAAACTGGTCTCCCCTAAATACGCTCCCCAGAACCATTTTGAGTTGGGAAGCAGGCAAGGTGCCGCCATCATGTGGACAGACCATTCCCTAGAAGACATGGCCCCTTAAGTCTAAGATGCAGGCATCACAGTCCTCAGCAGCAGCAAGTCTTGTGACCTTCACAATCATGCAGATACTGCCCTTGATTCCTCCCTTCGGTTTTGTTTTTAAAATTAGGGCTCTTCCACCTAGGCCGTTTTTCCGTGCTGTGGCCCTGAAGCTCACATGGGGTTCAGGGCTGATCTCAGAACAACTAGGAACAAAATGTTATAGCTTTAGAGCCGCCAGGAGACACTTTGTTGCCCTACCAAAATGGGTCCCCCAGTAATCTGGGAAATGGAGGCATACCTCCATGATCTGGTTTGCTTTTGAAGGTACGCTGGTAGACCTGTTTTACCTGGGCTTCTTCATCTGGATCACACTCCATTTGAAGTAGATGGAGTATACCAATGGTAAGTAGGGCCTCACAGATCCACACTGATGTTCTTACAGATAAGGCTAGGAAGCTGAGTATAAGGACTCCTATTGTGGAACTATAGTGAGTGCAGAAAAGCCCTTTAAAAAGCAGCTTAGAAGTAGTAGCACATGGACACTAGAGTTCCATCTCATCTCTAATCCACATTCAAGACCAAAGAACACATTTTGGAAGTCCATTTTTTTGCTTTTAATGTGGATGAAGGTATTCACACGAGGAGATTACCGCCTCTGTAAATTGCTTTGGAATAACTTCTTTTTACTATGTGCAAATGGTGTTTCCACATTTACCACTGGAAATCCAGATTAAAGAAATCCAGATTTCTGAAATCCGTTCCTGGGAAGATCCGTCTGAAAAAGGGATGGATCCAAATGAGGTCTAACGTGTCCGCACTCAAATGGGAAGCACAGATAGCGAGGAACACTTCATGTGTTTGCTGTGCGGATGCCGCAGCACCGATATCCAGAAGAATCAGGCTTCTCTGCAGCCCTACAGCCCAAGGAGCCGTGTGATTGGAGCACTCAGCTGTCAGTCACCTCTCATTTCCCCACCAATCAACAGCATGCCTGAGATCCCATGGCTGCCGTGGTGCTGCTGCCTCACTCAGCATGGTGACTTCTTGCCACCTCACTCAACATGGCGACTTCATGTCCCGCCTACATGCATTCCCTCTCCTGTCCCTGTGAAGAAGCGTCTTCCTTTGATGTGGATTTTGCGAGCAGGAACAGTTTGAAGACCTAGTTTTTTGGGTCTTCCCAGAAACCAGTTTTGGCAGCCTCTAGACCCCATTAGAGACGGATGCTGTGTGGAAGCGGCATCCTTGAAGGGGCCCTAATCTGTCCTGCTGTGCGGAAGGTACCTTGCACATGTGTGCCATATGTGTCCTTATTGTGTGCTTAATGGGGTTTCCAGTGCGGAAACACCCTGACACTTCTGTTTGTATTTAGAACTTTGCTTTCTGTTCTTATGTTCCTTTATGTTTCTTAAATGTAAACAAAAAGGAAAAATAAAGGAAGATAGGATTTAGTTTCTTTTGCCCCACAGATCTGGCTGCCCCAGCAGGAAAAAAAAAAGGAAATTAAAACTGAAAAATGAAAGAGGCTGAAAGTGCATAACAGTTTTGCTCAGTGTTAATTTTAACTGGTTAAAAGGGAGGGAGAAACTGGATCTTGAATATTTTATTAGAGATAGGAAATCATATGTTAATATTTATTAGAAATGCAGACCTATATTTGCAGGATGCAAGCATGAAATATCATTCTTTATATACAAACATACTTCACATATTTCAATGCATACATAAGCAGAAATGTATAAGCAGGAACTCATAAAATTTTGATATATATTGAATCAACTTGAATCTAGCTAGGATAAATATATTCTCTTTCCTTGCTCTATTTTAATCAAAGATTTTGTGAGACAGAACCAAAATGTATCCATTTGTCTTGGTGTTCATGTGTGGCATATCTGAGGGAAGAGTGGTAGTCTCCTATCCAAGTATTAACCAAGGCACCCCTCTGTTTAGCTTTTAGGATCAGAAGGGCGCTACTACCTCCTGTGGCACCTAACTCTAAGTAAGGTGAAAAGTTAAGACTTTTTGCATTGAACTTGACTTCTGGTAGCCATGTGGAGGCATTAATGCAGTTTTTGTGGCAAGCGTAAGGATACAAAAGTGGTTTCCATTGCCTTTGTCTGAGAAGATGCTGAGGGCTGAACCTGGAACCTGTGCAACAAAAATTCTCTATAGCTGAGCTCTGGCTACTTTAAATGTCTTCTTTCTAATGGAATACAGTAATTGTCATATGTCATAAATACATTCAGCAAAGTCAGTAATAGAAAACAATAGAAAACAAAATAAAACGGACAAATTAAAATAATAAGATACTAACATAATAACTGAATGCAGGAAAGGGAAGGTGTTCCTTATTTTAGCCAAAGGCCAAGGTACATAAGTATTTTTTAACAATTTTATGAAAATATTAACTGAAAGTGCCTGGTGCATCTCAGAGGGGAAACTAGTCCACATGTTGGGCTATAGCCCAGCAATATTAAAACTGGCTCTTGGAGAAGCTACATATCCATAAGATGGTTCCAGGGACTTCATCAGTGCCACAGAGAAACAACAAAACCCTTTGGAAACAGAAGAAAGGAGAATTTGGTTATTTGTGTTTGTGAATAATTAACAAGTCACAGAATATGTTTCTGACTCATATAACTTAATGGTGCTGTCTCTGCACAGGAGATGCTTACTCCTTTCTGTAATAATTTTCTTAACAAATTGTTTTAATTATCTGGAGAAGATTCTGGTGTGAATTGGAGGAAGGATTAGACAAGAGATACAAAAGATAAATAAGAAGTAATATAGATAAGATCTGGGAGACAACCAGAGGGCAGGGGTTAATGAGGAGATGGGGAAGTTTAGACAAGTGGAGATTCTTGCCTTTGCCAATCAGCTATGCTGCAGCAAATCCATGTCAGGAACATTCTACATGTTAAATGATCAATAAATATTGCCTCTCAAGCACTGCAAAAAATATCCTCATATTAAAGGAGTGATGCTTCCCATTTAGCGCTTTCCTGTAGGGATTTTCATAAACAAATTTGCATTTGAAGATTTGATCAAATTTTCAAATTGGCAAATTTTCACACTGAAACAAAAGTACCGACATTCCAAAGTCTGGACTTTCAAATGAAACCAACAGCGCCTCCCAGCATCTGCATATCAAAATTCAACCAAATTTTCACAGTATTCTACAGAGGAAAATCGGCTTTTTCAATGGGAAAAAATTCACAAAATTCTTTGGAGGCAAATGCAAAAGTCTGAATGTTCAAATGAATGGGTCGATGATGAAACAATGTTTTGGACTTTTGTTTTGATTGCGAATTGAACATGAATTTTCCATATGTGCGTATCGCTATTGCCCTGCAAACTCTGGTCCTTCTAGGTCAGCAGCAGACTTCACCCTGTTTCTTTTTAGAAGTGATTCCACATTGCACAGTTTTTGCATAGAAGATGCTTACTAGGAGCCTCTCTTCTGCGTGCTGATGTGGTCTAAGGGAGGTCTTGCTCAAGAAAGGAAGCTCTTAGTATGTTTGTTGGTCTAGTATACCACCCAGTGCAGAATTGTCCCAGTTTTGCACATCTTTATTTTCCCAAATCTGTTGTCTCTACTTATCAGGTATGAACCTTGGATCTTGTTTTTGGATCAAAAGCAATCTATAGTTAAAACTATTGGAGTTAAAAACCCAAACTACACAGAGAGACCTTTCAAAGTCTCTTGTTAGAGTGGTAGATAGCTCAAAGAGAGTATCAACCCTATGAGTATCAGTTGTAAACACAGAGATTGAAAATAAAAATGTCCTGGTTGTAGTGTGCCTATAAAAAGCAATGGTATAGCTGTATCTGGAATGCAGTTTTGTTCACCAGAAATATATTCTACAACTATAGTAGAATTAGAGGACAACGGTTGAGATGGCAGAGAGAGAGAGGGAGAATAGCATCCGTGAAAGAAAGATGATGTCAACTCTTAAACTTGATAACTACACTGATAATCAGTTGTAGCTGATTACAAACAAAAACATGATAGTGTTGTAAAGAATATTGTTTGGCGTTTGTGTAAAAAGTATTGAGAAATTTATAGAAAAGGGTCAGATGAAAATCCTGTGAAATTCTAAGATACAGACTGATTGTCTTCTTGAACATAAGACTCCAGACGTTACAGTTCTAGAAAAAGTCATATTTTATAGTTGTGACAAGACCTTCAGATCCTAGGACTGATGAAAAGCAAGCAAAAATAATAGGAAGAAAAAAGGAGTTATAATACCAATCATAATCAGAGAACTTAGAGCAATACCAAGAGGATTTACTAAATAAAGAGTAATATGCCTGCCCAACATGAGGGTTAGGTTTCTGGGAAATGGCATGTTGTGCCAAAGTGTGCTTCAGTGTTCAATGGTCAGAGAAACCCACAAGAGGCTAGCTGGCCTAGAGATGAGATTCATTCACAGAAGACTTGGCATTGCCTAAGGATGGGTAGGGGTAGTGTATGAGGACCCTTTCTGCACTTACCTTGTAATTTGGATCGTGGAGCCCTGTAGTTCAGATTATCTGCACAGGACTAGTGGTAATCTGGATCAAATCCTTATTAAGATCACTGCAATTAGGAATAGTTGTGACCTGATTAATAAGTCTGATCTGGGACAAGCAATGAGACATCCACATGTAGAATGGGACTGGAAGGAGCATGAACCTGGCATCAAAGAACATGTGGCACTGCAAAGATGGCTTTACAGTCACTCCAAAACAACTTACGTGTTGACGCCAATGGCAACTTCACATTGCGTGCAAATATATGTCACGTCTGCGGTAATGGTGTAATCGCATTGCCGTTGAATCTTCTCACTCCCAATACCCGGACACAGCATTTGAACAACAGGGGCATTGGTTAATTGCATCAGGTTTGGGAGGTATTGTCACCTATTGCAGAACTATGGTTGCACGTCCACTTTACATTATCAGTGTTATCTTAGAGTGTATTTTCAGCTGGCCAGCCTCCTACTGCTGATAATCTAGATCAAGCAAATCTGGATTTATTATCATGGATCTAGGGTGGTAAGTACAGAAAGGGCCAAGTACAGTTGCCAAAAGAGGCAGCAACTCTGTGAGAGATCCCACTTTAAGGAAACACTGGGAGAACATAAGAACATAAGAGAAGCCCTGCTGGGTCAGGCCACAGCCCATCTAGTCCAGCATCCTGTCACACACAGTGGCCCACCAAATGCTCACGGGCATCTCAAGCAGAGACAAGGACAAACCTTCTCCTGCTCTCGAGTCCCAGCAGGTGGCCTTAGAAGCGCCCCAGTTCCTCCCCCTCCCCCTCAGCCTGAAAGATGCACCGAGGCATTCGTTCTAGTAGCCATTGATACATCTGTCATCCATAAATTTGTCTGACCCTACCTTAAAGCCATCCAGACTGGTAGCTGCCACCACCTATTCTGGCAGCACATTCCATAGGCTGATGACCCTCTGGGTGAAGAAATACTTCCCCCTGTCAGACCTTATTCTCCTACCCATCAGCTTCATAGATGCCCCCTGGTTCTAGTGTTGTGCGATAGAGAAAAGAAATTTTCTCTATCCACCTTTTCTATACCGTGCATAATTTTATATACTTCAATCAGGTCCCCTCTCAAACGCCGTCTCTCCAGACTGAAGAGGCCTAGACGTTGCAGCCTGGTTTCGTAAGGGAGGTGTTCCAGACCCTTAATCATTCTGGTTGCCCTTTTCTGCACCTTCTCTAGTTCCACAATATCCTTTTTGAGGTGCGGTGACCAGAATTGTACACAATATTCCAAATGTGGCCTCACCATAGATTTATAAAGGGGCAAAATGACACTTGCTGACTTATTTTCTATTCCCTTCCTAATTATTCCCAGCATTGAATTTGCTTTTTTCGCTGCTGCCGCGCACTGGGTTGACACCTTCATTGAACTGTCCACCAAACTTCTCCTGCTCTCGAATTCCAGCAAATGGCCTTAGAGGCCTCCTGCTTGTCCCCCCGGCCTGAAAGATGTACTTAGGCTCCCATTCTAGTAGCCACTGATACACCTGTCCTCCATAAATTTGTCCAACCCTTCCTTAAAGCCATCTAGGCTGGCTGCTGTTCCCACCTCTTCTGGCAGCCAATTCCATAAACCGATGACCCTCTGGGTGAAGAAATCCTCCCCTTGTCTGATCTGACTCTCCTACTTATCAGCTTCATAGATGCCCCCCAGTTCTAGTGTTTTGTGATAGAGAAGAAATTTTCTCTATCCACCTTTTCTATACCCTGCATGATTTTATATACTTCAATCAGGTCCCATCTTAAGCGCTGTCTCTCCAGACTGAAGAAGCCTAGACGCTGCAGCCTGGTTTCATAAGGGATTTTGTTCCAGCCCCTTAATCATTCTGGCTACCCTTTTCTGCACCTTCTCCAGTTCCTCAATATCCCTTTTCAGGTGTGGTGACCAGAATTGTGCACAATATTCCAAGTGTGGCCTCACTTGCTGGTAGGCTGTTACCACCTCTTCCGGCAGGAAATTCCATAAACCGATGACACTCTGGGTGAAGAAAGACACCAGCAATTCACCAGCTCTTTTCTTTCCACTTCATCTAACCCAAAGATGGATTTTTGAAGGTGGATAATGTGGAAAGGGAGCTGCTGGTCACTTTGCTGATGGGTTGTCCCACCTTGAAGGTGGATTGAGATTGGATTAAAATCTAGGGATGGTTGGTGACTTGCTTCCAGGTGACTGGGCATCCACCACTAGGTGGCACCAAACCATCTGAGGTTGCCTCCCTTCCTTGAGGAACTTGGAGGAGCCCTTGGGCAAAAGTCACAGATGCCAATGTGGACCCAGAGGGCAGAGTACAGGTGCAACCCTACCAACACAGGGGCAACCCTGCCCATGGCTGGAGAGTGGGTTGGCTAAATTGCTGGGCTACAACATGGGGGTCCCAGGGTTCAAATCCTCCACGGCTAATGGAAGGACACCAGGGGACGATTCCCACAACAGCCAGTAGTGCATGATTAGGAACTTCTGGGGAAGAGCATCCTCACCTGGAGGAGGCTGCTGTGGCCTCCAGGTATCCTGGCACCCCTTATTAAGTGTGCAGCATGAAATCATGCACCACACCTTAACCAATGTTACCCAAAAGCTTACCTGGAGCAGTGGCCATTTACACCTCTTCCAGTGCTCTGGGGTCATCTGAGGTGCTGCGCAAACACGCTGGCATCCCAGACAACCACAGAACGTCAGTGGCACCATGGCAATGGCGCTAATGCACACACAGAAGTGGAGAGCACCGCAACCAAAATGGCGGCGCCCGGAAGAGGTCAGGCCCCGAGATCGGTCTCTGTTGAGTAACCAGTTGTGCAGGGCTTAGGCCGTCAGTGACTAGCGCTCGCAAATGGGCCAATCTGGGGTGAAGGTTTTGCCCTAGTCTCTGCTCCAGATGCCCATGAGCAATCGGTAGGCCGCTGTGTGAGACGGGATGCTGGACCAGACGGGCTGTGGCCTGATCCAGCAGGCCTCCCCAGAAGTTCTTATTGACTAGGTGCACTGTCAATAAGAAGAAGAAGTTGGAGAAGGTGGCAATTAGAAATAGACATCTGTTAAGAAAGGGGGGAAAGAACAGGCATTGTGTGAGGCAGCCCTGAAGTGTCCTTACAACTCCAGGAGATGGAAGAGCCCAAAGAGAGACTTTCTTGCAAGGAAGCTCTGAATTCCTTGGGTTCTTTTTTAAAAACTCTTTAGTTTCTTTAATTCTCTATCTGGCTCTGCCTCCGATTTCTTCTGCTTCCTCCTGGCTCTCTTCTTAAGGTGGGATCCCTCCTGGAGTCAATTCATGATGGACAAGTCTATCCACTTATGGCTTTCTTAACTTTTTCTAATGTGGGAGACAGTCTGCTTCTGGGGGCCACTTGCTGGGAGACTGTGGGCATAGCAAGGTATACATTTATGTTCCACTTATGGCCTTTCATGTGCAACTGGTTGCCACTGTGAGTGCCGCAGGTCCAAGCCAGCAAGGCAGTTCTTAAAGTCCTATAGAAAATAAGAGATTACATTTTCCTGAATCAGTTTAAATGTCTCCCTCCCACAATACCATACTGTATCTTCACATGTGCAGTAAGCTTTGGATTTTATTTACACATTTCTTTTTACTTTTTTTTTTTTTTTGGATAATTTAATTTTGATTCAAAAGAGAGCTGAGAAATGCTTGCTCATTTTGGTAGAAAAAAAAAGTGTGAGAACGCTCAGCTGCAACAGTTTTAATCCAAATTGTCTATTAAGCTTTTACAGAAAACCCACTGTGAGAAGCCGGGTTGCAGTAGCAGTTTATTCCCTCTGCAGCTGCTCTTTTCGGTAGATCAGGCTTTGTTTGATTTTTGCCACAAAAGGCATGCATCAGACAAGCCATAAGCGTGACCCCCTGTGATTACATTTTGATGCTTATTTTGAGCAAGTATTTTGAAGCAAAGAGCACAGAGTGGAAAGTAAAAGTCCAGAGAGCACAAATTGGAAATGCTCCAATTTTACACAAGATATCTCCTCCACCCCTTGGATGAGGTTACCAGTAAATCGTGCTAGAGGTTTCTGTTCTTATCTTGCTTTAATATGTCAGCATAAAAAAGAACCACAATATGTTCAGTCTGGAGTGTTCAGAACAGAGGTTATCAGCACACCTGGATGCAACAACAGTATGCCTGTGCTGAAGAAGGTAGGGTAACATTGGGATAGAAACGCTGGTGAAAGCAAAGGAAACAAATCGCAGTTAATTATAAGGGTCATTCTTTGTTCCTTTATTAACTGCAGCAGTTAAGTCCTGTGAGGAAGTTGTAGGGGTAGAAGAGCTATTAATAAGACTAGCATCAGAAAACATTTTGCATGCTTAGATTTAGGCTGCAGCCACACATTTAAAAAGTGGCATTGAGGTAGTAGTGTGTGACATATTCTGTTCCCATCCCATCTCAATTCACATTACATACTTTCTAACGCAATCCCAAAGTGCATTTTCTTTTTTTACCTTAATGTGGATCGGAACATAAAAGTATAGAAATGTGTCCCGGGTATAGAGATGTGTCAAATTGGTTCCGGTTTAGACCTGTCTGAACAGAGTGGTTGGACCAGATGGGGTCAGGTTCAAACAGCATGAACCAGTAAAACATACCTATGTGATTCAAACAGGTTCATATTTCAGTCAAGGGCCATTTAAAAATCACTTTTAAATTTTAGTGTAAAAAATGAAAAGCCAAGAAGAAGTTCGACATTCAGACTCAAACAGGATCAAGTTTGAACCTAACTCAAGGAGGTTCAGTTCTGTTAGACTCAAACCACTGTTTTTATGTTCTTTATGTGAGTGTAATCTCTGTCTCCTCTGGGGCCTTCTTGAAAGCATTAGCACAACATGCATGAGTCAAACCAAAATCTCACATACTTGTGCTAGAAATCACAATCAGGTACAGGCAGCCAGGACATTCTAAAGGCACAGTGTAAGAGATTTTGTTTTTCAAGAGACTAATTGTGTTTCAAATTAATTATGTTCAAATCTGTTGCCTTGTGGACTGTAGAAAGGGACAGAAGGGCATATCTCATGGCTGTTAAACTCAGTGCCTAGCAAGGGATTATAGTTTGTTGTTTGCTACTATTGATTTCTGGTGAGTACAAGGACACAGCGTGCAGTTTTCTTCAGCAGATGCAGAAATGGTTTGTCATTACCTTTCTCCAGAGAGGATCTAAGGTTTGAACCTGTAACCCTCTGCTTTCTAGGCACCTGCTCCTCTGTGCCTGCTTCTCTACCACTGCACACTTCTCCTTCCAAATTAAGAGAAGCAACCATTCCTCTTAAAGAAGCAGTGTGCTTTCTGGATGCTGCCTGATGTTCTGCCAAATTTGTAACAATAGTACTCCCAGGTTTGAGGGTTTTTGAGGGAGGGGGTAATGCGGGAGGCGTCCTCTCCCCCCATCAGGATCAGCCCTGATTTTGACATGAGAGGTTTTTTTATTTGGGGTAGGGAGGAGGAGATAGCCTTTCCCCTCCCATGTCACAATCACAGCTGATCCTGATGCAAAGAAGGAAGCCTCCTCCATCCCCCCCAAAAAACACATCTGTGGATTCTCTCACTGCAGTTTTGACAAGTGGAAGGGAGGTTTTCCCCCCACAGTCAGAAAAGACATGGGACAATTCCCAGCTTTGAATCTGATTGGGGGTAATGGTGGCTGAACACAGGGAATGGGCCATGTGTTCAAATCCACAGACCCTGCTGAGGGATCTAGTAAGTCCTCTCAGTCAGCAATGGTTGACAAGAGCTATTTGAAGAGTTCTAAGAGCTCTTCAAACTATCTTTCAATACAAACGCCATAGCAGTGTTTATTGCAGTGTGGCATCCATGAAGATGCTAAGCCTTTCCTCCGTATTGAACGTGCACACTCATTGCGCCTCCAAGGTGCCATAAAGGCGCTGTGTGGAACCTGCCTGAGTTAGAAGCCCTACTGAAGAAGGACAAATCCAGCCCTGATCCTACGTGATTCTTTTTGTCCACACCTCCTTTGATATACCAGCCTTTAGTTGGAGCAGGCACATTACATTTTGATATAAGGGTGTTGCGGCAGCTTTGCAGTATAGGTTATCCTTGGTGTTAATAATTTTGTGTTCACTAATGATGAACAACCGTGCAAAAAAGATGTTAGGAATTTGATCGTGTCTGTTGGCAAACATGAATGTAATTATACTCTGTTGTGTAATATCTTGTCTTATTGATGTTGCTTAAAAATATGTCAGCACAACATGCAGTGTTTGCAGATATTTAATGGTACAAATTCCTCACTCATAATCATATTTCTGCATTTGATTTGTTTTTCCCAGGTGGAAACGATAGGTGATGCATACTGTGTTGCTGCCGGACTCCACAGGCAGAACCTGAATCATGCGAAGCCCATAGCCCTGATGGCCCTGAAGATGATGGAGCTATCAGAGGAGGTGCTTACTCCAGATGGAAGTCCTATTAAGGTACTCCTCTTTGCTGTATGCTGTATCCTCAGGAACTGCAAATTTAGCATATTTATATGAAAAAGAGGACAGATTCATAATCTTCCTACAGTTGCACAGAAGAAGGAGTTTCCCCAGGTGTTGTCTATGTTTCAACCAACATAGCTGAAATTTCCCTTTGTATGCAACAATTAAAGAAGCAGAGCCCTGTTTTGATCTTTGTGTGGTATCCAATTTACACTGGTATCCTTCTGTTGTGGAGTCCACCATCTTTCCCAAGTACAAGAACCACATATATTTCAAGAAGTGATAAGGTCTGTCACTCCTCCCTACCCTCCAGGAAATCTAACCATCTTGTCTAGAATTGCTACATTAGCCTGACTCCAGATGAGGAGTAAAACCCAGGATTATTCTGGGGCTATGTCTCGTTGTCACATGTGGCAATGGCAATTCCAGCATAGCCCCAGGATAGTAGGGTGATAGCCTGCAATAAACGTTATTGTGAGATAATCACCTGGGTGGGGCCAAATGAGTCAAAATGGTAGCCATGTTGTGTGCGCGGGGTTGGGAACTAGCATCCAGACCAACAAAGTCCTTCCGCTTGCCCTACACGGTTCCAGTTATTCCAAAAGTGCTTTCTTCCAGGATATTGCTATATTGTGTAATATTTAGCTGCCATCTGGAGGTAGCCTTGGTGAAAATATTGGCTCCTGTCCAGCGTGCCTAGAGGGGCAAAGTCCGTGCTAGGACTCACAATAGGCAAATTAGAACACTGCAGTTCTGTTTTCCTATTTTTATAAGTAAAATTTAAAATTGATTACTTTTCATTCTCACATGACAGTGCAAAATAAAATTTAGTTTCCTTTTACGTAGCATTGTGTATATCCATTAATCCTAATATCCGTCTTACTACATGTGGTTACTGCATCGTTGTCCAAATGCAAAAGGCCAGGATATCAGCAGAGGAGGCCTAATAGCATGGTCATTTGTCATATGCATGGCAATTTGCAACCTTTTCATGTCCTGTGTCTGTTGAGTGGGTGCCCTGCTGGATTTTCCATTTTGTGATAAATTTATTTTACCTCTCTTCCTGTCTTCTTGAACAGCAGGTCGTGATTTATAAAGGGACATCCAGGAAGCCATGCAAAATGCTGATTTGTTAAGTAAGATAAAAGGTTGTGTTATGTTACAAATAAACAGGCTGGACTGACATTGGTTTTATTCAGGAAATTCGTCCTATAGTTTCTGTTCTAAAATAAGAGTCTGGACTTATTAACTAAGCTTCCCTCAAGTAAGCTATGAGCCTGTTTCTTCCTACCCACACTCGGTGAGTTTTGCCCAGAAAAGCACCCAGAAAGCACCCAGAACACTCAATGAAGGGGCTTATATAGCTTCCCAGTCAAGCGGCTTGCAAGATTTCATTGGTTCTTGCAAGGAGCCAACTTCTCCCCTGCCCTCGGGAATGTGGCCAGCCTCGCCCACTAGCACTCTAACAACAACACAATATGGGTAATCTACACCATATTAACCTATCTTATAACATGGTCATCAGGTGGAGTCTTAGAAATCTCTCAAGAATTAATTAAAATGACTTTAGCACTATGAGTCTGTTCTAGTGGTTAATATTCAGTGGTGCAAAGAGCTTCACATCTTCATCAAAATATATAACTGGCTCATTCAGCCTTTGCAGATGTAAATCCGGATGATCTGCGTTGTCCACACACAAATGCAGAACATACATGTGTCTTCTACATAGATGATCCCTGTTGCCTGATGTCTAAGATGTTTGATGTAAACTTAATTTGCTTCCCTGTAACATTTGTTCATATACTTGTGTGTGAGACTAAAATTCCATTACTACATGGGTTTTTCTGAAGACTGATCAAGTTGAAGTCTCTGGGATTTGTCTCTGTCTGTAGAACTAGCATAATTTATATTGTTTTGAGAGAGATGGGAATATAGGAAGCCTTCATTCAATTAAGCTTGCACTAAAATAAAAAGTAACTGTGATTTCTTAGAGATATTGATTTTAAGCTTCATGCATTAAAAATGCAATGGCTTAAAGCAGTAACCTGGGACACTGTATACACTAAACAAATTTTTAGATCCCGTTAATTTTGGGAGAAGTGGTAGAAAAACCAGACCAGCTAAAGACAGTCCTTCACTTTGGTTGGATCATGCCCTGTGTTCTTTTAGGGCCTGTTTGAATTTGCTAGCCTAGTATGGTATAACATTATCATACCAGGTCAGTAAGGATCCAGCAAGGCAGTGGCCATTTGCACAGAGAGCACTAAACTAGCTCTGAACTTGGTCAATAGCATTTGAAGTGTGAGTGGCCAGGGCTGAACTGGCCAGATTGCTGAGGCAACATCCAGTGCACAATCAAATGTTACCATGGTGATCTGGACGCTGCATACGAGTGCATAGCCACAGTTGTGTAGCTATGCTGCATACAGAAGAGGGTGCAAACACAGTGTCCAGGAGCAATCCAGACACTCTTGGCAAGTGTGCTGATAGCTTTTTAGCAATCCACAGCTGGATCGCTCTGGGGAAGCATTAAACCATTCTGAGGTGGCAGGAGCACAAACTTGTTCAGCAAGTGGACAGAACTGCTCTATCAGGTAAGTGCAAACAAGCCCTTAGTTTTCCTGAATTTGCTCTCTGAACTGTCCTTCTCTATAATGCAGTACAGTGTTAAATTAAGTAACACAAGAGAGAGAAAGAGAGGTCCTTTCTCCACTGGGTCTTACTTCAGATTATATCCTGGAATAGGGACCTTCCATCTACGTGCTGCTGCAGACTGCAACAGGGCCTGTCCAGGGCCTGCCATAGTCTGCATTAGCATGTGGTTGGCAGAGTCCTATTGTACAGTATAATACAGAATAAGGCCTGGTGCAGAAAGGACCAAAGAGAAATCAAATCAGATTGGGATGAAAGATTATTCCATTGTTCTGCAAGGGAAAGGGGGCAGTGAGGAAGATGCTGTCAGTTTAATTCTGTTCAAATGCAAACTTGCCAGGTAAGCAATGCAGATTTCATCATCATGGCTTGGCTTCACAAACAAAGATTAGGGAGGGCTCAACCCATGCATGCTGCATGCCTGTTGATGGCTAAACAGACCAATGCGGGATAGACAAGTCCGGTTGCAGAAGGTATAGGGAGAGGTCCCCTTGGGTGGTACTGTGATGGCATGGTTCTTTCTGTGTTGTCTTTTGTCCTCAATACTGGTTCTGTGAGCATTCTCAAAGGAGACAGCAGTTATGGATGGCGTGTCTCCATGCCTCTCAGTTTGAGGCCAGAGTGGACCATTGATTGTGATCACTATGGCCAAGGCGGAGGGATTGCTTCAGGGAGTTCTTGTATCTCCTATCTCCAATGCAGATTTATTGGTATGTGAAAGACACATCAGGGAAATATTATGCATTCAGGATCAATATCTAGGGTGACCCAAACCCCCGTTATAGTGGCTTCTAGCCAGGGTCCTTGATGTTACCTTCCACAACTCATTCTAGGTTTGCTTTTAAATTGGATTTGAGGGCAGGTGGGGCAGTATGATGATGCCATGGCATCTCTTAGTGTGCCACTACCTGTCCCCCATACAAAAAAGGGTACCCTTATCTTGGACAGAACCTCATATTTCACACAGGCCATGGTCACACCTTCATGTTAAACCTTCTTCTGTCCATTTTCAGGTCTGACTGGTCACACCAAATTCCAAATGGAGGGTGGAAAGTCAACAAATAAAATGAATGGAAAACAAAAGGTGTGAGCAGTCAGACCTGAGGATGGGCTAATGAAGATTTAAAGTGAAGGGGTAACCACAGCCACAGATATGTGCTACTCCAAGAAGTCCTGCTTTGCTTTCACAGACATGAATGGTTCCTGCTCTACAGAAGATACCTGGACAGAAGTTCTTCCACAAAAATGCCTCATTTCTTTAGACAACAACTTCTGTATCAAAAGTCTTTCCCAGAAGCATCCACAAGCACGCAAACACACTTTCTGAACTGCACACATTTGAGCTTCAGCAAATATCGCATCTTTCTGTTTTCTGCCAAATAAGCTCCATACGTTCCTGTTCTTAAACAAAGGCAGTTATTATTTGTTTACTTAAAAGTTAATATAAAATCAATTGTGTCACACTCAGTAAAGAGAAATGTATTCAAGACCGGGGAAAGGAATTGTTTGCAAAAGAGCAATCAGTAATACAAATCTAGATGGGGAATAGAATTCAATAGAAAGAACAAATGGTTTTGCAGTTCAGACAGTTTTGCTTAACTAACTAGACTATCCAGAGTCTTGGGTTCAGTAAAGGGCACAAATTAAGGGGGGATTTAGAAAGTAATGAATGTAACTAGAAACTGGCATTCACAAAAACAAACATTAGAAAATAGAAACAAACTTTTTAAAAAAGAATCAGGAATTGTGAACTGTGGATTGAAAGTGGGGGTGGAATGGAGATACTGCTTTGTAGTGTGATGGGAAAGAGGAGGGCAAGCACTAGTCAGATGTAGGGATGTACATGAATATTCATAACATTCAGTATTCATGCAAATTTGGACATTTGCATATGAATCGAATGTTATGACATTCATACGAATACTTCGAAACATTTATGAACTTGGGGAGATGGGAAAGCGGCTGCACCAGTCATGTCTTCAGTGGATCCAGAGTGCATTTGGCGTGGATTGAGAGCAGATTCAAAGTGGATTCAGGGCGGATTTGATGCTTTCAGCGCGGATATGTTATGGAATACGTATCGGATACATATCGGATACTCATGCATTCATATCAGATATTTGTATGAATTTGTACAAATACATTCATATCAAATAGAATCTTACCACATTCGAAGGATTTATTCAAACAAATACGAATTTTCTTACATTTGATTTGATACAAATTGAATCCAAAAAACCCCATCCGTGCACATCCCTAGTCAGATGTGAGGGAGAGACAGAGACTGTACTTGCACGGAGGAGGGCTACATCCAGACGTCACTTATTTATTCCACTGTATTTGGATATTCCAGAATGCCCATGCTTTATTCCAGAAGATACATCCATGAGTAAGTTACATTAGCATGTAGCCAAGAAGGAAGGTGTCCTCTTTATGTATTAATTTAATTTGATATATAGTTCTGTATTTTTGTTTCAAGGTGGTTAACAAAGACAGAATTAAAACAGCAAATAAACAGTAATTAGAGGAGAGAAAGGGAGAAAAGATGACAAAAAGGAGTGAATTAATAGGAGGAGGAAAAGAGTTGGTATTTATTCCTCCCTTTTCTCACCCTTAAGGGGACTCAAAGCGGCTGACAACCCTTTTGTTCTTCTCCCCACAGCAAACACCCTGTGAGGTGGGTGGGGCTGCGAGAGCTCAGAAGAGAGCTGTGACTAGCCCAAGGTCACCTAGCTGGCTTTGTGGGGAAGCGTGGAATCAAACCAGGTGCTCCCAGATAACAGTCCAGCTCCTTAACCACTAGACCAAACTGGCTCAGGAGTTGCTATATGAGGAAAAACTCTGAGGGGTGGGAAGTCAGTGCTTGAGAGATAGGTGTTAAGGCAAGAGGAAGAGCAGTCTGTGTTCCAGCCAAGAAAAAATAACTTCAGGATGTCATTGCCAAACCCAAGGTGTCAGGGAGCCAAGGGGTTTGAGGCAGGTGGTGGGAGAGATGACATAGCAGGAAAAGGCCATCCTTTGTCATACTTTTTACCTCAGTAATTCTCCTATAATGTCAGTTTGTTCTGTGAAACCATCTAAGCATTTCTGACCCTGCTCAGTAGTTAATAACCAATTACGCATTTCGAATAATATTTTGTTTTGAAAGAAAGATCTTTGTTTATTCAGTATTTAATACACCCATGTGACGCTTAGCCCCAGTATCAGATGGATCTCAACTTGCATCAGTGTACAGTATCAGATCAATCATGGTGGATTCCTCATCCCCACCCCATGTGGAGGGAATTTTTTTTTGGGGGGGAGGCACTCTTCCTTCAAGGCCAAGATTCCAGAGCTTTCTTCACGTTTCCTTTAGAATAGAGTGCTAACGCCCAGTTGGAGCAGCAATTTCCTTAGTGAGGAAAAAAGCAAATAGAATTTTTCTTTTCCTTTTCTCTGTTCATTGAGTGAGTGTACTTAAGTAGCTTGCTATTGCCTCCTTTTTTCCTTGCTATTCTTTATCATTGTTAAAAATTAACGGCAGGGAACTGTCTACAAATTAATGGTATGCCCTCTATGGCTTTCCCATTATGGTATCTGTCATGAGTACATGTGCTAGCAGTTTCCAGTCAAGATTATTCCTGACTAAAAAGAGTTCCCCATTTGGGTTATTTTCAGTCATTATTTGCATATTTTTAGTGAACACTAATGGGTTTGAGGACTGAGGCAAGGAACTAAAGCACAGAGGGAATGCAAATATCAATTTGTGCGAGGCTACTAAAATTAACTCTACTATTCAAAGCAGGGCAGGAGTACGATTTCAGAATAATTCCAAAACTGCTTTATAGTCTACTTTTTAATGTAGGAAAAGATCACATTGAATATTATAGGGACTGAGAATAGACATGTTACAAAATACATGCTAATCAAACTTTTGAGTCAGCATATTACTTGTTTATTTACTTTCAAAAGTTAACTTTTCATGCAAGAAAAATAATACAATGAAATAATGAGAAATAACGTTAAAAATTTTCAAAGAGTTCAGAAATCATTTAGATTCCATTAAGGCTCCATAGCCTTAATTTAATGGGTCCCTCACCTCTACTGAGGTGAAACAACCAATGTAACTCCAAATTTTATCAGCAAGTGATTCATCCATGACAACCAACTTACAGACTCTCACAAAGCCACTCTGTGGCAAAGACAAAGTCAAAGGTACATCAGCAGTAGGTATTGGATGATTAATATGTTGAGTTAGGTCATTGTGGAAAATGTGAAAACTTGAGCTTGCCCATCCTCAGCATGGATGTTGAAATCCCCTAACATCACTATGGCAGGGACTGTAATGACCACAGTAGCTTCCTTGTTCCACCGCACTGGTTTGGAGCAATGCTGTACCAATTATCTGGTGGTTGGAAAGCCAAAGATGGTGAAGTTAGGCCAACCCCATCCAACCACCTAGATTTCATTGATGTGTGCCAGATGAGCCTCTTCATCCAGAATTACGTCATGGATAACTACTGTTTCATTTTGGATTGAGTTTTAAAAACAGCAGTACCAATATAGTGGGCCGGTTGTCAGGCCTCCCTGACAAGGCAGATCAGAAGGACTAGTCGCTTTAATGCATCTAACAGTAACCTCCTGGCCTTACTTTTCTGCCTCTTGGTGTCACTACAATAACTGTTGTACTCACTGGTATTTCCCTCCTCCACTCCTGCCTTGACATGTTGTTCCCTGCTATCCCCCAAGTCAAATCAATTCACCCAGTCTCACCCACAAATGAAACTAATTAACCAAAATGTCTCTAAGCCATGTCCCTATATACCAGAGTTGACTTTCCTGGGCAGATCTTTCTCAGGGACTGTTGAGTTACCAAGTCCTGAGCACAGAGCCTTTTTGCACCTTTCCGAAAAGGGGAACTCCCTGTATGGCCCAGCACGAGCCATATGCACTGTGTGGAGTCTCTTCCATCCTGGAAGTGTCTCCACATATGCTGGAGTGTCCCCTGGCCCAGATAGGCACTGGTTGCTAAAGCCTGGCACTGTCTGTTCACACCTCTTCTGGGTGAACAGAGCACGTTGTATGAGCGGCACAGGTACAGCTGTGCACCACATCACCTGGTTGCTGCAGCAACAGTGCCATGCATGCCCATTGGTGCCATGCATGCCCATTGGTACCATGCATGCCCATTGGTGCCATTGCTGTGGCAAAGCAAATGCTGCTGGTGTAGCAGAAGTTGCATGTATCCAGCATGTAGCAAAGTCCTGGGTAACTTTGGGATGGATTGAGCATTCCAAAGTGTGGACACCTGATCCAACACAGAGGTTTGTTGGTCTTTGCACCTAACAAGGGTACAGAAAGGCCCTAGCAGTCACTGTCTGAGAAGCAGATGGTCTTTGGTGCTGAGCTTCTGACTGAGTAAGCAGTTTCTCAGCAAAGATTGTCTACCAGCCTTTGTCTTCCCATTGAAGACAAATGCTTCAGACTGAGATTATGGAGTGCCGTAGGTTGAGGCTGTGACAAGGGCCATTTCTACACTTACCTGATGTACATTTTAAGAGCCCTTTAAAAAACTGATTCATTTCTTAATATCACAGAAACGGTCTTCTTTGCGTTATTCACTTTCCACATTATATACAACTTTCACTTAGACACAGGGATGCTAAATTCTCTTGAGCCAAATGAATTCTTCTCTAGAAAAGCAGGGGTCCAAGTTTCTTCTGATAATTCTGTTAGTGATACATTGAAATCTTCCTTGATAGCCTTGGGCTATCCTAGAACTTCGTTTCCATCCTCTTTCCCTTCAAATGTCTAAATGATTCACCAGAGCAAAGCTAGCAAATAGCCTTTTTCAGGGTGGCTAGCTTAAAGTACATAGGGAATGATTTGTCATTTTATACAAGAACATTACTGAGAGCATGTATTTGCATACAGAACAACCAGGCTTGTTTCTGATGTTTGGAAAAAATGGTTATATAACTGGATTTCTTCTGCTCGGAGGTCTTCTTGATGCTACTCGTTTAAGTATTTTTGGCAATACAGTATTTGTTCCACAGAAAAAGGACATAAGAATTAGTAAAAAGATATTGTCATTTGAAACTACAAATGCTTAAAGATATTTAAGGAGAGCACTTCTCCAGACAGTTTTTTCCATGTTAAAATAACCAAACACTGTATAGGCCCATTTCTCCTGCAGCTTTATGTTGGAGTGGAACTGCAAAGAGTGGTACCTGACCTTGGAACTGAGGCTGGGTACATTCTCTCATGTAAACTAATTAGGGGTATGCACGAGTATTGAAAACATTTGAAATTTGATCAAATTTGTTGAATTTGGACATTCGAATTTGAATCAAATGTCTATAAATTCGAATTTAAACATTCAAATGAATTTTGAATTTTTGAATCTATTCATTCAAATTATTCAGACATTTGTATGCGTACAGATACATATACTGTGCATACTTGCCCGTACGCACCTTTCTCGCATCCATATGCATTTGTACAGATCCATACCGGACAAAAATGGGATGTGTACGGGCGCGTACGGGCGCATACAAATATTGACATTCGTATGTGCAAATTCAAATTAAGAATTCAACAAATTGATTTGAATTTACTCAATTTGAATTGAATGTGGATAAATTCAAATTTTAAAGATTGAATCAAATCGAATATTTGAGCTTCCTCACTAGTAAGATTCATTACATGGTAGTGAGTACAAATACAGAGAGGATTATTTCTTTATTTATATTTATCTCTCACCCGATACCCAAAGTGTTAGGGATGGTTAGAATAAAACCAGTATGAAAGGGTGGTTCTGCATTGGCCTCTGAAAAATGGATAAAAGGAAATCCGTTTCCCGGGGATCCACCCTCCGGAGGATGCGTCCAAAATGGGGACGGATCCGAAGAGACCTCGCGTGTCCACACATGCACGGGGAGGATGGATCCTGCAGGACAGAGCTGAGTGCTGTGCAGAGGCCACAGAACCCATTCCCAAAGGCAGCCGGCCTCCCGCACCACCAACACCGCCCCCAGAGCCGCGGGACTGGAGCATTCAGCTGCCAGTCACTGTGTGTTTCCACCGGCGTGCAGTGCATGAGGGAGGGGCTCCAGAGGCAGAGCGGCCTGCTTCCGCCCCTCCCAAGATGGCGGCCACCAGCACATCTGTCCCCTCCCCTCTCCATGTGCAGAAGTGTCCTGCTTCCACACGGATCGAGGCGAGGGGACGGATTGAAGACATGATTTTGCAGGTCTTCCCGGAGGACGGATTTTTCGGCAGCGAGACCCCATTAAGGACGGATCTCACGCGCCGCTGTGCGGAAGCAGCTGCCTGGAAGGGTCCCTCGTCTGTCCTCCAGTGTGGAAGGTAAGTTTGTAAGTGTCTTGTATGTGTGTCTAATGTGTGTTTAATGGGGTTTCTGCGGCCAGTGCGGAAACACCCAAATACTGAACATAAAGATGTGACAGTAAGACAACAAATAATAATGTCCCAAAGTGGAGTTTCATAGCTTTCTTCATGTAACTTTTTTTTTTTAAAAAAAAGATTCTTTTTAAAAATTGGATAAAGCTACAAATTTCAAGAAGTGCTTTCAGTTATTTTAAATTCCAAAAGTAGCACGATGGCAGAATAATATCTAACCAATTTGTAATTGTATAGCTTTTTTTTCTGTCATAAAATTTTCACTATTACCCAGTAATCTTCCTCCACTATTATCAGTCTTGTAGTTTTATTAATAAATTAGAACTGCTGAGTTGAGAATGCTATATTACAGTTGTTGCTAAATCTCTCCTTATTCTGTTTTCCCAAATATATAAGCCTGTGTTATCCTTTTCACTGTTCTGATTATTTTCAACATATTTTTATGTGTTTTAAAATAGATTTTTTTATGTTGTTATCCGCCCTAGGCAGTCTGTGATTTTAATGAATAAATATAGCTGAAAGGTAGCATATATATTTAATGAACAATTCTAAATGGTGGATTATTTTTTTAATGTTTTTTTGACATTTGGGATAAGAAAATTAACCTCATAATGATTATTTTTCTTGTCTTACTACTTGCCCACATCCCAAATATTCCCTGCTGTTCTTACAATGAGATTCAGAGGAACAATTTTGAAAAGGGTCAGAGTCTGCACTTCAAGAAGCTTCAACCTTCAAAGTTTATTTTAATAATCAGCTGAAACCAGCTTGGCTAGCTTTCACCTTTGCATATGTCTTCATGATCTTCTTAACTTATAGTGAGACTTGACAGTAAAAATATTATTTTCTGATCTTTATAATGGGTGCACATTACAGTACTGATAATATTTTAATCTCATTTAACATAGTTCTCAGAATTATAAATTATAAATATATATAGGTGAACTATTTTTTTCCCTTTCAGTTTTCAAACAATACAGCACAATACCAGTTTACTAGGTCCAGCCTAAGGTACAAGCTGGTTGGATCACAAGCTTATCTCTCGGGTCGTGGAGTTGGCAGCAAATGCTCTCCCCCTTGAGCTCTCTGAGCAATGTGGTTAGCTGGTCTGGTGGCTTGTCTGGCTTGGTTTTGCATCTCCCATCATGCCTCTAGACCACCCGTGTTGCTTACTGGACACATTAGGTCACTACCACATCCTGGCATGCCACTGCTGTTAGGAATGCATGACAGAACCATCCTACCGATAGTCTTGGCAGTACTAGCTGGCTGCCCTCCAGGTTCTCAGGTGTCACAGTTTTGAGGAGGGACCCTTTTACGTGGCATACCACTTCTGGTGCAACTTCCAGCAGCAGTTCCTGGAGCACCACTGAAAAGGGTCCCCAGTCATAATCCAGAACAGGGGTGCTGGCTCAGTCTTTAAAGATGACTGAGAATGGATGCCTAGGTAGAACTTTCAGGCTGGGGAAACAAGCAGGATGCTTCTAGTGCCATTTGCTGTGATTCGAGAGCAGGAGAAGGTTTGCCCTTGTCTCTGCTTGAGATGCTCATGGGCAATTGGTGGGCCACTGTGTGGGACAGGATGCTGGACTAGATGGGCTGGTGCCTGATCCAGCAGGGCTTCTCTTGTATTCTTATGAATGCAGCAGGACTGGAATTTTGGTGTTGTATCCCAATCCACCACTTTTTCCAGTGCATGGAAAGTGTGAGAAGTGAAAAGTGTGAAAAGTGGGTCCTTCTGTAATCCACACTAATGTGTAGACAGCAGGTGGTTATTCTGGGTTTATTTCAGAATAATGTCCAGTGCAGAAAGGGCTTCAGGATTAACAGTTATGGTATAATATTTAATTGGGATCTCACAAACTTGATCTTTTTTATGGATGAAAGACCTGAACATAGTGTGAATCATCTACCCAAATGATGGGAAAAGAGGTCAGGAGACATTAAAAGATCTAAAGAATGAATGTCTGGCCTTCCAAAATCATATGGAGCATTGTATCATTTTTTACCATCTTGTCTTTATGATCCATTGTCACAGTTCTGAGATCATAATTACATATTTGAGCATAGCCATTGACAGATGCAATCTGTTTATTTAGTTATGCTTTAAGAATGTTAGAACATATGTTTTTCTGTTAACCTGGGTCTAATTGAAAGTTTGATCATAGAGATATGTTGTTGCAATTTGTTTACTTTGATAAAGATGAAGTAGCAATGGCTTACATATGTACTAAATGAAACGGTGCTTCCTGCTATAAGGTGATTGAAGAATCTGCAAAGAGTAGGCGATTATTCAGCAACGTCTTGTTTTTGTTGACATCTTTCTCTTGAAAGACAATGGAAGGAGCCTAGGCATGGAAACTCCTGAGTTGCCCAGGCATCAAAGTTTCCCTCTTAGTGTCACCAGTGTGATCCAAGGGAGCAGAAACACAACACTGGCACCAGGTTGGCTACTAGAAAGAAGACCTGTGGTTTTTCTGCCAGAGTTTTCTTCCTTAGCCTCATGGCAGTAAGGCTTTTATCCATAGCTGCCAGCAGAATCTTAAAACTTAACATGCTATGTGGTCTATTGGCCGTTCATTTAATTTATTGCACCATGTCAAGTTGGTTAAAAGATAAAGGTGTCCTTTAGTTGAGCTCGGCCTCTCTACACAATAATGTAGAGGTAACAATGTAGAGGTGTCTTTCCAGGTTTTTGACTTATCATCCTTTCCTATAGTCTTGAGATTTCTTGGTGATGACTCATTCAGGTACTATCAGGTGTAGTTCTGATCCTGTTTCAGAGACGAATGTCTAGGGATCAGATGTTCTACTCTGATCCTGTTTTTATTTGTTTGTTTGTTTGAATTTTTATCTCTCAGAGTGGGTTACAACATATAAAATGAACACATTAAAACCATAACATATTAAAAACATAATGGTACCTGGATGTGGGGAGGATGCAGCAGAGCCTCAGACCTTGATACACAATAGTTCAATAGTACAACCTGTACTTTGCACGTGGAAAGTTCCACGTGCTCATCCTCTGGCATCATATCTAGGAGAGGACAATGCCAGGCCACTGTTGTTATTTTGTGTAAGTGGACTTGCTGGTGCTGATTTCTACTTGACAAAGTCTTCATATGCTGCTGTTGTAACTTGCTTTAAGTCAGGTAATGACTAGTCGCATTCTTCCAGCTAGACCAAAATGCAGAAAGTCTCATTTTTTCATGCTGCAGTCTGCTCTGGTCCCAAACCAGGTCCTAAGATTGAAGCTCTGAGGAGGAGAAGCACCCATGCTCTGAATTTTACTACTTGGATCTTGTCGTTATGTTTTGTCCATTTATTCCCAAAAAGATTGGGTATCAGCCCAAGGCTGAGATTGCATCACAGAATTCTTAAAAGATCCGGAAGCCATCCACACAATTTAAAATCCTTAATGAATACTAGTAGCTGTTCCTCGTCCCCCACCAAATTCACTAACCTGTTTTTTCTAGCTGTAATCAGTCCTCAAATGATGAGAATTCTTAACTTTGTTACCTACCCCAGATAGTTCTGAGTTCCCAATCTCTACCTTGCAGAGGCTTTCACCTTCCTTTGATAGGAGACATCACAGCAGATCAGGATAAAAATACAATTTTTGTGCAGAAGAATCGCATCTTATGTATTCCATTCCTAGTATTTTCCACAGTGCTTTTGGTCCCTTGTATAAAAGCAACAGTGACCTTCACTTTAATACATTCAGTCTTACAGGCATCCAAGATCCCTTTTTATCATGCAGCATGCATCCTAGTTAGGATGCAGTATTGTTGACACAGGCTACCTTCACTTCATGCTTTCTGATCATATTGTCAATTTACAGCGACAGGTTCTGAAATGAGGTAAAGTCTAATAGGGTTTGCTGTGAAGTTGGTCTAATCAAAAAACCAACAAACGACTTCACAGTTACAATCCAGAACAACTTCGGTGTAGTTGTTGTTACAGTTCAGTGCCTCCCCTTATGCCAGTCTCATGATTTTCCAGTTCCGAATTGCCATTGCTATACCAAAGAGAGTTATGTTGCCAAAATTTATAGGAGATATATGGTTTCCTTGAGCCAGTTTGGTCTTGTGATTATAGTGTTGGATTCTTATCTGGAGGTTTCCTGGTTTGATTCCACACTCCTCAGTGAAGCCAGCTGGTTGACCTTGGGCTAGTCAGAACTCTCTTTCTTCTTGAGTGTTATTCATGAGCTAATGGGGAGGACTTACTGAGCCCACTCCCCACTAATTGTGAGCCAGTTTGGTCTAGGGGTTAGGGAGCCAGACTCTTACCTGGGAATACCGGGGTTGATTCTGCACTCCTCCACAAAGCCAGCTGGGTGATCTTGGGCTTGTCACAGCTCTCTTCTGAGTTCCCAACTGCCTCACCCACCTCACAGGGTGTTCTGTTGTGAGGAGAAGAATAAAAAGCTTTGTCAGCTGCTTTGAGTCCCCTTAAATGTTAAGAAAAGTGGGGCAAAAAAACCAACCCCCTTCCTCCTCCTCCTCCTCTCTGAGGAAATCATGAATGGGTCTCCAAAGAACCCCTGAGTGATTATTTTCAATTCAAATGTTGCTTTTAGCACCATGACCCAGTCTCCTCCTCTTCCTCCTCCTGGTACACAGTGGAAGTTCTTGAGTAATGGTCTCCATATTGCTGAAAAATGAAAAATGTGTTGGATTATGTAATATTCCTTGGCCTGGAAGTTGTTTGCACATTTAAGCTACACAAAGCTTCTACACAAGCATATAGCAGGATGAGATCATTGCACACAGTCTGCACAAGTGAAGGAAATGTGTGATAAGGTATGGTGGACCCCATGTACCACTTACTCCAAATTCTAAAGTCTCCTGCCAATATGGGATAGGTGTGAACTTGTTCCAGTTTCATGTCTCCTAAATTTAAAGGTCATTGTATTAATAGGAAAAGCAGGAAACAGGAAGTGTACAGCTGGTTTCTTGGATTCTATGCTGTGCTACCAAAATGAAGAATTCTTGGCAGAAGATGAGACACATCTTGAAGACTGAGAAGAACATTATTTGGCAGGAACTTTGCAAGCATGTCTGATATCGGGAACTAGGCAGGAGAAAGAGGCAAAAGCAAAGTAATGAGTCAACTAATAGCAACAGCTTATGTCTAAAGAGGAAGCAAGACATTGAAGCTGGAATCTTACATAAATATGTCATAGAAACCAGAAAGATACAATAATTGCAGCCTCCAGCATCAATGTCCAACTACAAAGAAGATGAAAAACAAAACAAGATAAACATGAAATCCTAACATGGGCGTAATTATCGGTTTGCTTAGTCCTTATTTTATGGGGATTGTGAATGGGAGATGGGGCTGTAAATACACATGTCACTCCCTTGTATCAAATGTCTAGTTTTGGCACCCTAGGCAAAAAGACTTGTCACACGCTTCCATCATGTGCTTCCACTGTAATACCAGCTGTGTTCTGTTTTTGCAGTGTTGGGTTCACATAAAAAAAATAGAGTAGGTATTTTGATCTACAGAATGTTTCAAGGTACTCTTACTTTACTTCACTTAAAATAGTAAGGAAAAGGAGGAAAATCACTTTCTTCTTAGAAATATCAGAATCCACTTTGTTAAACTCCGTTTCCCACGAGCCAGGAATCTGTATCACTATTTATTCACTGTTCTGTCTCAAAATATTCTTCATCATCAAAGTGTTGCATGCTAATGAGTTTCCTCTGTTAGCAAAACAAAGGCCAGCATGTAAAAAATAGTTGCACTAAATGAGACTTGCCTATTCCATTTCCAAAGTTCTCCTTTCATTTTAGATAGACCTGCCAGCTTAACAGCAGTTCCAGGTAAAGTGATGAAAATCATAATTAAAGATACTGCTATTGTTTTAATATATATTATTATTCTTTGAATATATATATACTTGTTTTTTTAAATGTTGTAACCCACCCTAAGACCTTCAGGTATAGGGTGGGATGGATGGATGGATGGATGGATGGATGGATGGATGGATGGATGGATGGATGGATGGATGGATGGATGGATGGATGGATGGATGGATGGATGGATGGATAAATAAATTAGAGCACACATAGAGGAACAAGCATTGCTGAAAGAAAATCAGCATGGCTTCTGCAAAGTTAATTCATGCCTTACAAACTTGTTAGAATTCTTTGAGAGTGTTAAAAATTATTTGAATGTATTAACAAGCTTGTGGATAAGGTGACCCAGTTGACATTGTCTATCTAGACCAGTGGTTCTCAACCTGGGGGTCGGGACCCCTCTGAGGGTCGAATTGCCCTTTCAGAGGGGTCGCAACGAGTCTCCCATTGCCCTTCCCTACCACTTCCTAGCTGCTCTATCCCCGTGGTTGGGGGTCTCCGCAACATGAGGAACTCCATTAAGGGGTCACAGCATTAGAAAGGTTGAGAACCACTGATCTAGACTTTCAAAAGGCTTTTAACAACGTCCCTCATCAAAGGCTCCTGAATAAACTTATCAGTCATGGTATAAGAGGACAGATCCAATCCTGGATTGTTAATTGGCTACAGGAGAGGAAACATAGTAATAAATGAACAGTTCTGGTGGACAGCTCAATGAAGGTGGTAGCCCAGTGTGCATCAGCAGTGGGAAAAAAACAAATTTAATGCTAGGGATAATTAGGAAGGGAATAGAAAATAAGTCAGCAAACATAATTTTGCTTCTTCATAAATTTATGGTGAGGCTACATTTGTGTACAGTTCTGGTTACCACACCTCAGAAGGTATATCGTGGAACTGGAAAAGGCATAGAAAAGGCCATCCAGGATGATCAAGTGGCTGGAACACCTTCCTTACAAAATGAGGTTGCAAAATCTCGGCCTCTTCAACCTTGGAAGACTTAAAGCTTGAAAGAGCTTTAGTGGCAGAGGTGTTAACTCTGAGAGCCTCCTCTGCTTGAAGTATTCTGTAGATCAAAATACCTACTCTATTTTTTTTTTTATTCAAAAGGTCATCCCCTGTCTTTGGTCCCCTCCTTCCTCTCGACCTGTCAAATTGCAGTTAGGGAATTTTTGTTTTGTTTCCTACAAGATTCTTATGTTTCCAGTCTATGATTGAGTCCGAATTCTGAAGTTTTGAGGAAAATTCATCCGTCTGTATCTGTGTCATTTTCCTTATTCCACACTGATCTGTAGCTTTCATTTCCAACAAACAGTTTCATCTTCCAGTGCTTTATCATATTTTCAGCAAAAATGCTGATGTTCTTACTAATGCCAATGGTTTCCAGGCACCAGCTGTGAGGCAATGAGTCAAATCCTTTCTTATAGTCAATCCAAGCCTTTCCTAGGTTTATTCTCTGACATCTGCAGTTCTCCAGAACCAGTTTGTCAGTCAGAAGCTGATCTTTTGTGCCTTTGCTTTTGCTTATATTTCCTTTTTGCACCATTGGCAAGATGTTATTTATCTCCAAATAGTCCTGGATTTTATCGGCTATTGTGCCATTTAGCAGCTTCAACATGGCCAGGAGACAAGTTATTGGCCTATAATTTTCAGGTGTTGTACCTTTTGTTGGATTTTTCTGAATCAGGTGTGTTTTTCCTGTTATTAGCCTGTTTTCGTTGAACTGTGTGGTCAATATCAGATGCAGACTGGTCAGATATTTGAGCCGGAAACCGTGCATTTTGCTCTATGCCAGGGGATGTCCAGTGATGATATTTATTTATTCACTCACTCACTCATTCCTCCTAAAGATAAATTGGTGTCGTGTTGACATCAGTGGATAAGTAAGCAAGAGAAGAGACTAACTTCTAGGAGGAAAAATGCCAAGCAGTGTTCCAAGGGAAACAAAAACCAGATGAGAATAAAGGCAGACAGCCATTAATAATGTTTGTGACACTGCAGCACAGTGGAGGGAAGACATCTTGGTTCCTTAAGCTACCAATTTCCCCCAATTAGTGCCATTAAAGTGTGGCTATAAAGCAATAACAAACTGAGAAGTTAGAAACAGGCCATGCTATCATCTGTCAGAGTTTCGACTGCCAAATCAGTGTTTCATTCATTCTGCTTCCCCCTTCCTTGTTTTCTTCCAGAGAGCATGCTGTGTTAATGCTGGCCTAATCTCTATATTTATTTTGGGCTTCTGGCCTAGAGATGAACAAAATGGCTGATCAAAGTCTGAGAAATCAGGTCAAGATTGTTTTGGGTGAAGCCCAAGAATATTAACTTTGGATCTTCCTTTTGCGCTTCTTGGCAGGGAGACAGATTGTTTTAGGAGGAAATGGGGGTGAGGGGAATGCATGTACTTGAATATGACTAAGCAACAGGTGTTTGTTTGTTTTTTAAATCAGCATTGTTAAAGAAATTATGCTTCACCCAGATGAACTGCAGAATAGATATCTTCAATAGATCATTTATTTAATAGCGCTTTCAGTAAGTATTATAATACTGAAGAGAGATCAAATCTCTCTTAATCAGATACAAAGTGCAGTACGTTTATATAGCATAGATCATTTCACAACAGTTTGTTACCACCTAAAACCACAAATTTGCTAAATTGACTACAGCACCTTCATTGAGACTAGAGGCCTTTTCACACAAGGGTTTCTAGAACGCGTCTATGACATGCTGGAATGGGCCATTCGCTCTTATGGGGCGGGTGGTTGCATTCCGACCCGCCCCAGCCGTCCCAACTTGTCATAGATGCGTTTGGGTTTCAGAGCACAAAAATGTGCTGTTCACCCATTCGGCCCATCCTGGGCCATTCCCAGCTGTACCGGAAGGAAAGCATTCCAAAGCTCTCCCTCCGTGACAACTGGGCCCCTCCCCCGGGCTGCCCCCATTGGCTCCTGTGGAGCCAGGGGTGGACAGCCCAGGTACCTCCCTTCCCTGGGGTTCTGCCCGCTCCAGGGGCCCAGATCGGCCTTCTAGGGCTGGCGGGACCCCCACTGAACACCCTCCACCTCACCCCAGGTGCGCGCGCGCATGCACGCTCCTTACGTATTTGGCACCAGGCCGCAACTGGTGCGATCAGGCTGGCTGCGCTGTGCACAGATCACCCATTGAAGCCAGGTGGGTGCCTGGCCAATCAGAGGCTTCACCGCGCACATGTGCACAGCGTGGCCAGCCTGAATGTGCCAGTTGCTGCCCAGCGCCAAACAGGTAAGCCCCTTTCACACACGTGCACCCCTGGGTTGGGTTGGGGGGTGTTGGTTGGGGGTCATGCTGGCCCCAGGAGGCCGATCTGGGCCCCTGCCGCGTGCAGGACCCCAGGGAAGGTATCCGACAGGCCTGCCCATCCTGGGTCTTGCCTGACCCAATGGCAGGAGGCCACTGGAGGGGCACCCCGCCCCATCCCGGCCTTTCCAGGCTAGGACACATGGGAACACTTTCTCCATTTGTATGGAGGGAGCCAAGCAATACGTGTAGATGCATTCCTGCCTCCCTCTGTGTGAATGGAGAAAGTGTTCCCGCGCATCTTAACTTTCTTCACTATAGCCGTTCCGGCTGTAGTGCGAAGAGACCTAAGGGTCCTCTTTCCTCGGGTAGACAGAGGAAGTGAATCATATGTTTACAAATTTTCCTGTAAAGCTAAGCAACTTTAAATATTAAGCTTTAGTAGATTACTAGTACAGTTCATCTGGGTCAAGAATAAATTCTTTAACAGGGCTGCGATTAGAGTAAAATAGCCAGGAGAAGAGGAGGAGGAGGAGGAGGAGGAGGAGGAGCTGGCTTTTATATACCACTTTTCTCACCCTTTAAGGGGAACTCAAGGTGGCTGACAGATCTTCTGTTCTTCTCTGGACAGCAGACACCCTGTGAGGTAGGTGTGGCTGTGAGAGTTCAGAAAGAGAGCTGTGACTGTCCCAAGGTCCAGCTGGATTTGTGTAGGAGTGAGGAATCAAACCAGGAGAATACCAGAATACAGGACAGAAGAGGAGAGATGGCCCTTTATCCCTTCATAGCTAGCAACATCTCACCAGCTTCTGCCCTGCAAAGAGGATTTGGGGAAAAAAAGTATATTTATTTACCAACACTGGCCGACCACTGTGTATCTGTATATTAAAACATTTATAGAATACTTCCTATAAAATAGTTTACAGAATTATTCAATGAATATCAATAATAAAAGAATCTACAGTAAAATGCATTACAGCAAAATTATTACCTTTCATACAAATAAATTAGTTTCAACCAGATCACCAGGCCGTTTAGTAGACTAGCTAGTTATGTACTCTCTGCATAAAGTCTGATGGTCCAATCCACTGGCAGTAGCCAACTTGTAGACTTCTTTGTTGGGTCTATCAGTGCACCATTTGGATGCCATTGATGGCAAAGCAAAGCATTCCAAGGGAGTGTGACCTCTGCTATCCTGCACTACTATGGTGAAAGCAGAGGCCTAGATCCCCCTCCATGGTCCAGGATAATGGTCCATGCAGAATTGGGAGCGTGTGCTGAATAAGTAAGTTTAAAACTCAGTGTATAGAGAGGCATAGGGATGTGCATGCATGAGTTTTTTGCAGTCATATTCATTCGAATAGATTCCCTTCAAATGTGGTAGAATTCCATTTGATACGACTATATTTGTATGAATTGGTACAAATATCCAATACAAATGCACGTGTATCCAATAGTATCCGATAGTATCCTGTGACGTACCTGCTCTGAAAGTGTCAGATCCGCCTTGAATCTGCTCCCAAACCATGTGAAATTCACTATGGATCCATTCCAGATGTGACTGGTGCAGCCACTTTCCCACTTGCCCGTTTCACAAATGTTCCATAGCTTTGTACGAATGTTCGGAAACATTTGTATTAGTACGAATGTCAATGTACAAATGTTGTAACATTAGATTCATATACCAATGTCTGAATTCCCAGAGAGTCGTGCTTAAATTTGAAACTGGGAAAACGGGTAGGCAAATATGGTAAGGACCTATAGAAACTCCTATGGTAGCAAACAGGGTCCTCAAACATGTGGAAAACCCATTTCTGTATTGTTGCCAAGAAAACTCCATGGATTTGTTAGGAAGCCGCCAGGAATCAAACCTGATTCAGTAGCTGCCTTATATTTTATTTATGCAGGACAAAGAAAGATGTTGCATTGCTTCACAGAGTGCACTAACCACCAAATGCTTGTCAAATCAAGCTTTGCAATTACTTTTGCAAATTGCCCTTTTGTGAGTTGGGTATGTAAATTAGACAAGCATTTCCTGCCTTTTTAAGAGTAATTTATCACAGTCAGGCACCACCAGTCAATAACTAGCACTCTATTGTTGACCAATTTCAATGTGTGTGTGTGTGTGTTTTTAAAGCAGTTTTGTTTTGTATTTGGTCTGTAAAGGGCAGGCATGCGCTACAGTTTACTCGGTGCATTTTTCCTTTTCCTAATTGCAGATCATTTCAAGGGATGAAGTAAAGGCTTGGCATGATTTCCCTTGATACCACTATGTGGACAGTTGAAACAGCCCATGTCATGTGCATGGCCCAGTGCCATTTCACTGGGCTCTGGAAATGAGCCCTGGAAGTGTGCTGTTTACAACAAATCATCAAAATCCCACCATCCAGCAACTTTGGAGGCTGGGAAACCTTTGTTTCCTGGCCTCTTCAGAAGACCAGGATAGACCATAGACCTTGTCTTATTCAAGAAAGTGATCATCAATGGCCTCTGCATTGTGCATCAAGGCAGGCAGTGGGGAAACTGCATGAGGATTATTATTATTTTTTTTTATGGTGGGCTAAATAAACCTGAATCAATTCCGCGAAAAAAGGCTCTTTCCAGAATGAGGCCCGCTGCAGAAAGGGCCTTGATGTTCTTACTAGGGAACTGTCAAACCCTGTTACTTTTTCAAGAAAAAAATAGAGGCAATGCTATTTTTAAATGGGCATTTTAGTGCTATTTTTAGAACGAAGTTTTTAAAGAGGAAAACTCCAAAACCAAGCGTCCGTGCTTTAGGCTTGCTGGGACCAAAAAGCCTCCTGAGGTAGTAATTGAAGGATATAAAAGAAGTAAAATTGGTATCTACAGCTGGAGCAGCTAGCCTGTGGCCCAAGGCCATGCAGGAATGGGAGAGTCTGAAAAAGAGAGGTGGGTAGAAAGGAAGAATAAAAGAAGAGCCTTAAAATAGATACCACTGTGGAACAGTGGGAACCCGCTGCATATAATCTGTTCCGCTCTCTGTCTACTACAATATGACACAGCAAAATTTTGAAGCCATGTCAGAGAGCCTTTTTTTTTCCTGGCAGAAGTTGAAATATGCCATGTTTAGTTCTTTATCAAACTGAACCTTTATTTTGTGGCCTTATACATACAAAATGTACTAATTGTAACTCTCTGAATAAAATTGGGCTGCATTCCTCATTTATACAATTTACAAGGAACAAAAGACCCTTTTACAAGGAAATAACATCCCACTGAAGTTAAGTTTAGGGACAGTGGCCAACATTCCCACCGCAAGTGCCGGCATCACCGCCAACTTCCCTGCTGGGCTGTTGCAGTGAAGATGGTCCATCTCGGATCTCCAGCTGTGGAAATTTCTGCCATGCACCTGGCTGTTGCTATGGCAATCACAAAGTGGCCCGTGACTGCACAGCCACAGCACTCCCACACAATGTTTGCATCTGGACATTGTGAGAATGCTGCATGCAGAGACTACCAGGAGTGTACTAGATGCTCTTGTCAAGCTGTGGAGTGGTGTTGACTGCCCCACAACTATGGAGGACAGGATGGCCTTCCATGCTCTCAGCCACTCTGGGTCAAAGGCACCACCATGACATGCATATGGAGCAGATGTATCAGAAGAACAGAGCAAGTGGCCATCATGGTTCTGGTCATGTCTACATGTGACATTGAGTGCCCAACAAAAACCTTCTTCAGGAAATGAAGTTGATAAATATGCAGAAAAATAATAACAGAAAATTTAAGAAATCTACTGTGGTGGTGGTAGTGGTAGTTATCTTATGTAGCTTGGTTAAAGGGACCATTCCGTTAACAGATGAGCATAGTGAGTTTAATAATATGTAATTCTGATATGCTTTTACAGGTCTTTTTGGTTTGTTTGTTTGTTTGTTTGTTTGTTGCTGTGTGCCATTCAGTAGTAAACTGGCATAAGTATGATTTGCAACCAGACCTGGTATGAGCAACTTGTTTTCACTTGATACGGTGTTCACAGAAACCAATGGGAAATCTTCCAGTATATTCAAGTTGGTAGATTGGTCCTGGTGTGAGGACAGTTCTTACTGGTATCAGCTGGGAAAGCCAGGATTGCTTATAAGTAGTATATACCCTCCTGCTTCCAGAGTAGCTGTTTCATGTCATATGCTAAGAGTTTTTCATGAAAAAACAAAGCAAAAGAAACAAAGGGCCTTTCTGCACTGGGCTTTAATCCAGATTATATCCTGGAATAGGAAGTTGTCATCAACATGCTGGTACAGGCTCTGGCAGACCACGCTCAGAGTCTGCCATAGCCTGAACTAGCCTGCGGATGCCAGGTCCCTATTCTAGGATTTAATTCAGAATAGGGCCCAGTACAGGAGGGGCGTGTTATGAGGACCATCACAGAAAGTGCATATAAAATTACTACATGAACATTTCTGCCTAATACACAAAGGCGCCAGCAAAACAGCAGTTACATCTGAATTTGTTACGCTCACAGTTGAGTCTAGGCATCTGTGTGGCCTAGCTAAAATTTGAAAATTACTGCCCAATTGAAAGTTTGAGGCACATAATTCCGTTTCTCAAAATGGTGCTTTGTTTAGCTGAATTATCACTCACTGCACATTTGTGCATGCTGAGTTTCAAATAGTTGTTTTGCTCGTTTTGCTCGCTTCTCATTCTGACTTTTGCCCTCCGCTCTTTATTTCTAATGCTGACACAATAAGAAGACCAGTTACAACCACGGAAATATTGCCACAGCACTAACTTAATACTTATTTGTCTTCAGTCAGTGGATTGGCATGAACAATTACCTTCCCACATTATTTTCAAGATAGCATACAGCTGAGTCACATTGACAAACTTGAAATGTCCTCCAGCTTCCTGGTTTAAAGGAAGAAACATTACCCAAGTAAGCTAAAATGGAAGATTGAACAATAAATATGCATATAAATACATACCTGGATTTTTTTAAAAGTTAAATCATTTTTATTTTTAAAAGTTTGTTTGGGGAGGGAAATGTTTTTTTGTTGTAAATCCACTAGGGATTTGCACAGGTGTTTGTAACATTTGTTATTCATATGAATTCGGACATTTGTATACAAATTGAATGTTATGACATTCATACATTAACATTCATACAAATACAAATAGTTCAGACATTCATTAAACTGGGGGTACATATTGGATATGTATTGGATATGTATCAGATACGTATGCATTCTTATCGGATACTTATTGGATATGTATCAGTTCATATCCATTTGTATCCGATACATATGTGTTCATATCCGGTATGTATTGGATACTTATCTGTTTGTATCGGATACGTATCCCTCCGTATCGGATACATATTTGTTTGCATCAAATATCCATTTGTATCAGATACATATCCATTCGTTTTGGATATTTGTACAAATACATTTGTATCAAATGGATTCCTACTGCATTCGAAGGGGATCTATTTGAACAAATATGATTTTTCTAACGTTCGGTTTGTTACAAATCAAATGCCCAAAAACCGTTTCGTGCACATCCCTAAAATCTGCTAGTTTATAATCATCAGTTTTTCTGTTCTCTGGGAATCATTTTGTTCTACAAAGCAGGAGTTCGTCAGTCATTCTAGTTTGTAAATATAGTAGAAACTTCACTCACCCATTTTCACAGCTTGCAGTCTGCCAGCATTTGAGCTAACGGAAAAGCAGGTGTACATTTAGTTTTACTTTGCCTGTGGAAATGTATACCTTTGTGGAATAGATAGAATTGTTCCATCTAGCAGTGAGTAATGAAAACAACCTCTAGGACTTCCTTGGATTTTATTATACAAATAATATTTTAAAATGTAGAAGGCATTTTGTATAATCATTCAATCTCATTATTTAAAAAAAACTTAATAAGGGTTTCTGCATTGGCTTATAATACTAAAAGAGGAGATTAAATAATAGTTTGTTACTATAATTTGGGTGAGGCTAAAGGCATTCCTCTGTCAGTGGGAGTGAAATGTGATTATTCAGAACTGAAGTAAAGATACTAAGTATTTATCTCCATAATATCATTCATAATGGAAGGGATTTCAAATGATTACCCTGTGACTGTGCCTTTCAAAGTGCAGTAAATCTTTCAGTTTTGATGAGTGGAACCCACTTAATATTTTGTTTTGCAGCTTGCGTGTTTCTAAGCAGTTATTCCATAGTAGATTTAGAGACATGCAAGCTGCAAAATGGGCCCTTTTCACATTTACCCAACTTGGTCTACCTTCCCAGGAGTAATCCAGCTGCTGCTTTTCAATTGTCCACAGCCAGGTTGCTCCTGAGAAGGCTGAGGCACCTCTGGGTGAGCAGCCAGAGTGATTCAATGAGTGGCCTGGATTGCTCCACCAGTGCAAAAAAGCCCATGATAGTCCTAGGCATGAGGTTCAGAACAAAACCAAGTCT
This sequence comes from Aspidoscelis tigris stejnegeri, assembly GCA_023333525.1. NCBI lineage: Eukaryota > Metazoa > Chordata > Lepidosauria > Squamata > Teiidae > Aspidoscelis > Aspidoscelis tigris. The sequence continues at coordinate 256,752,136 of JALMGA010000001.1, forward strand.
GCAGGGCTTACTTTTAAAAACCTTGTGCTTCTCTTTCTGTTTGTTGGGGTTTTCCCTGAGCCATTATCCATTCTTATTGTTTCCCAAAAGTCCTGGGCTAAGGGCAGATCAGTTGTTCTTAGACGATTTCTGCATTCGCCCAAACAAACTGCTCCCTGCTACACAATCCCATTCCATAAATGTCTTAAGGGCTCCCTACCCTGGAATAGTTGTAGATCTCGTTGTAGAGGTATACAAGCATATTAACATCATTTGTTTTCGCACCTGGTTCTCAGTGCTGCCATTCCATCTTCACACTCTACACATCTCCTCCAAAGATCACTTTCAGAATCCTGGCACAAAGGTGGGAGTGCTGCCTTCAGAAATGGCAGCCAGACATTGACAAGACTGCATATGGAGACAGCCCTGTTCAACTCTGCACTTGTGCTGCAGACATTACATATGGATGATAGGTCCTAGGCAAATCTCATAGGCTGTGGCCACACCTTCAGTTTAAACCTTCTTCAGCCCATCTTCAGGTCTGACTGTTCATACCTTTTATTTTCTGTCTGTTTTATTTGTGGACTTTCCAAACTTGATTTGGACTTTCCTGAATGGTACATCCACAAATAAAATAGATAGAAATGAGAAGGTGTGAGCAGTCACATCTGAAGATGGACTGAAGAAGATTTCAAGTGAAGATATGGTCATGGCCTAGCTGTGGTGAATGGTGCCTTAAGCAGTGAGTCACTTGCCTGGAAAAGAGCAATTACTGTACCTCCACATTGCTGATGTTACTTGGCATCATGGTACAATGATTCCTTATATAAGAACATGCAAACATAAGAGAGGCCCTGCTGGATCAGGCCACAGCCCATCTAGTCCAGCATCCTGTCGCACACAGTGGCCTGCCAAATGCTCATGGGCATCTCAAACAGAGACGAGGACAAACCTTTTCCTGCTCTGGAATCCCAGCAAGTGGCATTAGAAGCGTCCTTCCCCCCCCCCCCCGTCCCCCCAGCCTGAAATATGTATCTAGGCATTCATTCTAGTAGCCATTGATACATCTGTCATCCATAAATTTGTCTAACCCTACCTTGAAGCAATCTAGACTGGTAGCTGTCACCACCTCTTCCAGCAGCACATTCCATAAACCAGTATAGAAAAGGTGGAAAGAGACAAATTATTTTCTCTGTTGCCCAACACTAGAACTAGGAAACACTCTATGAAGCTGATGGGTAGAAGAGTCAGATCTTCACCCAGAGGGGTCATACGTCTAAGGAATTTACTACCAGAAAAGGTGATAACAGCAACCAACCTAGATAACTTTAAGAAAGGGTTAGACAAATTCATGATGGCAGGCTACTTCAAGAGATGCCTAGGTACATCTTCCAGGTTGGAGAGACAGGCAGGATGCTTCTAAAGGCCATTTGCAGGGATTCAAGAGCAGGTGAAGGTTTTGTTTTTGTCTTCTGCTTGAGATGCCCCTGAGCAATTGGTGGGCCACTGTGTGAGCCTGGATGCTGGAGTAGATGGGCTGTGGCCCGATCCAGCAGGGCTCCTCTTATGTCCTTAACCTGGGGTTCCTTTCTCATGAGCAGTAATTATTCTGAAGTTCTTTCCTATTCTGGAGATAATTTCCTCAACAGACAAAGCATGGCTGTCGAAGCAAATCCAAATCATATTTCTTTGTCATCATTTGCGCCAGATATACTTCAAAAGAGATCCAAGTTTTTCCAGTACGACATAATATGTTTTCATGCCTTGCAGTTAAAAAGAATACATAGGCTGTACTGTGACCAGATGTTTGCATCAAGTGAGACCAGAAGATTCATGGCCATTTTTTAAATGGAAATGCACAAAGAGTAACAAACAGCTTAGGTGGCACTGAAAGACTATTTCCAGAAGATCCTAAATACTATAAAGAAATAAGTAATCCTCAAAACTCTGGGGGAAATTTCTAGAGCTATGTTTGTCCAGTTAATCAATCAGAATGAGGTAGACATTTGTTACATAACTGTCTGAGCCTTTCGCATTTCCTCCAGTTGGCTCCTGTGTTTAGATAGACTGGAAAGTTGCTGAAAGAGATTATAAAAAACAAACATAAAACATCGTAATGTTTCATAGAGATTTCACCCCTGGCTGCAGATTTGTTCTCCATTAAGGAACAAGACAGAAGAAAGAAGTATATGGTCATATGTTTTGCTTGTAAAGAGTTGGTAAAATGTGACTTGTATAATTTTTATTTTGTTTTATTTTATTACGTTGTTTTTTTCAGCTCTGTTTTGCTTTTAATCAGTTCATGAAGTGTTACTTTAGTCCTTTTCATTCTGAGTTATATTCCAGAATAGGGATCTGCCATCTACATTCTGGTATAGACTACCACAGGGACTGAGGTCTGCACTAGCGTGTGGATGGGGATTCTCTAATCCAGAATATAATTGGAATAAAGCCCAGTTCAGAAAAAGCCTTTCTTTAATCCTGAAAACTTTTTGTAATGTGATTTGATCCCTACAAACTAAGGACTTGTTGACTTCTCTGAGTTGATCAGCTCTCATCTCCATGTTTCCACTGGCTTCCTTTGGTTGACTGGTTATCTGCTGTTCCCCTAACTGTCCATTTTGTATAGGTTTCTTGCTTAACATAGTTTTTGCGCTACATGGAGGTTTGTAGGAGCCCAACCATAGCATGTATTCAGAACAAAAGCAAGAGGGGTATAAACGGTAGCGGCTTCAACCACCAAAACATGTTAGGATACTCCGCAGGCACTCCTTGACTGCAATATTCCACCTAGAACTTCTTGTGATTTCCTGAACAGTGCAGATTCTGCTTATGTTGAAGGAGTACTATAAGTGGAATGGTTCAATACAATTGGAGATGTGCACAACCTTTGGACATTTGAAATTGGTACGAATTGATTCAAATCCAGGCATTTGAATTTGAATCAAATCTTGGTACATTCGAAGATTGACATTTGAACCTGGGAAGGCAGGAAAGTGGCTGCCCGGTCACATCTAAAGTGGATCCAGAGTGGATTCAAAGTGGATTCAGAGCAGATTTGATGCATTCAGAGAGGATTCATATGGGATGCGTAGGTGTAACTGGCAGCAGGGATTCAAATAGCAGTCAAAGAACATCCATATCAAATTCAAATCCTACTACATTTGAAGGGGCTCTATTTGAATGAATGCAAATTCGATTCAAGTTGAACACAAAAAAACATTCGTGCACATCCCTAGATACTGTATATTTTGGTCTGGCTAAAGTTTTCATGCCTCATGAGCAAGAGTAGACCTCACTGTCCCAGACTGACATAAAACTAACGGAAGTGCTTTGACAGCATGCTTTGTAGGCTCTTGAGGAAAACCTCTTTGTGATGCCAAAGAAAAAAATGGGCACTTTCTGCATGCACCTGACTTTAGTCTGGATCATTGGGTCTGGAATAGTCAGGCCTACTGAAACCAACCATGGGAAGGCCTGGGCAAGATCACCACCATCTGCACCAATGGGGCTGATCCAAATCAGCTCACACTGGGGCCTTGAGGCTGGTGCAAGCTTCACAGCTGCTCCCCGACACCTCTGAGGGCTAGGAACAAAAGTTCCTAGTCTTGGGACTTCATGGGGGTGCTTCTCCCCACATGCTATAGTATGCTGCTGATATGCAGTTTCAAGTTGTCTCAAACATGGGAGGGATATCTTCTGTGCGTTTCCCTTGTTCCCAATCAGAGCCCTGGTATTACCAGAGATCAGAATCTCCTTAATCCAGATCAGGCTCTGTCTAATGCAGATGGACCCGGAGGCACGGCCTCCACAATCCACATTAACAGGCAGATATGGAGACCCAGAATGTTTACTTCATAAACCTTTAATATGGAGTAAGGGCCCATGCAGAAAGGGCCATAATGCATTTTTAGCTGTTCATGAGAAAAATCTGCATATAGGACAGGAAATATATCCTAGGATTGTAATAATAACATTATACGATGAATTTGAAAATAACTGGAAAATTCCTTTATATGCTCTTTTGTCGTCACCAAGTATTATACAAGGGCATCTGTTAGCTAATTTCATATTTATGAAAGATGGGACTATGGAAGAATCTGTAATTCTGATGCATCTTTATCTGACAGTTTAAATTGCACTAAATATTTAAATGTACCTTGAGCATTATGCTTCATAAATTGCCTATATTGATAGGTTTCATTTCTCCTCTATCCCTTAACAGATGAGGATAGGAATTCACTCAGGATCTGTTCTGGCTGGAGTTGTTGGTGTAAGAATGCCAAGATACTGTCTTTTTGGCAACAATGTCACCTTAGCAAGCAAATTCGAATCGGGAAGCCATCCACGCCGCATCAATGTCAGCCCAACAACATACCAGTAAGTCCTCATTTTTGGCTCTTTTTACATCTTACTCTGATTATGCACCTTAAAATTGCATCTTCAGATTATATCCATAGTCACAAGTTAAGTACTTGAAGATTGTAAAATAAAATGATGTTCTCCACAAGGTTGAAACAGAAGTGAAGCTGTACTGATTCCATAAGATCATTGTTTTAAACTAAAAAGGGGTTAACTCCCAGCAGGCAAGAGTTCACTCCCAGAATTCATCTCACTAGGGTGCAAAAGTAGGTGGGAGGACTGGTCAAGATTTCTGGGAAGATCTCCTGATTGGTTTGGGTTCCTGCCTGTGCTCTGCAAGAGAATAGGATCATGGGAGGTGGGCTAAGATGGAGATTATGGGGAGAACAACTAGTAAGACAGAACAGAGTCCAGTGGGAAGGCCTTCTAAGTTTTATATTTTTGTAAAGCTCTCCATTGCAACTGCATTGCAACTAACAGGTACCCTATTTTCACCAGTGGGTTATCCGAGAGAATTCTAGCTGGAATTAATTAAATTAAGTTTGCCTGTTATGTTTTTGTGACTTATGTTACTTTTTATTTTACTCTACTTTCCAAATCTACACTGTTCCTTGTGGGGGAAGCTCTGGGCACACACCTCCATGTCAGACATCTGCCAGAAGCATGATGCTAATTTTATTTTCTCCATTAAATAAGGGAAGGAGGGGGAGAATTGCCTAACCCTTGCCTCTTCTCCAAACCCTGCCCACAGGAAGGGCTTAGAGGAGAGACAAGCAGGATGCCTCTAAAGGCCATTTGCAGAGAATTGAGAGCAGGTAAAGTTATTGCCTTCATCTTCTCCTTAAGGATGCCAAGATGCAATTGGTAGACCACTGTGTGAGACAGGAATAGAGAATAGGGCCCTTTCTGGATTTAACTGCCTGCGATCCAAGTCGTTGGGTCCAGATTACCTAGCCCAGTGATCTGGATCACAGGATGGTGTGATCTAGATCAGTAGTGTCTCTATGACAGTGATCTAAACTGCCCACACCATATAGCCCCAAAACTCATGTGAGCTTTAAGGCCACACTCCCATGCCTCTAATGGTTGGGAATGAAATTTCCTAGCCTCAGACCCTGTGAGGGCTGCTTTTTGGCAGTGTGCTATGAGGTTCTAGCAAAGGCTTGGTATCAGCACTACCAATATAGCTGGAGACAGTTGATCTTTTTCATCCTTCCTTCCTTCCTTCCTTCCGTGTTTTGTTTTGTTTTTTTAGTAAAGCTTATGCAGTTTTCTTCATATTGTCTGTGAAGCACCTAATCTGCTAGATTGCAAAGCAGTTAGAGAGCAACTTCTTTTTCTTGTCCTTCTTATTTAAGTAATTAAAACTTGGCAAAAGGCACGAAGATAATTCAGGTAAAAGCATGCAAGTGGATAGGAAGCACATTTGCTGAACAAGATGCAGGCACATTGAGTTGGGTTCTGATGACAAAAAAGACCTGAATGGATTGTGACGGATGAAGAGCAACATTGAAAGCCCAAAGTAACACAGGAGATTGCCAACTGGAAATTGGTCTTTCTTCTCCTGTTGCTCTTGTCACAATTCCTTGCAGTATTGAAACTATGCATGATAATGTATATTTGGAGTCAAATAATCAAGGTCTAATTTCCCTTTGCAATTCTGATACGGAGAGTTCTATGCTCCTTTTACTTGTTGAAGTGATGCGAAAACTCCCCATCTAAATTAATATTCTGTAGCAAATCTCTAGAAACCAGAATCTGATTCGTGCAAATATGAAAATAATTATTTGAACTATAGCTGCTACCCAGTCTGGGAAATCTTACACAATTAATCTGAAGCTCCCAGAAAGCCTTAAACGGTGCTGTGAGCTGAATCTGGAATCTAAGAGGCTTTATGTTCCACTACTGAACTATGATTTCTTTGTTAAACTCGGAGAGAGCATCCCTTCTGGAGTAGGGATGTGCCAGACTGCAGCTCATTAAAGAACAAACTACACTAGAGGCACAGACCTGTCAGGTGCCTCAACTGTCAGTCCCTGATCTTTTTCCCACCTTTATGGGACTCTAAGTTGCATCTAAGAGATGCCGGGAACTTAGCTCCATCCTGAAGCATGGTCTGCTGCCATTTTAGCCTCCTTTGTTGGCAGGGCTGTGGTATATATCATTGTGCTTTATCTCATTTATGTGACATCATCACACATTTGCAAGGCTGCACAAGACACTGCCTGAAATGGGGCAACAGACCACACTTCAAGACACAGGTGCCAAAGGTGTCAGTCATAGTATTTGACAGTCCTGTGTCTCTCCTGCCGTTTGTACCCTGTTCTACAGTCCTTGCACAATGGAGCAGAATATTTTGACCATCAAACATGATTAGCAGCCAACCAAGACCAGTACCCACCCAGATTTCACACCTGTCCCTTCCAGGCAATGCAGACCCATGAAGAACATACTGCCCCAATACTTCATAGACCCAAGACCCTCAGATGCACAGCACCTCCATCTTGTCTGGATTCAGCCTCGTCCAAACCATTACTGCCTCTAAACACATCTCAAACTCTTCTTCTTCCTCTCCTGTTTGAGTTGGCACAGATAGATATATTGATAACACCTCACTTTAAATCTCTCCCAGCAGCTTCATATAGATATTAAAGAACACTGCAGATAGGAACTGACCTCTGAGTTCCCATGGCATTGAACAAGAATCTCCTACAACCAATGTCTGGCACCAGCTGTAAAAGTAGAACCATCAAAATTACCTGTGAGCCCATTTGGTCTTGTGGTTAGAGTGCCAGACTCATCCTCACATAGTCTTTGGGTTTGATTCCACATTCCTCCATGAAGCCAGCTGGGTGACCTTGTCTAGTCACAGCTGCCTTTCTGAGCTCTCACAGTCGCACCTATTTCACAGGATGTCTGTTGGGAGAAGAAAATAAAGCTTTGTCAGCCACTTTGAGTCCCCTTAAATGTATGAGAAAAGCATGGTATAAAAGGCAGTTCTTCCTCTTCTATTCCAGGATACCATAATCAGTGGTATCAAAAGCTGCCGAGAGATCCAGGAGAACCAACAGGGTTGCATTCCTCCATCTTTCTCCTGGAGAAAGTTATCAACCAAGATGAGTGAGGTTATTTCAGTGCCATAAATGGGCCTGAAACCAGATTGAAATGAATCTAGATAATCAGTTTCTTCCAAGTACGCTGTAGAACAGTCACAATTATGTTTGACACCAAGTGAGAGTTGCTTAGATCTTCTGAATCCAGGGAGTGTGCCACTACCTCTTTAAAAGTCAGCAGGATCACCCTGCTTTCTGGCCCCACCCCATCATGTCTTGTTGAGTAGCTTTTATCAGTCAATAGGAGCGGGGCTAGCCAGATCCCAGCAAGCAGCTTCTTCACGTCATCAAGTTGTCATCATCCAAAATAGCTGGATTGGATGGTTCTCTGGACACTCTTTCTGAATTATTTCCAACTTTGGCATCCAGTTCTCTGTGTATTGAGTGGTTTTGCCTTCAAAGTACCTTTCAGATCTGTCACAGCAAGTGTTACATGGCTTCCACCTCTTCTCCCTTGGACTTGATCTCACAAGGACATTCACTGCTCGAAAAAGTCTGCCGGTCAGCTACCCATTGAAACAATGGTGACAGAGAAATAACTCAATTTTGCTGCCACCACTGCCACATGATAGACCCAATAATATGCTCTAACCCAGCAGTTCTCAACCTTCCTAATGCTGCGACCCCATAATGGAGTTCCTCATGTTGTGGAGGCCCCCAACCGTGGGGGTGGAGCAGCTGGGAGATGGGAGGGAAGGGCGGTGGGAGACTCCTCGTGACCCCCTGAAAGGGTAGTTCAACTCCCAAAGGGGTACCGACCCCCATGTTGAGAACCACTGCTCTAACCTATGTTCAGTCAGATTTACAGTAGGATTTATGCCACATGCACTCTAGCCACCAACCTTCCTCTTTCATCCTCAATAGTTCCATGGAATACCAAGGGGCTTTGTAGGCTTCACAGGTGTGCCAAGGGCACTTGGGGGCAATCGTCTTAATGGCCCTGCTCATCTCAAAATTCGAGACCAGAACCTTGGCAGAAACACCTTTTATGCCAGCCAGGAAATCCCCCATAGTATTCAGAAATAGCTCAGATTCTATTAGTCTCCAAACTTTGTACACTTGATACTTGGTATGGTCAAGCGACTAATCAATAAAGTTTATTCTGTTCTAGTATTCTCCAGGCATGGACTATCTCAATAGGTCCCACATCCCTATGGAGGGGAGCTGCCATGGCAAGTCTAAATCTTACCAAAACATCATTCAGTAGGGTAAAAAATATGGGGACCTCACACAATTCTCATCCAGTCTACTGTATCCTCACAACTCCAAGGCCACCCATGGTTGAGTGGGGATTTCATAGCGGGACTCCTGGTTTCTGGCCCAACACTTTAACTGCTGTGCTATTATGCTTCTCCTAGGCTTGTGGCTTTTTAGCATCTTACCCACCATTAGAACTCGGTACAGATATCTGTACCATTTGAAATTTGTTCAAATTCATACAAATTTCAATATTCGCTGGTGAATAGATTTGCCCACAAATCAAAAGGATGTGGCAAAGTTTCATAGAAGCTTTGATGAAGGCTGAATCTGCCCCCCCCACACACACACCTTCCCATCCCCCTGGCAGCACCCTCTTACCCCTGAATGCAGCCTCTGCTGTCATCACACATTCATCCGAGGCCCAACTAGGGTTTCTGGAGGCACACGCACACCTCCCCCATCCGGGAGTCACAATTTCCCATGATTTCCAGATGGCGGGAGTGTGTGTGCACCTCCAGAAGGTCTCGTTGGGCCTCAGAGGAGAGTGCAGTGTTGGTGGCCACAGCGGCAGGTGACTGGGGGAGGAGACAGGAAGAGAAGGGAGGAGTGGGAGTTCTCTTCTCACAAAAACACTTGTCAGATGTTTGCATGCAAAGCTGAAGTCCCCTACATTTTTTCTGCATTCCCTCCATGCCATATATTATAGTGGACAGCAGCCAATATACAGCTGAGATGGGAGTATCTTCTTCTCCCTCCCCTTTGAGCTACAAAACAGTGTAGTCTTTCCAGCATCTCCATTTAAAAAAATGAATAAATAAATTTGGGGTGATCTGCAGGGCCTCCCTTGCAGTCGATTACACCAGCATGCAGAAGAGAAGCTCCTAGTATGCTTGTGGTCTGGAGTAGCAATCAGTGCAGAATCCGCCTTAGTCTAGTTAGATAATGTAGCCTGTACAATACGTCTTCCTGTGATCGCCAAGGTGCCGATAAACAGGGAGCACTTGTTTGTATGCCTGGATTGTTCCTGTTGCACTGAACATCTGTTAAGTGCTCATTTCTCAGAAAACAATGCCTTTGGTCTGCATTGCATTTTAAGGCAGAGGGAGCAGGGCTTGTTAACTGAGGTGCTGTGGGAGGCTTAATCTGAAATAGCTCCTCTTTACAGATATATGTACAATGCATTTTTTTAAAATACGTGGTCCCCTTTGTAAGCAATTGATTTCTATGCAGATTTTCAAAGGAAGAATGGAAAGATACAATGTAGGCAACTGCTTTTGTAAATACTCAGGCAGTGAGCTGTAAAAGTGAAGTAATTGCTTGTTTTAGAGATAATTTCACTGGCTTTTGAATTCTGTATGAATAATGAATCTGTCCAATGGAAATTAAAGGCTTTACTTCCAATGGTGCCTGTGAGGGAGGAGGAGGAAGAATACACAATTGTTAATTGCCATGGCAATTGAAAACGCTCGCTAACCCCAACCCTTGTTTACGAGTTTGGAGGTGAACAAATGGTTGGTTTGATGGATTGCTTGGATTTCTTGTTTTTGTTTAGTTACCTGATTGATGCTGTCCTTACTCTCTTAAGCCAAGAAAGTGAAATGCATTGCTTTCTTGACTCAACAGTGCATCTGCTTTCAATGAAGGCATTCATCTCTAGGGCTGCCATCTGATAGTTGTTGATTCATACATGCGCATAATCATTTCATTATAAGTTCAAGACCAAGTTGTAAGCCTTTGTTCATGCATATAGGGCATTCTCATCACAAAGGGGGCAGAGGGGTATCACCTACTTTTGACTCTGCCCCACCCGCGTGATTCTTTTACGTCACCTATCTGTTGCAGACACCTTCTGTACACAATATGACCTGTTAGCAGGCAAAATTGCTAAGGGACCAGAGGCCTTTTTGCATGAGGGGGCTTGGAATGTGTCTACGTCACGTTGGGACACAGCATTCGCTCTTGTGGGGCGGCTGGATCCGTTCCAGGCTGCCCCAAGTGTCCCAACATGTCATAGACGCGTTCCAAAAGCAGAGCACTAAAAAGTGCTCTATGTGTGTTCGCCCCTCCCCTGGCCTCCCCCGATTGGCTGCCTTGCAGCCAGGGGTGGGGAGGCCAGGCGCCTCCCTTCCCTGCATTCCTGCTCGCTCCTTGGGCCCAGATCAGGCTCCTAGAGATCAGTGGGACCCACACCCCACCCCAGGTTGCGTGTGCATGTGAACAGCACTTACCTGCTGCTGCCAGCTTGATTCTGGCTGGGATAGGCCAGCGACGTTCTGCACATGCTCTCGGGGCAAAGGGAGGACCCTGGCCTCCCCACCCCGGCTGCAAGGCAGCCAATGGGGACAGGCCAGGGGAGGGTCTTCAGCCCGAACGCGTTGAAGCCACTTTCCCATTTACACGTAGGCAGGGAAAGGACGCGTTCAGAATGCATGGTTTACCTGCCAGGGCAGATGGGAAAGTGGCTTCAACACATTCGGGCCAAAGCATTCTGAGGCGTCTTCATCCTAATGTGAAAACGCCTCTGATTTATCAATGTCTTTGAACCAATAAAGTTGAGGTGATCTACTTTGCACTGCTCATTGCACCTGTGTCAAACCTGCACTGCATTTTATGACCCACACAAGCTTGATTTACAGCCATAAACACAGCCAATCAGTTGATCACTGTGCTGGCAAATAATGGCAGAAGCACCCAGAGTGAAAAATTCCACACTCTCCTCTCCCACACCTTCCTGTGTTTCACGTGGTGGCAAGTGCACAAAATACACAAGTGCAACATCACCTCACTCCTGAAACCAGAATGGACATCAGATGAGTTCCCTCCACAATTTCTGTGCTCACCTGCTTCCTCACCCATACGATTGGCAACTTCACACTAGACAGTATCACACTATACAGTATACCAGACTAGCACGTGTATTAGGAGCCCCCTTTCCGTACTCGGGTGCAGCCTAGGGAGGCCCTAGTCCACTACAATGTCCAGTGCGGAATTGGCCCTAGACACTGAAGAGAGACCAGACTTATTGGATGAGGTACATAATAGTCCCAGGCATCCCCATGCAGTTCGCTTCTGCCAATCTTCATTGGCCCTAGCCTAATAGACATTGATAGCCCTGACTTCCATGAATTGGTCCAAACCTTTTCTGAGGCTATCCAAGCTTTTAGCTAGCACCACTTCTTGTGATAATGAATCTTCAACTTTTAACTTTGTGTAAAAAACCCCACACATCTTCTATCTGCCCTGATTCATCTAGGATTCACCTTCATTGCTTATCTTAAGAAGGGGAGAGAAACTTCTCCCTAACCACAATAATGACTACATCATGCATCATTTTTTATACTTCCATCATATCTGCTGTCACTTGTCTCCATTCTAGAGGAAAAGGCCCCAGGGGTTGCAACCTTTCCTCATAGTAAAGCTCCTCTAGCTCCTAGATCATTTTAGTCACCCTCTTTTAAACCTTCTCCAAGTCTACTATATTCTTTTTGAGATGCAGTGACCAAAAATGTATACAGTAATCCAGTTGCAGTCACACCACTGATTTGTATAAGAGTATTATAATATTAGCATATCTGCTTTCAATACAATTTTTTATTATACCTAACATGCTGTGCCGACACTTTCATTGAACTATCTACTATTAAAATCTCTTCCCTGATCAGTCATGGTTAGCTCCAGTCCCATTAGTATGCAGTTGGAATTCTTAGCTCCAGTGTGAATCACTTTACGTTCACTTCTTCACGTTTATTAAAATATATAGGTATCCCAAGATTGCAGAGCATTGGCATGATCTAAGCTGAAATTGAGAGCCATTTCTTTCTGAAGTAATCTATTGAAGGCTTTCGACGTACTGATCCATGTGAAATGATAGATAAAACACACCACCATGCCCAAAATATACTGGATTAACTGATTTGGAATTATTTGGCTCTGCCTAGCTCTGTTTCTCCTTACAGATATGAGAAAAGAATCCACAGTTGTGTGATATTATGCCAAAATACAGCTGCTGCCCAGATAGATGTGGTACTCTCGCCTAATTACATTCATGACCTTTATAACACCATGGTTTGGTTCCGACAAGCCACTATGTCATGCCAAACCTTGTTAGGTTAGTCCTTGTTTTCTGTGTTCGTAGTTCACTTGTGGCAGAAGCAAGTGTATAAAAATATCTGAATATCAGATTTGCTGCTGCCTAGCAACAGTACTGAACCTTGGGCAGTCCTATTCCCATTTATACCTGTTAGGGAGAAAAGTAAATGGGAGGATTTGCATGAGTTATTTATGAATCTCTTCAGAATAGAAGAGCCCATTTGTCCACAAGTTCTCTGGGTCCTGTCAGTCAGGTAAATTTCATACTTCCTTTATCCAGCTTCTCAAATGCCCCTCCAACACACATTAGTTACACAATACAGCAAAGGTTAAATCAGCTTCTGACTACTGTGTCTTCTGGATTTAATAAATGGAATCAAGTTCCTTCCCCTTAACAGTGATAGAATGGTATGCTGTTACAAGCATGAGACTTTCTATAGAAAATTGCATTCCTCTGTGAAATTCTTCTACCTTTCAGGATAATGTCCTGAGACCATAAACACTGTGCTTTTCCTGGTTGCCTTTTAAGGATTTAGAGACTGTTGAAGCCAGGAAAGAAAACCTGTTAAGAGCTAATCCGGCTTTAGGGGAGTTTCTTGTAATTGTAGTCCCACTTTACTAGGGATGTGCATGAATATTTGAAATATTTGTTATTTTGATGAATTCGGACAAATTTGGGCATTTGTATACAAATCAAAAGTCCAGACATTCATTTTTTAGTATTCATACAAATACAAATATTTTTAATTATTTGTACGAATCATTCGGGTATTTGCGAGTATACATATCCATACAAATTGCGTACATATCCGTACGTATCGCATATGTATCTGTATGTATACATATGGCTACATCGGGATGAAAATGGGATGCATATGAGATTCATATAATTGGATACATATTGAATAATCATATGAATAGATACAAATGTATTTGTATCGGTTTGAATGTCCAGACATTCATTTTTCTTTACAAATACGGATATTCGAATATTTGATTCAAATCGAATGTCAAAAATTGCATCTATGCACACCCCTAAATCTTTACATTCTTTCCCGGTTTTTGTTACTTCCATATTAACAGGCCCTCAGCTTGCTTTCGAATCAAATTAAACATTCATACAGTCACAGATCTGGTAAAAAAAACCTGCACATCAGATGGCTGTTTGCATACACAGATTTTAAGATCTGCTAAAGTGAAGATTATTTGTTAAAACCCTATAAGGTATTAAGTCAGTATGCTGTCAATATTTACTTGGAATTTGGCAATGTAATGAGCAATAGTTCTGGGATTATTAATCAATATAAGCTTTATCTAGCAATCATAGGAATCCAGGTGCAGTAGCTGAAATTGGGAATATGTTGTCTTAGAAAATGCATCGGAGCAAAAGTTGCTAACTAAAGCTGTTGGGCTATGGGAGGTATTGAGGTAGCCTCTCAAAAGAAAAAAGTTGAGGCAGGAATTGAAGTGTGTCTGATGAAAAAAGCCAGAAAGGTTGTTAAGAGATCAGCATGTTTTAGGTATGAGGCTAGAACTAGCTCAACAGTCTCCCCCAAATATCAGTATACAGAGGTTGTATTGCTTAAAGCAGTGATGGCGAACCTTTTGAGCTCAGTGTGTCAGAATTCGCAAGAAAACCTAGCTTAACTCGGGTGCTGTGTCACATCTAGAAATAGCCATAATTTTGTGATATTGTAGTTCTAGTAAAAAAAAAAGTTATATTTTTGATATATGTATTTTATCAAAAGCAAAACCAAATATTTACATTAGTGACTTTTGTTGCTGAATTGCGTTTGCTAAATCTTCAATTGAAAGTTGGTATTTCGTACAGTTAAAGAACAAGCAAGCACTACATGCCCAGGTGCCAGGGGGACCGTGTGTGTCACCCAAAAGGGCTTGGCGTGTCACCTGTGACATGCATGTCATAGGCTGGCCATCACTGGCTTAAAGCCATTCTTTGTCTTTTGGGATAAACTGTCCTGGACTTTCCTAAACATAGGATGTTTCCACACTTACCATTAGACCAGACTCAGGAGGGGGGGGGCTGTTGGGGGGTTCTTCTACATGGTGGTGGAGTTTAAAGGAGGTTCCTTTCCCTCCTAGTATACTTTGTCCGCACAATAGCATTCTGCTGGTCCAGACTACTGGTGGACTGCTTTCTCAAGGTCTACCAGTGTACTAGGGGTGGTATACTGAATCATAGAAACATGTGGACAGCCTTCCTCCAAGGTCCCGTATACCATGGGGGACCATTTCAGGGATGTAACTAGGTGTATCACTGAAATGGCTCCCAGGGAAGTGCCAAAGGCCAGGAACCTTCAGCCCTAGCCTTCAGAGCATTTGGAGGCATCTTATGCTGGGTCCAAAGCTGTCATGAACTTTGGAGTTCACTTAGGCACAAAGCAGGCTGTCTCATTGCATATGGCCTTGCTCCCTACCAGGAGCAATCCATTCCATATGTAGACAATACACAAGCCATTTCTTCTCCTCCTCCTCCTTTCCAGTCCAAAAATATAATAAAGTTGTTTGCATTTTTGGATCAAAGAAATAAAAATGAAAATTGGGAACATGTCCAAATTGGTGGATCAGTGACACAGTCCAAACTAGCCATGTGTGCTTACTGTAATTCAAAGTTGTTTTAAACTTCTTGAAGCATAAACAGCTAAGAAAATTCCTTAAGGGTCAGAACTACTCTAATTAAGTTTGGTTCCATCCCTTAATGTAAAAAATGTGATCTTGGCTAGTGTACAAGTCTTGAATGTTTCTCCAAGACTTTACTCTGCAGAAGCCTCCCCACAGATCTGCAGCAATGACAGACCTCAGCTCATGACACTGTCACCTGCCCCTTAAAAGCGAGACAGCAAAACAAAAATTAGACTGCACTAAAAAATAATCTCAGTTGGCACATCTTTCTTAAGCAATAGATCACCTCAGGCAATACGATATACCAGGTTGTTCACTATTTACTTGTTCTTTTAAATTCTGGAAATCCAGGAGGCTTACAGAGAAACTGAGGCAACCTTTCTCCATCCCTGGACCTGGCAATAACTAGCTAACTATGATATCTGTATTTTATAGTAATTGCTTAATTGCATCTTACATTCAATATCTATGTATTATTCAGAAGCAGTAGTGCATGGATTGCTCAGTTGCGTGAGAAATCTAATGAGAGATAAAACGTTTTAAAAATACATGAGCAATCATAATGGGTAGTTTATTATCATACAAATAACTTTTGCCAGCTTAGCTTGATTTTACTTGCAATTTGGGATCTAACTTTTGATCTCCAGTTATCGGCATAACTGGCTTTGCTTGATACAAACATGATGTTTGGGCCATTTATGAAAGACAGAAATACAGTGTGTATATGCACAAAAGAGTGCTACTGTTTCCCTTTCTAAAATCTGTGCACGTGAAAGTCGAGGCTAGAAGATGCCCAGCTAAAAAGATAGCTTCTTATACCTGGGCAAGATCAGCCCTGCCTTTACACTGTAAAATGGTCATCTTAGCCAAGGAAGCTGTGAGTTACAGTTGAAGCCGCAGGCCTATATTCAGTTCTCTTTTCTTTCTTTTTTTTCTATCTAGCAGTAGTTGCTTGCTATTGTCAGGGGAAGTTGCTTTGCCTGCCTTGTTGCCGTCTTCTGATATTTAACAATCAGTTCTGCAGGGTGCGATCAGACATTTTTGAAGAGACATCTTCAGAACAACTTTCATTCTTACCCAACAGACATTAATTGTCGTAGTGCAAGGGTCTCAAAGCCTTGGAAATGTTGACTCGTTGATGGGTGGGATTTCTGAGCACTGGAGTAATCACTTCTTACAAGTTGCACTAGTGTCCAGTTTGTGGGGCTGTTTGGTTGTTCGTATTTTTATCCTGCCCTATACCCAGAAGTATCAGCGGGGGTAACAACATTTAGAATCAGACCAATATTAAAACAACAACAGCCTGTAAAGTGGAAAGAGACAATATATTCCCATTTAACCAAAGGCCAGGGCAAAGAGGTGCGTCTTCACCACCTTCCTAAACATATACAGTGAAGACCCTGACACACCTCAAGGAGGAGGCTGTTCTCTAGGAGCCATCACTGAAAGCTCTACTACTGGGGATGGTGGAACAACCAGGAGGGCCTCTCCTCCAGACCTTAAGGAACAGGCAGATCAATATGGAAGAAGGCGTTCAGTGGATAAGTGATTGAGAAGAACCAGAAATTGTAGCACGGCAATTAAGAGCAGTTGTAAAAACAGGAATCCACATATGCTGATGACCTTCTATCATGAAAATCAGAGATCCAAAATTCTGAATTTCTGGAAGACTGCAAATAAGGAAAGAGCAGCAAACAAGTGGTGGGAAACGTAACCAATCACAAAATGGAAACTTTTGCGACATTCATTTTACCGATCACAGAGGGAAAAGTGGGCGAATCATTTGATAGCAATCATTATCAGAGGAGACAGGGAAGAAATGGTTGAGGAAGTGACATGATTGCAGTCTTCAAGTATCTGAAGAGTTGTCACAGTGCAGAGGGATTGTCCCTATTCTCACTTGAACAAGATGGCAGGACTAGAAACAAAGGTATGAAATTTCAAGGGAGTCAATACAGATTAGATATCAGGAAAAACATCCTGACAGTGAGGCTGATCAGTCAGTGGAATAGGTTGCCATGGAGGTAGTGAGTTCTCCTTCACAGGGGTCTTCAAGCAGAAGCTGGATCTACATCTATCTGGGATGGTTTATCAAATCCTGCATTGAGCAGGGGGTTGGACTTAGTGACCTTAGAGGTCCCTTCCAACTCTATGATTCTTTGAGATGTGCCCTGATTTAGAGCTGAATGAAGGCTGTAGTCTAGCAAGATAGTTTCACAGCTGCATATACAAATCTCTTGGGTGGGAGACAGTTTATTTGTTCATTTGATGACTGGACATTTTTCCCTAAAGGAATGACTTTTAAAACTCTTGTTTGGTTCACCCAGTATACATATAGCTATGTGTGGCTTTGAAGGCTGGCTCCAGCAATTCTACATTACAGTTTTGTTTGAGCAGGCAGAAAATAATAGCAGGCTGCTGAAGAAGAGCTGTGTGAGCCATGTGACCATAGCCCCTAAGCTATGTTGGCTTCTTATGTCCTCATATTTCTTCACGTGACTCAAAGTTGAACTAAGGAATTTGCTACCACAAGATGGGTGGAACACTAACTTAGATGGCTTCCAAAGTCATGGGAGTGAAAGTTGTCAGTGGCTACTAGCCCTGAAGGCTGTGTGACTTTCTCTGTTATAATAAGTGACATACCCCTTGGGCCAGCAGCAGGCCAACTTGCTGAGCTCATAGTCTGTTCATGGGCTTTCATAAGCAACTGGTTGTCCACCATGAACACAGACTTCTGGGCTAAATGAGCCATTGTTCCAGTCAAGCTCTTAGGTTCTCATCAAAGTTGCTTTCTGTTGATTCAGTTGCTCAGGTAGGTGAATTTTTGAATGGGACCAGAGTTTTGCTGTGAGAATCACCACCACAGAAAGTGGAGAAGCAAGGCACCTGCACTCCATTCTAGGTGAGAGCTGCCCTGGCTCACCACAGTTCAGGAAATTTATACATTTCAGAAAAGACTACATTTGACATCCCACATTCCACTTCCAGGCTTCTTAAAATAAAGATGGTTACAGACCAAGTATAGGCAATTTTCCAGGTATTGTCTCCTTTCAATTATCCCTCTAGCATAGCTAGTTCTTCATCCATGGAGGCCACAATTGCCTATACTTGGTCTGAAGACATGTTCTCCTTGTAGCCACCTAATGGCTCAACAGGCTGGTACACTATAAAATAACATTTAATGTGTGTGCAACAGCCCATGAGTTCGAATCCCCATAAGGGAAAAGTAGAACTCCAATTACAGGCTGCGGGCACCTGACGAGTAGCAACTTCTGTGAAACCGGTTGTGTCCGGCCTGAGCCAGTGGTGGTCCTGTAATATAAAGAGGGTTACCATTTGGAAGCCTGATTGCCCGTGGACCCTCCAGAGACATCCTGTCCTTTAATAAACTTATTAGTACTCCAAGATATTATTCCTTGCTGTCTGCCAGAAGAGGCTGGAATGATTTACTCAATGCCTGCAGTTACAGAGCAGAACAAGCACACAATGAAGGGAAATATGTAATCAAGGAGAGGGACACCGGTATAATGATTTATAATTTTTCTACCTTGGTTTGACTGAGTTTCAGGACTTCTGTTTCTAATTCGCTAATAAATTCTTCATCAATCCATTCTTCATGATAACAGCTTTTTTGTTACATTTCCACAGAGGGAAGGCTTAATTCATCTCATCTTTTGGGCTGCTGGATGTTCTTCTTTCTTAAATTTAATAATCCTCTGGATAACTTGATCAATTATTACAATCACACCCTGAAATTAACATCATAAAACTTTTTTTTAAAGTCATATTAACTGAAACTTTTTTTTTAAAAAAAAATCCATCTTTATAGATACATGTATCTCCAGCAGGAACTAATAAAAATACTTCCAGGGTAGTAACCAAACACTCTTCTAAGCAAAATAAACACATTTGGTGAACCACTGAAGAATGTTATCTGATAGTCTGACCATTTACATGTCCTATTTTTTTTTAAAAAAACGAGGAATCAAAAGCAGGAAGAATATTTTTAAGGCTGGTTTAGATGATAGCTGCAGACTTAGAGATGTCTGCTATTCTATAAATAGGAATACAGTATTAATGGTAACACTTTGATTAGTGATGTGTTTGCTGACCCAGTATGCTGTTCAAGGAGAAGATTCCCAGGATGGCTGAGAGATGCCCTTGGCATCCACATAAATGGTACCTACCTTTGCAAGACTTTCATGTAAAAGAAATGCATATTGTTCTAGGCTATAAGCTAGGTCTGTTTCTTTAAGAAAGCAAGAACCTGGTTACTGGCTGGGGAACGGTTAACCTCTGCAAGTTGCACAGCCTTCTTTCTGCAGCATCCCAGAGTAAGGGATGTCTTGCAGTAAAAGACAAATCTTCTAGCACAATAGACACGCACCTCAAGTCCAAGTAGTAGTAGAAGTAGTTGGTTTTTATACCCTGGTTTTTTTACCCTTCAGAGAACTCAAAGCACCTGACAAACCTTCTGTTCTTCTCTCCAGAGCAGACAGCCTGTGAGGTGGGTGGGGCTGTGAGAGCTCATAAAGAGAACTGTGACTAGCCCAAGATTACCCAGCTGGCTTTGTGGAGGAGTGCAGAATCAAACTGGTCTGACACTCTAACCACAAAACCAAACTGGCTCATCTGGGTGGACATTATACTTGATTTAGGGGTGCATTTGAAAAGGAGCTCCTACATGCTTCTTCACCAAAAATGTCCACAAAAGTCTTTTCCAGAGGTGGAAGTTGCCATAGCAGAGGTCCAGTATAAGGAGCTTTCAGTTCATCTACTTGCAATGGATAGATTGAAATCTCGATCACCCTGGGAGAGCAAATACCCAGGACATGACTTTCTTACCTCCTGGGAAGTGAGGGGTGTGTGAGCAAGAGACTGTGCCCTCAAATAGTGCAGCATTGAGCTGATCTCTGTCACTAAATTTTCACCTGGAAAACCAAAGAGGAGGGGAAAGGACATGGGGAAACCATTTCTCATTTCTGCTTTCCACCACACACACAAGCGTCTTGCATGCATTCTGGATGTAGGAATCTTCAAGCTTTGGGGCTTCCTCCTGAGGAAGGTTAGAAACCATCCTTTCCTAAAAATCGCTAAAAGTATGGAAGCATTTTGTCATGGAATATTGCCGGAGTATATCCTCCAGCACTGATAGGTTTTGTTTGGCATATGTGAGCCATTTCAAGCCTCTAGGTTTCATGGTCCTGGAATTCTGGCAGTGTTATTGCTAATTAATTAATATTAATATGATAGCACTAGAATAATATTACCCGTTAACAATGAGCTGGACAGGGACTTCAGGGAAGTTATATTTATCACAATTTCTCAGTGATGATTATTCTTTTTCAGTTTTAGAACATGCAAAAATATAAACTTTATTAAATAATGTTTAATAATATAATGTTTAATAATAAAATTTATAAAATTTAATAAACGTAACCTTAAGCATGTAAATTATGCATCAAGAACAAGAAAGCCAACTGACCGTCTTTTATCAGCATTCTATTAAATTAATGGAATTTGCTAAATTCCAATTCTGATGTGTTTGTTCAGGCTTTTTTGAGCTAGGAAAACTGAGTAATAAAATAGTTGTATTACTTCCCTCATAAGAGGTATAGTAGTGAATAAAATCTTTGGAGCTAAAGGGTGTATTAATTCTTCAAACAAGTGCCAGTGTAAAAGGCTCAATTTTCAAGGTCATCCTTTATATTTGAAAATTAAGGTAGATGAGGTTGAAGTCCTGCCTTATCTGTGTGGAGAGAGTGAACTGAATATTAACTGAGAGGTTTTTGTCTCACAGAAACGTAGTGCTTTTACTGAAATTTCTTGTATTTGGAAGAAAAAGTCTACAATATTTCAACAGAAAGAATTTGAATCAAGGTGTGCCCAAATAATAAAAAAACAATGTAGTTGTTTGGATGATTTTTCTTAGAATGAGAAACAGTAGGAAGACTAATGCTTGGGACTTTTGGTAAATATAGATCAGGTTTATTGAGGTGGTGTACCATCATCAGATTTAAATTGCCTTTTTGCAGAAATGTAAGCTTTTCTGTAATTTTTACAGCTGAAAGAATGGATTTTGCAATCACGCTCAAGGGGGTTGTCATCCTTCTCGGACTTAAGATAATGCTTTGAGACTTGTGAGGTGCTTGGCAGGGACAACTAGTTTCAAAACACCAAATCCTCAAGTGGCTGCTGGCTTATTTATTCCACAGTGCTTCAAGTGAATTTCTGTATTTCACGCAGCATTTGCCTGAGCCACCCATACCCTTAGATGGTTTCCCTGGCTTTAGTTGAGTAGCCTTTCAACTATAGTAGGTAGGAACACAAAATTGTATACTGTATCAAACAGCAATGAAATGAGTTATTTAAACTCCTGTACAGTGTGATGGATTTTTTTAAATTGCCAATTCTGAACCAGAAAAATGGATAATTATAATACCATAAACAGGTGAAGATCTCCTGCATTCCATAGCCATATTTTACCTTATCTTTTCTGCTTTGGGATCAGATATGGTTTCTATTTTGCCTCTCGGGTCTGGATAGAGAAATAACCTCTGCAGGCTGTGTCCTCACTTTAGGGCTTTCTATATGGTATGCATTACTCCACACTGCACTGGTCCAAATCATTCATTCCAGCGTACAGTGAGCCAGATTGCTACCAAGGGCCATCCATTTTGCACATGGCCCATTCTGTCCCAACTGTTTTGGTCAATATGTTTGTTAGCTGGAGAGTTAATGAATCAAATTTTAGATTGTATATTATGGTTCTTTTGCACTGGTTTTATTGTAAGCTGCCTTAGGGTGTGTGGGTGTGTGGATGGATGGATGGATGGATGGATGGATGGATGGATGGATGGATGGATGGATGGATGGATGGATGGATGGATGGATGGATGGATGGATGGATGGATGGATGGATGGATGGATGGATGGATGGATGGATGGATGGATGGATGGATGGAGAGGTGAATAGAGTCAGTCCTTGCACCATATGATTTCAGGGACTTCAAGATAGCTCAGAATCTACCATCATCTGGTATGTAACAGTCCATTCATCTTGTCTGGATTCAGCTTCAGTTTATTGGTCTGCATCTAGCCCATTATCACATCTTGGCAATGGTCAACTGCTCTTTCTTTCTTTCCTTTCTTTCTTTCTTTCCTTTCTTTCTTTCTTTCTTTCTTCAGAGAGGGGAGTGCATCTGAAATAAATACGTTTTAACAACCAACAATAGATTGAGTAGTGGATAAATTAAGGCAAATCAAAGCATTCAGTGATGCTGGAATATATGATCTAGGGCAGTTGGGGGCATAGGAGAAGAAAGGCTGCCAGGTTGTGATATAATCAATTTCAATTTCAGATGTTTGACCTTGCATTTTAGTATATAGTCCTGCAATATATTCCAGTTTATCAAGGTTCCATAGCCTGGCATAGCAGCTGCTAATTGTAGCTGAAGTCTGGTTTTTCCAGCCATATGTTATAACCTGGTGAGCTGCAGTCAGAAGAAGCTCTAATAGAGTGTGCCTAGCAACTGACAAGGTAGGATCTGACCGTAATTGCAAAAGACACAATCGCAGGGTAGGAAGAATATCAAAGTTCAGTGTTTTCTTTATTTCAACACAAACTAACTGCCGAAACTTTTGAATAATCTCACAGGTCCACCACATGTGGATGTAATAGCCCTTGGCTTTGTTATACTGCCAGCAATTAGATGACATGGTGTAACTAAGGCATGAAAGTTGAACTGGAGTTCTGTACCATTTGTGCAAGATTTTTTACTTTCTTGAGTTTGGGGAGCTGCCGGGCATGACTTGTGAGAGATTATGCCAATCTGAATCTGATAATGGGGATGAAAGATCAGTGTCCCAAGAGGATTTTATGAAACTAAGAAGATCAGGATCAGAATCGTAAGAGCACGTTAAAAATCTCTTTAACTATAAGCTGTTTTCCACGTACCTGTCTTAATCCAGATTAAGAAGTTCCAGATATTTGGTATCCAGTCCTCGTGTAATCTGGTTCTTGAAGTTCTGCATCATGGGTGCCAAACAGGGCTGCCATGCAGACACCATGGCATCCATCCTGAGGCTCTGATTAGGCTGCCTGAGCAGGAAGGTTCGCTGGCACAGCACTATTGGTCCACGTAGCCTTCAGTCAGGGGTCACTTCTGGTTACAGTGATCGTGGCAGAGAAACACACTTTTGTAGCTGCCTACATAGCCGCTACAAAGCTTGTGCTCAGCTTCATAGACAGCTATGTAGGCCCACACATCCTTCATAGCTGTCTATGGGGTCTTTGTTGCACATGCAAAAAGGGCCTATACCTACTAGAGAAGTTCTTGGTTGATTAATAATAAGTTCAAGCGGGGTGAGGAACTGCTTTTTCTGATGAAATTTTCCAACAAGCAACAGATTCTGAGGAAAAACTATTGGGCTTAGAAGGCTTATCTGCCTTCAGAGTATGGGACTGTTAACTCTTGGCTTTATTCTGAAATATATCCTGAAATAGGGGCCTGCTGTCCACATGGTGCCACAGGCTACAGCAGGCCCCAAATGAGGCCTATCACAGTAGAATGCGGACAACAGACCACTATCCTGAGATATATTCCAAATTATGGCCAAGTGTGAACAGGGCCGATATTTCCACAAGGAAACTAAGTCAGAGTTACATTATCTGAATTACTGAATATGTTTGTCTATGATAAAGGGCCTAATGGATTGCCAAACCTGCCATCGCCGGTTTATTGCTCACCACACATTGTACAATGAATGCTTATGGGAAAATGTAAGGATGGTTTGCACTAGAGTTTGAGAACTGTCAGAACTGACTTTTCGCTTTTTCCCTTCCACCCCCCTCATTATCAGGCTTCTGAAGAAAGAAGAAAATTTTATCTTCATTCCTCGGTCCCGTGAAGAGCTTCCAGACAACTTTCCAAAGGAAATTCCTGGGATTTGTTATTTTCTAGAGGTCAGAACTGGTCAGAAGCAGCCAAAGTCCTCCGTCACATCTGCCAGAGTGAGAAAGATTTCCTACAACATTGGCACCATGTTCCTCCGGGAAACAAGCCTATGAAGCCCGCTGCAGATCAAAGACTCATCACAAAAGCACAAGCCCAGAACTGGGTCATGACAGGAGAGAGGAGATTCTTTCTGTTTCACTGCATTGTTCCAAGCTAGCAGTGAAAGCTCCATGAAATGTCAGGCAATAATTCTTTTTAAAGGTGGGTGACTGCTGTCCATTAGCAAACTGGAAGGGAGCAAAGGAGGCAGCAGGGATTTTTTTTAAATCAAATTAAAGCAAAAAAAACTTCTTTGTTGGCCATAAATGTCAGTTTTTGTTGTTTTTTTACGCAAGGTTGAATCTCGACTGCTCTTAATATAGGATGCTTTCTGTCAAGCACAAGCAGTTCATATAGGATCCATCAAAAATCTCATGGTGGATGCTTTTGAAGGTATAGTACTCATGCTACTTCCATCAGTGTAGACTGAATTGAGGTACCATCCCTTCACACCCATATAATGCATGTTAACAGAATAACAGTATAGTCCAGGCCGATAGTTCAGATGGTAATGCACTCCTGTATTTCAAGATATAAGTAGTCAGTAAGGACATTTCCAAATTATAATTATTAATACAACAACTACTATTATTACTACTACTATTACTACAGTTATGACTACTATTATTGAACACTTCATTCAAATATTGTAGAGATTATTTACACCATTTTAGATGAAAGATGTTAGAATCCAGTATACAACAGTGACTATTTTTTATACATTACGCTTTCTTGATCATATTCCAGCAGTTGCAGCCTGTGAGTATGTATTTTCTGCCATCTATCTGACTCTCAGAATTGACTGTTCTTATTCAAATGATAAGAGAGGCCATTTTGTTTCAGTTGTGGAAGAACTACACTTTGGCCAGTTCATTTTCTGACAGGAGATATTGATGCCATTTGTATCTAAGCTCATTATGTGTTCTCCTAGTGGGTGTCAGAATAATACAAGCAATCAGTGATGTTAAATGGGATATCCCATAGTCCTCGAGTTCAGTTCTGACTAGGGGTGTGCACAAATGCAATTTTCAACATTCAGTTCATAACAAATTGAATATTCGAAAATCCATATTTATCTGAATAAGGGAAAACGAATGTCTGGACATTCAAATCGATATGAATACGTTTGTATGTATTCATTCAAATATTTGATACATATCCAATGATACGCATTCCGTATGCATCCCATTTTCATCCCATACGTATCCGTACTGGTACATGTGGGATGCATATATACCCATACAGATACAAATGTCTGAATTATTCACATGAATAACATGAAATATTCATATTCAGATTCGGAAATTCAAATGTCCTGAGATTCATATGTAAATGTCCAAATTTGTCCAAATTCATATGAATCACAAATATTTTGAATGTTCCTGCACATCCCTAGTTCAGAACTGAAATTCCTAATCTCCCTTTATAAAGCATTATTGTTCTTCAGTTATGTCTGACTTTTTGTGACCTCGTGGACCACAGCATGCCAGGCCCTCCTGTCCTTTACTGTTTCCTGAAGTTTGGCCAAGCTCATGTTTGTTGCTTCCATCACTCTATCTTTCCATCTCCTCCTCTGCCATCTTCTTCTTTTGTAGAGCTTTAGCTATCTTTTAAGCCTATGGAGCGTCTTTTAAAATACCTCCCTGAAAAGAAAAACCCATTCCTAAACAAAAGTGGTTCACCAACATGACCCTCTTGTGTTCTGAACATTATCTACAATGTGACATCTATCATGTACGTAACATCTTCTCTTTGACTTGTGCATTTACCCAGTTGAACCATTGTTTGTTTGCTTTATGTTTGCAGTAACTATCATGGATTCTGGTAATCAATGTTTTTGAACTTAGGAACTCTGAAGAAGTGAGAACAAGAAATCTTGTGTACCGTTATGTATCATTGCCCCATATTTGACAAAGATAAAATATTTTTGAAGGATCCCCTTAAAATTGCACTAAATTCTCGTTTTTCACATCTTTAAATCATATCCTAACAGCAGTTGAAGCTATTTAGTAAGAAAAGACAAACGTAAAGCAGTAAACAGTAAGGACATGTTCACACTTACCTGAAGGGCATGGATCAGGATGCTTCAGAATGTTTCTGTCTGCACACCAGGCTGCTGCTTCCATCCCAGAGTGTCCTGGAGCACCCTGATCCTTGGTACCTGTGAAGCAATAAAAACTACTCACAGGTTGACCAGGAACATCTAGTATGCTCTTGGTCAGCTCCTGCAAACAGCATTTACAAACACTGTGTGGGGGTGGGGGCAGGGCTGCAACCCCGTCACACACTGCATCACAATCGCCATAGTAATGGTCCAACATGTGGTGGAAGTTGCCACTCCCTTTGCTATGACAATTCAGATAGTCTGGGATGGACCATCTACACTGCAAGCACCCAGAGGTGAGCTGGAGACCGGTCCAGCGCTCATGGTGTGAATGCTGGCCATCATCCCTCCGCTTAACTTTAGTGGGATACCATCCTGAAGTTAAGTGGGAAAAGGCCCCTACAAGGGTCTCTGCATGCATGCACTAGTTTCCTTTTATCCTTAAAAATCAGTGGTGTGGTTTATTTTCTCTTACGTTGACACTCTTGATTAAATGCAGTTACTGCAGTGTGGACTTGGTAGGAAGTTCATCATAAGTGCATTTAGTAAAAATGCATGAGCTTAGGAGACAATTAACCCAACCACTGATGTTCAAGGATACGCTGACTAGCTCTGCAGTAAAGAGAATCAGCTGCTATGAATATTTGAAATATCAGAGTATGATATGTTTATTGTTGCTAGTGTTCCAATTAATATAAAATCCTAGTGTCAACTTTCAGAAACAGAGATGAATTTCAATTATTTTCTCTGGAGTTTTGAGCCTCTCTCATAGCAAATCGTCTTGAGTATGAGTAGTAAGTGGCTGACTGTAAAATTATAGACTGTGCTGGAGCAATTGAATTGATACCCATGATTACTGTAGCTCAAGCAGTTTGGGGCCTGTAGCTAATGAAACAGTTTTTATCACCAGCACATTCACATGCACCTGCAGATTATTTCTGTCTCCATCTTTGAAGCAGATCAATTTATTGAGTTATTTGTTATTAAAAAAACCTGTCCAACTCATTCTGACAGTTTACAGTTTTTGGGGCCAGTACCAGTCCAAATAGATCCTGAAGATGTGAAACTGTAGATGTGAAGTAACTAATCAACTGGTCCTCGGAACTTGGTAATGGCCAAGGAGAAGAGACTTGGGCATTTACAGAGCTTGATCCAGATCAGCCGGTCTAGATAAAGAGACACCCTCTGATCTGGATCATAGACTGGAACAATTCCATGTGCACTGCAGTGGCTGTTCCACTTTAGCCCTCATAGCTCGCACATGCTTGGAGCCCCTGGGGAAAATCCATTTTGGCCACTCAATAAGGTGTGTTACCGGATGCCCCCCACCCCCCGCTAAACTAGAACATGGTGGCATGTGACTTCTGCCTCCATGATTCAGATTAGCCCCTGCTAGTACGCTGTACGTTTAATCAGGTACACTATTATTTCAGATGCAGATCCTCCTGATCTGGATGTCACTCCCATCTGGTGCAGACAGGGTATACTAGCAGGGGGCAGGGCCTCTCTAGTCTGCATTGGTGTGCAGTCAGAAGAGACCCAGAAGAGGACTATGGCACCACTTATTGCACGTCAAAGTTAGTATAGAAAAGTCACTGTACAATAACATAATGTCCTTTTATAATCATGAAAGCAAGGCTTTCAATTGCATTGCCATCCTCTTATCTGCCTTGTGATCTCAACCCTTGGGTCACCAGCAATGACAGATTTATTATGGCATTAGCTTTCAAAGAACAGAGGCTGCTTACTTTGATGCACGAACTAATCTTTTTGTTTGTTTCATAAACTCTGGTTTATGAAAATAAAACAGTACAGAAGAATAACAAATCTGAAATGTCAAGACATTTTTTTTAAGAAGAAGAAACAATATATCCTTCAATACTCATTAAACGGTTAGTAGTCTGGGTGAAAACCTATGCAATTTGTTGGTATTACAGTTGTTTTCTATCATCCTTGTTTTTAATCCCTGCAGCCAAACCATGTATACTTTTAAAAAAATATTTTAAAATTTATTTTGTATATACACACACAATAAAGAAATAACAAAGCAACATAATTGCAAATAGAAAAAAAAGTGACAATATAAAAATATAAAAGTGATTAGATAACACATGCAGATATGTGTGGGATTCCCCTCCCCCAGTGCATGCCATAAGATTTTAAATGTGTACTACATTATAATATCTTTTGGACTCCCTACAAAAAAAATCAATACATCCATCTTTTCATCCTTTTTTTTTAATACAAGGCCCTTCTGCACTGGGCCTTATTCCAGATCATATCTTGGAATAGGGACCTGCCACCTCCATGCTAATGTAGGCTATGGCAGATACCACCCAGGGCCTGCCATAATTTACACTAGCATGCAGATAGCAAGTCCGTATTCCAGGATATTTATTTATTTATTTAAATATTTATATCCTGTCCCATATCCCAAGATCTCTGGGTATCTTACATAAAAATCCCATCTAAGACCAAACATCAAATACATACCCCATTAAAACAGTATGTACTCTAGATCAAGGCCCAGTGCAGAAAAGGCCAGTTTACCCCACCTGTACTAGTGAGTTAAAATTCAGACTTGCTTTTAAAAAAAAATCTGTAGCTCTCCACTAATTGAAAAATAAGAATAATTTATATTTTGGCAGGAAATATATGTCAAATGTCAGTATTTGCAAACCAAGAGTACTCTTGTCCTTCCAATGCCATATAACGAGTATATTATAAAGACAGATTTCATGCTTAGGAATGTAGCCCAATATAGCAAGAACATTAGAACAAATTATAGTAGGACAACCCCATATGATCAGTTGTTCTCACCCCAGTATTATACCATTAGCACTGAAAGATCTATAGCCATTCTTATTAAATGTTCTCTAAAGCATATGAAAAATAAGTTTTTGTTGAATTATTCCCAACTTTAAATAGAAATGTTGGCCAAATTTGCACTTATCTGTGATCAGTTGGCAATCCTAGACCGGTTAACAACAAGAATGGCTGGAACCACTGAAGTTTATATACGGGAACAAGAATAGAGTTTTGGAAGCTGCCAATTGTATCAAGATAAAAAACAAAGGGCTGAAGTATGAATTTTTAAGCTGAATCCATTCCCAGTTGAATTCCTGAAACAGACAAAACCAGTGATGATATGTGGAGAACATCTGCAAGAACTATGAGGGATATGTGAAGATCTTGTTAGAAAAGTGCCTGGGATCTCTAAAAACATGTTTGGATCCCCAGCAGATCAAAACCAAATCGGGGACCAAAGGGAGGCTTTCAGTTGTAGTCTTAACCTTCTGTCCTCACAGCAGTGGTTTATAGTTTCTATTGTATTTAAACCATATCTGCACCTTAATGCACTAAATATATCTTTCAGCTTTGGTCATGCATACATCCTTGAAGAAATGAGGGACCTGATATCTGCCAATGTTTCTGTATTAAACTACTGATAGCACTGATCCTTCCCATGCCTCCTTGTGGCTGGGAAGCTTGGGCAAACTTCATAACTGCCTGCCCCTGCACCCTGACAGCTAAGGGCAGAGTCATTCTTTTGGTGGTGCACCACGGCACACTGCTAAATAGTACCCTCCCCCCCCCAACACACACTCACAATGACTAGTTTTGGGTCACAGAGGTATGCCATCCACATGCCTCTGCGATCTGGAACAAGGCCCCTAGCCCAAACTTAAGAACACCTAATCGGGATCTGGCTCCATCCTGTGCAGATGGAGCTGGACTAATAGGGGGTGGGGCCTCCTTGGTCTGTATTAGTGCGTGGATGAGGAGGCCCATGGTTCAGACCAGAGACCTCTAGATCGGGATCTATGGGTTAAATGCAAAAAGGCCTTCCTTTGGTCAGCAGGTTCATTTTGGCCATGTTGAGAACAGTCCAGAGAGGGCTAAATTCACAGATAATCTTTATTCCTGGTCTGAATGAACACAAACACAATGCCAAGCAACATTTGTTATTTGAGTTGAGAGACTGCTACACAGAACCTAAACATACAAGTTCAAAGCAGTTTTCTACACCACTTCCTTTTCATGCCTTTTTTTGATCCATTGAATACAATTTTGTATTCTCTGTGTTTATGTATAGAGAACAGAGGATAATGTTTTATTCATCCAAGAAAAAAGTTTAAAGTAACCTCTAGTTCATGGTAGCTGATGCCTCAATAAATCTTGTTCCTCTAAGTTGCAGCAAGACCCTTGGCTATCTTGCACTTGAGTAATTCAATGCAGTTCCAGTGGAACCTTGATGATTTATGCCTGGTGTGGTTTTTGATATATGAAAGTGAAGTGAAAAAGCATATTGGATTTCTGTGGTACTCTATAGCATCCCTGGAGCTTTCTTGACAGTTAAGAGATGGTTAGCGAATCACTTCTGCAATGGTACCAACAGCAGAATGCTAATCTGGGTCTGGGCTCTGCCAGAGTCTTACAGATGAACACTCAAGCCTGTATTTGTACACCTTTAAGTTGAGAAACTGTACTAAGATTTAAGATTCAGTCAAATGTTGGCATGGTGCCCTTTGCCATAAGGAGGGTGACAGTTCTGAAACAAAAGCCTTCTTGAACTTAGCTGGGCTAGAACTGGATCAGTGGGTCCAAAATACCCAGACCCAATGATCCGGATCTTGTGGAGGCCTAGGCTGAAAAATACACCCAGCTGTGGATTTTGGCTGCCTACAGATCAGTTCCTGTGGTCTAAGAGGGCCACATTAGGTGGCTCACAAGGTAAATGAAGCCAAAGTCACACTGAGTGCAGACCCATTGAAGCTAATGAACAAAGTCCATTGATATCAGTAAGGTTACTGTGAATATGAATTAGCGGTTACCATCCAGTGGTAGCTGTCAAGTCTTCCCCCATTTTGGTTGGTCCAGGTCCTGTTTTCGCTTGATTTGTGTGCTTATCCTTCAGAGGAAGTCAAAGGCATTTTTCTGCCTAAAACGGGGCAGTAAATGATAAGCATCCTCTGCACAGCCAAGATGTTTCATATCGTGCATTTTCCATGAAACATCTTGGCTGGGCAGAGGATCTTTTCCATTAAGATGAGTTTGGCCCAAGAGCAGCACACACAGTGGAACACTTGCAGAATTGTTGAGGGTTGGGTAGAGAGAGACTGGGAAAGAAAGGTTTGGAATCTTCCCAGCCACATTTTAAACTACTGTAGATAGTCGTAGGATTAAGGATGTACTTTAAAATCAGTTGTTGTTTTTCTTAAGATCCACCATGACCAGTCCAAGCCAGTTATATTGTCTTTGATTGTTATGAGTATAGTCTTGATTTTCATATTGGGCAGTGCAAGGTGAAACCTAAAGCGATGAATTGCTCAGTGTGCATTGTTCATATAGTGTGTTATCTTAGGCCCTTTCTGCACTTACCTCAGTTAATCTAAATTAGCTAGATCCAGATTAGCTAGATCCAGATGAACCTCAGGCAGAAGCATCTGCATTGAGTGGACTTTAGAACAGCATATGTGTGCTAAAGAGTTCTAGCACAGATGTAGGCCACATGTATCTGATCTGCCACTAATCCAGGGGTATTTTCACAGTTCTCATCCCATGGACAGGAAAGGTGTGCAATCACCTAATGTTGACTAGCATTAACACTTGCGATCGCTAGTGAGCGTTACCCTATCCCCTGCACGACCAATAGCTCACCTGTTATTGATCCCCAGGCCGGTCCTCGTGTGGGCGCTGCCATCTTGAGTGTGACGCCCCCTGCGACTGTGTGTGCATCAGCACCGTCACTATGAGGATGCTCTGCATAGTCACAGTCAAGTAAGGTGGTCATTGGAGCTGCCAACAGGCTTGCGCAGCAGCTCTGATGACCTACCCAGCCAGCAGAGGTGTTGAATGCTCACGGGCTGGATGCAGCAGGTAAGGTTGCAGTCACATTTGGATGCACTTCACTGCATAATTAGTGAACATCTGGGGAGGCAGGGAATGCACTACTTATTCACTAAGAGGCCAAGTGCAAATTGGCCCCAGATTGGTGAGCCCTTACTAGATCTCCTCCACTCCTGTGCAAATGATGAGTTCTTAGCAGCTCCTTGATCCAGATTAACAAATAAGTTCAGAAAGGCCCTTAATATGAATATATGGGCATCTTTTGTTTCAGTATGTAAACCAGGGTTGCCATGGTGACAACTTTGCAGTGAAATTGAACCGTCTGCGTAACAACTTCTAAGTCTTCTTTTTGTAGCGTTTTACCTCATTTCTGAATTCCCAAAAACTGTACACAAGTTCTTAGATGTGAAAGTCAGAACTGAGACTAGAACCAGCAGAAGGAAAATTGGCTAAGGGTTACAGCTCTGTCAAGATTCCTCTAGGATTTGCATCTGCTGAAACTCTGGAGCAATTAAGGGATGTTGCGTGGCAACATTAGGTGGCACATTGTTGTTTCAGGACTAGGAGAGAGATTGAGAGAGAGACTGGGAATATTAGTTCATTTGAACAATGGTGTCCAAAATGTAGGAGTGATTGTTCTGAATGAAAATGCAAAGCCACTACTGGAGTGTCCTTTCAAGCAGCTAATCTGTAGTGAGAAATGAATTCATAATCACAGAGATCAGTGCAAAACCTAAACAACGGAGTGTCACTATTTCCATGGAGATAATGGCTGTGTTTGCAAATAAGTCAATTTGTTATCAGACGAAAGAATATCTCCCCACAATGAGCCTACAGAGGTGTTGTTTGGGGTATGAGTGTGTTCAAATGTGATGCATCCTAAACACCTGCTTTCAAAGCAAAAATACTCTGTTATGTGTTCCCATATTATGACAGCTCATGTACCTGCAGGGCACATTCCTCTTAGTGGGCTGTGTGAGAAAAGCTTGAATGAACTGCTTGGCTGGTGTGTGATGCTGCCACAGTTTACAATTTACTTCTTATTTTATTGGGAAAAATAAGAAATTAACCAACTCCCCCACCCAAGATCTTGTGAACCACGTGTTTCACCTGCCCCTCACTGAATAGGATCTTCCAGATTGGCTGGAAGAGAAGGAACTGAGCAAGCGTGCATGTACATGAGTGAAAGAAGCACCCAATGAAAACGTAATGAGAAAGTGCTTGTTTGCTGACTTCTTGCCTTTTCCACCCCAGTTGACAGTTCAGCAGAATCGGTGAACTTGCACTAAAGCTCAGGCCCTTGGTTCCAATAATGATGCCTAGCAATGCAGTCCATTCAGTTTAATAATGGAGTTCCTTTTGCAGCAAGGCAGGAGTGAGCTCTAGAGGGAAGGCTTCTGGATGGGAAGAAGAAGGCAGAGGCAGCTGGAGCAGAGAGAGTGAACAAGCAAGCACGCCTTTCGGGAGGGCAAAAATGTGTTTGTGTCATATAAGAGAGAGAGACCTGCATTCACCTTCCTTCCTTCTTGGCCACTTTGTGCAAAACATTGATTAGTTACTTAAAAAGAAAAAAAAGACTAAGAAGTACCTTTTTCCTTCCTTGAAATTCCTAGGCTCTGCCTCACATAATGAGAAAAGAGTGTATAGACCCAGGCTGCTACCCAAATTTCCTTCTCCCATCCAGCTTGTAGTGTTTTTAGTTAATTATATCAAGTGTTTTTATCCTTATTTTTAATGCTTGTTTTTCTACAGCACTTAGGAATTTTTCTTGGAAATAGTATAGAAAGGTTTAAAATCAATAAATAAAATTATTTTTAAAATAAATCCATATAAAATATTATTAAAAGCACAGGGTACAAACTAGTATTTTAAGGCTTTGAATTCTAGTTTGCATTTTCTAATATAGTACTTCCCTCCATATCTGCAAAATCAAGGCACCTGGGATTCACATATTTGTGCAAGATGGATTGTGACCCTCCTTCAATATTCACAATACAAAAAGGGCCAAACAGATATCTGAGTTTGCTCCTGAAAAATGGTGGTTCCCAGAGGAAGTTGGCAATGTTTCCTGTCTCCTCCAGTATTCACATGTTTCCATATAAGTGCAGCCTTTATTTCAATGCTTGACTACACCTTTTCTAAGACCACATCTCCACTTACCTGTTTGGGGCACCTCAAAGAGCCCAAGAAGGTTCTGCTGCCACCCCTATCTCCATTTTTAGCATCAGCGAGCACCTCTTAGAAAGCATGCTAGCCTCTTTTTCCAGTATGTTCACCAGCAGAGGCCCCTCTTTTGCAGAGCACTTCTCCCATGCTCCATGGAGAAGATGCCGTTCAGCAGCAGCTCCTCACTCCAAAATGGAGATGAGGACATCTTTTCTCCATGCTGAGTGCATTGCCTGATCTAGAATATGGGTCTGCACGAATGCAATTTTCAGGATTCGATTCAATTTGAATCAAATATCCGAAAATTTGAATTGATCCAAATGTTTAAAATTTGAATGTATTCACATTCAGTTCGATACATGTGCGAATTTTCAATCCATATTTGCAAATATGAATGTCAACAATATTCCGTACTGATCTGTACTAATGCGTACAGATGTGGAAAAAATGCATACAGGCAAGTACGCATTGTGTTTATCGGTAAATATATGAATGTCTGAATAATTCATATGAATGATTCAAAAATTCAAAACTTGCTTGAATGTTTAAATTCAAATTTATAGACATTCAATTCAAATTTGAATGTCCAAATTTGAACGAATTCAGTCAAATTTTGAACATTTTGAATATTCATGCACATCTCTAATCTAGAGCTCTGGACATGTATGCATTATTTCTTCCCCTGAGTTTACAGTTTTCCAACCTATTAACTTTGCATGCTCCTGTTTCCATTGCAAGGGCAAACTGCAACATTCATTTGTATGAAAAGCAAGACATCGCAGCAGAGTTTCCTTTAAGGTGCACTGCTTCATACATAGCTGCTGTGTGATAAGATTTACTCTGGGCCATCAGCTTGTCCTGGCATCATCATCTTCCAGTTGCTTGCTTGTTCAACCGCTTACCCATCTACATACCCACTTATTTGTTTACTTTCAAAAGTTCCACAGGATTTACATATTAAGTGAATGCAGTGGTGAGCTGGAGAGAAAGCAGCTGGGTCACAAAAATCAGCAGGTGGATGAGCCAAATTAGACTTTATCACCAAGCACACCTTGGAAGAAACACTGCATTGTAGACAAGATGGTGCTTGGTGCATTAGGTGATGTCATTAGTTGCCTTTGCAATGTTGTTAGGAGCCGTTGGAGCTGACTTTATAGACAAATGCTTAGCATCTTGAGCTATCTTTGGTAAGATCTTTTATGATTTGACAGTATACTCTAAAACAAGGGTCTTGAATTTTGGCCCTTCATATGTTCCTGGACTACAACTCGCAGTATTCTGTGCCAGACCTGTATGGAATTCTGGGAGTGGAATGCTGGATGTTGTAGTGTGGTAATATCTGGAAGGGTGCAGTTTGAGACCCTGCTCTAAAATCGTATGTTAGTTTTGTGACTGTAATTAGATTGCGTGAATAATTCTTATAAAGAAAGACACTAGACCCAGCAAATAACTCAAATGGTACAGTCCAGCTGTGCATCCTGCCATCATCAGAATGAGTAGAACTTGATTTGGCATGAAGTGCCAGTAGGATCGTAACAAATCAGTTTGTTATGCACCAGGGTGGTTAGACCAGTTCTAATTTGAACCAAACCCCTGCTGTTTTGAATGGTCAGTTCAAATTCAAGCAAACCAATGGGTGTTCTGTCAAACCACCACAAACCCCCTGGTTCAAGCCAAACTTGTTCCGGTTCCGCATTATTTTGTCTTTTTTTAAAGGACTTTCTTCCTTTAATTTTGGGCAACAAAGCATTTCAAACAAGTTTGTTGCCAAATGGGGTTTTAGGTTTGCTCAAACCAAACAGAATCAGCCATTTTAAGTTGTTTCACATCCCTAGGAGCGGGTATCTCATCTGTGCAAGAGAATACTGTGTCAGCTATATTTGTAGTTCTCCTGCAGCTGTTTGGCCTTTTACCTTGGGAATTATAAGACAGAGACAGAAATAAAGCCAGCAAGGTGAAGAAATGCAGTAAGACTATGGTACTTATGAGGCTAATGCCTTCTGATTAGAAGAAAGAGAAATACAAAAACTAGTAGCTACTGTAATCAGGAAGAAGTGAGCAAACCCTTGTTGGTTTTACACTTCCCTACCCATCCCGTGGATGGAAAAGGTGTGTGATAAAGTAACCTTAATACTAGTCAATGGCAGCCCACTGCATGTGCAATTGAGCACTCGCCTGTGTTCGGATGCCAGGCTGCTCCTCTTCTGGGTGCCGCCATCTTGAATGCAGCGCCCTCTGCAACTGTGCGTGCATCAGTACCATTGCTATGATGACGCTAACGCTTTGCACAGTTCCGTCAGGGGGTCATTGGAGCTGCCGGTGCGTTTGCGTGGCAGCTCCGATGACCTCCCCATCTGGCAGAAGTGCAGGTGGTCGGCAGCTGGACGCTAAAAGTTAGGATTAGAGTTAGTTTGCTTGTGGAGCACGATTTGATGCTCCAGAACTAGTATGCAATTAGTCAACCTCTGAGCAGGCAAGGGGAGTTTCTAGTCTGTAAGCACCTCCTGAAAGTGCAGAGGAACCTGCCCAGATGTTGCCTAATTGCATACTAGGGGCCAAAGTTTAAATTCAGCCAATGTGACAGTGAAGTTGACAGAGAACAAATGACTAATAGGTAGGCAGAGAAAGGGGTTTTGGCTCAGAAGTAGGTGATCAGGTTGATGACACTGATGGGTGTTCGATATAGTCCCTTTACAGAGGTCTTGCAAATACAGTCCTCTGCCAAAGTTTTAGCCACATATGGAAAAATGCTGCAAGGTACGAATGCTTTCAGAAATAATAGTTTATCAGTTTACAAAATGCAAAGTGAATAACCAAAGAAATATCTAAATCAAAGCAAGTGTGTATTTAGTGTGACCGCTCTTTGCCTTCAAAACAGCATTAGTTCTTTTAGGTACACTTGCACGCAGTTTTTGAAGGAACTCAGCAGGGAGGTTGTTCCAAACATTTTGGAGCAGTCACCAAAGATCTGTGGATGTAGGCTTCCCCAAATACTTCTGTCTCCTCATCTAATCCCAGACAGACTGGATGATGTTGAGATCAGGGCACTGAGGAAGCCATGTCATATCTTCCCAGACTAAATCCGCAGCATTTTTTTTCCACACCTGCTTAAACTTTTGCACAGTTTTGTATAATACTTTACAGTGTTGCTGACCCAGATCATAAATTATTCAGACAAATAATTGGTTGGGTACAAAATCTTTTGCCAATTAGTTTTTGCAGTCTGAGTAACCTACATTTTAGCTAATGTATTTTATCTTGTTTTTTAATTATTTTATTGAAAGTTTTGGGTATAGAGTGGGATAAAAATGTGAATAAAAATAATTTAAGGAAGAGAATGGAGAGAAGAGGGGAACATTAAAGCAGTATAGAACTGGTAAAGTATCTTGCCTACACATCACCTGGCAGGTAAATTTTGCCCAGTGCTTTTGTTTCAAGAGGAAAATCTGGAGATTGGCTGTTCCAAAGCCTTTTCACTTGCCATCAGAAATTTGGCAATTATCTCTGTTAAAAAATCTGTTGGTACCTGAAATGAACTGGGAATATAAAGGATTTCTGATCTCACTGGGCCTTTCATAATGTATAGGTCACCAAGGCTCCTGTAATGGTCTTTATTCAAGTCACAGTGAAATAATATGTGAGGGAGCATCTCTGGTTCTCCCAAATCAGAAGACCAGAGACGGTCCTTGCTTAGGATGCACAGAAAAAAACTTCTTAATACAGTAACAAAAGATTGCATTTTGCCCTTGAGATGGAAAATTGTTTTCTATAACAGAGGCTGGCCATCTCTTGCTAACAGAGTTCTGTATACAGCAACCTTGTAGAGAATGAGAAAAATGTGCATTTTCTCCGCATGGTCATACCTCAGGCAATACTTAAAATGCAGCTGAATCAGCATGTGAGAAGAAGGTATATGGTACATTCACGCATAAGAAACTATGTATATATGTATTTTATGTCAGATGGCATCGACTAGCAGACTTGTGGGTAGAAAGGCATATAATTTTTGCCAAGTTTTTTGCTAAGCTTCTGAACTAAGACTATCTCTGATCCATTTGGGAAAACCACAGATGCTACCTCACATCAGTGTTCAGGAAACGCTACTAAAAACTGGTTACTAAAAGAAGACCTTTATCTCAATACTTTTTAAAAGGAGATTATAAAGGGACCTGGTCGCTGATGGTGGTAATAGGACCAAAAACATGTTTTATCAAAATCAGCAAAGCCCTTCTTTATGCTCTTCTTGCAATGTCTAGGCGATGAAGCCTTGAAACATAGTCCACACATAGCTAAAAAGTTTAAAGCCCATCAGGGTAAGTATTTGAACTCAAACACAAATCAAAAACAAAAAAATAGCAGAGAGATCCTTTGCTAGGAATAAGCTGCAATGCAAAATGATTTTTTTTCTGGCACATATCTACAGGAAGCTGTACTGCAATTACATAGGGTCTCACTATGAATTGTGCCTGTGTGCCTGGAAGAATGATTTCCTAGCAATAATTTACAAAGCAATAATAATAATAAAGCCATGATTCCTTGGGTATGTGTGCATGCCTAGTAAAAATTGTATATCAGCAATAATGCAGTATGTGGTTTGTTTAAAAATAACCTATAGAACACAAAGCAATAAATAGCTTTTGAGAAGAAGCAATGACCTCTGGGATCACCAGAACATTTATTCTGCCTCAGTGTCCATCTGATCATTTCAGTTTCTTTCTGTGAAGTTTCTGCTGAGCATACATAACAAGTGATACCAAGGTATCACTGGGTATGAAGGGAGAGAAATGTTGAATAAATTGAAGTAGCCGCTGAATTTGCTGGGGTTGGCTTGTCCCTTAATATTCTGGACTTCTGGCATTTCTTCTTTTTTCCCATGGTGCTGACAGTTTGGAATCTAAAGGTTTTAAATTAACTAAAAGAGTTTCCTTCATAAAAATAGCAGAAGTAGGGGAAGAGCTCAAGTCTTGCAGAGATTAAAGACATTAGGAGCTAATTCTGGATGGGACTCACAAACACAACTATTATTTAGTCGCCTTTTTTTCCTCCCACTTGGTCCACTGTTATCACAACTCCCAGGTCACAACTGATGATTTTTGTTATGTTTTTCTATTTCCAGACAAGCAACGAGCTGTGACTTTTCAAGCAGCTCAGTTCTGTGTAATAATGGGCCTGTTCACACTTAATTGCGTGGAATGATGGCAGTATATGGGGAAAGAGGGCTTTGTTTGCATAGCAAGCGCTGGTATATCCCCTGACTTCACCACCAGCATTCGAGGTACAGATGGTCTGTCCTGAATCATCTTAATAATTGCCATGGCTGCTGCCATAGCAACTTCCACCACACACCCAGCAATTTCCATAGTGATTGTCATGGCAATCACAATGTGGTGTGCAGTTACATCACCCCTGGAAGTGAGTGCAAATGCTGCTGACCGGGAGTGTACTAGCATAAAAACTTCTCCATAGCTATGGAAGATCAAGGCACTCTGGGAAGGAGATGGTTGTGCAGTGTGCAAATGGAGTGTCCCAGAGTACCCTGATGTGCAGTATGTAAAGTGCATCCTCAGTTAACTACATATTCTCACTTTTTCTGCCCACATTTAAAAAGTCAGCTCAAGGTGGTATCCTGCGATGGCTGTGTTCCCAGCATTATCTGGCCTTTAATGTGGATTAAGGTGTTACTTTGTGGATGCTACCACCTCTAAGCTGCTTTTCAACCACTTCTTTTTTCTTTTTCCATTTACAGATACAGGCTTTAAATAAGTTGGTAACAAAGATTAATTGTACCTCGACAGCTAGACGTTAGCTTGAGTAAAAAATCTGTTTCTTCTGTTTGGAAAATTTGCCATCATAACTTTTGTTGGGAATACTGTACATATATTTCAGTGGGTAACTTTTATTTATTTTGCTGATTCACTTTGATGACAAGTTAAACTTCCTTTATTTTCTTCATCTTTGCTTCATCAGTTCTCACACACACCACAGCATGGTAGGATTCTTTTTTTCTCTTTCTCTTAAATTGGATCCTCATGAATTGGGAGGAATGGCGAGGAAACTTGCTAGTGAAATGGATTCAAGAAGCCAGATTTATTAGTACACACACAAAAATGGAAGCAATAGCAAGCAGATAAAGTGACGACACACTTCTCACTATAAAATAAAATAGCAATGAAATAAAAAAACACTATTTTTGCTTCCTCCCACCCCTCTATTTTCTATACATAAATAATATAAACTTGAATAATTTACTGGAGTCTATGTGCAAACTAATGAACAATGTTTTTAATTCTTTCTTACTGGCTTGGCAGGAAAACAATAATAGAAAAATGTAGGGCCATAATAACCCTGTAGGGAAGCTTGGGCCTTTCTACACAGATCTTTAATCTGGATTAAGAGTCCATGTAGAATACTTGTAGGGCACAAAGATCTGCATGTTAATGTAGATCTGTGAAACTACACCTCTCGCTGGTCCACTGTGTCTGCATGAGACAGAACCAGACCTAAATTGTTGTAAGCCGCCCAGAGACCTTCAGGTATGGGGCAGGATATAAATGTAAATAATAAATAAATAAATAAATAAATAAATAAATAAGGAGGCCTTTAATCTGGATCTATTGTAGACCTGTTTAATCAGGTCTACAGCTGGACCAAGGGCCTTATTTAAGATCACACAAGGCGTGCAGACAGCACACCTCCATGTTCCAGGACTACCGGGGGGTGATTTTCAGTGAATGTCCAGTGCAGTAAATATACCATGGGTGAGCAGAGTGGTATAGTCTCCATACACGTATCCCACATTCATGGCTCCAAAAAGTTGCTTTGCAAATTTGCATATTTCCAAAATGTAGCATGGATCCAAAAAAAAAAAAATTCCTAGCTAGATCCCTCTGAAATTCTTAAGACTTTATGTATGTTTTCACAAGTTGCTGAGTTTCCATGCTCATTTTCACAACCTTGTTTGGCTAAAAAAGTGCAAATAAATAAGTGAAATTAAACCAATGTCATATGCTCAGCTCAATAAAAATGTGAAATACCTGCAAGAATCCGCACAGTATGCGATCAGCAGTGGGGTCTTGGAACAGAAGGACTATGTTGAATGTTTGTCAGAAGGAAGGAAGGAAGGAAGGAAGGAAGGAAGGAAGAGTAAATGTGTGTCTAAAATAAGATATGAAATAAAAGAACAGGAAGCATGATTCTGATGTGTCATCTGTTTTCTCCTAAGATAATTAAAATCTAAATTCTCTCTGTAACCTACATTCTCTCTTGGAACAATTCTCTGATGGCTATATTAGACCAGGATTTTAGCCAGAAGCATTTTTCTTGGTTCTTGTGAGGTGCATACATCCTTTACCTAAATGTCCTTCATTTTGATAGTGCAGAAAACTATCTGTGGCTGTGTTTCTGTGTTGTGTGTGGGACCTGGGGAAGGAGTCCTGGGCATCATGTCTTCCGTGTTTAGTGACTTGACATCTCCATCTGGGGTTGGGACATCTCCCTTATGGGGTTGGGACATCTCCCTTATGAAATCTGGCTGCAACATCTGGACCTCTTCATCCCTGAAGCATGGCCGTTAAGAAGTAATCATGGTGTAGAAAAGATGTAAAGCGTATAGTGTGTGTGTGTATGTGTGTGTGTGAGTGAGTGAGTGTTTATTACATAAGCAGAAACATGAGCACCATTAGAGCCAGAAATATAGGAAGCTGCTTTTTAGTGTGACAAACCACTGGACCATCATCCTCTGTTTGTGTACATTACCTGAGAGTGACTCAAAGGCCGTGTCTTCACAGCAACCCTTATTTCACTTTCCCTAAACCGAGATAACAGAACCGGATGCAAACGCGAATTTGCCTGTTCCCATTACTTTCAGCTTAATCGCGTTCAATCTGGGTTCTGAGGACGTACGTGACTCGAGGGGGGACTCCAGTTGCTACCTTTTAAAAGCCGGTTTTCGGGGCTGCCCTGTCCTCTTCCTCCTGGCATGAATGTGCCACCCATAAGAGACCCCTTCACGGAGCCTAGCTGGGTGGCTGCCTTGCCTGGATGGAGGAAAATTGGCAGCAGGCAGACAGCGATTTTTCCCCCTCCTCTCTCGATTGCTTAGGGTGCGCAGCAGAAAATAAACATGCACACATTTCTCCAAACGGCAACTGCTTTTCTTTCTTTCCCTTTTAAGAAGGCCAGCACTTTCAATAGCAAGATGTTATCAGGCGTGAATTGCTTGTTTGCTACAGTGAATTGCTATTCAGGCTGCTGCTGCGTTTACAGCTTGCTTTGGAAGCAAGCTATTGGGGGAGGGAAACTCTCATCCCTTAACACGGAAGAGTTCCCAGAGTAAAAAATGTAAAACGTTTCAAGCGCACAAACCGGAGTGAGACCTGTTGAAATGAGGATTAACATTTACAATGCTTTGGGGCGATTTAACACGCGGAAATCGTGTTAAGCCAAACTGTCGTCTGGACTGCGAGGATTCAAAACATTTTGAATTTGAAATAAGGATGCCGTGAAGACACACCTGAAAGGTTCTCCTCAGTAGGCTTCTCCAGACTTGCCTAGGCTTCTCCAAACCCAGGGACTGAACCTGGGACCTTTTGTGTGCAAGTGCTGCTGGTCTATTCCCAGGCAGAAATGATGTCTTGTCGTCACTGACTAAGGC
This sequence comes from Aspidoscelis tigris stejnegeri, assembly GCA_023333525.1. Classification (NCBI taxonomy): domain Eukaryota; kingdom Metazoa; phylum Chordata; class Lepidosauria; order Squamata; family Teiidae; genus Aspidoscelis; species Aspidoscelis tigris. The sequence continues at coordinate 256,795,351 of JALMGA010000001.1, forward strand.
CTCTAGATTGCTGAGGAATGATGTTAGCATCCTTTTCAGGCTGCCATCTGTTCTGGGCAGAAGTATGTGCGTTCAATTAGTCACAAGCTAGTGGAGCTTGCTTTGTATGGTAGCAAGAAATCAGCAGGCAGAGAAAGCAGATGTGATGTTTTAAAAGCTGGGTCAAGGAAATGTATTGTGGGAGGTGGTAATGGGATTTCTGGAAGTGCAAAAATATTTCTTTCTACATTAAGAACTTTCTAAATTAGATCCATTCTTAATACAGTATTATTCTCTCTGTCCCCACATCCAGATGTGAATTTCCCTGCCGCTGGAGCCACTTTGTTCAGGAAACAATGAGAAAAGCAAAAGCTTGGATTTTAGGTTTAGATTTCAGGGCACAAATCAAGCCAAACTTTCTAAACACCCTTGCTCCCCCATTTCATGCAAAAGGATTGTTAGGAGCCACACTATCCATTTGGTGTTCTTCTTTGCAAGACATGCTCTCATGGTAGGACTCAAAGGAGGAGAAGGGGATGGTCCTCAGGTGTGTTGTATTTTTATGTTAGGAGGGGTAGTGGGGAGTCACCAGTGGGAAAGAGAAGGAGAGTGTGTTTGCACCTTCTCTTCCTTGAGAAACCTCCCAGGGAAGTGAAGATAGGGGATAGACCTAGCATCTGCACTTTGGATGCCAGATCTATAGCACTGGTGAGGTGCAAATCACCTCCATCATGGGAGCGATCATGAAGCAAGAGCAACAGTTCCAGCGCCTGCACTGCTCCTCCCTGGGATCTGTTCAAACCTCCTCCATCAGGAAGAAGTGCAAACAGAGCCATCTGGGGGGTAGGAAGGACAGAGGTGGGAAAAAATTGCTCTCCATCTACATGCAGTTCTGCACGACATGGATGGACCACTCAAGATGGACCCTCTGTCCTCACCCTTTCACCAAGTGCAAGAATAAAGAGGACAAGGTATAGGATGAACTCAGCTTAGGGGTGGTAGCATGTCGATGCTAATGTTCCTTTTCCACCCCTAAACTATATTAAAAGCAATGGACATATGTAAGCACATTAAAAGCCTCTTAAAGTGTGTTTACTTGCATTTAATGTGGATTAAAAACAATTTTTTTGGATGGGCAATTGTTGGGCTGCTGTGTGCGATGGGATGCTGGACTAGATAGGCTGTGGCCTGATCCAGCAAGGCTCCTCTTATGTTCCTATTTTATTGTCATTAAATCAAATAACATTTAACCATTTCAAATCAAATTGCTTTAGTAATGCAACTTGATTTTTTTAAAAACTGTTATTTTATAATTTTGCTGCAGGATTTTTATTTAAAATGATATATTACTAGAATGTTAACCAAATATATATATTTGGTGTGCAGAAGGGAGGCTCCTAGTATGCCTGTTGGTCTAGTCACTGGCCAGTGTGGAAGTGCCCTGAAATTGCTTTAGTGAGGAGATTGACAATCACTGAAGTCCCTGACTCTCTCCGATATTCATCTGTTATGCTTCATGAGGGTTGGAATATCTGCTAGCATAGGATTTCACAGTAGTGTGAGCAGTTACTGGTGTAGTATTGGTTACCATTGTAGTTAGTGTTGGGTTTCTCCAAAGGCATTGGGTTTCAATCAGCCATCAGAGAGCCAGGTAGCTTGTGTTCCTCTTCCATTTTTTTCTCCTCATTCTGATGTCTTCTGGTAGCCACGTCTCTTTTCATAACTTTCTTTTTCTTAGCCATAACAGTGTCAGAGATGTTTTGATCCAGCAGTTAGTTAGTAGTTGGTGCTGGGAAAAACAAGTCTCGTCATGGTTTGGTCTCCTGGCATACATTGTTTTGCGAGCTGAGCCTACACATGGGGATGGTCTCAGGTTATTTGGGGGGGAGATCGGCAGTCACATCATTGGGAGGTGGGGTTTCATATCCTGTGCTCACCATTCCTGCCCTGTGCATTGGAGATCATAATTGCTGAGATTTTTTGGGAATAAATGGTGCTAAAGCCGAAACAATGAGGGGGTCAAATGGCCTTCACTGCCCCATGAGACTCTTTTATACAAGTATTCCACCCCCTTCCCCGATCGTCAAGGCAGGCAGGATAATGGCTTGATTTTTCTCCTTTTTACATGGTAAATATTCCACCCCCATTTCCCGATCGCCAAGGCAGGTATGATAATGGCTTGATTTTCCACTTGCCGGGTGTTTTCACAGTTCCCTGGAAGAGTGGAGATGCGCAAAACTGTTCAATTGCTCAACCACTCAACTGCCGCCAAACCTCGTAGCACCTCTGCTCAAACAGCTGGGTTTTTTTAATTATTATTTTTACCATTCAGTCCTGGCTTCTCTGTGCCACTAAGGGGGGGGGATGCAGCATTTGCAGTGAGCTGTACAGGGGTGGGGTGACATCAATCTGGCTTCTAATGAGGAGAGGGGGGGTGGAGAAGAGATGGTGCTGCTCCCCCATGCTGGGGTTTGGCACAGTTTGCATGCGGATGGGCAACATCCAGTCTCGATCCCACAACCGGTCCCGTGTATGCCCAGTCAGAGCCGAATGGCTTGCATGGGGACGTGGCCTAAGAGTGAGGTATTTCTAGTCACAAAAATTAAGTGGGACCACAGTGGTAATTATGGCTCTAGGAACATCCCTCAAGACTGCATTCTTGCTCCTTCTTCAGGAATGCAGTCCCATCACTTACATGCAGATCTTCTAGTTCCACAAATGAAAATTTTTTTAACCACAGAAGTCTTCATCTAGTCAGGGTTCAACTCCTGTTTATTGGTTCTCATCCAGCCCATCACTGCATCCAAAACATTTAACAGGCTCCAGTGTCAAAGTTCAGATAGGGCTGACTATAAGCAGCATTTCAGTCCAAAACTCCTAATAGCTATTCCTAGTGCGTTCACTGTACACTCATTTAAACACTCACAGATTTCCTGAAGAATTAGTAAGCACAGCTTCAAACTCTTTTCCACTGAAGTGAGGAATATAGAAAATTTTTGTAATTTGATGGGAAGATAGTCTTGGATTGTTCCTTGCATTAGGTTATGTACATCCATGTAATGGAAATTGTCATAGGTAAAGGGTATCCAGTCAATCTGGCATGTGCACTGAAAAGTCTAAATTTTATTTAAAATTGAAGCCCCTTTTTTGCTGAACATCATTTTCATAGCAATGGCATCTTGCCCATCTGATGTTCTTCAGATATGTGGTACAGTTTCTCTTCTGTTTCAGTTCTGTCCCGAAGTCATTTTTTTTTCTGACAGTCCTTTCACATTATGGTCTTGTAGATTCCATTGTTATGTTTAATGTTTTATAAAAAGGGCAAGAGAAACACACTCAAAAGCAAGATGGTGAGCACCTGGAGCTGCCAGGTCTTTTAGCTATTGTGCCAAGTGCCATCGACTTCATTATCCATCATGCCAAGTACTGTCTCTTCCAGTATCTATCTGGCCAAATATTGGCCGCACCAGGCAGAGCAACAAATGCCATTTCCCCAAAGTCAAGGTGTCTAGAAGGCCAACTAAATTATTTAGACAGGTGAAGTGGAAAACTTCAAAGTGCCTCTGCTCAGAGTAAAAAAATAATCTACAAAAACAGATAGTGATTTTGCTATACTTTTATGATGGGACCTAACAGCAGGGCCACTCCAAGAGACATCAACTTTCCAAGGTCATAAGTGGAGACTTTTCCTTGATTATGCAAAATATCAGGGATTCAATTCAAGATTTCCGGCCAAGGGGAATTTCCCTGCTTTATCAAAAGATACATGCTTCCTTTACCTATGTGAATCTATGTTGAATATTGTCTTTTCTAGGGATGCAATAGCTTCAGCAATAGACCAGTGGTGGTTGACTTTTTTCTATGTATCCTTCTTTCAGAGGAGTTGACATGTTTTATCCCTCCTCAAATGTTGATGGACCGTGGATGAAAATTGACCAGTTCAGCTGAAAAGTGAGCAGGGGGGAGAAGGCAATAGTCCAAAGAGATGCTAAGAAACAAAAGAGTTTGAAGTAGGAAGTGCTGTAGCCCAATCAGTGGCAACTGGCAGAAATATATCTGAGATTCAAAGCATCTGGACACATCTGTATGTGATGCTTCCAGGTGAGCCTGTGGGCGCCAGCAACTCCTTAGCCCTAATATTTCCAGTCACACTGTTCTTCAGGGGGAAGCCAGGAGATAACAGAAACCAAGTCTAACTTGTGACTCAGTTGAATATACTGAGTTTCTCTTGGGTGCTGTTCAATCCCAAATAATTCCTGCCTTCTTTCCAGAGAAAAGGTCGAAGTTAAGCATATTATTGCTCTAGCTGAGTTTGTAAATTAGAATATTAAACGTGAGGTAGGTCAGAGTTACTGAATCTTGGCCCTTTCTGCCTTCACCATTAGCCAGGAACAAGGATCCACATAATAAGCTACTGGGCCTTATCAGTCCACATGTTAGTGTGGATCTGTGAGGCCTCACCATTGCAGATATGCTCGGTCTGCATTGTATGGAACATAATTTCTATCAGGGAAGCACTGGCTGCAGTACAGTCAATTAAATAAGTCTACTGGTGGACCAAAGTGGGCCCTGTCTAGGATGCAGAGGTGTGCAAAAAGTAGGCTCTCATGTTCAGAATTAGCTGAGGATGCATTTCAGTGTTGTGCTAAAGCACTGAGATGCATTTCCCAGAGGCTTCAAGGCTAGAAATGTACTTCAAAGCCACGCGTGCTTTGAGGGCAGGACAGGAGCTCTGGTCTGGACTAGTGCCATTGTGCAGACGATGCTATTGAAAATCTATGGTGGGTAGAGAATTTCAGCATGTGTGGCCTGTAATGTAGGTGATACCTGCTGAAGTTTCCTTTTTGGTACAACTGTTAAAGATTTAAGAACTCTGATCTGAGTCTTATGCAGTCTGTCCTCGCTTAAGATATGCACCATGCAAACTGGAAAGGCTGTTGTGTGTGAAAAACACTGCATTGTCATCCAACTAACACAGTCTGCACTGTTCTCCGCAGATTCATGTCAACACTGGGTTCCTTCGCACTCTTTGTTTAATTGCATAAATAATTTATATCGTTTATAACAGAAAATACAGAATACAGCCATAAGATAGAATCCTAAACTCTGGCAGAAATTTTTATTTTCACCCACCACCAGTAATTTTTCTAATTGCTTTTAAGATAGCTTTTGCCAGCCCTGTGACCTCCAGTGTTTTTATTTTATTTAAATCATTTAACTACTCCTTCCCATTCAGTGAAAATTCCTGAAGATAACAAAACACATACACACACACACAAGCAAACAAAGTTAAAGCATATGAACACTGTACCAAATCATTATGAAAACCACCATTAAAAACTGGGGGTGATAGTCAAAACGAGCAGCCCTTCCCACATTAAATGGATTATTTTTGCACTATAAGTTATGGGAACTGTTGTCTAAATACAGTGGAGGACCCCGAGCTGTCAAATGCTACGTTTGGTCTAAACTGGTGGCTACCTCTTACAGTGGCATGAGATACTAGCAGATTCTGTACAAAGTGAGTTGGCTAATCCTGGACATCAAAGGAGTTGCAAGGTGGGCGAGAGACACCATCCACCACCATATGGGTGATCATATGACTCAGCTGCCATGATTAGTTGTAATTGCTTTCATCTGTGTATTTGTTGGATCCTGTATGTTTTATCTGTAAACCAGGTGGAGTCCTTATGGAATCGGTGATATATAGAACCAATAAACTTGCAAACAAATAAATAAATGATGCCATTTGATCTGTAGTGTGCCAGAAGAGTCCCTGCTCCTTCCTAGCTTGCCTCCAAAGCTGAGAACCGCAATTTCATTTCTAAATAATAAGGCATTTTTGAGCTTACCTTGTAATAACTCCTCTAATATGTGTTGTGACCCATCTGCCTTCTGTACTGAAACCTTTGCTTCTATGTTGTGAGTATGTGCGTGTGCGCGTGAGTGAGTGTGTGTGTATGCGTGTGTGCATTACAATACTGTGTCTTTGGTTTGTCTTGAAGTTCCCTACTTGTTCGTTGCCATATTAGAAGACTTAAGGTACACTCTTATTTAAAATAAAAGCAATATATACTCTTCTCTGCATCCTCCTCGGTCAAAGCCTCCATAGCTGTAAGTTATTTATTCTTATAAATGTTTATAAACAGAATGCAGGTTTTTAATATTACTCACTGGACCAAGCAAAATCGACTAGTGGTTATCTTAATATTATTAATATAGCAGCGACAGTAATAACATCGGCATCTATTCCTTCCATGACTGGTTTTTCTAACCCTTAACCGATTTTCCCATTTTGTAATCTTACAGATAAAATGATTTTTAAAGAGGAAAAAGAAATCCAATGAGCTGTCTCTTGTACGATCTTCACACAGTACCTGATTCATAAAAAAATAATAATAAAAAAATCAGTTGGTTCAGTTGTTTATTCTCACTGCTGTATCCAGATGGCTAAAGTCCTGGTAACGCTGTTTATATAAGGACATGGGGATGGTGGGCATTTGTTCAGATTATTCTCAAATTCTTGAGTCATTATTTCAGGAATCTTGTTATTTCTGATTTCTGCTGTGCTTACATGGAAGAAGAGTTGGCTTTTATACCCCGCTTTTCTAACCACAAGACCAAACTGGTTCACTTTTAAAAGAAAAAAAAAGTTGAATCCAGCTGTTCCAGTGTACTGGAAGACGTGGAGATCGGAATTCAGTCATTTCTACTCCACTTTCAATACCTCATGCCTTGCTTTGAATAAGGTCTTTAAGATGAGGCCACTCAGATGTTTTGAACTACAGCTCCCATGAGTCCAGCCAGCATGGCTAATCAAGGAAATCACCAGGTGCCAAGATGCAATTGGTGGGCACCTGTGTGAGACAGGAAGCTGGAGTAGATGGGCTGTGGCCTGATCCAGCAGGGTTCCCCTTATGTCCTAACAAAGATAGTTGAATGGTGGTAGTGGCGGTATGGGCTAGTAAATGCTGAACTATCTGGTTCAATTTGTGCTGGATGTATGTAGTTCTTGCTATTCTTCCATAAAGCACCACAGACTTCAGATGTTAGGCAGAATGAATGTATCACTATGGAAAGTTTTAATAGTGTTTTTTTAAAAAACCCAACCAATCTCTGATTTCATGCAATCAGACAACTTACATACACACTATTTGGTGTGTATGAAGGTGTCAAGACCACCACCCACAGGCCAGAAGCAAGGGCACAGAGATGTGCAGCTCTAGCAGTGTTGCCAGCATTTACTGATAAAAGATCACAAGGGAATGAGCACCAATCAACATATATATTTCAACAGTGGCCCTCCCAGATCTTGTAACGCAGAATGTTACCCAGTCATCCCAGTTAACTCCCTGTTCTTTCCCAGCACTTCTCTCCTTGAAGAACAGGACCAACCTAATTACAACTAACCACCATCTTCTTATCTCTAGCATAGTGCAAAAGCAGAGTCACTGATATTAGCCAGCAGGCATGGCTTAGTCAAACATGCCAAGGAAGATGGCAATGCAGTCACCGAACTAACAGAAACAGGCTGCTCTGATGGCAAAAGAATGATCCTGGCCCATGTGATATTCACTGATAACCTGCTGGCCCAGTCCAGTGGGACTGTGCAGATCCTACTTGAATGCTCACTGTAAGAATAGATCTATGTGCAGTAATGAGGAATAGGACAAAACCTGTTCCTTCCTAGTGACCAGGAGGAAAGCAAATTGAAATTGCATTTTTTGGATAAGTAATGGGGGGGAGGGGTAGCTTAGTTTAGTTTTTAGTTTAGCATAGTTTACTTTTTTAAGAGGTGGGAAATCTAAGACCCTTTCCGTACCTACATGTGGTATTCTAGACAGGGTAGGCTGCCCTGTCCCAATCAAGCGACCCATCCCAAATTGGTGAAGCAGAGCAGGGCTGTCCACATTTCCAGCTTTCAGAGTTTCTGTCCTGGCCAGTTTTGTGCTGGAACCACTTCTACTGGCACTTCCTGCAGCATCATTTTTTAAAAAAATGTTCCCCTTGTATACTGGTCCACACACCTCCATGGTTCAATATACCAGTGCTAGACCTTTGAAGAGGTCTATGACTATACCAAACTAGGCTGCCATTTTCAGTGCCCTGATCTTTGTCCAGTGTGGACAAAGCATGATAGGAGGCGGGGTTTGACCTAGTCCACATTAGGATGCAGTGTGGAAAGAACCTAAACCTCTGCTTAAAAGGCCTTAGATTTGTACCACCTAACAATACTCCTGGTTTGAAATCTAAGGACATGATTATTTCATTAAAACTAATAGTTACTAAAAGGGCTTGATTTTAGCTGGATTGTAACCACAAAAAGTGAGCATCACTAACCGTTTGTGAATGTGTGGAGTGAGCGAAGCAACTACTCGGCCTTGTATGGTGTAGGTTCTCCAAGTCCTCACTGGAGCTTCTGGGTCAATGGGCTTTTTGTTCTGCTTTCCATACTAATTCTAAAATCTCCAGTTTTCTGGTGGAAATAAGAACTCCCTTTTAAAACATCTGTATTAAATACTTATCAACATAAGTTGTTCTTACGTTCTGGTTGTTCCATAAAATTTTGTACATGTTCATATACTATATATATATTATATATACATATGTAAATTTATACATTATATACATATACATAAGCATATATTTTATGAATCAGGTCTGTGATTTTTACTATTCTGAGAAATTTGATGCATTTTCATAGAGCCATTATCTCTTATTTAGTTGGCAATGTAAATAATATTGTACATCTGCTATTTTATTATACCAAATGTCAGGAGCATTGTTTCTTCTGAAACTGTTCCAGATACACCACACAGTAATTGCAATGTCATCATTATGCACGGTTTCCATATACAAACATGTTTGCACAGTATATGTTTTATTGGATTATAACATAGTTTGCATTGCCAGAAATTTTGATTTTCCATTTCTTCCTCTTGTATTTTTTTTAAATATGCCTCTCAAGTATGTACAGTTCCAAATAATATTTTCTGTTTGGCTTTGCGTTTGTTTCTGCAGGGGTAGGGAACAATTTCCCTTTTGTTGCATTCAAACTGTAACGGTTTATCTTGTCAGAAGTGAGTAAAACATGAGGCACAACGTCAACAGCAGTTTCAATCTGGAGTTATCTATATGAGTCCATAGGCATTATTAGCATTGAAGGAACAACACAGCAAGCATTGCTGATCCACTGCAGAGTAGTGACAGTAAGACTGATTTAGCTTTGATACAACAAAAATGACCCACATGCAGACATTTGGCAAGTTATACCCACTTCATGACTTGGACACAACAATATATTTTCTTTTATATATTGCATCATGAGGGTTTGTGCCCCTGATGAAACTGCCAGACCTCGGCTCACCAGCTACGTGATCATCACTTCCACCTATAGGTGGACAATAACATGTTGCTTGTGGAGTGTGAACACCATTGAAAATACAGTTCCTGTGTCTTCTAAAGAGGTACTCAGCTTGCGGCCCTCCATGGGTTCCTGAAGCACAACTCCTCCCAGCATTCCATGGCAGAACCAGTAGAGTGGAATGCTGGGAGAAGTTCATGGGTATCTAGAAGGCTATAAGTTGCACAAGTGAAGGAGACCGTTTCTAAACCATGATCATATCATTACACTATGGATACCTTTGGTTGTTTGCCCAAAGCCATACTTGAGGAAATGATAGTGGTGTGATTCTAGGTGTAAATGGTTCAAACTCAGAAGGGGCAATTGGGAGCCATCAGCCAGCAATGCCCACTGTCACAATCCACACATAGCATACAATTATGTTATAATGGCAACACTAGAAGCAGCACATAACATTAGACTCTTAGTAACATATAAAATTCTAAGCATTACTGAATTCCCCCCCCTCCCTGAGATGAATTCATTGAAGAATCTGGATTGAACGGAGAAAATAAAATGGCAGTGCTTGCTGGGCTGTGTTCTTTAACTAAAACTTCCAATGTATTTTCCATGCTTTTTATGCAGCAAAAGCCTTTTAATCACTTTTGTATATTCCTGTGTGTGTCATTATGCGGTGTAAATAGCATGATTCATTATACAAACATTTCTAGGTTACCACCTTCAAAACAAGATGAATTTGTATGTGAAGAAAATCAAAATATTAACAGGTAATCTGGATGATTTTAAAATATATATATAAAGTGGTTATGACTGTTGTGTGTTCTCTTTATACTGTCCATATTCCGGTTTTATGTTAAGGGAAAAATACATTTTCTTTGCCCTTGAATGTCTGTTCGATTATTTAAAATATATTTACATCAATAAATCTTATGCCAAACCTACAGCTATTGTCAGAAGTGTTTGCTCTGTGAGTGGATTGACAAATGGTCTGCTCAACAACCAGAGCTTATTTTATTTTTAAATTTTAATTTCAGGCATTAGGAGAGACGAGAAGGAGACAATGTGGAGAGTGCCATACTAGGTAGACTGCTCAGTTAGGCTATAGGTGTTCATGAAAAGTCACTAGATAACTTTGGACCAACACCGCCTTCTGTCCCATGGAAGAAGAGTTGGATTTTATGCCCTGCTGTTCTCATCCTAAAGGGGGACTCTAAAGTGGATGACAAATCTTCTGATCTTCTCCCCACAACAGACACCCTGTAAGGTAGGTGGGGCTGTGAAGGATCAGAAAGAGAGTTGTGGCTAGCCCAATATTGGCTTTGTGCAGGCATGTGGAATCAAACCAGAAGACTACCAGATAAGAGTCCAAGCACTCTGACCACAAAACCAAACTGGCTCACATGGGGTAGTCATGGGGATAAGAAAGTAGGGATGGGTGATCGGATAATGCGCCGCCACGGCAATGCATCATTCAATGTGTGTGATGCCCCAATTGTGACTGCACATTCCACTGCGCAGTATAAACAAGCCTGGACGCACCCAAGTGACTGCATTCCTCCAAATGATATAAAATAGAGCCTTTTAAGCATTTACAGTCAGTTGAAATAAAGGGCCTGTTTCCACTCATGCCTCTTAAAGCGGTTTAAAAATGAAACAAAAAAAAAAAGCAACTCAAACACGGATTCTGGCAGTCCCCACTTCAGTGGCTTTAAGTCGCTTTAAATTGCTATCAACCCCTCCACTGTTCCCACCCAAAATGGTTCAGAATTGCATTAGGGAAAGGAAATATTTTCTTCCCCCCTCTTGCCAGCCGGGGACTCACCCCCTGCCTGCCGATTGGATCCAGCGGTGATGTGGCGGAAGGTGGGGAATCCCAGCCCCCCACCTCTCTCCCTCCCCTCATTCTTTTGCAAAAGATGTGACCCGGGGGAGGAGAGAAGCACCTCCCCCCATGTCCCACTAGTGACTGAACACGCCCATGTGTGGCCGGCTGGGCAAACAGACAGGCAGTGCTCTCTCTCTCTGCTCGTGTGTATGTGTATACCAGCCAGTGCTGCTGGCAATGCTCCTGACAATCCTGCCACTTCTCCTCCTACCTCCCCTTTGTTGTCCTCACCTCCCCATTGTCAATAGCACTGCCTGGTATATACATGCATGCACCGTAAACTCATTGAGCAGCAGGACTGGCACTTTTTTGCTTCTCCGCAACTGCACAGCCTCAGCAAGGCAAATAAGGCGCCTCCAGTGTGTGCTCCTGCCAGTCCTGCCACTTGATGAGTTTATGGGGGGGGGTGCATGTCCGTGTGTATATCAGCCACTGCTGCTGGCAGTGGGGAGGTGCGAGCACTGCCTGTTTGCTTGCTCGGCCAGCCAGCCGGCTGGCCACATGCACGTGCGCTCAGTCACCAGCAGGGCACGGGGGGAGTTTGATCACACCAAGGCCGCGTCCGCATGGCAAGGCGAATGCGAGGCAAAAGCTATTTCACCTCGCAATCGTCCATATGTAGAGACCTAATTCAGGCTTACAGTCAAATAAAACCCTCTAATTTGATTTTTTTAAAAAAACCCTTTATAACAGCACTCACACCAAATTACGGGGGAAGAGCAGGTTATAAAGGGGGCATGGGGACCCTTGCAGTTACCATTGCAGCATTAGTGGGCGGGGCTTTGCTGTCCCTGTTGCTAACGCTGCGCTGGCAACTGTCCCCCCTTTTGCTGAAATCCTGTCCTTTGCCTTGCATGCCTCCTGGCTACAAGGCAGAATTGTAGCCAGCAAGTATGCAGAGCAAATGGGAGGATTTTAGCATGGTGAAAGCTCCTTGTCTGCCTCCTTCTGCAACCTCGAGTCTGCTGGGTAACTCACAGGGGAAAAGGAGGCAGACAGCGAGCTTTCACCAGGAGCTGGAGGGGGGGGAGCCAAAGAGGAAGGAAGGAAGGAGTTGCTCAGGAGGGATTCCCCCCTGCCCTTGCATGTGTGTGTGTGCGCAAATGCGCGCGTAGAGGAGGGAGAGAGAGGGGGGAGGCGAGGAAGAAAGAAGGAGTTGGTCAGGAGGGATTCCCGTCTGTGCATGCATGCGTGCGTGTATGCGTGTGTGTGTGTGAAGGGTGTGAAGGAGGGCTCAGGGTTGGGAGGGGAGGAGGAAGATGTTCCTTGGGAGAGATTCCCCCCTGCCTGTGTGTCTGAATGCTCAGGCAAGGGGAAGAGGTAGAGAAAACCACAGTATCCTGATGAAGGGATTTACCGCCGTTTTCATGGGGATGGGCATGGGCGGGTTCACCTGGAACCCGTGTTGTCTTCCATTAGCATGCGGACAGCTTAATGCAAATTAAGATTCGCATTAAGCTGTCTCACTTCCACCCCACTTTATTTATACTCCATGTGGACGTGGCCCAAGCAAGAAAATGGTGACCTCTAGCTTGTTCAGGGGTGGGAAGGCAAAGGAGCTGTGGGCACAAGTATAAAACTCAGACCATTGGCTAACATTTATAAATATTTGTGAACTGGAAGAGCTTCATTTCTTGCACTTGGAGCCAATCATAGACAACCAGATGCAGAAACGAAATTCTGATTGGCTTTATATTCAAATGTATGCTATTGTATATGTTTTGTTAAAATTGCTAAGGAGACCAGAGGCAACAGAGGAACACTAAAACCCTGGTACTTTTTCACTTCTGGGAAGTAAGATGCTATGAGAGATGCTATTTGTCACTGGGTATTCCCCCCCCCCCAACCTTTATTCAACATGGAGTGTATCCATTAAGTATCTCATCCAAATAAGATAAGGAGGAGGAATATTAAGAGTTTAAAACACCTTTGAAAATGTAACTTGCATCAAGCATGGTCCCATTTTCTGAGCCAATTATTGTCTTGAAACCAGCAGACACCTTCTGTTTCTAGCTGTCATAGATTTCCAATAAAGCATTTCAACAGCTGTGTAAGAAGCCTTTAATGTTGCTTAAACAACAGCCAAGCTCTATTAGTGTCATTGTCATGTCTAGGATAAAAGTGCCATAGGTTATGGTGTCTGCTGCCAGGAGCAACATTCAGCTAATTATCCTAATTCCAGAGAAGTCCACTGCAGAAAGACTTTGACGTCGAGGCTTGAGATCTGCAAATCCAATGAAACATGACGGTGTGCTCTGCTTTCATGCCATTTAAGTCTAAATGGTAAAAAACAGTCATGTTCTGCTTCTCATGGTTCCCTATTCTGTGTACATGCCCACTTCCACATATTCTACATATTCCAGATTTTTTGATTGTCTGGTAAAAGTTGGTTAATGTGTGGAGCATGATTTTCGTTCTCCACACACTAATCGAATAGTGAATTTCTGGTGAAGGCAGGCTTTTTGTTACTATATTCACTGAATCAGCAGTGACTGCAAGTCCCTTTATGCTTAGAACAGAAGATCCATCTAACAAACCTACCAGAATGCCAGCCTTACTCCTCCAAATTTCTCTGCCAAACTTCTGTTATTTTCCTTTTGGTTTGGTCTCAGGAAAGGAGGCTTCTTCCACTTGAGTACACATTCAAATTCACCTTGCTTCTCCCAGGTGAGTGATTTGGCTCCTCCTACTAGCTCACCTGACTGAGCAGCAACTGCAGACCCCTTTCCCTCCTCCCTCAGATCATGTACTCAGGAAAGTTTAAAAGTCAGCCCACACTTCTGGCAGCTAAACTAGCCACACACCAAGTGCCCAAGAAGCTCTCCAAAATACGTAAGATCCACCCAGCAAACTTACCAGCGCACCAGCAATTATTCCCCAAATCTCTATGCTAAACTCCTGTTACCTTTGGTTTGGTTTGGTCTTAGTAGGGTACCCATCTTCCACCTATGAAGGCACCTAACACATTCCCAAAGATTTAGAGCATTTTTGCCATTTCTTTTTGTTCCTTTCTTCCTTCCTTCCTAGTCCAGTCTAGTGGCCCACAAATTGCTCATGGACAACTCAAGCAGAAGACAAGAACAAACCTTCACCTGCTCTCAAATCCCAGCAAATGGCCTTAGAGGCATCCTGCTTGCCCTTCCCCAGTCTGAAAAATGTTTTTAGGAATCCATTCTAGTAGCCTTCTGTCTGACCCTTTCTTAAAGCCATCTAGGCTGGTTGCTGTTACCACCTCTTCTGGCAGCAAATTCCATAGACCAATGACCACTTCCCTTTGTTTGATCCGACTCTCCTACCCATCAGCTTAGTTCTAGTGCTGTGTGATGGAGAAAATATTTTTTCTTTATCCACCTTTCCTATACCATGCATGATTTTATATACAGTATTCCTTCCTTCTTTCCTTCTGATAGATGAAGCTTTTTTTAAAAAAAATTGTGGATCAACTTCCTCTCTTATTTCAATACTTACTGCCTCTGAAAAATGCAATCATATCTTCCCATTCAGTGAATTGGAAATATCAAGATCCAGGATATTCACTGTGGAGGCATTATCATCGATTCTTGCCATTTCTGTTTACTGAAGCTGACTAAAGGTGACAATGTGCTCCCACTGCAAGCCTCTTGTGAATGTACATAATACCCCAGACGTTTGGCAAAAATGTGCCTGTTTCTTTTCTAAACTTGTAGTGATGTAAATTAGTATTACTGACACAGAGCACCACGGAAATGTGAGACTGTTTCCTGCCTTGCCTGTGGAATACCTCTGTGAGAAAGGTCATCATAAATGGCATTTTTCCAAGTTAGGAATTGAGGAAGGTGGAGGATGGAGAAGTGTCTCTGTGTCATGTGTGCATGTGTGAATTCTCCACCTAGGATGGAATACTTTGCATGATTTAATGGGCCCCTAGCAAAACAGTGGGTTTGCTGAATGATAATTGATAGCCCAAATGTTAGAGAAGCTGCCAGCCAGATATCACTTATTTATTCTGCTATGTTTGGATATTCTGGAACAAAGCATGGATATATCCACACTTTACCCTGGAACATGCAAATATAGCAGAATAAGTTAGTAGCGTCTGGATGCAGTGAAAGTAAAGACCCATCCAGACTTGCTTCTTGTAATGTGGTGTCTCTATCACTAGTAAAACATGGGGTGTTTTTCCACTGTCACTAGAAGTACCCATTAAGTACCCATTAATTGGTACGTAATGGCATTTTTGTACCCATTAATGGGTACTTAATGGGTACTTCTAGTGACAGTGGAAAAACACCCTTGGTTAAAAGCATTAAAAGACAAGTCCTGGGCAACAGCATATCAAAGGGGAAGAACTGGAGACACAAGACACAGGCCTGTTCTGGGGCCTGTTCGCACTTGACCATATTCTGGAATATATCTCAGGACAGCAGTTTGTTGACCACATGCTCTGGCAGGCCTCACTTGGGTCCTGCTGTACCTGCACTAGGATGTGGACAGAAGGCCCCTGTTCTATATTCCAGAATAAAGCCAAGTGCGAACAGGCCTCTGATTTGTGCCTTTCTGCTCAGTCAGAAAGGCAAGTGAAGAAGAAGAGGAAGAGCTGGCTTTTCTACCCCACTTTTCTCACCCATTTAAGGGAACTCAAAGCGGCTAACAAAGCTTTTCTATTCTCCCCACAACAGAACACCCTGTGAGGTGGGTGGGGCTGTGGGAGCTCAGAAAAGAACTGTGACTAGCCCAAGGTCACCCAGATGGCTTCATGGAGAAGTGCAGAATCAAATCCCATGACTATGAGAGATGAGTCTGGCACTCTAACCACAAGACCAAACTAACTCACACAAGCCTCAGAGGCCAGGCTCTGACACCTCTGAATCCTTTGGGACAAGTATCTCAGCAGCATGCTATGAGGCTGCACTTCCGGGTTTGCGCACTTGGAGCCAATCATAGACAACCAGACAACTATTAGAGACATGGAATAAAAATGAAGGGTGAAATCAATGCGCTGCTTTATACCAAAAAAGCAATGTGCCAGAAATAGAATAGCCTTGGAATGGAAGGGGGCAATAGATTACAAAGGTTTGCATGGAATATGTGTGAAGAGTGTAAGTGCTAATTTAAAAGATTTGCAAAAGTATAGAGAAAATATATTATTGCTTAGAATGTGCAGGCGTGGAGAAGCATTAACAGAAGACTTTAAAAAATGAAATCCTAAATGCACACAGCTTCAGTAATAGCTATAGGGAGTCTGTCCCATTGGAATCATACGCTGACAGTGACAGAAAACATACAATAAATGCAACAATAATATTAAAAAATGCAGTTGATCTGCAGTCCCCATCTGGCAAAATAATAAATGAAACATAGTACCATTTTTCTTAGATGATAGACTGCTGATTGTCTCCAGAGCAATTTGGCTGTGAATGGGAGCATCTTGCCTGATAAATGACAAAAGCTGCATGACAACAAATTCTGCCACTTTTAGGGCCAACAGTGTTTGCTGCAGTCCCTGAAGCTGCAAGGGTGCTGAATGTGTGCCCCTGCCCACTCAATGGCAATATTCATTTGGAAGCTGAGGAACTCTGGCTTCCCAGTTTCAGGTTGTCAACAAGGAAGTACCACCTGCTAAGTATGTACTATGCACAGCAATGATGTGCGCCAGCCCAGACCCCACACCAGTCCTGCAGCTTTGGAACCAAACTGCCTGAGCTCCAATGGCCAGAAATTAAAGTTCCTGGCCCCAGAGTCCTAGGGGATCCAATTTGGCACCACACTAAGGCACACTGCTGAAATGGTTTCCCCTGTTACCCAGAATTTGGAAGGGTGCATCTTCAACACTCCTTCGTGTTCCTTCTACACACCATTTCTATCTCTTTTACACACCTGCTTCTCCCTCAGCAGACCTCGGTATGTACTGGTGATGCAGACCAGGGTCCTCCTGATCCAGATCACACTCCATCCTGTGTGGACAAAAGGATTTTCCACACATTCTTCATTACGGAAGTGAGACTCTTTGTGCTGGGTCTTGCTATACCATCCTACTGAGTTAAGTGTGAACAGGCTTGGTGCATGTATGAGTTATCAAAACAGAACGCAAGAAAAAGAGAACAAAATCAGGCTGGGAAGTGCAGAAAAGTAAACTCAGGAAAGAGGAAGGAAAGCAAGAGAAGTGAATGGCGTTAAAATAAGACTGCTTCTCAATGTTATTTCACTGGAAGAAGTCAAGCTGTCACAGCTCATAGGTGTGAACACAATCTAATTATGTACCGAGTACAGACTGTTGAGTGAAAGCTATTTAAAAGGGTTAGGAATACAAGGGTGCAAATATCAAAACGCCAGAAACCTTTCCAAGGGCTCTGGAAGAGAGATGGCAGTCTACGTACGTGTGACACAATTTGATGTTGTCACTGCACACTGAATGCAGCAGAATGCAGCTGCTAGATTGCTGACAAAAACAGCTGGCCAGATGCACATCACGCCGCTCTTAAAAGAGTTGCACTGGCTGCTGATTTGCTACCAGCCCAGTTCAAGGTGTTAAGTGTAACTTATAAGGCCCAAAATGACTTGGGTCCCAAATATCTGAAGGAACACCTACTTCTATATCGACTTGCCCATGCCTTAAGATCTGGAGGGGAGGCCCTTCTGGTTGTACCACCACCTTCAACAATAAAAGGGATGGGCACCTGGGAGAGGATGCTGGTCCCTAGGCTATGGAATAATCTCCGCCTTGAGGTGCATCAAGCACTTTCACTGTATATGTTTAGGAAGGCAGTGAACATGCACCTCTGGCCTTTGGTTAAATAGGGGTACACATTCTTTTAGGCACTGTTGCTCTTTTAATATGTACATCTGGTTTTAAATGTTGTTACCTGCCCTAAGACCTTCAGGTATAGGGTGAGATAAAAATGTGAATGAATGGAACGAACGAACGAACGAATGAATATTTGGAGCTTCACTCCTTCCTGAAGCCTCTGAAATGCTAAACGATTGTACATAAGAATTGTTTTCCAGCAATGGGAGCTTAGTTGCTGTGGGCTGTGCTCCACACAGTGGGTATGCTCTGTGCAGAAACAAGACCCCTCGATGCAAACGTGAACATCTGTTGAAAGTTCACATGGGAAGGGAACCCTTCATCCCTTCCTTCCCTTCCCACCTCTCCCCCTCCATTTACTTGCTGTTGCCACTGCAGCAGCCTCTGTAACCATTTTAGATTCCTCCGAGGCTCAACTAGGCCTTCCAGACATACGTGTGCAGCTTTAGAGGCTGCCCCTATCAGGAAATTGTGAGATTTCCCATGATTCCTGGATGGGAACAGCCTCTAAAGCTGTGTGCACACCTCCAGAAGGCCTAATTGAGCCTTGGAGAAGGGAGGGTGTGATGGTTGTGCAGATAAGGAGAGGTGGCCAGGGGTGGCCAGATCTGACCATGTGGTTAGAATGCTGGACTCATATCTTGTAGTCACAGGGTTTGATTCTGCACTCTTCCACAAAGCCAGCTGGGTGACCTTGGGCTAGTCAGAACGATATTTCTGAGCTCTCACAGCCCCCACCTACCTCACAAGGTGTCTGTTGTCAGGACAAGAATAGAAAGGTTTGTCAGCCGTTTTGAGTCCCTTTAAATGGGTGAGAAAAGTGGGGGTAAAGAAGCCAACTTCCTTTTCTTCCTCTAAGGCCAGATACATTGGATGTGCGGCCAAACACTTGTAGGCCCCTTTCAATTCACTCGCAAATGTTTGAATTTGTATGAATTGCGTACAAATTCCGAACATGACAAATATTTTCCACCCATCCCTAATCCCCAGACCATCCTTTTTGCCCAAGTGCAAAAAGGCCCAATATCTCCCTAGCTTCATGTGCCGCCAAGGATAAGTAGCTGGAGGTCCAATGACTAGATAACCCTTTCATATATTTTTACCTGAAGAACTGTTGTTGTGGTTCTCAGATACCATCAAGCTAGGTTCAATTTTAGATTCCCCCAGTGGACATCTCTATACTTTTTCCTTGGCAAAGATATAGAAGTTGAGGGAGATCTCCTGCCCTTTGCTTTCCTGGTAGTTTTCTCTCCTATTGACTTGTATTTTACATGCCATGGATCTGCAGTGATAACTGTCTTCCATCTTTGGCAATCCGTATAAAGACAAATGTTGTAGCCTGATTGCCTTCACAATGTGAATAAACCTTGGACTGGGTTTTTGTGTTTTTATGAAAACTGAATTCTTTACAATCCCATAAGAACTGTTGCAATCCTTGGTTATTCTATTGAAATTAATATGTGATAGTCAACACTTTCTCCCTTCATTTTGCTTTGGGTGACTGATGGTTCATTTTGAAGCAAACAGATTACGGGGCACAATGTTCATACATAATGGATAAAGAAAGTTCATATTAAACTAGGACAACAGATACTGGACATTGTGCCTCACACACTTTTTAAAATACTATTTCTTACGACTAACAATACACTTTGATGTATTATATTAATATAATCCCCAGCAGAGACAGCTAGGCTAGAAAAAGAAGATACGTGGAATTCTCAAAGGCAGAAATAATGGATGAGTCAATTTCTAAGGGCAGGAAGAGAAATGAGAAATGAAGCATATTACCCATGAAGAAGTCTAAATCCAAAGACTGCATGCTTTATCCACTTGCATGGTAACAGTCAGCGGGCAGACACAGAATGGTGAGAATCACAGTAATATTAATAATTATGGTAAGTTATATGGCTATGCTAAAAGCAGATACAGCCAACAATGTGCGTGGGGGACACTGGCACCGTCGCTGGAGCTTGGCAATGGCCACCATCCTGGCTGCCATTTGTAATCTGGATATGATTCAAATACTCTAAGGAATCTGTAAGTGCAGTTCTGGTTAGGGAGCTGGACTCCTATCTGGGAATACCGGGTTTGATTCCACACTCCTCCACGAAGCTTTGGGTGACCTTGGGCTAGTCACAGCTCTCTTCTAGTCACAGGCCAGTTTGGTCAGTGGTTAGTGAGCCAGGCACTTATCTGGGAATACCGGGTTCGATTCCGCCTTCCCCCTTGAAGCCATCTGGGTGACCTTGGCCTAGTCACAGCTCTCTTCTGAGCTCTCACAGGCCCACCTACCTCACAGGGTGTTCTGTTGTGGGGAGAAGAGTAGAAAGCTTTGTCAGCCACTTTGAGTCCCCTTAAATGGGTGAGAAAAGCGGGGTAGAAAAGCCAGATCTTCTTCTGCGCTCTCACAGTCCCACCCATCTCGTAGGATGTTCTGTTGTGGGGAGAAGAACAGAAAGCTTTGTTAGTCACTCTTAGTGCCCTTAAAGGGTGAGAAAAGTGGGTTAGTAAAGCCAAGTCTTCATCTATCAGGCCAAATTTCATGCATAGAAGATGGAATTTTCTTCCTTTCTGCTATGATGTAAAAAACAGTGGAACTGTCAGGGTCTGTGGGTTTTGGATAGCACCCTAGGCTTCATGAGCTTGGAACAAAGCATCTTGAAACATCATGACCTTGGAAGGTGGAGGGACTGTTAAGAGTGGTAAGATGATGATTTTACTAAATGGAGTTCAGTGCCTGAAATGAGTGATTTTTCCCTCCTCTTTTATTTGATTATTATTCATTGAGCTCTGGAAAGTACTTCAGCATCATTCGAGCAGAAGAGAGTTCTGATCATGTCCAGCTCATTAGAACTTAATTGCTCTCTCCAGGCGTTTGCTGAGAGACTCAAAGATTAAAATTTGTAGCTGGCAGGACTGTTCCTGTCCCCCAGTGTCTATTTGTACAGCAACTGGATAGAAGTGGTTGGCTTCATATTTGACTCCATTTTCTGTGAAACCCTAGGGAGAGAACCAAGAACTCTCATGTTGCAAACTTTTGGGCACAGGGGCTGCTGGGACTCTCAGTTAAAGATAATTTCAACCTGTCAGGCTGTGGAGGTGTTGTTGTCTATTAGCCATTCCACACTACGTGTGATGGGGGACTTCTGGGATTCTCCAGCACAGGACATCTGGATTATGCGGAGCTCCTACTCCACCAGAAGTGGCTCCATGTGTGCAGAAGTTCCTCCATGTGTGGAAGAGGCTCAAACTGAGCCTGGAGATTGCTGACACAGGCACAGTTGTGTGCTGTGTCACCCTGTCACCATGACAATGGCCCTGTGCATGCCTGTTGATGCCATTACCTTGGTGATGCAATCACCTCTAGCATAGATGTGATTGTGGCAATTCATACCTTACCAGTGCCTAGGGAAGCACTGGTTATGTTGGGATTGATCCAGTATCCCAAATGGTGGATGCCATAGCTATCCTCTATTTTCAGTTTTCTGGGACGCTGTCTCATGGAAGGAAAAATGTGCAAAGCCCTGCAACACAAGATCCAGAGCCACCTCCGGATTTAAACGCAACTGACTATGCTGAAGAAAACTATGATGTATGAAGGTCAGAGAATTAGTTGTTTTGACAAATGCAAGAAAACAGCATAGGAGCATAAAAACATAAAACATAAAAGGAGCCCTGCTGGATCAGGCCACAGCCCATCTAGTCCAACATCCTGTCCCACACAGTGGCCCACCAACTCAAGCAAAAGATGAGGGCAAAACCTTGATCTGCTCTCAAATCCCAGCAAATGGCCTTAGAGGTAGCTTGCCTGTCTCCCCTAGGATATACCTAGGCATCCATTCTAGTAGCTATTGATACACTCAAGGAGCCTAAGGAGAAGAAAAGGCAGATTTTCCAACATGAGAACTCTGCCTTACCTGAGCAGTGAGCTTTAATAGTAGGTGCTTCACAAATGGCAAATGGGAGGACATCTCATAGAGAAGGGGCTACCACAGCAAAGGCCTGTCTGTAGAAGAGATGTGCATGAATATTTGAAGACTTTGGAAATTTGATAGAATTTGTCCAAATTTCAACTTCTGAATTTGAATCTAAATTTGAATTTAAACATTTGAATGAATTTTTGAATCTATTCATTTGAATTATTCAAACATCTGTATGTGTCTGGGCTTGTATACAATGCATACTTGTACATATGCATCTTTCCCGCATCCATAAGTGTGCATTTGTACGGATCTGGTATGGGACGAAAACCGGTTGCATATGGGATAACTACGGGATGCATACGGATGTGTGCAGATCCGTATGTATCCATACAGGATGTGCAACTATGAGTATGGGCTCATACAGATGTTGCCAACATTCCCAAGTGCAAATTCGAATTGAAAATTTGAACGAATGGATTCAAATTTGCTGAATTCAAATCAAATTTCGGTAAATCCGAATTTTAAAGATTCGAATCGAATTGAATCCTGAAAATTGCATTCGTGCACACCCCTAGTCTGTAGGCCATGAAAAGGAACAGTAAGACTTCTCCAGGTGATGCCAAGGCTTTTCCAGGGCTGTAAAGAGGGACATGCCCTTTAAGGTACCATTTTTCCAGAGTCTTTAGGGTCTTACCTGCTAGAGATAACAAACTCCTTGAATCTGCCTCAGTAACTAACCAGCAATTGGTACAGTTCAAGTACAGATGTGATGTGTACTCAAAAATAGACCCCATTCAACAATCTAGCAGCCTCCTTTTGCACCACTTGCAGCTTCCATAGCAGTGACACAGAGCACACTGCAACAGTTGAAATGTGAAGCTACCAGGGAGAGGCTATTTATTTCCAGGTAAGGGTGGAGCTTATATGCCACCTGAAGCTGGTGGAAGACACTCCTGTAATGCAAGAGATGTGTGGTTGCAGGCATTCTTGGATGAACCCATTTTAGACTGGTTTTAGGTCAGGTTTTAGACAGAATTGTTCTTTGTTGTCTTGATGGATGATCTCCTGTGGGGGCAGATCTGGGACAATGGCGGCAACGGCTGAAGCAACATCCGGCTTGCGCTGGGACATTGCTATGGTGATCGGCCTACAATGTGCAACTGTGCAGCTGTGCTATGATGCCTACTTGCAGCATTTGCATCTGGAAGAGAGTGCAAACGCTACATCTGGGAGCTTACCAGCTGTTCCTGCTGAAGCTGTGGACAAGTTTTTACTTGTCCACAGCTAATGACAATTGAGGCAGCTAGAGGAAGCTCCCAGATACCCTGGTACGATGACTGCACAGCGTGTGGACTTACTGCCCCAGGAGCAGTGGAGCTGTTCTTTTAAGGTAAGCGCAAACAGGTCCCAAGTTTCTGTCTATAGGCAGTAAGGCATGCTTTGAAGTTGGGAGGGCAGAAACTATGGTTTGCAGATGGTGGAGCCTGGGGAAAAGAAGAGGAAAATACTGAAGGATCAGAGAACACTGAGCACCTGCACATGTGTCTTGTGTGAGTATGTGCGCATTTGTGAACATTGCATACATCCTGCAGTTCTTCCTTTGCAAAGTTAATAGTCAATTTCTTTTTATCTCTCCCCCTGATTTAACACTGACAGCCTTTCAACGCTTTCCCTCAAAGTCTTCAATGTAGTCCAGGCTTAAGCTTAACAGAAAGAATGCAATTTATAATAGTCTCTCACCTGTCACTCATGCTAGATAACACCTGTTGATCCGACCTGGCTGTGAGCTGACTCCGAGACACTTGCTTCACCTTTTTCTTTTTCTAGAACTTTCTTTCACCTTGTGCCTGAATTGAATCAAAGTCTGCTCCCATATACAATGTAAATATAATCCTTCATATTCTTTCTTAAAAACAAAACATCCTAGTCCACCAATCAACACATTTTAACATTGCTCAGTCTGCCCTTAGAATCTTCTTGGTGAACATTTTCCCCACATTTTGCTCCATCACTGACCAATAGGCCTTTCAGCACTGGAAAGCATAACAGTTCAGTATAAAGCCTAGACCCCTTCTGGGCCTTTCTTTCTGGAGTGGAACAGAAGAGGCTCTGCCCTCTGCTAGGCAGTTCCATCCAAATTCCATAGCCTAATTTTAGGTGGCCAAAATGGCCACCTAGACTGGGACACTGTTAAAGCTGTTTTAACTAGTCTTCTGGCACTCAAGAGGCCCCTAGAATGGAACAGGGAGGGATAAGAACATAAGAACATATGAGGAGCCCTGTTGGATCAGGCCACAGCCCATGTAGTCCAGCATCCTGTCTCAGAATATGGGCCTGCTTATGGACATCTGAAGCAGAAGACAAGGGCAAAACCTTCACCAGGTGCCTATTCACACTTAGGCCTCTGGTATGCAATTAGGACAGCTGTGGTACAGATACTCTGTACCAGACCTGTACCAGACCTATCATAAGTGAATGCCAGAGGCCTAAGTACAAATAGATCCCAGCTCTCAGGCACCCTGCCTGTCTAACCAACCCGGAGACAGTACCTAGGGATCCATTCTAGTCACCTTTGATAAACCTGTCCTGCATGAATTTATATAATTCCTTCCTAAAGCCATTCAGACGGGTAGTTGTCACCACCTCTTCTGGTAGTAAGGGTACATGCTTCCCTGTTCTGGTTTAGCAGGGCGGATGCATTTCAGTGCTGCACCAAATTGCACTGCCATAATGTGCTTCCTTAGGGCTCCGAGGCCAGGAACCTTTGGAAATGGGCAATGACTAAGTTCTATACCTTTTTTGAAACAAATACCAAAGGGCCAATACCAAGTCGAGTTATTTGGAAAAGGCAAGCCAAGTCATTGTTTGTCCGAGGGACATGAAATCCTGCCTCCTTTAACAGAAGCATTGTCTCAGTAGGTTGCATGGCTTATCTTAATTCTAACCCCTTTCCTTTCAGTTTCTGTTTCTATAGGGCGGACAGTTATTAACCTTAGCATGGCCTAGTTGGCATTTTCCATAGGAGGCTTTCAAGTTTTCAGTAGAAGATCATCCAAATCTGTTAGCAGTGCCACCGCTGTAGACAAGTTTTCAATGGAATCCATTTTCTCCCATAAGCCATAAGCAGTTGGTGGGCCACTGTGTGGGACAGGATGCTGGACTAGATGGGCTGTGACCCAATCCAGCAGGGCTCCTCTTATGTTCTTGTATGCTGCCTTTTGAGAATGAAATATATCATTTGCTCGCTGCTGCCGCCTTTTTCTTTTCTTTTAAGTGCACAATCTGAAGAATAAAAGCAATAATGTTCTAAGCTGGAGAAGAGCGATCCAGCTTTGTTTCTAAGCTGCCACCGTGTTTTTCTTTCTGCCTATTGTACAACTTGACTTCTTTAAAAATTGGACCGTGACTTAGCTTCTGCTCACTGGCACTGCTTGGCTTTGAAATATAATAATTTTGCTGACATTTCTCTTTTGCTGTGCAATTCACTATAACCATCAGTAAATGCAATATGTCTGGCACTGTTAAGGAACTCTGAAACCCTTAAAATATCTGAAGGAAACAGGATGATATAAACCTCCATGGCCACCCTCCATTTAATCACATTTTAGACAAATGTTTTTGCCAATTCATTCTTACTCAGCCTCCCACAGCTAAGACCAGGTGCAGTTAGAAATGGAGAAATGTGATCATATTCAGACTTGCATTGCATCCTCCCTTTACCCTGCAAAAACCAAAGCTACATTAATAGGCTGCTGGTTGCCATCCTTAACCTGTCCTTTATGATCTTGAGATGTTTCAGACCTGCCCAGGGTTGATCAGGTTTGGGGGCCTTTCTCCACTGCCCCTTAGGCAGGATCAAAAAGGGTAAAAAATTCTCCTGTAATGCAGAATACAGGGGCCTTTCCGCACAGGCTGTAAAAATGGATTTAGAGCCTGTTCGGGGAAGGATTTGGACGTGAGATCCGCACAGGGAACCCAATTAGGGTCCCTTTGAGGACGCCACGTCCGCATATCAGCAGGCAAAAAAGGTTGTTTAAACCGGTTTTGCCGCCGAATCCTACCCAGATGTAAGACCTCAAAAAATCAGGTTTTACATCTGGCTTTCCCTCTGAAAATGGTTTGAAAACGAACATTTCCGCACCGGAGGGGGAAAAGCCGGATTGCCGGCGCATGCCCAGTTGTTAAACAGGGAGAGTGCATGCTCCCTGTTTGACAGCTGGCCATCGCGCGGCCAGCTGCCGCCCTCCCTGGCTTTGCCCTGGCAAGAAAAGCAGACATGACCCCTTATCTTTGCCAGGGAAGCCAAAGTAGAAACCCCCCGTCCCCCCCTCCAAGGTTTCACAGCCTATCGCGTCTTTCCCCTTGGAAGAGAAAGGGCCATGGCTCCTTCTCTTTCCAGGGGAAGCTGCAGCTGCCACCCCGCACCCCACCCGTTGCCACTTTTGGGGTGCTTACCTGGTCGCTGGTGGGGCGACTGAGAGCAGCAGGGCCGGCGTCCATTGAGTCTAGGCGCGCCACTGCCTACATTTCCCAGGAAGCCTTGCGAGGGTAGCTGGCCAATGAAATCCGTCTCTGCCGCCGCTGCCCCGCGCGTGTGCGTACGCGCGGGGTCTCCGAGAAACCGTTCCTGTTTGGAACGGTTTCCCCTTTAAAAACGTTTCGCCAGAAAACGGATCTGTTAGATCTGTTTTCGGCGGCGTGTGCGAAAAGGCCCCAGGAGTCCCTGCCTTTTTCTAGTACACTTTGTCCACATAGGACAAATCAAGCACAGTACAAATCAAGGGTCCTTGATCTGAACCACCAATAAACATTGATATCAGGGTCTACCAGTGGACCAGGGTGGCCTATCGCAGAACATGGAGGCTTGTTTGGGACTACCAGGAAATCCATTTTGGCAGTACACCAAAAAGTGCCTCTGAAATGGATTCCCCAAGGGCTCTGAGGCTAGGAATTAGGAGTGTGCACAAATGCAATTTTCGGCATTTGATTCAATTCGAATTTAATATCCGAAGATTCGAATTGATTTGAATGTTTAAAATTCAATATAGGCACATTCGATTCAAATACATTCAAAGCTATTCATATGGGTTTTCTATTCGTATCTGAAGATACAAATGTTGACAACACTTGAATGTGTCCATATGTATCTGTGCGTATCCGTAAGCACCCATATGCATCTGTACACATTTGTACGCATTCCATTTTTATCCCATACCGTTTTTGTCCTGTATGTATCCATACAAATGTGTATGGATATGAAAAAGATGCATGTATGTAATGCATACGTATCCATACGCAGACAAATGTCTGAATAATTCATACAAATTATTTTGCCTTGAGCAAAATTTTGTTTTTGGGAAAGGCGGTATACAAATAAAAATGGAATGGAATGGAAATGTATAGGCATTCTCTTTGAATTCGAATGTCTGAATTTGAATTCAATGAAATTTTGAATGTTTTGAATATTCATGCACAACCCCAACAGGAACATTCATTCCAGCCCTGAGGCTCTTGCATGCTTTGGGGCCAGTGCATGGGCTGATGTGGAACAGCACTGATGTGCAGAGGGCACTGATCCAGACCACACCTGCCCAGCCTTGGTCCAAACCAGCAGGTTTGGATCAAGACCATTCAGTGAAGAAAGCCTTATAGCCTAAAAGATCTGGTGGCTGCATTGAGGTGAAATGAGTCAGTGTGAGGGGAAGAAAAATATATGAAAGGAACCACAATATGATAGATTGCTTTTATAAATACCAGGTAAAGTACCTTAGCATCCCATAATCAAGTCTCTTAGGCTATTTTTGCACTGGACCTGAAGAACCGTTCAGGAACCCAATTGGTACCCAATTGATACTGATCAAGAAGACCCTGCCTGATGTGTAGAGGGCCCTGTCCCCACGAGGGCTGGAGATTGTGGACACCCCAGAGATTTATATTATCTGTCCAGAAGAGTTTTGTAGAATTCCACTATTAGTGCAGAAGTCTTGTTCATGAACGAAAGAGAGAGAAGAGATTCCAGAGAGATTCTTTTCCTTCTTGGTTTGGGTCCAAACCCTCTGGTTTTTATACTTTAAAACGCAACTTCAGTAAATCATTATGTGTCTGCTTCAGTTACTCCAGGAAATGAAATAAAAGGTGCTAATGAAAATGAAACCTTTGCTTAACATTTACTTTTAATACTTCACCTCAAAATTTAACTTGAGAGTTCTTTTGTTTTATTTAGAACGCAAACTACGTTTACAGGAAATCAGCTTAAAGCCATCAGATACACAAAAAAGGAGGAGGCAACTCCAACAGCCATGTTTACCTGTTTACTTTGTAGGTTAATTAGTTTCTCTGGGGCTAAAGTCAAGGGCCATAGTTGTTTGTGTTTTTTTGCAATGGTCCCATAATCCTTTGCAGCCCAATATAGAAATATTGAAGTATTAGTGTTTCTGCAACAACTGATTAAAATAGTTGCTTTCTTCAGTCTTAACTTGCTAAATTTTGCATGCACGTGTCTGGGGAGGTGTGTGTCCTGGGGTGAGGGGTGCCCGCGAGGGGGTTTCCATCACAAGTTGAAAACACAAAGGGATTGGAAGGTACACGAGTGTTTACTTCACCAGTTAGGCTAAGTCTGATTATAAACATGACAACAATGAGGCCAGCTTTCTCATCTCGATGTTGGGATTCTGGTCTATGAGACAGTCCGCACTGGTCAGTCAGTTCCAGCACTGGGGCTTTGTGAGGCATTCTAAAAAGTCTGCTTGAACACCTACCTGACTATCCAGATCAGTTAGCTAATCTGAGGGAAGTTAGCCCTTTGTTTCCCATCCGTGGAAAGCAAAGGACGAACTCGCCTATGTGTTCACTAAGTATCCACAGTGGCAGACACTTTAGTGCACACAAACCCTTCCCCCACACACTTGGACACTTCCTGGAAGTGCAGATGGTGTCCAGGTGCCACCATCTTTCCCTCCCGATGCTGATGCCAGTGCACGTCCACGACACCATCATTGGGGCAACTGTGACGTGCTATGCTAGTGCATTTGTGTGCCATATCACATAAAGTGGAAGCACCAGAGAGGTTTGAATAGGCCTGCCCAGAGCCGTGCAGGTCAAGGTAAGTGCATGCATGCTGCACTTAAATGTGCACCACATGTAGTCACCATGGGGGGAGCTTCTGCATGGAAGGAGCTGTTTCTGGTTAGGAAATGGCTCCTCTAAGTGCAAATGCCCCATCTTGGAGCTTCCTCCACAGTGACTATGAGGCCAAGTCCAGAAAGTTCCCTGGTCTCCTTACAGATGCAAAATGCCAGCCTGCACACAATCCTGTCACCTCCACCCCCACGCACACTGGACAGCAGAGCCAAAAGTCCTGGTTCTAAGATGAGCCTCTTCTGAGTGCTTAGGTCAGACGTGGCCTTTGCAAAGCTGGGTAGGTATATGTTGGTGTATCTGCACAAACCCATGCTTGTAAGTATACATGCACATTTGACTTGTGTGCATATGTGCAATAATGAATTTATGTGCACTAATGGGCATATAAAGTGAAGTTTGGAAAAATACAATCTGATACAACAATCTCTTGTTTATGACTTGGATTTTTCATAGCATCTTGCCTGCTTCAGCTCATCTGAAATACCAACACAGAAACTATCAGTTAGTTGTACTGCTGGGTAGATTAAATGAAAAATGGCTACTTTACCACCCAAATTCCTGTTTGCACAACATAAAAGATTGCTTCAATTTTGTACTATGGTGCCCTATGTCCACCATTCTATAGTTTTGGTTTGCTGCTATCCTTTTAGCCAGTTATGTACTTCCAGCTTGTCTTTATTAGACAATGAAAACAGATTGTCTCTGTGTGAGTGCGTGAGAGAGTGAGAGAGAAGGAGAAAGAGAAAGGACATTTCTGCAGCAGAAATGTCCTTTTTTGTTCAGGTCTTTTGTCTCTGTTCTTTAATTTTGTGCAGAGCTGAGATATTGCAGCAAATTTTAGAACAAAAATAGATACTGTGTGTAACAAGCTACAATTCCCTACCACCACCCTTTCTTTTATAAGTCGATAGTACCAGGGGGCGGCCAGCTAGACAGAACCAGTTGATACAATGAGGAAGTAATCAATGATAACACCAAATTGTGTCTTAATCTTTGAGTGTTGTAAAATGTGCAAACCTGTACTTTTTGTGGAGGTAACTGAAGCTGGAGGGGATGATATACTGAGCAATGAGCAGTTCTCAGCATTCTATGATGATAGTGAGAATTTATCCGGCAGCTGTTTAGACCAAAAGTGGTTAACACAGTGAATGGTTAACACCCTGAAACATCTCCCTTAAACGTGTTTTGAGACAGATAGTTACATATTTCTACCAAATGGACCTTTTTCTGCACAGGATCAGTTGCTCTGGAATAACCAGCTCCACTGATTTGGATTGTGTGGCCTATGCCTCCCTGTGGCCAGCACCTCCCCATGGCTGTGCTGCTAAAAAAACAGCCCCTTTCTACTTCCAGAACATGGAGGTGTGCCATCTGTACACCTGCAATGATCTGGAACAAGGCCCTTGGTCATCTTGTGGACCCAAATGAACAGGTTTGCAAGATATCTTGAGTAAGGACCTCTCAAGCCAGATCTAACTCCGTCTTGTGAAGACAGAGCGGGACAAACAGGATGCAGGGTGTTTCTTGATTCACATTAACATGTGGATGGGCGGCCCATAGTGCAGATTAAGGGGCTCCTTAATCTGGATCTACAGCAAGTGCAGAAAGAGGCTCCAAGGAGGGAATTTAGCCCCTTTCTGCACTGGGTTTTATTCTGGATTATATCTCTGAACAGGGATTTGGCATCCACAATGCTGGTGCAGACTCCAATGTAGCCTCTTCAACTGATGTGTACACTTGTTCATTCATTCTTTCATTTCTATTATTGATATCACAATGAGGGTCTCAGGACAAGTCACAACACTGTAAAAATGTGGCAAAAATTAATAAAACATAGGTAAAAACCTCCCACTGTAACAGGAAAACATTTGAGGGGAGCTAAATATCTAAGGCCTTGGTGAAGAGAGATGTTTTCATTAGAGGTCAATAGCTATCTTGAGATATATATAATTAACTGGAGCGTTGGCATATCCTTTGAGCCATATGGGAGGATAGAGGTCAAGGGAGCTCCCAGACCAAGAAAAAGTTATGCTCCCTGTTTCCTCCTATATAGACCAAAATGGATGTTGCCACCTTTGTGGTCCATGGAGTGGTGGAGGATGAAAAGACCTTAACAGTGGCTGTCCCTCTTTGGGTAATTTTTGATGAATCTATTCAGTCTTTGATATTGTGGTGCACTTCTAGGTTCATCATCATCATCATCACAACAACAGTAAGTGTTTTATTGCTTCTACTTTGAATTTAAATGTGACTTTTATGGATTTTAACTGGAAATGAAAATTAGAAACATGAAATGGAGACTCCATCCTGGTATTTACTTCTGTCACATTCAGGACTCCCCAGTATTATTCTCTAGTTTGGGCTCAAAGTTAGGTATGGACAACCAAAGTGTGGTGCCTCCAACTCACAGCCCCAAGTTCATCCTAGCAAGATACTGTTTTCCATTGGTATGAAATAGGGGTGAGCGTGCCATTAAAGAAAGAGTGAGTGTTGGGTGCTGTGTTTGATGCTTGCTAAGTAACAGCTGCCAGTTTAGCCAGGCTGCCAACTCAGGAGGCCATGAACATGTTTCTGATATCTATTTCCATTTCTTTGCTGGCACGTAATGTCTGCTGGCACTATCTTGAAAGTTACAAGATAGCCCTGCTTTTGCAGGGCTCACCCAGCGGTGGCCCCCCCTGCCCTTCCCATCTAAAGACAAATCACTGTGGACCAAAGCTCCCTTGCCTGCAGCGGGTATCAAAAACCACTGAGACATCAATAAAAACCAGCAAGACTCGTGGACGGATGGAGGGCCCTATCTGTACACGAATCAGATAATCCAGTATCCATAGAAGCTTCGGATGCCCCGGGGCCTCCCTCCCTTTGCCATCCTCCCCTCAAACCTCACCCCTGGGGCCTCCCTGGGGCCCTGTTACCCACTCTGGTGTGGCCCCAGGCCCCTTCCCAGGCCTTCCGGAACGCCAAACAGACTTTCTGGAACCTAAATACAGGCCTTCCAGTTTAACCAGAATACCCCCATGTCTGTGGGGGCTGATTTTCAGCCGGATCCAAATATTTCCACAGTCTATTCACCTCGAATAGAATGTGGAAATTGGTTCCATGCACACGCCTAGTCTGCATCAACATGCAGATGACAGGTCCCTATTCTGGGATATAATCCAGAATAAGGCTGAGTGCAAAAAGGATATCAGTGAGAGGCAAAGGACAGTTGTTTTTATTTGCTTCTTATTTTGCTTTGCAGTTTGGGACCATGCATGAAGGGCAGCTTAAAATCAAGCAAATGAATAAAATGATTCAGTAACCCTGATGATGCCCATGTGCTACTAAACTCCAACTCCCATCAGGCCCAGATAACACAACCAGGAAGATGACAGCTGGGGACCAATGATATCAAAAGGTTGCCTGGTTGCCGTACAATATAGCCTGAAGCCAGTATCTGTCAATTATACAAGATGCTAACGTAGAGTTACATTAGCAGTGTGGAAAGGTCTGCCCAATTATCCTTCTCCTTCGTTCCTTCATTTTGCTAACATAATAACTGCTCATACTTGGTGTGTTTTCCAGAGAATAGTTACTTCAGCCCCAGTATATGCAGATATCACTGCATTAATTTCTACCTCGCCCTTTTACTATCCAAATTGCAAATCTTTTCCCTCCAGGAAAATCTGTCAGATCTGTCATCCTGGAGGTGTTTGTCATGGGGGGAAAAATAGAAGCAATTAAGTGAAAGAAAATTAATCCAAAGATTAATCTCAGAGTTTTGCAAGACACACAGCATAAAATGATAAAAGTAATCTAAAAGGGATATTAGGGGGGTGAGGGGAAATGTTGTCTGTGAATGCTCAAAACTGAGCTTTGCATTACAGCGCCATTCAATCATCTTCCCAGTGCCATTTCCCTCACAATTTGGAAAAAATACTTTTCACGGGACCGCAGTCTCTGTGGTCATTAGCTACTGTGAATCATGGGAGTTGCTGTCAAAAGCAGAAAATTTTCCAAACTTTGATTTACTTTCAAGATATAAAATAACTGGAAACAGCAGAGTAGTCTGGAGAGAAAGCAATATTTGGAAACCAATGTAAGAACCATCAATGAAAGATGCTTATATCTAGAATATGTTCTGAAGACTCATAAAACCACCACTTTGGGGGAAAGTTAGACAGAGCAAAATCTGATCAGTGTCTGCATGAGTCATTACCTGCGCACCATGTTTGCACGCACTTCTGTGCGCAAATGTTGTGCAGGGGCAGGGTAGTGCAATTGTGGCTGCACAACTGCACATTATGTTGTGATTGCCATGGCAACAGCCAAGTCTGAGGCAGAAGTTGCTGTGGCCATTGGCATGGCGGTTCTGTTGGCCTGGAATGGACCATGTGCAGGGACCCTTAGATAAGCTGGGGACAGTGCTGGCGGAATGGCAGCTACTATCCCTGAACTTAACATAACTGTACAGGCCCGCATGTAAGAAAATGTGTTCTACCAATGAGTGCCTTATCCCTCACTCTGGTTGCGTGCAGACTCGCTTCAAAGCTGTGCAGCTTTCTTCAACATGCAGCAGCGGCACAGCATTCACTGAAGTAAAAAAATGCTGATTAATTAGCATCTTTTACTTCACGTTTTCTTGGACATGCTTCAATGCTACTGCAGGCAGTGGCATGTCCCATCTGACGTACACGAAGCCACATTGAAGGGACAGCACAACTTCCAATCAACCTGCCAGGCAGACCGGATAGCGTCTGTGCCATCCCTGCACGGTTTCTGACCATGCCGTCTATCAAGTGGGAAGCAGCAAAGGCAGGAACACCCTCTGTCAGGCACCTATGTATGCTGCAATGGAGACCTAGAAGTGCCCACCTCAAGGCACCTGCCACACCATGCCTGAAGACTGTGTATGATTAGCAACTGGCCTTTTAAAGCCCTCTAAACTTAAACAGCCAGTTGTCTGAATTGAGCTTGGAAACAAATAGCGGTTGCAACCTTCTGGGCAACAACTAGCTCCAACATGCTCCATCGTTTAAGGCTTCTGACTGCCTTTCAAAGGCAACACCCACAAACAACATGTTAACAGTAACTGAAAGACTTTCTCACTTGGCCTTAAGCCAGTCCAGTAAAGGTTCCAGAGATTTCCCTTCTGAAAATTGAACCAGCTTAAGGGAAGTCCATCCCCCCTGCTAGCTTTCTCCATCTGTATTAGACAGAGCGTAGCCTGGTCTAGGCAACCAAAATGTCCACTCCACCTAGATTGGGATACCTTTAGACTTTACAAGAAAGGTCTACTAGCAATCTAACAGGTACTAAACTGGCCCAGGAGGTATGCAGAAGAGTGGACACCAACACAAGTTGGTGTCGCAGCAGGACCCAATTCAGTGGTGCACAAACTGCAGCACTAAAATGGGTCCCTAGGGGATTCCGAGGATAGGGACTTTTGTTCCTGGCCATTGGAGAACATGGAGATTGGCTTCAATGATTATGTGATCTTCAGAGGCAGCACAGGGACTATCCCAGAATAGCCTTCCAAACGTGGAAGGATTAATCTGGGACAGCAGGCATGGTTCATTAGCTGGAACCACTCCAACCCTGGCCAGGAAGTTAAATGCAAAAACAGCCGGAGGTTGGATGTTACTTGAGCATAAATAAGTATGGCCAGAGCACTTTTTCTTGCTAGTTCCAAGACAAAAATAGCATTTTCCTCTCTCACGTATACAAACCCACCCTGCCTTTTGAGGAAGATGTAGTCCTGTATTAAGCATACTTACTTCTAATTTAGAGCAGCTGAGACGGGCAAGACCTGAAGCATACCTTGTCTTTTTCTTTTTTTTCCCTTGGTTTTGAACAAGTCATTGGGGAAGTAGGGGGAAATGTGAACAAGAAAATATTTTCAAGCCTGAACGCTCACAGTTATTATTTCTGGGCAAAATTGAGTTAAAAGCTTGGGTCAAAGAAAAGGATTTTCATTCCCAGCTTGAGACTCAAAACAATTATGACTTCAGTTTTCCTTTGAAAAAGGTAAATGAAATGTGTTTTTTTTATTTTCTGACCTCCGCCCCACCTCTTTTTTTTTTTTACATAGATCTTCTTTGGGAGCACAAAAAGTTTTGTGTGCCAGATACATATTAAAATATTGAGAGATCAAAGATTGTCAAACCTGTGTATTACAATTGCATTGTAATAGGGCTGCTATTGTGTTCTGTAAAGCAATGAGGCTTTTGCTGTAAAACTGAGGCTTTTGTATAGCTAATACCTATTAAGGTTTTATGCCATAAAAGAAAAGAAAAAGGGCTCTTTCATACTGCAAGCTTGTTTGTTTATTTTTCTACCTGCTCTATACGCTAGGTTTTCAGGGCAGATTATCTTAAAACCAATTTTAAAAACGAGTATAATTAAATTTATAATAACTGTGAAATAAAACAAAAAATAATAATGGCCAGAAAGAAATGGAAAGCTACCTCTGAGCAAAATTCTTAGGCCGTGGTCACACCTTCACTTTAAACCTTCTTGAGTCCATCTTCAGGTCTGACTGCTCACACTTTTTTCATTTCTATCCATCTTATGTGTGGGCTTTCCACTTCTGCGACCTGCCTGAATGGAAACTCACAAATAAAATGGATAGAAATGAAAAAGTGTGAGCAGTCAGAGCTAAAGATGGACTGAAGAAGGTTTAAAGTGAAGGTGTGACCACGGCCTTAGTCCATTTTATTTTTACAACATCACGAAGGATTGACAGAGCTGTGCTCCCTCTGGGATTGGGAACAATTTAAATCTTGATTCCACGCAGTTAGGTTGAAATCTAGGGCACCTTCCATGTGGTCCATTTGGACAATGCTAGGCCTTTTCTGCACTACTTCTCTTTAATCTGGATCAGTGGATCAGGAATAACCAGAGCCACTGATCTGGATTGTGTGGAGGCGTGGGCCAGATCAGCACCATCTGAACTGACAGGGTTGATTTGGCTCATATGTCCCTGTGGCTGCAAAGTTCACATGAGCACGTCAACCATCTGCACAACCCAACACCAAGGAATGAAAGTTTCCAGCCCTGAGGCTTTGTGGGGGTGTTTTTCAACAGGGTGCTATGGTGCCTCACTGAAAAACAGTCCCCCGTGTAGTTACCGCTCATGGAGCTGTGCCATCTGGACACCTGCTGTGATCCAGAACAAGGCCCTTAGCAATCTTGTGGACCCAAATAAACACACGCACAAAAGATCTGGAATAAGGACTTCTTAATCTGGATCTAGCTCTGTCTTGTGCAGACAGAGCAGGACTAACAGAGGCAGGGCCTCCTTGAGCCACATTAATGTGCAAAGGAGGAAGCCCAGGATCCAGTCTAAGAGGCTCCTTAGACTGGATCAAAGGTCAGTGCAAAAATGGCCCCAATGGTCTTGTTCGATTGTGGTGTTTGCACACCAGAACATTCTTTGGGAGTGATAGCTTCTTTTTCTGTGGTTCCGGTCCCACCACCTCTTCAGCTTCCAGAGGGAGGCAGTGAATTTTCCCATCCCAAATTTTCAGTTTGTCCAAGCACATTGCCTTGCCATGCCATGTTGCATGGCCTTTGGACTGTGCATGTGCTAGATGATTGGTGGGTACAGCAGTGCAAAAAAAAGGAAGAAATACCAGAGGTCAATTTACACTTAGCCTCATAGTTTGCAAACATCTGGTGAACATTTGGGCAAGTGCATCTGCACTTGCAGGAGGTCTTTACAGCCTAGAAACACCCTCTGTCTGCCTAGATGTTCACCTATTGCAAACTAGCAGTGGTGCATGAAATTGGGCACCACATGCACCCTAACGTTAACTAATCGTGACCAAAAGGTTACCTGTATCATCCAGCAGTGAGCATTCACACCATTTCTGGTGCAAGGGATCATTTGAGGTGGCATGCAAGGTGAGTGTTTGGGCACATGAGGTTAGGTTACTGTGTACTACTGTTCCCTAGTGCAAACACAAGTACATGTTAATCTGTTATACACTTTTCTCATCCAAAGTACAGGAAGTCAAGTGCAGAAATGGCCCTGGAAATGCCTCCTCATCCTCCCCTCCCTTTCACACTAAATGTGGATTAGCAGGCACAACCCAACACAAAAATGAAACAGATTAAGGT
Source organism: Aspidoscelis tigris stejnegeri (assembly GCA_023333525.1). Classification (NCBI taxonomy): domain Eukaryota; kingdom Metazoa; phylum Chordata; class Lepidosauria; order Squamata; family Teiidae; genus Aspidoscelis; species Aspidoscelis tigris. The sequence continues at coordinate 256,832,532 of JALMGA010000001.1, forward strand.
AAATTGTATACTTCCAGTGCAGTTAAAAGCACTTGGGAAAAAATGCGGACTACAAAACCTGTAATCCACACTTGTCACAAGATCTTTTTACAGCTGCAGAAGCTCAGAACTTCAGAACTTGAGTGTAGCAAAGTCCTAGGATGTGGTTTCTTGCCAATTGCAAGTCTCCATGTCCTCGTACAATTACAGCCTCAGTGTCTGAATGGTGGTCTTGACATAGTGCTACACCTTTAATGACAGTGTAGAAGAGGCGATTTCGGTAGATGTGCCTACTTCCTATATTTCACTGGTTTAAAATTAAGAAAATATTTAAAAACCTATTAAAACATCTTCCCCCCCCCCAAAAAAAAATGCCCACTTGGATTCTTTCCACACACTATGCCCCCATCCAGACAGGAGAATATAGTGGGATTATGGCACTGCTATTTACATATCTGAGGGCAATTCCACCTTAGCCGCACTATTCCCCCCTAAAGCCTCTATAAATCAGTCCTGGAAAAACCGAGCACTGATCACAGGTTTTCCAGCAATAGTAATTTCTCTTTATCTATGGTCATCATAGCTTCATCCACCAAACATGCTTGGAGGCTGAAACAGACATCCACACATGTATGGAGGTCCTGATGTGCACATCTGGACATTCAGGATAGGTGAATGCCCAGATGCACACATCAGTAAAATGCACAAAGGTCATGGTGCTGTCTAGCTAGGAAACAGTAATTGCAGAGAAAGGGTGTCTGGCCGCCATCTGGAGACAATCTGTAAGTTCTGAAAGGACATGAATAGGACCCTTTCTGGTGTCTGGTGTAGTCTGCACTGACATGTGGGTGTCAGGCCCCTATTCATTCTGGGATATTGTTTGTTTGTTTGTTTGTTTGTTTGTTTGTTTGTTTGTTTGCATTTTATCCTGCCCTGTACCTAAGGGTCTCCAGGCAGATTGCAACAGATAAAATGAACATATTAAAACCATGGCAGTGTCTGAATGTTCCTTTGCTTAGCCAAAGGTCAGGGTAAAGAGGTACATCATTACAACTTGTCTAAAAACATAGAGTGAAGGTACCTGATGCACCTCAGGAGGGAGACTATTCCACAGTCTGGGAGCCACCTCTAAAAAGGCCCTATCCTGGGTACACAGTGCAGAATGGGTCTAGCATTGCTGTACCTAATCCACCTAGTTTGGTTGAATTTGTAGAATTTCCTGAAAAAGTCTCTGCTTCCAGGCAGTTTATTAATACTTACTGTTCCTGCATCTGACATTTTAAAGTATCGGAGGCATCTGCTTTCAATAGATAGGTGAGCTCTTGTGAGTCAGAGGGCAGTTCTTTATTCTAAGATGAATAGAAGCCTGCAATATATCGCAGTGACATCGGGGTCATACATAAACTTTCTCAGCCATGAGCGTTTTAAGAAACTGGGTGAATATCGAATGACAGGGGACCACTCACTTTCCAAGCTAATCAGCCAAATAAGCTGAGGCACAACAGAGACTTTCTCACCTAAAATGCCTGTTTGCAGTGACTTATGACCAGGATATTCAAACACAGAAATGTTAGCTGCCTTTCCTACCAGCACCTCATGGGAGTTGTGGCATCTAAATGAACTTGTCGCACTTGGCTTCAACATCTCAAGGGAATATAAATATTACGTGGGCCACGGTTGATAAAGTGGTGTTTAAACAAAGACAAATAATATCCAATTTTTCTTTGCGACTAGATTGCTGTGCTCATCGTTTTAGATTTGCATGGGCAATTAGGGAACAGATTTCCCAGCCCCACCAGAAAACTAGGGTGAGGAAAAGGCCATATGTGTTGGGAGGCCCAGCATTTACGTTTTATGAATATTACAGAGTGGCATCATGTGTGGATTATTTCAACAGAGAAATGTTGTCTCTCCACTGTCTCAGCAGAAGATACTCTAGCACCATATCCCCACTCTACTGTGGACGTAGAAGAAGAAGAAGAAGAAGAAGAGCTGGATTTTATACCCTACTTTTCTTACCTTTTAAAGGACTTGAAGCAGCTGATAAACCTTTTGTTCTTCTCCCCACAACAGTCACCCTGTGAGGTGTGTGGGGCAGAGCTCAGAAAGATAGCTGTGACTAGCCCAAGGCCTGCCAGCTGGCTTCATGGAGGAGTGCAGAATCAAACCACCTCCAACCTGCCTCCAAGTCGGACTGTGAGCGTTCTCTGCGGCCTCTCCCTCTTGCAAGTATACTTAAGAGAGGGAATGGGAGAGGAAGACCAAGCCGCCTCCAACCTGCCTCCAAGTCGGACTGCGAGCGTTCTCTGCGGCCTCTCCCTCTTGCAGGTATACTCAAGAGAGGGAATGGGAGAAAAGGACCGGGCAGCCTCCATCCAGCCTTTTTTTTTTAACTATTATATAATGTTTTTATTTGTTATGATATGCAATGTATTTTTGACTTACGTAAATTGCCTTGGAGAAAAAATTGTTTTTGATTTAAGTTTTTTATTTTATTTGCCATATTTCTTTGATGTAATTATTGTATTTTGCTTTGTATTTTTTCTTCTCCATTTGTAAACCGCCTTGGGCAAAAGTTCCTTTTGGAAAGGCGGTATATAAATAAAAATAGAAATAGAAACCAAGGGACTGCTGGATAAGAGTCCAACACCTTAACCACAAGATCAGACTAGGTCTTGTCATGAAACAAAGACACAAATGGGTCAGTGCCCAAGCTGTGTAGACAGCATAACCCTAAAGGCCAGAATATACCATCTTGATGTGTGTGTGGGGGGGGGGAGGCAGCCTTCCCCACCATCTCGTTCACAGCTTGGAATCCCAGGCTTCAATCTCAACAGGGGAAGGGCTGCTTCAGCCCCATAAGACTGCTGCCATGATCCTAGCGAGTGGGGCAGCCCTCCCCACATCAAGACTGAATCCTGAGAATCTGTGTTCTGAACCTGACTGTAGAGATGGAATTTATTGAATACACACATAGCCCATGTCCTGTATTAGTGATGGCAGCTAAGGAGACAGATACGTCCCCTCAGGTGGCAGCAGTGATGTCAGGATGAAGAGCTGTGAGAGCTCTTCATCACACTGCAGCCAGGTACTCCCAGAATCCCTCACTCTGAGTGCTGTACCAAGGTCCTTTTCTGTTCTTCCACTCTAAAATGCCAAACTCTGCCTTAGCTTGCCTTCTCGTTGATACTTTTCCCATGTGCCAAGCTAAACGCTCCTGACTGACTGATTGATTGTATTTCTATCCCACCCTATACCCGAAGGCCTCAGGGCAGGTAACAACATTTAAAATCAAACATATATTAAAACAACAGCAGTATATATTAAAACAGTGTCTGTAAAGTGGGAAGAAACAATTTATTCCTATTTAACCAGGGCAATGAGGTGTGTCTTCATCACATTCCCTAACATATACAGTGAAGGGGCCTGATACAGCTCATGGGGGAGACTATTCCATTGCCTTGGGGCTATCACTGAAAAGGCCCTCTCCTGGGTGCCCACCCCTTTTACTACTGAAGGTGGTGGGACAACCAAGTGGGCCTCCTCTCCAGATCTTAAGGCACAGGCAGGTTGATATGGAAGAAGGCGTTCCTGTAGATATTTGGGGCCCCAGACATTTAGGGCCTTGTAAGACAAAGTTCACACCTTGAATTGGGCTTGGTAGCGAATCAGCAGCATTGTCTTTTAGGGCTAGCTTTTGAGCATCACTTGGGAATTTACAATAATAGGTCAATACAGTATAATGTATTTGTAAAATTAATGGATAAGTAAATCCGAAATTACAAGAGTAGTCTGGAGTCAACCTTTTTTATGTATTCAAGTTTGCTCTTACTGCCACCATAGTTTAATTGCTGTAAACAAGAGAGAGAGAGCAGATGCAATTATTCAAGTGGAGAATTTCCTCCTTTGCTGAAGTAAATATGGAACATCTTTGTCCAGGAGACCCACAACTGCATCAGAGCAGATATTAAACTTTAGAACAAAGACCTCAAAGCAAAAAGGGTTTGTAGAAAATAGACTGAACAAGAGACAAAGATGCTGCTTAACAAAGATGAATGTTAAGAGTTTCCAAAAAAGGGAAAGGAAAGCATCCGAAGCAAAAAGCCATCATTCATCTCTGACAGATAAAGGAAAGACAGAAAGAGGGAGGGAGAGGGAGGGAGAGAAGGAGAATTTCTCCATACGTTTCACCAAGGGTGATATGGTCCTGGAAGCCACAAAGGACCCCTTGAGAGCTTTCTTGCTATCTAGAGTAGCTTTTCTTGTTCATCATGGTGGCAAGGATGGTTACCAATTACCTTTTCTCACTTAAAATGTACAGAGCAAGCTGTGAGATCATTCACTCCTCTTGAAATAATAGCTTCTGCTCCATCAAATCACGGGTCTGTAACAGTCAGATCCTTTCTCCTGCATGGTCACTTTATACTCTCTCTCACAATCCCTCTTAATGCATTTGTTGAGTGAGCCAGCTGAGCAATTGGAGGCGACCAGGGCATGCCTTTAAAATTCCAAAACTGTAAGACCAGCTCAAAAAGATCAGCCACCTTCAAGTTAGATTTTGGTACCTGTGTAAAAGACGTGCAGTTCACAAATGAACAGGTTCAGAAAGATTTGCGTGACCAGGAAAACCACTACAAGCTTATTGCTCCTCTTCCTGCTTTATTAAGAGGAGTGCTTCACTTGCAACACTCCTCTTAAAGCAGAGCTATACTGTTTCACCTTCTGCCTTTCGAGTGTTCGCTGCTACAATGTTGGTGGATGGGAGGAGGAGGAGAGTTGGCTTTTATACCCCACTTTTCTCACCCATTTAAGGGGACTCAAAGCAGCTAAAGCTTTCCATTCTTCTCCCCACAATAGACACTCTGGCTGCATTCCCATTACAAGCTTAATATGATTTCCCTAAACTGAAATAATAGAACTGGATGCAAATGCGAATTTGCCTGATCCCATTACTTTCAACTTAATTCTGTGTGATCCAGATTCTGAGTCATGTACATGGCGTACGTGACTTAAGCGGGGACTCAAGTGGCTACTTTCTAAAAGCCATTTTTCAGGGCTGCCCTGCCATCTTCCTCCTGGCATGAATGCGCCACCCATAACAGACCCCTTCATGGAGCCTAGCTGGGTGGCTGCCGCTTGCCTGGATGGATGAAAAGTGGCACCGGGCAGCCAGCAATTCTTTCCCCTCCTCTCCTCATTTCCCAGGGCACACAGCAGCAGTGGCAACCCCCTTCGCCCGCTCAGTGCCACAGCCTTAAAAACATTCACACATCTCCCAGAACCTGCAGCTGCTTTCCTTTCTTTTCCCTTTCTAAAGGTCAGAACTTTCAGAATTGCACAAAATTGCAACATTGTTATCAGGTGTGAAGTGGGTAGATCGCTACAGTGTAGCGGCTGCTGTAAGAATGGATTTTTACAGTAAAATCACTATCTTTAGAAGCAAGCTACTGGGGGAGGGAAATCCTAAACATGCATTCTCATTCCACTAAAATAGTATGGTTCCCACAGGAAGAAATGTAAAACATTTCAAATGCACGAACCAGAGCGAGACCTGTTGAAATGAGGATTAACATTTACAACACTTTGGGGCCATTTAACACGCGGAAAGCATATTAAGCCAACCTGATGTGGGAACTGCGAGGATCGAACCGGTTTCAAAACCATTTTAAGCTTGTAATGGGAATTCACCCTCTGTGAGGTAGGTGGGGCTGCAAGAGCTTAGAAGAGAGCTGTAACTAGTCCAGCTGGCTTCATGGAGGATGGTGGAATCAAACCTGATGACTATGAGATATGAGTCTGGCACTCTAACCACAAGACCAAACTGGCTCAGTGTGTTCAGTGACCTGTACAAGCTAGCCGGGAGACAGGTGGGTCTTCTCAAAAGGCAGCAATGGCAGGCCCACTGAACATTCTACTGCTCTGGCATTCGTCCGCTCCAAAGAGTAAGAATCTAAGAGGAGCCCTGCTGGATCCGGCAACAGCTCACCGTTCTTTGAATGTGGGTTTTCCTAAAATTATTTATATAATTATTATTATATAAATATACTATAATTTATCTTGTAGCTGGAGCTGCTATTGTTACCATGGCCCCTACGTATGTGTGGGGACTAAGAAAGGTGGCCACAGTGGTGGCAACTGTGCACTTCTGGGCATGTAACTCTGATGAATTACCTGGCTGTGCATGTCATATATAGTGCACAGACAGCACCAGCTACATGCTGTAATCCTGGAGGGGCTTTTCTCTGGAATATCACTTGCTATCACAATATTTGGCCAGTGTGTAGAGCCAGGCATAACTGCACTTTGGGTTGCTCTGACACACACGCACACACACACACACAAAAAGCATCTCCAGTTGCCAAGAGATTAGTGAAAGTCTGCACACAGTGATGTTTGCTTGCAAATGCTGGGTGAATCTGCAGCAAGGGAGATCTCTCAAGTCACTTCCCATAACACCATAGCCCATGACATTCAGAAACAAGCTAACGATATGGAAGACCGACCCATAGAACAAATAAAGCTAGCAAAGTATTTTTCATTGCAACTTGACAAAAGCACAGATATTTCTAACTTGGCAATTCTTTTAGTATACATGCGATCTGAACACGATGACGATACGAAGGAAGAATTCCTTTTTTCAGCCCTGTTGCTGACAAACACAACTAAGTCTGAACTGCATAAAAGTATGATGGATTACATTGTCAACAAATGTGGTTTAGAGTTTAATTTTTGTGTGGGGGTGTGTTCTGTCGGCACAGCTGCAATGACAGGAAAACATTCTGGAGTTGTTACCCAGATTAAGAGCTTGCAACAGAATATAAATCAACGCACAGCTTTCTTCATTGAGAGAGGCTTGCTCTGAAAAAAAAAGCCTGAAATAAACACCACACCTAGCGTCATAGCAAAAACCGTGAATTAAATAAAGGCTAATTCTCTTTATTATGTGATGATATGGAGGCTGATCATAAACAACTGTTACGCAGGCTGAGGTGTGATGATTATTAAAAGGAGAAGGTCCTGTCAAGAATGTTTGAACTATGAAATGATAATATTTTTGCAAGATAAGAAAGCAGTTTGGTCTCAACTTTTTAAAGATGTGAATTTGACAACCAGACTTGCTTATTTGTCTGACATGATCTTAATATTTCCATGAAAGGAAGGAATGCAACATGCTTTTCAATGACAGATAAGAGCAAAAGGCAAAAATGAAAGTTAGGAGCTTGGAAGAATAAAGTTCATACAGATTGCTATGACACATTCCGTAATTTAAGGATAATTATCAGTGAATTAAGTGATTATTTTCATGTGACAGATTACTACCAAACATGCTACTAATTTGATAGGTTTTGAATTTTATTTTCCATCAGAAGAAGGCTCGTGCATAGCAAATGTATGGATCTGAAATTCATTTCTTTTCTACAAAGATAATTTAAATCTATCTGTGGGACAGTCTGCATTTACCAGTACAATGGACCAAGAAGTGTATTAAGAGCCTCCCTTCTGCATGTTGAACATAAGACCATGAGAGGAGCCCTGCTGGATCAGGCCACAGCCCATCTAGTCCAGCTTCCTGTCGCACACAGTGGCCCACCAATTGCCCATGGGGATCTCAAGCAGAGACAAGAGCAAATCTTCTCCTGTTCTCAAATCCCAGCAAATGGCCTTAAAAATATCCTGCTTGTCCTCATGGCTGGGAAGATGTACTTAGGCATCCATTCTAGTAGCCATTGACACATCTGTCATCCATAAACTTGTCTAGCCCTTCCTTAAAGCCTTAGACTGGTAGCTGTTACCACCTCTTCAGGCAGCAAATTCCATATTTATTTATTTATTTATTTATTTATTTATTTATTTATTTATTTATTTATTTATTTATTTATTTATTTATTTATTTATTTATTTATTTATTTATTTATTTATTTATTTATTTATTTATTTATTTATTTATTTATATTTCTATCCTGCCCCATACCCGAGGGTCTCTGGGTGGCTTACAACATTTAAGAACAAGTATATTAAAACTATATCACACTATACTAAAACCAGTGTAAGGTTTAAAATCCAACAAAATAATAAGAATAAGAATAAAAACGGTACAAAAACAGTTTTAAAAACAGTGGTGTTTGGAAGGAGGGGAGAATAAAAAGCATTTAGCCAAATGCCTCAGTGAAGAGGTGCGTCTTTGCCGCCTTCCTGGATGTAAACAGAGAAGGGGCCTGATGCACCTCCAAGGGGAGACCATTCCACAGCCTGGGGGCCACTACTGAGAAGGCCCTCTCCCAGGTGCCCACCTGCCTAACCGCTGAAGGTGGTGGGATAACCAGGAGGGCCTCTCCTGCAGATCTTAAGACACGGGCAGGTCGATATGGGAGAAGGCGCTCCTTTAGATATCTGTGGCCCAAGCTGATGGTGTTGTTGTAAGTAGAGAAAGTGTTTTAAGTAGGGAATGTATTTCAGTGTTTTAAGTAGGGAACATATTTCAAAGCTTGTACATGTAAAAGAAGTTGTAACTAATAAAAGAGTTTCATTAGTGACAATTGAAAAGAGTCAGACTGTTATCTATCTGAAAAGCTGGTAACATTGTAAAGAAAAAAATAAGTACTGTGCCTTTAAAAAGTAACAGGAAAAAAAATCTGAAGAATGCTGCAACCAGCTGAGAGTGAAAGCCCTTCTGCTACAGTGATAATAAAAGGGAAGGGGTGAATGTTGTGGGCTGAGGGCTGCCTGATAACTCAAAGATCTTGCCTTTCAGTCTGTAAAAAGGCTGAAGATCGGTCCAAGAGTGGATGGGCTATTAGGCAGGGGCATTTCACGAGCCCCAGTCGTGACAGAGCCTCCCTTATTCCACGTACCAGAGTGTGGAAACAGAAACTCCAAGTATGTTTGCAGGTCCAGTTTATCAGGCAGTTTGGAATTGCATCAGCCATTGATGAAGGACTGAAAATACATTTTGAAAATAAAACATCCTTGCCTCTTTTGGGATAAAAGTTAAGACTATCCTGTGCTTTCTGAAATTGCTTTAAAATCTCTTCTTCGTTCCCTCTTTTAGGAGATTGGTTTCTCTACTGTGAGTGTTATTCAAACAAAACATGGAAGCAGTTTAGATATACATTATCTCCTGCAAGTAGCATTGTCACCAATCCAACCTAGATTAGTTAAATAAACAAGCAAGACGCAAGCTCATTTGTCACACTGAAAGCTTTAAATATTGTTATAGATGATGTTCAGAGTGTGAGTATAGGCTTTTAATATGGGGAATTGCTATCTTAATCATAACTTTTCGTTTAGTTATCATTGCTCTGTTTATATTTATTGAAATGTAATTTTATGTCTGAGGAATCTAATAATAAAAAATTGTGGCTTGTATTTTATACATCTCTTTTTTTTTCATTTCATTTTTCTAGTAATTCATTTTACTGTATTTTACAAAAGTATCAGTCCATGACAGATTGGAAATATAAAAATCTGGTCCCTCACCACACATAGTTTGAGAAACATTGCCTTAGAGGAATAAAGCGAGGACAGCCAATTGTTAGAATTTAAAACTGTAATAGTTTATTGACTGTACAAGACTGTGTACATGAGACGGTTCACAGAAGAATGGTGGGGAAATGGATTTGGGGCGAGGGGTTTTAAAGGGAGTAGAAAAGGCAAATATAATATCACAAGATACAGATAAACTAGTCAGATATTGGGATTCACAGTGTTCCAGAAACATCAATTTAGACAGAGCAGCGAGCATGCTTGGGTTCTGGAACCTTCTGCATGCTGAAACCACTATGTATTGTATTGTAAAAGATGAAGAAGTCACACTTTCACAAGGAAGAAAAAAAAAATAGAGCAAGGCTGTTGATTATTCAAATGTAAAATTCTAGATGGCCTTGTCAACTGAGGGCCTGTTCACACTGTTCACTCCTGGAGAGGCCCCTCCATATACAACCGCCACTGCTGTTGTCCTGGAGCTCACTAAGTCTGCCCTGGTCTTCACTAGCTGTGGGCAGCTATAATGTTGTCCACTGTTTGACCAGGAGCAGCTAATGAGCTCCCAGTCAGCAGCATTCACACCCTCTTCCCGGGTGTGATACTAAGAGTGTGTGCTGTGACTGTGGTGTGTGTGGTGCCCTCACATGCCATGTCCCAATCACCATGGCACTATCTGGGCACACACTGGATGCTGCCAGGGTTGTTGCTATGGTGATCCAGCCTGCAGATGACTTCCGCTGCTATTGATCTTTACGTCACTGGAATGGTATTGTGGGATGGACTGCCTGTAGGGGTGCACACAAAGCCATTTTTCACATTCAAAATAGGCTGAAATAGGCTGTCTGGGGGGTGAACTAGGCCTTCAGGTTCTGGCCTTGGTCCTCCCAGGAACCGGAAAGGACCGGAGGTGCCTTCCCCAAGCTCAGAAAGGTGTAGTTTGGGACCCAGATCATTCCGGAAAAGGCCCACGGATGCCAGAGGAGCCACAAGAGAAGGTAAGGGGGAGTGCTCTGGAGCGGGATGCTATGGAGGGGGGGGGAGGGGAGGCCCTTATGGCATCCAGTATCTGCTGAAACTTCAATAGAAGCTTCTACAAATACCAGATAATCCAGTTTGTGGACAAATAGGGCCCTATTCAATTCACCCATGAATCTAGGAATCCGTACCTATTCATACAAATTCCAGATGTCGTGAATATTTGTGCACATCCCTAATTGCCTGTCCTGGACAAGACTGGCCTTTGCAGTGTGCAGAGGGCTCAAGTAGCCAGGATCAGATGCGCATAGGGCTTAGGCTACATTTAAAAATAACAAAAGGGGCATTTCAGAGGGACCCGGGGGCACTAGAGTGTGGCCCTCATGTTCCCAACCCTTCTCTCATGTACCTTTTCTAGCACAGCTTCTTCTGCTTCTTCTTGCTGTATCTGATCACAGCCTAAATGTTGCTCTGAGTTGTTCATAAATTCACTTGGCATCTGTCTTTAACATGTGCGCATTAAAATAGACTCCTTACTGAAGCCTCAGTGAATGTTTCTGCAAATTAAGCAGAGCTTCTAGAAGTCTGTGGAAAGTACAAAGAAGAAGAAGAAGAAGAAGGGATGAGTATGCCACAGAGGCTTGCAGTTTGGAAAAGGAGCAGTGTAAATTGCCAGGTTTATATAGACGATTCCAACGATCATCATCTTCCAAAACAAACACATTAGAAACCCCAGAAGAGCCCCGCTGGATTGATCCAACTTGCCCATTTCATCCAGCCAGTCTTTCTTCCCCCCACCCCAACCTTTTTTGGACGATAGCTGCAGTAATCCTTAGCAGCAGTTGACAGCCAAGTAAAAAGGAACTTTTCCAAACATTGAATCCAACATTTTGTTTCTCTCAAACACATATCACTGGGCAGCCCAGATATAGGATAGGAAGACAATAGCAGCTGGTGGTTTAACTGGCATTTCCCTCCAAACTTGACGCTTTCACATTCAACACAGCTGAATGAACAGCAAGAAAATACAGCTTATGTTTCCATTTATTCCTGTTTGATTTTTGGTGCCCAGCATGATTTGTGTGTCATCTCTCTCTCTCTCTCTCTCTCATTCTTTGGGTGTTTTTCCACCACATTCAGGGGCAAAAACTAGGGCACAACTAGGATGCATCAGGTGACCCCACTTTGGGACATCTGTTGTATCCTAAACTTACCATGCATGTCACTAGGACTGTGGCACTGCGGCTGCTTGGGTTAGCCCAGAGGAGAAGGAGGAGGAGTAGAGTTGGGTTGGGTTTCATACCCCATTTTTCTTACCCTTAAGGGGACTCAAAGCAGCTGACAGGCCTTCTGTTCTGCTCTCTCTCCTCCCCTGCTTTATTAAGCAACATCCAGAATACAATCTTCACACAAAAAGAATATATGCAATATACATGCCTTCTGTTCTTCTCCCCACAACAGACACCCTGTGAAGTAGGTGGGGCTGTGAGAGCTCAGAAGAGAGTTGTGATTAGCCCGAAGTCACCCAGTTGGCTTTGTGGAGGAGTGTGGAATTGAGCTGGGAAACTTTCAGATAAGAATCCAACACTCTAAACACAAGACCAAGACTGGTTAAATTCGCATCAGCCCCTAAAACTGTGACTATAAAAGGGGGCTGCTATGGGCCTGGGTGTACCAGTCATTAAAATGGATGGATGGATGGATGGATGGATGGATGGGTGGATGGGTGGGTGGGTGGGTGGGTGGGTGGGTGGGTGAACAAACAAATGAATGAATCTTTTCCTGCAATTCATTTTGGCAGTTTCTGTTTCAATTAATAATGTACCATAAAATATTATTTATGTAATAACATAATTATTTTGTATTATATAATTTTCTGGGAGGGGCTGTCAACCACCTTGAGTACCTTATTTTGGAAAGACATCAATTTGCTTTTCCTGTGAGTATAATGAAAACTTATGCAGGCAATATTGTATAGGGTAGAACTAGCAAAGTGAGCTTCAGTCTTGAGCATATTTAAGCAGTAAAAACAGCCCCATTAGTCATGCCGAATCCTTTTAAAATTGCCTTCTAAGCAAAACTTTTTGTTCCGTCATCTGGGACTCAGGATCCACCAAACAAAAAGGTGAGCCTTTGATGCTGTAACTCTTCTCTATTCCATTAGCAGCTTTCTTAAGAAACTTAAACCTAAACTAAATGATTGTGAATACTTTAAGACAACGCAATTTCCCCTAATCATGGCAGAACCTTCTTTGAAGGTTTTTAGAAGCCAAGAGAGGGTTCAATTTCATCCTAATGCTCACAAACAATATTGCTTTTTAACACAACAATTAGTAACTGCTTTATTGATAAATTACATGTGACGTGTGTAATTAAAACTGAAGATTCAGTTATTAGATCCAATAGGTGTGAATATGGATCTTTTAAAAAGGAATTAAATTGCATTGTGCTTTGGGTATTAGCTCAGCTGAACCTTGCTGGTTCTCTTAACACTTGCTTCATTAAGAACTACCAAGAAATTATGCTGTGATGCAATATGTAATTTAGGTTTACTGACTATGAAGCCCAAGGGCCTCTGACTGAAACAAGAACATAGTGCTGGTCCCAGTAGAAATGATAGATAGATAGATAGATAGATAGATAGATAGATAGATAGATAGATAGATAGATAGATAGATAGATAGATAGATAGATAGATAGATAGATAGATAGATAGATAGATAGATAGATAGATAGATAGATATAGATAGAAGTTTGCTGCCATAATTGCCACACAGTAGGCGAGATGCATTAGGTTGCATTCACTTTTCACAAAAATTCATAGAGCCTATACAGTTACAAAGCAGCCTATGGTTAAGGATCAAATGAGGCATAAGTGCCTCTCTTTCCCTCTCTTCTCTTTCTCTCTCTGTGTGTTCTGTTAAGATATATGTTCTGCTTCCCTAACAATTTTAACACTAAGCTTGTTGAAAAATCTGGTGCACTCAAGCTGTTTATCTAAACTAGGACAAAGTGAACTCAAAGTGGCTGAAATGGATCCAGAAAACAGTCACGTACGGTGTGGGGTTTATTTCCTATCTGCAAGACACAATTTTAAAATGCCTGGATTTTAACACATTCATACATTATGGTATGTATGTATGTATGTATAATATTATTCTTTATGGAGCTCCACTTGGCATCCAAAATTCCCTCCTTTACAGACACTATGTTGTAAATAAAACATATTTTGAGCACCACTGAGTCATATTTTGCGTTTTAACAAACCTATATTTTGGATGCCGTTTCGCCAGATTTAAACACAGCCCTCACTCAGGCGTCTGTTGCAGCCATCTGTTGGAGATGAACAACTTTTGGAGTCCCGTTCAGAGACTGAGCTCTGAAGAAGTCTACCTCTCCATGCAAACATTCAGAGTCTTTGTAAGGTTCCTCGTGTGAAACTTTGGTTCAGAAATGCAAGCTTCTTGTGAAAAAAATCAGGGAAAAAATGAGGAATTAAAGAGGGACAAAATATCCTACCTTGTGGAAAACAATCCCCAAATATACTTCCCTCCAGTAGCCTAAACTTTAGGCCCTAAAGTGCTCAGATATAAGAAAAGTGGCACCTTAGAGGTGCCTCAGAGAGACAGTGTGTGTCCCTCCATGTCCGCAAGCCTTCTCTAATCCACCTTTTCTAAGCACAGTGAAGCTGAATCCCCAAAAGACTTATTAGCCCCTCTCGGATTCCTCTGCAGTCACTCTGTTATAGCTGACTTTAAAAGTCCCCTCCACTTCCAGAATAAGCGTCCCCCTGGCAGCCGCGATCTAAACGGACTTTCCGTCCCCGTGGTAGCAGTTTTCTCTTTCCAGGCATTTCCCCCCCCCCTCTCTTGTTAAAAGGAAACATAGCCAGATCTCCGTCTCTTGAAACTGCCTCCCGCCCCTAAAGCAAGATGAGCGCTCATTCTGTCAATTTCATTCACTTTCAGCAGTTACTTTCACTTTGTTCTCTGTTAGAAAAGGATTTTCTGCCCCGGTAAAGTCAGCAGCTGCAGGATCGGGAGCGCGATCCTTCGCTCATTCTCTTTTAAGGCTTCACTTGAAAACAATGTTGCCATTCTGAGCAATTCTGGCTTTTTACAAAGGAAAGGAAGCGAACCTGCTGCATTTCTCAGATGTGTGAATGCTTTTTGGCTGTGTGTGCAAGCAAGTAATCCCCGCCCCTTTTGCCACGGAGCGTCCTCAAGGCAGATATAGCGAGCAAAACCCGCGAATCACCGAAAGAGCGCTGGAACTCTTCTTTAAAGTGCACGTATTTTATCGCGGGTGTCTCACTTTGCTAAGCTCCCTAAGCGCCTTGTAAAGCCCGGAGTGGGGCCGCTCAGAGGCAAAAGGAGTGTCCTGGCACACTTTAAATTCCATGGGGACAGGGCTTGTATGAACAATCCCACTTCAAAACCTTGTCTCTCAGGTGCCTCAGAGATGCTTTTTTTGGCTGAGTCTGATTATAGCCTCAAAGTGAGCTTGTACTGAAGTCTGACTCTCCACTCACCTCCTGGTAACCTGACTTGAGGAGGGGGTGTCTCTGGTACAACCCAGGTGATGTGGCCTATATAGACATCAGTGGCCTCACAATTTGTCTTGCAGTGTTTGCACAAACACTGAGCAAATTGAAAAGACCAGGGTATTTTCAGAGTGGTCTAGTGGTTAGGGAGCTGGACTCTTATCTGGGAATACTGGGTTCGATTCCGGCCTCCCCCATGAGACCAGCTGGGTGACCTTGGCCTAGTCACAGCTCTCTTCTGAGCTCTCACAGCCCCACCTACCTCACAGGGTATTCTGTTGTGGGGAGAAGAATAGAAAAGCTTTGTCACCTGCTTTGAGTCCCCTTAAATGGGTGAGAAAAGTGGGGTAGAAAAGCCAACTCTTCTTCTTCTTTTCCCCCAACTGCTGAGGTGGCAGCGAGGGTTCCCAGGTACACTGACATGGAGACCCTTGTGGCCAGTCCACCTATGATCTAATATAGTTTGCTTACCACCTGAGCCTCAAGAGACCGCAGTGAATCCAGAAACACCCACAGATCATGCCCCCTTTCTTTCTGAGTGTGGTCTAACTTCCTTTAATCAAGACCTTTCTGCATTCACACATAAGTTTTAATTCAGCTTCAGCCAACTTTCAGAAGAAGAGAACACATTGGCAAAACAACAACCTTTCCAGCTAAAACAGAAATTAAAAGGTGTGAGCAGTCAGACCTGAAGATGGACTTAAGATGGGTTAAAGTGAAGGTGTGACCATAATCCCTATGACACACACAGTGTCTCCATCTTGTCTGGATTCAGTTTCAGTGTATTCACATCCAGCCTATTACTGCCTGCAAGCAGTGACCAAGCACCTCAACTTCATATGCATGGCACCGAACTCCAAATCTTCTAATGTCATCTCCCTGTGGCTAAAGGTGTTAAGCAGCATAGGGGACAGAACTAATCTCTAAGGAACTGCACATGAGAATCCCCACGGAGCGGTACAAAGGTTTCTGCATTGTTACCTTTCAGAGTCCAATTTAAAAATAGGAAGAAAACCACTCTAGAACAATGCCTCAGTTCCCAAACTTTTATCCATCCATCCATCCATCCATCCATCCATCCATCCATCCATCCATCCATCCATCCATCCATCCATCCATCCATCCATCCATCCATCTACCTACCTACCTACCTACCCATCTATCCACCTATCATCTATCTGTCTCTCCGTCCGTCCGTCCATCCACCCATCCACCCATCCACCCAACCAACCACCATCAGGAAGGCAAGCTAAACATGGGATTATCTTTGGGAAAGGAGGCCAGAAGTTAATTGAGGAATACCTTACCTAATAGATTTTTAGACAGGTCTAAGAGTGTCAGGGAATCGTTGGAAGATCTCAAGATGTGAGGAGGTCAGTGCATGCCTATGTTGCATGCAGACTAAGCTACAGATTAGAGAACTGACCTGAAAAGTATAGAGTCACATTGTAAAGGAAATATGAGTGTTGAACAAGACTGAGACAGCTGTGTGGTGTAGCTCTATATAGTTTTGTTCTATTTTTAAAGGGTCAAGATAAAAGTTGTGGTCTGAATTTCTTAATAAAGGAGATATAACTATGGTTGTTTGCACACTTATCATTTTGTGGACCACTCCAGTGGACTTCCACCAGCTGTGTCCTAGAGCAATGCCAGCTGCATTTGAATAGCTGTTCTGCACTGGCTGCCACGCTGGCTGCAAAACTCACATGAGCTTTGAAGCCTGTCTCTGACATTTCTGATGGCCAGGAATGAACGTTCCTTTTCTCTAAGCCCCCAAGGGAAATGAGTGGCCTGGGTTATCACCTGCTAGACTGCCAGCAGACATTCTTAAAAATCTCTATGAATGTTCCCATGCTAGGCTGGCTAATCAGGGCAAAATCACACTTCCTGTCCTGTCCAGGGGATGGGAAAGGTGAACTTACCCATGCATGTACCAATATTCACATGCCATCCCTCCACACATCTGCAGACTTAACTGCAGTCCGGATGCATATCTGGGTACCATCTTCGCACCAGATGCCGGTGCCAGTGTGTGTGCACTGTCATTATCACCAGGACAATGGTGAAGCAGCATGCATGCACACTGTTTCTGGCACATCACATGATTCACCAGCACACTTGTGCCATGTGTCTCATACTCATATAAGACTCATATCAGTGGGACTTATATGGCAAAAATATAGTACTGATTAGTACTGATATTATGTCTTCCTTTGACATTCTCTTCTCCAGACTTTTGTAAGGAAAGCTTCAAGTCCCTGTCCTTCTGGCCATGCATGTTTGGAGGCAAAGGTCTGTCATGTCACATGGTTTGGTTCTGCAGGAAAATATGGGAGAGTTTTTTATTGGAACCCTCAATGAGAACTCCCCAAATCACTGCTGGTTCTTTGGAGGATGCTTTCTTTCAACCAACAGTTTTGTTTTGTTTTTTTATAGAAATATTCTACACCTTCTCATGTTGGAACCTGGTGATAAGCTTTGTGGTAGCCACAAACATCCTTAGGAAACATAGGGCATATAATTAATATGCAATTTTTTTCATGCTGCAAGCAAAAGGAGAATTGTGCTAGGTTAGATATCATTTGCCTCCCTCTGGTTAGACATGCAAAAGCCTACAAAGAAGGCATTTCTAGCTCCGTCCATCTAGATATGTGTTTATGTTTGAACACTGATCTTGAGGGATTTGCTTGTCCTGTCCTTTTGACATAATCCACATTTTGCAATGTTCCCAGGGTTTGTGTCTGCTCTTTAAAGCTGGGCTGATAGCACAACTCCCATTTCTTAACTCTAAAGAGATGGGAAAAACACTGGTGTGTGTGTGTGTTTGAGGAGATTTATTTGAAAAGCTGATAAGGATATGACATGGCCTTTATCACACAGTCCTTTTCTGGCAGTTGGAACTTTGCTCCATTTAACCCAGAAAACCTACATGTGAAGTGATGCTTCCACTTTCATTTTCTTCCCTGCCCAAAAATTCAACAGATTTTCTTGGTAATTAAGGATAGGAGCAGCAAAGTCCAGTAACACTGGGTCTTCTTGCACCTTCACCTAGCACTAGGCATGTGCACAGATATTTGTAGGTATTCAAAATCCGATCAAATGTGCCAAATTTTGACACTTGAACTCAAATAGAATGTCCTGAAATTTGAATCTAAACATTCGATTTGAATAAAAACTTTGAACGAATAGATTCGAATTTGGCAAATATGAATCGAATCTTGTTAAATTCAAATTTAAAAGATTTGACTCAAATCAAATTTTCAGATATTCAATCCGATTCAAACAGAATGTCAAAAAACATTAATGCGCTAAAAGAATTTGGGGAAAGAAAGACATGGTTGAGGTATGAAGACTTGTTATATAAAAAAGATGATGTGAATGAATATGATTTCAAAACAAGAGAACAACTAATTTCAGAAGGGAAAAATGTACAGTGGTTTACATATATACAGCTGGTAGATATCTTTAGAACTGATAAGGAGAATTCAAATTTTGAATGGGAAAAACAAGAGTGGGAAAATAACTTGAGTAAGGCAGAAAGAGGTACCATTGGTATGATGTACAAAGCACTACTACAAATAGAAATGGAACATGACCAGGTTAAAGATTGTATGATTTTGTGGGCAAGGAACTTTGGGTATAATATTCAAATGGATCAATGGGAAAAACTCTGGGTTAAAGATATTAAATTTACTGCTTGTGCAACATTGAAGGAGAATATCTACAAGATGATGTATAGATGGTATCTAACACCTTATAAGCTTGGAAAAATGTATCATATGTCAACAAAATGTTGGAAATGTAAAAAGGTGGATGGTACTTTTTATCATATGTGGTGGACATGTGAGAAAGCAAAAAAAATTGGAAAATAATTTGGTGCTGGATAAGGCAAATTCTGGATATTAATCTTGAGTTTAAACCAGAAATTTTCTTATTGGGTATGGTTGATGATAATCTAAGGGAAGTAAAGACTTTGATTCTGTATATGGTAACAGCTGCCAGATTACTATATGTTAAGATTTTTAGATCTCTGATAAGATAAAGTCAGAGATACTAGTAGAAAGTTTTAGCAGAGTAGCATAAAGCAACTGCACAGCGAAGCTTGCTCCTGGAATCACTTGCAAGGAAGAGAGAGACTTGTATTCATTCCAAAAAGGAAGGTGCTTTAATTTCTGGTGAGTGGGAGTAAGCACTACAAATGCAGAAAAGGAATGGGTGCATGAAAGCATGAAATAAACAACAGTTAACAGCCTACAACTTACAAACAGCTTACAGGCAGGTTACAGACAACTTCAACATAGATACAGCGATTCAGCCACGGTTACAGTATACATTCATCAAAGTGTCACGAAAGCAGCTCTATCGTACTGTAACAAAGACTCAAAGGAAACATAGCCCAAATTATACACACACCACTACATTGTGCAGGTGAACGCAATTAACATTTCAGCTGAGGCTGAAATAAGGCTAGTTAACAAGAAAATGTTAAGGTCCTAAAGAGAGTGGATTTCTGAAAGCACATTTTACTTAAAGCAATCCTGACATCCCTTCCAATGTGCTGAAGAAATCCAAACAGAGTTTTTATCTAAGTAACAAAATGCCTTGACGACTTAGCAGCAGTCTTGAAAAAACTTTGCAAATTAGGGTTGGCAACATTCCACTCAGTGTTATAACTTAATAGATACTTCTTATTTTGCACAGGCAAAGAAACATATTTGATTTGCTTAACTTTAGAAAAAGATGCCCTCATATTGCTTTGCTTAGCAATAGACCTGATAGATTTACGCCTCTGTTTTATGGCTGCCACAAAGAAATTTATAATGAAACGGTCTGGCTTAACACCTTTCGTTGCTCTTGAAGAACGTCGAGGCAAACAAGCTTCAGGCAAAGCAGAAATATTTGGGCTTTCCACACTTGAATAATCTGTAGGTAAGTATTCCTCAGTAGCAGAATCATCATCTGAAGAAAAAGTAGATTCAGTTGAACTCCTATACTTTAACCATTTAGGATCAATGGAAGGGCTTGGAGACTGTGCAATTGTTTGACTACCTTCTGTAGTCCCTTCCTCAGTGAAACTGGGTACATAGACAACACAGGGATCAGGAGACTTTATCAAAGTTACTGGCGTGTGAAACTTTACACGACTTGTAATTAGTATTTTGCCAAATTCTGTAGTAAAACGATAGCTCTTAGAATCTGTGTGATACCCCACAATTTGCTTTAGAGTAGGCTCACGGCTATTTACTGCCGAATCCACTTCAATTGTGGCATAACAGCCAAAAGGTTGTAGATAATCTAAATTAGGTCTCTCATTACGCAGAGATACTACAGGTATGTTCTGTGTACGAAAACAGAAACTCCTATTAAATGTAAATGAACTATAGGCTAACGCCTCGCCCCAAAAATCATTTCTTAAGTTACTTTCAGATAACAGAATATTTACAGTCCTAAACAACTGGGACGCAACATAGGTTCCTACACCTTGTTGACCCGTGGGCGTAACACAATAAGACACACCAGAAGAATGCAAAAACATTTTCACATCTCGAGAAAGAATACTTCTGGTATCAAACTGTAAACAGTTTACAGTGCTCTGATACCGGCTTTTTACATGGCCAAAGAAATCTCTCAAAATAGACACGGTTTGAGATGGATCCTTTACAAAATAAATGAAGCTATAATTACTTTTATCATCAATTAGAAGTATTGCAAATCTTGCTTGACCTTGGGAACGTTCATTTGGACCATAAATCTCTACATGCACTAGGTCAAAGGAACAAGCTGCTTGTCTTGCTTCAACTAAATCAGTAGGCATAGCTGAGTTACAGCTCTGAGCACAGAGACGGCACAGTGGCTTCTTTTTACAGACAGAAAAAGAAAACTTAAGAATCTGTGCTAACTTCTTAATACTTTCTGGATCAGTGTGGCCAAATTTCACATGCAATTTACATAGACAGTCAGCAGGACAGCTATTTATGACTGTATTGAGAGCTAGGCTGCTTTCAGAGTTAGGCTCAACAGCATTTAAGACAAACAAACCATTTTGCATATGTGCAACAGCAACATCCTGGCCACATTTAGACAGTGTACACTTATTATCTGAGAAACAACAAACGAAGCCTTGGTTTGTCAAATCACTTACAGATAATAAAGAAAAGTCAAAATTGTCCACAAACAAAACATCTTGAACAGTTTCTTGTAATGCAGGAATGAAAGCATTTCCAATTCTTGTAGCAGTAAATTCTTGGCCATCCGGCATAGTGATGCTGACAGGGGGAATCTCCTCAATGTCGGTGAGAAGATGCTTATCATTAGTGCAACTCCAATTTGCTCCGCTATCTATTATCCACTTGCTTGTGCCTGGGAAAGGGTCAGAACGGTCCGTAGACAGAGTCAGCAAAGCTGAGGCATAAGATTCATCCCTCTGCTGGTCTATTGGCCGAGGCTTGGAAGTGGAAGGGAAAAATTGTTTACCTTGAGGTCTTCGACTTTGTTGCTGATATTGTTTTCTTTTAATACAGTCACGTTGAATATGCCCTTTACGGTGGCAAAAGTGGCATTTTATAGCTAAAGAAGTGGCTTCTACCTTTATCTCTGGCCTTGGAGCAACAGAAACTGCCGGCTGGGTAATAATTCGTGCTTGGCCATATTCCAAAATACGCTGTGCCACAGTAGTAAAAGTTAATTGGTCATCACTCATAGATGCATGACTATCAACGAGGCCCTTGTAATCTTCTGATAAACTGGAAAGAAGGATACAGGACTGATGAGCTTGGTCGAGCTCAAACCCGCGGTCTTGTGCCTCAGAAAGGAGAAGCCTTAATTTATTGACATGTTGATACAGGTCATCCCCCGGCTTAAGTCTCATAGCATATATTTGTTGCATTATAATTAGCTTTGAACCAGCCGTTCTTCTTCTATACGTAGCCTTGAGAGTGTCCCAAACGCCTTTAGCTGTAGCAACGTCTTTTACAATTGTACGGACAGACGGATCAAGCCCCAAGAATATTGTAGCTCTTGCTTTCATCTCTCTCAGCGTCTGCTCATCTGTGGGTGCTTGAGGAAGGTCATTTGCTACGAACTCCCATAAGTTCTCTCTTATCAAAATTGACTCCATAGTGGGTGCCCAGGAAAAATAATTTTGGTCTGTGAGCTTCTGGAAGGACCCAAAAATAGCCATTGAGCTGCTTTGATCAGTCATCCTGGCTGACTCACCTCAGGCACAGGGAACGGACTGCAATTTGCTTCAAAGACACAGCAAAGTCTTCTCACAGCTTCCCGGAACTCAAACAGCAACTTCAGGAAAACACAGGCTCTTCATTCAAGGATCCCAGAGATGTTTATCTAGATTAGATTCTTATCTCCCTGGGCCCATAACCTGTTAAGATTTTTAGATCTCTGATAAGATAAAGTCAGAGATACTAGTAGAAAGTTTTAGCAGAGTAGCATAAAGCAACTGCACAGCGAAGCTTGCTCCTGGAATCACTTGCAAGGAAGAGAGAGACTTGTATTCATTCCAAAAAGGAAGGTGCTTTAATTTCTGGTGAGTGGGAGTAAGCACTACAAATGCAGAAAAGGAATGGGTGCATGAAAGCATGAAATAAACAACAGTTAACAGCCTACAACTTACAAACAGCTTACAGGCAGGTTACAGACAACTTCAACATAGATACAGCGATTCAGCCACGGTTACAGTATACATTCATCAAAGTGTCACGAAAGCAGCTCTATCGTACTGTAACAAAGACTCAAAGGAAACATAGCCCAAATTATACACACACCACTACATTGTGCAGGTGAACGCAATTAACATTTCAGCTGAGGCTGAAATAAGGCTAGTTAACAAGAAAATGTTAAGGTCCTAAAGAGAGTGGATTTCTGAAAGCACATTTTACTTAAAGCAATCCTGACACTATATGCACAAAAATGGAAGCAAGAGGAACTACCTACAGAAGAAGAATGGATAATTAAACTGATGGATATGGCAGAAATGGACAAATTAACGAATTTATTAAAAGATAAAACAGTGAACAAGTTTATAGAGGATTGGGGACTTTTTATACAATTTCTTCGGGGGTTGGGCATTCCGATGGAAGGCATTGGCCTTTAGGAGAAAAAGTAATAAGTAAAAGTACGGAGTGCAATATAATGGATTAGGAGAAGAAGAATCTGGAGAACGGAGGAAGTCACATGTAAATTCATCAGAATTATTGTATTGGTATATAATTATGTATGGAAATGTACTAATGAAAATAAAAAACTTGACTGTGAAAAAAAAAAACATTAATGCGCATCCTTACCTAGCAAAGGTCTAGGATTCATCAACACTGTGGTCACACCTAAGGTTTAATCCAGCTTCAGTCCACCTTCAGAGTGAGAGAACACATTAGCAAAGTGACCAGTAATTTTCTTCCCACATTATCTATCCCCAAGGTAGATTTTCTGAGTTATTTAACACTGAAAGAAAACTGCTTGTCACTTTGCTGATGTATTCTCTCACTCTGAAAGTAGCCGGAAGGTGGAGTATACCTTAAGTGTGACCACTGCCTAGGAATCTGTACTTTGTGACGCCTAACGCATCACCTGGCCACAGCAATGCACATGTGCGGAGCCAGTGCTACAGCAACTGGGCAACACGGTGACAACTGCGGCTGCACTACCCAGTTGCACATTCTGTTCACCTGGAAGAGGTGCAAATGGAGGATGCCAGACTGCTCTAGTCTGGCCAATGTTTTCATGCACTACAGCTGTACAAGTGCAGTGCACTCTGACACACATGGAGTCTAGGACAGAAGTGACTCTGCGAAGTGCATATGCACCACGCTGGGGCATACCGTGAGTTCCCCAGGGAGCAATGTGTGGAAAGGCCCCCTTTCTTTGTTTGAACCAACAACATTCTAAAGGTCCCTTAAACAAAGACAATTTGCTAAAGTCTCTTATGCCTCCTGCCTGGCCTCTTCTCTGTGACTCTTTCCACACTGGGCTTTATTCCAGATTATTTGCCCAAAAGGAAACCTGGGGCGTTTCCCGTTTGCTTATGACTCTATAGCCACAATGAATACCTCCCAGGTAACTTTCTGCTAAGCCACACACAGACACCTTACCCTTACTACTATGAATTCTGTCTCTCTCCATGCCCAATTTCTTCATTTCAAATGTTGGAGGGTATGTGATGGCTGTGTAATACACTCTTGACGTTCTGTCCAGTGCAGATGGAGCATACTAGCAAGGGGTGTGGCCTCCCTTGGACCTACCAAGGTCTGTGGAGGAGAAGCCTCTGGAGCCCTTTAGAAACTGGTTTTTCCAGTCTGTGTGGAAATAGCCTTGTATATTGCATTCACTGAACTCTTGACAAGTGACAAAAGCTCTGGGATTTAACTGTGTCGCTGTATTGAACAGACCATGGCATTCCTAGCCTCCAGAGGAACTTTAGTTCTGCAGGGGTGACAGTGAGTCTGACACAGGAGTGAAAACAAGGCCTTTTCTTAGAGGCTGAAAACCTCACAGGAAGGAAAACAAGCAGAGAATGAGTCAGAGGTAACTGAATGACGGTTTCCATGCTTGAAACCAGTGCAGAATAAGAACGTCTCTGCAGGCCTCCCTCCTGTTCACTACTGTAGTTTAAGGAAGACTACGTTCCCACCTGGTACACTCAGTCTGCACAGGATGGAGTACAAACCAGACTAAGGCAGCCAAAATGGTGTCCTTGAGTAGTCTACTGGCAGGCCACTTTTTCATGGTCTACTAGCAGACTGGTGGGTAGGTCTGTGAGAGCTCAGAAGAGAGCCGTGATGAGCCCAAGTTCACCCAACTGGCTTCATGGAGGAGTGCGGAATCAAACCTGATATTCCCAGATAAGAGTCCGACACCCTAGCCACTAGACCAAACTGGCTCAGTAGTCCAGCTCCCTAACCACTAGACCAAACTGGCTCACAGTGCTTCTGTGGAGCTGGTTGTCCCAATGCGGACTGCCTTGTTCCATGCCAGGAGTAATTCAGCCCAATGGGGAGTGCCTATCCTGGACCAAAGTGTACCACTCTGATCTGGGATAGAGCAGGTAAGGGCAGAAAGAGCCAATGACGTAGTAGGGCTTCTTCACCTAAAGGCCTGTGGTATGTGAAATGATGTATACAGGTAAATTGAGGTAGACTACCTTTTCACACTTCCTCTTCTGGGGAATTCCTGGAAGATACCAGGAGACTACCAGACAGAGTCCAACACTCTAACCACATGACCAGACTGGCTCTCAATGAAGGCTTCTCTGACTCCTAATCCATTTTTTAGGATTTATGGGCAGGGCATTCCATAGCTTGCACCAGCATGAGGGTAGCAGGTTCCTATTCCAAGATATAATCTGAAATAAGACCCAGTTCAGAAAAGGACTTAGTCCAGTGGTTCTCAACCTTCCTAATGCCGCGACCCCTTAATGGAGTTCCTCATGTTGTGGAAACCCCCAACCACCGGGGCGGAGCAGATGGGAGGTGGGAGGGAAGGGTGGTGGGAGACTTGTCGCGACCCCTCTGAAAGGGTAGTTCGACCCCCAAAGGGCTCCTGACCCCCAGGTTGAGAACCACTGCCTTAGTCTATCTGGGTTTGCAGAAGTCTGGAATGTACCAGAAGCATATGGAAGTCAGAAAGCATTCTTAACTGTGTTCAAATTTAAACAGTTGATGCTTATTAACCACCCATGCGCTCTGGTGTCTCTTGGTTTGCAGCTTCTCTTGGCACAGCTCCTCCTCATCCATAACATTCAAATCTGACTCTTCCAATGAACTGCTGGTTCCCTGGCACTGATTTTCCAGCCTTGATCTAAACAGTCAGTTTGCTTAAATGAAAAGCTGGCAGGCATAATTGCCTGTTAAATCTTATTTCTGGTATTGCTGATTCCATAAACCTGTGGAAGTTCCCAGGGCAAGTCAACACAGCTGTGAGTGTTTGAAATAGGGCAGAGGGCCTCTCCAACCTAGTTACTGGTGACTGGGAAAGTCCTTAGATATGGATAACGCATGTAACTGTGGGAGAGGGGCGGCACTTTGATGGTGTTTTCTCCCACTCTAAGACCCCACCACTGCCACAAAGTTCACACCCCCTTTGGTGTCCTTTCTTCCATCTGGATAAACCAGCCCTGTTTTTACTAACAGGAGATGGGGGTCATTTCCTGCCCTCACTGGAGACATCAAAGCTGGGGAAACAAAAGTTTCCCGACTCAAAGTTTGCATGGGGAAGAACAGTTGGCCGGAAGCCCTGCCTGAGGGGGAGGAGAACCTTACCATCTCTCCTGGGGATGGTCTAGTGGTGGCATCCTAGACTATTCTGCCCTCTGGGTGACTCTCCAGCCTGGCTGGGCGCAAATATATTGAAGGAGATAATTCTTTGTGGGACTGGGGTCTTTTGTCAGCTGCTCTGGACTCCACTTGGCCCCAGCAGCCTCAATTTGTTTGTGTGTGTGTGTTTGGCTTATTTTGCAATGTTTTATATGATATGCAATTTTTATAATGTATTTTTATTATAATATTTTGATTGTTATTTTCATTACGTATTTTCTGCTTGCTGTAAACCACCTTGGGCAAATTATCTTTTGGAAAGGTGGTATACAAATAAAATGTAAACAAAAAATGAAAATGGTGGACCAGGCACTTTAACAGCATTCTTCAAGCCAGAATCTGCCTTTGGGCAGATCCTGCCAGTGCCAAGCTTTGGAAACAACAGTTACTTCAGATGCAACTGTTCAGTGAGAACCAATTTAGATGCAGAATCTGAGGTAAAGTGTCATTATGGTTGATCACAGACCTTTACAGGTATCATTCAGATTCAGATGGCCTTCTCTACCCATAAACTTCACCAATCTATGTTTGTAAGCCTCCAAAATGTTGGGCATCATTACATTATGTCAATTTCTGTCAATTTCTTCCAATGCTCTTTTTGTGTTTTGGCTGCCCTTGCTATCATGAAGCTGCTAATTAAAATTTTGTAAGCCACACTATGGATTTCTCCTTTTGAACGTAAGTAAAAACTCAGAGCAGTGAAATTAACTCTGTTTTTGCACTTGATCTTTGTATCTCTGGACAGGATGGGCTGCCCTGTCCCAGGATATACATCCCATCCTGCTCCACACCTGAGGAGCAGCTGAACCTCCAAAGGCCAGAAGCAAAATGTTTCTAGCCTGCCTGGCTTGGGGGCAGGCTCACTTCTGGCAGTCCTTCCTGGAGCACCACTGAAAAGGGTCCCCCATGGTATGCTGGACCATAGGAGCATGCTATACTGGTCCTCGGCTGGTTATAGACCTCAGTGTTGAAATCTACAGGCGCTAACAGGCTAGGTGCCATTTGGGGTGTCCTAAGCCAGTCCATGCCTTGTCCAATGCAGATAAAATATGACAGGAAGAGGCACGCTCTGCCTTAGTCCACACCAGCATGGGAATGGAAACCCACCCCACCCCCATATTCTGGAATCTGATCCAGAAGAATCCAAAACGTGGAAACAGTATAAGGAACTACCTAATGAAACTTATCTTGCATCCAACTGAATAACCCAGAAGTGATTATTTTTACAGATGTTATGTGGGAGCCAGTTTTCCCTGGGCTACTCAGGGCCAGCGCCAAGACCACATGTACAACTTATGTCCTCTTCATGAGCAGGTATGAGGAAATGGGGTGTTGCATTGTTACTCAGGAGTTGTAACATTTTGGCCTGAAACAGCCGTTTTTCTTGAGATCCTAGATGTGACATGGACAATCCAGAAGAGGGAAATAGGTCCCAGGTGCTCTTGCAAGACCTGGGGTGTTTTTGCATTTCCATTCCTATCAGCTAGACAGGAAAGGAGTGCGATTAACCAACATGGACTAGCACTTGCACTTGGAGCGCTAGTCAACTTTGGCCATTGCAGTGCTGTCACCATAAGCTAATGATCTCACTCATCTTCAAAGGAGATCATTCCCCTTTTTCCACGTGCAAAGATCCGAATCTTTGAGATGGGGTCCTCCTGGAGATCTGGATCTTGAAGAGACCTTTAATCAGGTCCTCAGAAAATTGAGATTTAAGAGCTTGAAGGACCCATTAAATCTTGAAGGGGACAGGACCTTGCAGATGGGGCCTTCACTGGGGTCCAGGTGAGGACAGAGCCTTCCCAATTGTTACCAATCGGGTACTGATCAGGTTCCTAATGAGGTCTTAGAAGGGTTCTAAGCCCTAGTGGAAAAAGGCCCCATATTGGGGCCAAGGTTTGAATCCCAATAAGTCCTGGCTGGGCCACTGTACAGAAATGGAAATACCCCAGCATTTGGAATAGAGTCAAAGCTATTTGGTAAGATACATCATCTGTGTATTATCATGTATATTATGTGCTGACAATCTGTAAGATGAATTGACCATAGAGTTCTTCATTAACAAGACCTCTGGCAAGATTGGAAGGTGAAAATGTATGATGTTTTTCTTTCTCGGTTACTGTTTCGTTGTGGACTGGAAAATATGTGGAGAAAGGGTTTGCATTTAAATGGTGAATTTACAAGGTCCTATGACACAAAATAAATCTGTGTTCTGTCCTTGAAGTGTGACTTGCTTTCTCTGAACCATTATGTGTTACTATCACAATGTAAAAGATGATACTATTCTTTACGATATATATGAGTAAATTATGATGCATAAATAGATACTCCTGCATTCAATCTTGTGATTACCTCCTTGTATGAGGCCTTCAGATTAAAAAAAAGAAAAATGAGGCCAAACCACGTATGAGGTTAGACCTCATAATATGTTTTAATGTAAGAAAAATGCTTTAATGTAAGAAAGGATGAACCCATTAGGTCAAAATAACAACTCTGTTAGGCCCTCTCCACATGGTTAAGGAGCCAGACTCTCATCTGGGAATACCGGGTTCGATTCTGCCTTCCTCCATGAAGCCAGATGGGTGACCTTGGGTTAGTCACAGCTCTCTTCTGAGCTCTCACAGCCCCACCTACCTCATAGGGTGTTCTGCTGTGGGGAGAAGAACAGAAGTTTTGTCAGTCTCCTTAAAAGGGTGAGAAAAGTGGGATATAAAAGCTAATTCTTATTCTTCTTCTTCAAGTTCCTGCTATGTTTGCACACAGTCTTAGCCTGATCTGCTCTTCTACACAGAGCTCCAGCTATTGCACATACTGTGTGCCTTCAATTCATCCTTCACCCAGCCCATCTCCCTGCTGGCTCACTTTCAAAATCTGCAAAGGCTTTTGAAAGCTAAGCATCAAGCAGTTGGTAGGACGAGCCAGCCACATGCAGCAGACATCACAACCCAACAGCTATGAACCCAACAGCTGAGATCATGGCTGAGGTGCAGGACAAATTCCAGCTGAAAGTGCAATAGCACACTAGTTCAGCTTAAATGAAACCATAGTGCAAAGATGTCCCTTGCTGTTTGTGATCACTAATAAATTGTGCTCACAGGTAGAAAAATAACTGACAATGTACTTGGGACTTTTTTTAAAAGGAAGCACTGTCCCTGAAGAAAGAAGTATAACATAACATAACATAACATAACATAACATAACATAACATAACATAACATAACATAACATAACATAACATAACATAACATAACATAACATAACATAATATAATATAATATAATATAATATAATATAATAATACTGTAATATATGGAGGTTGATACTCCCATATCAACCTGCCTGTGCCTTAAGATCTGGAGGGGAGGCCCTCCTGGTTGTCCCACTGCCTTCATCAACAAAAGGAATGGGCACCTGGGAGAGGGTCTTCTCAGTGTTGGCCCCTAGGCTATGGAATAGTCTCCCTCTCAAGGTGCGTCTATCACCTTCATTGTATACCTTTAGGAAGCCAGTAAAGATGCATCTCTTGTCCTGGCCTTTGGTTAAATGGGGATACACTTTTCTCTTCCCACCGGCAAATGCTGTTATTGTTTTAATGATGTTTGATTTTAGATGTTGTTACCCATCTCCAGGTGTAGGGCGGGATAAAAAAGTAAATAAATATGTAATATAAATCTCACATTTGGTTGGCAGGTTGTTTCCTATTACCACAGCAATAGAATGAGTCCATGTTCCTGCTTTCAGATAATTCCATGGCAATAAGCTAATAGAATATGTACTAATGGCAAACATCTCTCACATATTTCCATTTCTTCCGAAAAGCCAATGGTAGTGGAAAAAATAATTGTATTGCTCCCCACACTCCCAGTGCCCATTTCAGCTTGAATTAAATCCTGCAATTTGTCTTGCACAGACGTTAAAGGAGGGACGAAAACACTTTGCAGGCAGCTTAGGTGATATTTATAGCTTTCATTTGTACTATTTTCCAATTTCTCTCTCTCTTGCTCCCGCTCTTTCTTTCTGTGTGTCTACAAGGACAGATGCTTTCATTAATCTTGCCCCCTATTGCACAATCCTCAGGAGGAGAGAAATATTAAAACAAATCAATTATTAAAGGTATGCAAAATATCTCTTCCAAATATTAAAGAGGTGACAAGTTTAATTAAAGGGGATGATCTTGGAATTACTCCTGAGGAGCAGCAAAATACAAAAAAAAGCTGCCTTTGCAAAAAGGTGGCTGAAGGTGAAATCTTTGTGCTCTAAAGGTCAATAGGTTGACGGACAAAGGCTGTGTCCAAACAGGCCCTAAAACGTGTGATTATCCTGGAGTAATCTGAGCACAGCCTCAGGATATTGGGGTGGGCACTCCTGAGAGGGCCTTCTCAGTGATGGCCCCCAGGCTGTGGAATAGTCTCCCCCTCGAGGTGAATCACTGTATACGTCAAGGAAGGTGATGAAGATGCACCTCTTTGCTCTGGCCTTTGGCTAAATGTGGTATAGTTTCCCCCCACCTCAGACATTATTGTTTTATACCATTATATATATGGCATTGTTTTAATATGTCTGTTTTTAAATGCTGTTAGCCACCCTGAGACCTTAGGGTATAGGGTGGGATATAAATATAAATATAAATATATAATAAATATAAATACCAGCATTTTGTTATTCTGGGACAAACAACTCCCAACCTGGGTTTTCCAGGGATAGCAATTTGACTTGCCTCACCTGGATGCTTGCTCACAGGACCCATCTTCTTGGGAATGCGAGGGGCCAAAAGCAGGCGAGAAATGTCCACTGTGTATGTATGGGGGACCAGCATTCGCACACTCCCAGGTATCAAAATACCCAGAAGTGCCCCCATTGCACGAGCAAGTCATTGCAGAGGCAAGCTCCCAACCAAGGAAAGTCCTGGGCTTTTCCTGCCATTTTGCCCTGCTGTCTGGCAGGGACAGGGAGGGGCAACTCCAGGATCCAAAGAAGATCTTCCATTGTCCTCTTGCAGACAGGAAGTGACAGACAAAGACAGTAACTTTGAGGTAGATTTTGAAATGGATACTGCATGTGCTGTGGTATCCCCCTGATGATTTTCATAGAAAAATGGACTTAAAAAAAAATCTGATGGCTTCCTTTGGTATGCTTGGGGAAAGGGAGCTTCACAATGACCAGAGGAAGGAAAGAAGGAGGAGGAGGAAGGAAGAGGAGGATAAACCTTCTGTTCTTCTCTTCACAACAGAGACGCTGTGAGATAGGTGGGGCTATGAGAGCTCAGATTGTTGTGACTAGCCCAAGGTCACCCAGCTAGCTTCATGGAGGAGTGCGGAATCAAACTGGAGTAAATTTGATATCTTAAATAGAAATGTCTTACATAAATATAACAAGCAAGCAAATATCAACTGCTTGTGGCAACAGCCCAAAAACTTCATTCTGCTTTTTAATGCCACTTGATGCTTTACTCCTTTCATTGGTTTTGGTTATGTTGAGACAGAACAAATGGAGTGCCTCAGAGAGACAGTGTATGGCCCTCATGTTCTCAACCCTTCTCTAGTCCACCTTTTCTAGCCCAGACTATTCAGGAGAGTCGGGAGGGCTGTGTGTACAATCCCACCTCAGTTTGGTCTAGTTTGAGCCAGTTTGGTCTAGTGCAGTGATGGCTAACCATTTGAGCTTGGTGTGTCAAAATCCGCAAGAAAACTTAGCTTAACTCGAGTGCTGTGTCACTTCTAGAAATATCCATAATTTTGTGATATTTGTAGCTCTAGTAAAAAAAAGTTATATTTTATATATATAAAATATAACTCATATATATATATATATATAATATAACTTTTATATATATATATATTATAGTATATATATAATATATATAATAATATATATATATTATTAAAAGCAAAAATGAATAGTTCTTTACATTAGTGACTTTTGTTGCTGAATTTCATTTGTTAAATCTTCAATTGAAAGTTGGAATTTTGCACACTTCAAGAACAAGCAAGCACTACATGCCCAGGTGCCAGGGTGACCATGTATGTCACCCAAAAGGGCTTGGCGTATCACCTGTGACACGCGTGTCATAGGTTGGCCATCACTGGTCTAGTGGTTAGGGAACTGTACTCTTATCTAGGAATACCAGGTTTGATTCTGCCCTCCCCCATGAAGCCAGCTGGGTGACCTTGGGCTAGTCACAGCTCTCTTCTGAGCACTCCCAGCCCCATCTGCCTCATAGGGTGTTCTGTTGTGGGGAGAAGAATAGAAAGCTTTGTCAGCCACTTTGAGTCCCCTTGAATGGGTGAGAAAAGCAGGGTAGAAAAGCCAACTCTTCTTCTTCATAGCTGTATAGAACATCAGCAGGAAACCACCATAAAGAAGACTGAACTCTAGGGAAGGAACTAGAACTTTTAAAAATGAAGATGGGCAGGTTAGATGGCAAATAAACGTTAGAAATATCTTGGGGTGCATGCTTTAGAGAGTAAACTTCACCCCATTTCACTCTGTTCCCCTTCAACAGCATTGAAAAGGACAGATAAAGTGGCCAATCTGTCCTCAGGAATGACCCCTCAAACTTCACCACTAGATCTTCAAGGCAATATGAAATCCCATTTACATGCATCCAAAGCTTTTGTAAAAAATAAGCATTTTAAGGAACGTCACCACATAACATTTCTTACATACAAAGAGAGTTCTGTTTTAAGAAGTGACACGTTGCTGCCAATTCTGATCTTCACACTTATTTATCACAGGTTGCCCTTGTAGAAAAGCAAATCTCAAGTAGAAAGCTACCTCAGAATATCTTTTGCTAAATAATTTTCCTCAGATGCTTACAATGATAGAATATGAATGTTGGCTGTCAAGACACACCAAGTGTATTGTGACAAATAGGTATTCTGAATGCAGGTGAGTTAGGGAAAGAATTTCAGACAAACAATCTATGGTCTTTTCGTTGCCAATAAGCGCCGGTTTATGAGAATCTTATAGTTCTTTGGAAAAGGAAAAAAGATTGATGTTTATGGCACTAGGCAGAAGGGAAAAAACAACCCCTACAATTTCATAACAAGCCAGCTTTTTCTGGAAAACAAGTTTAGACTAAAAATTGGCCTACTCCACATTCAGAATAGACTATGTTTAAAAGGCCAATTTTTCTAAGCCAAATTGACTCTTCTTTTTCAATTTACTTCAAATTGTTTGTTTATTAAATGCCAATAAATTATCCACAATAATTATGGAACTATCAGTGCAGCAAGAACAGCTTGATGGAAAACTGAATTCATAATACAATTCAGGCAATTCTTAACAACAATTGTAGATAATTAGGATGGCTAAACATGTAGAGCATGCTGATGCAGGGCTGAAAATCAGCTCCCCAAATTTTGGAAGAAGACTGTTGCTAACTTCAACTTCAAGCATGCATACAGAAAGTCAGAGAAAGAAACTCTTTCTATTGGAAGCCTCCTTATCTTGAGTATCAACACGTTCAGGGCTGCTGATTAATGTTACTAGTTTCTTTTAGGCTGCATTCTGACTGGCCATTTAGTCCGGTCTGAATTCAGCTTGAGCCCCCAATGTCCTGACACTTTTGAAGGGATTCCCCATTTCTGTTGACTAAAGGTCCCAAAATCTGGGGAATCCCTATTCAAATTATAACAGGACTCGTTGCAGAATCCTGGAATAATTTGAAAATTTATCAATGGGGTGTGTGTCACCACCATGCCGATCTCCTCCACCACCACCACCCAGCATTTGCCTTCCCTGCCTCATTCCTCCATCTTTCATCATCTCTTGCCATTTGCCTTCTCCTCAACGCATTCCACCATCTTTTGTCATCTCCCACCGTTTGCCTTCTCCCCCACCCTGTTCCTCTGTCTTTTGTTGTCTCCCACCATCCCTTCTCCCCCACCCCATTCTTCTTTCTGATGGAGAATGGTGGAGAAGACAAATGGCAGGAGATAATGAAAGACGGGGGAATAGGGTAGAGGGTAAGGCAAATGGTGGGAGATGATAACAGATGGAGGAATGGGGCGGGGAAGGCAAATGGTGGGTGGCAGTGGAGGAGATTGGTGTGTCTGTCATCATCTTCCTCCCATAATGGAGAGCACCACCACTGCTTCTCTGCTGACCCAATGCGCTCAGGACAGCTGCAAGGAGCCCTTAGTGCTGGTTTAAAAAATCCAGGTCAAAACCCGGAATGTTTTGACCAGTTAGAACTTGGCCTTAGATTTAGCCTGAATGCAACAGTATATCAATAATATTTGACAGATTATCTCACATGCTACAGACCTGCACAATCACTAAGGCCATCAGAAAAGTTCCTGCTGAAGGTGTCTGAGGTTAATGAGTGCTGCCTGCAATTAAATACAGATGGGCCTTCTCTGTGTATCCTTTGAAACCACAGTGGCTGTCTTTTTGGTTTGTGGTGGGGCATGAGTCATCTGAAACAATTGCAAAGAAATTGCCTTCTAAAATACATTTGTTTACAAAGAGTTACATTGGACTGACTGGTTGCTGCAATTGGTTAAAACATTTTTAAAAAGCTTCCTTTTATTGGTTATTTGCTGCTCTTTTCAGCCAATGAGGGAGGGCAGAGAGTTCTGTCATAAAGGAGTGGCACCAAAAAGATCCTCTTTCTTGCATAATAAATTGAGAATTAGGAATTAACAGACCATGAGCACCTGACTGGACAAGAAGAATTTAGGCTGTATCCAGATTAGCAGAATAAAATCCACTGTTATAGAAAAAATGCTGCTTACCTGCTGCTAAGCCACGAAGCACTGTCCGGACTCCAGCAGCTTCCCCGTAGCTTTCTCACCAAAAGCTGCAAAACTTCTGTGGTGCACACAGTGAGGCATGCATCATGTGGAATGGGGCAGCCAATGGGAGCTGAGCTGCAGGCTGAGCTCCCATTCGCTGTTCTCGCCACCCCGTCCAGACTGGTGAGAAACTTCGAATTTACCTGATACTGCAGAGCGAGTGTTCATCGTTCCAAAGTCGGTAAATTCACAGTAGCGGTGGCATAGAGCGCCGCTGCTACAAAGTATCAGGTGTGATGCCCACACCCCAACTGTGCAGTATTTGTAAGTCTGGACACAGTCTTGGTTGATTAGGATACTCTAAAACAGTGGTGTCAAACTCAATCTGGCCGAGGGCCGGATTCAAAAAAAAAAAAAAAAGTGAGGGCCAGGGGGCGTGGCGTGGTGGGGGGCGTGGCTGGGACACAGAGGAGGGGCTGGGGGCGTGGTTGGGGGCGGGGCTAGGGCAAAGAGGAGGGTTAGGGGCATGGCCGGGGCGTGGCTAGGGAGGGGCTGGCTGTTCATGGCGGCGCCCGCGCGCTCGCTCGCCTCGCCTCCTTCCGGTCCAAGGAGGGCGGCGCGCGTCGGCAGGCGGCGGCGCGCGGCGGCCCGCCGCGCGGCATGGGTCAGCGGCGCGCGTCCCGCGTCGGCAGGCCGGCCGCGTCGTCGGCGTCACGCAGCGGCGGGCCGCAGCCGCAGGCGGGCCGCTTTGGCAGCAGCGGCGGCAAAATGCGAGCCGCTTTGGCGGCAGCGGCAGCGGGCCGCTGCCGCAGGTGGGCCGCTTCGGCGGCGGCAGCAGGCGGGCGGCGGCGGCGGCGGCGGCGGCGTTGCGCGGTGGTGGGCCGCAGACGCAGGCGGGCCGCTTTGGCGGCGGCGGCGTTTCGTGGGGGCGGGCCGCAGCCGCAGGCGGGCCGCTTTGGCGGCGGCGGCGGCGTTTCGTGGGGGTGGGCCGCAGCCGCAGGCGGGCCGCTTTGGCAGCGGCGGCGGCGGCGTTTCGTGGGGGTGGGCCGCAGCCGCAGGCGGGCCGCTTTGGCGGCGGCGGCGGCGGCGTTTCGTGGGGGCGGGCCGCAGCCGCAGGCGGGCCGCTTTGGTGGCGGCGGCGGCGGCGGCGGGCCGCCGCGGGCCGGATTGAAAGGCCTCGCGGGCCGGGTCCGGACCGCGGGCCGTAAGTTTGACATGCCTGCTCTAAAAGGTAGCCAGGATCAAGGCCTTAGGACCTTTCTGCCCTTGATCTCTGGAGTCAGTGCAAGGGGCTATCCCAGGGCTACCTTCCAACTGGACCATGGAGCCAATCCTGCCACTGGAACAGTTCCAGGCTGTCCTGATCCTGCTGCACTGGGTTGGAAAGGAAACATGCCAACAGTGGCAGAAGGTAAGCGGCAAAACTAGACATGATGGAGGCCATCGCAGGGCCGCAGTAATGGGCCTCCCTTAGACCAGACCAGAGTGCTAAGAGAGGCTTCTAGCACACTTGCTGCTCTTATATACTAGCCAGGGTAGAATCACCCCCAGCATCAAGTAAGTGGATTCTGCTGCTTTGCTGTTCAATATTTATTCACCTCTTCCTGAGGAACATTGTCGTTTTTCAGTCATTGGTCCCATTGACCTCTGCTTATAACTATTGATAGAGAAAGACAAGCAGTGAATCCACGAGGCTTAATTGTGATGAAGCTTATCAAGTGTAGCAACATTTATTTGTGCAAATAGAATCCCTGTCACCTTTCCAAAGGTTCAGTCCTTTCACCCGAGCAGATGGATGCTTTTCGAGAATAAAGCACATTGGACATATTGAGGCAAATAAATAAAACTGAGCCCATAAGTCTATATTTTGATACTTTGATAAGTAGCCTGATTTACAAAGATGCTTCAAGAACTGATATTCTAATCCTGATAGTGAAGGACTAGTTTTTAAATTGAAACATTAACCCAGAAATCCATCAGGAGAACAAAGCATTAGTTGAAATTTCTCATATCTTTCTCTCCCTATCACACGAACTAAACGCTACATACAAACACACATGCACATGCACACAGGGCACACGCATGCATGCACATATGCACACAGTGCACAGCACACACTAAAATACAGCGATACACACACACAGTCCATTGATTCTTGTATTGTTAGTTCTGAGGGGAGCAAAACTCACATCTGCAATACTACTGCAATAAGCATAGCGTTTCTCTTGATTTCACAGGAGCTGACAAACTCAGCTGTGTGGTGCCCTGACCCACGAACCTCTGTCTCGTGCTGCCTCCAGGCCATCATCCAAGCACTGTGCCACCCGTTCTCTTCTTTTATCTTTTTTTTAAAAATATGGATGGAGGGAGGGATTGCTCTTCTGCCTTTATTAAATAGGTGCCTGAGCCAGATATCTCCTTTGCTGCATTGGCAATGGCAGGGAAGAAGGCAAACCAGACATGATGGGGATAGGAGCATGGGTTGAAGAGGGGTGGGAAGGCGAGTGGAGCACAGTGCAGGAAGGGAGGAATGTTGCGTGTGGCAGTAATAACCAGCACATCTAGAACACATGGCTATGCGCTACTCCTCATTCTCCTTCACCTACTTTCTCATGAGTCCTTCATCAGTCTTATCTGTTAACGCCTGCCCATTAGGCCTCTGCAATAGGGCTGTGCACGAATTGGCTTTTTGGCATTTGATTTCAAATGAATTGAATGTTAGAAAATTCATATTTGTTCAAATAGATCCCCTTTGAATGGGGTAGGATTCTATTTGATATGAACGTATTCCTACAAATTCGTATGAATATCTGATATGAATGCATACAGATCCTGCATACAGATCCTATACAAACTCATACATATCGGATACGTATCCTATACCAATGCATAAATATCAGATACATATCAGATACGTATCCTATGCAAACGTATACGTATCTGATACATATCTCCAGTTTAACGAATGTACGAACTATGTATGTATGAATGTCTGAATTCGTACAAATTTGTTACAAATATACATGCACATCCCTACTGTGCAAACATAGTGGTCACATTTAAGGTTTAATCCAGTTTCAGTCCACTTTCAGAGTGAGAGAATACATCAGCAAAGCGACAAGCCATTGTCTATCAGCCCAGAGACTTTCGGGTATGGGGCAGGATGGAAATCAATCAATCAATCAATCAATCAATCAATCAATCAATCAATCAATCAATCAATCAATCAATCAATCAATCAATCAATCAATCAATCAATCAATCAATCAATCAATCAATCAATCAGTGTTAAGTTACTCAGAAAATTCACCTTTTGGATAGATAATATGGAAAGAAAATTACTGGCCACTCTCCTGGTATGTTCTCTTGCTCTGAAGGTGGACTGAAACTGGATTAAACTTTAGGTGTGACTACAGCCGACATCCTTATAGATCAGCGGTTCTCAACCTTCCTAATGCCGTGACCCCTTAATGGAGTTCCTCATGTTGTGGAGACCCCCAACCACAGGGGCGGAGCAGCTGGGACGTGGGAGAGAAGGGCGGTGGGAGACTTGTCGCGACCCCTCTGAAAGGGTAGTTCGACCCCCAAAGGGGTCCCGACCCGCAGGTTGAGAACCACACTTATAGATGATACTTTAATGAAGAGTTTCTTCCATCCTCATGTGAAATGAACTATGGATGTTGCATCTGCTTTCTTAACATGGGTTCAAATGCGGATTGGGACGTCCAAGGTGTCCCTTCAAATATATGAAGCACTTGAAATGGCTGTGCCTCTCTTACATGGAGGCCAGGTTTGCTAAGTGAAACACCTGCCTGCCCATCAATGTGTAGACCAGGTGATGACATCATGTTCCAGCTAATAAACATATCACACTGTACCTAACACGCCTCTCAGGTAAGGTGGTGTGGCCATTTTGAATTATGACACTTAGCATACATTTGTACTTAGCCAGAAAACAATCCAATGTGAAGTCTAATCCTCGTGTGAGCTCTGAAACAAGCATAGCCTCTAGGAATATGCAAGATTTTTTTAAAAAAATTTATTCATATTTAACTGAATGCAAGAAAAATTGTATGAACAGATCCCCTTCGAATGTAGTGGGATTTAAATTGGATAAGAATGTTCAATCCCATATGAATCCCATAGAAATCCTACATGAAGCTTCATATGAATGTTTGTTTGTTTATTTGCATTTTTATCCAGCCCTATACCCAAAGGTCTCCAGGCAGGTAACAACGTCTAAAACAGTAGTTCCAGCAAGTTCCAAAGCATTCGATTAAAATTTGAATCTCAATCTTCAAATGTGCCAACATTCAATTCAAATATAAATGTCCAAATTCAGCCAAATTCGTACGCATTTGGATTGTTACGAATATTCATGCCCATCTCTAATAGGCACCATACTGGGACAGCTTCCCAAAGGTGAAAGTCTTATCCCGGTACTTTGGAGCCATAGCATTAATCGAAACAGCTCCAGGCTGGCTTGGGCCTACTGGACCGGTCCAGTAAGTTAAGTGCTGAAATGACCCTAATGAAGACCCTAAATCCTCGGAATTTAGTCAATCGATATCAAGAGCTTTATAAACATGAAACAACCCAAGTGTGATTTTTCTGGAAACCTCCAGACAGGCAGCAGCCTTTCAGCTTTAACAGGGCAATTTAGCTATACAGGTACAATAGGTTCTGACAGTCTGCCTATCCTCTTTTCAAATTCTGAACATCAAAAAAGGGACTTCAAGCATCACTGCCAAATGCCAAGCCTAAATTCAATTTTTTAAAAAGCAGGAAGCCTACTTTATATAGTTAGAAGTCAGAAAACATCAAGGTACGGCATTAGAAAAGTAGCACGGTATTCCCTAGACAATCGAAGAACAATAAGATTGTTTGACAGTATTTTGCAGCCTCAAAAAACTATGATTTTTGACTGATATAATATGCCTAAAATCCATACAGAACTCTAAGACAAGTGGCACAAATGTGAAAAGGACTTTCAACAGCCTTTCGGGTAGTGAAACTTGCCTTTAAATAGGATGATAGGTTAGACCTGGAAAAGATCATAGGACATATTAGGACTATTATTTTAGTATTTTAATATGCCAAATCTTTTAAATGTTATTATGCATATTATTGGTCTTAATTTGCTGTTTTAAAGGTTGTTACCCACCCTGAGACTTTCGGGTATAGGGCGGGATATAAATATAAATATAAATAAATAATATATTTTAGACCAGTGATGGCGAACCTTTTGAGCTCGGTGTGTCAAAATTCGCAAGAAAACCTAGCTAAACTCAGGTGCTGTGTCACTTCTAGAAATATCCATAATTTTGTGATATTTGTAGCTCTAGTAAAAAAGTTATATTTTTTATATATGCATTTTATTAAAACCAAAACAGTTCTTTACATTAGTGACTTTTGTTGCTGAATTTCATTTGCTAAATCTTCAATTGAAAGTTGGTATTTCATACACTTCAAGAACAAGCAAG
Organism: Aspidoscelis tigris stejnegeri; assembly: GCA_023333525.1. NCBI lineage: Eukaryota > Metazoa > Chordata > Lepidosauria > Squamata > Teiidae > Aspidoscelis > Aspidoscelis tigris. Next base: position 256,873,057 of record JALMGA010000001.1, read on the forward strand.
CACTACACGTCCAGGTGCCAGGGTGGCCAGGTGTGTCACCCAAAAGGGCTTGGCGTGTCACCTGTGACACGCGTGTCATAGGTTGGCCATCACCGTTTTAGACAGAAATGTTGAAAAGGGAAAAAAATCAAAAGCTCCTTTATGGTTCTTCATGTGCCACTCAAGAAGAAAGGTTTGAGGACTTGAATGTGCCTCCTACAATGGAAATCTAGATCAAGGATCGTCCTGGGGAGAATCAAAATATTTGCTTTTTCATGTTGTGAGGAAGGTACACAGAGGGATGCAAATTTCCATGCAAAGAACTCGAATGGCAATTAGCCCTGCATGTTAGTGTAATCCAGTGGTTCTTAACCTGGGGGTCGGGACCCCTTTGGGGGTCGAACTACCCTTTCAGAGGGCTTGTGACAAGTCTCCCACCGCCCTTCCCTCCCACCTCCCAGCTGTTCTGCCCCTGTGGTTGGGGGTCTCCACAACATGAGGAAATCCATTAAGGGGTTGCGGCATTAGGAAGGTTGAGAACTGCTGATGTAATCTGTTCTCCTACTGGATGTTTCTATGGCAACTTTCTCACCACACAGCTCAGTGCATGATGTGGAGGTCAGACTGGGCCCAGGCCCGGGCTGGAGTAGCAGCTGTTGGTGTCCAAGATGCTGTGGCCTGGTCCAACCCAACTTTGACAAAATTGTACCACAAAGATGTAGCTCCTTCAGAAAGAAGTCCTTGGGGTTAATATCTGAGGGTCAGTTTGCACTTTCTTTAAGCACAGAGGGAGCAAGCTTGTCATGGCAATGGCCGCAGCAAATTTGGTACATGCCTGGATGCTGCTGCGGCAATCAAGATGGGACATGCCACCACGCCCACTCACACCATTGCACTTGGAGCTTTCTCTAGCTGCTCCTGGTCAAGTTGTGGGCGACATTTGAGTCGTCTACAAGTTAGTGAAGACTGAGCAGTCTTTGTGAGCTCCAGGAGGGTGGCAGAAAAATCAGCACGCGGACCAGCCTCTTCTGGAATGACTGAAACTGCTGCTCAAGGTAAGTGCAGCCAGGCCCTGAGTGTGCTCCAGCGCTGCAGAATCTGGAGGTTTTGGAACTCTCTACTAGGGGTGTGCAAAATTCAATGTTTGGCATCCGATTCATTTCAAATCGGATATCTGAAGATTCAAATCGACTTGAATGTTTAAAATTCAAATATATTCACATTCGATTCAGATCAAATACATTTGTATCTATTCAAATGAATATTTGATTTGTATTTGAAGATACGAACATCAGCAACATTCGTATGTGTCTGTACGCATCTGTGCGCATTCCTACACATCCTGTTTTCATCCTGTATGTATCTGTACAAATGCATATGGATATGAATAAGATGCATACAGATGTGTATGTAATGAATATTTATCTGTGCACATACGAATGTTTGAATAATTCGAACAAATGATTCAAAATATTCAAAATTCATTCAAATGTATAGACATTTGATTTGAATGTCCAAATTCAAACGAATTTGGTCGAGTTTTGAATGTTTTGAATATTTGTGCACGTCCCTCCTATCCACAAAGCTTGTATAATCCACTTTTAAGATCAAAAGCTGAATCTTTGTGGTTTTTTACATTACCCCACTTCTTACCTAAGAGTTGAGCCATAACTGTCTTGAATATTATAGAAAAATAAGGAGGAGAGGGTTTTATACTCCACTTTTCTCACCCTTAAGGGGATTCAAAGCGGCTGACAAACCTTCTGTTCTTCTCCCCACAAGAGATACCCTGTGAGGTAGGAGGGCTGTGATAGCTCAGAAAGAGAGCTGTGACTAGCCCAAGGTCCCCAGCTGGCTTTGTATAGGAGTGTGTAATCGAAATGGGAGACTACTGGCTAAGAGTCTGACACTCTAACCATAAGAACAAGCTGGTTCACAATTTAGAAAGTCATAATGAAAAACAGGTAGATGCAGGAAAGGAACATTGAAAACCTGGACTGGAAATTTCTTTTTGGAGTCTTCAAGAAGACGGGATTTGGAGAGAATTTTATAAAATGGGCAAAATCAATCTATACTTCTCAAGAAACACAGATAATAATTAATGGAGAAACTACCCAGTCAATAGATGACCACTATTATTTGTTTTGAATAGAGATTTAAGAGATGATATTCAGATAAAAGATATAAAGGTGAAAAAGGAAGTATATAAATTAAGGACATTTGTGGATGATTTAGTAATAACTTTGGAGGGCCTTGTGGAAAGTATTGACCTTTTGAATTCTGGGAGGACGTGTGTGTGTGAATGGCTGCTAGGATCAATGTTAGGTTGAAAGACAGGCAAGATACCTCCCAAGGACATCTGCAGGCATTCAAGAGCAAATGAAGGTTTTGCCTTTGTCTTCTGCTTCAGATGCCCAGAAACAATTGATGGCCCACTATGTGGGACTGGATGCTGGACTCGATGGGTTATGGCCTGATCCAGCAGGGCACCAGTTATGTTCTAGTTTTTTATGACTGTTCATTGGACCTTGAAGAACCTTTGAACTGAAGCTGTCAAGAAGTGGCTACTCACCATTGCTATAATAAAGAATTTGGAAGACAGGGTATATATAGCTCAAAAGAACTTCCAGTGAATCTTGAAAGATGATTCAAGAAAGAATCCTTCTCACAATTGCAACCTGACCTTTAATGTATCTTTGAACACTTTAACTATGCATAATTTTTCATTTCCTGCTATCCCCAATATGTCAGCCCTGCCTTGTTCTTGTCACAGCAAATCTCCCTTTTTACTATTGTGGGGAAGTTCGGTGGACTGAACTTAATGTAAAGTTTTCCACCGATGGTGTACTGCAGGTGTGAGTTTTAGAATTATTAAGGAATTAATTAATTAGTTTCTGTCCAGAGAGCTTTGAAGATGAGCAATTAATTCTTCTTCGTCGTCTTCAAATCAAGTGGCATAACTTCATTTTCTTCTTAAGACAGAAATGGATTTTGTCACCCCAATTCAGTACGATGGTGTGGAAATGTGAATTCTTTCTCTTCAATGGGACTGTAAGGCACTGGCCCCACCCACACTGGATGTTTTCCAAGGCACTTGAAAACACTTGACCGCAAGCCCCCCAACTCCCCAACAAGGGTGACCTAACCTCAAGCCTCATTAAATTATTCCGAAGTCACACATGTTGTGCCACCTGACCTCTGTTGACATGCACCTGTGAATTAAGGGGTAGGTGAAATGCATATGGAATCGCTGCTGGTGTCAAAAATAAAATGGATTTCTCCAGCACTTCTAGTGCATCCCAGCCATTGCAAATGCATCTAGATTTCTGTGGGTAGTGTTCTGCCTGCAAAACTGTCCCCATGCAGCTCTGGAATGGCACACAGTGAAGATGGCTTCTTCATTGTCCAGCTCCGTTCAGTATGTTGGCAATGGCTGATGCTGGCAATAGTGAACTCACTAAGGAAACCTCTTTCCTGCCAGCTTGGTAACTAAGGCCTTGTGGTTAGGGAGCCAGACTCTCATCTGGGAATACTGGGTTTTATTCCACCCTCCTCCACAAAGCCAACTGAGTGACCTTGGGCTAGTCATAGCTCCCACAGCCCCACCTGTGTCTGTTGAGTCCCCTTAAACGGTTGGGTGAACATTGGTATGGAACGTGAAGAACAGAATGTTTTGTCAGCTCCTTTGAGTCCCCTTAAATGGAGCATCAGTGTCATCATAGCAATGGTGCTGATGCAACTAATGCTCTCAAGTGTGAGTGCTAGTCAAGGATAATTGATTGCACACTTTTCCTGTCCACGGGATGGGATGGAAAGTGCAAAAACACCCAGAGTCAGCCAAAATTCAGCACTGATGTCCCTGACTATGGTTGGAACTTTACTCAAACAACCTACTTCCACACATTCAGTTGGATTCAGGAGCCCTGTTCTCACTAATAAGGCACATATGTGCATGTGCGCACATGCGCATGTAGACACATGCACCATTACTTCTGTGTGCTCAGCTGGCAAAGGAAAGCACTAAAGTGTGAATGATATCTTTTACTTAGAAACAAACATAAAATTAAGAAACCCATCTAATATACCATCCTCCTATAACCTAATGCCCTTTGGTATTTTGAAACAAAACTCTCACCCTCTCTTACCATCAGCTGGGACTAAGCCAATCCATAGTCCTGAAACCCAGAGGAAGTCAAACATATTTCAAGAACTTAGCACAAGAAATGCCCTTTCACAAGACAAAACAGAGTAATGTTGGATACTCTGAAATGACTTTCAACTTTTCCATCCACATTTTAGTATTTTGTTCCAACCAGCCACTCCAAGAACTATCTAGTTTGCTCCCTGCCAGAGAAATTGCAGTAATTGTTAGAATTTAATAAGGGCAATTCTAAAATGATTTGCTGATTCAGTTTGTCTTTCCCCCACAAATACTGTTCTTCGCTTATGAAAGAGCCCTGTCATCTGAAATTGTGGACAACAAAGCCATTTTCAAAATCAGTCAATATCTGGGGTTCTCCTCAGGAATCTTCCACACTAAATACCAAACAATTTTCTGAAGCATTAGTAGAGTTCTTTTCATGTCTGGTTCATATGTCTATAGAGGAAACATTTGGTCTTAGCCAAAAGGCTGAGAAGCAATGGTGGAAGATGGTTGGGTGAACATTGGTACGGAACCTAAAGAAGGAGAAGGAGAAGGAGAGTTGGTTTTTATATCCCATTTTTATCACCTTTGAAGGGACTCAAAGCAGCTGACAAACCTTCTGTTCTTATCCCCACAAGAGACATCCTATGAGGTAGGTGAGGCTGTGAGAGATTAGAAACAGAGCTGTGACTAACCCAAGGTCATCCAGGAGGCTCCATGGAGGAAGAAGAAGGGTAGGCATTTATACCTCACCTTTCTCACCCTTAAGGGGACTAAAAGTGGCCTTTGAGTATAGGGCAGGACAGAAATATAAATAAGTGAAAATAAATTGTTGATACATGCTCCAGGTTGATCCTTCCTCTATTCCTTTGTATTAATACACATGCACACACACACACACAAGCACACACACTTAACATGAATTTAGTAGAAAGTGGGCTACTTCCTGCTTTGGGAATGCAGAAGAGAAAGAAGTGGAAAGGGGCATTGCTTGCTGGACCAACTATTGGAAAGAATGCTGAACTTCTTGGGAGCACCAGATGGATCCTAGAGTAATTGCTCTCATCGAGAGGTTCAGTGAGTTTTCATTTATCCATAGAAATATCTTCCTATATGGGGACTATATGGGACATTAATAGGTCATTACAGATATGGGATGCTCTTCAGAGTATCAGAAAGGATTATTTAGAGCAGCAGCTATGAGTCCTCAAAAGCTACCAGTGGAGGCTGATATTGGGCCCAAACGTAGGCAGGATCCACACAGCACTCTTATGACACCATAAATGGGCTGTGTCTGCATAAACCTCCCTCATGGTACATTTGGTGTGTGGACAAGGCTGGCATCCACATGGACCCACATTATGCTGCCATAAGTGTCCTTTAGGGCACATGAACAGGGAAAGGAGAATACGGTTCTGAGTTGATGAGACACAAACGCCCCATCTTCAGTGGTCCCTACTGTCAAAACTGCAGGTAGGGAATGTAAATTGGGGGAAGTGGGTGGCATACAAACATGATGTAGTGCTCTACCTCCTGCCACCACGGGCAGGAACTAGAGCCCTGCAATTTGTAGCTCTCAGGAAATCCTGAGGGTAGCAGCTGAGAATAGGATATTTGTTTGTTTGTTTGCTTATATTTCTATCTCTCCCTATACCTGGAGATCTCAGGGCAGGTAACAGCTTTTAAAATCCAGCATATCAAAAGAAACAGTATTAAAATTTAAAACCAGCACATTAAAAAACAGCACAATATCAGTGAAAACAGTAGTGTGTGCAGGAGGGGGCAAACATAACCAACATTTAGCCGAAGGCCTCAGCAAAGAAGTGCGGCTTCACCGCCTTCCTGAACCTAGTCAGAGAAGGAGCCTGACACACCTCAAGAGGGAGACTGTTCCATAGCCTGGGGGCCATTACTGAGAAGGCCCTCTCCTGGGTGCATACCAGCCTCACTTCTGAAGGTGGTGGAACAACCAGGAGGGCCTCCTCTCCAGATCTTAAGGCACAGCATCCGGCTAACTGTTCTGGTCAGCACCCTAGTGGCTGCATTTTGCACTAGCTGCAACTTCCAAACCACCTTCAAGGACAGTCCCAGTAGTCCAATCTAGAGGTTACCAGAGCATGGATAACTGTGACCAAGTCATCTCTGTCCAGAAAAGGCTTCAGTTGACATACCAGCCGTAGCTGGGAGTAGGCACTCCTGGCCATGGCACCCATCTTGAGTTTCAAGATTACGTAGCTGTCCTTTCAAGGGCATTGCAACCCCATCAAGGACAGGGTATCTCCCAACTACACAGACCTGAGACCCTGTGACACACAGCACCTCCATCTTGTCTGGATTCAGCTTCAATTTATTGGCCCCCATTCAGCCCATTACTGCCTCCGAGCACCTGTCAAGCACTTCAGCTGCCTTTCCTGATTCAGATGGCACAGAGAGGTAGAGCTGGGTATCGTCTACATATTGATGACACCTCACTCCAAGTCTCCTGATGACCTCTCCCAGTGGCTTCATGTATTTGAAGTTGTGGGTATTACAGAAAGTCTCTCCACCTGCCCACCCACCAAAAAAAGCCCTGCTGCTTTCTTTCAGCAATCCTGCAAATAAATGGGTCATAACAAGGGAGAGCTGCAAAGTCACCCTTGTAAATGCATGAAACTCAGGGTAACAACAACCGTGGCAATAAAATGGATCTTTTTGACTCTTTGATCTTCTTTATGACCAAGCACCCATCCTTCCCACATTGCTGGGATCTCTAATACATTCATTCCGGTATGCAGAGACAAAACGATGGATGAAGTTCTCTCCCAGAAAGCACAATTTCGCGCCTTTGCCCCCCATATGCTTTGTCGTGCTCTCCAGTGGGCATGACATGTTATTGAAAATAGAGTCATGGTAGAAACATGGCCTGCTTTTCCCAAAAGCCAAGGTGATCTCTGTAACAGTAATCAGATTAGATGAAATCTTAAAGGAAGGAAAACTACGTGCTGTATGAAAACAGTAGGAATCCCACCCTGAACTAGAATGAAGCTCTCAATTCCAGGGTGGCAAACCTTCTGATATTTACAGGGGCAAGTGGCAGGAATTATAATTATACTCAGTGTATGGGAAGGTTGACTGTGTTGCCATTTCAGTACCTGCAGGTGGTCTTTTGGGCAGGGAGGGGAACCGTTTCTGAAGTAATTGTGTTCAAGATGAATACTTCACGCTGTTCCTTTCAAAGGAATCTGGAAAGCTTAGGTTCAAGGCCCCCAGTCCTTGTACGCAAACTGTTTGCATCAACTTCCTCTCTTCGTTGGCTTTCAGGATGATTTGCTATCCTCAGCAAGTTTTTTCCTTTGACATTTAAGTCCCCGCAGATACAATTTTCAAACTATATGAAGATGTTGGTAAAGTGACCAGTTCGCATTGGCAAAATGGCCAAGCAGGTACAATACTGTAAGGAATCTGGAGAGGATTAGAGATCTGCAAAATAAACTTGCACTTTCTTTGATCTTGCTTGCCCTTTCTTTATTTAAAAAGAGGGCATTATGGGTGGCCCCCAGACTGTGGAATACATTCCCTTTTCAGGTTTGTCAGGCCCCTACACTGTATCATTTTCGGTGTCTGGTTAAAACATATCTTTTCACACAGAAGTTCCATGTTTATATAGCTTCCCCAGATGCTGTCCTGGTAGGGAGGGAGGGAAGCAGCCAGCAGGCAGGCAGGCAGGGTTACATTTTTAATTATATTTTAATATTTTTATGGGTGTTTTTTTGTCTTGTGACTCTCCCTGACTTTGTGCTGAATGTAGGATATAAATTTATCTTTTCTTTAATTACTTTCTGAGTTTTACATAGGTCAGAATAATATAAATGAAACATCTTTTATATAGTGTCCTGAGCCATTAATTCTCAGTTCGCATCCTTCATTTTCAGTATTGTTCTTTCCCCCTTTCTTTTATTAACTTTTATGTTAGCCATTTACCCAGTTTATTTGCTGTTTCAAAATTTCTATGTTTCATAAACTTTAAATTTGTCTCTAGCTCACTTACAGTCAACTTTGAAAGTTCCTTTTGTAAGATTTTTATCTGCTCCATATAGAACTCTGTGTTGGTGCTTTTTAACATTCATTTTCTTTCATGGTTAGAATCAAACCAGTTGAAGCCTGTTTGAGTTTATACCAAACCACAAACGGTTCAGTTTGATTTGAACTGAACCACATTTTTAAGGTTTGTTAACTTCTCTATACAGTCAACCCCCCGTATCTGCTGATTTGGTAACTGTGGTTTCAGTTATCGGTGGTTACCAGGTCAGCCTCCCCCTTACCTTAACCTGCCCCGCTGCCACCAGCTCCTGCCAGTTCCCTGCTGCTGCTGCTGCTGCTGCTGCCACAAGCTCCCTGTCCCTGCAAGCTCCTCCTCTGAGCCCTGACCAAACCCCGGTGGGTCTGGCCAGCATGCTAGGTCCAGTGGTAGTGGCTTCAGCTGGCTGGCTGCCCCCATTAGAGCTAGCAAGCTCCCAGCCACAAGCTGAAGCTGCAATTGGCTTGCTTTGGGCTTCTTGCCCACTTGTTACTGGGGCTTGCCAAAGCTGCCAGGAATCAAAGCTGCCACTACCAGAAGTCAAAACTACTGCTGACTGCCTTTCCACTAACTAGCCCACTGCCGCTAGCAGCAGCGTAGGCAGCTTTGGTTTGCGGCAGCAGTAGCTTCAGCTTGCGGCAGCTTCAGCAGGGGGTGGCTAGCTTGCCTCTGCTGCTCTACTGGGAAGGCGACTTTGGCATCTGCCTGCCTCATCATTAGCTAGCCAACTGCCACTAGCAGCAAGGGAGAACCACCTGCCTGCTTGCCACCGGTAGAGCTAGCTAGCTCTCCGCCACAGCTCTACCAGGCAGACAGGCAACCAAAAGCAGGCAGGTGGCTTGAGCCTGTAGCTGATGACAGCAGAAAGTGTTTGAAAGCCCGTGGCAGCATTTGGAAGCTGGCGGCAGGAGTGTTTGCGATTATCCATGGTTTCAGTTATCCATGGAAGGAGTCGGAACGTATCCCCCACGGATATGGGGGTATGACTGTATTTTAGGAATAACCAGCTCTAGATACAGTTTATTTCTATGCATCTGTAAAATGACTACTTTGCATAAACAGTTTTATTGTCTAAAGTTTTCAGGAACAGGTTATGAGATATTTCCTAAATGCTTGTGGATCCGTGCAAACTAAGGCCCATTCTGCACTGGATCTTACTCCAGTTGTGTGTTGACCCGCCCAGTCTCCTTGGCAACAGTGTCACACACGCTTTTTGCCACGGTAACATCATTGCCTCTAGTATAAAGACAACTGTATTTAGCCAGCACTTGGAGAAACACTGGCTAAGGCTCGAATGGTTCAGGTGTCACAAGCTGTGGACACGCAAACCATTCCAAATGTTAGCTGGCTCTTGTTTGTTTGTTTGTTTGTATTTCTATCCCGCCCTATACCCAAAGGTCTCAGGGCGGGTTACAGTATTATTGCGCTTATTGAAGGTGCGCTTATTGGTTCCACTGGGATTTCTAACAGGGTTGTTGCAAGGACAAACTGGAAATGAGGAGAATAGTGGATGTTACTTTGAGCTCTTTGGAGCAATGGAAGACAAAAAAAATGCCATAAATACTCATTCTTGTTACTACCCGAAGAGGCGATAACAGCAGCCAGCTGGTAGGGCCCTGGTAGGCCACTGTGTGAGACAGGATGCTGGCCTGCCAGGGCTGTGGCCTGATCCAGCAGGGCTTCTCTTATGTTCTTAACTTTATTGGCACCAAAATTTTGTGAGGTTTGTGGCTTGTTTCATAAAAGCTGATTTTACGTCTCCCTGTTGCCCAGACATTTGATTTTTCTTCCCTCTGTGAGTTTTGATGTTTTATTAATGCTCCTGAAGGTTCTCGAAATGGTAGCATTTGAAAAACCCTTTGTGGGAAAGATGTCCAATGTTACTAATAAAAAAGCAAAGCTTTTATTATCTTGCTGTCACCTTTACTTTTAATCATATTTCATTTTGTTCTCAAAGGATGCCCTCTATTCTTTAGGGCATCAAGCAGCTCGAGTAGAACTTTCTGCCTCATAAGAGTTAAATAATTTTGCTTTTTTCCTGAGCACATGCTGGAGAGCATAAATAAATAGAGATATACTTCAGCTCACGGTGTCCGCACTCATATCCATAACTGGATATTACATTTTTTTCTGACATGGCTATCTAAGGATAGCAGTTTAAACTGAAGAAGCTTGGACCTGCAATGTGTCAAGTAAAGACCTTTTCTGCATGGGCCTTTAATCCAGATTAAGGCCCTGTGTAGTACGCATCTAGACCACCAGATACCCACATTAATGTGGATCTAGGAGGCCTTAATCTGGGTCACTGATAGACCAATTTAATTGGGTCTAGTAACAGACTGAGAGGAGACATTATCATGGTCTTCAAGTATCTGAAGGGCTGTCACAGTGGGGAAAGACTGTCCCTCTTCTCACTTGCACAAGATGGGAGGACTAGAAACAATGAGGACTAGAAACTTCAAGGGAGTCAGTACAGATTAGATATTAGGAAAAACTTCCTGACAGTGAGGGCAATCAGTCAATGGAATAGGAGGTAGTGAGCCCTCCTTCACTGGAGGCCTTCAAGCAGAGGCTGGACCTACATCTGTCTGGGATGGTTTAGGAAATCCTGCATTGAGCATGGGGTTGGACTTGATGACCCTAGAGGTCCCTTCCAGCTCTATAATTCTATGAGACCAGCACAGCCCTGATTCAGAACATGGGAGGCATACAGACAGCATAACATAACACTGAAGAACACGCCCCAGTGTTCCTAGTCCTTGGAGCCATGGGGTGCAGGTGTAACTTCATGCAAACTTCAGGGCTGCTACATAAGAACATAAGAACATAAGAGAAGCCTTGCTGGGTCAGACCACAGCCCATCTAGTCCAGCATCCTGTCGCACACAGTGGCCCACCAAATGCTCAAATGCTTTGTGGGCTTATCCCGCCTATGCCTTCCCACTGTCAGTATCAGTGGAGCCTGGCTGTTCTAGACCCACTGACCCAGACTAAAAGCAGGTAAGTGCAGAAAGGGCCACAGACACATCTTCACTGACTGCGGTCCCAGTTCCACTAGCCAAGCTGTTTGGGTGATCATGCAAACATGAAGACATGTTCCTGTGGCTTCCATGAAAATCTCTTGGAAATGTGTATGATGTTCACATCCAGAATGTTGAAGTGGGTCTGTACAGAGATGAAAGAACACAAGACATGCCCTGGTGGACTGGTCCAGGTAGTATAGACAGAAGTTCAAAGGAAACCCAGAAGTAGTATGTAAAAGATGGGCGTTTTTGCACTTCCCTTCCTGTCCACTGGATGAGCAATCAGCACAATGACTCAACGTTAACTAGTGTTCATACGTGTAAGTGCTAGCCACTACTAGGGCCTATGTGATCGATCCGGGGGCTGGTCCTCTTCTGAGCGCCGTCATTTTGGTTGTGGCACCATCCGCAACTGAGTGTACATTAGTGCCATAGCCACGAACAGGAATATACAGGTTTAAAAAGGAGAGCTGGACAAGGAATTAGGAAATGGAAGTAGTATTTTTTTCTGAAGCAGCCTGAGCAGGCATTTTCTGATTTACCCTTAGGTTAAGATACCTATGTACACATGTGTGGGTTTATGCTTATCTCTGTAATTGTAATTTTATTTACCCTGAAAGTTGCATACATATTCAAGAAGAAGAAGAAGAAGAAGAGTTGTCTTTTCTACCTCACTTTTCTCACCCATTTAAACTGACTCAAAGTGGCTGACAAAGCTTCTATTCTTCTCCCCACAACAGAACACCCTGTGAGAGCTCAGAAGAGAGCTGTGACTAGCCCAAGGTCACCCAGCTGGCTTCATGGGGGAGGGCGGAATCAAACCCGGTATTCCCAAATAAAAGTCCAACTCCCTAACCACTAAACCAAACTGACTCACTGATTTTATTTATTTATTATTTGCATTTCTATCCCACCAAAACTTTAGGGCATCAGATGATGCTGATGCTCTGCACATGCTCAGTCAATCACTTCTATGGTCATCTGAGGTGCCAGTGTGCTTGTGTGGCACCTCAGACGAACTGGGAGCACCGGAAAAGATGTGAATGGCTGCTGCCCAGATGCTCCACGTAAGCTTTTGGGTGACATTGGTTAAGGTGTGGAGCACAATTTTGTACTTCACACCTAATCAACAATTAGAGAACTTCTGGAAAGGCAGGGAGGGCTTGAAGGCTGTAGCAGCCTCCTCCAAATGCAGACTCTCTTCCCCAGAAGTTCCCTAATCATGCACTAACGGCTGTAGTGTGAATAGACCCCTTGTTCCATTGATGGGAGTGGTTGTAGCTCAGTTGTAAAGCAAACTGTCTGCAAAGCAGAGGATAGCTGGTTCAAGGCCCAGCCTTTCCACAGAATCAGGCAATGGCAAACCACTTTTGTATCTCTGCCAAGGAAACTGCATCGAGATGCCTATGCAAGTAACCAAAAGTCAGTCATGACTTGGTGGTTTTCACATCCTCAAAGCTGAAACTGGCCTTCCTTACTTGGATCCCATATGATCAGAAGCCCAATGGCCCATATTCAACAGTGGGAAGCTTTTAGACTGTCCTGAAAACCTGTTCCTGGTTATGTCGGTGGAAAAAACCCAGCTCATTCTAGTACCCTCAAATTCCTCTCAGTATGATGGATGGTAGCCCTCCAGAAACCCCTTCTTTCACTCCCATATAAATGTGGATAAGCTCCACAGCACAGCTAAAGGATAATGCAGCTCCAGTTATGTGCTCTCAGTGTTCTATTATATGTTATGGAAGCTCAGGGCGGCAATAAGATATTTAATAGAAATAGTACCCTATGGCACTGTAGTCCATCAGAAGTTTCTTCAGGACTGCCCAGCTGCTGTTCCTTTACTGTGCAACTGAACATTATCTCAGCCCAAAGGATTTCTTTTTTTTCCCCCTTCACAGCTGCAAAATGGGAACTTAATGATGCTCTCAATGTTTTAGGTCTGGATTTCATGTTTGATGTAATATTATTCTATAAGCTGTGGATTTCAGGTGTCACATCAAACAGCTCTAAGGGCTGAAAAGCATTCTCTGCACAGTTAGGTAGCACAACATTAAGCATGGAAAAATAAATATTGCCCAAATGCCATAAACATACAATAAGGTCCCATCATATTCCCTATCATTTCCCCATACAGTGCAATCTTCATATGAGTGCAATGAAACACCTCAGGGGCTACTGTAGTTGCACCCCATTCAGGCTAGGAAAGGGATCACAATTAGGTGTCACCACATCAAATCAAAGGGGGGAATATTCAGCTTTGTGCAAAGCCCCTCCAAATGTGGGGGGCTTCAGCTTCATGCCCAAATATCTGATGTTTGCAAATGAAGGGAACCCCCGCCCCTCCCTTCCTGTGCTGGTCTCTTCCCCCCCCCTCACCTGCAACCACAGCTGCATAATTGGGCCTCAGAGGAGCATGCAATGGTGGTAGAGGCTGGTGAGGGATATGGCTTGTGGAATGAGGGAAAAGGGGAAGGGAGGCCGGGGGTGGGGAGATCTGCCCCTCATCGAAGCTTCTACAAAGCATCAACACAGGCCGAATCCATTCAATTATCCCACATATGTCGAAATGTGTATAAATGTGCACAAATTTTGAATAGCATGAATATTCATGCGCATCCCTAGTCACCACCAAAAGGGGAGCAATGGAGTTGCCCAAGCCTGGTATTTCATAAGCATCACAATCCTGCCCTGTTCAGAGTTCGACCTAAATGGGGGTGGATCAGAACTCTTAGGCAACCTTCCCTGTCCACACTCTCATGCTTATCTATCATGAGGGTCATGAGATACACCTGATGGAACTGCTTAATGCAGACACTACTCCTGGTGATGACCTCATCACTGACACTGGCAATCAACACTGATGATGATAATGATGATGATCATAATTTTGCTCTCCCAGAAGGAAGCTATTTCTTCCAGGCTATATCCCAAAATGGAGCCCAGCCATCCACATTCTGATGCAGTCTGTAGCAGGCTCCAAACTGGCTTTGCCATAGTCTTCACTAGCATACGGACATCAGTCCCTTATTCTGGGATATAATCCAGAATAAGTCCCAGTGCAGAAAGGGCCTGAGATTTCTCCCCAGGTAAGTGATCCAAATGTTCCATGTTACCTCCGACTGAAACATTACCTCTTGAAAATTCCCACCGCTTGGTGACCAGAAAAGTAAACAAAGACCATTTCACTGAGTTTCTTTAAAAGGGGGAGGGTTTCTGCAACAGTCTTGTGTTGTTGTCGTCCACTATTAGCAACAACAGCCACATATACTTTAGCCACATTGATAATTGGGCTGTCATTTTGCCTCTGGTGGAATATCAACACACACACACACACCCCATCACCACCACCACCCACCATAAAAACTATAAATAGAGTGAATTCTCACAAAATTAGGGAGAGAGGGAGTCTGGGAAAAAATATCCAAAAGCATCGTGAGCAATTTCAGCTAAGCTCTTGTTTTTACTATACAGATGTGGACTGATGCCAAAATATCTTTAGAGTAGCTAGAAGTGTTTCTCTGCCAAGAAACAAGCCATAAAATAAAAGAAGAAAGTTTGAGTTTATGTGACTTCTGCTTAAACAGAAATGCATCAGAAGGACTAAACGCTGAAAGCTGCCCTTAATTTTTTTCCCCTACTATACTTAAAATGAAGGAATGAATTACCTTTCCAAAAATAGCTTCTTATTCAGTTCCAATATTCATTCTCAGTCCCCAGTGTTTCTGTTTGACATTGTGTGGCAGAGGACTCTGGGAGTGTGTGGCATTATCACCAGTCAAGAAAGCCTCAAAAACCTGGAACAGAGAACTGTGCAGACATGGAACCACAGAGGGATACCACTTACAATTCAGATGGAAGGGCAAAATACTCAGGCCAGCTTTGGTGAAAAGAGGGCACGGGTTAAGGAAATGAACCCTGAGAGAAGGGAACTTGCCCAGAGAATTTGCACTTAAAATCAGGGGAAATTCTGGGGACACTCCCAGACAGACAGGGCCCTGCCAGTGCAAGGAGTTGCCCCTGCATGTTTAACGGTAGAGCAGATTTAGCTCTTCTACCTCTATTCAAGTGACAGCGCTGGGACAGAGGTGCGGAGGAAGCATGCAACTGGGTGGGGCAGGAAATGCTTCACGGTGCATCATCCGGTTGCCATAGCAACTGCACTGTGCAGGTGTGTTGATGCAGTTGCTGTGGATCCATTATTACCCCCATAATGGACACTAGTTACACTAGAAGCGCTGCCTGGGTTTTGGATAGATTTGGTGTCCCAAAGTGAGGATGCTGTATCTATCCCCCATCTTCACTTCCATGGGATTATCTCAGGATTGTAGACATTAAGCTGCCACTGATAAGTGCTTGAGGGTCATTAGTGTCTTCCTTAAGTCCCTTTGGGTCCTTTCTCCACTGGGTTTTATTTCTGATTATATCCGCATGCTGGTTCAGACTATGGTGGGCACCCATGGGGGTCTGTCAAAGGATTATTCGCAGTACAGATCCCTATTCTGGGATATAATCCAGAACAAGGCCTGGTGCAAAAAAGGATCTAAGGTTCCTAACAGAATGTGGAGTTGCCAGCTGTGACAGTTTCAGGGGTCAGGCTGCAATGGGCAGTAAGGTTCCCATGTCCCTTGCAAGCCTGTTTGCTGAAGGCAGGGCTTTCTGCCTAGGCAAAGCCCTAGCAAGCTGAGTTTGCAAGCCTTGTTGCAAGACCTGGGCAGAGGCTGCAAAAAGGGTGGGAAATCCTGTGTGGGCCTGAGTGCAAGGATTGGCTACAGCTGGTATTTGGAGGGAAAAGCTGTCCGGGGATCTGAGTGCTGGAGGGGCTAGAGGAGAAGTTTCCACCAATCAGGCGTGTGGAACAGGCACCTCTCTTAGGATTCTCCAGCAGCATTTTATTCCAGCAGCTTTCCCCAGGAAGTGGCAGCCAATCAGGGCCACAGAAAAAGGGTATAAAGGAACACAGAGTACAGCAGAGGGTGTCTTCATGCTGGGACAAGAGCTGAAAGGAGAAGAAGAGCTGAATCCTGAAGGAGCCGGACCAGTAGTTGACCAGGGGTCTTTTGACTGGAAGATCTTGGTGGAAGACTTTACTAGCAACTGACCAGAGGGTGATTGGTCAAGCAAGGACGGACTGGGCCTTGTGATCATCCAGAGCTGTGTTCTAGGACACTGGCTAGGCTCGGGCTGAAGCAGAGCTGAGCAGGGTGAGGAACGTGGAGAGGCTTGTCTTTAAAAAGGGAACTATTTTCCTTTAAGAAGGGGAGCTGATAGGCTGGGAAGTTGAGACTCATAGGCTTAAACTAACAAATACCTGAACCTTATTTTCCTTTCCAGTATTACTTGTGTATAATAATAATAAACCTGTTTTAGTTTACTGTTGAAACGCTTGCTACCAGTGTTTTGTGTCCACACTGTAGTATTCACTCGGCCGTTGCACGAACTCGGCATCCAAACAGGGCCAAGCTACTCCTTGAGAGGGCAGGCACTTACTGGAACGCTGGGGAACGTGACACCAGCTTCTTCTGAAGTCAGTTCTAGATTTTTCTCTCCCTCACACACTTCTCTATTTCTATTTATTTATTTATTTATTTGTATTTCTATCCCGCCCTATATTATAGGGCTTACAATATTATATTAATCTTAGACAGGTCCCTGCCCTCAGGCTTACAATCTAAAGAGACAAGAAACAAAAGGAAAATGGTGTGGGAGGGAACAGGCAACAGCAAAAAGCCAGCACTTGAGCTCTTCAATTCCAGTTTTTCTCTCCGTTTCTTATTGCTGGAATTTTCCTATTAACTTTACTTTGAATTTTCTCTTCATTGATGACAAAACAGATGATGGTGGAGATGGTCAGCCGGCATCTACTCAGCCCCACCCTGCTCGGCCTCAGGACCAGACGTTTTCTCAGCTGGTGGATCGTCTGCCATAGTCTCTTTGCCATCTTCTGATGGAAGCAGTTGGAGGAGGGAGGGGCACTGCTGGGAGCAAGATGGCAGAGCCCAGCCTGCTTCCTCTTCTCCACTCCTCTCAGGCGAGATGGTTCATCGCCTTGTGATGGCAGATGGAGGAGGGAGGGGCACTGCTGGGAGTGTACTGGAATTGTACACTATTTCTAGATTAAGAAATAGTATATATGTAGCCATTCCGCCCCTTCATCTAAACAATGCAGACTCTTGTTCAAGCAGCAGATCTAGATTTCCCCCCATACAGCTTCTTGTTCAAGGAAGACCTCTCAGAAGATGATGGAATTTGAATGCAGCGATGGAAAGGAGCAGCAAGTCATCTGGTCAGACTGAAGAGACTGAGAGCTTTGCCCATCTATTTTACTTGGCCCTTAGCACTCCTTTTCTCATCATATTTTGCCTTGGATGTTTATGGAGAAGGGGACCACACACTTTCCCTCTTGTTCTAGTGTTTCCTGTCACTTTTCGTTCTCACGCCCTTTCAGCGAATAATCTCACAGGCAGCTCTGTGGCCAAGAGAATAACTGAGACAATCAGGCCACTTTCCAAGGCTGTTTTCCAGGGTAAACAAAATAGCTACTTGCAACAATTGCTGAGGAACGCTGCCTTTTTCTGGCACGTTATCTCAAAGAGCCCCGTTTTCTGTCGACACTTCAGTCTCCCCCACTGCAAGAATTTCAGGGTCAGCTCGGCATGGTTGTCACTGGTAAAAAGATGCAAACAAAGGTCCGTGCCTTCTGCAAACATGGGAAACTTCTGCATTAAGCTGTTGTTTCTAGAATTTCAGCCTGAAGGATGCCGGAGCCTGGTTAGTGAAGGGCAGTCTAAAAAAAGCCATAAACAAACAAACAAACACTAGATGTCAAAGAGAAGAGGGTCAAGATCTGTTAATCCCAAAATGTGGTCTTACGGCACAGTAGAGGAAATTCTAATTAAATTTCAGGCAAAATATTTGTACAGTGCAGAAACCCTATCCAGATGGAAGGGAAGATAGTGCTTTTATGGCACCATTACAGTGGTTCTGCATCATGTATCTGAGGGAACCCCACCATAACCCCCCTATTCTCCCCCTTGTCACCCCCATATGGAATTAGGGGGCAAATTTGCAAATAGACCCATAGTATGCAATTAGGCCACATCTGGGCAGGTACATTTGCACTTTCAGAAAGTTTGCAGATTACAAACACCCCCTGCCTGCCCAGAGGTTGCCTAACTGCATACTAGCTGTGGTGCACGAAAGCACGTACCATGAGCATACCAACTCTCCCCAATCCCAGCCAATCCCTTACCTTTAGCATCCAGCGGTGACCATCTCCACTTTTTCCAGTTGAGGAGGTCATCTGAGGTGTTGTGCAAGCATGCTTGGACCTCAGATGACCCCCTGACATGGCTGCTCTTGTGCAGAGCATCAGTGCCAAGTAGTGACGGTGCTGGTGTATGTGCCATTGTGCAAGACACCAGAAACAAGATGGTGGCAGCCTGCAGAGGATCAGATGTGTGGCTGGACACAGGTAAATGACTGGTCATGGGTGAGCCAGGATATCATGGAGTAGCATTCGCAAGTATGAGTGCTAGTCAACATTAGTCCATAATGCACTTTTCCCGTCCTACTGATGGGAAAGCAAATGCAGAAAAGACACTATTTCCCAGCTCTGGGATCCTGAACCACCCTGACCTAAATGACCCCTTCCTGCTCTTTTCCCATTGTAAAGTAGACCTTCCACCTCAATAAAAGTTCTCCTCTGTCTGTCGGCAGGACTGAATGTGCAACACACAATTCCCCTTGGAATGATGTGATGGACGTGTTTTCTTTGTGCTCTGAGTTCTGATGGATCACTGTTTGCGGGCCTGGAAAGAATGTCAGCTTTTCCACTCATTCACATCATTTCTTATGTTGACAATTGCCACAGTTTTCTGCTTTATCTTCCTGGTATTTCCTCTGCTTCGTCTTTTACTCTTGAGCTCGGCAGCTCATCTGTTCCCATCTACCTTAGGGTCATATTCACTGTCATCTTTCCACTTCAAATGGTTTAAATTTATTTAAGTTTCTGTCGATAGTCTTCATCATGTGCAATCAGGGTACATGGCATGGTTAAAAAAAAAATAACTGGTTTGACCCTTCATCACAAAAGGGTTGTTAAGACTGCTTTGCCATTTATCCATGCAGCCAAATCGTATATGCTAATGTTCAGATTTCTGCAGGGATTTCTATCCCCCCCTAAACAGTGGTTGGCCCAAAACTGTAGAGTTGCGCTATGTAATCATACATTTTTGAATAGGAATGTGCACAAATATTTGTAGGCATTCGAAATCCGATGGACTGTGCTGAATTTTGACATGCAAACTCAAATAGAATGTCCTGAAACTTGAACACATTTGTAAACATTCAAATCGAATTTTGAATTTTGGCTCTATTTGTTTGAATTATCTGGATATTCATATGTGTACAGGTTCCTACACGATGTGTACTTGAAGACTCGCATCTTTCCCTCAGCCGTACGCATTTGTATGGATCAATACGGGATGAAAATGGGTTGCATACGGGATAACTACGGGATGCACATGGATATGTATGGATGTGGGGAAGATGCGTACATGCACATACGAATGTTGTTGACATTTATATGTGCAGATTCAAAACAAATTCAAACAAATAGATTCTAATTTGGTAAATACGAAGCAAATCTTGTTAAATTCAAATTTAAAAGATTTGAATCGAATCAGATTTTCAGGTATTCATTTCGATTCTAATAGAATGTCGAAAAAAATTGTACACATCTCTACTTTTGAACGGCTTTTAAAAAAAATGTTCTTAAGAAATGTGTTCTTTCCCTTTGCTGCGATACAAGGTTACCCTGCTTGTACTGGTGAGAGTTAAAAGCCATGAAAACACATGATAAAATAACAAAAAGTACAAAAAGTACATCTTTCAGGCTAGGAGGACAAGGAGAATGTCTCTAAGGCCATTAGCTGGGATTTGAGAGCAGGAGAAGGTCTGCCCTTGTCTCTGCTTGAGATGCCCATGGGCAATTGGTGGGACACTGTGTGCGACAGGATGCTGGACTAGATGGGCTGCGGCCTGATCCAGCAGGGCTTCCCTTATGCTCTTATGTTCTTAACACCAACTACAAATGAAGGAAGGGAAGGCTGTTACTTTTTAACATGCTCATTTTTGTATTTGGTTTTAATGTTGTTACCCACCCTGAGACCTTCTTTACTAGGGCAGGATAAAAAGTGAAAATAATAAATGAAGAAGGGAAGGGAAGGGAAATGAAAAATAAAAACAATTTCTACCTACTTTTCTACCTTGCTTTTTTCACCTATTTCAGAGAACTCAAAGCGGCTGACAAAGCTTCCTATTCTTCTCCCTGCAACAGACGGTGAGAGCTCAGAAGACAGCTGTGACTAGCCCAAGGCTAACCCAGCTGGCATCGTGGAGCATTGCAGAATCAAACTCAGTGACCACCAGCTAGGAGTCTGAGACGCTGACCAAAAGCTTTATTGTCCCAAGATATGTATAATAATTGTCTCTTGGATAAGCAGCCTCTCACAGCCTAGCTATCAGTCTTACAGCATCATGGGCTGTAATTCCTTATAATACCAGGGTGTCCCATAGATTGTGCAGGCTGACCAAGTATCCTTGGAAATGCCTTTCTATAGACATGTTCTCCTAAGAGCCAAAAAAAGTAAATCTAAAATCTATTGCAGTGCTAGACAAAAGGTAGAAAAGTGAGAATGCCCTTTAAGCATAGTAAAGATATAAACTAAGCAGTAATGAGTTGTGTTAAAGCATTAGTTACAATATTGCTAAAGGCAATTATTTTTAAAGAGAGAAATAATTTTTAAAAGCCACTATCGCTGTAACATGCCTTCTAATATTCCTTCTTCAATCCAGTTAATTTAGGATCAAATGTTATACAGAGCAATAAAAGCAAAATGAATCTGGTTAATTAAATATAGGACATATTATGATTTTAGGCAATAACGAATGCATAGGTAGCCATAAATTAGAATATAATGGCAGTTCACCAAAGCATTATAGGACATGAGCAAAGCAGCCCTTAGAATTCATATGAAATCCCAGTGCCCCAAAGGTTCAAACTGAAGGGGCTTTATCAAAAGGCAATCACATATCTACCCAATTCACTGTAGTGAAACCTGCTGATGTCCCTGTTTGAAATTCTTTATATAGGCTGTGTTCCCACATGACTATTTTAATGCAGATTGGACTATTTTAATCTGGGTTCAGGACCAGGTGTGCATTCTGGGTATCCCTATTTGCTTGAGTATAACATGGGCTGAATTCAAATACTGCAGTTCCCACTCAAACTGCACAAATCCCCAGCATGGAGAAACAGGATCTTTTCATCTTTGCCCCTTGTCCAACCCCTGTAAGCCTGCCCCTCTTAGAAACATCTGAGTGAAAGAACAGACACAGGGCAATCACTCTCCCTTTCAAATAGGACACTCCCTCCATCCACGTTACTGGGAAGGCAGCAGCTTGGCTCAGGGTTTTAAATTTTTCCTCTCCTATGTGATTGTTGCTACAATTGTATCTCTCATAAATGGAGGCTTGTGGTTTTTAAAAGTTTCCCTCCCCTCTGCAATTGCTAGCTACTACAAATGTATCTCTCATAACTGCAGTGGCATTCAAGGAAAAATCTGTGTGTTCAAAGATGCAGGCCTTTTTTCTTTTTTTAAAATCTCCAGCTAGCTTTGCAGGGATGGCAAGGGGAGGGGGCCGATCTTTCCAGATGTGAAATCCCACCCATCTGGGGCAGGCATTGGCCGGAAGCATATGGGAGGCAGTCCAAAAGGCTGATGTCCTCTCGAGATAGTCTGGTAGCATTCCCAAAGGCTGGGGAAAAGCGGGATGGGCACCAAAATGGGACTGAGTACAGTTTTTCTGAGAACTGTTTTTCTGTGGATTTTAGCAGGATAGTCCTCCTAAAATCTGGGAATAAAAAATTAAATGGGATTGCACGATCTTGAAAATGAACTGGATTCACATTTAATCTTGTATGAGAATGCACCCATAATGAAATACTGACCTTCCAATTTAAAATGGGGTGTTGTTGTTTTTTTAGAAATGTTACAGCCTCTTGCACTTAAGTGAGATAGCATGCCAGCATTTGCACCATGACTGCCAGCACCGTTTCCACCTTATCTTCCCGGGCCATCTGCATCACCATAGCAATGACCATGACAGCTTCTGGTGCATACTGGGCCATTGCTATGGCAATTGCAATGTGGTGCATGAATGTGCAGCTGCCCCTGTAGTGCAAATGCTGTATCTGAGAGCTTACCAGGAATGTAGTAGACTTTCCTGGTAAAGCTGCAGGATGGCTTCACATGATCCGAGGTGCTTTGGGACAGAGTGTGTAAGGCCATGCTGATCAGGTAAGTGCAAAGCCTCGTAGTGTTTCAGAAAAGTCGACTTCAAAAATAATTGTGGTAAATGCTAAATGTAAGATCCAAAAGGAGGGAGGATTGTTTTTCATTTTAAAATAAAAACAAGTCATGTCCATATGTAAATCATACTAAGAGACTACATTCCCCAAAGAAAAGATAGATAGAGAAAAAATATTTTCTCTATCACACAACGCTAGAATGTGGGGGTTCATCTAGTCCAGCATCCTGTCCCACACAGTGGCCTACCAATTGCTTATTGGCATCTCAAACAGAAGACAAGGGCAAATCTTCATCTGCTCTCAAATCCCAGCAAATGGCTTTTAGAGGCATCCTGCCTATCTCCCCAGACTGGAAGATGAACCTACTCATCCTTGGTAGTAGCCATTAATACATCTCTTGTCCATGAATTTGTTTAACCCTTTCTTAAAGACATCTAGGCTGGTTGCTGTTACCACCTCTTCTGGTAGCAAATTTCATAGACCGATGACCCCATGAAGATGAAGAAATACTTCTCGTTGTCTGATCTGACTCTCCTACCCATCAGTTTAATAGAGTGTCCCCTGGTTCTAATGTTGTGTGATAAATCATTTTTCTCTATCCACCTTTTCTATACCATGAATGATTATACATACTTCAGTCAGGTCCCCTCTTAAATACCGTCTTTCTAGGCTGCAGAGGCCTATACACTATAGTCTGATTTTGTAAGGGAGGTGTTCCTGTTCCTTAATCATTCTAGTTGTGTCTTTCCTTCTTACCAATTTTATTCTTACAACAAGTAAAACTGAAATTTTCTTACAGTTGTACTATGTCCTACTTCATCTTTGACTGTGCCAATTAAAATGAGTTCTAGACTGGAACTAATTTTTGAGTTTGTCACTACATCTTTAACAGGGGTGCTATCTGAAGGCAAAGTTGGTCAAAACGGCCATTATTTCATCTCAAAAGTATCAGGTTTCTAGAAGCAAAGAAAATGTAAAGTCTCATGACCCAGACTGCATGAGAAACATGGGTGAATTGGCAAAAAAAAAAAAAAGTAATTCCTTCCATTTCTGTACTACAAACACTGCAAAATCATCCCCAGACACCACAGATACTGTACAAAGGTCAATGGGAAAAACTAGAACAAACAGGAACATACAAGATCAGTGATCTTTTGGAGTTAACAATAATCCAATCTCTGCAGAAACATTAGAAAATATTCTTGGACCCCAAAGCAAAACATAGCTAATAATAGCAGCAATGTGAAAGTTATTAAGTAAAACCCAGTATCAAACAGAAGCAAAAACTCCAGTAGAAGAATTACTTATAAAAACAGATCAAATAAGAAAGTGAACATTGTCCTGCATTTCTAAAACGCTACGAGGACCATTTCTACATTTCTAAAAGACTATGAGGACATTTTCTGGCATAATCTGGATTAGTGAATCTGGATTAGCTAGATCCAGATCAACCACAGCCAAGAGGAATCTGCATTTAAATGTCGTAGATATTACTGTTTTAAGATATAATGTTTTGTTTAATGCACTAAATTTTGTTACCCACCCTGAGACCTACGGGTATAGGGCAGGATAGAAATACAAATAAATAAATATATAAATAAATAAATAAGTGAGCTTTAGAGCAGCAAATGTATGCTAAGATATGAAAGACCTATTCTGCATAAGTGGATTCAAACTACTGCTGTAAGCACCACCCAAAATGCGATGTAATTGGCAACAACACCTCCAACACTCAGTGCAATTGGGCCATGTCCCCGTTGATCAAACGCTGCAGACTGGTAGTGGGGTGAGGTCCACTGAGGATGTAAGGTATCTTCTTAAGCACTGCAAAGACACCATCGCCATCAATGTGGCTGCTGTTGCAAAGGCACTGTGAAAGCATCTTTCCAGTTGCATTGTAACTGCAGATTTCACTCAAAACCATGCCTGCATTCTTCCTAGATCTATTCTACATGTGGACGCTCTCTACTTGATCCAGTTTAGAAAGCACTAATACAGATGTAGACCACATTTTTCAGGTCTACAATTAATCTGGATTACTGAGCCCCCAACATGGATCTGATCCAGATTAATCTCTGCAGAAGAGTGTACTAAGATTCTCCTTGATCCAGATTATCAAGTAAGTGCAGAAAGGGCTGAACAACTCAAAGCAATTAGAACTTAAATCAGTCTGGGAGATTGATTTAGCAACCACATTTTCAGAGGAAGACTGGGAGGAAGGGAATTATAAGGAAAATAAAATGAACACCAAAATGAGAATGAAGTAGTATCCAAAGCCATATTTCAAATTTCATATATAAACAGGGCATTATCTCCATCCTGTTGTAGAGAACTGGGGCATTTCTGTCCATGGGATGGAAAAAGTGCATTCCCACTGTGTGCACTAGCATTAACACTTGTGAGTGCTAGTACAGGCCAAACCAACCCCAGCATGGCCACAGACCTACCTGGATCCGGATGCGTGACCAGGCACCACCATCTTCTGCACAAAACCTGATGCGACTATGCATGTGTCGGCACTGTTACCACAATGGCGGTTATGCACCATGCACGTGCAGTCATGTTTGGGATTATCTGAGGTACCAGCGTGCTTGCACAGCACCTCAGATGGCACCTGGTACAGGCAGAGGTGAAAATAGTTGCTTCTCTGGCTGGCCACAGGTAAGGGATGGGACGTGCATGGTGCACAATGTGGAAATGCCTTCTTCAAGCACAGATGGTGCTTCCCAGAAGTTACCCCAGCATATACTAGCAGGCCAATTGTGAACTGGCCTCTGCATGGACCAAAGGTCCAATTCAGTAAGGCACTTCATATGTTCTTATGTACACTTTTCATGTTCCTAGAAATTACAGAGATCTCTAACTTTTTAAAAACCATTATCATTTCAGCCTTAGACAAAGATGAATGATTTAAACTCAACAGTGCTAAAATTACCTGCCTAAATGAACCACTAATCTGTCAAAATGAAATCTATGTGCTCCTAGAAGTCTGGGGTTAATTATCTGCTCATTACCATGATTCTAAAATTGCTGGACATCTTGGGTTCCTTAAGACCTTACAGCACCTAGGAAAACTTTAAGGTGGTCCTTAAAGGCATTGTTGCTGGTCTCCACATCTAGAATAGATCCAAAAGTCCCTGAACTAGTCCAATGGAACAGTGGCTGTCACTGTTAACCCATGAAAAGGGTGAGCAATGGAGTCTCATGAATTTTATCACAAATCTCCTCTTTTCCTCTCATGATACTGTGTTCAGATTTCCATGGCAACATCTGAGTGTGCACCTGATGTTGACTTGGACATTGCTTTGAAGATACTGTTGGCCAGGACTGGTCTTCCATACCTCAAGCATTGTTGGGCAGGTAAAGGGCGTTTAGCTGTCACTGTGTTGGATCCTTACTGGTCTGGTATTGTTATACCACACCAGCAAGTACAAAGTGGTCCAGACTTTTAGCAAGGTAAATAAGCTGTTTATAATAATACTATACCTTCTTTCACTTATATCTTTCCCTTCCATGATTTTTATGGTACAGATTTCATTGTCTTCTCTGTTGTCCTCATCACCTGGCAACTCTTCTCTCCATAGCTGCATCTACATGCAGTAGAAAAAATGCACTTACGAGGTGCAGAGATGTGCACAAATATTCAAAACATTCAAAATCTGAACGAATTCATTTGAATTCTGACATTCGAATTCAAATTGAATGTCCGTACATTCAAAGTTAACATTTAAAGAAATTTTTGAATCTTTTGAATCATTTGCATGAGTTATTCAGACATTCGTATGTGTATGGATATGTACGCATTACATATGCAGCCGTACACATCTTATTTGTATCCGTACGCATTTGTACATTCAGGATAAAAACGGGATACATACAGATGCATGCGGACACATGTGAATGTTGTCGACATTGGTATCTTCAAATGTGGATTGAATATTTGTATGAATAGGTATGAACGTATGTGAATACATTCGGATTCTAAATATTCTGATTGATTTGAATCTTCAGATATTCAATTTGAATTGAATCAAATCCCGAAAATTGCATTTGTGCACACCTCTAATCAGGTGTCTTAGAAATGGCTTTGAGGTCTCTCCTTTCTGCCTGGGCTGGAGAGGTGGATAGAGGTATAATGAGAAAATAAGAGCCACATACCATTGTCCTGAGATAGTTCTTTTCCTGCTCTCCTATCAATGCAGCTTGTATTCCATCGATTGCAGAGAACTCTGAATACAAAGCTATTTCTCTCTTTCTCTCTCTTAATAGAGATAGAGGCCCTTTTTGCACTGGGCCTTTTCCTGGATTATATGCTGGAATAAGGACCTGCCATCCACATGCCAGTGCAAACCCTGGGTGAGCCCTGCCATAGTTTGAATCAGCATGCGGTAACAGGGCCCTATTCTGGGATATAATCCAGAATAGGTCCCACTGCAGAAAGGGGCTGAGATCCATGCACAAAGACGGAAACATAAATGTGCTCATAAAATAACATTTTCAAGTCCATTTTCTTGTTTCTCAAGGTAAAAACTGCCTCTAGTCTGGCTTCACTCCTAGTCACTACATAGAGAGATCCATGCTGTTTTCTTGGCAGAGATACAAAAGGAATTTGCAATTGCCTTATTCCAGAGAAACAGTGGGCTCTGAACCCAGGACACAGAGCAAATGTTCTATCCCTGCACTATGACCGCTCCCATCGCAAGTAATTGTAGGGATTTAGAAAGAGCGAGAGGAACAGATCAGGAAGTGGAATGTGAAAAGTTCTGCCCAAAGGTTGTGTTGGGAAAACTGCTCTGTCTGCTTTTTGAGCATGCCAGCATGTACACAAGAGGGTTGTGGAAGAAGCATTTCTTTTTCTTTTTCTTTCCATTTTGTTATTCCATCAATTTTCGTGACTGAAAATTCATTTTCCCCAAGCACAAAGCCACTGCCCAGGCAGAAAACCGGTGTATGAAATGTGACCTTCAGAACTTCCAGCAGCGCGTCTGTTCTCATTTCACTATTTAGGACAGCCACATATCTTGATTTGTTTTGATTTGGGTTTGTCATTACATTTTATTTTATGGTGTGAAAATTGTTTGTGTGGTTTTTTTTTTTACAAGTTGATGATGTTAGCAATCCAGGAAGTATTCTAACCTCATAGGCAATTTCCCCCCCTATATTGGATTATGTAAATCTTGTTTACAACTCAACAAATTCAATTTTGTTGGGTAAATTAGGCATTACTTTTAATCACATTCTACAGTTTGCTTCCAGCCACTCTTTTCACACCCATCATTGTATTAACTTCCTAGAAGTGGCCATTTGATAGAAGGAAGACAGGTATCTCCAGAAAACTGGCACCGACGCATCGCCACGAGATTGCTGGCTTGAATGGCATTCCTCTAGCAAGAAGCAAGGTTAACACATCTTTTCTGTTGCTTACTTTGGACGGTGATGGTGTCATGCCCCCCGTCCTCAGTGTTCCTTCCTCCGAGGTTGAAGGGGTAGTCTTAATGCCCAGCCAAGCTCAGGCAGGCTATCCAGCCAGGCAAGATGAAGAATGCTTGCCACAAGCAGCTAGTGAGGATGCTGAGCCCATACTTCCATGTGACCGCAGCTCAGGCTTGGAGCATGCCAGGCAACGCCCTTCGCCGACTGGTTTGAGACGTGAGAGTGAACAGCTCCGTAAATCAACTAGAATCTGCATCCATCAGCTGCAGTGAAGGAGACATGATTCTGACCCGCCTATTTAAGACAGAATATTGTGATAAGCTTTGTTACAGACAAACCCTCATAAAGCTGCAACTCCAGCATTCCATGACCTTGCCTCTTGATTTACTACTGAATACTCTGATCTTTGACCCTGGAACTTTTTTGATGATGCGTTTAACTCTAAAGCCCCCAAGGTACTTTGATTTGGACTTTTACTGTTGCTGTCTGTGGCTGCTGCTACTCTTCTGTGTGAGCGTGTATGTTTGCTCTCCACATTTTGTCAGCTGGAGACATGACAGATACCAAGATCTGCCCTCTACCTGAACCCTTCCTTAATCTCACTGGCTGCATTCAATTTACTGCCATAAGATACCATGAGATAGATGTGCATAAATGTTTGGATGCTAGTTCAAAGCACCCAAAGCAATCTCAGCTGGAAGGGGACAGCACCACACTGAGCTGCCCAGTCTTATCTCTCAGTGATCCCACTTAATTCCCTGCCCCCTGGTAAGCCTAAATGTGGCAGGAAATTGGTTTTTTTTTTCAGATAGAAAGGCAGATAGCTAGATAGCTAGATGATAGATAGATTTTCTTTATATCCAATTATATCTGTCTGAAGGCAAGTTTGTTAGGTTTGTCCGTTGAAAAAGTACAATTTGTACACAAAGTTCTGTGCATAAAAATAGGGAGCTGTTTTCTGTCTTGGATCTCAGTTTGGAATGGTGCAACCTGTTGTAGAAGAAGAGTTGGCTTTTATATCCTGCTTTCTTACCCTTAAGGGGACTCAAAGCTGTTGATAAACCTTCTGTTCTCCCTGTGAAGTAGGTGGGGCTGTGAGAGCTCAGAAACAGAGCTATGACTAGCCCAAGGCCACCCCGCTGGCTTTGTGTAGGAGTGCAGAATCAAACTGGGAGACTACCAGATAAAAGTCCAAGACAAAACTGGCTCACACACTGGGTAAAGGCAGAATCTATATTGGATAGACAGAACCATATAGGAACCACAAGTCTTCTCTGCTCCTCTTTTGCTACAAGGAAGTGCTAGTGCATACGGCAATTAAGGAATTAGCACCTGTTCACTATGGCTCATGGGACAGAGAATAAAGTAAGTAATATCAGGGGTCAGAATAAATAAAGCTAATAAGAATAAGTCAAGCACTACCTACTTGAAAATTAACCTCACTGGACATAATTGTTCATTAGTGGAACATGGACATATTGAAATGCGTGAAGGAGAAACGGAGAAGGCTGCTCCACCTCCGGCCAGGGACTCTGTTTTCTGCATGCTTCAAGAGATGTATAAACTGTATTTATTGCTAGGAACAACCACAGGCTCTATTCCAAGAGTTGATTTTTAGGCTACAGGATTAATACATCCACCCCCACGCAACTGACTCATCACATGTGCCAGCCCCTTCTCCTTGTCCCCTTGACAATCCCTGCCAGAATATAGATGCCAATTTTTCCAGGCCTCCATACAAGCCTAAAGGCAACCTTGGAAACAAAAGTTATTGGATGGTGACAATGCAGCTGTCTTGTTCAGCCTCCTTTGATGTCACCACCATTGATACTGAAAGAATAAATAAGCTCACGGCACATAGAGGCTTAAACTCTGGGCAAGGGATGCGCACAAACATTCAAAATCCATACAAATTCAGTCATTTGAATTGAATGTTGGCACCTTCAGAGATTGACATTTGAACTAGAATTGAATCCTTTGGAACATTTTTATGAATATTTGTTACATTCATGAAGGTGGGAAGGTGGGAAAGCAGCTGCCCCAGTCACATCTGCAACGGAAGCAGAGTGGATCCAAAGTGGATTGAGAGTGGATTCAAAGTGGATTCAGGGTGGATTTGACATGTTCAGAGCGGATACATAGAGGATATATATGGGATTTGTATCGAACACTTGTATGACACAGCTGTGTTGAATTTGAATCCTACCACATTTGAAGGGGATCTATTTGAACAAATACAAATTTTCTTGTATTCAATTCTATACAAATTGAATGCAAAAAAACCCCCCTTACTCTGAGCTGCTGAAACTAATGAGGCACTGCCTGCTTTGTCCTTATGGGGCAGCTGCCCCTTGCTACACAGTTCAATGTTACTTGAGCCAATAAAAGAAGCTCTTTCCACAAAATTTAATTATCCAAAACGGAAGGATGGATGGAAAGGAAAAGGATGAAGTGCTGTACACTTTCAGTCATCCAGGCGATCAAAATTACTTAAATGATGAAACAAAAGGGAGGCCTGAATTTGGTGAATTTTTAATATCTCGGTCTCCAGTGTCTGAGAAGATGAACTTCTGAGGATCAGTTGCTGAGGAGCATGAGTGGATAGAACACAGTTCCATTCATGACCTGCTTGTGAGCTTCTCATAAGCATCTGGTTTGCCACTGTGAGGATGGACTGCTGAATGGGCCATTGGTTCTATTCAACAGCACACTTCTTGTGCATCCAATCATCTGAGGCCAACTTGATCAGCAGCATTTGTTGGAAGGTGTTCACAGTCAGTTGGAATGGGCCTCTCTCCAATTTTTATTTGGCTGGATTCCCTTAGCCTTCCTCCCTCATGACTTAGCTCTCAAAGAAACAGTATACTTCTTTGTAGAACCTCCACCTAACTCACATTTGCATTGGATAATTACATGAATACTTTGATTGCTTTAATGTTTTCAAACAGACCTGCCTTTTAAGAAAGTCCAGAAACCTAAACTGGGTCAGAAGGAACTGCCAGGGTTTTAAGCAGACTTGAAGCATCTTCAGTGATTAACTATTTGGGCCTCAGTCCAAAGAGCTTGGGTTAACATCCGTACACAATATTCCAAATGTGGCCTTACCATAGATTTATCAAGAGGCAAACATTGACATCTTCATTAAACTGTCCACCAGAAACTTAAGAACTCTTTCCTGAGGCCCATTTGCACTACAGCACATAGTACATAATTAGGGAACTTCTGGGGAAAAGAATCCGCACCTTGAGGAAGCTGTTACAGCCTCCAGGCGCCCCCTGCCTTCCCGGAAGTTCCCTAATCATGCACTAGATGTGGAGCATGAAATCATGCACCACAGCTTACCAACCTTAGCCGAAACCTAATCTGGCGTATCCAGGCAGTGGCCATTTGTGCCTCTTTCAGTGCTCTGGGGTCACCTGAGTTGCCATGCAAGCATGCTGGCACCTCAGACGACCATAGATGCAACTGTGCATGTGCAGAGCATCGTCATCATGGTGATGGTATTGATGCATGTGTCATTGCACAGGGTGCCACAGCCACAGGGGGAGAGGACCTTCCCCTCAATTGAATAAAGGTAAGTATTCGAACACTGGGGGGGGGAGGGTATTATTGACTAGTGCTCCAAGTGTGAGCGCTAGTCAACATTGGTTCATCACACTCATTTCCCGTCCAGCTCATGGGAAGGGAAGTACGCAATCACCCCTTGTCTGTCACAGGAAGCTCAGCCCTCATCAGATTATAGGTGTAACTGGGATTCTTTGCCCCAGTGTGCATCATTTCCCACTTACTAAGACTGAAGTGTGTTTGCCACTTCATTGTCCACCCACACAACGTCAAGAGATCCCTTTGGATCTCTTTACAATCACTTTCAAACAACTTAGTGTCTTTAGCAGTTTTTGTTATCTCACTACTTAAGCTTACTTCTAGATCATTTATGAATAAATTAAAGGGAAAGGTTCCTAATACTGGACCTTGGGAGACCCCACTTTTTACCTCTTTTTCACTCGGAGAACTGGACCCATACATAAATGCATAAATGATCTGTAGTGGTTGTTGTTTTGCTACTATACCCAAATTTTAAGACACTGAGCAAATCTGCACTTATATTCCTGGGGAGGTCAATGTGCACTTAAATTCCCAAGGAGATCAACGTGCAAAAAGGCCCATTAATTCTTATTTTACCCCCCCCCCCCAAGCCCAGCCTAAATGACTTGAATTCTATATATTTTTAAAAGTAATTTGTTCCATATAGAGGTGCTTTTGGTGCCACCACCCTTAGTAGCTATAGAGTGAGGTGTTAAGACCACCAGTGCAGGCAAAACAAGGACATGAGGGCAAGGCAAATCTCTGCTTGAAAGTTGGTTTACTGATAAGAAACCATGCCTCAAAACTGTACTTACAAGATTATATACCCCCTTAAGTAATAAGAACTTAAGAGATTCTTAGGTTCAGGATCAGGCCACAACTGGGCTGGATCAAACCACAACTCATCTAGCCCAGCCTCCTGCCTCACACTGTTTCCCACTAATTGCTTCTGAGCATCTGAAGCAGAAGCAGAAGAAGAGACAATCTTCACTTGCTCTTGCCTCAGTGCAAATGACCTTTAAGCACATCCTGCCAACCTGGAGGCAGTTTCTAAGCGCCAATTTTAGACAAGGAAGGTAAAGCCAAGGGCATCTTCACATGAACTCATGAGAGGGCTTTCTCCACAATATGTAGTGTGGCCTCACTTCTGAGATATGCCAAACAGCATTATTATATAGGTTTAGACAGCTGGTGAAGACATACCTTACTACTCTGGGCTTTGATTGAAGAGGTATCTTATCCTTCCC
This sequence comes from Aspidoscelis tigris stejnegeri, assembly GCA_023333525.1. Lineage (NCBI taxonomy): Eukaryota > Metazoa > Chordata > Lepidosauria > Squamata > Teiidae > Aspidoscelis > Aspidoscelis tigris. The sequence goes on from JALMGA010000001.1 coordinate 256,905,895, forward strand.
TCTGTCCTGAAACTTTTACAGATTGATTTTATTTTGTACTTTTCTAACCAACTTTTAGTTCTGCTTTTAAAATACCTTCCAACAAATGTAAGCTACTGCAAAACTAGGATTTAAATGGACAATAAATAAATAAAGAGTTAATAGCTTTTATAATTATGCTATCTCTTCTCAGGTGTGCCATTACCACAGAACATGGTCAACCAAACTCTGCCCTTCCACATGATTTTCAGTTGTCTTCATTCCTTGCTGTTAAGACAGACCAGCTTGGCCTTATGGGAGTTGTGTTCCAGCAACATTCAGAAGGTCACATCAGTTTAGACAACCTTTTAAACAGTGCAGAAAATTGTATTTATAGAAATCAATTCAAACTGAGCAAATGGCAGAGCTGAGCTTCAGTCTCTTTCCTCATTTAATCTAAAGGCAAAACATCCACTTGCAATTTATTGGAAGGAGCTCATTCTTACTGTATCACACAGCCTCTACACTAAAAATTGTTTCAAGGTAATAGGGAATGTGGCAAGCATCGGCCGCAAATGCAAAATTGTCTGCTGCTTAGAATTACAGGTTTTGGAAGTGCTGCTACTTTCAAGTACCTCTCAGTACCTAAAGGGGTTATTCATTACCCTAAGTAGTATTTTTGTTAGCACAAGAGATTTAGGGGTAGAGGTGGTGGTAGTGGTAGTGGTGATGAAGGTGGACTTGAAATTCTGTTCAGCGCTGCTGTCCCTTTTATCACACAGTTTCATACAGCATGGTTTGCCTCTTGCATGGTTGGGGAAATGCAGCTTCCTTATTTAATGCTGTTTGAGATCTTTGTGTAAAACAATTTGGCTCCGCATCATTATTGACTTATCACTATACTTAGTGAGCTTTCTGCTTTTGCAGTTTTTGCCTTTGCCTGAATAGATGGGCTTTATGTGGCTGTAAAGCATTTCTCACTTTAGGTTTCTGAGAAATAATTGCCAGTTGCAGAGGATGGAGCCTCTTCACAACCATAAATTCTGGGACTCAAGGAAGTCTGTCTCTGGTATGTGCCGAAGGAGTAGATTGATGACAAGGGTGTTATGCAGGTTAGACCTGGTAGCTTCAAAGATGGTATTTACAATATCAGCTTGGATACACCCTGAACCTCTTGCTGTTTTGGAAACTGACCTAGAGCATTCTGTCTAATAAAGCTTACATAGCTATATGTGATAAGATCTCTGAGGCCAGGTTCATTACGCATCGATTACTCTGAGTCTCCTTTCTGGGGGATCAGTAAACCACATTAGCAGACCTCGGACCTTTCCGCACTTGGCCTTATTCTGGAATATATCCTGGAATAATGGCCTTCTTTCTGCATGCTAGTGCAGACTATGACAGGTGCAAGGCGAGACCTGTCATAGTTTTCACTAGCACGCAGACAACACACCCTTATCCCGAAATATATTCTAGAGTAAGGCAAAGTGCAGAAAGGACCTGACATAACATTGTAGACTAGGCCTCTGTGTTTCTCTTGTTCCCTGGATTTTCATGGGTCACAATTAACTTTCTTAACCCAGTTCTGTGCTTCAGACAACCAGGATGAGAGGGATGGAAGAAGGCCTTGTTTAGAAGCTTTGCTTTGATCCCAATGAACCGTGTTTTGGCCTGCTGCTGATCATAACACAGTTCAATAATGTCAAAGACAATTCTTCCACCCAGAATATTGTCACACTGACTACCTTCATGGCATTGCCCCATAAACCATTCTGCTGACAACAGATACATTTGTGAGTTAAACAGCATAACCTGTGATATTTTTGAAACATGAAAACACTAGGTTTGATAGTTGAATTAAAGCTGGTTTTAGCTATGCCCATTCAGCAAGAGGCTGGGAGAAAGCATATGACTCTCAAGATACAGGAGTTGCTTTGAAGGCATCTCTACTTAAAAGAAGAGAGCGAGACCCTGAAGACCTGTTGTTCAAGCAGTATAGATAATGAACAAGGATGAGCAGTAACATCACCCCTTCCTACATATTACCACCAAAGGCTGAAGCACTTGGAAGAATGGATCTGGCTTACAAGAGGTTACAAATATTTGAACAGCTCAAGTTGAGCAACTTTTGCCTTGTAATGTCTTGCTGGGATACAGGAAGGTAAGGAAAGAAAAACAGGTTTATACGGCTTAGATGTGATATATTTCCAATCCTGCAAGGAACGGTGTAATTTCAAACTCTGAATTGGTTGTAATCTTGCTGGAGGGGTCTGCGTTTTTTCACTGTCCCACCTTTTTCCAAATCACTTGAGACCTCACAGGACATTCTCATAAGATCTTTTAAAAAACGCCCTGCTTAGCTACATTGGACCAGCAAAAGGGGTGGGCACCTGGGAGAGGGCCTTCTCAGCTATGGAATAGTCTCCTCCTTGAGGTGCATAAAGTATGTTCACTGTACACATTTAGGAAGGCAGTGAAGAGACACATCTTTGCCCTGGCCTTTGGTTAATGCATGTTCTCTTCTCACTTTTCAGACAATGCTGTTATTTTAATATATTATTATATATATACTTGGTTTTTAAATGTTGTTACCTGCCCTGAGACCTTTGGGTACGGGCAGGATAAAAATGCAAAGAAATAAATTCTTTCCTTCCAGTCATATATTCTTCTATTTTATGAACAGAAGAGAAATTCAGTGCCTGTTTAAGTGGATTCTTCAGGGATCAGAATGTAAGATGTCACCTGATTTCTTTTGCGTGGAATTTCAGCGTCTTCTTCAAATGGATTGCATGCAAGTGCTTTTCTGCAAAGTTCATACCAAGCTGAATGTATACTTCTGTCTGTCTGATTAGTTCAAGGCCACTCAATGAGTTTTTATGGCTAAATGGGGTGAGGAACCGTGCCTCCCAAGTTTTGATTCAATGTTCTTTCTAATACACCCCAGGGTAAGGGGCACTGACTGTCCATCTTGGGTTCTTCTGGAAGCAAGACCATGTCTGCTTAATTTTCTCATGGATTCAGCTTTTCCTTGGTTGCCAGTAAAGACACAGCAAAAGATGGTCCACTATATCTTCACTGTGGGAACTCCTATCTTTGTCAGAGGCCTTGAATGCAGAAAGGGGCTGTGGGAAAGTACTGCTCAGGACCAGAGTATTATACTCTTGCTTACACTATATCAGTGGTGGCTAACCTTTTGAGCTCGGTGTGTCAAAATTTGCAAGAAAACCTAGCTTAACTCAGGTGCTGTGTCACATCTAGAAATACCCATAATTTTGTGATATTTGTAGCTCTAGTAAAAAAGTTATATTTTTGATGTATTTTATTAAAACCAAAAAACAAATAATTTTTTACATTAATGACATTTGTTGCTAAATCTTCAATTGAAAGTTGGTATTTCATACACTTCAAGAACAAGCAAGCACTACACGTCCAGGTGCCAGGGTGACCATGTGTATCACCCAAAAGGGCTTGGCGTGTCACCTGTGACACGCGTGTCATAGGTTGGCCATCACCGCACTATATCCTTTGTGTTCTGTTGTTATCAATAAATGCAGGAACTTGCTATGAGAAACCCCGTGTCTTGTTCTTGAGTTTGGACCCTGGGTGGAGTTTCTGACAACCCAGTGGCTCTCATGATACATTGACAAATATTGTGTGCATTCAGACTGCTGAAAACTTTGTGGAAATTAATCTGCACATTTGCATGCTAAAAGTCAGGGAGTGCAATGAATAGCTTTGGGCAGGAGGTTGTAAGTTCTCAAGTACCAGCAATACTGATCTGAAGGGGACTCAAAGTGTCTGACACACCTTCTGTTCTCCCCACAACAGACACCCTGTGAGGTAGATGGGGCTGTGAGAAGGGGTATGCATGGAGCTCATTTCCCACATTCGATTTGGCATGCACAACCAGAAGGCCTAGGTAGAAGGTGCAGGGGCAGTGTTGGCAGGTAAGTGTGGTGATGGGGCCCACAGGGGGCAGCGGGAGGCCCAAAAGCTTCAATAGATACCTGAATATCTGATTCGTAGATGGATGTAGGCCCTATTCGATTTGGCCACGAATCTACAAATTAGCATATATTCATGGGAATTCCAGATGTCATGAATATTCCTGCACATCCCTAGCTGTGATACGTTCAGCAAGAGCGCTGTGACAAGTCCAAAGTCACACAGCTGGCTTCATGGGGGAGTGCAGAATCAAACCCAGTGATTATGAGATATGAGTCCAGCCCTCTAGCCACAAGACCAAACAAGGCTGTAAGAAAGGCTTGCAAAAGCTAATCAAAAAGGATGCTTGTGGTGATAGGAATGCTGGCATGCACACCCTCCCAACTAATACACTGGAAGGGAGGACGACAGCAGTTTAGAATTACGTTGCTCAAATCTGCTCGGTTCCCTTGTGGGTAAAGTTGAGGCGTGCAAGTCACATTTCGCAAATATGAAGAATGAAATGACAAAATGTCAGTCAGTAAGCTAATTGTGCACAGAAATAAGTCATTCATTTCAGGTAACCAGGAAGCTGTTTTTATTATTAGCAGTCATTTATGTCACTTGAGAACCCTTATTATCTAAACATTATAAAGTTTATCTAAATGCTAATGGGAAGATTAATGTTTATGCTCATGGATGTTTACTACCATTTTGCTTCTAGACTTTAGAGAGAAGCGAATGACTGCTGATTGGAGCAGGGAATTAACCAAAAGAAAGCTAGTTTAAAATGTTAAAAAAACTTGAAAGACAGGGGTAACTAATGCGGATTTTAAAAAAGAAGAGTCCACTCAAGCAAGAAACATTAGGCCATCTTGCATTATGAGGGGCTGTTTGAAGTGAGCTTTCATGCAAAGGTGTAAAGATCCAGGGGAAATAAAAATCCCTCCCCGCGCTCACAAATCAGAAAGAAAAATTGAGTTATGCAACATTTCCTTTTAGACTGATGAAGACATTCTGGAGGAAAGCATCTGGATGTATTTGTATCAAAAAGACATTCTTGCCTTTTACTTCCCTCCAGATGATTTATAGGAAGATTTTTATGCAGGCATCTACAGAATCAAATTATAATGGCTGCGGAACAATAAACTCTCAAATGCAAAGGCAAGATGTATTTTTGTCCCTCGTGGGCGCTTCCATTTCCACCAGACCAATAAGGTGAAATCAGTGCCACACATCTGTAGTAGGGCACAAATATTCAAAATATTATTTGGATGAATTTGGACATTCATATACAAATTTAATGTCTGAACATTCGGATTTCCTAATTTGAATGAATACGAATATCTCGAGTTATTCATACAAATAATTTCGACATTTGTATCCGTACGGGATGAAAACGGGATGCATACAGGATGAGTACGAAAGCGTGCAAGATGTGTATGTACCTGCACAGATAAAAAAGTCCTAATTTTTCAAATACATGCAAATGTATTTCTATCAATTCAAATGTCTGGACATTTGTTTTCTGGTTTTCTCATGTTCTTAGGATTTTTGAATATTCGATTTGTTATTCATTTATGAAGTTTTAAGATGTCTTTAACATTTCATTATTTGCTTATATGTGTGGTTAGTTTAATTTTGCATGGTTGTTTGATCCTATATGCCGCCTTGAATCCCTGTTTGGGAAAAGGGTGGGATATAAATTGAATGAATGAATGAATGAATGAATGAATGAATGAATGAATGAATGAAGTATAAACAACTCTGGAAACCACCTCTTTTACTGAAGAGATTTGAAAGCTGGAACTTTGGAGTTTTGCATTGTACTTTTCCTCTCTACCTGCATGGCTGTCAGAGTGATATATGGGGAAGTCTGGTGAAACCACACATCATCAGCCCTCACAGCAGTGCAATGGCCACAGCTGTTTGCCAATGCCTGCTGGCCTATCTTTAACTCTCATCAATAAGAACAGGATAGGTCTGTACCTCAGCCAAGTGAAAGTACTGATGAATTTTCTGTATACAGCAACACAATCTTTGGACTCTCTCCAGGGAAATATCTCTGCAGAAATCAAACCAATACTGTATGTGATTTGGCTCTAAGGATTAAAAGCAACTACACTATCTGCAAACTGCATAATTTGGTCACCTGTAATGATAAGCCCCTTCATGGACCACTGCCTTATCATGATGGGGGGATTGCGTAGTTCAATGAAGCTATGAGTTACGTCATGTTGGCCGCCCATGACAGACAGGTCATACAGGAGAGTTCTGACTAAAGGTGATCCATTGGAGAAAGAAACATTAAACCATAAGAACATAAGAGCCCCGCTGGATCAGGCTACAGTCCATCTAGCCCAGCATCCTGCCTCACACAGTGCCCCACCAATTGATTCCAGGCATCTCAAGCAGAAAACAAAGGCAAAACCAACTGCTCTCAAATCCCTGCAAATGGCCTTTAGAGGCATCCTACCTGTCTCTCCAGCCTGGAGGATGTACCTAGACATCCATTCTAGTAGTCATTGATACGCCTATCATCCATGAATTTGGTAACCCTTTCTGAAAGGCATCTAGGCTGGTTGCCAGTGCCTGCTGACCTAACCTTATATCCTTGCCAAGAAAATCCCTGACAACATCTAAGCATCAAGATACATTTCACTGCCCAGCACTGTGGTATCAATGAAGAAAGGTGGCATTTGTTTTGATATAAAATTCTATATTTACTGAGGGTGAATAGTTTCTTATGCTGTGAAACTTCTGGAACACTCTTTGGAAAGAAGAGTTGGGTTCCACCAAAATGTTAAGAAGACTCACAAACAGTGAGCCAGAAAATTATTGAAATTATTACTATTAATAATAATTAATATCATTCATTTATATAGCACCATCAGTGTACATGGTGCTTTACATGTAAAAAGATAAAACAAAGAAAAACAAATTGTGCTGATGGTACCCAATGTGATTTGTAAAAAAAATACATTGAACATTAACATTAACAATACTAAGCATATAATCATTAGAAGACCCTTTTTTGAAATAAATGCAGAATGTTCATTTTCCAGACCTAAACCTATGGTTATATGAATCTGAGAAATCTTTTGAATCACATAAAAGGCAGCAGAGAAAGCACAAATATGCAAAATTCACAGTTATCAAAGCCACAAATTACATGGGTTGACTACACATAAAAAATGACATTTTATTATCTATTACTGGGTTTCTATACAAAATAGGAGAAACTAGCCTTCTTTTCCATCTCAAGCCAGCTCCTGCTCTTTTTGATTAAAAGGATGAAAAAAGTTAATATATTTATATGAAAACATCCTGCTTACCCATGATTTTGTAAAGTGTGGCTTGTGCAAACCTCCATTTCACACAGATGTTTCAAAGAAAATATATACTATATAAGTAATTGCAGCCAAAATGGAATTTCTTGTTGATTTGTCATCTTGCCAATTATGTATTCAACATGTCCTCATCCATGAATTACTTTGCTCATTCCCAATAAGGGGGCATATTTTGAGTGTTAAACAAGCTATCAATAGTAGGAACCAATCAGAAATATTTTAATCATAACTGCTACAGTCACCAAGGGGCTGATTAACGTGAAAAAACAAGGCAGAAGGGCTGAACTGGCCTTTGAGAACTGTCCAAGGTGCTGAAGAAGATACAACGTTGTCCCTAGTACAAGGTAAGGATTCTGTTTCAGGAAAGCACTACATTTGCTCCATAAGGAACTCTAGGGAAAAGTGTGATTGCAAATTATCCCAATGCTAGGAATAATTAGGAAGGGAATAGAAAACAAGTCATAAAGTGTCATTTCGCCTCTTTATAAGTACGGTGAGGCCACATTCGGAATATTGGGTACAGTTTTGGTCACACCACTTCAAAAAATGATACTATGGAACTGGAAAAGGTACAGAAAAGGGGACCTGCCTGAAGTATATAAAATCATGCATGGTATAGTAAAGGTGGATAGAGAAAAAATATTTTGTCTATAACCCAACATTAAAACTAGGGAGCACTCTATGAAGCTGATGGGTAGGAGAGTCAGATCAGACAAGGTGAAGTATTTTTTTTTCATCCGGAGGGTCATCGGTCTATGAAAATTGCTGCCAGAAGAGGCGGTAACAGCAACCAGGCTAGATGGCTTTAAGAAAGGGTTAGACAAATTCATGGATGATAGGTGTATCAGTGGCTACTACAAAGGATGCCTAGGTATATCCTCTAGGCTGGGGAAACAGGCAGGATGCCTCTAACACCATTTGGTGGGATTTGAGAGCAGAGTTTTTTCCCCACTAGCATTAGAAGTACCCATTAAGGACCCATTAAGGGTCCTTAATGTGTACTCTAGTGCTAGTGGAAAAATCCCCCAGGTGAAGGTTTTGCCCTCATCTTCTCCTTGAGATGCCCATGAGCAACTGGTGGGCCATTGTGTGGAATGGGATGCTAGACTAGATGGGATGTGGCCTAATTTAGCAGGGCTCTTGTTATGTTCTTATTATAGAAAGGGTTTTCCACAGCCATTTCTGTTAGTAGATTCATTAAACAGAAGAATCCTGAAGAACAGGTGGACTTTGACTGCTCTTGTAGAGAAACCGAGAGACCTGACTAATGTGCTTCCAGCTATCCTGAGCTGAATGTACCCACACAAAATACCTAGCAGAGTCCATTTTAACCCCAGTCAACAGCCTCATTCCCTTGATACAAACTATACTTTATGCAAATACATCTGATTTAGCTTCTAAAAGTAAAGATACTCCAAGGGAGCGAAGGCATACTAATACACAGTTATCCAATGTCATTACGGCTAAGAGGTCCATTAAACACACATCTGCTTTCTTGGAATTTCTCTCCACGGTTCCTCCTCCTTACCCACTGGAAATATAGAATTCGGCATCCTTCCCCCTGCTTACGTTTTTTCATATTTTCATCACACTTTTAAAAAAAAAACACTTCACGTTATGTTATGCATAATTAGTCTGAAATTGCAATTTTCATTACATTCAGGCTAAATGTTTGAACAGATGTTGATTGCCTCCACAGTTAAAATAAACATCATGGAAGGGGGTGAAAACACATCCCACTAGGGATCATCAAAATAAGCATGCTGGACTCCTCTTTCTGCTCAGGTACTGCATTGCAGAGATGCATCCTTTCTGCATGTCTGCTGGATGTCAGATAGATCAAGCTGGTCAGCTCTGTCACATTCATGTATATTGGACATAGATCAAGGTCTGGCAATTTCTGGTATCGGGTAATCCAGTATGAGCATTTATAAAACAATGATTAGGCTTATGTAACAGGTTTAATGTGTGTTATTGAAATTTTTAAGATTAATATACTAAGATAGAATGTGCTTCTTTCTTGCATTTGCATTTAGTTGTTTCCATGGCAGGTGTAGCTAAAAAAATGCACAGGTTTAAGACATTTAAATCACAAAATGATAAACGAGGCCTCATTTTCCCAATAAACACTTTAGTTAAACATTATTGGCACGGTTATGGTTTGAATACCAGGGCCCTTTCTGCACTGGGCCTTATTTTGGATTATATCTTGAAATAGGGATCTGAAATCCACATGCTATTGCAGACCACAGCAGAGCCTGGACAGGGCTTCCCACAGTCTGCACCACGGCTTTCGGCTCGTGTCTTTGTGACCACAGTCTGCCTTATCTTTCATTAGAATTCTGCCGTGTTGGTGATTCTTGTTTGGAACAAAAGTTATCCCAGCAGGCAGGGTCTTCTGCTGCAAGAGGCACAGCAGAGATCGTTAAATCATCAAAGGTGAGCATTGTAAATGAGGTCTGGGTCATTTCAGAAGAAAGTGCCTACAAAGGAAACAAAAATTATTACACTGCTACAATCATCATCAGAAGGAGAGGACGAGGACGACAAAGAAGAGATGGCTTTTATATCCCACTTCTTTCACCCATTTGTGGGGACTCAGAGTGGCTGACAAACCTTCTATTCTTTTCCCCACAACAGACATGCTGTGAGGTAGGTGGGGCGGTGAGAGCTCAGAAAGAGAGCTGTGAAACTTGCCCAAGGCCACCCAGTTGGCTTTGTGTAGTGTGGACCCGAACCAGGAAACTTCCAGGCAAGAATCCGACACTCTAACCACGTGACCAAACTGGCTTAGAAATAAGTTCCCGTAACACCACCCTGGGACCTTACAAGCAAACAAACCATTTATAGTATAAACTTATTTCTTGCCCTTTCGCTCTCCTGCTAATGTAAGCTTCCTGGTGAATCCCCAATAAACAGCTTCAAAATGACCAATCCAGGTTTTAAATGATCCACCACAAACAGACTGGGCAGAGCTGACCATGACACCAACCCTGCTGGTGTAACACGCAATGTGATCACCACCAGGTTAGTATTCAAAGTTACAGTGTTCTTTCCTGCTTATATCTGCAGCCCATATGCTTAGAACTTTTTAAAAAATGGAGCAGCATTTTAAAAACAAGGCCAAGATCTGGGTAAATGTTACAAATTACACTGATGTCCGGGGTGGGGAATCCAAGGACTTATAAGCCTATAAATGTATTTAATTTAGTTTACACCGGAGTGCACCTCACATATATCCTTGCATTGGCATGCCCAGTCCCTAAACTAGCAAAATATGACTTGAGCGAGGCTTGCTGTTCTCATCAGAGTTCTCAGATCTCAGTGCCTCCTCTGTGGTGGCTCCCAGATACTGCAATCAGGTTAACACTGAAATCTTTTAGGCTTGATCTGCAAGGATTTAAAGAGAAAACTGGAGTGTTCCTCTTCAGTAAACACTGGGCTTCATTTTGCTTTTAATTACCAGAATATTGTACCTCAGCACACTTCTTTCCAATTTCTCCTGGCTTTCCTAAAGCGACTGCAACATGGTGACAATCATCCAAAAGGGTTTCCTAGTTGATAAACAAAATAAAAAAAACAGTCTTCAAGGGCTATACGATATAAGAATACAAAAGAAAATTAAGAACTACAGAATGAGAATATTTCTGATGCTTTTCTATGGTCACTAAATGTTCCCAAGGTTGATGATCTGTTGATAAACCAGTCATTTTATGTAACAGGGACACATTTTCCTTATTGTGGGGAATATTTGTAGCTCAGGGTAGTAGTGTTCCATGATAGGTTCTCCAAGCTTGATTTTTTTCTTCTCTGTAGACATTTCATCAGAGGTTATTCCTAGAAGAAGCGTCCCCATGACTACGATAATTAATCCTAATCTAATCCAAATTTGATACCCAGCATTCCCATGCAATAAACTAAAGGCCTCCCCCTCCCTTGCCATTTCTCCCTTTTACACTATATGAGATGCAACTGAACACTCAATTTTTTGTTCGATTTCTATTTTTCTCTTACATACAACATGAAAGAAAGTTCTGCAAGCCTAAAATTGAGAGGTTATTTTTCTGTGACACATATTAACATAATCCCCTCTTTCAAAAAGCTGATGCGGAAGCTGATGTTGGCGTGAGGTCACCTAGACTGCAAATGCTAAAAGCTTTCTGGATTGTCCAGCTGGGTGCTTTATATGGTTGTCACAGCATTTCTAGGAGAATAAAATGATATTTTTTTTCCTTTGGAGCCACTGTTGGGATGGACAGCAAGGCAATTAAAGGGAAGACACCAGGAACCAGAACAGGGAGAGATAATGCTAGGTGGGACACTGTTAAGGGGAACCATTCTGTTTACAGTCATGTGAAAATAATGCCATTGAACATGGTGGATTTTACACACACACTCATTGACCCTGAACTGCACGACACGAAGGACACGGACTTCGGCCACTGAATGTAGTGGAGCGTTAGAACATAGTGGCAAAGGAAGAATTCTGCTTGTCCATCTAGTCCAGTATCCTGTCTCACACAGTGGCCCACCAATTGCTTTTGGGTATCTCAAGCAGAAGACAACTACCCACAAATGGTCTTTAGAGGCACCCTGACTATCTCTTCAACTTGGAAGTGGTACTTTGGCATCCATTCTAGTACCCACTGATATTCCTGTCATCCATGAATTTGTCTAACTCATTCTTAAAGCTATCACATATTGTTGCTGTCATCACCTCTTCTGGTGGTGAATTCCATACAACAATCACACTCTAGGTGAAAGAATTCTTTCTCTTGTCAGACCTAAGTCTTCTGTCCATCAGCTTCATAGAATGCCCCCTGGTCTAATGTGTTGTGCAACAGGGTTTTTCTTTAAAATCTATCCACCTTTTCGATACCATGCATGATTTTATACACTCTAATCAGGACACCTCTTACTGTAAGCACTATCTTTCAAGATTGAAGTGGCCCAGATGTTGCAGCCTGACCTTGCTGCCCACTATACCTGTATTGGCTAGCTGTCCCAGGCAAATTCATTCTTCAAAGGAAAGATATCACAATAATTCACCAAATTCATGGGGTAAGAAGAAAAATTATTACAACACTACAACATTTAAGCCATTCTAAAGGCTACAGTCATCTTCTGAGATCCCTTCCAACTAAATTTAGGATGGTGGAGACACTTATTATCAGACTGGTTTTGCTTTCCTTGTGTTTCAATTTTTAATCATGGCTTCACTTATTTTTCATACCCTTGGACACCTTTTTAAAAACTTGTTTGATTTTTGGGCTTGCCCATTACACCTTTCTACATAAAAGCAAAGCGATTAAATAGAAATGTCAGCAAGATCAGTGTAGTTTGAGAACTAATAACACTGCTGTACTTGAGATAGCCATTCTATTTATGCACAATTAATAAGGTCACACCTTTGTTCTTTACGATTTTTTATTCATTACTCAGTTGATTTGTTTTTAATTTGATGTTTTACATAACTTTGAGAAACTATAAACCACTAAATTTTTATCTTAAGACAGTGGCTCTATTTGTCACTGCTAACACTAGCAATGTCCACATGACACTTTTAAGGCATCGTGAATACACTAGGAAGCTATGGGGATTGCACAATCCTGTTGTTCCCTCATAACACACAGGTTGCACTGCAAAAGTAAGGCAGTGGAACGGACTCACACATATTCAGTCACCATCCAGCTTTAAGCACTCCTTAGACCATTTGAACAATAGAGCAGGTGTACCTGTTCTACCATGGTTTACTCCCACTGTTGGTGCTCTGCCACCTCTGAACTGCCAGCTTGTATAGTCTTTGGTCTATACCAGCCAGCTGGGCAGCCTGCCAGTGTGGAATACAGGAAATGGCTCACAGCTAGGGAATGAAAATTATTGTTATATTAGCATGGTCAGGGGACATAAGAACATAAGAGGAACATGGGTGTTTTTCCATTAGCACTAAGTACCCATTGAAGCCCCCATTAAGTACCCATTTGGCTGAGAGCCGGATGACCCCACTTCCACTACAGACCCCGTTAGAGACACATCTGTTTCCACCACAGCTAGGGAATTCTGGATCATATGGGTCCTTCAGGACCTATAATCCGGATTTCCTGTAGACCCCATTAAAGAGGTCTACAATGGGGTCTTCAGCCATCAAATCTGGATTATAGGGAGCCTTGTTTTCACTACAATTGGGCAATGGGGTCTAGAGGAGGCTCGGGGGGGGGGAGGCTCCCATGGGGGGGGGGTGCTCCAAACTCAAGACTGAAGGTCCTCTGAAGCCGGCTCCGAAGTCCCTCCGAAGTTGCCTTCGGAGATTAGTGCAGGCTCTGTAAGAAAAACCCCTTGCGAGAGCAAAGCAGCTGTCAAAGGCTCCGGAGGATCTTTGAAGTTAGCAGCAGATCGCGTCTCCGAAGGCAATTTCGGAGGGACTTCAGAGCCGGCTCTCACAAGGGGTTCTCTTCAAAGCCTTTGGTAATCTCCGAAGGCAACTTCGGAGATTGCACCCCCTGTCCCCCAAAACACCTGGAGTGACAGGCAGACCCTCTCATGGGTAGATGCGGATTTGCATATGGGTGCTCCGGTGTTTCCACAGCAGGCAGGCTAGCACCCATTGCTACTGGGTGCTAGACCACCCATGGAAGCACATTGGGTACTTCCCTTAATCCGGATCTACTAGATTAGATTAGATCCGAATTAAAGGAGCTCAGTGGGAAAACACCCCATAAGAGGAATTCTGTTGGACCAGGCCACAGCCCATCTAGTCTAGCATCCTGTCCCACCCAGTGGCCCACCAATTGCTTATGGGCATCTCAAACACAAGACAAAGGACAAATCTTCACCTGCTCTCAAACCCCAGGAAATGGCTTTTGGAGGCATCCTGCCTGTCTCCAGCCTGAAGGATGTACCTGGGCATCCATTCCAGTAGCCACTGATACACCTGTCATCCATGAATTTGTCTAACCCTTTCTTAAAGCTATTTAGGCTGGTTGCTGTTACCACCCTCTGGATGAAGAACTACTTCCCCTCCTGTTCAAAAGGGTAGAAACAGATACACAAGTAACATGTCACCGCTTCAAGAACCGTCCTACTACTGTAGTCTTCTTAATGTGCAGGAAGAAGGGCTCTTCTAATTTTATTATATTTTTGTATTATATTTATGTATTAGTGAAGCAAATATGATCACTTGTTCTGGACTAAGCCCCAAAATTCACTGGCCAGGGCTGATGGAAGAAGAGATCTCAGTGGCCATAAAATATGTTGGTATTTTGAAGATCGTGTTACACCAATATATACATGCCGTAGTGTTGCAGGCCAGTGCATCTTAAGACTTTAAAGAAGAGTTTGCAAGTTGCGGTCTTACCTGGAAAGTCCATTCTTTTTCTACTTCACCATCCAAAAGCATAACAGTCTCATTATACGTTTTTCCTACTTCCAAATGAACTGGGGACACATTGAACTCAATCCTCTGGAGCTCAAAACCTATTCCAACTCCCACAGCTTTGATGAAGCTCTCCTTTAAGGCCTAAAGGGAAACATGCAAAGGAAGCACACTTGATTGTACATTATGCCAAGCAATATTGGAGCCACCGTGTGTACAGTAACTTTCCACACCTCTGCGTCGCACAGATAGCTTAAAACTCTTTTGAGCTCATGACTCAGGCATAATTACAAAAGAAGCAAATCCCAATTACCCGTATTTTCCAGCGTATAAGACGACTGGGCATATAAGACGACCCCCAACTTTCCAGTTAAAATATAGAGTCTGGGATACACTTGCCGTATAAGGAGACGACACCCAGCGTATAAGACGACCCCCGACTTTTGAGAAGATTTTCCTGGGTTAAAAAGTAGTCTTATACGCCAGAAAATACAGTATTTCCCTTTTATGCTTCTATGTATGATGACACTATGCAAGCCAAAGTTGGAGGAGTAGATCTGGCATAAGGCAGAAATCTTTGGCTTTTTCTAAACTTACAGTGGGGTAATCTGGATCAGTGATTTGCAGTGATCTGGATTATGTGGAGGGCTACTGATCCAGATTACTTATAGGGGTGGGCCGGATCAGCACCGTCACAGCCAAGAAGCTCACACGACCCTTACAGCTACTCCCCACCCCATGCCCTTGGAGCCAGATGTGTGCATGTGCGTGGACGCATGTACTTTTTACCAGTGTGTCAGGGGACGCCACTAAAAAGCACCCACCGACCCTAGTAGTTCCAGATCATGAAGGCATGCTATCTGCATGTCTCCTGTGGTCTGGAAGAAGGCCCTTGTTCTGGTAATAGACACAACTAAACAGGTCCACAACAGATCTACATTGTGTACATCCTGAATTGTAGAATTCCTGTGTGAAGCTTTTCCAAAATAAAATATTTCTAGAAGAGATTGTGATGCGATAAGGATGAAGATCCTTCAAGAAGAGCCACTCAGTAACTTGAAGAGGGACCTTTCTCAATTACAAGCATTCAGATGATTTCCTGGCTTAAATATTTTATTTACTTACTTACTTATTTTTATTTATTTACATCTTATCCCACCCTATGCCTGAAGGTCTCCGGGCAGGCAACAACATCTAAAATCAAACACCCTTAAAACAATAACAGTATGCATTAAAACAGTATTTTAATATTAAAATATCATCCATACCCAATGCCTGTGAAACATATCCAGCTGAAGCCATTCATTTTCCATCAACATGATTGCTCTCCACTCTTCTTCGGTAAACTGGCGCCTCATGATGCGGAAGAAGTTAGGAATGGAACCACTTCCTGCAATGAGAAAATATCTGTTGCTTTGTTTTTCTATCTCACCCTATACCTGAACATCTCAGGGCAGGTCACAATAAATCCACTGTAAAAACAAATAAAATAGACAGTGCCTGCATGGGGAGAGGCTGCTGTTCCCTCAGCCAAATGCCAGGGTAAAGAGAAGCATCTTTACCAAAAATCTGAATTAGTGGGGAGACTATTCCATCACTTGGGGGCCAGCACCCAAAAGGCCTTCCCACACATTCCCACCCCCTTAACTGCTGAAGGGGGTGGCACCATCAAGAGGGCCTCAACGGTAGATCTTAGGGCATGGCTGGCAGCAATCCTTTAATTAGGGACACAAGCTATCCAACATTCTGTCTCAAACAGTGACCCGCTGATCACTTCTGGGCATTCTCGAGCAGATGACAAAGGGAAAACCTTCAGTTACTCTTGATTCCCTGCAAATGGCCTTTAGAGGCATCCTGCCTGTCTCTCCAACCTGGAGGCAATACCTAGGCATTCTAGCAGGCACTGGTAATAACATTAATAGTTCAAACTGGGCTCAGCAGCAAACAGCAATGGAGGCAAGGATGTCTTTTTATGGCTGTAACCCACCCTGAGACCTTTAGGTACAGAACATACAAACAAATAAGCAGAAGATAAAAAGCTAGAGACAGGATTATTTTTCCATACGTTTGCAAATAATAGTACTATGCTGCAAATCTTCCAACATGTATCTCTTAAGGACCGAATCAGGTGCATGGCCTTTAATAAGAACATAAGAGAAGCCCTGTTGGATTGGGCCACAGTCATCTCGTCCAACATCCTAATACAGTGACCCACTGATCTCTTCTGGGCATTCTGAAGCAGAAGACAAAAGCAGAATCTTCAGTTACTCTTGATTCCCTGCAAATGGCCTTTAGAGGCATCCTGCCTATCTCTCCAACCTGGAGACAGCACCTAGGAGCCACTGATAATAAATGGTATGGGGCATACCAAAATGCCCAGAACCAGAATATGCCAGTTCTGACTACTACCTAATGTGCTGCATGTGCTGCCAGATCTTGCCGTTTGTAAAAAGACCACGGAGAACATGGGGACTTTAATTTTTGCTACCTGTTATGGCCCGGGTCCAAAATGGCTATACTTCCAGAGAACACACTTAGAAGGAATAGGCCTTAAATGCCCGCCCTTTTCTTTCTCAGAGCTAAACAGCCTGCAACCAAGGTACTGCCTTACAATATCATCAATGTGTGCACACTTGCAAGAGGCTCTTTTATTTTTTTTAAAGACTCTATAAAGTGCTGGTTTTAAACACACTTGAATGAATTAGCTGCAAATGGGACAGGAAGGAGGACAGAAGTTCACATTTAAAAGCCGCAAATTCAATACCACACCATTTGCAGCAGTGGAAAGTGACAGCTCCTGTATAGAGGCCTTGGCCAAACTCAACCCACTGTGGAGCTTCACACAATTACAGAGCTGCAAAGACGCAAAACAAAGCCAAGTCCTTAGAAAGACTAATGTGTTTTAAGATTAATAGTTTAGTGGAGTCCAGTAGGGAGGCAATCCATTCACCAGCCATCGAGCGCCTGAGAGCAACCACTGGTATGATCAGTGTTGTTGTTGTTGTTTTTTAAAAGAAGTTAATTCCACTCTACCTCCATACAACAATATGGATAAAAGGGAAATTAATTCAAGAGTCAAGAGATTTTCAATAAAGTGTGCCCTGATCCTTGTCCATCCAGGATAACAGCTAGCTGAAGGGGTATATTTGGGTAAGCTCTGGGAGTTATCACTCATTAAGAGAAGATGTTCTGCTGGCTCTTAAGGAGGTGGTGGCGCACCTTGTCCTCAACAGCATCTCCCTGGACTTAAAGATAATGAACAACTATTGCTCACTTGTTAATGAAGCCATCCTGGGCCAAAGGTTAGAGAGACTGTTTGCATCCTTGGAAGATGCAGATTATCTGGATCCATTTGAAACTGGCTTCAGGCCTGGTTATGGCCCTGAAACTGCCTTAGTCACCGGTTGATTACCTTTATCCAGAAAGGAACGTGAGACTTTCTGTTCTATTAAAGAAGTCTGCAAATCCCCAAACCCATTAAAAATAAAATTGTGTGGCAACTTAAAACCTACTAGATGAAAAGGCACAGCAAAAAAAGCAGCTGTGAGGTGGCTCAGAAATGGTTCAGATGCCCGTCTTGTTCACACGCCAGTCTGTGCTCCCCATCCTAAACATTCTGTGCTAGAAAAGGTGGATTAGAAAATGGTTGGGGACACACTGTCTCTCTGAGGTGCCTCTGAGGCGCCCCTTTTTCATGGCTGAACACAGCCTAGGCCTTGACTTCCTAAACCAAGCAAAGAAGGGGGCCAAATAACTTACAAGACTATCTCTAACACTGTGATTCTGGGGCAGTTCATATGAGGCTCTCCCGAGGTCACTGAACAATGATGGGGTTTTTTGGGGGGGGCGGGGAAACTGAGTATGCTGCTTGGGACTGCTGGGAATGACAGCCAGCCTGTCAACATTCAAAAGCAGCTATTCACTATGGGGATATTCAGTAGACTGAATATCTACAGGCCTTGGAGGTGATGACGGAGGGCTTTGGCTAATGCACATGGAAAAGAATAAAAGGCATATAAGGGGAGCAAAGAAATAAACCAGGAAATAAGAACAGGTGTCGGAAGAACGGAGGAAGTCATGCAGAAAATATCAAAGCATTGTAATATGGGGAAGTGGGGAATACTATTTTTGAAATGATTGGAAAATGCTGTTGAAAAATAAAAAAAACTATATGGAAAAAAGACATTCAAAAGCAGCCAGTGCCTAGGTGGAAACCCAGAAACACCGTGGATGGATTTGTTGGGTATTTCTGAAGCCCTAAACATGCAGCAAAACCCTCTTTAATGTGATACACACCAATTTTAAACAGGCACAACAAATCCTTACGTGACACTTCTATTTTCAACATCTGGATCATCACATAAGAGTCACGTATATAACACATAGGAGGCCATAAAAGTGATTTGTTTGTTTGTTTGTTTAAGCATTCTGCCAGTAAAATGATTACTATCTGCAAGAAACTGCTGGGTAGGTATAACATTAGCAAGTGTTTTCTTCTTTCTTTTCTCATTTACTATTTCTGCAACACAAACTTCAGGTTCTCTTACAATCTGTATAGTATTTTCAAGGGACAAAAAGCCTAAAGTAAAATGTCTGGCACGAAGCAGGCAAACAGGCCAATAGAAAGTCAAGCTGCCCTTTAGAAATACATCAGAGATTTCACAAAACAAGCGCAGAATTAATTAGGGGGGATTTCCCCCCACCACAATTTGCTTGGGTAGATGGCAAAAATAAATAAATAAAATTAAAATGTAAACGGAGTGTGACAACAAGCCACCGGAGAACTCACTAAAACACATCTACCAAGCATTAACTTAGGCCATTGTGGTTTTGAGGCCTTAATTTACAAGGCTGCTGTACATATCAAGAAAGTATTAGGCTCACTATCATTTAATTATTTATTCATAAAATTACTTTCATTAGAATGCCTCAAACCACATAAATGGAAACAAAACAGAGAAACATCAGATCACTTCAGAAAACCAATGTTCAGCATCTAGGCTTTTAAAATATGTTTTTATAAAGAAAAAATCTAATTCCCTAGTACAGTGAAATTCTCTACTATTTAATTTATATACATATTTCTGTTCTATTCTTCACCCAAAAGTCTCTAGGCAAGTAGTATAATTTAAAAACAGCAAGAAACACCTATATGTGGTGTCATTGGAGGCTTCATGTAGACAAATCCCTCTGTTGCTGGATGTCAACAGTCAATGCCAACAGTCATTGCTGGATGCCAACAGCCATATATCAAGGCTGCTTAGCCAAAGTCTTTGGATCAGGAAAAGGAACATAGTGCCCACCAGATGTTGCCCCTTCATAGTCCCCTTCATCCTCTGCCAGTGATGCCAATGGTCTGGGCTCATGGTAGCTGTAGTCTAACGACAATAGAGAGTCATAGGTTCCCTATCCCTGCCTTTGACCTGGAGAACAATTAAGTAAGGGTAAACGGCTAACTAGCCAATATGGTCAAGAGTTTTTGACTAGCACCTAGAATGGATGCTTAGGTTGGCGAGACAGGCCTCTAAAGACCATTTACAGGGATCTGACTGCAGGTGAAGGTATTGCCTTTGTCTTCTGCTTGAGAATGCTCAGAAGCAATTGGTGGGCTACTGTGAGAGACAGGATGCTAGACTAGAGTTCTTCTTGTGTTCGCTTGGGAATCCATGGTTCATTTCTATACTCAGGCAAAGAGGCTTCCTGCATGACCTCAGGTCAATTACTTCCTCTTAGCCTACTCCACAGGGTTGTTGTGGGGAGGATATTAGAGGCGGGGGAAAGCACCATTCATATTTCTAGAGGTTTTTAGACGCAGATCTTGAGCTTTCTAGAAGATAGGCGAGATAAAAAAAGAAAACATTGAAGTAAAATATTAAATTTATGCATGATTAAAAATTGCAGATGCTTGTGGAAACCGAATCAGTGAATCAGATTTCTTTTCTTGACTAATTGGTGGGGATGTGATGTAAGCAGCTGCAAATCAAAGCTCCTCCTAATACAACATGCTGGTTCGTGGACTTCATTTGAAGTCCAGCACCATCCCAGCTCCCTCTGCTAAGCAGCTACTGTCAAAGAGGCTTCTTGGTTTCATGTAAGCAATTTTTTATAACATTTTCCTGGCTGGAGCACTTGGCTTCTTTAGAATTAAATATGACAGAAGAATTGAATCGCATCCCCCTTCCTGCTTTCACAGAATCCTGTTTCACTTTGAACAGCCAGCGTTGTCAATAGCTCTACTTTGAAACGCATGTGAAAACTCTAAATTCCCAAGAGAAGAAGGAGAAAAAAAGAAAACCTTTCACAGTCCAAGAATACATTTGACTTTAAAGTTGGCACAGAGATTTTACAAGGCTTTCACAGAGGTAACTCTGGCTGGGAACAAATTAAGGAAAGGATATCTTCTTCATCTCTCTGCTTGTAGACCACATACAGTTTCTAAGGGCCTGGAACTTAGATATGCAAACACAGGAATTCAATACTGCAAGCAACTAGTGTAAAAGATTTCATGTTTTGAGAGATGAACTATTAAAGCAGCGGTTCTCAACCTGTGGGTCAAACTACCATTTCAGGGGGGTCGTGATGAGTCTCCCGCTGCTCCTCCCTCTCCCAGGTGTCCCATCCCCGTGGTTGGGGGTCTCCACAACTTGAGGAAATGCATTAAGGGGTCATGGCATTAGGAAGGTTGGGAACCGCTGTATTAGAACATAAGAGGAGCCCAGTCCAGCATCCTGTCCCACACAGTGGCCCACCAACTGCTTCTGAGTATTCTCAAGCAGAAGACAAAGACAAAATCTTCATCTGCTTTTGAATCCCTGCTTTTGGGGGCACCCTCCCTGCCCCTCCATCTCAGACGTAGGCATTAGGGGTGTGTGAAATTTTTGAATGTGATTAGAGTCAAATTGAATATTCGAATATCCAAATTTGTACGAATAAAGAAAGAAACTAATGTCTGGACATTCGAACCGATACGAATATATTTGTATCTATTTGTTTGAATCTCGTACACATCCCGTTTTTATCCCGTACGCATCCTGTTTTCATCCCGTATGTATCAGTATGGATGCATACGGATAAGTACATGTAAGAATGTCCAAATTATTCCTATGAATAATTTGAAATATTCGCATTCATTTGAGTCCTAAAACATGAATGTCTGGTCATTCAATTTGAATTCAAATGGCCAAATTCATCCAAATTCGATTGAATAACGAATATCTCGAATATTTCATGCACATACCTATAGGTCTTTGTTCCAGGAGCCATTAATAGTCTCCATGACTTTATCTAATCCTTTCTTAAAACTATCCAGGCTGGTAGCTTCACCACCTCTTCTGGTAGTAAATTCCATCGACTGATGACCCTTTGGGTGAAAAAAATACTTCCCCTTGCCTGTCGCAACTTTCCTGCCCATCGGCCTCTTAGAGGGACCCCTGGTTCTAGTGTTGTGCCGTAGAGAAAAGTCCTTGTCCGGTCCTCCCCTCAATACACACACTATAAAAGAAGGTTTTCCCTTTTAAGAGTCCGTAGCATGAGCAACAGAAAACAGGAGGTCCTGACAGAACTATTCACTTTACAATCACAGAGCACAGATTGTGCTCATTTATCGAAGTGACCGCATGGCTATACAAGAAGGATTTTCAAAGTTATAGGAAGTCCCATTTTCAGCACGTAGTTGGAGTTACAGTTAAGGATGTTGAGTAGTGCTGTGAAATTGGGAAATTATCATGTTCTGTGTAAGCCAATTGGTGCACATTTTAAGGACAGAATGGTGCTCTGATGCTAGTGGGGGTAGATGCATATTTTTGGGATCTAAAGGGTAAAATTTACTTTCTACAATGATCAGCTCCTTGCCATGTGCATATTTCTAAGTAAAGGTGATATCTCACTACAGGAAAGTCCCTAATTTCTGAGCCAGTTTGGTCTTGTGGTTAAAGTGTTGGATTCTTCTTGACAGTCTCCTGGTTTGATTCTGCACTCCTCCACAAAGCCAACTGGGTGACCTTGGGCAAGTCACAGCTCTTTTTCTGAGCTCTCACAGTCCCACCTACTTCACAGGTTGTCTGGTATGGGGAGACAAAAAGAAAGTTTGTCAGCAGCTTTGACTGCTCTTAAGGGTGGGGAAAGCAGGGTTTTAAAAAAACAACTCTTCCTCCTCTTCCTCCTCCTTAAACCCAGCAGAATCTCTCACCATGCTCCTCAAGTCCCCTTCTTTGAAGACAATATCTGAATTTTATGGAAAGACCAATTTAAACTACTGAAATATAGGCATCATTTTCAGCTACAACAGCCAACATAAAACACAGCATGGGTGAATGCTATAAGGAAAATGGGAAGCAACTAGAAACTTTACATCATGTCATGCTTCAGAGACTAAAGAAATAAAATTTTCCTGTCATATAACAAAAGAGATATCCAAACTCCTGTTACACCCCTACAGAAATATGGTTGCGAGAACATTATGAAGCATGAAATAATAATCTAGCAAAATTAGGTACTTAAATCCCATGAAGGGCAGTGTAGATAGGTCTATTATAATACTAAGGTGAATAGGTGAACAAACAAACCCAAGTCAAAGCCCCAAAATATTTCCAAAGAAACTCCCATTTGTATTTGTTTTGTTTCCACAGAAAATGAAGGCCACCGATGAAAACCGTTCTTTGTTTTTCCTGTATGTTTTTCCGCCCTGAACCACCACTTAAGAACCTAAGAGGAGCGCTGCTGGATCAGGCCACAGCCCACCTAGTACAGCTTCCCATCCCACACCATTTGCCCCTAGGCATTCTTAAGCAGAAGACAAAGGGAAATCTTCACCTGATCTCCATTCCCTACAAATGCCTTTTAGAGGCATCCTGCCTATCTCTCCAACACAAACATAAGCCAGTTACAGTGAAGGATGGATAAAATGCAAGGGAAGCAAATGCTTACCATTTTGAGGTCTTTGGAAGAAAACCAAGATATCAATGCAAAAAGGCAAGTGCTCTGCTCTGCTCTCAGACAGACAAGAAAGAAGTGCAGTTTCGACCATGCAAGACAAGAGCCAAGGAGCAACACCAGTATTGATTCTGCTGTTCACAGCAGCAGCAAGAAAAACTAAGGCCACCACTCACATTCCGTAAGAAAAGCTCAAGGGTTGCTGGGAGTAAAGAGTATGTGGGCTCTACTCAAACACATCCAAAAACTCAGAACTTGAATCCACTCTGTCCTTCTTGTTCAAAATTGTTCCACTTCAATTTGGTCAGTTTGGTCTAGTGATTAGAGAGCTGGACTCTTATCTGGAATACCGGGTTCGATTCCGCCCTCCCCCATGAAGCCAGCTGGGTGACCTTGGGCTAGTCACAGCTCTCTTCTGAGCTCTCACAGCCCCACCTACCTCACAGGGTGTCTGTTGTGGGGAGAAGAACAGAAAAGCTTTGTCAGCCGCTTTGAGTCCCCTTAAATGGGTGAGAAAAGCGGGGTAGAAAAGCTAACTCCTCCTCCTCCTCCAGGATTGATTCACGTTTCATAAGCAACTATGTTCAACAGGGCCAGTCTTCATGTGAGTTTATGCCAAAAGGCAGGCTTGCAGAGTCTCAGTTATTCTGACCTCTGGTACTACATAAGAACATAAGAGAAGCCTTGCTGGATCAGGCCACAGCCCATCTAGTCCAGCATCCTGTCGCACGCAGTGGCCCACCAAATGCTCACGGGCATCTCAAGCAGAGACAAGGACAAACCTTCTCCTGCTCTCGAGTCCCAGCAGATGGCCTTAGAAGCGCCCCAGTTCCTCCCCGCCCCCTCAGCCTGAAGGATGCACCTAGGCATTCGTTCTAGTAGCCATTGATACATCTGTCATCCATAAATTTGTCTAACCCTACCTTAAAGCCATCCAGACTGGTAGCTGTCACCACCTCTTCCGGCAGCACATTCCATAAGCCGATGATCCTCTGGGTGAAGAAATACTTCCCCCTGTCAGACCTTATTCTCCTACCCATCAGCTTCATAGAGTGCCCCCTGGTTCTAGTGTTGTGCGATAGAGAAAAGAAATTTTCTCTATCCACCCTTTCTATACCGTGCATAATTTTATATACTTCAATCAGGTCCCCTCTCAAACGCCGTCTCTCCAGACTGAAGAGGCCTAGACGTTGCAGCCTGGTTTCGTAAGGGAGGTGTTCCAGACCCTTAATCATTCTGGTTGCCCTTCTCTGCACCTTCTCTAGTTCCACAATATCCTTTTTGAGGTGTGGTGACCAGAATTGTACACAATACTCCAAATGTGGCCTCACCATAGATTTATAAAGGGGCAAAATGACACTTGCTGTCTTATTTTCTATTCCCTTCCTAATTATTCCCAGCATTGAATTTGCTTTTTTCGCTGCTGCTGCGCACTGGGTTGACACCTTCATGGAACTGTCCACCAGAACTCCTCTTAGTTGCCTTACCCTGTGTCCCTCCAAATGCAATGCATATGAGCTACCACTGGGAGTAAGTCACTGTTTCCTTCCATAAGCAGCTCTTCTGCTGAACTCCCTGAATTGCAAGGAAGTTTATTTTTCCTTGGCAGTGAAATGGAATTTACCTTGTCATATTTTCACCTCATTATTCACCGATGCTACATTTTGGGATGATATTAACCAGAACCAACAAAAAAAGGACAGGGCAGCCATCCTTTGTATAATATGTGCAAAGTACGATATGGCTTCAGTGATACATGAGAAGCCAATGTGTACTCTGCTGTATAACATAAGAACAATTGTATTATCATATCACTGCCAGAAAGGTGGAAGCTATTTATTATTTATATTTCTACCCTTCCCTATACCCAAAGGTCTCAGGGTGGCTAACAACCTTCAAAACCAACAGATTACAGAATAATATCTCCTAGAAACCATAATGACCATAAAAACATTTAAACCAATGTAATTAAAAGAGCATAATAAATATTAAAAATAACCACATTAGCCAAAGCCCAAGATAAAAAGGCACATCTTCACCGCCTTCCTGAAAGTATACAGAGAATGGGCCCGACGCACTTTGAGTGGGAGGCTATTCCATAACCTGGGGGCCATTAAAAATATGTTTATGTATTGCTTGTTGTAAACTATCCAGAGAAATTTACATTACTGGGTGGCTATTTAATAAATCTACTGATGGACATGTTTAATTCATGATTAAGAATAAATCCATTATTATTAACAAGTAAGTAAAGATTCTTGTAGCACACTCAACGTAGAGCTGTCCTAGTAACAAGTTAAGAAACTTCTAACTAATCAAATGTGTTTGTCAGGACTTTGGCTAGTACTGATATCAAAATGTGTAACTCCGATCCTTTGTCACCTTCAAACTTAATAACAAAAGAACATAAGAGAAGCCCTGTTGGATCAGGCCACAGCCCATCTAGTCCAGCGTCCTGTCGCACATGGTGGCCCGCCAAATGCTCATGGGCATCTCAAGCAGAGACAAGGACAAACCTTTCCCTGCTCTCAAATCCCAGCAAATGGCCTTAGAAGCGACCTGTTCCCTGCCCACCCCCCCAGCCTGAAAGATTTACCTAGGCATTCATTCTAGTAGCCATTGATACATCTGTCGTCCGTAAATCTGTCCAACCCTACCTTAAAGCCATCTAGACTGGTAGCTGTTACCACCTCTTCCGGGAGGAAATTCCATAAACTGATGACCCTCTGGGTGAAAAAATACTTCCTCTTGTCGGATCTGACTCTCCTACCCATCAGCTTCACAGAGTGCCCCCTGGTTTTAGTATTGTGTGATAGGAAAAATAAATTTTCTCTATCCACCTTTTCAATACCATGCATAATTTTATATACTTCAATCAGGTCCCCTCTTAAACGCCGTCTCTCCAGAATGAAAAGGCCTAGATGTTGCAGGCTGATTTCGTAAGGGAGGTGTTCCAGACCCTTAATCATTCTGGTTGCCCTTTTCTGCAACTTTTCAAGTTTCACAATATCCTTTTTGAGGTGTGGTGACCAGAATTGTATACAATATTCCAAATGTGGCCTCACCATAGATTTATAAAGAGGCAAAATGACACTTACTGACTTGTTATCTATTCCCTTCCTAATTATTCCCAGCATTGAATTAGCTTTTTTTGCTGCTGCTGCGCACTGGGTTGACACTTTCATTGAACTCTCCACCAGAACTCCAAGATCCCTTTCCTGGTGTGTTGCAGAAAGCTTAGACCCCATCAGTTTATAGACATAATTTGGATTTTTGGTCCTGATGTGCATTACTTTTCACTTGTTAAGATTAAAGCACATTTGCCACTTGGTTGCTCACTCACCCAATGCTAAGAGATCCCTCTGGAGCTCTTGGCAATCTCTTTAGAATTTATTGCCCTCAATAATTTAGTATCATCAGCGAACTTTGCTATTTTACTATGTACCCCTTCTTCTAGATCATTGATGAATGAATTAAAAAGCATTGGTCCCAACACTGCGCCTTGAGGGACCCCACTTTTTACCTCTTTCTACCCTGAGAATGTGCTGTTTATTGCTACTCTCTGCTTCCTGCCCTTAAGCCAGTCACAAATCCAGGACAGAACCTGTCCTTTTATTCCATGGCTGATGAGTTTACTCAGTAGCCTTTGATGTGGGACTTTGTCAAAAGCCTTCTGAAAGTCCAGATAGACAATGTCTACTGGTTCACCTTCATCCCCTTGTTTACTGACACTCTCAAAGAATTCCAACAAGTTTGTAAGGCATGATTTACCTTTGCAGAAGCCATGCTGGCTTTTTCTCAGCAATGCTTGCTCCTCCATGTGCACACTAATTTCGTCTTTAATGATGCTTTCCATCACCTTACATGGAACCGACATTAAGCAAACTGGTCTGTAATTGCCTGGATCACTCCTGGATCCTTTTTTGAAGATTGGTGTTACATTTGCTACCCTCCAGTCCTCAGGTACAGAGCCTGATGTTAGGGAAGATTATATATTTTTGCTAGACAGTTGGCAATTTCACATTTGAGTTCCTTAAGGACTCTTGGATGAAGGACCTCTTCCTTGGTTATCTCTATCCAGTTTAATTCTTCAGAAAATACAGGCTCAGCTACTGGCATGTATCCTCTGTCTTCTTCCATGAATATGGAGGCAAAAAAATTAGTTTAGTTTCTCTGCAATCTCCGTGTCCTCTTTAACTATCCCTTTCTGTCCTTTACCATCTAGTGGTCCAACTTCTCTCCTGGTTGGATTCCTACTTCTGATATACTTATAGAAGTTCTTGTTATTTCTTTTGATGTTTTTAGCAATGTGCTCCTCAAAATCTTTCTAAGCTTTCCTAATGGCCGTCTTGCATTCGTGTTGCCAGTGTCTATGTTCCCTCCTGTTCTCCTCATTTGGACAAGCCTTCCATTTGCTAAATGAACCCTTCTTGTTTTTTTATGACTTCATCTACTGCACTTGTGAGCCACGTTGGTTTCTTCTAGAAGTCCCCTTTCTTCTTTTAGGTATGCATTCTAGTTGCACTTCCATTATTGTGTTTCTAAGTAGTCTCTGTGCATTTTGAAGTGCATTTTGAAGTAACTTTCCCTTTCAATTTCCTTTTTACTAGTTTCCTCATTTTGGGGAAGTTTCCCTTATGAAAGTTTAAGGTCTCTGTGTCAGACTTTATTAAGAACTTACTCCCTGTATTTAAGTTGAAGGTTATTGCATTGTGATCACTGTTCCCAATTGGATCAGCCACATTTCTGAGCTTAATGCTGAGTTCTTGTTTTAGTTTTCAAAGCATGAATAGTTCAGAAACAGAATCTCTCGAAAATTACCTCTCTCTGTCCATGCAATGAGGGCAATCTCTAAGGACTTCTCTGAGTAACTCTGCTGTTAAACTGGGCACAAAGGAAGAAGCTTTTCTTGCTGTGACATCAAAACTGTGAAACCTCAAGAAACCCATCTTACCTAGCTTTTTAGAGAGCAATTAAGGTATGTATTTTCCAGTGGGCTTCTGTGGCGTCTACACTGTGAACATCAGAGGAAAGAGGAGACATTTAAAGCAGCCAATACAACTAGTGATTTTCTTTTTCAACAAAATTTCACTTCAGATTGCCAGGTGATTTCTTACAGCCAGAAGGTGTTGGTTGATATTACAGGTGCTAATGGAAAGTGGTTCTACCCAAAAACTGTTGTCTCAAGGTCTTCAACTCTCATCCACACTCACTACTCTTTACAACCTCCAGATAATCATCTAGGGTCCTCTCTGCACTTACTTGGTAATCCAGATCAAGAAGCTTCATAGTCATCATCTTCATGGGATTAGTGGTAACTTGGATCAGATTCATAACAAAGGCACAGAAATCTGGATTAGTGGTGGACCTGATAAATCGGTATCACAACTGTACTAATGTTGTCTGATTTGGAACAAGGGTGGGGCAGCGGCACATAACAGAACTAGATTGTGGGGGCATGGTATTGGGGGGAAAGTACAGTGTACTGTAAAGATGCTTTTGCAGTCCCTTCAGAACAACAGTTGAAAATGGTGACTTTGCATTGCCTGCGAAGACACCTTGCGTCTGTAGCAAAGATGTCTTTGCACTGCCAGTGCAGATACTTCATGTCCACTACCCAGATGCAGCATCAGATTGAGGAGGACATGGGCAAAATTGTAACAGGTTTGGGAGGTGTTGTTGCCAGTAGTTTGAATCCACTAATACAAAACAGGGCTTTGGCATCCACATTGCATCTCTCATTAAGTTGCATTGGCTGCTGTCCAGTCCACTTAATGCAGATGACTCTGCCTGTAGTTGATCTGGATCAAGGTAATCCAGATTCACTCATTTGAATTAAGGGTGGTAAATGAAGGGTGTTTTTCCACTGTCACTAAAAGTACCCATTGGGTGTTTTCCCATTGTCACTAGAAGTACCCATTAAGTACCCAATATTGGGTACAAAAATGCCATTACGTACCCATTAATGGGTACTTCTAGTGACAGTGGAAAAACACCCATTAAGTACCCATTAATGGGTACGTAATGGCATTTTTGTACCCATTAATGGGTACTTAATGGGTACTTCTAGTGACAGTGGGAAAACAGCCAAAGAAAAGGCCTAAGACTCTATGAAATAATACAGATGCCTGTGGTTTGCAGGAGGTATAGGGGAATGCTGAGAACTGGCTTGGTGGAATTTGTATAAGTCTAAGATCTCAAGAGTTGGCTTCTTTGACTGAAAAGTGGCCCTGGAAATCTATCTGGTGACAAAAGCAGAAAGGGCACTCAGCTGAGTTGAGCCTGAATGTGAGAATGAGGCTACTGTCTGAGAGATGGTGCTTGTCTGAGTAGATCCGAAATTCGAAGTTTGAATCAAATGTCGAAATTTGCTCAATTTGATCAAATTTCAAATGTATTTGAATATTCGTGCACATCCCTATTAAGGAGGAGCTTATCTGAACCTCTTGCGGTGAGTTTCTTCCCTACTCCTTAATAATCTGGCCTAACATAGCTGGAGATAAATGTTCTGCCCAGACATTGCATAAAAACAAGCAAGAAGAAGAAGAAAGAAAGAAGAAGGAAGAAGAAGAAGGAAGGAAGAGAAGGAGAAGGAGAAGGAGAAGGAGAAGGAGAAGAAGACAAGAGCTAAAAGTGTCTCAAATAACAGAGCAATAGGTGAGAACCTGGCAGTTTGGGCACCAGCAGTTTATTTATTGGTTTAGGTGCCACCTGTCGCCCAAACAGAGCAGCTGGAAATTCACAAGTGTGGATATTTGACTACCTTTCCACGAAGGAAAGATATTTCCTTTTCTCTCCTCTGAATCTCTCAAGATTTGGCTTCATTGGGAAGAAAATTTTTTCCATATCCATTCCATCCACACGATTTATAGTTTCACATAATGTGTTCCCCTTCACATATTTTAATGCAAATATTTTAAAATAAAAATAAAAATAAATGGTTGAAAGTTACCTGACTGAATCCAGTATTTTAAGGGCTGTGTCATTTCAGGTTAGGAATGTTCAAACCCCCATAATCCAAGCTCTGGACATTTTGCTGATATTTTCTTCCAGGAGCCATGCCGGTTTCTTATATTGGCATGCAAAAGCAACAGAGGTCCCTGCTACCTAGCCAGTGCCACTTTTCACTTTCTTGCAAGAGGGCCAGGCACAGCACTCTGTGGACCTGGGATTCACTAGTTTCTAAATACAGCACACCGTTTATATTTGCAAAGCAATCCATAATCAAGGGTAACGGAACAGCGGACTGTGATCCATGCTTTACTGCCTCAGTTGTTTCAGCAGAAACTAAATATATCTCAGGCCACGTTGACGCATCCATGAAATATATCTTTGAGCCTTATGGGAGAAGCTCACAGGGTAAGGAATTCAGACATACCACACCCCAACCTGGTGCTCTGTCAAGACATCCTGGCAAGAGACAGGCAGAATTACTGACCGAATGAGATGCAAACTAGCAATCAGCCCACCCACGCAGGCAGCAGCAGTCTCTGCAAGCCGATTCGTAAACGGCCAAGCCGGTGGCAGCCGCTACCCAAGTGAATTCAAGCCTTCGTTAACTGTCCAACAGGAAATCACTATTAGACTAATCAAGTGTATCTTATACTGTAGACATCCTGTTGCACACCATTTTGAATCCCGAACACC
Organism: Aspidoscelis tigris stejnegeri; assembly: GCA_023333525.1. Classification (NCBI taxonomy): domain Eukaryota; kingdom Metazoa; phylum Chordata; class Lepidosauria; order Squamata; family Teiidae; genus Aspidoscelis; species Aspidoscelis tigris. Next base: position 256,937,077 of record JALMGA010000001.1, read on the forward strand.
ACAGTTTTGGTGAAAAATGCCAAGGATTCTGTTTTGTTATCTCTGCTTCGTTTGAAAGAACTACAACTTATCTGGAAGAAGGAATCAATTCTGAGACTGTTTGGCTGAAAGTGTATTTGGAAATGAAAATTCCCCGTACAGTGCTGCAGATAAATTTTGCAGATAGTGACTCGCACCTGCAAATGTTTAATCCTTTGTCTGGCTTGCCCCTTTTGAGTCCTGAATCTTAAGCCCTCTGAAGACTTCTACAGACCAACAGCACCACCTTGTGCCAATTTTGAGGACTAATAAAAATACCAGATCCTTAACTATGGTTCTTGAAGGAAGTGTTAGCATCTTCCATGAAGTTTCCAGCACTGTAGTGGTGGCAGGACCACTACCTTTCTGAAAAGTAATGCAGGGGAGAAAAAAGAAAATAAATGTCTTTAACTGTTGGAAGGGCTCTGCTGCTGCCAAGGTGAACAGTCACCTGGCACTGCCAACATCCAGCCAACCCTGGCCTGTGGTCACACCTAAGGTTTAATCCAGTTTCAGTCCACTTTCAGATCAAGAGAACACATCAGCAAAGTGGCCAGTAATTTTCTTTCCACATTATCTACCACAATGGTGAGTTTTCTGAGTTATTTAACACTGAAAGAAAGTAGTTTGCTGATGTATTCTCTCATTCTGAAAGTGGACTGAAGATGGATTAATCCTTAGGTGTGACCACAGGCCAGGGTTGGCTGGATGTTGGCAGTGCCAGGTGACTGTTCACCTTGGCAGCAGCAGAGCCCTTCCAACAGTTAAAGAGCTGCGACTAGCCCAAGGTCACTCACCTAGCTTCATGGGGGAGGGCAGAATCAAACCCGGTACTCCCAGATAGAGTCTGGCTCCTTAACCAGTAAACCAAACTGGCTCACAACTGGAAGTCATTTGTCTATAGTTCGTGGAATTACAATTAGCCCTAAGCACCTATATCTCAGACTATAAGAACATAAGAGAGGCCCTGCTGGATCAGGCCACAGCCCATCTAGTCCAGCATCCTGTCGCACACCAAATGCTCATGGGCATCTCAAACAGAGACAAGGACAAACCTTTTCCCAGCAAATGGCATTAGAAGCATCCCCCACCCCCCAGCCTGAAAGATGCACTTAGGCATTCATTCTAGTAGCCATTCTTTCATAATATAATAGTTTAATTATGTTCTACACTGATTTTATGGTACTGGTTTCATTTATGTTTTTAAACTATAATTTTTTTACTGACTGTTGTGACCTGCCCTGAGACTTCTGGGTGAAGAGTGGTGTATCTGGAAATAAATATTGTAAATAAATAAGCCAGCAATTTTGCCATTAGTGGACAGCAGAAAGTTCACAGTCACACATGTGGGCCACTGTGTGAGACAGGATAATGGACGAGATGGGCTGTGCCCCCATCCAGCAAGGTTCTTATGTTCTAACATACAGGAGGGCCCCATTTAACATGGGGGTTTCGTTCAAGCAAGTTGTTGCTTAATGTGAAACTGCCTTAGAGGGAAACCTTCCCTTTGGCCACTGAAGTGAAACAGGAATGCTTAATAGCCCAACTCAATTAGTACATATTGCAAACCAACTTTGCTTAAAACAGGGCCTTACTACTATTAATAAATGATAAAGGTGTAATAACTAATATAACGAAATCATTGCAAAGGGATCTACCTAGAAGATATAAGAAATATAATTAGAGGGATTAATGATACTAAAACTCTGAAGGTGAAAGAACTAGGAATTAAAATATTGCATAAATGGCACAGAACACCAGTGCAATTGGCCAATATGATTCCAAATGTATCATCTAACTGCTGGCATCATGGTAGAACAAAAGGAACGTTTATACACACGATGTAGTTATGTTCGAAAGTTGGGAAATTTTAGGAAAGAGTTTTCGAGTTTATAAAAAAAATAATGGACTTGGATTTGTTACACTATCCTGAACTGTGTGTCTTTTTAAGTTACAGAGAACAACAGGTGCAAGGAAAAGATATGTATATGCCGAATCATTTAATACTTGAAGCAGTACCAATGATAATGTTGGGATGGAAAGGCAGGTCCAAATGGACTATTCAGAATTGGATGAAACACACGGTGGAGCAATTTCGGATTGACTTTTAAGACATATAAGATTGAGATGAATGGAGACGAAGACTAGACTGTTGACAGAAGAGGCATGGAACCCAGTAATTCAGTGGTTCTCAACCTGTGGGTCGCTACCCCTTTGGGGGTCGATCTACTTTCACAGGGGTCATTATGAAGTAGCAACGAAAATAAGTGTAAGGTTGGGGTTTAGGGTTAGGTTGGGGGTCACCACAACAAGAGGAACTGTATTAAAGGGTCGCGGCATTAGGAAGGTTGATAACCACTGCACTAATTTGTTACGTTGACAGCAGTGCAGCGGAAGATGAACTGAAAGAAGAAACAGGAAAAATAATGGGGAAAGAAGACCTACTACCTTTGGGTTGGGGGATTAAGGGTGTAAGTGAGAAAATATGGATATGTATTTTAGTAAGTTGGGGGGGTCAAATGTTATTCTGTTTATGAGCGCGTTCTGAGTATAAATAAAAATTTAATATTAAACAAACAAACTCAGGACCTTACTGAACTATATCTGATCATATAATCCCCACACTGTAAAAAGCATGGACAGTAGGACACTTCTAGAATGGAGGCAACATTTGTGCGAATGCAACACTAATTGAGGTGTCTTTGCATGAATTTCACATGCAGCAGTGGGGATATCATAAACAGTTTGTGCAAATTCCCCCAGAGGAAATAAGCGTGGATGAGCACTTACTCTCATTTTTCCAGACCTCCCTGGACCTGCCAAATCTTCACCCAATTCCCTGCATAAATACATACCTTCGGCTGCTTGCCACTTCCCTGAGAGGTGAGCTATTCACCCTAAGGCCCACACGGGCCTTCCATCACTTATCAGCTCCACCAACCAATCATTTTGTTAAAAGTCATTAGCACCTTATAACATACAGAGGCCAAGAAGTTGCTCTTCCATGCACCTCTTTTAACCACTGAGGTACGTTACCTGGTAAGCTGGTCTTCGTAATGTCAATGCCAACTTGACAGTCAGACTCAGCTGCCAGAACGGCGTAATTTCCTTGGTGAGAGATGTTAAAACTGCAGCTGGAACACGTGCCGTTCAATTCATTGGCAAGGACAGGTTTGCCTTTTGAAGTCCTTTGTAACTTTATTTCTTGCCAAGGAATGCTCAGTTTTTCTGCGATGTATTTTCGTATCAGCAGACGGCCAGCCTATGAAAGAACATTTATTTATTTAAGGATTTCTCTTTTAAAATTATACTTTAGTATATTACTATTTTTGAAAGGCTAAAACAACATACAGATCAATTTATAGCAGCCAGCAAAGACTGTGTGGCATGAAATACATACACAAAAATGACTGTGCAATTCGTATGTGTAATATATACAACACATATGCATATTTTTCTTCTGCTCCTTATTCTATTGAAAAAGGCAACACTTGAAGCCTATTCGCACTTGGCTTTTTTCTGGAATATACCCTGGAATAGGGACTTTCTGTCCATATGCCGGTGCAGGCTTCAGCAGGACCAAAGTGAGGTCTGCCAGAGTCTGCATTAGCATGAGGACCACAGACCCCTATCCTGAGATATACTCCAGAAAAAGGCCAGTGCGAATAGGCCCTTGATTTGGTTCCCCACCCTTGCTCTTTTAACCATGGATTTTGTTGTTCCTGAGCAGCCTCAGTCTTGGGGGGGGGGGTCACAGGTGGAAGACCCTCCCCCTTCTGCAGGAAGGAGAGGGTGAGAACACTTCATCTGTATTGGGGGTAGTATCCAGATTAGCGGAACAAAATCAAGTTATAGAGAAAAAAAGTGCAGCTTATTTGCTGTGAATCCATGATGCGCCGTCCATGCGTCACATGGGATGGGGCAGCCAATGAGCACTGAGCTGCAGGCTCAGCTCTCATTTGCTGTTCTTGCCGTTCTGTTTGGGCTGGCAGGAACATTTGAATTTGCCTGATACTGCAGAGCAAGTGCTCATCATTCCTCAGTATAAATTCGAAATAGCGGCAGCATAATGTGCCACTGCTACGCAGGATCGGGCATCAGGTGTGACTCCCACGGCCCAACTGCGCATCGGAATGCACAGTATCTGTAACTCTGGCCATACTTGTTCTTCCTAATTAACATCTGATTGGAAAAACACCGATCAGATATTTGGTGGGGCACTGAATGTCTCTCACCTGTGGCGGCAAGGCAAATTAGAGAGACTTTAAAAAATAAATAAATAAAAATCCCACACAAGCAATGTCCTTCTTAGCCTGGTTTTATATGGTATGGCATCACAACATGTGAGGCAAGCTACATTTTATAGGTCACATAAAAGTAAAAAAAAAAAAAATGCAGAAGAGAAATTACCGTACCATTGAAGTAGAGCTGCTAATGAATGGCCTTCGAAAATGGTAGTGAATGGAGCTGTAGTTAAGCAGTATTTGGAAGGACATGAATTAACTACTCCAGTTTGAAAGGTACTGTAGTCATATGTGATCTGCTGGGCATTAGCACCACCTATAGCACCGACTGAGATGCTACTTCATAAGGAGCCAACAGAAATGCTATTTCACCTCAGCTTGTGTAAATGATTAGGCTATATCACAGGGTATCAAACTCATTTGCACTGCAACTACTTTTTTAAACTGTTAGCTAAACTGAGAGATTACATGGAGTGGATGCTACCCAAAACTAGTGCCTGGATATGTATGTTTTTAATCTACTACTTCGGGGCACCTCCAAATGCATTATTACATAATTACCAGATTATATGATGGCCACTTTTGGAAGGAGAGGAAAACTTGCTGAATATTGGGAAAATGCAGCTTAAGACTCACACTGACTTTGAAGCAGCCTGAAAAGAAAAAGCTTCAGATAGGCATTTACTTTGGGCCCAAACCCACCCTTTCTGCACCGTGCCTTATTCTGGATTATATCCTGAAACAGAGACCTGCCATCTACATCCCAGGCAGGGCCTGTCATGATCTGCACTAGCATGGCAAGCTCCTATTCTGGAATAAGGCCCAGTACAGAACTTCAACAGTGCCGTTTTTTCATCCTGTGGAGAGAATTTAGGGCCCCATCCAGATGGGCCAAATACAGTGCCATTACAGTGATGCTACGGTTGGGTCGTCTCACATATCATAGGCAACCCCACCATAGACCTACCTTGCCTCCCCCCCCCCCCCCCACAAAAAAAGTAGAAAATACTGGAAAACCAAGTGTCCACCATGGGTTTTCCAGTAATAACATGTTTTAGACCAGCCACCTACCTTCTGGATGGAGCCGCCATTATAGCTCTGTCCACTCCACATGTGCTGAGGCTGAGACAGCTGACCACACATGTGCAGCGGTGGTCATGCACACATGCAGGAATTCGACACAAAAATGTTGGATTTTAAAGGTTGTTACCCACCCTGAGACCTTCAGGTATAGGGCGGGATAGAAATATATATAATAAATAAATAGACCAGCACTGGCCACAGTGCTGTGTAGGCAGGAAGCAATGCACCACATTGGCTCCCTATTCCTAATGCTGTAGGGGGCATGGAGGCCATTGTGAACAAACATCAGAGCAAACACTGCAGTGACAAGTGGTGTATATAGGCTTCACCTTTTACCTATCAGCACTAATCAGCATCCACCTAAATTTTAATCCAGCTTCACTCCACTTTCAGACTGGAAGAACACTGTGACTTGTCAATATCCGTCCATCTTTCCTAACTCAAAAGCGGATTTTGCGAGTCGGATAAAGCCAAAAGCGAACAGCTTGTCACTTTGCCAATGTGCTACCTCACTCTGAAAGCGGACTGAAGCTGGATTAAAACGTAGGTGTGAACACACAAAGTGAATAATCATTTTCTATCCTCTTTATCTAATCCAAAGATGGCTTTTCCAAGTTAGATAATGCAAAAAGAAAACGGCTTGAGGCTTTGCTGATGAATTATCTCACTCTGAAAGTGCACTGAAGCTGGATTAAAATTTAAGTGTGAACGATGGGCATTAGCATTTAATGCTGCATTGAAAGAGAAGCAGGTACGTCGCGTGTACAGCCATCTACGCCTCTATGTACCATGGCAGCCTTGGCATCGCGGCGGAAGACGAACTGCTCTATGCGCGCCCTCTCCTCCGGCTGGATCAAGCGCATCGCCAGCAGCCAGTCCTGGCGGCGAGGGGCCCAAGTGGAGCAGGGGAAAGCCCAGCGCACGCTCCCCATAGCAAGGCGCCCCATGCACGTCAGAAGACCCAGGCTCCGGCCGCCCCACCGGCTGGGCACACGCCGCTGCTGCTGGGAGTAAACATTCGCGTTGCACCCGGATTCAAACTCCCTGCCGCGCCCGCTATGGAGGTTGCGCCGCCCCCCGTGCACCTACGGCACGCGACTGAAGGAGGTCTACTTGGCGGAAGGAGCAGGTCAGAGGATTCCTCCTCGGCCGCTTCACGTAGCCAAGGATGTCAATACTACGGGGCGCGACGCTGCCGGCCCTTCACTTCTGACGCAGGCGCAGTGCGGGAGGAGAAGAGAAACCCTCTTCACTCGTGGACGCGGAGGCGGAGGCTGCCCGCTCTGGGAAGTCGCTTCCGGAACCCAAGAGCAGGGCTGGGATTGCAGTACCTTGTGGCTGCGTTCACACTGACGTTTTGATCCAGTCTCAGTCCGCTTTCAGAGCAAGAGAACACATCAGCAAACTGATTAGCCACTGTTCTTTCCACTTTATGTAAAAGGGCGGATATTCTGCTTTGGATAATGCTGAAAAACAGCTTTCGTGTTTTCCCACTAGCACTAGAGTACCCATTAAGGGCCCTTAATGGGTGTTTAATGGGTACTCTAGTGCTGGTTTAAAAATACCCAAGCTGTTTTTCAGCATTATCCAAAGTTCTCTAGTGCTAAGTGGAAAAACACCCCTTGATACATTGCTGATGCCTGCTCTCGCTTCGAAAGTGGACTGAAACTGGATTACAACTTAGTGTGGACACAGCCTGTGGCCGTTTGGCCCTGCGTGATCGGCCTGCTTGCAGAACCACGCGAGCAGGTTCCTGCAAGGCAGTTGGGTCCTGTGGCTCCTGGGAACATAGTATTTCTCTCCTCCTCTCAAGTGTATGAGCTTTTAGTTCGCTTGTTTGTGATCTCCGTCTGCTGGAATAATGCGGGTTGTTACCACTTTAGAGCCTATCTACACCTCAGTTTTCATTCAGTGTGATTCCGGGTTTGATTCCGCTCTCCTCCATGAAGCCAGCTGGGTGACCTTGGGCTAGTCACAGCTCTCTTCTCACAGCCCCACCTGCCTCACAGGGTGTTCCGTTGTGGGGAGAAGAATAGAAAGCTTTGTCAGCCGCTTTGAGTCCCTTTAAATGGGTGAGAAAAGTGGGGTAGAAAACCCAACTCTTCTTCAGTTTAAGTCCACTTCCAGAGACAGACAACCCATTGGCAAAGTCACAAGCTGTGCTCTGCCAGCATTATCTAACAGAAAATCCACCTTTGGGTTAGATAGTATGGAAATAAAATGTCTCATTTTCTGAAGGCGGACTAAAATGTAGGGCCTTTCAGCACTGGGCTTTATTCTGGGTTATATCTCAGAATAGAATAGGGAACCGACATCTGTATGTTTGCACAGTCTGCACCAATTTGAGGCTGGGGAGATCCCAAGTCCAAGATATAAAGCAGAACAAAGCCCAATGCAGAAAGTGCCTTAGGTGCAGATGGGCCCTTGCTAGACTTCATTTTGATACTAGTTTGGAGTAGAAGATGTTTCGTTTTTGCTCTGGCATCCCTTTCTGCCTACTTCTAGCCTATGATAACAGTGTAGAGCTTAGTGCTGTTGGCAGCAGCTGGCCTTTAGCATTTGCCACCCAAATGTGGGTTATTTTGTATGTGTACTCGTACCACTTTTTTTGGGGGGGGGGAATCTCCAAAGGGGTGGTTTACAACACAGCAAAAAATTGCAAATAGTCATTAAAACTATAACCTTTCGGATGATACTGGGAAAACTCACATACTGCTCAGGGGCTCGGACAGGCAATCCGTTTTAAAGCTTGCGCTTTATATCCTGAGGGCAATGAAGACCCGCACAGATTTTAAATTAGATTTTAAGTTTTTGTGCAGTGTGTTATGTTGTGGGTTATTATTCCTTTGGATTCTGATATGGTCAAATGGACTAATTAATAAATGTTATATATAAGTATATAATGTGTGTGTGTGTGTGTGTGTATATATATATATATATATGTGTGTGTGTGTGTGTGTGTATAATATGTATATAATACACACACATATGCATTATGTATTATTCCTTTGTATTTTGATATGGTCAAATGGGCTAATCAATAAATGTTATATATATGTGTGTGTATATACACATATGTGTGTATGTGTGTATATACATATGTATTATATATGTATGTATGTATGTATATATTATTCCTTTGTATTTTGATATGGTCAAATGGACTAATCAATGAATGTTATATGAGTGTGTGTGTATATAATATAGGGCACAAGACACAAGAAAAACATACATTTTAAAATGTTTTTTCTGTTGTCATGTATTTTAATTTTCTATCCCGCCTTACGCCCACAGCAATCCTGAACAGGTAGAGTGAAGCTGGTCCCTATTGACATACCCAGTAAGCCCCATCCTGATCAGAAACAATGGGTGTTTTTCCACTGTCACTAGAAGTACCCATTAAGTACCCATTAATGGGTACTTAATGGGTACTTCTAGTGACAGTGGAAAAACACCCAAGAACTACTGTGAGCAGATGGTGTGTGTGTCTCCCCCAACCCCGCAAGCCAAAAGCGCCTCGTGCTGCGCGTCTCCCACGCAGTTTTCTTTGCACTTGCGCCCACGCGGCTCATCCCGCCTCGCAGCCCACGCATTGCCCATCATAGACCCGCAGGTGAGAGGGGAACACATTCAAGAGAGGGGAGAAAGAGCGTGGCCAATCGCAAGCGACATCCAGGCGTTGCTAGGTTAGGGCGCAGCGTTCGGTACCGCCCCCTGAAGGGACCATAGAGATAGAAACAGAAATGTCGGTTGCGTTGGGAGGTCGTCGTTCCCAGTTTTTCCACCCATTGGACGCCATATGCGGGACAAGAATACAGTCCAATGTTTGATTTAAAGCAGTTATAATTGCCAACAGACGTACCGAAGTCAAGCCGACAGCAGTACTGACAGCAGTATTTTATAAAGGCAAGCCGTTCCGTCAGATAAAGTCTTCAGTAGGTGCCTGAAAGATTTAATAAGAGGCGCCTCACAAACGTCAACGAGGAAGCGCAGCTACAGGGCAAAACGCTGCTCCACCTCGTCCCTTTGGCTCTTCCTCTCTACTTCAACTCATAACCGGAAGTGTTAATTGACACTGTCCCATGGGACCCTAATATCCCCCGCTCTAGCTCTTTGCGGCATCGTCCCAGTGCCGTTAAAAGGGAGGAGGAGTTCAATTAGGAATGACGCCTCCGCGGGCCAATCACATGACAAAGAACGTTTGATCGGCAGGAAGGAGGGCCAATAGGATAGCAGCGTGTGGCGCGGTGGATGTTGCAGCTGCAGATGGTCTCGGAGTGCCTGTGGTGCCCGCAGGTAAGGGGCTCAAGGGGCGGCAGAGGAGGAAAAGAGGGGAGATATTATCCGAGGACCATTAAATCTGTGCGCTGGCTGCTAATATCTGCTGAGGTGCCCGAGAAAAAGGAGAACCAAGGGGGCCTTCCCATCCCGATGAGCATCTCTGCTTTTGTTCAAAGCACGCATGCGTAGACGGAGCGGACATGCGCATAAAGGTTGCTGAAGCCACTGTGCAATGTTTGCCCTTGCCTGTCATCAGAGATTCCCTGTATTCGCGGGTGTCCGTATAAATCTTTTGCAGAAGGTGGGTGGTGGCGGCGGGTGCGATACAGACTCGTTTTCTTACGCGCAGTGCGGTGATAAATTGCAGATGTGCGGCAATTAAAGTTAAATTATGCAAGAAATTGCCAGTTCATCATCATCATCGGGAGGATACTTTTTCCCTGTTACTTTTTGGAATGGGAATTGCATGGTTTTAAAAAAGGTACTGTTGGGTCTAGTGGTTAGGGAGCCGGCCTCTTATCTGGGAATACCGGGTTTGATTCCGCCCTCCCCCACGAAGCCAGCTGGGTGACCTTGGGCTAGTCACAACTCTCTTCTGAACTCTCACAGCCCCACCTACTTCACAGGGTGTTCTGCTGTGGGGAGAAGAACAGAAGCTTTGTCAGCTGCTTTGAGTCCCCTTAAATGGGTGAGAAAAGTGGGGTAGAAAAGCCAGCTCTTCTGCTTCTTCTTCTTTTGTTGGGTCTAATAAGTCAGTAAAATCAGTTTTGTCTCCTTTCTTGTTGTTCACTTTTGTTGCTCAGCCTCCTGATTATCTGCAGTTTTGCTGAACCTAAATCCCTTCAGGCACTTTCTCGGAGCCCAGTTGGGTTCATCAGGGCTCACTCCAGGTAAGCGTGAAAAGGATTGCAAGTCATTGTTCAGACTGTGCGGTGTGACCTCCATCGTACTAAGTGCCCATAAAATTGCTTCTTCATGGGCACTAACCTTGAAACTTTTCACCCCTCAGTAAGAAGAATCTGCTTTTATCTTTTTGGTAGCCTGATACCTATTCCAGTGCTTTTTTTCTTTAAAAAGGTATCTGTAGTTATGGTTTTCATATGCATATATCTTTTTCTAAATAGTTCTAGGGTGTTTTTCCACTTAGCACTTAGGGTCCTTAATGGGTACTCTAGTGCTAGTGGAAAAACACCCTTAGTAACCTAGCATGCTAGGTGTGCAGTGAAGGTTTTAGTTACAGTTCTAGCTAACGAGTATATTGAAAAGAGTAATAGATCATTCAGTTAATTCTATAGGTATCTGCTGCAGTTTCTAATGAAGCAATTCTAAAGACAGTATGCACCTCTTCTAATCAAAGGGATGAGAAATTCACACACAAATGCAATTGTTTACTGATCATCCTAACAGAATAAATATTGCTGATGCAGAATACCAGCTGTCTCTAAACATTACTGTGTCTCTGAAAGACACAGAATATTTGCATTTATGAGAATTGTTTTTTCAGAAAGACTTTGAGAGAAAAGCTTATTCTGCGCCAAAAAGAAAACATCTTACATTTTCAGATCTTTATAAGGGTGTAGAGAATGATAGTCTACTTCACATCACTGTTAGAACTTGTTCACCCACAGTAACTTTGTAAGATTAGTCAGAACCTCGAGGAAACATTTAAATACCCTTGTGAATCAAAAGTATAATTTCTTTTAAAGATTTTCTTTCTTCTGAAATGAGACATAGTCCCTTATTATCTACTGATAAATACCTCTGCTACAAGCTTAGAATGAAGGGAAAATATGATAGTATTAATCACACAGTTGTAATCTCCCATGGATCTGACACTATACATGCCTTAGATCCAGATTAAGGAGCCTCTTAATCCAGATCACAGGTCTCTATTCCACAAATTGATGCAGATCAAAGAGGGCACATACCCCCATTACCATTAGTCCTGCTCTGTCTGCACCAGATGGAGATAGATCCTGTTAAGAGGTCCTAATCAGGATCTCTTGTGGACCCGTTTAATTTGGTTTGCAAGAGAACACAGGGCCTAGTTCAAGATCATGGGAGGAGTGCAGATGGGACGTCTCTAAGATCCAGAGCTGCAAAAAACCAAGGGTGTGGTGGTGAGCAGCGGCAAAGCTTTTGTGAGCTTTGCCGCTGCAGGGAGCTGTGGGCCAGATCAGCACCATCAGTGCAGACTCCACATGATCCATTGGTCCGGTTGTCCCGGATCTACTGATCTGGATCCAATTGGTGGGCTACTCTCTGTGACAAGATGCTTGACTAGATGAACTGTGACCTGATCCAACAGGGCTCCCCCTAATTCATGGAGGACAGCTGTGTCAATGACTGTTAGAATGGATGCTTAGATAATGCCTCCAGGTTGGAGAGGCAGGCAGAATGCTGCTAAAGGCCATTTTCAGGGAACTGAAAGCAGGTGAAAGTTTTACCTTTGTCTTCTGCTAGAGATGCTTAGAAGCAATTGGTGGGGCACTTATGTGAGTCAGGATGCTAGACTAGATGAGCTACGGCCTGATCCAGTAGAGCTCCTTTTCTGTTCATATGTTTCCATCTTACTGGCACCTTACAAAAGAGCTACCTGGCCTTTGGTGAGAGCCAAAGAATTCTTGTTTTGACACAGTCATGCACCTTCTAAAGTAGGTGTGTGGGTCTGAGGTCTATAATGCACATCACCCCCAAGCCCACAGGAAGCATTGCTCCTGCCAAATGCTCCTTACAGCAGCTGGAAATCTCTGCCAGGAACCAGAAGTGCAGGTAAAAATCATTCACTTTTTTGACCCCTTGCAGTGATTATTGTTGTGTTTCTGGCTGCAGAATTGTTGCTGTGTGCATTTATATGGCAACCGGGGATGAAATCCAATGGCGAGGGAAGCCTGTTCTTCCTTTTCGGCCAATCTTACCAACATCCCAGGAGTCTTGAGCTGTTTTCACATGGCATATATTATCTCAGGTTGATCCGCTTTTAGGCCAGATCAAATCATCCCGCTGCCAAGTGCCCCCTGAATTTTGGCTGGCCCATCCTGGCCTAACTTTCAGTTTCAGCCTCCTGAGATGGTAGCTAGAGCTGTTTTATCCAGAAACCCACAGCAACACAATTCCAGAGCCACTACCAGGTGCTTGTCGAAATAACTAGGGATGTGCATGAATATTTGTAATATTCATTATTCGGACGAATTCAGCTATTCGTATACAAATCAAATGTTACGACATTCCTACATTAACATTCATGTGAATACGAATGCTTCGGAACATTAGAGATACGTATCAGATATGTATGCATTCATCTCGGATACGTATCCAATACGTATGCGTTCGTGTCGGATCCGTATTTGATACGTATTCATTTGTATTGGATATTCATATGAATCTGTATGAATAAATTCGTATCAAATAGAATCCTACCACATTCGAAGGGGATCTTGTTGAACGAATATGGGTTATCTAACATTCGATTTGTTACGAATCCAATTCCAAAACTCCCCTTCGTGCACATCCCTACTCTGGCCTTCATGACCCTGGCAGACAGATAGGCTCAGTGCTGTGCACACATGAACAGCTAGTCTGGTCCGCCACCCGGAAATGCTCCATGGACCAATGTCAAGCCATCCACTATGGGAGTGGACTATAGTGCCTTTTTTGCAAGACAGCCTGGTCCAGCACCTCATCCCATGAGGATGCAGTGTCCTTCATGGTAGTATTACCTAGTCCTATTGGTAGGTGAGCCATAATGCAGATTAGAGGTTTCAGTGTGATTGCTTATCTGGCCCACTGAACCAATGCAAACACAGCCACAGGGTCCAAATGGGAGCAGAAGAATTTGTCCAGCCTGACCCCCGAAAAATTTGTCCAACCTGACTCCCAGAAATCTGGAGGACTCACGAAATGGACATGGGGGTGCAACCTTAGTTTGGGGACTCGACCAAGGAAGAGGTAGGACATATTTTAAAACTTTTTTGTTAGTTAAAGGTTTTGTGTTTTAACATTTTTGTATTTTGATACTTGTAATTATTGCATTCCTCTACTGTTACCTTTCCATTTTATTTTCAAGCTATGTTGGGATACTCTTGTGAAGACTGGGCTATAAATATAAACCTGTAATGTCTGAGAAGGAAAGAAGCAAAAATAAATCAGACTGTTGCACTGTATTTCACTGTCGAGGAAAATGGATTGTTGGTATCTAAAAAGGAGCCTGCAGTTAAAAGAAAACCTGGCACTTGTCCCCTTAAGCCAATACCTTGGAAGGAATGACTGTTCTTGGAGTCACATAATTAGGAACAACCATCTCAAATAGAAAGTTGCTGGAGCTTTTAAAGAAAAAAAATTACATTGTATGCCATTCCTCTTGTAAGTGCTTACTTTTAGGAGCCGCTCTTCACTCTAACGTCCTCTCTCAGATTTTATTGTTTGTTTTCCTGAATTACTGTAGCTGCATTAGTTTGTGCAGTGAAGCGGCGCTCTATGTCTGGAATGCCTTGAGGAATCAGCTGGATTTCAGTATTTCATGCTGGCATCCTGCTGCTGCTTAAAGTCATTTTGAAGCAGAAAAAATCCTTTCAAGCCAGCATGTGCTACTTCTTTTGAATAAAGGAATCATGACATGCATTAATGATAGATGCCAGCTTTTGTGAAGTCATTTCCCAGAAAATCAACAATGATTTTGTGACTAGAAAGACATGATTGAATATTAATTATCTCTGTGGTAGCATTATTATTAAACGTAGCATCAGTGGCAAACAGAGTGGAGTTCTTCATTGCATTAAGCATCAGCGCGGAAGATGTTGCTATACAGACAGCATCTGCTTGGTCCTTAAAGACTGGCATACCTCCTGTGTACCTGCTGCCTGGCCACTTACCTGCAGAACTGATTCTCTGTCAATTCGGAACAGAAGTAAGCCTGAAGAGGCAGTGTGGTTTCTTTTGCTTTCAGTAAATGGTGTGCGTTTCTAGTGTGACAGGTAGGCTATATGGTAGACCATAATAGGAATTTTAAGATGTCCAGCCTAAGGGGTAGATGATACCTCATAAGGTCAGTGAGTGCAATAAATGATCTCAGAGTAGGGTTAAGCAGTGAGATAGCAAAGTTTTCCTGATGACATTAAATTATTCGGGATAGTAAAAACAGAAAGATATTGTGATAGCTCCCCGGGGATCTCTTGACATTGAGTGGGTGGGCAATGAAGTGGTAAATGCACTTCTGCCATAGGCCCTGTCCACACAGGCGAAATAATGCTGTTATCTGTGGCAACCCAACCATAGTTGCATTATATCCCACCTAAAATGTGATAAAAATTATTGCTGTTAAACCCAACACTAGTGGTGTTTACTTACCTTATGGATGGAGCCACAGTTGTCATTCCTACTGCACATATTTGGAGGCCAAAACCAGTAGCTGCACATATACATTGCTTGCACAGTGCTGACTGAATACACAAATGTGCACATCACTAAAATGTGCAGAAATAGTACTCTGGCTGGTGCTGTCTATATAGTAAGTGATTATGGTAGCTTTACTAAGTGCAAAGTGCAAAGAACCGCAATTACACGTATAAACCAATGGGGGTTCAGCTTTCTGTGACAAACCAGGGAAGGGATTTTGCTATTCTGGTGGACAGATCAATGAAGGTGTCAGTCCAGTGCACAGTAGTAAAGAAAACAAATTCAGTGCTAGAGGTAATTAGGGAGCAATTAGAAAATAAATCGTCATTGTGTGTCTCTATGTGAGACCACGTTTTGAATATTGTATATATTTATGGTTACCGCACTTCAGGAGGGACATTGTGGAACTGCATAAAGTGCAGAAAAGGGCAACCAGAATGATCAAAGGGCTGGAACACCTCCTTTACAAAATCATGCTGCAACGTCTAGGCTTCTTCAGCCTTGAAAGTGTGTATTTAAGAGGGGACCTGACTGAAATGTATAAAATCATGCATGGTGTGGAAAAGGCAGATAGAGAAATTTTCTTTTCTATATCACACAACACTAGAACCAAGCTGATGGGCAGAAGCATTAAGACCAACATAGGGAAGTATTTTTTTTAACCTAGAGGGTCATTGGTCTATGGAATTTGCTGCCAGAAGATGTGGCAACGCCAACCACACTGGGTAGCTTACAAAATGGTTAGACAAATTCATGAATGAAAGGTGTATTAGTGGCTACTAGAATGGACACCTAGATACATCTCCCAGGCTGGGGAGATAGGCAGAATGCCTCTAAAGGCCATTTGCTGGAATTTGAAAGTAGGTGAAGGCTCAACCTTTGTCTTCTGCCCAGAAACCATTGGTAAACTTTTGTGTGAGACAGGATGCTGGACTAGATGGGCTGTGGCCTGATCCAACAGCACTCCTTTTATGTTCTTAAATACCATATTCCAGCTTGGTACCAAAGCCATTTAATTCTATCACTAAGGTTTTTTTGGGGAAATAGCAATAGCACTACAATATCATGGATTTTTCTTTTTACAGCAATAACAATACAGAGAAGAAGACATGGACAACAAATATAACCCTACTAACACTCCAACATGCAATGGAATTTCAACTTGTGAGAAGAAAACTAGTTCCTTAATAGCTGAAGGCCATGGTCAGCAGATCCTCAG
The DNA here is from genome assembly GCA_023333525.1 of Aspidoscelis tigris stejnegeri. Taxonomy (NCBI): domain Eukaryota; kingdom Metazoa; phylum Chordata; class Lepidosauria; order Squamata; family Teiidae; genus Aspidoscelis; species Aspidoscelis tigris. The sequence continues at coordinate 256,953,316 of JALMGA010000001.1, forward strand.
TGTACTGCAAAGCTTCCGAGATCAAAACATCTTTTTTGACTTTAAAATACTTGTTAAAGATGAAGTAATCCCGTGCCATCGTTGTGTATTAGCAGCATGTAGTGATTTTTTCAGGTAAACCTATTAATTCTGTGGCTTTTGCACTTGGGGATATTTGGGCGTGGGGAATTGTCTCACGGTGTAGTTGAGTTGTTCTATGCAATTCAAAACATAGAAGTGCTTTTAATGTTCCAAATATCCTGTGAAAGTAAATAATGTTGGGAGTGCATATTTCTAGAATGGTAAGAGTTCAGTAGGCAGATGGCAATCTTCTTTAAAAATGGTCTTTTCATACATACCAGTATTCGTCTTATTCACTATGAACAGCCTTTCCAGATGATATCAAGGCTGCATTCGTATGGATCAGAAAAAGTGCCTGAAAAGCATCTTAAGAGACGTGTGGCCTTCATGTTCTCATCCCATTTCTAATCCATCTTGTTTAGCCTAGAACAGTGATGGCCAACCTATGACACGCGTGTCACAGGTGACACGCCTAGCCCTTTTGGGTGACACACATGGTCACCCTGGCACCTGGGCATGTAATGCTTGCTTGTTCTTGACATGTGCGAAATACGAACTTTGAACTGAAGATTTAGCAAACGAAATTCAGCAACAAAAGTCACTAATGTAAAGAATTATTTGTTTTTGCTTTTAATAAAATACATGTATCAAAAATACAACTTTTTTTACTAGAGCTACAAATACCACAAAATTATGGATATTTCTAGAAGTGACACAGCACCTGAGTTAAATTTGGTTTTCTTGCGAATTTTGACACACTGAGCTCAAAAGGTTAGCCATCACTGGCCTAGAATGTGCAGGACAGGAGAAAGGCAGGCTAGTATGTGAAAAATGCCATCTGTGAACCATCCCTGAGCCATTTGTACGTGACTTCAGGGGTGCTTTTTTATTTCTTTGTAAATGCATCCCAAGTGGTTCCATATGGAGATGTCCTTCCTTATGTACTTTTAAAAGCTCTTGTGTCCAGTTCTGCAGATTCACCTGCAGATGCCTATGCAGGTGGGAAATCCAATCCACAGATCTCAACTGCCATTGGAGCATTTATTGTTATTATAAATCACCAGTCTGTTAAAATTTGGGGGGGGGAGGGGGAAATGCCACCAAGTGAATATTTCTGCTACAGTTTGGACAGTTCAGTATGTGCTGATGGAGGGCGGAGAGGCAGGAGGGAGGGAGGATGAGAGCCTTAATGGAGCAACGGAGTGGTGGATGGACATGGCAGAGGGCATGGGGGGGGGGAGAGCGAGCAGCAGGGTGTGAACCCCTCTGCCTTGCCCCTCCACCACTCTGTCGCTCTGTCAAGGCTCTCATCCCCACTCCATCGGCTTCTCTTTTTGTGCTGTGCTGCTCTGAAGGCTAGTTGTCCCTCCCCCCTTCTTGCTCCCAGTCTGTTGGCTTCTCTTCCAAGAATTGTCATCCCTCCCTCCCTCACCGCACTCTGCTTCTCCCCCTGCCTGGATGGGGTTTGGGTTTCCTCATGCACTCACTCTCCTAAGCTAAGGAAATGGAGGGTGGACATGGGGTGTGGGGGCAGGGTGGTGAGTTGACTAGGTATAGTTGAAAATAGCCGGGTCAGAAGCAGTCTTGACCTCTACCCACCATAAACTTTCAAACAAAAGTACTTTCAGGAACATCCCCTAAAACCATGCCCTGGAGCCCAGGACATAAAACAAATCTTAATTAAAAGAAAATAATAAAAGACTAGAAGCACATAAAGAAACAACAATAAGTCAGACAAATGATGTTGCCCACTAAATGACTGGGAGAAAGGTCATGGTTTTACCTGGCAGCTGAAGAGGTCAGATGCTGGCTAGTTCTCTTTGGGACCCTTTCTCTTGGTATTGCTCTGCTAACTTTAGATAGTGAGGGCTGGGGTTTCAAAGCAGGGCTTCAGATGTCGAAGGCAGACTTTTAGCTAAACTATAAGGAAGGAGTTATTTCAAACTGGAGGGGTGGATTTGGGCATTTTGAATGTTTTGAAACTGCCCTTCAACATAGGACAGGGATGTTTTGTCTGGGAGAGCTGGTATGCTTTCATCAGGTAGAGGGTTTCCCTGCTTACACCTATTGTTCTTTGAGATTTCCTTGCTTTCTGGAGCATAAAATTTGGAGTGTTGAGTCATGTGACTACATCTTCAAACTTCAGCTGTGAAGAACAAGGTTGTGAATGCACCACACCTTCAATATGTGTGACCTCCTTAGAGGTGGGGCTTGGCGGTATTGTTGTGCACTCTGTCAGGTCTGTGGGAAAGTCCCTCACTTTTGCAGATGACAGAAAGCAAGGAAATCCTAAAGGTGAGCAGCTAAGAATTCAACCTTCCTTCTAAAAATCCAGTAAATAGGACTCTTTTCTAGTTGTTTCCCAGTTCAAGTCTAATCTCATACATGAAGCCAGCTAGGTGACCTTGGGCTAGTCACAGCTCTTTTTCTGAGCTCTCACGGCCCCACCTACCTCACAGGGTGTCTATTGGGGGCAGAAAAATAGAGCTTTGTCAGCCACTTTGAGTCCCCTTAAGGGTGAGAAAAGCGGGTCATAAAAGCCAATTCTTCTTCTTTACACCTATGACTAACTATGTGTTTATCTTCTTAAACTCTAGGGCCATGTTTGAAGTTAATATGAAAGAAAGAGACGGTGGAAGTGTAACTATCAGTAATTTATCCCCAAAGGCAGTGAAGGCATTCCTAGATTATGCCTACACCGGAAGGACTGAGATAACAGATGATAATGTAGAGATGTTCTTCCAGCTGTCGTCCTTCCTCCAAGTGTCACTTCTTTCGAAAGCTTGTAGTGATTTTCTGATTAAGAACGTTGACCTTGTCAACTGTTTGCAACTGTTATCTATTTCTGAGAGTTATGGGTCGACTCAGCTATTTGAGCACACGCTCGAGTACGCACAGCGCCATTTCTCCTTGCTGCTGCAATCAAACGAGTTCTTGGATATGAATTTTGAAATACTGCAAAAATGTCTGGAAGCTGATGAGCTCAATATCCCAGACGAGGAGTCTGTACTAAAAGCTGTCCTTTGGTGGACCAAGCAAAACTTAGAAGCAAGACAGAAGTACCTCCCCGACTTGTTGAAGAAAGTCAGGTTACATCAGCTGTCTGAAGAGACCCTGCGAGATATCTTGCATTCTGAAGGACAATTGCTTGAAAGGGCTGGTTGCTTAGTGATAATCAATGAGGCAATTAAAAGTGTCCAAAGTTTCAGTGGGCTGTTTCCAGATGCTCGCCCTTCAACAACAGAACAGTACATTCTGGTTCACAAAACAGAGGAAAATGGACTCCATCGGCATACATTCTGCTATAATATTAAAACTGACCAATGGAAAGAACTGATACACACACATATAGTTGATTTACCAGGGTCAAGTTTATCCAGTTATGGTGAGAAAATATTTATAACTGGAGGATGTGAAGGGAACTGCTTTCGGACTATTAGACTTCATATCGCTGAACTGTTTCACGATGCCACTGATCAAACTTGGTGTTACTGTCCAGTAAAAGACAGTTTCTCATTAGTTTCAGCCATGAAGAAGCCAAGGACAATGCACACGTCTGTTGTGACCCTCAATCAGTTATTTGTAATAGGAGGAAAAACAAGAGCGTCTCAGGGTATCAAAAGCCTTCTGGATGTTGAGGCATACAATCCATTTTCAAAAGAATGGAAATCAGTGAGTCCATTACCGAGAGGTATCTACTATCCAGAAGCAAGTGCATGTCAGGATATAATTTATGTCCTTGGTTCTGAAGTAGAAATTACTGATGCCTTCAATCCATCTCTTGATTGTTTCTTCAGATACAATGCTGCAACCGATCAATGGTCTGAGCTGGTAGCAGAATTTGGGCAGTTCTTTCATGCCACCTTAATCAAAGCTGTTCCAGTGAATTGCACTCTATACATCTGTGATCTTTCTACCTATAAGGTTTATAGTTTTTGCCCAGAGACTTGTGTTTGGAAAGGGGAAGGCTCTTTTGAATGTGCAGGCTTTAACGCTGGAGCAGTTGGAATTGAAGATAAAATTTATATCCTCGGTGGTGATTATGCTCCTGATGAAATTACAGATGAAGTGCAGGTTTACCATAGCAGTAGATCTGAATGGGAAGAGGTGTCACCCATGCCAAGAGCCCTAACTGAGTTCTACTGTCAGGTGATTCATTTTAATAAATACAGGGATCCCTGGTTGTTAGCCATAACAGTATGACTGAACATCTGCACACTGTACCTGCAGCTCGAAGGGAAAGTATTTTTAGGATCAATGACCACAAATCACTGTTTCCGATACCTTTTTGTTTTATGAACTTAATCTAAATATTGAACCCCTTCTTTTTGAGTTTCAGCATAGAGGTTAACTGTTCTTACTAGGTTCCAAAGGTCTATGAGCCCAAGCGGGCTTTAAGTTAGATCTTCCTGAAAAACAGCCCTACAGGAAATAAAGCAAAACTACCTTTGATACCAATGGGAGTTTCAGAGTTAATTTATGCTTGGCTGTAAAAGTAGCTATTTGGGGGTGGGAAGGAGGGAGAAGTCAAAAAGTGCATTAAACAAAACCACTCCCCGAATCACGGTCCAACTTTCAGATATGATAATTTTGAATTTTTGTCTTAATTTATGTAGAAACTGTGCTCCAGATCAACATAGTACATTTGGTCAAAAAGAATAACCAGGATAATATTTTAATATATACACTAACATTTATGTTGATCAGGGTTTTGAAGAGAAAACAGCATTTCAATTCTAACCTCTGATCTGTCACACTGGGAGATCTGGATAATAAGTTTCTCGGGTGACCTTTTCCATCAGTGATCCACTGGAGTTAAGTAATGCTTAAATGGCTTAAGCAGAAAAGGGACTAATAACCACAGTAGGAACTGGAGGTCCCTTCCAACTCTATGAGTCTATAATTAACCCAGACTTACTTACTTGAGTTCAACTGGTTTCTCCAAAAAGGGGCATTCCCTTAATAGGAAGGGACCCAAGGACTGATTATGTTATTCAGATCTCTTGTATTTCATACCTAGCTCATTCTAACCCTTTCTGGTAAAATGTAACTAATTACAGCCCTATTATTCCCTTGGGAAATGAAAAGGAGAATAGAGGCCCCAGATGTTTCTTGCAGCAAAGAAATATCAATACAGGACCATAACCAGCCAAGAATTCTGATCATCCTGTTCTGCCACTTAGATGGGCAATAGCTCTTCCTAAACACAATGTGATTTACCAGAGTGGATATGCATAGAACTTGCACTGCTGATTTCTGGATTTTAGCCTCAGTAAATATTAACAATAATTGCATATAAAATTATTCACAAGTGTGTTTTATTGACTGCTCTCATTTGAAAGTATGTTCCATTGAAGTTATTATAGCATACTTCACACTTCTGAGTTGATATGTATTAGGTACGTCTGGTAGATCAGAACCTCTATTCCAGATTATTGCACAAGGTCTTTCCACCGCTTCTTTAGAACTAAACTGCATGCTACTTCCCTTGAACAAAGCTATTGTCTCTACAGCTTAGAAGTTTAGCCTGTTTGGTTGGTTGTCTAAGCCACACAGAGCTGGTTTGCCCTAGTCTGAACTGGCCTGACATGATCTGGACAGCTGAATTTGCCATTTCACTGAGCCTGGGAGACCGTGGCTTTTGCTTCCTGGTGCAGAGCATAATTGGAAGCAAGAAAACAGCAGTTCATGGTGGGCAAAGTGAACTGCTGCACATAACATAATGTATATGCAATCACAATATTATTTATTTATTAACTTTCCAGTTCATTCTTCATCTGAGGGTCCCAGTGGAGAAAACAGATAAAATAGGTTTGTTTGTTTTTTTTAACAGCATAACCAAAAAGATGCTGAATGTAGTTTGTGTAGTTTTAGGTAAGCATTGTGTATCTCAACTGATTATAGGGTTTGTTTGACTAATATTACATTGGGCCTTCATTTCAGTGTTGCTAGTGGGTTTGTTCTTTCTGTGCTTAAAAACATGCACATAATGGTCAGGATGAGGATCTTTTTGCTAGCTTATTGATTTATTGTATTCCCTTTCTGAAAACTGCCAAACCAGACCCAAGACAAACTACAAAGAGCATTTTATAATTTGTACACTGTTTCAATATATAATACATATATTTAGTGGTTTTGTGGTGTGTTTAAACAGAATGTTTGCTAAATTGAGAACTTCAGCTTGAAAGGAAGGAAGTGCAATAGATCTTTTCTGAAAAGTCATGGCAGGTGAAATTGAGAACTTGGGGTTTGATGACTTTTGTGAAGAGATAAAGCAAAGGTTATTTTGTTTATGTGCCTGTTTGTAACATTTTTATCTGTCCTTCTCCAAAGAACTCAAGGTCAGGCACACTATTCTCCCCCCCCCCTCGGCTGTATTTCCACAATCTATTTAAGCCTTTAGGGGACTCCATTCTACAGTGGCAGAGGCCTATGGATTGAGCCCATGATGGTGGTAGGAGAGGGGCAGGCGCCCTTTCTTTTCCCCAAACTGTGTTTTGCTGATTGGATAGTTGCTCTTCTCCCACTACCTTTGCTTAAGCGCTTCACTATTGAGGTGGTACCTCCCTACCACCCAATCTTGTTTGCCAAAGCTTTGGGCGGGGGGGGGGGGGGCTGTAGACAGGAAACATTCATTCTCATGGAAGCCAACGGGAAGACAGCAAAGCCAAAGTTACTATTATATACAATATATCTATAGTTATAACTAAATGACTATAACTGTAAAACAAGAGCAAAAGGGGGTGCTAGTAGCACCTTAAAGACTAACAAAGAACGAGATTCTGGCATGAGCTTCCTTGGGCAAGTGTACTTCATCAGATGCCACAACCTCTTTCACCCTGGCTGCGTCCCCAAAAGACTTATTTACTTCTCCACTGTCACTCTACTGTCACTCTATTGAAGTGGACTTTAAAAGTGCCATGCAAATCAGGAATAAGCGTCCGCATGAGGCTCAGGAAAATGCGTGTTTTTAATGCACCTTCCGTCCCCATAGGATCCCTGTTTTCTTTGCGCGCATCTTTTTCTCCCCGCCCCTGCTCTTCTTCATAGGGTGCCAGCAGGAATGGGGAGGGACTGCGCTCGGTGTGGCCACAACCAGGAAGACAATCCCTGACAAGTGCAAAGGAGAAACAGCGATCGGCTCTCTGTTCATCTCCCAGATCTCCCCCCCCCCCCGAAATGGCTTCTCGTGCTGGAAAACATTCACTCTCACCACTTTCCCTGTTATTGCTGTCAAAAATCCACCCTGTCCAGCGCACGATCGCTCATTCACTCATCACTTTCCCTGTTATTGCTTTAAAATCCACCCCTAGCAATAATCCACCCATTTCACACCTCACAGCGATTGCAACAATGTTGCAATTCTGCGTGATTCTGGCTCTTTAGTTCTGAGCTTTAGAAAGTGAAGCTGCGCTTGTGTTTCTGCTGTGTGTGCAGGCGGCAATCCCCGCCCCTTTTGCCACGGAGCGTCCTCAAGGTAAATGTAGCGAGGAAAACCCGTGACTTACAGAAAGAGCGCTGGAAGAGTTGTTTAAAGTGCATGTATTTTGTTGCGCAATTTCCACGTTTTGTAGCGCTGGAACCTCGTTAAAAACCCTGGCTTGGGGGCGCTCAGAGGCAAAAGGAGAGTCTTGGCACACTTTTTATTCCTTGGGGACAGCCTCCCTGTTAGTCATTAAGGTGCTATTAGAACTCCCGTTTTGCTTTGGATTATCCAGACTAACACAGCTACATCTTGGAATCCTACCCCATATAACTATAATATAGTATAGTTATATGTAAATTATAAGCAGTATAAGTATATATTGCTATAACTATAAGCCATCCTGAATATAATATATGGTATTTTAAAAAAGTATAAAAATGAAATTATTTTTAAAATAATTTTAATCAGTTTTATTAATGAATTACACATAACAAAGGCAACAGCAATCCAAAGGACACACAACACAAAGAAACCCATACTGATTCCCCACTCCCCTCCCAGAAATGGATTAGCAGGTGATTATTATCCATTAATTTTCATCTGGAAGACCATTTATAACATTTCTTTCAATGCCTTGTTCCCAGCTGATTGTAAACCAAATTCTATCATTTTTCTCCATTTTTGTCCCCAATTAATTTCAATATTATATCTCATATAGAGCATTTTCCTCTTCCTCAGAAAATCAAGTATAAATGAGATCAAATGAAATGAAAATGAGGGATTTGATTCCATATGTGCAAATGCCAGCTGCCTAATGAACCAAATTATATTGTTATTTGAATTGAACCCCAAGGAAACCAAGGTACTTACTTCTGAGTAAACAATCTAGGATCAGACTGTAAGAGGTAATACCAAGTGAATCAGTTATCCTAGGTAATAGTAACATTTTTTAAAAAATTACAGAATGGGGATTAAACTGTAAATAAGCTTAAATGAATCAGAATGCTTCACAATGTGCACTTTTAGCTTTATATCCTGCAAGTCATGACAGCCCCTTTAAAACTGGTGATAGAATGCTTGAGGAATATTTGCATCCAAGTACATTCCGCCAAAGAAAGCTCTTTCATAAAGTCTATAGGATTGTAGGAAAATAAGAATTGTATTCTGAGAGGGGAAAAAAACCCTCAAATTTTCCCACCATACTTTAAATATTATTATTATTATTATTATTATTATTATTATTATTATTATTATTATTATTATTATTATTATTATTATTATTATTATTATTATTATTATTATTATTAAATTAATTAATTACACACGCGTTGCAAAACTTTTCTAAAGATCTATATACTGTTTTTCTAATATGGTGAACTGAAATTATTTTATTTTTTAATTTTGGTCTTTGACCATAAATAAAATTCATTCGTTCATGAAGTCTTAACAATGCCACTAAAACAGTTAAGAAAGCATATGGAATCTGGTAAACACAAGTTTTCCATCAAAAGAACTGTACCTTTCAGTGGCCTTACATTATTTTATGCAGTGATAGGTTTGTTGCCTGTTGCTCTTTTGAAACAATTAGTACACATTTCTTCCTTGCTTAGTACTGCAGTTACAAATAAACAACGCTCTTCTAGAGCTTAAATGCAGTATCTCATATTATGGGAGTTGTATATATTAAACTATTAAAGAATTTGAGCAAATTTGTTGCTGGATGTTTTAGTTTCTAAAACAGCCTTTAGGACAGTTATCTTGAGTCGCTGCTTGAAGTGTGGAGATTCAGCTGTTGGATGGCTTTAAATCAGTGGTTCTCAACCTGTGGGTCACGACCCCTTTGGGGTCGAACTTCCCTTTCAAAGGGGTCACGATGAATCTCCTGCCTTCCCACCCCATCCTCATCCAAGCTGCCCTGCCCCACCCCACCCCCATGGTTGGGGGTCTCCACAACAAGAGGAACTGCATTATAATCCTATTTCTAAAACACCTTATTGGGCAAATATTGTCCTACAAACAAGTTAAAAACAAGTTAAAAATCAGTATTAACCAAGAATTGTACAATTGACTCAGTCATCTACAAAATTATCACTTTATGATCACCATAAGGAGTTTTGGTCCCCTTTAAAAGCTGATTAAATTCTTATCAATAATTGCACATTAAGATTGCATTTTTAATATGCATCTACTTTTATACTATGAAACCCTTTACTTCTCATTAACCACGTTTTAGCATTTTGCTGCATGGACTGTAAATGAAAGTCAGTAAACTTTCCAAAGGCATGGATATTCTTCCTAAATGTCTTACACCATTCTTACGGACAAAATATGTACGCACAATGCTTTTCATAAAAAGAAAGATACAGTTAATATTCCTGAGGAAACATTTTGTCAGATGTGTCTGTAGAAACTGCAAGAACTGAAACATGAAACACAAGAAGGCAAATAGTAGCTTTGAGAAAATTACTTTTAAAGAAATTTGTGTTATCTAGTAGTCACAACAGATGATAGCTGGAATCCAAAAAGGCGCAGAAGACATATTCTAATGCTTCAGGAACAATTAACACCAGTGTGCCACAGCATACTGGGAAGTGATTTTGAATGCCCCTCTTTTTCAAAAGGAGTTTGCTGTATGATATTGAGGGCCAGGATGGGGAAAGGAAGCCGTGTTTAAAAAAATATAAGCACAAGAGCATATTGGGCATGGGTCCGTTGGAATCCTGGTCTACTGCATGTCAATATATATGATGTTATTTGCACTATGAAAATGTCATGATACCAGAGCAGTTCAACTAGTTACATATTGTAATCTCAGTAAAGGTAAAATAAGGCATGACCTGGTCAAGATTAATGTATGTGATTACTTATCATCTATTATTACAGTCTTGAACTAATAGCATAAATAATAATATTTATTATTTTTTTGCAACCATCACCACTATCAGTGTCAAAACTACATTGCATTTTTAGATTTCACTTTGTACTGTGAGGCCAAATCTATTACTTGCAAAGGAATTGCAAAAGCAGTAGTCAAACAGTCCCTGTTGTAATAAGTGCTACTACTGTTAGACTTTGCAAATGATGCAAATTCTATTTTTTTCCAGCCTGGTAGAACAACTGGCCTTGAGAAAAATCATTCTAATACTTATTAGACCAACCAAAACATCATAAAACAGTATTTAAGTTAAAATTCTCTAGAAGTTAACCATCAAGAAATGGGGATGGTAGAGAAGACAAAATAGGTGATGTTGAGATCACACAACCTGCTTCTCAAAAGTTAAAATATGAAACAAAGTCAAAGGCATTTAGAATGGCTGTTTTGTGCGATGGGAATTAAAGTAGCTCAATAACAAAGCAAGCTGCCTGGAAAGCAGGTTCCCTGTCCCCAAAAGCAGGAAGTATCTCTGCCAAGAAAATTTCCTAGAGCTGCCCATGCTCTCAGCCAGGAACTGGACCCAACTCACTGGTACCCAACGACAATGTACGGTAGTGCTCTGTACGTATCAGCTTCCTTTAAGGCCTGCAGAGAACAAACAAAAATACTCTTGCACAGAAAGTATTTATACACTAAAATAGTTTTGAATGATCTGAAATCCATTCAACATTTCTAACTTTTGTGCTCACTTCGGCAGCACATATACGAAAACATTTCTGACTTTTTAAAACTACCCTGGCAATTGCACTGAAAGATTCCTTCCTAACCTATTCACAGAATTAAAGGCCCTTTTTGAACTTATTGGTGATCTGGTTCAATGGGCCTCTTAATCCAGATCAGGGGCTGCCTTGTCCACACGTTAATGAAGACCAAGGCAGCCCTGCCTGGCTCCATCTACATTGCACCATTTAGTCAGGTCCACAAGAGGCCAAGGACTTGTTCCAGAAGACAGGAGGTATGCACGCTGCATGCTCCTATGTTCTGGAACTTCTGAGGGTGCTTTCAGGAGCACGCCTTACCATGCTGCCAAAAAAACCCAACCCTCAGGCTCTGAAAGTAGGAACTTTTGTTTCTAGTTTTTGTAAGCGTGTCGGGGGGGGGGGGGAGGGCTGCATCAGCGCCATCAGTGCAGATAGTGCTGATCGGACACAATCCAGATCAGTGAGCCCCTGTTATTCGGTCCAGCCCCACTAACCCAGATTAATGTGAGGTACGTGCAGAAAGGGCCAAAGTTTCCAGAGACTGTTGAGTTTGGTCTTTAAAAGGCTTAAATCTGATGTTAGTTTGTAGGAGAGAAAAAAACGAGAATGAACATGCAGAAATTCATGTACATTTCAAGCTTATTTTTCCTGTTGCTGTTGCAGCAAGCACAGGTTTGTTGTTTTGCGGCATATTCACTTAAGTGACAGAAAGTATATGTCAATGTAGAAGGTTGCACGAAGCCATAATTTTCTATTTTGTTTTTTTCTCCCATTCTATATTCTTTGCATTATTTCAAAAGAATATATACCTGTATCACTGAATCCTTAGTTTAATATGTTGGTGGCTTGTGAAGCTCACATTTTGTGTTGGAGGAGATTAACAATGATAAAATGAGTGCTGAAATATTCAAGAATTTGCATAATAAAAGCACTGAGCAAATGAATGTTTATGTTTATGCAGTTTTCACAGTGTGAAGAACCACTTTTCCTTTCAGGGTTATAGAAAGAGATGAGCAAGCCTGGTTTCCCATTCTCCTTCTCTTCTAGCTTTCACCTCCACAGCTACATCTGAATAAACATCAATTAGTCGCTGCTGCAAGAATTACAGTTAAATAAGTTCTAATGGAGGGAGCAAAACTTCCAAACGCATACATTTCAGAATGGGGCATGAAAAATAAAAGTGTCTGATATGTAACTCCTTGCCCTTCCTTTTCATTGATTGCCTGAGCCTGGAACTAGAAATCCTGCTGCTGCCTTACCTGGTGACCCAGTCATTGCTATGGGAATAAAAGAAGAGACTGGATCAGGAGATTAGAGCTTTGGGTTCTGCACTAAGCTTTGAACTATTTTGTCTGTTTTCCATACATGTCAGTCGTGACACTAAACTTGCCCCTTTTATGCATTCTTAATGCAAAAGGAAATTGATTTTGGATATTTTTCAGCACTGAAAAGTGTTATAAACAAACTAACCAGAGCATGGAGATCCAATTCAAATATAACAATTTTCACTGTAGGGTGCAGTGACCTTGAAGAAAGAATAAATACATGTAGCAAAACTTTGGTTGCTATTTGGTCTTTGCATTGAGGAATATACCTAAAGAAAATTTCACCCTGCCCCAAACCTGCATGTAGATCCTCATATGAACCTGTTGTTTCAACCACAGCTTCAGATTGTGTTTACTCAAGCCACTACCTGAAGGGTCAAGCTGTTTTTTCTTCCTGGATGTCTTCCCTTGCTAAAGAGAGAAAGTTGACGTACTGTCACCTTCTTTTGAAGGACTCTGCTCTTCCTTTGTTGATGTGGCTTATCTACTGCCAGCACAGAGTATTCATGGAGAGCAAAAACTTAGCAACCAAGGATAAAATCCATCTGAATTGATATCAGCTGTGACTGAGCCCACTCTGGCAATTCAGGCAGATCATTCCTGTGTGCATAAATAAAAGGGATTTCTTAGCTTCAAGACAGCATGGTGTTGTCTCAGAAGAAATCTTCATAGAAGCTGAAAATCCAGCTGCTCCTTCCATGTTTGCAATGGCTTAAGACTTAAGCAGAAGCTGCCTATGGACAGATTGCTCTAACTTGCAGCTCTTTAAGCGTTTTTTGGATCTGGGATCTCTTGCTGGAGTGGGCTCCTGTGCAGATGAAATCTAAGAGAACTTGGCATCCAGGGTACTAGTTCTACTGTGGGGCCCTAAACTCCCTTGCTTGAGGTGGACGGATTGGGTGGGCCAATCCCCTTCCAAGTCTTTTAAACTTCCTACCCCAGGAACCTAAGTCTCTACACACTCACTACACACACCGAAGATGCTCTCTTCTAACCGCCACATCCTGTTCTTGTCAAGACAATTGCCCCATAAGGACACAAGACGTGCCCACTGGATTGGACCCTAGGTCCATCTAGTCCAGCAGTCTGCTCCCACAGTGGCCAGCACAGGGGAGCCCATCAGCTGGACGTGAGCTTGCAGTCTCCCAGTAGTTGGCCTTCAGGAGCAGACCCTTTCCTGCTGCCACCAGAACATATGACCACAAGAGGAACCCTCTGGATTAGCTCATGTAGTCCAGCCCATCTGGTTGCACTTTTTAGCAATATTCCAGAAGAAACTATTTCTGGAATAACTGCTAGTTGCCCATATGGCTGGACCGCTACGTGAAACAAGCAAAAGGACTTGCCTAGCCTGGTTCCTGTGATGTCTCAGTGTATACATCTAGGAATTAAATACCCTGAAATGCACAATCGCCACCTCACACAGCTGCCATTTAAGATCTAGTTCGGCCCTGTACATGCAGAGTGCCATTTCCAAAAAGGCAGATCATGCGAGCAATCATGCAAATAAGATAAATGCTCACATGTTGGGAGTCTATATTCCTGCAATAATGTTATTACTGGATATTGCCACAGAAATCCCATAGCCATAAAACCAGGGATTATCCAGGGATTATCCTAGAGCTAGCCATAAATTTTGAGTTCTTCATTGCTGGTTCTCTCCTCTGTCCACCAATGGGCCACTTCACAGTCCTAGGCCCCCAACTGTGGGCTACCTAATCCCTCCTCCCAACTCCAAAGGAACTGCCCTCCCTTTTGAGGTCTGTTTCCTGATTTCCCTTGCGACATTGTTGTCAGGCTATTTCCATTAGCCCTACTGACCTAACTACCCCACTATTTCCCTTCATCTGACCACTGCCTGTTCCCATTACCACCATCAACCTTCCCTGCACGGCTGGGCTTCTCCCACTGCTACTGAAATGGCTCCATTATTCACTGTGCATCCCAGGGTGTGGTCACACTTAAAATTCAGATTCGGTCCATTTTCAGAGTGAAAGACAACATCATCAAAGTAGCAAGTTCTCTTCTTTCAGTGTTAAATAACTCAGAAAATTCACCTTTGGTATAGATAATGTGGAAGGAAAACTACTGGTCACTTTGCTGATGTGTTCTTTCACTCTGAAAATGCACTGAAGCTGGATTAAACCTTAAGTGTGACCACACCCCCAGTCATACTTAGGCAGGCTTTCTGTTGGAGCTGCCTGGCTGCTGCACTTGTACCATTTGTCTTTCTGGTCCCACCACACCTTGGTGTCGTCATCACCATGTCGGGCGGTGTCTAGAGAATTAAAGGTCCACATATGGAAAGGATGTGGTTTAATAAGAATGTTTCTTTGGTTTTAGGCTGAAGCTTTTTTTCACAATGACTCGCTCTAAGGCTTTGGGATGCTTTTGGTCAGAAGAAGTGTACAAATAAACATGTTGCTCTTCCAATTTTCCCTCGGCAAAAGATGACAGTGCAGCGAACCTGGGCCCTTTCTGCACTTGGCCTTTTTCTGGATTACATCTAGGCAAGGGCAACATCTAGGTCTCTTCAGCCTTGAAATACAACATTTAAGGGGGAACCTGAAGTATATAAAATCATGCATGGTATAGAAAAGGTGGATAGAGAAAGATTAGAAGTCTGAGTAAACTGTATTCAAGTATTTAACCAAATTCCTAAAATTCTGTATATATTTGTAGTTTGGTAGAGCTTGAAAATAAGTGTTTGTTGCTAAAATGTGAAAGATTCAAATTTCTTTTCTGTTACACAACACAAGAACCAGGGGGCACTCCATGAAACTGATGGGTAGGAGAGTCAGATCAGACAAGGGTATTTCTTCACTCTGAGGTCATCGGTCTATGGAATTTGCTGCCAGCCTAGATGGTAACAGCTACCAGCCTAGATGGCTTTAAGGAAGGGTTAGACAAGTTTATGGATGACAGATGGCTACTAGAATGGATCCCTAAGTACATCCTTCAGGCTGGGGGGGGGGGGAGCAGGATGCTTCTAAAGCCATTTGTTGGGATTGAAGAGCAGGTCAGTCCCTGTCTCTGCTTGAGATGCTCACGGGCAATTGGTGGGCAAAAGTATGGGACAGAATACTGCACTAGATGGGCTGTGGCCCGATCCAGCAGAGGTTCTCTTAGGTTCTTATGGACTAGATGGGCTGTGGCCCGATCCAGCAGAGCTCCTCTTAGGTTCTTATGGACTAGATGGGCTGTGGCCCAGTCCAGCAGGGCTCCTCTTAGGTCCTTATATTCTGAAATACCGGCCTGCCAAATGCATAGCTAGTGCAAACATAGGCGCAGGCCCTATTTCGAGCCTGCTACAATCTGCCCCAGAACGCAGTGGGCGACTCCCTATTGTGAGATACAATTCAGAATGAGGCCCAGTGCAGAAAGGGTCCAGGATTCAGAGAAAGTGGCCTCTTGCAAGCTCCCAGAGACCTACGCTGGGCGGCTCCACCAACGCCTCAGTTTATTCACGCCTTCGCCTCCCGCACCCTCAGTCAGCGCCTCCTTTTCGTTTAGAAAGTGCCACCGCGCCGTCACGTCAGCACACCCCTGACCCGTGTCCTGACGTGAGGGAGCGGCGGGAACCGGGAGGCTAAAGAACTGATTGAATCCACGCACAGAAGATAGAACACTTCTCCTCCTCCCTCCCCCCCCCCCGGTCGTTCCTTTTTCGCTCTCACAGCCAACGGCGGTTGAGGACCACGCATGACAAGCAGCTCTTTAGACCAATCATCGGGCCCTCAGAGACGGGTCAGCGTAAGAGGTGGGCGGGTGGACGATGGGACAAATGCGCGCGCGCGCCTGTTTGTGGAATAGGCGTGGAAAGGGAGCGTTCGGAGAGCCGCACACACCGGCGGCGAGCGAAGTCGCGCGACTTAGAGGGAGGGAGGGGGGATTTAAAAAAAAGGAAAAAGAGGCGGGCCGAGGAAGCCCGGAAAGCGAGAGGGCAGTTGGAGACTTTTAAGAGGTGCGCTAGCGCCTTTGACTGACGTGCGGCGGCGTTGGCCAATCGGAGCGCGGCGTGGATGGGTGAGTGACAGGCGGGCGCGTCAGCGGCGAGGGTGGGGGCGGTGGGTGGGTGGGTCAAGAGGCCGGCGCTCGGCGGCGGGGGAGCGTTGCGCGCAGGTGAGCAGGTTTTGCGCCGCGGCGGCGGCGGCGGCGGCGGCGGCGGCGGCAACTGAGGGAGGGAGGGAGCGGGGGAGGGAAGGAAGGGGAGGAGCTGCGTCCGCCTGTATGTGTGTGTGTGCGTGAGTGGGAAAGGTAGCGCCTCAGCTCGTCGTTCGTGAGGGGGAATTCTGCTCTCTCCTTCCCCCTCAGGCAGCTCTTCCCCTTCGGGTCGCGCCTTCCTCGGAGGCGACTTCTCCGGAACGTGGAGGTTTCAAAGGGCTGCCCTGCCGCAGCATCCTTTCGGGGCGGGAGGGCGGCAGGTGCAGCGCTGAGGCAGTTGGTGCCCCCCTTCTTCCTCCGGCGGCTCTTAAAACGCCTCCAAAATCTCGCTTCGTGACACCTTCACACGTTCGCGTTCAACGGGGGGGGGCGGGGGAGGACGGCCGCCCCTTCCCTCGGCTCCCAGCCCCACGGTGGTGGCGGGGGAAGCGGAGTCCTGAGGCGGTGGAACGGACTGTGCCGGCGCTGCCGAGGGGATGGGGCGGTTCTTGGGCTGATAATTAGGATTTCATAGACATATCTTCGACTATTCCGGGAAAACAAGGTCTTTGGGGATGCCGAACTGCAGCTTTTATTATTATTATTATTTCTTTACAGACTCCTTGGAAAGGGGATTTCATTCCAGCCTCCTCAAGACCTAGGCTGTGGTCACATGTCAGGTTTAATCCAGTCTCGGTCCGCTTTCAGAGTCGGAGAACATCAGCACAATGACTGGCCGTTTTCTTGCCACCTTATCGAACCCAAGGGTGGGTTTTCTGAGTTAGATACTGCTGAAAGAAAACAGCAGGATACTTTGCCGAGGCTTTCTTTTACTTTGAAAGTGGACTGAAACTGGATTGAAACCAAGGTGTGAACACAGCCTCTGTGTTGCAAAAACGGTGGATTAGAGACAGGCTGGGGACAGGAGGGCTACACGCTGGCTGTGGTCACACTTCAGGTTTAATCCGGTCTCAGTCCACTTTCAGAGTCAGAGAACATCAGCACAATGACTGGCCATTTTCTTTCCACTTTATGGAGCCCAAGGGTGGACTTTCTGAGTTAGATAATGCTGAAAGAAAACAGCTTGATACTTTGCTCATGCTTTTCTTTGAAAGTGCGCTGAAACTGGATTAAAACCTAGGTGTGAACACAGCCTCTGTGTTACAGAAACGGTGGATTAGAGACGGGCTGGGGACATGCTGGCTGTGGTCACATTTTAGGTTTAATCCAGTCTCGGTCCACTTTCAGAGTGAGCAAATACATCAGCAAAGTGACACTGTTTTTCAGTGTTAAATAACTCAGAAAATCAACCTTTGGGATAGATAATGTGGAAAGAAAATTACTGGTCACTTTGCTGATGTGTTCTCTCGCTCTGAAAGTGGACTGAAGCTGGATTGAAACAACATCTGTCAAGAACTCCATGGCAAGTTCAGTTGGTCCTTTTGGAAGGGAGGAATAGGCATTTATATCTGGGACAGGTAGTAGTGGTAACTGGAACAGCTGTCATGCCAAATGGAACATTTGATTTACTTCAGTGATTTGATCATGAGAATCTGTAGGATAAAAAAATACCGTTTCCTAGTTTGGTTAGGGAAAATATTCCCATTGGTGCATCAGGATTGCTTTCAAAATAGTGTCCAACCTTTGTCTTCCATTATTTGTACACAGTATACATTTGTGTATGTACACACTAATAAAAGCATAATCTATTTAGATTTTTAATGGTAACATTTGAGTAGCTTTGTAGCAGAATACTGGCCGTGTTTTTTTGGAACTAATTGGGAAATATGAGTTTGGTTCATCTTATATGTGTTTAGGATTACGGTCTGCCACCTAAGGATAAATTGAACTCAAATAACATTTGCTTCTCATTGGTTTTAGCAGCATGCTGTTATGACTCAGCTTTTTCGGATTTGCACAGGTATTCCTCCGAGCCTAGAGGCTGTCATAGTGAAGGAGCCTGATTTATTTACAGTGGATCTAGTTTTTCTCTGATTATCTTTCATTTAAATTTTTTGTATGGTGTAGAATGATCCCACTGCTCATCTGTTATGCACAAATGGTGTTGCTACAGCCTTCAGTGTCTCTTATGTTAGTAGCTCAAGGGAAAATTATACGTCAAGTAATAATAAAGGTTTTTTATATTGTTAAGGGAGCCTTTATTGCATTCTAAAATTAGGGAGGAACTAAAACATCTCATCAGGTATTTGAAGGTGTGTTACCTTAAGGCAATTCATTGTCAACAACTGTAGTATCAGAACAATACATGAACATAGTGCTTGGTCCTTCTGTGGAGCACTTTCTGTTTGTGCCCTGTGAGGACTGCAGGTTGTTTCTGCTTTAGAGGTCTAAATTCACCTTTTAAGTCTGCAGAATAACTTTGTATTTGATAAAGATAATCTAAGCAATAATATAATAACACCCCCCCCACTTATGTCCCTTCACCCTCCGTGCACAGATTTAAAAATCAAGGATTGAAACTGTTCTCTAAAGCAGAAGAAAATTGGAAATATTTTTTATATTTTTCAAAAAGACTCCAGAATGTTTGAGAGACAATATGACAAGACTATTTCTTTGGTCTGTTTAAATCAAAGGAAAAGTGAAAGTCTAAAATAATGTACAGTTTTAGGTGGCTTCCTGAATGGTAGTTTCCTTAAACTTTCATTAAAATGTAAATTGCAACTTTGTTGTTGCTGTTGCCATTTGATTTTTAAGTTGCTGTGCTCTGTCATCTTGAAGAGCATTGATAGTAGATTATGGATTATATATTTACGGTATATATCTTGGCAATAGCAAGATTGTCTGGGCAGCTTACAGATACCAGAAAAAAAGTAATTTAAAATTAAAAACATTAAAGCATATCAATGCAGTTGAATACATAAGTTAAAAACATAGACTTTAGAAGAATTCTGGCAGACATCCATATTTTCTTAAAATGCATGTATGAATAAAATGGCCTTTACCTCTTGCCTAAATGAAGATACTGATGGTGTCAGGTCTGCCCCTCTGGGGAAACTGATCCAGAGTCTGAATGCCTTTGTGGAGAATGGCCTTTACTTAGTGGCCAGTCACTTTAGTGGGAATACACAGAGCATGGCTTCTGTAACACATCTTAGGCTGTGAGTTGGGAATCATCTTGTCCCAAACTGTTTTAGGACATTAAAGGTTAAAATCAGTACTTAAAATTGGGCCCAAAGTCTGTCTGGGAGTCAGTGCAGTTTATGAATACATTACTGTGATATATAAAAAATCTCTTTGTGGTCATGTTCTGGATTGACTGGCATTTCCAGACCATTTTTTAAATTGTGTAAATGAGAATTTACCAGTGCATGAGCAGCAGTTGCCAGTCAGGTAAGAATACAGCTGTCATGTCAGACACAGCTGATAAGAGAAAGCCCAACCATTTAAGGCACTCAAGCCTCCAGCCACAAGGATAATCACCTCCCAGACTCAAACCAGATCCTATTTGCAAAGTGCAGTCGTATCTAGGACCAATGTTACTCCTGCCTTTTCTGGATTAATTTTTGTTTATTCACTCTCAGGTAGTCAGTTGCTTCCCTTAGGTCTAATGAAAAACAAAAGTAAAGCTGGGTTGAGCCAGACCTCCAGACTAACTCCCCTTGCTGTTTTCATGTAGTTGTTAAACAGTATGGGATCTCATGTTTAGCCCCCCCCAGGGCATCAGAGCATACTGTTGAAAGGGTTGAATAGTGCTCAAACTCCTGTTCAGTGAACAAGAACTGCTCAAAAAGGATATGGAACTGGAAGAAATTCAACTCCCAATGTTTCTGTAGTCTTCAGATAAAGAAAGGAAAGCCAGCTGAGTGAAAGGTGGTAGGAGCATGTAAGGGCAAACAGTATTCATCTATCCTCTTCAAGGTATTTCTAGTGGCTAGGATTTGTCCCGGCTGGCCTTGTGGGTGGGAAAGGGGTGAAACTGCACAACACCAGCAGTGACATCATTGGAATGCCCACAGTGATTCCCTTCTCTGCATCTTTCTTTGGACTCTGTCAAGTCCAAACAGGGCAGAAAAACTTGTGATAAGTTTTACTCCCAAGAATCAGCTATCAAACAGGAGCAGAACTAATGCCAAAACAGTGCCCCCAATAGCTAAACCAGGACAAGGTTGACAATAATGAAAGCTAGAAGTCTAAGAGAAATAAATTGTTCTGTAAATCCTTTTTGAAGGTTGGGTTGAAGGTGGGAATGGTAAACTGTAGGCTCTGTTCTTTCCAAACTGGAATCATAAGAGAATCTGGTGGAACCTGACATTAAACAGCAATACTGTATGTATACTTTCTGGCATATGATACTGCTAAGGGCATCTGATGAATCACTTATACAGCAGCCCAGATCCAGAAAAGATAATTCTCAAAAAAGCTGAAATAATTTTCATTCAGGATAAAGCACCTCCAAAAAAAAAATCCCACCTTAGTCCAGAGGCCTAAATTGATGAACAGTGTGTGCAAGTTAACGTCAGTATGGGATTGTGATGGCCCAATATGTATATGTTGAATGAAGTAAATATACAAGATTTAAGACTATAATGGTTAAAATAGTGCCTATGAAATAATAAGTCCCAGAATTCTACAAGAAGGAAATGAAAGCAAACAGGGCTGCCCACACAGGAGATAGTTGCAGTGCTTCATACAGGATCCAAGAGAAAGTTACTTTAGTAGACACACTATCTTAGGCTTCTAGGAATTCTGACTTTAATTTTGAATGTGTTCTCAGGTATGTGATCTTATTCCAATTGAATTAGAGTTTGAAAGCTGTAAAGCAGACTCTTTAACATGAGATGTAAAAATGACTGGATCATTCTTAAGATGGTGTGTTTTTCTATCTAGGCCTTTAGAAAATTGTATTTCAGTTTTTTAAAAAATAGAAATTACCATTTCTCAGGTCTTTCTACTGAGTTATACTTAGTCAAATAAAATATTACCAGCTTCATGTTGATTCAAATCCAATTATTAGGTAATGCATGTCCAGTTGCATGTTTGTCATATTTCACTGAATAAGCTGGAGGCACTGCATTGCACTGGCAGGTGTATCCACTGTTGTAAAACAAAGCAAACAGATGGATCTTTTTTTCAAATGCATTCCCATTTCTCTAGTCATAGGGCCTGTTAGCACAAGACCCACAGGAGTCGTCTCAAGATGCTCCAGTGCAGAACATCTGCACTGTGCAGAGCTGTTCCAAACTATTCCCCGGTTGGATAGCTGTGGAGCACTAAAAAGTGTCCATGCAGCTAGTGCAACCCTGTATGTACCCTTTGCACCTCTTCTCTGTGGTGCAGCCACTGTTAGCACAGCGTTGCCTGGTTGTCACAGCAATGGCTGTTGCTGCAGCAAGGCAGTTGCCTCTTACACAGCATTTGGTGAAGTGCTGGGTAAGTTTGGTGATAGCCGAATCATTCCAAAAAGTCATCATTTTTGGCAATTGCCTGTTGTGCATTAGGATGCTTAATGTAATTCTGGGTTTATTTGCAAGTACGTTTTTGCTGCAACTTTCCTCTCAATATTTCATGTTTACTATGTATATTATAAAGTTTAAATGGGAAATTAGATACATGGAAGCTAGAATTCATTGCATTAAGGACGGATGTAATTGGAATTTAAATCTCTTTTGTCGGCTACAGAAAGAAATACGCTGAAAACTGGAGAAAATGAAACAGCTAAAAAGAAAACGGAAAAGCAATTTTAGTGTTCAAGAAACTCAAACCCTGCTTAAAGAAATCCGGAAAAGGAGAGAAGTTCTTTTTTCAAAACAGTTAAATACAACAATTAATGAAATGAAGCGGAAGGCCTGGGAGGAAATAGCGGAGTGTGTGAATGCAGTAGGGGAAGGAGAGCAAAGGACAGGGACAGAAGTCAAGAGACGTTATCTTGATTGGAGAGCCCTTATGAAGCGAAAGCGACTGAATACAAACATAAAGCTGGTAGGTGCTGGCTTTCACCTCCCTTCGTCCGATTTGGATGATTCTCTCAATGAAGATATTGATGAGAAAATAGGATTTCCAAATGAATCTGGCTTTGAATGGCAGAATATCACGGATTTCAGAGAAGCGGGAGGATCCCTAACTGAAATCAAAGTTGAAGAGGAGGAGGAAGATCCACAAAATTTTGAAGTAAGTAGTTCTTCCCTGTGATTAATTTCACTAAAGATCGTTGGCCACTCTTCCTAGGTCAAGAGGAAATGGCATAAATGAAAGCAAACTAGTAGTAGATGGAACCTAAGCATCATTTTTCTGGTGCTATGTGTGACCAAAATCAGAAAGTGCAGATACAGTGTGATTGCTGTCCAAATCTATTTTTTCATTTCTGTTCAATTTATACCCAGTTATATTCAATAAACATATAGTACTGTGTGGTTTCGAAGCATCCTAGACCGCAAACAACAGCCAAATTAAAAAGACAAAAAAAAAGAAGGGAGATTTTCAGTATAACTTTGTCTCACCTCAGGTTTGAATTTATTATATTCTACAAATGGGCAAAACATTAAGTGGGACTAGCACTGACAATTCAAGGGCATGTCATGGCTTCCCTTGTGCAGATGGTAGAAGGGTGACCACTAGGTTTATACTCCCTGTACTGATGTTTTGGAATTCTTGTGCAAATCCTTAGTGAAGGTATAAGCCCTCTTAACCAGCATGCCTTACCCTTCCTCCCCTTAAATCGCTCTTCTATCATCCAAGAAACTGTATTAAATATCTGCTTAACTTCTTTAGTTTCCTATTGAGGAGGAAGAAGAGATCCTGTCTTCAGTGTTGCCAGACTCCAAAAAGGAAAGTGACCTTCCTGATTTTGCTCACATTGAAGAGTTTGGAAATTTAAGCTCTGCTCAGGCGAGGTTGGCCTATGAAGATTCTCATCTGTTGATTAGCCTAGAAAAACAGAAACTAGAGCTGGAGAAACAGCGGCTGGATATTGAAGCAGAACGACTGCAAGTCGAAAAAGAGCGCCTGCAGATTGAGAAGGAGCGGTTGAGGCACATTGACCTAGAGCACGAGAGGCTGCAGTTGGAAAAGGAGCGGTTACAAATGGAGAGAGAGAAGCTGAGGCTTGAGGCTCTACATGTGGAAAAGCCTGCCCTTGAGAGTGACTCAAGCCAGTCCGAAAAAGCTGCCTTGCAACCCCTGGATTTAGAAACCGAAAAACTGAAAATCGAAAAGGAGCGCTTGCAGCTTGAGAAAGAGAGGCTCCAATTCCTCAAGTTTGAATCGGAAAAGTTGCAAATTGAAAAAGAGCGCCTGCAGGTGGAGAAAGAGCGCCTTCGGATTCAGCGGGAAGGGCACTTGCAATGAATGTGGGGAAATTGCCATTAAATATGCTGTGCTTTGTTGTATGTACTCCCCCCCCTTTTTTTTTAAAGGATAAGTTGGTTCAAGTAGAAGTGTTGAATAGTCTGGTTTCCAAAGCATTTCACTATCCAGGAAAACAGTGTTCTGCATTGCGTCGATACAGTGATGCTTCCATTTTGACAGTACTTTTTGTTGTTGTTGTTGTTGTTGTTGCCAGAGTGGGAACATGAACATGTTCAAGTTTCAAAAGAAGTTTAAGGAATGGTACTCCAAGTCAATTATACCTATATAAATGGAGCTTGTGTGTGAAGCCGTATTTCATTATAAGAGCTGAAATGTTAATGTCCTCTTTCATTCCTTGCTGTAGAGCTTGACATTCACATTAAGGATCGAGGCTTAGCTGTATCTTGTCTTTTTGAGAGTGTTGTTCGAAATCTGTAAGAGCCTTCAGTGCAATTTGCATTTCATATGAAAGAGTGAAATTGAAGCTAGGTCTTATATTTTTTCATAGTGTTAACTTTGAAAGTGAATGCCTTTGATGTGTGATGTTCTCTAAAGAAATTTTGGAAGTTGAGACTTTGAAGTGCTCATGAGGTTGCGTTCTCCGTACATTTGTTTGTTGAAGAAAGAAGAAATGAAAGTTCTTCAGTGAAAACACAGATTTCACAATATATGTCTAAGTCAGAACTTGGAACCTCTGGTTTTTGTAAACAGCTTTGGTGGCCCTCTTTGACATTCAAGTGTTTAAACAGGAATATATCTTGTTTGATTTACATAGATTATATGTACATGTCAGTTTATTTATATCACTATGTAATTACTTTTACTTTGCAAATAAAGTAGTTATTTTTTATTACTGAAGCAAGTATGACTTTACAGTTGATTGGAATGGGGTGGCCAGAAGGAAGTGGCACAGATCTCTTAACGTGCTTGTATGTGTTTAGAGGTCGTATTCTGTGTTGCATTCGCTTCTAAGCAAATCTTTTATCTGAATCACAACTTTATATGGATCTTTTAGTTACATTAGCCTAGAGCAATACAATAAAATACTCTCCCTTTTCCCCAACCCCCAGACATGTGTAAGTGGCAAAGTTTCAGGTATGATGGCTCCACCACTATCCAGCAACAGTCTGGATTGCTCTGTCTATCATAAACAATGGTGCTGATTTGTGCAGCTGCTAATGGTCCATATTATATCAGCATATGATGTGGGAACTAAATAAATGTCAGCAATGACTTTCTTGGCCAAGTCTAGCAAACAAAGACAGGAGTCATTACTGCTTAGTTGAAAAGGGTTGTCCTCTTAGGGTTACTTAACTTTATCCACAGTGTTTAAACAGTTGAAATCTGTAAACAAAGAAGTCATTAAACCATATTCAATAGGTTACTCTTGTTTAAGGAGGTGGAAATTAAGGAGAGTCTTATATTATGGTAAAAGAAGGGAGGCACATTGATTAGCAATTTAAAGCAAGGGTGAAGGTGGGAATGGTAAACTGTAGGCTCTGTTCTTTTCAAGATCCAGTTCAGATCCACTGTGCAACACAATTAAAACCATTATAGTGTCCAGTGTCTGCTATGTACTTTCAGAATTTAGTTTGCTTGGTCTTTGATGAAACTCTCATTCTTCTGATTTAGATAAAAATTCATTAATTTTTGTATATTTTAGCTAAGAAGTCTGTATACCAGTTAAGTTAATTGTTTATATAGTTGTATTTTCACATTTTGGGATGTTGGATAGTCTTAACATCCAGAATTTTGTTTTGTTGCAGGATGATTTTAAATTTGAACCACAATTTAAATTGCTTGTCAAGAAGACAACATTTAATAACAAAAATGATTTTGTTTAATGATATTTTCTTTGTAAAAGTGCAGTCTTGTTTGAAGGTACCACATCGTTAGAGACAAATGAGGCTTCATTTTAAAACCATATTGCAGATGATTTTTTAAAATTATCTGTAACAGGAAAGTTGAATAACCTTTTGTCTTACATAGTGCCAAAGCAAATACATAAGAAGGTATTGGGAGGTTAAGCATCTCTATTCCCATTAATTACAGATGTTTTCCATGGTGTCATCTCCACTAAAAAAAGCCATTTATTAATTCATGGCTAGATCTGTATAGGAAGAGGGGCTGCCTTAAATGTTTGGGACCTAATTCAAGATGACATCAAGGGAACTTGGGAGTGATTATGCCAGTAGCCCTGCTCATATCACTTGTTTCAGAGACTAGAACCGCAACAGGACTGCCATCTATGTCAACTAGAGATTCCAGGAATGGCTGGAATTCTGTGTCTTTGGGATTGGACAAACTTAGTAGATTCTTCCACTCTGTTGGGGGTATTGCCAGTGTAAGTCCAAATCTTACCAGCAGATGTCACCTACCTTCCCGTGAGCCAGTTTGGTCTAGTGCAGTGATGGCGAACCTTTTGAGCTCGGTGTGTCAAAATTCGCAAGAAAGCCTAGCTTAACTTGGATGCTGTGTCACATCTAGAAATATCCACAATTTTGTGATATTTGTAGCTCTAGTAACAAAGTTATATTTTTGACATATGTATTTTATTAAAAGCAAAAACAATTCTTTACATTTGCTAAATCTTCAATTGAAAGTTGGTATTTCGTACACTTCAAGAACAAGCAAGCACGACACGCCCAGGTGCCAGGGTGACCATGTGTGTCACCCAAAAGGGTTTGGCGTGTCACCTGTGACACGCATGTCATAGGTTGGCCATCACTGGTCTAGTGGTTAGGGAGCCACACTCTTACCTGAGAATACTGGGTTTGATTCTGCCCTCCCCCACAAAGCCAACTGGGTGACCTTGGGCTACTCACAGCTCTCTTCTGAGCTTTCACGGCCCCACCCACCTCACAGGGTGTTCTGTTGTGAGGAGAAGAATATAAAGCTTTGTCAGCTGCTTTGAGTCCCTTTAAATGGGTGAGAAAAGGGGGGTAGAAAAGCCAACACTGGGTCCTCATGAGAAGATCCTGTAGCAAACACCAAGTCAGGGACATGTGAAGATTGGGGCAGTTCCATGGCAGCCTGGAGGAAGGTTACCTTTGTATGTCAAAATCCACAAAACCAATTTGGAAGGAACCTCAGGCACTTCTAAGTCTCTCAGGTCAAGTGGTAAAAGACAGCATGTCTTGTACCTCTGGGGCAAAGCCCGATACTTCTACCTCTATGGTGATATTTTTTGTATCTGTATGGAGGCTGCCTAAGAAAAGTAATAGTGGCCACTCAAAGAATACACCAGCCCTGGAATCAACATGATTCGTTAGAATTGCTTGTTCATCATCTTGGGTTTACCGGCACAACTTAATTAGATATTTTGGGCCCAAACCATTTAGTAGCTTATAAGATATTACAAATTTCACTGATTATTTTCTTTTTAAATCTGGGTTTTCCTCTACCCTTAAGAATGCCAATGAGAGTTTTACTTTTTCCAGTGAAACAAACTTTGTATTCTATAAGTAATCCTTTTGAGTAACTTAGAAAAATATCTCTAAAACTGAAAACTAGGGCTTATAGATAGAACGACATAGTCTTTTCCTCTCCATTTTCTGATGTCCAGTACTTCATTGATTAATCTATGTCGTTAAACTAGAATTCATTGTTTCTGAATGGCTTAAGAAAGTTAGAAGTTTGAAAAATGACTTATCAGTGGCTGCAGAATTATGGTTCTGTTCTCCCGCAGGTGTTGAAAGTAACAGGTCCTCTAAGGATCAGCTTGCCCTCCTCTCCTGTCTTCTTTGCAAACTGCCAAGAAACTTCTGATTTGCCACTTTGAGGACAAAATAATGGGCTATATGGATCATTGGTTGATCAACAGGATTCCTCATTTTACTTATTTTTATACTCCACCTTATATCCTGAAACCTTAGGGTTGGTTGCAAAAATTAAAAATGTACCTCAGCCTGAGGATTATCGAAGATAAGGCTGTCTCATGGGCCCCCTTATCTTTAGCCTCTGAGAGTGGTCTTACTACCAAGAGGAGCTCTCCAGCAGATCTTAATGTAGGGACAAGATTGCATAGGAGGAGACATTGAGATATCTGGGGCTTAAGCTATTTAGGGCTTTATAGGTCAAAGTGAATTCCTTGAACTGGGCTTATGAGCAAATTAAAACCGGCATTGTATGCTCCCAGCCAGAAGTGTCCATCAAGAAACTTACCTGCTGCATTCTGTACTAGGAGCAGTTTTGGGCCCCATCCCCAAGCACATTTGGTACGGTTCTGCTCACCAGTTAATGGTTTGGAGTATTTTTTCTATTTGCTGCTGTCATGGCAATGCCCAAGAGATAGAGAATCGTATATACCAGCAGTGCCTGTAGGACTACATCTAACCAATTGTAGATGAAGAAGAGTTGGCTTTTCTACCCCACTTTTCTCACCCATTTAAGGGGACTCAAAGCAGCTGACAAAGCTTTCTGTTCTCCCCACAACAGAAGCCCATTGAGGTAGGTGGGGCTGTAAGAGCTCAGAAGAGAGCTGTGACTAGCCCAAGGTTACCCAGCTGGCTTCATGGGGGAGAACGGAATCAAACCTGGCATTCCCAGATAAGAGTCTGGCTCCTGAACCATAGACCAAACTGTAGAGTGAGCCAGCTGTTTTGGCCTTCCAAAAGTGCATACAAAAAAGCATGGGTATCCCTCTGCTGTCAACCTAGTATTTTGCCACTCCTTCATGAAGCACCATTGCCGCTGACAGACTTGAATGCCTTCACTACCCATTAAATACACTTGAATTCCTTGTGTAGCTGGGCTGTGGAATACTGTGCCTGGTTTCCCTCATTTTCCTGCTATAATTGTACTACTCAATCATTAGTCAGTTAGTTCATAAGGCGTAAAGTAGAGTTGCCAATTCATTTCATGCTGTGCAACGCAGTGCTTCTAGGTTGGTAATTACATTACACCAGAGTTATGATCCGTCCTGAGATAGCTCATGCTTGATGGATGGTACTATCAAGGACTACAGAGCAGCTAAAATGAGAAAGGGGAAGAGTAAAATTTTAATCTAGCTCTTTTATCCATTTAGTAGTTTGAACACAGCTTATCAACGTGATAGATATCTCCTGAAGATAAGAGAAGATTAAGGAAATGAAAACTTCTAGAGTTACATGCTACAAATTAATTTTAGCAGCTTTAAAGTTTTGGTGTCAAAGTGCGATCTAATGATAGTTTTAACAAATGATGGGGAAGGCTATAGCATTTTAATACTGATGAGACATCTTGATGTGGGCAAGATTCCCACAGCTGTACTTCCTACAGTGTGGCTGAGTGGGCCCAGTTTGGTCTAGTGGTTAAGGAAACGGACTCTTTATCTGGGAATACCGGATTTGATTCCGCCCTCCCCCATGAAGCCAGCTGGGTGACCTTGGGCTAGTCACAGCTCTCCCCTGAGCAATCACAGCCCCACCTACACCTCACAGGGTGTTCTGTTGTGGGGAGCAGAACAGAAGCTTTGAGTCCCCTTAAATGGGTGGGAAAAGTATGATAGAAAAGCCAACTCTTCTTCTCCTCCTTGTTCTGTATTCTTACAAACTGGAATGATGCTAAACTTCTGAAAAAGCCTTCTCTGGGATGACGTGGAATGGGCATTTCTGAAAACATCCTTGCACAGTTACAAAACCCCCTCCCCCAGGACATCTTTTGAGCAAGTTGTTAATGTGATCCCTGTGCAACTCCAGAGACTTTTGAAAGAAACCATTTTTTCCCAACACATTTTGGTCTGGATTCAGACCTAGTTGGGGGACGGAATTAGCTTTGTTACAAGGCTGCCTTGTAACCATGTCAAAAGGGGACAAATTAGAGCAGTGGAGCGAGAGACAGTTCAAATAAATAACCAAGCACTAACTTGTATTAAGTGGAGAACTTTTATTAAAAGAGTAACAAAAAGAACACAGAATAGAAATAGACTTGGAATCTAAATTACCCGCCCTAGTAGCTAGTACACAGAAAGAGGATGGAGAAGCTAGGGATACGGAAGGAATTTTCCGACCTATCAGCAGAAGTGTGTTGCTTCAGTGTGCATCGCCGGAGAAGGCCTCACCAGCAACTCCAAAGGCTAGGAACCAAAGCTTGGCCAGTGGGAAGAGTTGTCTATTGTGGACCAAAACAGTGCTCTGTACTGTGGGATAAATTAGCCCCATGGGGAAGC
Source organism: Aspidoscelis tigris stejnegeri (assembly GCA_023333525.1). NCBI lineage: Eukaryota > Metazoa > Chordata > Lepidosauria > Squamata > Teiidae > Aspidoscelis > Aspidoscelis tigris. Next base: position 256,983,359 of record JALMGA010000001.1, read on the forward strand.
ACCCTTGGATAGAGACAGCTTGTTAAATAAATCTGTTGGATGTTACCTAACAGCAAATGGGCAACTTCAATAGACAGATTAGTGGGCATGCAGCTGGAGAGAGTTGGCACCACAAGTCAGAGGACCTCAATATACTTGCTTCCCCCGTGATGTCTGGTTTGAGTTCTCTGCCCGTTGCTGCATACTCATTCCCCATGCAAATATCAATCCCCTGAAATGAACTGAGGCAACCCAGTCCAATTGCAACTCCCTTTTGATGAAGCAGAAATTAAACTTTGAAAAGTTTCAGGAGTGAGAGGAACACATTCAGAAGTGGCGATAGAAATCCATTGGGGTTTCAGTCCCTCAAAGCGACTGTGGCTGTGTCTCATGGCTGCACATTTGCTCCTGTCTGCTGAATGAGTTTGCACGGTGGCCAAGAGATTGAACGAAGCAATGAAGGCAACCTAAGAATATACTAATTTTGTTACACATAATCTCACTTTACATATTTGCACTTTTTTTACTACTTCAGTTTGCTGTACAAACCTACCTTTCCACTTTTACAGTTTGCAGTCACCAGAGAGCTCCCGAGTCAGGAAAATGAAAACAAAATTATTTTGAAAAAAAAATATATATATACATTGGGACTAGCATGATGACAAGCCCCATTTGCTTCTCACATTCCTATTTGCTTATTCAAAACATTTCTTTTTTTTTCATTTTTAAAAAGTCAAAGCAGTTTACAATTAAATTGTAAAACAAAGTTAAACGCAATTAAAACAGCAATGTATATATGTATATGTGTATTAAATACTGAGTGGGTTTCATGAGATAGAGGGCCTTTTCCCACTTCAGTGATCAAGGACGCCCAGAGATGCTCTTGTATGCGGCATCCACACAGTGCAGAGCTGCTTCCATCTTGGAAGCACGGGGACATCTCTGATTGTTGTTAGCTATGGGGCACTTTTTAGTACTGCACGGCTGTACTAGGAGCATCTGCCATGCTCCCAGTAAACTCATGCACAGAGCCTTTGCGTGTATTTCCGTGTGAAGGCAGACGGTGCTGCTGTGACTACATGGTTGCATGCCATGTCACCTGGTCATGAGAGCAGCAGCCTGTCATGCTTGGCCATTGCTGTGGTGACCAATTGCTCCCAGATAGGAATGATTGCGTTCCTGCCATACGTAGTTAAGTGCCAGCAACATTTGGGACAGGGGCAACATTTGCAGTGTGAATGCCAACCTCCGTATCAGATCTTAACATCCCTGGGACACAGTCCCAGGAACGTTAAGTCCAAAAAGGCCTTGAGTAAATAATTTTTCAGTAAACACCTAAAAGCTATAATAGTAGGTGCTCCACAAACATCTGAAGTGGACACAACTCTGCCTTTGTTGGGGCAGGTGGCACCATTCCATTCCAAAAAGATAGATCCATTCTCCACAGTCCATATTCTCATGACTCACTTTAATTAGGCAAAGGATGAGAGAACATGTGATAGAGCAGACAGCTGTGAATGCCTGGTCCAGGCCTCAAAAACTAAAAGTCATCTCATATCCTTATCCGAACTCACCTTGAGTATCCTGCCCCAAACTGGAATGGTTGCTGCTTGTTGCGGGACAGGGCTATCTGCTTTGGGAAGGCCCATCCAAAGCCGTCTCTCACTACCACTTCCAAACTTAACACAACCCATCCATCAAACACTGGAGCAAAATACAAGACAACGCGCCTTTGGTGGCAAGCCCCTGATGGTTAAGTCCACCACTGCAAGCAGTAAGCCAAGTCAAGATGGCTAGCCAGCTGGTGTTAATGATTAATGGCTTTCTTAGCTCAGTCCTGCACTCATTTCCTACTGAGGCAGCTGCACAACAGCCCAGGAGGCATGATTTCGGTGCCCACACTTTGGGATGCCCAAACCATTTGAAACTTAGCTGGGGCTAGCTAAGGGGGCAATCACATTGCTGTGGCAATGGTGCCAATGTGCCTGCGCAGCAGTGTTGCTGTGACAACCAGGCCCTGCAGAGCGTAACTGCCTGCACCACCCGGTCACATGCTCTGTTTCACCTCTTCCACATAGAAGAGGTGCAAATGGAGTGTGTGGGAGTTACCCGGCCAACGGCTTGGTAGGTTGTGGAGCACAAAAACGTGCTTCACAACAATCTGGCACCTGAAGAGCCATTTCTAGTATAGAAGTGGCTCCGCAAAGTGCAGATGCATTGTGTAGGAATCTGCCCGGGGTTCACCGGTCAGGTAAGTGCAAAGTCACCCCCTTACTTTGGCTGTATTCAGAGAGACAGTGTGTGCGCGCCCTTCATGTTCCCAACTTTTCTCTGGTTGGTAGTAAATAGCCATTTCTCTTCTGTGCCTTTTCTGTCTCTATCACAAATCATTCAAGATCCATTGTCAGAGTCTGTGGAGGTAGGGAAAGGAGGCATTGGCAGAGCTGAGAACCTTATTTTATTGATTTCTCTTGTTTATTTATACACCACCCTTTAGCCTGAAAAGAATCTCAGAGCAGCTTACAACATATAATCTTAAACAAATTCCTGCCCACAGGCTTACAATCTGAAAAAGACACAAGACACAAGGAAAAGGAGATTGGGAGAGACTGGGAGGGCTCTGTAGCATTGCTGGTCTGTCTTAGGGCAGATGGGGAGGCCCTACAGCAGCAGTTCTCAACCTTCCTAATGCCGCGACCCCTTAATGGAGTTCCTCATGTTGTGGAGACCCCCAACCACAGGGGCGGAGCATCTGGGAGGTGGGAGGGAAGGGCGGCGGGAGACTCGTCATGACATCTCTGAAACGGTACTTCGACCCCCAAAGGGGTCCCGACCCCCAGGTTGAGAACCACTGCCCTACAGGGTCCTCCTTTCTCCCTCCTGCAGCTAGTTTTGAAATGGTTACCTACGTTGGAGAGGGAATCCAGCCTTGCTGCTCAGCTGTGGAGTAGACAGAGAGGTTTTATAATGTTTTGCTGCCTCCTTGTACATCCTAGAGATGGAATGGGTATCTGGATGAGGAGGAAATCTAGCATTTTTGGTAAATGTAGGGTGAGTTCATAACTATCATTTTACAACGAATGGAAGGTTTGCTTCATCCTTTTTGAGGATGTGTTCTTCCCCACCCCAGGCCCTTTATTATGGATGCATTCTGACACCGTTGACCGGCTTGCGAATTTAGTGCCCCAACAGTTTCTAAAGAATCCATACCTTTTGTGGACAAAGGTCCCAGAAAGCGAATTAACTGTATGTGGATTAAATGAGTAACTGGTCCTGTTTGGAGGATTAGATCATTTTATTTTGCAAAGTGAGGATGGCGAAGTGGGCTTCTTGGGGAGGGAACCGTACTTTTGGGTGCGTTCTCTCCATTTCCTCATATTCAGTTATAAGCATTGATTTCCTCTCTTGTTCCCCCATTTCTCCACACTTCCCACCATCATGCACTGCGTTGCTATAGTAATCTAGCACAAAACCACCATTCTAACAAAAAAGGAAGGGGGACTAGGCTGTTTCCGTGGGTTTCTTGGTGGGGACATGTGAAGCAGAGGTGATTTGCTGAATTCTGGCCTCCACAGCACAAAAATATATCTCTGTGATTCCGCCCTTTTAGCCATTATGTGCTCATTTGCTATAGCAATCTAGCGCAAAACCATTATTCTAACAAAGGGAGGGTGGTCTTTAAAGAAGCTCTACCATCTTGTTAACATGAAAAAAAAGTTGTGCTATGGTGGATACAAGATGGGGGTGGGTGGGAACAAATGGTGAATGAAATGTGCTGCCAAAGGATTCCATGTTCCGATGCGGGGGCAGGTAAGTCCATTTTGAGTCCATGTTACAAGGGAATTGTGGCAATGATCTGACATTGTACTGAGTTCTCATTTGCAGAGAATTCGGATTATCCTTGCTGTGTCGGAACGTGGCCTATGTGCTGAGTGTACCTCTTTAGTGTAATGATACACTTCACAATAGAAGTGGCATCTAAAATCAATTTATCACACTTGTTAAACAAACTGAATACTGCGGGTTTGGAAGCATTAACCTCTTCAAAGCCGTTTCATCTTGACACACACATTGCTATGGAGAACTGAGCCTTCAGGTACTACTTTTTACTCTTTGCTCTTAATGCTAGCATGAATACTGATACCTTCAAATTTTTTTCTGAACAACTTTACAATACAAGCTCGTTTACAATACAAGCTTTGCATAGGCAGGAGCAAAATGTCTTTCTCTGCAACGTAGCACCAACTTGTTCCCTTCCAAATGAAAACATGGTTGAACTTAACATTCAGGTATTCCTGCCGATATGTAGCAGGACTATGAAAGCATTTAGATCATCAGACAAGGACCAAGAAGAACACCTGCAACTACATTGTGTGCACAATTGCCATTGCTAAAGAGATCCATCTATGAAAATATCAATCAATTTAATGCATAGATAACATAAGTATATGTACTATAAATCAACAAAAGATAGATTAACATATTCTAAAATGAACTAACAAACTTTGGCCTTTTCTGCACTAGGTCTTATTCTGGATTATTTCCTGAAGGCCTGCCATATAATCCAGAATAAGGCCCGGTGCAGAAAGATCCTATATTTCTGTTGTTCTTAATTGACATATTGGGGGTTTTCCCACTCACCTCCCTTAATCCAGCTCTAAGATGATCCGGATCTAAGGAATGGGTCCTTCAACTAATCCGGATCTAGCAGATCTGGATTAAGAGAGGAACCCAATGCGTCCCCACATGTGGTGCAGCACCCAATAGCAATGGGCACTAGCCTGCCCGCAGTGGAAACACCCATGTGGTGAATTCAGATCAACCCACGTAGAACCCACCTGTCACCCCAGGTTCTTTGGGGGACAGGGGGTACAATCACTGTAGATGCTCCAGAGATTCTTTGAAGGTCTCTGGAGCTTTGTCATAAGCTCTGGAGATTCTCCACAGCGATCTGCCGCAAACTTTGAAGATTCTCTGGAGCCTTTGGCAAACGTCCATAGAATTGGCGTTGCTCTTGCGTGGGGTCCTCTTTGGAGCCTGTGCTATTCTTTGGAGCTGGCTTCAGAGCCAGCTCTGGAGACTGGGCACAGGCTTCAGAGCTTTAGGTTTGGGTGCACCCCCCCCCATGGGTGCACCCCCCCCAGACCCCCCCCCCAAGAACCCACTGCCCGATTGCAGTGGAAATGTGCTCTGTTTAATCCAGATTTGATGCCTGAAGACCCCATTGTAGACCCCTTTAATGGGGTTTGCATGAAATCCGGATTATATGTCCTGAAAAACCCATTCAATCCAGATTTCCCTAGAACTGGTGGAAAGAAATGTGGCTCTAATGGGCTCTGCAGTGAAAATGGGGTCTTCCTGCTCTGAGCCTAATAGGTCCTTAATGCGTCCCTAATAGGTACTTAATGGGTACTTAGTGCTAGTGGAACCCCTCCCCCCCAATTGTTCACATTTTCTGCATACTACATACATTTTTCCTGACCCCCCTATTCTTTCCAGTAAGCTTGTGAATTTATTTTGTTAACAGACTTTGGTAAAATGGTGCTACAATCTTTTGGACAGAATACACACATATTAATGTTTTGTAAAATACTGTCTATCATTGCACACTTGGGCTGGAACTGCATCTCAGGAGATGATGGAGATACAGTATAATTTACTTCTTACACTACTCCATATCTGTTTCCAAACCTGCTTTCCCTAACTTAGACTGTTCTTGAAAACAGTGCTTTTCCTTACTTCTGTTCTCTATCTTGACCCCACCTCCACTAATTGCTGTTTTGTGTCTCATGCCATGTTTAAAGAGTTATAGCTATTCAAGCCAGCTACTGAAAATAGTACCTCTGCAAGGCCAAGTCCTCCTCTCCAAAGGTCCATACTTGCAAGCAGCACAAACTGCTTCAAATTAGAAGCAGCACACTTCTACACTTACCTGACTGGTACGGTACAATCAGGTGAGTTAGCATTATTGTGGTGGTGGCCGTCCACATTTTGGTTGCTGGATAAGCTCCATACCAGGCCAGCAGCACTCAAAGTGTGGATGGCCAGGGCAGGGCAGGTTGGATCACCATGGAAAAATCTGATGTGTACTCAGACATTGCCATGGCCTGGACTTCCATGTGACTGCACAGTTGCACTCATGCCACCCCATCCACCCACTATGCTGCACCCAGAAGGGGTTGTGGATGAAGCAACCAGGAGCTGTCTAACAGCTTCTGGTAAGTGTGTGGACTGCTGGATGTCTTCAGGGGAGCTTGTGGTTGAGGCTCCCCAGCATTGACAGGCCTGTCTGTTGAGTCGATCACTGCTTACTAAGAAGTAAGTCCAAATGGATCCACAGTGCTTAGTGCATGTCAAATGCACAGGCTGATACAGGTCTGGATAGCCCATCCCATCCTGATCCAACACTCCCAGCACCTGTCTGCACCAGGAGTTCTGTCAGTCAATTTCCAGGCAGTCTTTCAAGGCTTTGATGTGCACCTGGATGGAAAATCAGTAGTTTGTTTTTAAAACACAACATTCTTGTGCATAACAACCAGTGGGCAAAACTTGTTCACCCTTACCTCCCTCTTTCTCCTCTTTGGTTTGCCTGCTATGGCGCTGTTTGCCCGCTCTCACCAGAGTTGTCCTAATTGTGGATGAGGTGTGGAGCACTAAATCATACTCCACACCTATCCCAACATTTACCCCAGACTTACCTGGAGCATCTAGTGGTGAGAGCATTTGTTCTTTTTCTGGCTTACTTCAGAAGTTCCACCTCCTGCTGCCTGCATCACACCTTCTGTGAGGCACTGGCTGGCAGGTGGCCAATGCGGGGCAGAGGTAGACCGGTCTGACCCAGCGATGTGCCTCACCACCCCTGGATTGCCCCGCCCGCCGCTGCCCTACCTGTGCATGGATGCTCCCCTGCCAGCCTCCCTCCCTCCTCTCCGTGATCACTGAGCTGGTCTTATTCCTCCTTGTTTGGAAAAGCTCCGCGGTTGCTGAGAGGAGTGAGGGAGGTTAGCAGGGGGCCATCCAGACACGCTCCCTGGGTGATGCCATGCACTGGCAGGTACATGCTGACTGCTGCACAGCGAGAGGGTGGCACGAGGGCACTGATCCAGGGATGGCAAGGCCCACGACTCTAACATGCAAGGTTGGTTTGAACCCCCTCTGGATCAGCCACCTGCCAGCCAGCACATCATAGAATCATAGAATGGTAGAGTTGGAGGGGACCTCCTGGGTCATCGAGTCCAACCCCCTGCTCAAGGCAGGATCTCCTAAACCATCTCAGACAGATGGCTGTCCAGTCTCTGCTTGAAGACCTCCATCGAAGGGGAACCAACCACCTCCCGTGGCAGCCTGTTCCACTGGTTGATCACTCTTACTGTTAGAAATTTTTTCCTAACATCTAAACTAAATCTTTTCCCCTGCAGTTTCACCCCATTGTTTCTAGTCCTTCCTTGAGAGAGTGAGAACAGGGCTGATCCCTCTGCCCTGTGACAACCCTTGAGGTATTTGTAGACAGCTATCATGTCTCCTCTCAGTCTTCTTTTTGATAGACTAAACATTCCTAGTTCCTTAAGCCGTTCCTCATAGGACATGGTTTGCAGACCGTTCACCATCTTGGTAGCTCTCCTTTGAACCTGCTCCAGCTTGTCAGTGTCTCTTTTAAACTGGGGTGACCAGAACTGGACACAGTACTCCAGATGAGGTCTGACCAAGGTAGAGTAGAGTTTTGAAGATAGGAACAACGTTTGCCCTTCTCCAATCGTCTGGGACTTCTCCTGTTCTCCATGACTTCTCAAAGACTACAGCAAGTGGTTCAGCAATTACCTCTGCTAATTCCTTCAGTACCCTAGGATGAATGTGTGACGTGGGCAGCAGCAGCCAATTGTACCAACCACGGGGTGGTGCTTGCTGGCATTGTGGGCCTGTACGCTCCGGGTACAGGACAACCATTCACATTTCTGGCTAATAAGGAGCATCCTCAGCGGCCAGAGGAGGGTATGCTCCTCTTGTAACCGGCGTGTACCAGGCTTAATCCATTACACCCTAATTGCTTTAGTGTGAAAAGCCCTCATGGTGAAATAAAATGGTAGAGTGAGATTCTTTCTTTCTTTCTTTCTTTCTTTCTTTCAGTTCTGAGCCAGTTTGGTCTAGTGGTTAGGGAGCCGGACTCTTATCTGGGAATACCAGGTTCGATTCCCCCCTCCCCCATGAAGCCAGCTGGGTGACCATGGGCTAGTCACAGCTCTCTTCTGAGCTCTCACAGCCCCACCTACCTCACAGGGTGTTCTGCTGTGGGGAGAAGAATAGAAAGCTTTGTCAGCCGCTTTGCGTCCCCTTAATGGGTGAGAAAAGCGGGGTAGAAAAGCCAACTCTTCTTCTTCTAGGGCTTTTGCAAAGTGTGGTTTGGCTTTTAAAGGACCAACCACCATTCAAGCCACAGAGAATGCTTGGGTTATACAGGATTTTATAGCTCAGGCATCCCTTGTCTTATTTTGCTCTCCGTCAGGAGTGAGAAGTGAAGGTGCGGAGCAAAGGGATGTTCAGAGAAATGTCTTCTGTAGTTGGTTATCAGAGAACATCACTACAGTCACTTGAATGGATTTATCCAAGACTTTTCAATTACTCCACTGTCTTTTGGACCTGATGCCCATGCTATATCTGCTACAGAACAGATATGTGCATAAGGGTATCACTTGCAGATGGCACTGCATGGCATTTTATGACTTTGTGTCATGGTCTACAGCCACAGAGATGGCTATTTTGGCCAGTTACTCGGAGAGTTGGCCAGTGACAGGCATCACATGATGCCTGATCTGTCACAGTAGGGAAGCATTCCTGCTAAGACAGTATGAGAGTGTAGAATTCTGCCCTCTCCCCTCCCTATGCCAGAGCATGGTCGACAGGAATACATACGTGGGTGCCACTTCCATCACATGTGCATATTCCTGCTTCAAGAATAAGGCTGTCTGATCATGGCCTGTGCCACTTAAGCTGCATAATAAATCTTGTTGTGTTGAGCTCAATATCTGGTTATTGAATTGTACTGTATGGACAAACCATCCAGGTATCATACAACTGATTTTAAAACAACAAAGCTTAAACCTCAAGCTGTAATCTTAGAAGTGAACACCACTTTTCATCTTTCACTTTCCTAGATTTCATTAGGGTTGCATGAACTGTTAGCTCAATGCAGTATTCAAAACTAGAGGTTTTTTTCATTGGCTGCAGAGGAAGGAAGGAAGGAAGGAAGGAAGGAAGGAAGGAAGGAAGGAAGGAAGGAAGGAAGGAAGGAAGGAAGCTGCAGATAGACAAAGAAGAAAGAATTAAAACAGGAACAAAAACTTTCCTTCAACTCTGCGGCAACAAGAAAACTGTTTTGTTTTTCTGTTTCCTTTTTTGGAAACAATGCAGCTGTTTATCAAACCACAGGAAAAATAGGGAAACCAAAATAGAATGAATGCTGATGTACATATATAGTCCCCCAGTGGTATTTAACATTTGTTAAGATGATGGGAGTTGCCATCATGGGCTTAGGACTGGAATGTGGTATCAGGCTTAGTGCTTTTTTATTGGATTGTTGTAGTGCCTTCTGTATGGCGATATCCTTGGAAATGTTCTACGTAGGTCAGGGATGTCAAAGATATGGCCCGCGGGCCGGATGCGGCCCGCGGGCTGTATTAATACGGCCCGCGGCCGCCACCCGTCACTGCCGCCCGCCGCCGCTGTCCTCCTTGGGCGCGAAGGAGGCGAGGCGAGGCGAAGCGAGCGAGCGCACGGCGGGACCCTCCACTGCCCGAGTGCACGGGCGCCGCCATGGACAGCCAGCCCCTCCTCTGTGCCCTAGCTACACCCTGGCCACGCCCCCAGCCCCTACTCTGTGCCCTAGCCACACCCCTGGTCACGCCCCTGGTCACGCCCCCTGGCCCTGACAGTACTTTTTTTTTTAATCCGGCCCTCTGCAAAATTGAGTTTGACACCTCTGTTCTAGGAGCTACAGCTAGTGCAAAGGATTCCTGCTTGAATATGATGCAGGGCAACAAAATAGAGCCATGTGGCACCAACCCTGAAAGCACAGCTCCGTATACCTATGAATCAAATAGACAATGTTCTCACCAATGTAATAAATCTAAAGGGCTAAATGTTGACCCTTTTCTCTTAAACTATTTTTCAGAGACTGGGAACTTGGTATTCCCTTAGTGATACAGAAATCCTCTATTGCACGTGTTCTGTTTCAGATTTTGTTTGAAGGAAACAGGACCAGATTAACCTATAGGTTCAGAAAAGCTAAAGGCTGCAGTCCTGCATTTTTCAGTTCTTCCTCTTTTTATTTCTTGCTGCATAATTTACAGCAGTGTCCATATGTGGCAGCCCAAAACTTAAAAGAGAATTAAAAAATCAGAGTTAGCCTTTTTGCCATCAGTATGCATTTTTAACGCAGTGGTTCAGTTTCCCTCCTTTTGGGTAACTATTCTGTCAATTTCTACTACACCTTTCCCCTGCTTTGGATCCTCTGATATTCAGACCTATTACTAGGAGTTTAGGGTGCCTTCAGGCCAGGGCAAAGAGACAGTCATGAGATCAAAAGAAAACCTCGCCAGATGAGGGGCACATTTGTGGGCTTTTATCTTTTGTCTGCCATGCTTTGACTAATACCAGGAAGTCAGCTAAGTACCCACTTACTTCCCTTTGTTTTTGTTTCTTCCATGCACTTGGCTGGTTTCTGGGTATTTGCAAGAGACCGAGAACAAAGAGACCCAGCAGACAAGAGGTAAGTCATTGCTATTTTAGGAAACTCAGCATCATTGTAAGATTTCCTGTAATAGCAGTATTATGGGATGCCACCTTGATATCCTGGGATTATATAGGGAATGCCACAACTTAAACCCATCAATGTGTAAGTGGTTTAAGGAAAGAGTACATACTTTGTGGTTTAGTGAAGGAGGCTTTGCCTACCCCACCCTCTTGTACCTGGGGGTTCATTAAGCCCTCTGGTAGATGGTGCTTTAAGCCACTGGAAGGCTCCAGACAGACTACAGCTTCCATCAAGCAGATACCCACCAAACAGGAAGACAGTGAAGGCTTTTCAAAATTTGAAAATGGGTATGGGCCCAGGGACGCTCTGGCACAGAAGATCTGCACACCATGGAGCCACTTCTGTCCTGGTTGTCTCCATCTTCGATAGACATGGAGCAGAAAAACTGCTCCATACTAGAGATGTGTACAAATTTTCACATCTGTAAAGCGCTGAGTACATTGACAGCGCTATAGAAATATAATAATAATAATAATAATAATAATAATAATAATAATAATAATAATAATAATAATAATAATAATAATAATAATAATAATAATAATAATAATAATAATAATAATAATATTCGTAACATTTATTGGCCACATCCCCATTACAGGCTTATTTAGATTTCAAACCGTTTTCAATCCTCGCAGACCCCATGTCAGTTTGGCTTAACACCGGATTGTGTGCTTGATACGTGTTACATTTTTTACTGTGGGGACCCTACCGTTTTAAGGGATGAGAATCCTTGTTTAGGGTTTCCCTCTCCCAATAGCTTGCTTCCAAAGACAGTGATTTCAGTGTAAAAACTCAGCCTTCACAGCAGCCGCTACACTGTAGCAATCCAGGCACTTCACACCTGATAACAATGTTGCAATTTTGCGCAATTCTAGCTCTTTGGAGTTGACCTTTATAGGGGAAAGGAAATCAAGGCAGGTTTTGGGAGATGTGTGAATGTTTAAAGCAAGGGGACTTGAGTTGCTGCTGCTGTGTGCCCTGGGCAATGGGGAGAATCACTGGCTGCCCGCTGCCGGTTTTCCTCCATCCAGGCAAGCGGCAGCCACCCAGCCAGGCTCGGTGAAGGGGTCCGTTATGGGTTGCGCGTTCACGCCAGGAGGAAGAGGGCAGGGCAGCCCCAAAAAGCAGCTTTTAGAAAGTAGCCACTTGAGTCCCCCCCTTGAGTCACGTACGCCATGTACAATCTTCAGAATCCGGATCGAACGCGATTAAGCTGAAAGTAATGGGATCAGGCAAATTCGCGTTTGCATCCGGTTCTATTATTTTGGTTTAGGGAAACTGGATTATGCTTGTAATGGGGATGCGGCCATTATTTGTACAATTTCGGACATTCGTGCACAGATCGAATGTTACAACATTCATACATTAACATTTGTATGAATGGTTCAGAAATCCGTGAAACTGGGGAGGTGGGAAAGCGGCTATGCCAGTCACAACTGAAACGGATCCAGAGTGCACTTGACATGGATGGAGAGCAGATTAAAAGTGGATTTGGGTCGGCTTTGATGCTTTCAGAGCGGATATGTTATGGGATACCTATTGAATATTTGTACAGATACATTTGTAGCAAATAGGATCCTACCACATTCGAAGGGGATCTATTCAAACGACTATGAATTTTCTAACATTAATTATGAATGCCAAAAAAACCATTTGTGTACTTCCCTAGTCCACTGCTGTACCAGGAGGGCTGATGGCTGATGGCCCTCCTAGTACGGTGCTGGTTGCAGCCTTTACACATAGGGTGTTTTTCCACTGTCAGAAAGTACCCGTTTTTGCACCCATTAAGGACCCATTTGGGTGTGAGCCGGATGATCCCATTTCCACCACGGCACCCATTTGAGACCCGATTGTTTTGACTGCTGCTGGGGAAATCTGGATTAAATGGGTACTTTCTGGCCTTTAATCCGGATTTTCTGTAGACCCCATTAATGGGGTCTACAATGGGGTCTTCAGGCAGAAAATCCGGATTAAAGGGAGCCTGTTTCCATGCTTGTGTGGCAATGGGGTCCAGGGGAGGCTAGGGGAAGGGGGCACCCATGGGGTGGAGCCCCAAAACCTAAGCTTCGAAGTCATTTCGAAGTCACTTTGAAGTCTGTGCAAAATAGCTCCGGAGTATCTTTGAAGTCTGTGCTGATCTTCAGAATGAACTTTGAAGTAACTCCAAACTGACTCCAAAGTCACTTCGAAGTTCACTCCGAAGATCAGCACAGACATCAATGGAGCTGTTTTGCACAGACTTCGAAGTGACTTCAAAATGACTTCGAAATGACTTTGAAGCCACTTCGGAGATTGCACCCCCTGTCCCCCCAAACACCTGAGGTGACAAGCAGACCCCTCATGGGTAGATCCGGATTTCCAAATGGGTGCTCCAGTGTTTCCATGGCAGGGAGGCTAGCACCCATTGTTATTGGGTGCTAGATCACCCATGGAAACACATTGGGTACTTCCCTTAATCCGGATCTACTAGATCCAGATTAAGGAATGTACCCATTCCTTAGATCCGGATCTTCTTAGATCCAGATTAAAGGAGCACGGTGGAAAACACCCATAGCTCTGTGTGAAGGCTGCATGGGGATGGGGCAGCATGGATGTGGCTGTGCAGTCGCATGCCATGTCGCCAATCGCCATAACAGCAGCCTGGCATGCATGGCTGTTGCTGCAGTGAAGCAGAGGCTTCCAGAAGGGAGCATCTGCACGGATGGCAGTAAGGTAAGTGCAGGGTAGCTTTTGAGATGGGGTCAGTGTTTGTAGTGCAAATCCTGGCCATAACTCCTATACTTAACGTCTGTGGATACAGTCCTGAGATTGAGCTGTGGGAAGGAAAATTAAGAAACAGTCCCAATGTGCCTATGTTTTGTCATAGGACAAATGGTCCAAAATGTCACTCCATCAACACAACTGGAGTGAAGAATCGTCTCCGCTGAAGCCTTAGAGGGTAGAAACTGTGTTAGGTGTTTGTGTGTTGCACCTACTGTGTCTCTCATAAATTCTCAATCCAATTTCACAACAGCTCTTGGCTGTTAGAAAAAGCCCTTTGCCTGCCTCTTATTTTATGACTCATTACTTACTATCAAGGCTGTGCATAGGATGAAATCCTGAGGAATACAGCAAAAGCTAAAAGTGGTTCAAAGAGCGGATGTCTGGCTTATGTCTGGTAAAATCTCACAAGGCAGATAGCACTGATCGAAGTTTCCGGGAGCAACAGCGCAGGAACTGTATCCAAAAGAGTGGGGTGGAGTTAGCCAGAAAGTTTGGATTGGAAGTCTTTGGGCCAATGTGCACCTTGAGTAAGTGCAACGATAGCTAATGTCTGAAATGGCTGTGGTGTCTGCACTTTGCAATGCCCAAACCATGTCAACCTTAGCTGGTGCTTCTCCAATGTTTGGCTAAGCATGATCATCTCTACACCAGACACAACAGCAACAGCACTAATGGGCACATGAGGCAACACTGCCGCAGTGACCGGGCGATGCAGCGTGCAACTGTGCCTGCGTTGCCCAGTCACACGCCCCATTCGCACCTCTTCCACCCAGAAGAGGTGAGAATGGAATGTGCCGGGCTGGCCCAGCCACCTGTTCTAACCCTAGATGCACCGGGGGGGGGGGGGATTCCTGCACGTGCACAGCCACTTCTGGTGTAGAAGCAGCTCCATGTGTTCTCCCCAGAACAGTTTTGATTTGCTATGGATCAAAGGCTGCATCCAGATGTCACTTATTCCGCTTTATTCTGCAATAAAGCATGGATATCCCCAAATATCCATTATTTATTCTGGAATATCCAAATACAGCAGAATAACTGATGTCTGGATGCAATCAAAGTATAATTTTGGGGATCTACGGGAGAGTTCCAGTTCTAGTCAGAGGCTGCCCCCTGTCCTTTGGACCTGATCTTTGTGTTGCCACTGGTTTCTTTTCCTTGAAGGGTCTTCAGTGCATCACTCAGCTTGTTCCCATACCACACTGAAGAAGAATACATTATGCCAAATGGTGAAAGAAAATGCCGAGTAAACTACGCAGTGAGAAATCAGACTTATTTTTTAAGTATACATGATCATGCTAAGGTGAACCAACAGCAAACCTACTTACAGTCCATTCTCCCTTCTGTCCTAGTAGTTTTCAAGCTGGTCCTCCAAGTGTTCCTGAACAATTCCGTATATTCTATGCCAGTCCCAATGGAATGCTGGGAGTTCTTGTTCAGGACCACAGATTGAGAACCGCTGTTCTAGTTTATGTCCCATCGTACGTTGTCACCAGCGCACTACTTCCTCTCAGGATAATTTCTGCCCCTGGATCTATTGACCTGTGGTGAAAAGCATTCCTGATAGGCAGAAAACCACTCCAGGTCAGTAGGTATTAAAAGAATGGTTGTCGTTTTATTCTTTTTTGGTGGGTACAAAAACCACAGTTTCTTACACAGAACAAGATTATAAATAATATCGGTAACATGAGTGACCCGTAGTCTCTTTTGATTCTACACTGCAGACTGATGGTGTTCTCTAAACGTATTTGTTGGTTTCTTGTAGTTAGACAGATGCAAATCCGTGGAACACTGAATGGTGGAACAGAATGACGGTAACAGCAAATGAGAGGATGACCAACAATGTTTATAAAAAAAAGTCTTTGAATTTTATTACAGTGATGGCATTTTATATCAATTATTGCAATGAATTGTTCCCTAAGATGGTTAGAAAAAAGAACTGTGTTGTCCTCTACTGAATTTACATCCGTTAAAAAGCAAGCATGTTTCAATATTCCTTTTTTTCCCCAAAGAAAAAGTAATTAATTTCTTTATTTTTTTTCACAGGATTTACATATTTATTTTTTCTTATCACAGTTTAGTGACTTGTTTCCACAGCCGGATGGATATTCTTCCCATCGTATAACGTTGATCGTCTGGAGACACAGGTTAGCATGTTCATTGACTTAGAGCAATTTATCCCCCACTTGGCTGAGGCAAAAGACCAAAATGGTGTCTTTCCTCAGGAGTATTCTTCACAGTTTTAATGCGCTAAATTGGCAAGTCTTATTAGTTTTAAAAGTCCACTCAAGTGAAATTTGTTGCTGTTAATATTCCTGCCCCCACCCCTCCCCTCCCCCGCCACAAAACTAAATTATGATTTTTTTTTCCTGATATAAAATCTGAGTTTGGGTTTCCGAGCTGAGACCATGCACGCATTGGTAGCTGATGATGCTGGCACATTTTGCGTGCCTTTCCCACACTCAGCCCGATTCTAAGTTCATCAATGACATTTCCTGTGTCATGTTACAGTCCGTGCTGTATTGCCACCAGTCACTGACACAGTTTAATTAAGGCACTCGATTATTTTTTTGGTTTTTATGGTAGATCTGATGCAATTACCGCCAATCCTGAACTTTGTCTAATTGCAGTTCCAGTGTGCACGGCCTTTGGGCAGTCCGGGGTCAGTATGCGGCCGTTTTCTCCAACGCTTCCTGTGATGGATAATCTGGCTTTGTTTCTTATGGCTTCAGAAAAGGTCAGCTAGGAGGCAGGAAAAAGGAAGGAGAGGGAAGGAGAGAGGGAGGGACAGAAATGAAAAAAGGGAGCGAGTTGCCGGGTGAAGAGAGAAAGAAAAAAAGAGAAAGAGTGTTACAATGTTTCTGTACCACCATAAAACAGCACACAGCAAACACCAAAATAACTATATGTAGACATCTGCATTATCTTGTAAACTTTATTTATATAATATAAAAATAATATTTATATAATATAGAAATCAGTGCATTTTACCTTCCTAAAATATAGTTGTCAAATATGTTCTAGCGATGTTGATTATGCTAAAATTCAGTAAAAACTGGTCTCTGTAAATAAATGTTTTTTAAAAATCACTCTCCTGTCTAGTTTCCTGAGGATTTAATTTTTACTGTTCTTTTTTTCCTTCCGTTGTAACATACACAACTGCTTTGAAATGTCTTATATCGAAGAACGTAGAACTTGTATTATTTAACCTATTACACAAATCAAAATATTTTTTCAGATATGTATTGGTTTGTAAACATCGATAACAGTACCACTAAAATTACGGTTACAGTGGAGTTCTGTTGATTTAATCAAAATTTATATTTTGTCTCCCACTGAATCAGTGGGACTTAAATGTGTTCTCTTTAGTAATTCTATCTTTCCTTCTTTTATCCTTCTTGATTCTACTTCATTTTTAACTACAGTGAAGACAAGTGACAAATGTTTTAAATGGAAGATACACAAAACATATGCATACTAAACACGTACAAGTAACAGCTATTTAAATGGTTGAATTCTTAAAATGATGTGCATAATTTAAAATCTGACTAAATAAAAAGAGATCTATCTTTGGCAGTATGGGTTTAATGTTTTATTGAATTTACTTGGGACTAACCATTAATGAAAGCTATGGGAATTACTTCTGAGCAAAAATGTGTAGAATTGTGCTTTATTTTTTAAATCCTACGAACATTGAGTGTACAAATGTAAAATACCAAGTGAGGCTAATTTCCAAATGAAGTTAAACTGAATAGTGGTTAAGGCCAATGTGTCATTTTTTAAAGTCTGCTGTAGTTTATCCCTTTCCATTTAAATTAGTGCAACTAATTTTTATTGGATTGAGGTGGATATAAAACCAAAGTGCATTTCAGGACAATGATTCCTCAGCTAGGAGACTTTCCCCTCTCCTGAAGTTTTGATTCATGGACTACAGGCGACTTTGGCCATGGTTACATTGCATGGAGATGTTAAGAGCAAGACACAAAACAGAAGCAAAAGAGTGACATTTATGGAAGGTACAGACAGGCAGACACAGGAGAGATAAGCATTTTGCAGATGCTAGAGCTCGAAAAGGGTCTGGGTATTTAGTTTAACAGCCGTTTTCTGTAGACAGTTCTTGTGAGTTTGGTTTCTAAGGCTAGGAGCTCGACATTAGGTGACCCTGGGTTCTACATCTGTACTCCAAGTTTCACCTCAATAGTGCTTCTCTAATGACACCTTAGGGTATGTCTTCCCTGAGCTAGAGAGAGGGCAACCCTGTGGAAGCATCTCTGTCATAGTAGGCTGCCTTTGCAACCTTAGCAAGAAAGTTGACAGCTCCTTTGCTATCACCAAGATTATGGTTCTCAAGAAGAAGAAGAGTTAGCTTTTCTACCCCACTTTTCTCACCCATTTAAGGGGACTCAAAGCGGCTGACAAAGCTTTTCTATTCTTCTCCCCACAACAGAACACCCTATGAGGTAGGTGGGGCTGTGAGAGCTCAGAAGAGAGCTGTGACTAGCAGAAGGTCACCCAGCTGGCATCATGGGGGATGGTGGAATCGAACTCGGTAGTCCCAGATAAGAGTCCAGCTAACTAATCACTAGACCAAGCTGGCTCAGGTAGGCCTATATACAAGTAGGGTGCATTTTGTCATGGCAAGAGCCCAGCTCAGTGCATCAAAAGCAACTTCAGAACATTACAGAAGTCCTTCTATGTGCCCTCTCACTAGGGATGTGCACGAATGGTTTTTGGGGGGCACTCAATTCATAGTGAATCAAATGTTAGAAAATTCATATTTGTTTGAATAGATCCCTTTGAATGTGGTAGGATTCTACTTGATATGAATGAATTCGTAAGAATTTGTATGAATTTGGACATTCGTACACAAATTGAATGTTACATTTGTAGATTAACATTCGCACAAATACAAATGTTTTGGAACATTCGTATGAATACTTCAGAGATTCATTAAACTGGGGATACGTATCGGATACGTATGCATTCTTATCAGATATTTGTACAAATTCTTACGAATAATGGGTGTTAGGAATATTTGTCTACATCCCTACTCACAACCCTTCAGTATGGAGTACACTGGAGACAGCCAGAATGGTGTGTGGAGACACAGCCTTAGAATCAATTATTCTGTAATCTTGATGCAAAAGAACATGCTACAGATGCTGTAAATCATCTATAGTTTGCACATCCACCTGCAGCACCTACTGGACAGGGCTACCACCATAGCTCTACCCACCGTGCATGTGTAAAGGCTGAAACAGGTGTCCACACATGCACAGAAGTGACAGCAAGCACACCTGGATGAACACGCTGCATTATCCCTTGCTAGTTGGTTATTTGGCTGCTGTCTGGAGGTGACTATTGTATTATGGCAACATAAACATGGCGGTGTGGTTTTAACAGAGGAATAACTTTTTTGTTTGTATTAGGTTTGGAATAAACCTTTACTGTTCAGCAGTTGTTGCTGAGTTCTGGTTCTCTTGCTATGAGGCTCACCCCTGAATGGAAGAAAGTCTTGGCCAGTGCAAGTGTGTGTAGACAGAAAATCCTCTCCTCTGCCAAGTGCTGGTTTATGAGTTTTGAAGTCCATGAGGCACTGGCGAGCTTTCACTCAAGCTGATCCATTTCAGCTAGCAGGAGGAGCTTCTGTCTGCATACACCTGTGCCAACCTCTACCACTACTCAGGAGTCATCCTTGCAGCAGCAGGGAAAAGAGGTGTTTGAGCCTCATCTTCTTTAGTGCTCCACTGATCCTGTTGCAAGAGTTCCTCTCCCTTCTCTTCCTCTCTCGTCTGTGGAAAATCTTTGTTTCTGCATCATGTATGTATGTATGTATGTATGTATGTATGTATGTATGTATGTATGTATGTATGTAGGTAGGTAGGTAGGTAGGTAGGTAGGTAGGTAGCTGTGTGTTTAGCTTTCTGGAGTGGCTTCATCTTTTTTCCTTAATAAAAACCCAGTGATTAATTTGTAGCACAATGTGTCCATCTTGAAACTTGTGCTGGTTGGGACTTTAGGGTGGGCAACCAATCAATGTTCTGGACTATAGGAGAGGAGGAAGAACAGAAAGAAAGTGGCATGTGAAATGGATATGGTGGTATAGGCTGTTCTGTTCAAGGGATATGTGGTGGTATGGTTCAAAGGAGCATATAGGAATGGTCAGGTGGACAACAGAAGGTGCTTCCATTTGATGTCTCTAAGGATGTCCCCTAAGCCATGTGTACTAAGCACATTTTTTTAAGAAAAGGTCTTACTTGTTGCAGTTTTGGGGTTATTATGCCATGTTCCATATTTATGCTTTAAACATAAACTATGATATCCATTTCAAGAAGATATGACTGCTAGAAGATACGTCTCTTTGAGCAGTCACATCCTCTGATAATAAATAGCATGGTCATAACAATCCCAAGCTGTGACAAGTGAGATGAAAACCGGCCTTGGATGTCTCCATTCTTTCAAACAGAGGTCTAGTTAGATCAGGAGAATACTTTGTTTAGTCCAACATCCTGATTGCCATAGTGATCAGCAAACAAGAAAGGAAAACTAAAACTTTGTCCCAAGGTGGCAACCCAGCAGGTTTTCTGAGGAACAGAAAATACAGAGGTTGCCATTATTAATTTTTAGTGTCAATTTTTAGTGGAGGATGGCAGCGCATGTGTAAATGCCACCTTGATTGATGATTGTGTCTGGAAGTGAGCCAGTGTGGCCACTGTGAGTCATCTAGGCCATGGTCACACCTAAGCTTTAATACAGTTTCAGTCCACCTTCAGAGCAAGAGAACACATCAGCAAAGTGACCAGTCATTTTCTTTCCACATTATCTGTCCCAAAGGTGATTTTTCTGAGTTATTTAACATTAAACGAAAGCAACTTGTCACTTTGCTGGTGTATTCTCTCACGCTGAAAGTGGACTGAAGCTGGATTAAATCTCAAGTGTGACCACATCCCTACTGCAAATACAAATGCAGACATGGCAGCAATAGGCATTTTTCTGGGTGCTAGGGTAATAAATGGAGACATGACCTAAGAAAGTGGCCGCCAATGCATATACACTGCAGTCTAGTGTATATCCAGAAAGCTGCCAAGAAAGTAGAAAATGAAACTGACTTCAAGTCAAATGCACCAATTTTGAATCTGAATCTACATTCACATGGAAGATCCTAAGCACTTAGAATAAATGCCAATGATCTTCCCTGCACAGGAATATCTAGAACTTATGCTTGGTGTGACCCTTCTAGAAACCTAAGTTTTACTTTGAATTCTAAAATTTAAGGTAGCTGCAAATGCCCCTGCCAATTCCTTTTTTAAAAAAATCCCATAATATAAAAAACAAGGGTTATCTTGATGATAGCCCCAGCCCTTGCAATGCAGATGTCTATTAGCAACAGATATGTAAGAATACTAAACATCTGCAGCCAAAATTAACTGAGCCGGTTTTCCAAAAGAGAATGTGTTCTTGAGAAGCAAGCAGTTACCACCACTGAACAAACAGGTCACAACACCGCATGACAAGATGATGCATCAGCCACTCACTGTAGTAGGCCCTAAGTCCTACCCCTAAATTTTAACACTCTCGGTTCCATATACGTTGTAACCTTCTCTATAAGTTGCTAAATTCTGGGTATTCTGCGAGGAAGTTGGATTAAAAGTCTGTGCACTCTTTGACACCTTCATTCTCTTCGCCTCTGCCCTGGATTTGTAACAGAATTCTATCAAAGCCACCAGCATAGCCAATCCGAGGCCGCCGACAAGGATGTAGAAGACGCCTGCAACGTTGCTCAGACTGAGGGCGCTTGTCTTGTCCTGGGGAAACAGAAGGGTTGGTGTTACCATCACAGAAGCTAAACGTTCCTGCAACAATGAAAGTACCGTGCAGAAAACGTACAATGATAAACCCAACAGCTTCTTAGAACTGAACGGGGCACGGAGGAAACAGGAAAGGAAGACAGCCACTGACTAACAGCTTGGAGATAATTGGCCTGTCTTGGGTTGCAAAACAAACATATATACAAACAATTTACATTTTTAAAAGCAACCCACTGTAAAAAAATTACATCTGCTCAAACCTATATTTTGAAATGCATTTAGTCCCTTGGTAATGAACGGCTGGGGAACAGCATACCACAATTAACCTCAGCTTCAGTAAGCCCTATCCATCTTTAGTCTGGACATGGGCTTTCTAGAGGTCTGTTAAATTACTTAATGATCTGCAATGTGGCCATTTTAAGACTAATGTGTATTTATACATAGTTGTTTTGTTTTTGTTGTAGAGCTCAAAATGCCTGACCCAGCCTGGGTTTAATGTTTAGTCTACTTAAATTACTTTTTAAATGCAAGCAAATTCATTTCCTGCCATAGCTATTAAGCCTCACCTAGAAATTATCCTGCCATTCTGGATCCCAGGCTTCTCATTTCTTATTACCGCTAAAGAAATGGGATTTGCAAGACAAGGAATAAATCCTGCCAGCAGAGAAACCCAGGGGATGGTCCTGTAGAATGTGAACAAGCACATTACAAGCGTAACACCATTTTCTGGACTGGGATCACCAGGGGATTCAGCTTGTCTTAGCCTTCATTGTATTGCTATGCTCTTTTTAAAGTACATGTTTCTATTCTCAGGAGCTGACTTATAATGAAGGCAGACACCATCTCTCTGCCTCAGGAACAAATGAGCATCGGCCCACTTGTGGTGGCTAACATCCTAGGCCAATTCACATTATGGCAATGTGGCATAATGAGGCAACATCTGGGCAGGTGCATCTGCACTTGCAGGAGGTGCTTACAGCCTACAAGCGCCCCCTGCCTTCCCAGATGTTGCCTAATCACGAACAAACTGTGGTGCACCACAAGCACACTAGAGCCTTAACTCCAGCATCCAGTGGCGATCATCTGCGCCTTTTCAGGTGCAACAGGGGTCATTGGAGGTGCCACACAAGCACACTGGCACCTCAGATGACCCTAGACATTACTGCACTTACTGTAGTGATGGTGCTGGCACATGTGCAGTTGTGCAGGGCGCTGGATTGTCCACGTGATCAAACACAGGTAAGTGATTCATTGCATGGGGGGGGTAGGCTATCAGTGACTAGCACTTGCAAGTGCGAATGCTAGTCAACATTAGTCTCTAATGCACCTTTCCTGTCCATGGGACGGGAAAGGAAGTGTGAAAGCATCGCCTGTGTGACATCGTACATGGGAATCATGAATGAAGCCATAAATGCCCCACAGTTCTAGTCCCCAGTGGCAATTTTGGTCAGGATTACAGTTTCAGATTTCCTTCTGCCCCACCCCATATATCCACATGGAGGCAAGGAGGTGATTGCATCTGTGAGAATGACCTCAGTGTGGTTTCTGTGCTCTTCCTAGGGGCAAGGGAGGCCCACATGCTGCATGGGACTAAAGGAGCCTATCATATCCACATAGATCTAGCTTGAATCAGAAAATCGGCCCACAGAGCTCAGTAGTGTCCACACAATATGCAGCTTTCAAGGTTTCAGGCCATCTGTCTCCCAGCTATACCTGCTGCTGAACTTTGGTCCTTTGGCATCTAAACAACTGGTGCTCTCTGAAGTTATGGATACTAAATCATTACTTTTTACTCTTAAAGAAGCATTCTACTAGGTCTATAGTAACTTAAAGACAAGTCTTGATGTTTTAACCCTTTTAATTATTTTAAAACAATATTTTACTGCTTATTTTAGAATGAATGTGATATACTTTATGACTGTAAACTGCTTTGAGGTTTTTTAAAAATGAGATGTAGTATTTATGTTTTAAATAAATATGTTTTAGATTAAATCAATTTTTTTAGGTTACTAACTTTATTCAAGAATTCACATCATACCATATATTGTTATCTAAACTGTTTTAACTAATTTATTTTATCTTATTTTTATTTTATTGTGCCTTACCCTGATACTTTTGGGTATAGGATAGAAATAATATAACAAAAATTAAATAATTAACTTTGTTACATATTAAGTAAAATATTTTGTCTTTCCTTCTCCCTCCTTTTTTCTTAAGGTAAAACATTATGGGGTTTTGGCTCACATAATTAAGACCCTCAAGCTTGTGGTGGCCAAGGGTTAATACTGGAATAATTTAGTGTTCCAGCTACAAAGGGCTGCTGCTTATGGCTTTAACCTGCTGGAAGCCCTGCCTGAGGAGGAGAACCTTGCCATCCCTCCAGGGGTGGTGGTCTAGTGGTGACAGCCTCTACACTCCGGATGACTCTCTAGCCTGGGTGGACCCTGATAATCTGGGGCTGCTTTCTTGCAGAGCTGGGTCCTTATTGTCAGCTGCTCTGGACTCCACCTGGTCTCAGCTATACCAGAGGCCATAAAGGACAGCTGCTTATGTCATCCCTCCTGGAAGTGGTCAAGTGGTGGCAGCCTAGACCCCTCTGCCTTCTGGATGACACTCCAGTCTGGCTGGGCATGGACATCTTGGAGGAGGTGATTCTTTGTGGGACTGGGGCTTTTGGTCAGCTGCACTTGGCTTCAGCTGCCTCAATTTGTGTGTGTGTGTGTTTTGGCTTACTTTGTGATGTTTTGTATGATGTGCAGTTTTTATAATGTTTTGATTATTATTTTGCATTGTATATTTTCTGTCGTAAACTGCCTTGGGCAAATTTTCCTTTGGAAAGGCGGTATACAAATAAAATAGAAATGAAATGAAACTGTGTGGGAAGTGCCTGGAGGTGGGCACCTCTGTGGAAATGCCTCCCTTGCTGTGTGGAATCCATTTTGTTGTGTGGGTGCCTGACAAAGCAGTGTGTAAGGAGCTCCTCAGGAGAACATAACTTCATCCCTTACTATCAGGCACCTCTCTGGCGCGCCACCAAAAATGGTGACATGAAATGCCCCAAGCCCTTCCCTCAAATGCCCAGGCACATATGTGAAGACGCAGCCATAGTTTAAGGACCTTTGGGAATTATGAGTTGATGGGATGACACTGTTTAGAAGCAAGTTTCTCATGATACTTTGTTACCAGGAGCACAATTACCCTTGAAGAAAATGATACAGTGCTGGATCAGGAGTCCACTGCTAAGGGTATCTTTTGATCTACACTGAACTTTCTACAAAAGATCAAATCTATAGTTGAAATTGATTGATTTCATATGGGCAACTGTCCTGCGGGGGAGACGGGCTACTCAACTATGGTATTGCTATGGTATACTCTTACACGAACATAAGCATCTTTTTCCTAAATTGTTCTAGTTAAGATTTTGGCTTATGCTGGGAACCAGGAAAGTATTGAAGGAGTTTAACCAATAGGCTTGCTTTAATTGTGTTGCATTTAGCTGTGTCTTGATTTATAAATCCAAATAAATAACTATATTGTCTCCCTCAGGGAAAGGGCAACTATCTCCTGGCGTGATGACCGTTCAATAGTTTTATTTAATTCCACCTCCACGTTATCATTAACTCTCTCATGAACGCAATAGTAGGTTCTGAACTGCAGCGACTGA